>CM059601.1:105747500-106997500 GCA_030412105.1 Cyclura pinguis | reverse complement strand
AACCCTGATACCATGAGATTAAAAACAATTAGCTGCAGTGCAAAAGATTCTTAAATTAGTCATTGCTAGAGTGATTCTTAGACTTTCATTTTTAAAGTAATTATTTACTTCCTCACTGTTCAAATTGACTCAAATAGTTACTCTTTAGTTACTTTAACATTTAGTTCCTTACTTTACATTATTCATAGGTGTCTGAAATCGGTAAACTTAGGCCATTTGCCCATGGCGTTGCTGTTGCACAATGGGGGTATGTTGGCAGCATTCCACGAGTAATGCTTTCACACAACATTGTTGTGGTCCCACTACCAATCACTTCCACTCATCACAACCACGGGATACTTGTTTTATGGAAAAAATCTGTTAAGCGCCTACGATTGCATGACACTCCTGTCACCGCTGGCCATGCAGAAGGGGCAGAAGAACAATCATGTGCTTCCTTCACCAGCACAGCATGGGAAAGAGGCTGGCTGCGCTACAGAAGGAAGGAGTGTGTTGCTCACACTCCCTTGTGCTGGGAGCATTTGTGTCATGCTTCCTTCCCAGCAAAGGCACTGCTGGGACCGTGACAGGAGGACAAAAGAAGGTGGTACAGTGCAGAAACTATCTCCAAAACCCCCCCAAAAAAATACTACAAGCCTCTATCCTGTTACGTAAAACACACTTGAGTAGTAAACTCCAAAACAAAGAAATCAACTCAACCCAGTTAAGTCAGACTGCAACAAGTGCTGTTATCCCTTCTTATGTTACAGTCATAATTAAAATCAGCTGTGCCTTGCTTATTGCAAAAAGGAATTATAAAGAACTTGTCATTTGTAAGTAGGTACTTCTAAATTCTTGTGCAGCTGAGCCCACGTAAGCTTACCCTATGGGGGGGGAGCAGTGCCAGATAGATCTTATGGACAACCCAGATCACATGTTGAAATAAGGGTTTTAACACATGTTATATGCAAGGCATACATAACAACTGTATTTGCAATGTAAAATAGATACCTACCTTAAAAGAATTCCCAGGACAGAATCTCGTAGAAACTCTGTAGTGTGATAATGGGCTCTCCTTCCCCTCACCAGTAGCATTCAACAAGTTTTGTTCCCCAGAACATTTTCTTGTTACTGAAGAACTTCATCTCACCATGTAATGGTTTTGATGACATTTACTTCATTTTGATCAAGAATTTGGTCTCATTAAAATCACACTGTGATCTCAAAGGAGCGTCGGAGCAAGAAAAATGCAGGAAATACTATGCGAAGAAACTTTGTATATGAGCAGCCTTCTATGGGAGGCTGATTGGTTCCCTAAGGGGGCTGTGCTCCCTCACTGTGCTGCCTTAACAGCACCTCCAGAAAGGTGAGCATCACCTAGCATGTGGTCAGTCTCTCTCAAGGTTCCACAGCACAAAGAAAATAGCAGTGCTCCCTTGCAAAGGACCCTCCACTACCACCACCCTGCAGTATGGCTATACCTGATTTTATGTGTAATTACTTTGTGAAGGAATTGAAAAACTGTGCCTCAGAGTTATTGGCTTTGATCTTGCAAACACTGCTCTGGGTCATTTAATAACATCTGCAATATCTGTGCTTCCAGGCAAAGAGCTTTGTTTTGATAGGACCACTGGCTCTTCTGCAAGTATGATGCATCAAAGATCTTCTGTAACAGAAACTAATAAAGAAGTCTTGGAAAACCCTTCCCGCCTTTCCCTCAAGCAGCTTAGCCACAACAAAAATATCTGTGCTTCACTGTCAGCAACCTTCCCTATTCTTGGGTGGTGGTACTGCCCTGTCTAGTCCGAGCTTTGGGGATATTAAAAGATATCCTTTTGATATCATAATTTGGCTTCACTTCTCTATTCCCCTCCATGTGCTTGCGAGGCCACTGGACAAGCACGCATACAAGCTCGGCCGTTAATCGCCGTAATATTCCTGGACAATACAGGCAGGCCAGAAAATAGCTGACCCGCTGCTTTAGGAGACCTCCAGGCAAGTACTCTAATTAGGTATGCACACAACCTACAAAAGAGCCTCTGCCCCGTGATGGCAGCTTAATGGGCTAACTATACAATACCCAAGTACTCTGCATTTGCATACTGGCTACTCTATTGAGAACCTCTACGATAACTCAATCATTTAGATTCTGACCTTTCGGACGCTTTGTCTCCAACTCCATAGCCTGCAGTCACATTCTCCTTATAAAAACCCTTGATTCTGAGACCTTCCTCGGATAGCTCCCGAGTTTCATCCTGCCTTGCTGCCGCTTTGCTTGGTGAACCTCCCCTCAGCTCCACGTGCTGAGCTACATCGCAACCCAGCCTCGCTCTCTATTTTTCCGGGCTTCAGGACAGGTGAAGTATCACCCAAACCAGCAATCCCTCTAAAAATCCCTGTATACCACTCCAGCCTTTATTTTCTTTAGTTATCTTGTATGAGTGTCTCACATACACTGTTTTGCTTGTGTATTTAATAAAACATCAATTATTGTTTCAACTTCTGTGTTCTCCTTGACTCGACCCGACCCGGCAGACATAGGGTTCAAGATCTCGCTACGTTACCCTGCCTCTCGTAACGCTAAGCAGTGCTCTGAGCTAATTTTCCCCACCTTTAGTTGAGCACGTTTTGGTGTCCCACCCGGGACCCCAGTACACAGGGTAACAGTGGGTTCCTAGACCAGGGTTACATCCTTCTCTCATGCATGTAATTCAATTCATTCTGACAGTAACTGAATTGCTTAAGCAGAAACATCCTATCTTCTTCCTTTCTGGAAGTGAGCTGCCACAAATGGCATCCCTTCTTTCTTTCAGGTTATAGATTTATTCTTCCTCAGTATTTTTTTTTCTTTTTGAAGATTGTTAAAATGATTTAAATCTTCTTTAGATTCTACTTTCCCTAAATTTCTCCCATATTCCTATTGGAATATTAAGCATATGCAGTGTTTTATAAGTGAATAAATCAGTATTTCTTGACTTACTTGAGAATGAAGCGGTGTTTATAAATGAAGGATTGCAGACACTTGGTGTTGACATTCTGACATAGTGTGGCTGTATATTTTGTTTTAAGCTATTTTAACTGTTCCTATTGTTTTAAACTGATTTAAACTGTTTTACACAACCAAAAGTATTTTAAGTTGTTTACTGCCTTTTTTTGCAAGGGAGGGGCATCTTTACCTCACCCTGATATCTTTTGATTAAGGGTAAGCTATGTATTTTAATAAAACTTGGTAGAGTGGTAGAATAGAGGTGGAATATTAGGAAGGAAAGTACAGCGTTCGCATCTGAGACAGAATTTTATTACACATACCCCAAGGAATGTTATTAGTGTTACCCCATGCTCACTTCTAGAACAGCCAAAGTCTATTTAAAGACATTTACCCTTGTTGTTCTTGTAAGATTGTGAGAGTGTTCAACATATTGTGATATCACTTGCATGGCAGTTTCAATATACAGAGGGAGCACACAGGTAGAAACATTTGCATGGATCTTGACAGGTATGTAAGCAACAATTGTGATAAATAATAATAATAATACTGATGATGATGATGATGATGATGATGATGATGAAACCCTTACTCTCAAAGTTAGAAATTCAACCCCAACTCCAGGTCTTGAAAAGTCCATTCCTTAGAAGCAAGAGGGCCACGTAGGCAAGATTATGAGCCTTGGTTCTATCATGTGTTCTAAAATGTAGGTGAGAGAAGAGAGTTTCCCCCTGATTTAAAACTGTTAACTGCATCTCTTGTTTAAAGAAGCAGACTCTTTGAAAAAAATAAACACCAGATTCCTCTTAGTTAAATTCTACTTGCAATCTGGAAATATTAAGAACAAAGAACACTGATCTCCAGACTGCTTGAGATAGTTTATAGATGACAAACAAAGAGGATGCACTTTGAACTAGGTGTTACAGAGCGACGATGGACTTTCAACAGGGTGTTAATAATTTCTTGAATGTTTGTCATTGATATAGCACATCTATCTATCTATCTATCTATGGGAGGCACGGGAGGTGTCTTTGTCTCCCTTTGAACTTTCACAAGGTGTTGACCTATCTCTGCTGCAGAAATAAACCTTGCCTTTTCCTAACTCCTTGTTCATGTTGCTCTGCTAATTTGGACCAAGCTGCTGGAATCAAATCTCAGTCTCAACAACAATCATGACCATAGCCTATACACATTCAGCAGATCTTCCCCTAAGGTTTGGGCACTGTGAGAGTGATGCAAGCAAGAGACATGATCATAGAGTGAGGCTAGCATATGCATCCTTGCTATTGCTCCGTATAATGTTATTTGCATGGCAAAAAACATGCCTGAATAACATCATAACGGATTCTATTACAGTAGGACCACCGTATCCGTGGGGGATTGGTTCCGCCCCCCCCCATGGATACTGAAATCCGTGGATAGTACTGAATGCTCTGTCCCGCTGCCCACCCTGGGCCCGATTGCGGTGGTAGCAGGCAGAAAACAGCAGGGAGCACGTGATCCCACGCTCCATGCTGTTTTCCCACCGGGCACCATGGTGATTGGGCCCTGGGCCTGTGGCTGGAGGTGGGAAAACAGTGGGGAGCACAATCACCCACTCCCTGCTCTTTTCAACGGTGGATAACTGAATCCGCGGGTAATGAATCCACAGATATGGGGGTCGTACTGTATATGGTTGCTTGGCCAATTGTTTTAAGGTAAAAGTGGTATGGTTTCTTTAGTTATGCTTCATTTTCTGTGTTTTTATGATACTGATACTTATCAAAGTAGCAAGTTTTCCCCAAATTTACCACTTGTTAAAGCAGGCTATATGAGCCATCTAGGAAAGGTGACACTGAGCAAGAAACATATTGCCTCAAGATATAGAGTTTCATGGCTAGAGTTGTCTTTAAAGACATAAGCTCATTTTCCTGGTTTTTCTCTGTAGTTTTAAAAATTTAAGGCATGTTGTTTTTGCATTTTCAAACATTAAAGTATCTCCAGTATTCTGACATTTTTTAAAAAATCATTTCCATTTTGATATGCTTCTTTAACAAAATAAAATTAATCATATACTTGAAGTTTTGGTTCTGCATTTCGTATGAAAAGAAACTAAGCAGTGTGTCTGTACCAATGTTTACTATGTCAAAATGACATCTAACAGATGACCTCCAAAGGAGTTTCCATTGTGTTTATCAGGCCCCATCTCTGTATCTTCAGGATAGTTGTGTAGACACATTTGTTCTCCCTGGCTTTTCTCAATTTTGGAATTGCTGGTTTTATTTGTCATAAAATTTGTCATCAAATAAAGTTTTTTAAGCGCATTTTACTGTTTCCTGCAACTTCTTTTATCTTGTACATAGCCTTGTGAGGGTTCCATTCCAAAAGACAGCCTAAAATATATTTCTAAATCAATAAAATAAAGATAAATACCAATTAAGCTTGACGTTTAAGATGCAAAGAAATGTTATTGCTTGCGCTTCCTATCTTGCTCATTTCAGTTTTTCCCCCCACTTTTTCTTTTTGATTTCATTGTGTTCACACACACACTAACCACAATCACAGAGAAAATTTAAGACAAATTCCCCATAACATTCACATTGTATGTTAAAATTAATGGAGGACATTATAGTCTTAGAATTAAAATGCATTATTAAAAAAGTAAAAACAAACAAATAAGAACAGATTAACCATACCTTCCCCTAAACAGAGAAGAGGAACTTATAATAAAATGGTGCAGTTATAATCTTTTACATGATCCGAGAAATCAAAGGGAAATTTAAACCAAGAGCAGGGAAGCTTTACAAATAGCAGGGGAACCATTACCAAGGAGAAATAAAAAGATGATGGAAACAATACATGGAAGAGATGAAAGGTTGACCGATTCATTTAAGGAAGAACCATATGAAGACAAATCACCAATCTTAGAAAGTGAAGTAAAAGCTGCACTTAGAATCTTTGGGAGAAATAGATCACCAGGAACAGAACATATACCAATAGAGCTGTTTCAGTCTATAGCACATGTGTGAAACACAAGGCCGGTAGGCTAAATCCGACCTGCCAGACCATTTCATGTGGCCCTCACACCTCTCCTGCTGCTGCAGCACTCCCCTCACCTGGTTAGCCCAATCCCCACATTGTGGGCTCCCTGCTACTGGTATTATGAAGAGGGGCCCAGCAGCCAGCACTTGCAATCTACTTCTACTTCTGACTGCTTCTCTGCCCAAGTCTCGCCATCAGAGCATTGCTGTGGGTTACTATAGCAACACTCCACGCTGCTCAGCAGAGCTGAACAGAGGAGCAGTCAGAAGTAGAAGTAGATCATGAGTGCTGGCTGTTGGGCCTCTCTCCAGAATACTGGCAACTGGGGGCCCACAATGTGGGGATTGGTCTCATCAGGTACAGAGAGGGGCGGGGAGGCAGAAAGAGGCACAGAAAGGGTCTGGAGGGCAGAAAGTAGCACACTTTGGACATACTGACCAATTCTATGTCACTTTACGGAGGTATAGAGACCATGAACTATGATCAAATAGCCCCAAAATGTCCAAGAAAAGAAAAGTTGATGCAGAAGGAAGGCAATTTAAACACCAGTAATAATCAAGTTCAGAGGCAATTATTTAATATGATAAAAGAGTAGATACATTTATATAGTCTTACAATACAACCAGCCCTTTGAGGGTAATCATAATGCTGATGCAGCCCAAGATGAAATTGAATTTGACACCCCTGGCTATACAGACAGAATCTACTCTAGTTCTAAATAAAATCTATCAACAAATAAAGGAAAACAAAAGAATGGCTCACAATATACATTCCAATCCCCAAGAAAGGGGACACCAGGGACTGCAGTAACCACAGGACCATTGCATTAATTTCCCATGCAAGCAAAGGCATGGTCAAAATTCTACAACAAAGACTTTTACTATATATGGAGTGAGAAATGCCAAATGTCCAAGCTAGGTCAGGAAAGGAAAAGGCACTAGGAATTTCAGAAGAAAATCAGCCTGTGCTGTATATGTCACGGCACAGTCTTTGATTGTGTAGATCATGACAAATTATGGATTCCTCTTAAAGAAATGAGTGTGCCACAACATTTTAATATTTGTGTGTAACCTATACTCAGGACAAAAGGCTACTACTAGGACAGAATGTGGAGAAACGAAATGGTTTCCAGTTGGAAACGGAGATCAGGCAAGACTGCATTTTATCACTCTGACTGTTTAACTTGTACATTAAGCATATCATACAGAAAGCAAGAATAGACTCTGAGCAAGGAGCTGTAAAATTTGGAAGAAGGAACATCAGCACTTTAAGATACGCAGATGATACCATACTACTAGCAGAAAACAGCATAGATTTCGAACAATTACTGAAGAAAGTCAAGAAAGAAAGAGTAAAGGCAGGTTTGAACACTAACAAATCAAAAATAATGACCATAGATGATTTACATCACTTCAATGTAGATGATGAAGACATTGAAACAGTTCCAAAGTGTCCATACCTTGGCTCAGTCATTTATCAGAATAAAAACTGCAGTCAAGACACCAGAAGAATACTAGGACTTGGAAGGGCAGTTATGAAAGAACTAGACAAGATCCTCAAGTGTGAAGATATATCATTGAACAGTAAAGTTAGGATTGCCCATGCCATCATCTTTCCAGTTTCTATGTATGGTTATGAAAGGTGGACAGTAAAGAAAGCTGATAGGAAGAAATCGACTCATTTGAAATGTGGTGGTGGTGGAGAAGAGTTCTACAAATACTCTGGACTGATAAAAAGACAAATGAATGAGTCCTAGAGCAAATCAAGCCTGAACTCTCCCTAGAAGCCAAGATGACTAAAACTGGCCATATCATGAGAAGATATGACTGACTAGAAAAAACAATAATGCTTTGTAAGGTAGAAGGCAATAGGAAAAGAAAAACACTACATTACAAATGGATAGACTCAATCACGTCCCTGAACCTGCAAGACCTGAGCAGGGTGGTTGATGATAGTGTGTCTTGGAGTTCTCTCATCCATAGAGTCACCATAAGTTGAAATCGACCTGATGGCAGTTAACAATAACAACAATGAATGGAGGGATAAATTGCAATAATGCCTTCATTTCATAAGAAGAGAACACATCAGCAACAGTAACTAGGGAGGTACTAATAGCAACTGCAATAGTTCAAAACTCATCACAGACTTAACAATTCACTTTAGCATTCATTTAAGAAGCAGGAAAATTTGCCTCCATTTGCCATGTGGCAAGTTGGTAGCTGTATTTACCCAAGGATCAAAAATCTGGGGGGTTACAAAAAAAATTAATTTGGATTTCCAGATGTCAAAATTATGTGTTTTTATTGTCCTGACCTAATACCTTTCCTTTAGGAGAAAACAAGAAATAATTCCAACACCTTCCTATACTGAAAGCTTTTAATATGGATAATCATTTGTCAAAAGTATGCTGTATAATAATGGTGTATTTTCTATAGCGTCAGACTTAATGTTATACGTACTTTATTGATTAACTGCACTAGAGTTAAATCTTTTATTACTGTTACCAACAAGGCACACTCAAAGCATTAGATTTAAACAAAGGTCTTTGAAAGATTGCTTTCTTCTGCCATCTTTCTTTATGGCTTCACAAAAAGTTAACCTAGAATTAGCACCATGCGGTGTGCTTATCTGAAAGCTGGGTTTACAGCAAAAGAAGAATGGCAGTCAGACCTTCAAGCCACTGATGGAAAGTAATTGCAAAGAAAAATAAAGAAAAGAAAGTCTAAGATCTCAATCATCTTGCTAGCCATTGACTGTACAATTTGCTATAAATGATGTGAGATTTTTCAGATGGCTTTCTTAATGTCTGCAAAACGTCCAAACTCATTTGAAACATATTCTTGATCCTTCATATATTCAAATATACTGTCATGCAATCCAATAATCACAGGTCCCCTAATGGTACTACTCACTTAAACTTGGTTTCTGCCCATAGTTAGAAAAATAACAAAACGATCAGCTAGCAACCTAAAGCAGCATGGTGCAAATGGAGCTTTCATTGGAAAAATACCTGCAGCCAAAACTTGACCTAACAATTCACTTCATGTTGGTTTTCATAACAAAATGCTGTATTTCATATGATGACACTAGTTTCAGTAAGAATCAATGTAACTCGTCACTCAGGAAGATTTAAAAAAAGATTTCTACTGGATCATTTTCTAACTCCAATGGGAACTTCAAAGTATTTTAGGGTACAAAAGTGCTCCATGTCCACAGAAGTATTTATGAGAATCAAGGATATTCCACTACACCCAAACACTCAGAGCCAGAAATGTATACTTACATGAGGTGTGTCCTAACTCACTCAGTAGAATAAGAGGAATTTGACTTAGAGCAGAAGAGCCTCTGGCTCTAGAAGCCAGCCCCTCCTCAAAGCCTGAGCAATCAAGAACAGATACAGGCAATGCAAATTCTCCGGATGTTGAGCATCTACTTCAGCCAGATTCAGATGGGTGCAAGGAGAGGCCTTTTACCTTTGCACAGCAAAGCTGCACAGAGTCGGGAAAAGGAGCCAACACCCCACGCACAGGCTTATATACCAGACAGCAAGGAATTAGCTACCTGGCTGTCCAGGTTAGGAAGCTACAAATCTCTAAGCAGTGGATGAGAGTTAGCCCTGGAAACAAGTGGTCTACAAACAAGTGAACTCTCTCCTGTGCATTAGGATTCTTGACACTTTGGATTAGCTGTAAATTGTAAAGTATGTCTTGTATTTTATTTCAGCTGTGGTTGCTTCCTGTCAGTGGCCATTCCCGCACTACACCATTACAGTGCAATTATTCCACTTTCAACATCCTATGGAATCCTGGGGTTTGCAGTTCAGGGAGGGGCATTTAGAATTCTCAGCTAGAGAACTCTTTGGCCTCAGTAAACTACAAACCCCAGAATTCCACAGGATATTGAAAGTGGAATAATAGCACTGCAACAGTGTAGTGCAGAAATGGCCAGTGACTTTGAAACATTTGAGACTTCGCTGCCATATGTCATTCTTGGGATAACCTCCTAGATGGCATGCGTATGATCCTGAATGAGCTGTGTTTTTTCTGACAGCCCTAGGGGAGTCTCATTTCCCCCAGCAATTGCTGCACGAGGCAAGGTGGAACATCTTCTGTGTTGCTGTTAGCCCTCCTTGTTTGAAAAAAGAAAAGAAACGAAAAGAAATGAAACAAAACCAAAAGAGATTTACTGGGGCAATTTTTATTCCAGCCATTTCTTTTCTCTTTTAATAAAACATGGAAAGCAGGTGGCTGAAACTTGGGAATACAGTTTACAGTTCTTCCGGTGACAATGCTGTAAAATGTCTACCTTGTAGATCTAGCTCTGTGCGGATTCTGAGAGAAAATGTGACTCCGGAGGATTAAAATGACCCAGCTGCCTGAAGGAGGGTTAAACAGAGAGGGACTGGGTTTTTAGGATTAAAAACAAAAGCAGCAACATTGTAGGTTTGTAAATCTCAGAGCCCCAATTTGTAAATCTCAGAGCCCCAACTGACCATCCAGAACTACAAACCAGCTGTAAGTTACACACAAATTATATGTAAGATGTGTTTTTTTAGCAACGTTTAACAAGAAAATTCATTTTCTGTCTACAGGCAATGCAGCTTGAATTCAGGCATTATTTTCCCTGAACAGAAAGAAAAGCAAATGTGTCACTGGCTTAAGTAACCCAAACCCAAAACCGATAAATAAATGATTTTTAAAAAAATAAAAAATAAAAAAATCACCCTGATAATAACAAGGATACTATTTCCCAGCTATAAGGAATAGAGATGATGATTTCTTCTTGCAATTAACCTATGCTAATCCTGTAAAGGTTATAAAATAACACCATCTGTATGGTGAATACATCCATAGTCCTCATCTCATCCATACTTTTAATGGCTTAGGTCCAAACTTCATTTTCTGTGAATGAAAAGGCATGTTCTGTTCACAGATTTTTTTTTTCATTCATTGTAGGTTTCCAGTGGCGAAAGGGGATGGAGGCAATTTTCACAGTTATTCTGTATCACCTCCCACACTGCTTCAGAGGGCTTTCCAATGCAGCAGCCAAAACTGCTGGAAGGCATGATTGGAGGGCATTATTCTGAGCAATGAGATTGGCTCAGAGAAAAAAACTGGAAATCTTCCATTTTTTATTAAAAAAAAAGTCTTTTGTTACAATTTCTTACTCAAACAAACTTGGGAGGGATTATCTATTTCTGTTGTCAGAGGGTCAATGGCAGCAGTAATGATTCTCTCTTCAGGAAGAGGATCCATTGACAAGCCTGTGAAAAAAAACACAGGTTTTCCAGGAAAACAGTTCAAAAGCCATTGCCTGAGAGCAAAGCCAGTGTTACTAGTGGGATGGCCAAACTGGCGGTGGTACAGCCTTTTTAATTGCTGCAAAACAACTATGTGCAAAATAGCTTCCACAGCCAGCTACTAATGCAGCAGGAGATAGCATGGAAGCCTGACATTATATGCTGACATTTGATGTCCCTGTCAGTTCCAAACCAAATCAGTTATCACTATGTCCTAGTGTAATAAAGGAAAGATAAATTGCAAATGATTTTCATTGTTGTTTTAGCCTCATAAGTTATGTTAAGTTGAAGATTGCCAATGAAATGCCTTTAGAGAACATTTTCAATTACAGGAAAAGCTATGCTTTTCAGCCCATATAAATTATAAACTTCAGTACGCTGCAGCAGCTACTGCATTACCAAAGGGCATCCATCCAGCAAATCCCAGCTTCAGCTAACACCACCGTCTTGAGAAACTCAGCTGATGACTCATTGCGCTTGGCAATGTATCATTTTTAATTGCTCCTTTTGAACCTATTAGAAACCATACATAGCAGAAAGTAAGAGATATACATTTCTGCACATTATTTAACATTAAGCCAAAGATAGGTGCTTGATCCTCCTTGCTTCCATAATGCCTTTCATATGGAGGATCCTCAGATACACTTGACACAATTTGCAGTCATGATGCTATTGAGACTTAATTTATGAATGTGTTTAATTTTAAATAAATAAATAAATACATAAATAAATATTATAATACCAGGAGCGGGGGGCACAGTAGATCAGAAGGGAGACTGAACCTTCCCCATCAGTTTTGATCATAGTTCCCCCACCAGCACCAGAAGTACTGCTACTGGGAGTGGCTGATCCACACAAACACATATTCACATTCCCAGTTGTCAAGCTGAGATCCTTGAGATACAGGAGGAGGGATGAGCTACATGCAATGCTGCACAACGAAATCATGTGGCTGTCTTTTGTGCAGCACGGCTAATTTTGTGCAACACACTTGCTGTGCAATGTGTTGTTTTCTGTGTAAAAATAGCAATGTTGCACAACATTAAATCAGCAATAGTGTACAAGAGATAGCCATGGAGTTTTGTGGTGCAACATTGCTGATTTTGTGCAATATTTTTGCAGTGCAACATTGATGTTTTTTTATGTTGAAAACAGCAATGCTGCACAATAAAAAAAAAGTTGTCCAAAATCAGCAGTGTTGTACAACAAAACCTCATGTGGCTGCAGTTTCAGTCCGCCCAAGTTTCTTCTCCTGCTGCATAACATTTGGGTTGAGCAACTGACAGAGACTGAAGCCACGAAGTAGAATGCTTCACCATGTTGTTTGTATAGGAGTATAATATAAAATTTAGTTTGGCATTTGGTGCACTTTCACCAAGGATGTAGTGTAAAAAAGAAAAAGAAAGGAAAAAAGGAAGCTGGTGAGAGTTTTTTTTTGTCCCTCTCTCATGGGAAGTTCTGCCCTTTTCTGTGCATAGTAAAAAAAAAGACTGAGTGTAGGTTTTGACTGCAGTGCTGCACAGTTTCTCCAATTCTTGCTCAGTTCTCAGAATACTATGCAATTTATATTCAAACCATTTTTCGCCCAGGAGAGGTGTTGTTCCAACAGGACTTGATCCAGCAACTGCCATCTAGTGACTTCCTGATGAAAAAAGCCATCTCCTGGGCCTAGAATTAGGGTTGCCAAAATGAAAACTGGAGATGGCTCCTATACCTTTAATAGATATACGGAAGAGAGAATTTCAGCAAGTCTTGCTTGCTATGAAACCAGGTAAGACTTAAGACTCGCTGAAATTTCCTCTTCTACACAATCATTAAAGATACAGGAGCTGTCTCCAATTTTCATTCCGTAAGTCCTTCCCAGAATGTCATGGGGAACATTGGAAAAATGCCCATTAAGCCACTACAGGGGGAGCATTCTAGTGCAAATAAAGGGTTTTGGCCCTTCAGCGGTCTCAGGGGCGAGGAATGCTTCCCCCTCTAACTGTCCCCCCCCAAAAAAAAAAAATAACAAGCTGCTCTAGGGCTTTGGCCATTGTCTGACAAACACGCAGAGTCTCCATCAACTTACTAGAGGACTTGGGACAGAGTTGGTAGTCCCAAGTGGTAAGATGGCTTCATAAGCTTCAGCTACGATAAGATCACTGAGCACATGGACCACCTGGGACATTGCAAGACAGGCCCATTCATCACTGTGAACACCCTGTGGCTTCAGGTAGATGAAGGAGAGCTCTCTAATATCTTGTACCTTCTTCACCAATTAGTGGCAGTCACCCCATCCTGTCAGCCCTGCCCCCCAGAATTTGTGTGCCCTTCATCAGAGGTAGAAATGTTGGTGGTAAGGGGGGGCACATTGCCCCTCAGAAGATCTTAGGGGAGGTAACCACCCTGCTATAGGCCCCTCACGCAGAATTGCCCCCCCATCCCCAAACACCCTCTGGGGACATGGGGGGGATTTCTGCCAAGTTTTTGGTTCCCCTGGCTTATTCTATTCCTGAGAGAGGCCTTTTTAACCACAGGAAGTGATCTAGAAGTCATGTCCAGTGCACTTCCTTTTTTAAAAACAGTCTCTCTTGGGCATAAAATGGCCTTGGGGAGCAGAAATTGGAAAATTTTTCCTCATATGCTCTACACCTCCTGGAGGACATTTTGGGCCATAAGGAATAAACCCTATAAGCTCCCGCCACCGAAACCACAAAAATGGTCTTTTGGGCACACATAGCCCACAGGCCACATTTTGGGCACACTTTGTCTACACTAAATCTTCATTAATGTAAAACAAGAGGAAACAGAATTTGTGAAAAGAATCTTAAGAACTAAAGGAGTAGAAAAGTGAAGACAAAAGGCCATCCTTTCCAAAAAAAAATCTGCATGTACACGGATAAAACAAAACCACATCGAAGATTAGAAGCAGACAGTATCAAAACCACACTGCAGATTATACTTACATTTAAACACAAGATTGGAAAAAACATGGGGATGCTGGAAAACAAATTAATGTTATAGCAGTTATCTCCTGAGCACAATTCTCCTGCAAAGCAATTTGTGGTGAGATCCAGGATAATAAAGATTACACACTACTTATGTACTCCAAATTAATCCTACTACATGGAGCCTCCAAATTCATTTCTTATTTCACAAAATTGATATTAGCATCAGTCAAATTATGTATGGTGCAGAACTGGAAACTTCTGAATGCCACTCAATTTCACACCATACTTGTCATATATGACACATGGCAGCCAGGCCAAAAATTTAAGTCTAAACTGTGAAAGGTCTACAAAATAACATTGCAGAGACGCACACTCATTTCCAGTACACTTAGGATTGCCATGCTTCCTAGTTGGCCATGTTTTATGCAGATTCTTGACAAACCACTCAATGCCTGTTTAGACCATTAGCTGGACAAGCTTTTAAACTTTCAATTTTTAAAAAAGGTCAAATTTCTAAAGCTTGTAGAAACAGAGGCCCTTTCCGCAGGATGTTGTCATTCCACACTGGGAATGGGAGGACAGGACCCAGATGATGCTTACGCATGACATCATTCAGGTCCTGTCCTTCTCCTGTCCCCAGCCAGCACATTCGCGCCGCAAATCATTGACAATTTTTCCCCATCAATGACCAGCAAGTACCTCGCCCTCCCAGTGCTCACCCACACTTACCTGAGCTGTGGAAGGTCAGGAAGCACAATGGCTGCACTTCCTGCCCCAGCACAGGCCGGGGTAGCACCTGACTGCACTGCAGAAGCAAGAGGCATTGGCCATTGCACCTCCTTTGTTCCCACAGGCAGCCAATGCAGAGGGGAGCACTTAATTGTGCTCCCCTCCTGGCCATCATCATCACTGGATGCTGCCAGGATGATGGTAAGGTGCAGAAAGGGCAAGAGATAAGAGGCAAAGTATGTGGCCATTGTTCTGTCCAACTCTCTGTGAGAAACCAGGCCTACTACCTGGAAACCATCCATAGACCTTAGCCCATGAAGACACAGACAGTTTAAATTACATATTTTAGGACTTCATTTATACCTGCCTAATGATCCACTGATATCTTCTATCTTCTTTGCAAATGTGCACAGCCCCAGATGTAACATACACATGAAGACCTGTATTTCTCACTGCAAGAGTTTTTCTATTCATCCTAACAGACCAGGAAGCCCAATTCAGTAAAACTCTGTCTTTCAAGGTACATCCATCCTATATCCGCTCATTCTGGAGTAAGCCCCACTTAACTCAGTGGTACTTATTATTGAGCAGATACGTATACAATTGTGTTGTTTATTGCATTTTTAAAAAACAATGTAACTTTATGTGAATGTTATGCACATGGTCAGAAATAATTTGTCCTCAGTTCCATTTTTTGAAAGCAGTTGATTCCATTTAATAGATTGCTCAAGTGAAAGTTGACTAGTTGGGAAATTAACAATCTGTATCTATGCAGGTTATCTAGTGGTCCAGATAATGCTGTCAGATCTTTACAACTAAAAGTGAAAACTTATCACTGTTGTATGAGAGCTCAATAAGAAGCAAGCTGAGAAGGCTTCAGTGCTGTTCACCCATCTAAGAGAAACAAGTGAAAATGTTTTCACTGTGTGGTAGAGTAGAAGCAACTTTAGGCCACACTATCTCATGAGAGGCCAAGACAATCCTGTTCCCTGAAGCTGTTCCAATAACTAATGGACAACATCCCAGTTAATCTGTTAATGTTTGTTTTAACAATCAAAGGAGCTTGTTTTCTCTTTTAGTTGGTTACAATAAGAGATCCAGCATGGTGTAGTGGTTTGAGCATTGGACTACGACCCTGGAGACCAGGGTTTGATTCCCTGCTTGCCCACTTGGCCATGGAAATTCACTTGGTGGCCTTGTTTGCATCACATACTCTCGGCCCCCAGAAACCCCACGATAGCTTTGCTTGAGGATCACCATAACTCAGAAACAACTTGAAGGCACACAACAACAACAAGGTTACAATAAATAGCTGCTGAAGCAACAGAAGTGTATACTGCTTTGCCCCCATACTTATAAGTTAGCATTCCTAACGTGTTAGCAAAAAATGAGGAAACTGAAGAAGTCGAGACTGAGGCAATTAAAAGGATTAGAAATGATTGCAGGTTTTTGTGAGGTGGAACAGGAAAAAAATTGAGGGTTAACTGAGACTGGCCAGTTTCTCACATTGGCTTTTGGCCTGTTACAGTCACCACAAGGGGACATTCACTGATAATTTATGCATAGCCAACATTTTAGCATTATGCAGACATTTATCCAAAGGTACATGGTGTGGGGAGAAGAGGGTCTTACTCTGCTGACCTGTCCCTGGGATGGCCAAAAAAAAAAAAAATTCAGTTTGTTTTTGATAAAATTTGATTATCAGATCTTTCCTAACAACCACAACTGTCCTCATATTTGGAACAGAATAAAGAGCAGGGCAGGAGTGAGGGGGACTTGAGGTTGAAAAATGTGAACATGGGCAAACCAAAATTGGCACCTATGTAGGTATGCTGCTGCCAGATGGTGTCAGTGGGCTGTTCCTCTCCTCCCTGAGCTTCATTTCTTTCAGCTGCCAAACTGAAAGTAGCAAATAAACCATAGCAAAACCTGGCTGTTCGCTTTTTCCTAATACAGCTGCACAAAGTGTGGTCTGAAACCTGTTGCCCCCAAATGAAATTCAACTTTGATTGTACTTATTAAGTGACAAACACTCTTTATGATTTTTTTTCCCCTGTAAGACATGGTGATACTGTACTTTCTGTGAAAAAAGGACACCGTTCCAAAATAATTTGTGGAGTCTAACCTCATAGCACCCTTATGGAGCCAGTAATAATTTACAATCTGATCCATTATGATCTAGAGGAAAGGAATGGGCAGCTTCTGAAAGCATAAAGACTACAGAAAGAAGAAAAAAGGATAAGAGTAAGACCATGAAACCTATTAATCATTGACTGAATCATTCATTTACCAGAATTTACTCATATTCGTGAGCTCTGAAATTGAACAGTAAAAAAAGGACTTAAACACAAGAGGAAAACAACTATGAAAATTAAGATGATGAAAGTCTATAATATATTCTAGGCAAATCTGATCCTTTGGTTTATTTTAAACTATGCATTGCATATTAACTGATTAGCTTATATTCCCGAGAACTCATGCCCTTATAATAATTTAGAAATCTAAGCAGAAAATCAAACTTGGGGAAGATGGTTGATTATAGACGAGCTAAGTATAAAATATCAGTGTATTAACATGGATACAACAGATAACAGCAAGGGTATTCAATTCAAAGGAAAAAAATGTACTAGATGAGTTCTCAGAACTACAAAGGCAATTTTGTTTGGTTGGTTTTTTTGTTTGTTTTTAAAATAACAACACTTGCATACAACAAATGATGGAAGGGTCTGACAAATGGTGCAGTGATGGAGAGAAGCAAAAACAGAAAGATATTTACAATATGATGTGGAAGCAAGCAAAATGAGTCAGTGTGATTGTTGAACAATATCCCAGGAAATTTCATGTATTAGGAGCCTACATCTGTACTGCGCCGGCAGACATTAATTTGCTATGGCTTATCTGCTACTTCAGTTTGGCAGCCGAGAGACATAGAGCTCAGAGAGATCATACGTAGGCTATTGTTTCATTTATATATAAACTGCAGTGTGCATTAGTTGATCTCCTATTGCTTGATAATTCTGCTTTGCAGGGATGCACCCATGTTTGTTTGCTGCCACTGCTACACCCTGGTCCAGAGCTGTGTCTCTCCGTCCTCTTCCATTACCACCTCTTCTTCTCCCTCCTGTGCGCAAGCAGTGGCTCTGGGCAGAGGTGTCTCCATGTGAAGGCATCGTCATTGCCTCCTGCTCACCACATAGCCACTCCACCAGTGCTGCTGCTACTCCTGCAGAGGGAACTGAGCATGCTCTCCAGAGCTTCCACTGCCATCTCAGCCTTACATGCCCCCATCAGTGGTGTCATTGGTTTTGTCTAAGCAAAACAGAGACACATATGGTATGCAGGAGGAGGAGGCCCTACATGCCACTGCCACCTCAGCTGCCCCACCAGCCTCTGGCCTGACTCACCGTCACCTGCCTCCCCTACCTGCTGCATCTACTGCTGCCCTAAAGCATTTTTAATAGGGACTTGGAAGTCTGTTTGCAATCTGTTGCAGCCTCTCTCAGTCTCATGAGGCTTACAATCCCTATTAAAAAGGGTATAGGGCAGTAGCAGAGGCAGCAGCAAATAATCTGCAAACAATCAATCTGTGGATGTTAAACCTGCAAATGTCCAAGGCCAACTGTACTAGAAATGTGTTTATTGGCTTCTGGGGAATCCTCCCCACTGGAGGCAAGAAAACAGACAAAGATCTCCATGTGTTTTTGCTCATGTAGGGAAAATTCAGTTTATTTTTTAATGCTTGATCCCTACTTACCAGGGATTGTTCTTTGTACCCTGTAGTAACAGATCTCAGGGGAACTGGGAAGCATGGATTTGCTGCAACTGGTGGTGTCCTTTTTTTGTACCAAAGTCTTGGCAGCTGGGCAGATTTTTGCAACTCTCTCTCCAATGACAGCTAATCATAGACTTTCGATGGCATTGGAGATGGGTCAAGGTTGCAGATGTTGAATCTGTAGGTTTCAACATTCCTGGTCTCATTCTGTTTTCAGGTTTCCAACTGTTTTAATGTTTAAGACATTGTCATGACATTTGCTAGCTGCCAATTGATGTGGCTGGGACAGAATTTTACCCACAAATCAATTGGCTTTATCATCTCAGAATTGTTGCTTTTTCCATGATTGCCCGTGTGTGTGTGTGTATTTGTGTGTGTATCTGTATCTGTGTGTGTGGGTGTGTGCTGTTAATGCATGCATCACACTACCACAGTTTAATCTTAAAGCATTATTGGTATTGTGCTAGAGCCATTGTTGGGGGAGCTGATAGGCTTATCCCAGGATACAGTGATAGTGTACTTCCCAACAATGCATCCAGGAAGAAAAATCCAAGCACACCATTCCCTTAAGGGATCTTGGATGCATTGTCCATAGGCAATATTTTGCCAACTCAACTCTTTGGTGGTCGTAGAAAACCACACAGCAGTTCATGAAGTGAGACTTCATATCCCAGCACTTCCTTTGCTCTTCCTTGAAAGCAGGCTGGGACAAGCATTATTTCGCAGGTGAATCAGTGAAGGATTAAGATACACAATCCATGCAATGCCAATATTCTATGTAAGCTACAAACAAGAAAACAGTGGCCTTTTTAACCCAACATAATATGTGTGTATATCCCGTGTTCTTCCCCCTGCAGCACACACTATGCTCATGTGCGTAGCACCACTGAGGAACAATTTGTTACTAGAAGGTTCTTGACAAAAGGCTCACATTTTTCAGAGATTCTGTGTATTAGTCCATCTTATTATATCACCTTACCATTTTTAGCTGACTCTAAAAAATTTGTTGGTGTTGCTGATCTGATCAGGTCTTCAGCACTCTCCCATCTCAGATAAAACTTGCCCAAACGTTCACAAGCCATTTTTTGCATCCCAGCTTTTTCATATACAAAATAAATGGAAACTATGGTGCCATGATATTTCTTTTAAAGTTAGATTTCATAGCAGTGTATACTTGCTGAGTAAGAACATGATCCCAACTAGCCAAAACATCCACAAGCAAGCTGAGGCCATTTCCATACCGGGCTTCTGAAACGGTGCAGAGTGAGCTGTCACTGAGGTCTTCTACACCGTAGAGTGGACTGGCGTGGACTACTTTTTGTAGTTCCACACCAGAATCCACTCAGGAATGGCCAGAACTAGCTGGGCTGCGTGTTTTTAAAAAACCTCTTTTTCGATGTTTTTAAAAAGCACGGAGCGTGCAGCCCCGTCCCACTCCATTGCCCGGCTCCGAAGTGGATTTGCAGGCGCGCGCAAGTGCGTGCCTGCAGATCTCCCAGGGGCGAGCTTCCGGCTGGCGAGCTTCTCCGGTTGGTGGAGAGCCTCCACCAACCAGAAGCCGCCATCTGGGACGCCGGAGGACTGTGGAGCAGCGAGCTCACGCTGCACCGCGTGGCGACGGACTTACCTGGCTGCGGGTAAGCTCCGTTTTAGTGTGTTTTCGTCCGTTCCCCCCCCACACATGTGAAAAGGGCCTGAGTCTGTACTAATCATCAGAAGCTGTGCTAAATCAGCCTAGGAGAACTGAAAATTATTTAGACACACTGGCCTAACTCCCTCTGGTATCATGGCTGGGTTCCTGAGCTGAAGGAACTTTAAGTCCAATACCACCTGGTTCCTCCTTATCACACCCTTTCCTAGCCAGTGCAATGGGCCTGTCAATAAGTTGCTCTGTTGGCAGATCTCAGATCAGCTGTTAGAAAAGGATTCTGCCAGCCAAACAACGTATCAGTGGATTCTGGTTTAAAAGGCATTTAGTCACAATCCAATAGATGGCAACTCTCCTCATTGGTTCCTCAACCAGCTACATATATCAGATGCCTTATCCTGTTATTCCTTAGGTACTGAGCTAGACCAAGTTTGTGGCATTAATATCTCTTAACCAAGGATAAAGTGGCCAGCTGATGTTACTTTGTATATCCACTCAGCAAGGACGGCAATGAGTTATTCAGGAAATGTAAAACCAGCAGACAGCAACTGACACTAAACAAACACAGTTCTGAGCACACTGTGCTGACTGTCCTAGAGACTGAAAGTTTTAAAAAATTACAAGAACTGACTTAGATATTTCATATACTTTACAGAATAAATATCTCTTTCAGAGACTGGGCTCAGAAAACTAATTTTCTTTATAGCGACCATCGTGTCCTGGGAATCAAAGTTAAGTGAGGTAACATCAGTGCCAATAATCTCCCTGACCATGGTTAACTGAGATGGCAGAGGAATTTGCTTCAAGAAAAGACTGAAGGAAGACAGCATATATTCCAAAGACTGATTTCTTCACCATGATCAACAGGTAGCCAATGACAGTTTGTCTTAACATAGCATTCAGTATCTTTGAAAGTGTTTGGAATGTATGTAGACTAAGGACTTTATCACACAAGGCAGGTAAATCACACTTACAGCTGGCTAATAGCATCTTTGGCAGGGACTTATCACATGACTTCATTGTTGCTCTGTTGTTGTTGTTTTATTTTATTTTTTTACAAAAATAAAAATAAAAAAGGACAATCTTTCTTCAAATACGCTCCATTCCATCAACATTCAACATGAGTATCTTATCATTGCAATCATTATACATTCTAGTTTTGTTTATAGTTTCAGACATATATTACAGATTTCCATGTTATTCTTAATTCATGCTGAATATTTCTTTTCCATTATTTCATTACTTGTGAGAAAATGCTTAAAAAACCGTTTCTCTGGGTTATATTAATGCGCTATATGTTTATCATATCAATATGAAGTTTCATAAAATATCATTTTAACTTTTTTCTTCTAGTTTTGTGCACTTTTTCCTGTATCTTTACTACTAACTGTCAACGAATATAGTTCTGTATATTCCCCTATAATACAAAAATTAATTGTATATGAAGATAAGAATTTCGACACAAGTTATTATTATCCTAATTATAATTCTCCTATTTTTATTTGCCTTACCGATTTCTATTAAACTTCTATTAAACTTTGGTCTGTTCTTTTATCTATAAGTTATTCAGTTTAAACTTTAATCCCCCATCTTTTAGTTATATATCTTGTCACAGGTTCCCATTTTTCTTCCACCTCCTTGGTCGATTTTCCTCTTATGAGTTGTATAAACATGTCGAACTCCTTATATTCTGTAGCTTTCATAATCCATTGATCTAGATCTGGTACTTCTATGCTTTTCCACATTTTAGCGTAGGATATTCTTGCTGCTGTTACCAAGTACAGCAGTATCTTATTGTTTTTCTGAGCAAAGTCTTTTTGGAACATATGTGTCATGTTTAACAGAAAAAATTCTGGGGAAATAGGAAATGTTACTTGAAAGATCTCTTTTATTGCTTCATATATATTTAGCCAGTATATTCTGGCTGCAGAACAAGTCCACCACAAATGATAGTAAGATCCTGTTTTTTCTTTACACTTCCAACAGTTAGTGTTACCCATGTGGTAAATTTTATCCAGTTTCTCAGGTGTTAAGTGATATCTATACATCATCTTCAGAAAGTTTTCTTTCAGGTCCTGGGCACTAGTAAATTCATTGGTATTTTTCCAGGTTTTCTCCCAAATTTCTAATGGAATTTCGTGTTGGAAGTTTCTGGCCCATTTTATCATAGCCATCTTTAACAGTCTCATCCTCTAACTGGCGTGTCAATAAATATCTATAGCATTGTGAGATCTTTTGCTTTGATTTTGTGAATATGATTGTTTCTAATTCATTGTATTTTCTATTTAGTAAGAAACCTTCTAGTTTCAAGTCCATTTTATACTGTTCCTTTATCTGCATGTAGGGGAACCAGTCGATTTCGAAACCTATTTGGGCGAGTTCTTCTTGCGTTCTAAGCCTAATTTCATTTGGACTGTCTTGTAATATAAGATTTTCATACCTCAACCAATTGTCTTGTTGCTTCACCCACCTCCCAAAGAATGCTTCCTGTGGGGAAATCCACCACGGTATTTTACTATATGTTTGTTTTTTAATATTTGACCAGATTTTTAATAGAGATTTTCTCACATAGTGGTTGTTGAAATCTTTATCTATTGCTGCTTTCCCATACCAAAGATAGGCGTGAAAACCAAATCTCATCCCTGCGCCTTCTAATTCTAATGTTCTTTTATCTTGAAGAGTGATCCAATCCTGGATCCAGGTCATTGTGTTGGCGTAATAATAAGTTTTTAAATCAGGTAGATTACAGCCACCTTTGGATTTTTGTTCTATCAATAGTTTCCATCTGATCCTAGGTTTTTTGCCTCTCCATATAAATTTGGTCAAATCTTCTTTCCATTTCTGAAATGGTTTGTTATTAGTTATAATAGGGAGGTTCTGAAAGAGGAAGTTTAATTGAGGGAGGACGATCATTTTGATTGCAGCAATTCGGCCTAATATTGATAGGTTCAAGTTAGACCAACTCTTGAGATCAGCATTAATTTCTTTCCAGCTTTTACTGTAGTTATCATCAAATAGTTCTTTGTTGCTTTCTGTGAACCAGATTCCTCTATACTCTGGTTTCTCTTCAGATCGTATAAATCTTTCGTCATTGTTGCTCTGTTGTTGATCTTTTGGAGAGTGTTTCTTTTTATTAACACCAAAAATGTATAAATGGTTTCCTTTCCAACTTCTGTTGTGGTATGATTTCCTGTGTCAAAGTTCAGTTGTGCTTTTATGCTAATTTTGGGTGGTCAGGCAGTATTTAGTGGGTGTGCTGTGGGTCAGGAAATGTCGGTCCACCTCCAGTGATCAGAGGGTAAGGAGAAGGGGTGTAAATTTCAGTTTGATTTATTTTCAATTGGCAAAGCAACTGAGAAAATTTTAAACCATTTTTCTCCATAGGAAAAAATCCACTGCCAAATTACCATTCCTGCTCCCCAACTGGGGCCTGTCATGGAAGCCAAAACTTTGCTTACTCCCCCCCCACCTCCTTTTCCAACCCCATTTTGGAACCCCATCTCTCTCTCTCTCCCCCACACACTCAAGTGGAAAAGAGTCTTACAGCTTTTTGAAAAGCATTTTTTTTTATTAATCCATTAATTCTTCCTTTCTTCTAGCTTCAGACTTAACTAATCACTGGCAGATGAAAGCCAGCATTGATGAGACAGATAGATCAGTAGCTGCTGGCTTTCATCTGCGAGCGATTAGTTAAATCCGAAGCTAGAAATCTGGTATCCTGATCAAGAAGCTCCCCCTCCTCAATAAAATACTTTTTAAATACTCTGGAATATATTTTAAATGTATTTTAAACGTTTTCATTTATATTTCAGAGGGGATTTCCCTTTCTGTATGCATGCATTGGTGACAAACTAGGAAAGGGGCAGAGATAATAACGTTTTGGAGGAGGTAGTGAGGGGCCAGTCTCAAATGCTGTATGTGATAAGCTTTTAGCACAAGTGAAAGCTGTAATTCCAGAATGGTTCCAAAGACGTGAAACCAAACAGACCAAGCCTGATTCAGTAGCATTTTTACAACAATGATATTTTAGCAGGATAAGAGCCTGGTGTGATAAAGCCCTAAGAATGTCAAATCAAAATCAACCAGCAAATTACAGAATATCTGTAGGACTTCTCAGCAAGTAGTGATTTAAGCGTGTAAAGCCCACATTTGAAATCACTTTGTGAATTCAATTCAATACAAAACCATATCCCAGGTACAAATTTAGAAATACTTTCACATAGCCGGAACAGACCAATCATGTAGATAGAAGACGTAAAACACTGCTAGACATTTTGTTCTCTCTCTCATCTCTAGAATCCATTAGAATGTGGCCAGAAAGTTATAGCAAAATACCGCTGTTATTTCTCATTTATGTAGTAAAATGATGGACAACTCTGATGGACCCAGGGGGACAACTCTCTGCTTGTGGGACCTTCCTGGAGCCAAAAATGCAAAAGCAAACAAAAAACTCAGAAAAGCCCAGGAGTAGTAAAATTTTAACTGTGCAGGGTGACTGCAACATATTTTAAAAGGTGAATTGCCATTCCTAGAGGCAATTCATCCTTTTCATCAGGGAAAAAAAAGTGGTTGGGGGAGTTATGAGTTGCCAAAATAGCCTTGGAAATATTTGTATGTGACCCCAGGGCCATACTTTGTCTACTTGAATACAGCATGTTGTGATGGTGGCAATAAAATACCCTGAAGTAAGGCTGTGCTACCAGTTTGGCCAAATTGCCTACAGTGAAATGAACTGGGCTGATCTACTCCCCCACCCCACCCCCCCAACTGCCAGTGGTTGCTGTTGTTTGGGTGTTAGGTTCTAGTAGGGGAGCGCAGCTATTGTATACCTTTGACCGAACAATGCTACATGCCTTCTATCTGGGATGGTCATCTTCTTCCACTGAGCACGCAGCTTTTGGGAGGGATGCACATGGAGCAGTGAGAGAGGAAAGGGACACTTGCCTAGCCAGCCAGATCAGCCAAATCAACCCTGGCAATCAATGGGGTGACAGAGGTCGCAGCCAAATTGCCTTCACATCCTCACATTGGGTGTTAAATGAAAGTATCACTCAGAAAAGGCAGAGCATTCTCTGTGACAACTTTCAGTTTGGAACAGATCTCAGGATGCTTATATGTCTTCAGGGGAAGCAGCAAATGAGCACAAGAGCAGCCTGCTGCAACACCTGAAGAGGAAGCACCAAGTCGTCTTAGTCAAGGTAGAGACAAAAGATAAGTCAAAGCAGCCAGGATGGAGAGGCAAGACACATAGCAGAGATGAAATGGTAGCAGCAGTTCTTTGCCAATTCCACCCTCCAACCGATTGCGCCCTTTAGACTGCTACTAATAAAAAACGTTCTCATACATACCAATAGCATTTCCATATGCTGTTTTATTGAATTTCAGCAGGTGGTTTGCTGATAGAATAAAACAAAGAACCCATCTCTTCAAGTACGCAGTCATTCCACGATCATTATCATTTATGTTGGTTAAACTCAAGGTAACATTTAGCTGACTGATGGTTGGAGGGGCAGTGAGAAATGAATTGCCAACACTAAGCCATCAATGACACTGAGTCATCAACAACAGCTTTTAAAAACTTCGGTGGATTTTTTTTTAAAAAAATAGCAAACTCTGCAGGTGGCTGACACAAAGTCTCCTGGAGTTAACTGTCTGAAACAGCTATGTAAATTTGGGTCTTCAAATTTTATGCAGATGTGTGAAAGACAGAAACAAATAATACCTTCTGGGTTTCCCAGTGCAAATCATTCAGGGAGGACTGGTGATTTGGGTTGCCCAGTCCTGACGCCCTATACGCAGCCCTCCTCTTAACTGTGTAAAACGTGTTATATTTCTTGTTCCTCCTCTCACAATTGATACAAAACAGGAACTCTGACTCTCAACCATTGCCATGTCTGTGGGTAGTATAATTACAGGGGGATGATAGTTATAGATCAGAGGGAGGGATGCTCCTATCGTAAGCCATCATGGATTCCATATTGAGAGACAAGTAGGATATAAATCAATCAAAATAAATAAATAATACAATACAATGGCATTTCTGAAATGCTGTGCATGTATTTTGTTTTAATGAAAGTGAATGGTCTCCTTGTGCTCTAAAACCATGCATGCACTCATGTCAAAATTAACACTCTTCAGAAGCAATGATGCTCATGTTATTTCATATATACAGACAATTTCTACGCAGGAAAAAGTTCTGTAACAACACACCAACCCCTCTCCTGGGGCAAGCTACTCAGACTCTAAGCTGATCACCAGTCTGTTCAAAAAAGAAAGGGAGGGTCTCAAAGGCTCAAAATTTTATACCAGTCTCTTTTAATCTTGTACTAAGGAGGCAATACCTTCCTGATTTCTAACCTAAGTTGTACTCTTGTACTACACTTCTATAGGAAAGAGTTCAGAACCTCTCCTTAATGACTGGCACCATGGATATGCTCCATCTGCACACTTGAAAAGCAAGGCCATTGCTTTCAGCTTGGGTTGTGTGCTTATCAGGTCTAACCAATCCACATTCCCCATCCCACCCCCAAGTGGAAAGGATGACAAAGCTTAGTAGTTTTAATTAGCAGTGAAAAGAAAAAGAGAGAGCTTCAAACAAAAACAGGTGGAGATTGTAAAGTAAAGCAGCTGCATACCACTCATCTGACTTTCTCTAGCAAACCCTGTTCTTTTAATTCTTTCTCTGTACCCTGTTAAACATTTTGAAGCTTTCTGTATGTTTCTCACTTTTCCCCAGATTCTTTACTTTAGAAAGAATCCCTCTTCACTTTTGATGTTGTGATCCTGATCACTTAATGACATTTAAAAATTCCACCTACAACACTCCTTTCAAGTTCCCAGGCCAAATGCTCCACTGGTTTAGTTTTGACAGTTCTGTTGAAGCTTCACCAATTTATGTCAGAAGAGAATCTGATTCATTTGCTTCATCATTAGAGCTACGCCGTAACTCCTACGTTTTTCCACTGTGTGCAAATGAACCTACAGAATAGCTCTTTACCATCTGTGCAGCATATCCTTTTATATCTGCAGCAAATGCCTTCTGAGTTCCCTACAACCACAATCTGATAATTATTTGTCTCCTGTCTGTTGCCACATTCTCAGTGCTTTCCCATACCTTAAAAGTTTTCAACGGGCTGGGCCACTCAGGTTCCTTCTCATCTCCTATGACAACCTCCGCATCTCAGTTCCTGCGCCCACTGACTTCCACTGTGATTGAAAAACCTTTCTACTGTGCACCGTAATTATAAGCCACACACTGCTGCACTCCCCCAAAGAGGATTAGTAGGTCTGCCTTCATTTCAGCCTTTTACTTTACCTGCATTGAAAAATAATTTCACATTTATATAAGTGGGCAAGCAAGCATCATTTTCCTAAAATGGGCTGTCACTATGAACCATCAGCCATTTCACTGTTGGCAATAATATCAAGGTGAATGCTGAATCATTTGCTCTCCCTCTGCACAACGCCATCTGATTAATGGCAACATTCATGGATTCTTCTTTTTTAAAAAACCCTCTTTCCACACTTAGGACATTCTCTACAATCATAGCGCTTCTGCTACAACACCGTCAAGATAATTGTCCTTGCTCAGGCAGGTCTTATACAATTTCTGCATGCTTCTTCTTAAGGAACAGAGCTTGGAAAATACTTACAGATATTCCAATAGTGTAAAAATTGGAATGAGAATCTTACAGCTCAGACACAAAATGATCCACTGCTATCTCGAATGGCTAACTGGTCATAATTAGAGGCAGGCCATTAAATCACAGCTAACAGAATACTTTTTAAAAAGCAGAGCTGTTTGTGATTTAAAGTTAAATTGAATCTTATATGTAATTCTTTAATGTTCTGCATGATGTGCTTCACTTTTAGTGGGTAAGGGAGGACATCTCTCATTTTGTTTATTTGAGCCAGAACAAAATGAAATGTCATGTGACATTTTTTTTTTAATTTGAAAATAAAAGCTAATACAGACCCAAGATGGAATGGGCCTTGAAGCAGAAATCAGAGGATTTTTTTGTAGTCAAACGATATGGATCCACACAGAAGGACGCTAAAAAATGTACAGAGATACAACTGCTGAATCACTTTACATCAGCATCCAAGATAAAAATGGATTACAAGAAATGTCAAAGAATACTACTGTTCTAACATTGTACCAACAGCTACACGCATGGCCTTTCAATATGCTCACCTTTCAGTGTCAGACTGTGAACAACATTTCTTGGCTAGTGATTTTCTGGCCCCACAAAACATAATTTTATATCACGACACAAATATAACAAGGATGCATAAGCTGAGGCCACATGGGACCCTTGGGTTTTTACAACTAAAATTTGTTCAAATCCAGTTGATCATGACAACTATTGGAACAATTTAAGACAATCTTTTTTCAATCTTTATTTCATGCAATCTCCGATTAACAGGTCCCTTCGTCTAAGTGGAGCTGGGCAAGTAAGGCTTTGGAAATGCTAAGTTCACATTAAATACTGTACTAATCTTCAGTCTTAAATACTAGTCCAGCATGGCTGATTTCTTTTTTTTTTTTAATAATTTTATTAAGTTTCACAAATAAAAAACATACATTATAATTGTACTTTACATGAAATATTTTTGATCTTCCACACTGATCTAGATTTCATTTTCAATCTTTCTTTTAACTGTTACATTATTGTACCACTATACACTGTTAATCTTACATGTTAGTTCATACATTTCCCTCTTCATATTTCAGCTCCATGATGTATAACTGTCGCCCCTTCACATATTATCGTACTCATGCATTAGTCATTCCAATGGTAATTCCCAGCAATTACCCATTACAATTTGCCATTCTGTTTTTATCTCCTCATCCAATTTCCCCTTTAGTCTCTGAGAGACTATGTCCGCATTTCTGTTATTAATAAATGTTACCCACCATTGTTCAACCGTAGGTATTTGCTGAGTTTTCCACAATTTAGCATATTCTATTCGGGCTGTCATTATCATATAAAGTATTATTCTCCAATGTCTCTTTAACTCAGTATTCTCAAATACATTTGTCATGTTTAACAAATACAATTCAGGTATTTTAGCAAATTGAACCTTCAATACCTCACACATCTTTTTATGTATTTCAGTCCAATATTTCTTTGCCTTAGGACATGACCACCACATATGAAATAAAATGTTCCAACCTCTTTCTGACATTTCCAACATATTCCCATACCTGTATTATAAATCTTTTTTAATTTGTCTGGTGTCATGTACCATCTATGAAACAATTTAAAATAGTTCTCTTTCAGATTCTGAGCCATTGTAAATTTTTGTGTCCTTTTCCACCTCTGCTCCCATGCTTCTAATTGAATTGGATGTCCAATATTTTGAGCCCACAAAATTATTCCTGATTTAACCGTTTCCTCATGCCTTTCATGTAATAAGAATTCTTGATATATGTAAGCTAATAGATGAGGCGGGTTATCAAACAATCGTTTAATCACCCCTGTCTTCTCTTTAGGTTCTATTCCATATGTTTTCAAGTCCATCTGGAATCTTTCATTTAACTGTCTGTAGGGAAACCAACTTAATGATATTCCCTCTTGTTCAAGTTTTTCTCTTGATTTAATCTTAAGGTCATTTGTATTAGATTTGTCCAATATATCTTCATAACGCAGCCATCTCTCTGTTTCACTCCATCTTCCAAAGAAAGCTTCCTGAGGCGATACCCACATGGGTAGCTGCCTCATGTTTTTACTCTTGTATTCATTCCATATTTTCAGAAGTGATTTTGTGATATAATGTTGCGTAAAGTCTTTATCAATTTTTGCTTTCTCATAAAACATGTAGGCATGCCAACCCATCCTCAAGTCTGCTCCTTCAAGTGCTAGCATTCTTGTGTCTTGTAGATCAATCCAATCTTTTATCCATATGAATGCCGCAGCTCTGTAATATATCTGCAAATCTGGTAGCCATTCCTCCTCTAAGTATTTGATCCGTCATAATATTCCATTTTATCCTTGGCTTTTTCCCTTGCCATATGAATTTAGTCAAATCTTTCTTCCACTGTATATAAGACTTACTGTTTGTTATGATGGGAAGGTTTTGAAACAAAAAGTTCATCTTTGGAAGTACGTTCATTTTTATTGCCGCTATCCTCCCCATCAATGACAAATTCATAGAAGTCCACCTTTCCAAATCTTTGGTTATTTCTTTCCATTTTTTCTCATAATTATTTTGAAATAGCTCATTATTTCTTTTTGCTATCCAGACACCTAGATAGTTTGCTTTCTGTGCTTTATTAAATCCGGTTATAGACACTAATTCCTTCTCTTCTTTCTCTGTCATATTTTTCATTAATAGTACTGTTTTTTCTTTGTTTGCTTTAAATCCAGAGAATTCTCCATATTCTTGAATTATTCCAATCAAGTCTTTAATACTACTCTTTGGATCTTCAAGAAATAGTACCAAATCATCAGCGAAAGCTTTAAGTTTATACTGATATTTCTTAATTTGAAGTCCTCTTATACCTTTGTCTTCTCTTATAATGTTATTCAGTATTTCCATTGTCATAATAAACAGCAGAGGAGACAAAGAACATCCCTGTCTTGTTCCTCTGTTCAGTTCTATCTGCTTTGTTCTTTCCCCATTGATGACCAATCGAGCTCTTTGTTGATTGTATATCGCTTCAATCCATGACACAAATTTACTTCCTGCTTGCATTTGCTTAACCACTGTCTTCATGAATGGCCAACTGATCATATCAAAAGCTTTCTCCGCATCCACAAATATCATGGCCATTTTCCTTTCGTTATGCTTTTCATGATATTCAATTATATTTAAGACCATTCTGATATTGTTTCTCAAATATATTTTTGGTAAAAAGCCATTCTGGTCTTCACCAATAAGTTCAGACAAAACCTTTTTAAGTCTCGTGGCCAGGATTGAAGCAAAAATCTTGTAATCTGTATTCAAAAGTGAGATTGGTCTATAATTCTTTACATCAGTAAGATCTCTACCTTCTTTAGGAATCAGGACCACATTTGCCTCTCTCCAAGTATCTGGTACACCTTCTTTTCTTATCTCATTAATTGTACTTTGCAATGGAATTGAAATCTCATGGCACGGCTGATTTCAAAGGCCAACTGAATATCCAAACTACAAATATTTCAACATAAATGACATAAGCATCAAGGCAGAATACTTCTGTTCGTTACTCTCTTGTGACTGGATCTTACACTCTGAACTGTGTGCTGTAGGTGACAGATCGTTTACAAGAGTTATCAAAAGTTTGCAAAAAGCCACAGGAACTAGGCCAATGATGGTGGGCAAGTGTGTAGGTTGGAAGTAGGTTGGAATCTACGAGTAGATCTTTAGGTGTCTTAGTAGATCAGCAAGCATTTCCAGCTCCCAGTTGTTTTGCAGCAGCAAAAAAAAATTCTATCTAAACTATGAAGAAACTTTGGAGTAACTAGGAATTGAGTTTTGTGTGCAAAGACTGTAATCATACCTCTACTCTAGTACTAAATCCAAATTCTTCAGAATATGCTCAGAGGCATCATGTTCTTTAATCCTGAGTGAAAACATTTTGTATCTTGCACTGCAAAATAGATCCAACAAGCCTGAAGTGAAGCCTGCCCACCCCAGGTATAGATGACCTCCTCTCCTGTAACTAATCATCACCAGTCACAAAGACAACTCATTTAATCTGGGAAAAGATATGAGATCTTTCAACAGACTAAACTGACCACTAGACCCTCTAATCAACATAAATAATGCTGTCTGTGGATCCACTGGTACAAACTATTACACTCATGGCATTTCCGGGTACATATCTACCAATATGGTATACTTAATTTTATGCACTAAATATCCATCAGAAGTAATGCTTTGAACAAAGAGGCAAAGACTCAGTGAAAGTCAGGTATAAAGAGCAGAACGCTAAGAAACCAGTAGGTGATCATTTTACTCTCCCTGGACACCTTGCTGACTGCCTCAGAATTACTGGCCTTTGAAAGGTCAGACTGTGTGGACGTATAGAAGGAGAAAAGTTGGAACAGTGATTCATAACCAAAGAGAAAAACCTTTCATTTAAAGGGGAAAATTATGGTTGGAGCTATAACCCAACAGCAAGGAATTTCAGAACGTAAATTCCTCATTCCATACCAACCTGAAACACAGACACATTAATAATATGTAGAGATTATCTCTGCATTCATTTCTATGGGGGAAATAACACAGAAACTTAATTATTTGGAGGCCATCACTGTCATATTAAATATAAATTTGCCTGTACTACTCTGGGACCAACAGAGATAATAATGTTCTGTGAAAAAGGAATGCTAAACAATGGTACATCCTGTTGTCAACTCTACTGTGATGACTGCAATAGAATAGTTTAGGGGCTGAGTGTAAGAAAAACTGACAGCTGGGGCATCAGTTGGAGAACAGAACTGTTACCTGCCATTCTAACACACACTCACTCTGTGTCCATTTTTAAAAAGCAACAACAAAAGATGACCTCTGGTAATAAAAGAGGCACAGAACAAATATGAATACGGAAAATGAGTCACATATTCAAAAAGCACCCATATGTTTCCAAATAAGTGCTCAAGTATTACATAACACACGCAAGAAATATTCTGCACAGCCGGTGCTATTATTGCCTCTTTAAGAACTTTAAAATGTTTTCTTTTGACCATGGCCATTTCTGCATGACGTTGCTATCCTGCAACAGCAGTGGGTTGTTTCTGGTCCAGGACACATGCAATTGCACAATGTCATCACTAGCCAGCTGCTATCCCCTCCCCAAGCGTTGCCAAACTGCATTATACTGTTGATAGAAAAAATCCATTAAGAGCCTCTTTCAGTGCTTCAATCCCATCTGCCAGCTCAGTGTGGTACCATAATAGTGCTTGATAGCATTTCCTGTTATCATGGATCCAGGAGTGGGCAGGGTATGGGTGTGCCCAGCTTGTCCCTCCCTTAGCAGCTCCCATGGCATGGCAAGTTTGGAATCTATCACTTCTCCATGTTTAACCTTCTCCTTTGAGTTAATTTTTTAAAATGTTTAATACATTTTTTAGCATTATAGCACAGATCTGCAATAGGGTACTGGCGTGTCATGATGTTACAATTTGGCTGTGCTAGTACGACTTCCAAAAAACGAAAACCTGATCAATCAGGGCGGTGGGGCTGGGTGAAGGGAGGGAAAGAGAGTGACCAAGGACATTACAATGCAGAAGGAACATTGGTGCCGATACTGCTACTCATCCACTTAAAGTGGAAGGGTGTGGAACAGAAGGTTCCTAACCTGCTACCATTGTGAGAATGGCAATGGTGGGATTGTAACAGAAGATCCTACTAATGAGGTATGGTGCGGACAGGGCCCATGTCTTTAGCTGACTTTTCCACCTTACTTCCACTTCCTCCACCTTAGCATCTGATGAAAAGTAATTGCCTATAGTTGTCATGCCATTTTGTAACAGAATGCTGCTCAAATGTTTTTAGTCTCAATGTTCCATCAAACATAGTTCTTTTTTTCTTTTTATATAGATACGGATACAAATTAATGGGTATTTTGTTCTCTTCTTTTTATTCCTGTTCTTACATATTGATTCTATACCCTCTCACCTCCTACACTGATTCCCAAACTGTCATCTGTCATCATGAGCATGGAGAAAAATGCACACTCTCAGTTAATGCTGTTGGACTCAATGTGATAGAAAGAGAGACAGATCAGAGAATTCCTCCAGTATCTATCAAAAGCTACCAGAGTATTTCAGACTGTACTCCAATGCTACACTGTTACTAGTGAAGTTAACGGTTAGATTTTTTCGATGAAAAAGATTTCAGGGTAGTTTTTTAAAAAAACAAACACACGCACACACAAAAACACAGCCATAGGCCCTGTCTATCTCGAACCCAAAAGCAGCCATTCCAAAGACTGATTTGGCTTCAAACAAATCCTGCTGGCCTATGATTTTACCAAGACTTTGTGTGCTTGCTAAGTGAAAGATGTTGCATTAGTACTCACCTGTAAATCTTTTTTTTTTAAAATGACAAGATTATAAATGTGAACTGTCTATCCTTCAATGAAGTGAATAAGTAACTATTAATGTAAAACAGTTCTTGACATTTGTTTCCTGCTCTCTCACCCCCCCTTTTTTTTTCTACCTTTCATCCACATTCAGAACATTCAATAACATTATTCTGACTGGAAGATTTTCAATAACTCAAAGATTATTATATGGAAATGAGAGTTTTCTTTCTATTCTGCCTTCTATTTCATTTCACTAATGACCTGATTTTCACTAAAAGACAAGTCACATCAGAGCTTAGGGGAAAAAAAGATCTGGAGTGAAAACAACTAGTATTTCTAAGTACCTGTACTAACGAGTGGCCCAGCCAATCTAGAGGACTCATGCTATCTGCCAACCACAGGAGGTGATGTTTAACATTTCTGTTCCATTTTGTACTTGAATTAGGACCAGGCAATTGTAAATGCAGTCCTCAACAGCTCACAAAGCTCTGTGCCAGCCTTGGATCATGAGGTTTCTGTTTCAGTACCGACATGCCCTGGCAGTATGTATCAATCCTGGAAGTACTGAATGGTAGAATGGTATAAAATTGGTTTTAAAATGGTGTAAAATTCAGTCAGCTCAAGGATTTTACATGATAAAACTGCCAAGTCCTGTTGTATCTCTGCTTGACAAACAAATGTAGTTCAGTCAAATAAATACACACAAAGCCTTACAAAACAGTGTATGGTGGTGGGGACAAAATGCACCATGTTCACAGTTTCTACAGATATTTCTAATCAGATATCAGAAGCAATGTGAACATTGTGTTTCTGGTATCTGTGCCTGTTTCACACAAAATAATTAAGATTGTGTTACCCTATTTACTGGGGGTCCCGGGAGGGATACTAAATTGTTATCAAAATTATACAAGTTGGGGAAATTGGTTCAGAGCACAAGTTGGCAAAACGAAAGGCAGGGTAACTTAGCAGGATCTTGTAACCCAGTGTCTACGGGGTTAGGCCGAGTCAAGAAGCAGACCAGTTGGAAAATAATGAATAATCTTTATTAAATACAGGCACACAATGTAAGCAACACACACACAGAGATAACTAAGGAAAATAAAGGTGTGAGTAAGATAGAGGGATTTTCAGAGGGATAGTTGGTTCGGGTGATACGGAACCTGTGCTGAAGTCTGGAAGAAAATGGAGAGCGAAGCTGGGGTTTGATGTATCTCTGCACGTGGAGCTGAGGGGAAGCTCACCAAGCGATGTGGCAGCAAGGCAATCTGGAACTCGGGAGCGATCCAAGGAAGCGCTCAAAGTCAGGGGTTTTTATAAGGAGAATTGTGACTGCAGGCTTGGTCAGACTTTGGGAAAACAATAGATTTGGAGCTGGAGACAAAGCCTCCGAAAGGTCAGAATTTGAATGATTGAGTTAGAGCCAAATTGTCAATAGTATAGCCAGTATGCAAACGCAAGGTCCTTGAGCGTTGTATAGTCAGATCATTAATCTGCCAGCGCGGGGCAGAGGATCTTTTGAGAGCTGCATGCATATCTAATGAAGGTACTTGCCTTGAGGTCTCCTAAATCTGCGAGTCGGCTGTTTCTGGCCTGCCTGTATTGTTTTTGGAATATTACGGCGATTATCGGCCAAGCCTGTATGCGTGCTTGTCCAGGGACCTCGTAAGCACGTGGAAGGGATATGTGAAGCCGAATTAGTGATATCAAAACATATCTTTTATATCCCCAAAGCTCGGGCTAACCAGGGCAGTAACAATTGTTTCAAGATTAATTTATTCTTTTGACAGGCAGAATATTTTGAAATACCAGAATATTGTGTTTCTACAGTTTGACATCAAAGTCCTGTTGAGGCATTCAGTTCCTGTGAAATAACAAAAGTGGTGGCAGACCACCTCCAACTGAGATGGGTTCATTACAACATCTGTGGAAAGAACCACTGCTCCTTCAAACCCTGGGAACTGGGGACTTGCAAATCAGTAGTATGGTGACTCTGCTCCAGCTTTTAGTATAAACTTTTAAAAAGCTGCCCAGAGTTATGAATTACATCCACCAAATCAGTTCAGCACTCTGAATAGCTCCATTGAAGTTCTAACTAAAACCCAGAATGGACTCGCTATCCCACTGACATGGAAGCCATCACATGCCACTTCCCCTACCATGCATTATGTGCATAGGTAAGACCTTTCTGGAGAAGTTCACCATAAGTAGTAAAGCCTAGAGCCTACCATAGCCCAGCTGTACAGGTAACAGTCATCTTGTTTATTCTAAGATTACCATCCTTGTGTCCTATTTTGTACATTCCTCTTTATGCCTAGGATGCTCTGCTACCTCACATCCAATGTCCTTCCTTTATAGTACATTTTAGGGCCTCTGTAAATGATATATTGTAAGCTTGGCTTATCCTAATTGACACTCCTTTTATTTCAAATTGCCTTTCTCTTTATTATAGCTTGCCATCATTCTCTTTTCCTTGATATTTTCCAGAACAGAAAATATATATTAAGCAGTGATGTAGCAATTAAAAAAAAAAACAGTTTCCCATTTCCATCAAACTAATATAACTGTCTGATCAATCTTTTCTATATGACCATTCAGCCGATTTCTTATTTGTTAAAGTATCTGAACTAAGACTGATTCTTATTCTTAGGGATCAGAGAATCTGCATTTTAAGGGAACCAAACTAATGTACACATCCCAGACTAACATGCAAATTGAAGTATAGTTATTCTTCAAATTGCTTACTTCTCTGAATTTACTGAAGCTGTTGTTAACTCAGACCACTCATAGAACAGTACATATATTAGGTTGAATATTTTTAAAAAAAAATATGTTACAGGAATTGTGTATGAAAATAAATGTGAAATGTCATGTAAGAGGGAGGCTAAAATTGCAGATTGGTGCACCACAGACCCATGACTGAATACCAGTAAAGCTGACATGGTCCAGAAGAGACTTATTCATCCATCCCTACTTTAAGGTCTGCGTGACAGAACCTATGTTTCAATTTCTATATGGTACCTACAAGGTTTTAGGGCCATAAAACTATGCACAAGTGTCAAGTTTCTTCAGAATGTTTAGGAGGCACATAGACTCAGTATTCTCACTTGGTTATTTTCTAGTAGTTCAGTATCTCAGATAGACCCATTTCTTTCCACCTTCCATATTTAGCTACAGGAATTTTAACCTATGCTTCTGCACAGCCATGGTAAAGATTTTGCATCAGGCCTGAAACATTCTTGTGCAGTTTGTATGGCTAGAACTTCTAAGAGGGGTGTTGAGTCATAGCATTCAGTCCTAATTTCTTGAAGTAAGCAGCTGGGGGTTTAAGCTAGCAAGCACTTCTTGTGTCATTTCCACAACAGGCACTGTTCAAGCTCCTTCCTCCAAGACCTCCCTCCAGTGACAGCTGCTGTTTTCTTCCTGCTTCTTCCTGCCATCATTCTGGGCAAAGGCACTTCGTTAGATTCATTGCAAGTAGAGATGCCTTTCCAACCAGTTCTCCTAAAACTCTGAAATTTAATTAGGACTCTGTGCTCTGACTCGTTAACTTTCTAAACTGTCCTTTCCTTTAAAAAAATATCAAGCTTGCATAATAAACTATAACTAGAGTGAGCAAAGTTGAACCTAAATGCCCCCAAAGCACCTCATCCTGTCTGATCTTGGAAGCTAAGCAGGGTCAGTTCTGGTTAGTATTTAGATGGAAGACTGCCAACAAATACCAGGCGCTGCAGGATACATTTCAGAGGAAGGAACTGGCAAAACCTTCTCTGAGTATTCCTTGCCTAAGAAAACCCTGTGAAAATGCATGCGGTCACCATAAGTCTGCAAGCAACTTGAAAGCACTTGCACACATGTGCACACACACACACATACACACACAGTAAGCAAGTAAGCTAAACACTTCATATGAAATGATACAATCCATTTGTACATTTTCAATTTACAACAAATGAAATTTACCAGCTGAAGTATATTATTCTATGTATGCTACACTCAAGTATTCTTCTTTTTAAGTGTTCAGTATCTGTGGATAATGTATGCCTACAGGGTGGGAACGGCAGGCTCTGGACTGTATCACTTGTTTGTAGCTTATGTAGAAGGGCCCACAAATACAGCGATGTGCATAGGGGTGGCAGCAGCAGCTGGCTGTGGTTTCCATGTCTGTGGGCCAATAAATGTATTCGGGGCTTCAGTATAAAATATAAAGGAACTATCCAAGTTTCTGAGATGATTTTGAGGATGGCTGAAAATCAGAGGTAGCTTCTTTAATATTTGGACTAAAGCCCAGAGAATGTTTACTACCTACGTAATCTGAGAACCACCAGATGCCACTGCATCCCAGCATTAAGATTCTGAAGTGGTTGTTTAAAGGGTACTGTGTGCCCATTTCAGTCATAGGAGTGCACAGATCAGTAGATGGAGCTCTGTTGTTGTTCTTGTTGTTCTAGTTCTGACAGAGAGGTGCTGATGTTAACCATTCTGCACATCCCCCAATTTTATGATTTAATTGGCAAAATATATTAATTGGCAGATATGTTTAGTTGGCATAAAATATAGATTATACACACTTATGGCTGAAAGGCCATGTGGAGAAGGGACACTGACTGGAAAGCAGGCTAAAGATAACTTCAGCATGGCCAGGTGATAAGTTCACTGAGAATTAGCCAGGAAAGCCAGACCTAATGGCTCTGAGCTAATCCTCTCAGTGAGAACAATAGTCAAGCCCAGGTACAGCCAGTGAGCACCTCCGCTGTGTGCATTTCCTATCAAAACCTTCACAAGTTCTCCTTCCTAGCACCTAAACATCTTCCACATCCCCCCTTTATCCTGTCCTCAACACAGAGCTGGCATACAGCCATCATCGCCTTTGCCACCTACATGCTAAAATCATCAACACTTTCCTTCACATATTAGGGCCATCGGCCCATTCAGGCCACCTTTTATCCACCCTGCAACCTCCATTGTTTGCCCAGGCAGAGAGTCATCTACACTTTATGCCTTCAGGGCAGGTTTTTGGGTGCAGGAGATCCCGATTTTGGGTACATCCTTGCAGTGCACAAATTGTAAGCTTCCACTTTGTCACCTTGATTCCTGATATTGTACTGTCCTTGGGCATATGCCTGAGCCACACCAATTTTCTTCATCTCTCTCTCTCTCTATCTCTCTGGAATGGTAAATATTGCCCATTCTACCCTGAATTCTCTGATATCCACCTTTCCTCCCTCTCTTTAGGTTAGCCTTGTGCGACTGTGTGCATGAGTGCCAATCTTCGTGTTTGACTTTTCCCTAATAAAACACATTTTAGACCATTTATATGTTTTTGGCTGATTTTATTGTGGTTCCCCAGTAAACATTGGTGAAAAGGTCCTGCCGGTTACCCTTCCTCTTGCCACCTTCTTAATTGATTCCCCACTTTTACATTTAATTGCAGGTTCTGAAAGAGGACCTCACAGGGTCCTGTGTGTTTGGGATAACATTGAGGGAAGTTGCCATCTGCAGACATAGCAGTCTCCTGGGTGTCCACCAGGTTCCAAATGGATTTTTGGTGCCTATTTGGCCCTTGGAGATTTTGTCAAAAGGCTGGGCTGAAAGAGGGAGGGGTGAAATGGGCCGGTCTTTTCTCAACCATGATACAAGGACAGGATGGCTCCCTACCAGATACAGGGCTCATTTGTGCAGGTAAGGTGACTGACTGGGGTCACTCAAAAACAAAGCATTACTTTTGTAATCTGTTCATGATATTGAACTGTCGTAACAGAAATTTATAAACTGTTTGCTTTGTCACATTGCCATGATATACAGGATAAAGAAAATGACCTCAGATGTGTAGATAGGGACATATAAGTGGTGAAGTGAATGTTAAAAAATGCCTTAGATAAAGGGCTGGGATATTGGCATCCTGACTTTTTGCAAGAATGACATGATTTTTCCAAAAAGACAGGATTTATGTTTTTTTGACCAAGCCATTGAACTGTTCTTAGAAGACCCACAGAAGGAGCCAGGCAGGGAAACAGAAGATTGTCCTTTATCCACGGCAGTTTAGCGCAAGAGGGAGGCACTTGCACAGATATTATCAGTGAGCACCTAATAATACTCTGATTCCTCCTTGAGGTTGTGGGACTCAGGGACAGGGGAGGGAAAAACTTTTTAAAGACTGATATAGTCACATAACCCTTCTTGAGTCCCAGAGTTTTGGGAGAAGAGATCTGACACCTGAAAGGATTTCCTTTTATGGAATGGCTGGCAAGATGTAAGGAATTACTTGAGGCACAAGAATGGGGCCAGGCATGGCTCACAATGTGAGGAGGAGATCTGTGGGACTCTGGCCTCCCTTAAATGCACATTGTTGTGAAACCTTATGCATAACCTAGGAAATAGTTAAAATAAAATGACTCTAGCTACCTAACAATCACGTCTTGCCTCCTACATCTGCGCCGGCATGCAAAACCTGTATTTGGCCAAGTTACAGGATGGAAATTGCAACTATTTTCATTCTGTTCCCTGGGATTAAAAGGCCCATATTGCTGGTTGTATTGACAAGGACATAAATATGACCAGGAAAAGTCTAAGGTATCTTGCTACCTGAAGTAGAGTGGCTAATGACACCTCAAGCCTAAGCCAAAGTGCACAGTAACCAAAGCCAGCCAAATTCTTTTAACGCAAATCAGAAAACCCCTTGAGCCATCTTCCATCTATAGCAATAAAAATAAAGTGACAACAATTTAACAATAATCCAAAGTTTTGTGCATTATTGTTAATGAGTAGAATGACATGCTGAAGCCATCAGTACCAGGATGTTTTTCTGTATCACAGAGTGTCACTGCAGCCCAATCGCTGGAGCTCAGTGAACAGGAGCTCAGCTAACAGGGGCAAGGCCAAAGGGCATTTTGCATGGGTGCAGTGGAAGAGGCAGCATAAGGTGAGCTTGTGTCTATTGGATCAAACCTCCCCAGCCCCAGAGAGCCTTTGGGAAGAGTTCATTGGCCTAAGGCTGTTGTGTCTGTTGAGGTAAGGGTGCTTGTTTGTCCGAGCTTGCTTGTGTGAGCTGGGAGGAGGCTTGCTTGTGTGCTGGTTAGTTCTCTATTGTGTTTTGGTGATTTTGTGTCTGTTAGATTAAGGCTGATCATTTTACGTGAGCTGAGTGCCAGCTTGAGTACATGCTCATTAGGGCTCTATTGTTCTTTTGTGTGTAGGCTCAGAGGATGTGATTCAGGGACTTGGCTGGGTGAGGAGCTAGCAGCCACTTGTTCTCTATACAACTGCAGCCTCAGTCCCTGGAGCTTGGCAACCAAGAGCTTGGCTGACAGTCAAAGTCAACCGGCATTTTATGGGGGCATTTGGTGAGGGAGTTTTGAGGGGGAGGCCCAGAGTTCTGTTTCAGTGCCTACACAGGATTACTAATATCAATGATGAGAGAGCTTCTGCAGTCACCTGAAATAGCTATGGTATGTTTGTTTTCTTGCCAGAAAAGGTGGGCTAGTACATCTGCAGCAAGTGCAAGCTTGTTGCCCAGTTGGAAAAGAAAGTCCAGCAACTTAAGGCCCATGTTTCTACTTTTCAGGGAGTGTGAAGTGTTATTGGACAGAGCAAAGTAGACTGTCCTGGATGAAGTACACACAGGGGATGTCTCTGAGCAAGAGGTGAGCCCCCAAACACAGGAAGTAGACATTTGGAGGAATGTGAGGCATAGGGGTAAAAAGACCATGGATCATTCTGTGAATTTGCAGCTTCTCTCCCTTAACAATGATGAGGCATATGAACAAGCACAGCAGTGTCACTCTTCAGAAATCTTATATGATTGTAAGAGCTGTTCAACAGTAGAATACATTGCCTCAGAGTGTGGCAGTGTCTCTACCTTTGGAGGCTTTTAAACAGAGGCTAGATGGCCATCTGTCAGGAGTGCTTTGATTGTCTATTCCTACATGCCAGGACGTTGGACTTGATGGCCCTTGTGGTCTCTTCCAAATTTATGATTCCATGATCTCACCACTGTACAACTATCAATGCCTTTAGCATGTTATTTGTTTGTTTAATTTCCTAAGTCTTCAATTTCCTATCCTGTCATGCCACACAAAATCTGCTGCCTCGCTACCATACTAGGGCAGTCATAAATTTAGTGGCAAACAGGGATCTAATTCTTTACTTTTTTTTTTTTTTCTGAAAGGAAGGAATGGGTATTTTTATTAATTTTTCCCCATTTCCCCTGTAAAGTTTTCAAATATTATTTGTAGTTCCGGTCTTATTCTGTACAAAATCTGTATGTGGTTGTTTTGCAGAGAAAACAGACTTTTTTTGCATAGGAATTGTTATTATCTACATAGAAAATGCTCTTTTCTGTAAAGAAAGTGCTGTTTTCTCAGCAAACCAACCACATACAGATTTTGGATAAAATAAGCCCTGAATGGTCAAATTCTCATCAGTCCAGGTTTCTTCTTGTCAGGGTTTCTCAACACTTGAGGAATACATTTTTTACCATTTTAAAATATCTCTTCAAATATTCTTTCCATCAATAGTGATCAGTGGGAACTATGCAATAATATTGGGGGGCAGGGAAAATAAAAGTCAAGGTGGCCTAAATTGGCCCATCTGAAAACACCACCAATATATTTCATTTTCATCTAGCCTTTGGTTTTTAAGGTGTTGTGAGAAAAGTTTGTTGTTGTTGTTGTTGTTGTTGTTGTGCGCTTTCAAGGCATTTTCAACTTATGTCGACTGCAAAGTCAATCTACCCTAGAGTTTTTGTAGCATTGGGAATTTGTATTACATTTTTTAGAACTATTGCTGACTTTTTCTCTCATCTATTAATTAATAATCCATTTGTGTTTTATTAGTGTTGTTTTATACTGTATTATGTTCCTATTATGTTACAAACTGTTTTAGAATGTGAGAGAAATTGAGCAAATAAATATGTTCAAAAAGTGGCATTTATCCAGATATCAAAGGTAGCATAGAAAGAAAGAAAGAAAGAAAGAAAGAAAGAAAGAAAGAAAGAAAGAAAGATTAAGCAGTCTTAATGTCTGAAAATTAACCTCCAGAAGAAGTAGAAACAGTTGTGAGGGCCCTAGTGGATATACATTACACAAAGAAAATTGAGCCTTATTTTAATTACAGGTTAAATCAAAGTGCAGAAGTTACGCCATGAGCGAGACAAATGGTTCACCTAGTTTAATTTCCTGACTTTCTGGAGAAAGGGTTGTTTCTTGAGGAAATATAAAAAAGTGAAAGATAACAATGAAGCACTTGATTCTCTTTTTCAGTCATATGTATCATAATTAGCAGGAAGACCCATCTGGTATTCTGAAGTCCTGACCTCTAGCATCTTTTTTCCAAATTATCAGTGTTTTCATTACCCACTACTTACTACTGAAGACTTTCAACTATTTCATAGTATATTCTACTACATATATCCCTGAGTGGTAGATTTTTATAGAGCCAGACTGCTTGTACAAAGGAATGCTATGAATTTACATCTAGGGATGTAATTCTTCAATAAATTCATTCTTGAACGAAACTGAGTAATTTTAACAAATTTCTTCCCACTGCAAGAAAGTTTAAAAAAAACACTATGCAATTTTAAAAGACTCATTGCCATTCTAAACTTACTTTGCACAAAAGTCATATGTGATGGTGGGATTTGCTCTGAAAATAGCATTTTCTGTGCAAGAAACAGCATTTTCTTCTCATCACTCAGAAAGTGCTATTTTCTATACAGAAAATGGTATTTATGGAGACTTACGCTGAGCAAACTTTGAATGTGATTTCTTGCATAGGACAATATTTTCTGCACAGGAAACAGTATAAAATAACATTCTTGTGCAGAAAATGTTTTTCTTACATAGACAATGCTGGGATTTTTCACACACACACACACACACACACACACACACTGAATTTTGAACATAATAAGCTTGAACTGTGAATATTCTTGTCAGTCCCAGATTCTCTGCATCTGGGTTTTCTGACACTTGAGAAACAGATTTTGACTATTTTTTGAATATTCTTTCTAGCTCTAATTTACACTACTTTTATCATTGTGGCTAGGTATAAACATACACATTGAGTGAAGGAACCAAAACAGATAGTCAAACAGACATTTCTAGACTTCAGAACTTCATTAGCTCACAAAAATCAATTGCCTACCTTTTAAGTTATCAAAAAGCTCATTCTTGCGAGTCAGGAGCAACAGGGAAAGAAAAAACTCCTTCTCTCCTTCTCTAGCAACATTCAAACTACGAAATTATTCCTGTTAGCTCCTATACTAATTGAAAGGGATGTATCACAACTTCAAGCAGCTGATAGTCACCAACCATCAAATGCCATAAAAGAAATGATACAAATAGTCTTCATGAACTGTGACATGAAGCAAGGTCATTTTAAAAATAATGGAAGTATATTTGCAAGAATATATTAGTAAATAACTGGAACACAAAAACACAGTATTTTAATGGAACAGGAAGCTGGCTTTTGAATTAAGTATTTGTGGTAGGCAAGATGGAATTAGCAGATGCCTACATACTAAAGCTGCCAACTACTAGAGATAAGGGCGCTTTCAAAATTTGGACCCGAGGGGGCTTATTTAAAACAAAACTAAAAGTTTATTGTAGGCTGCTGTTTTGTATTGAAACCTAGAGCCTTTTCTGGGGGGGGGGGGGACTGAATATTGCTGCTGGTTATATCTAATTTTTATAAGGAAATTCTGGACAAAACCAGTCTTGAACAGTCTCAAGGAAAGCAGAAAAGTAACACTCAGTTGGAACAGTTAAAGGTCTCTGGTGACGCAATTATTCATAATTTCAGCATATACCAGACTCTCCAATTTCTAAATGAAAGTCAACCTCAAAATAGGATGCTTCGTTAGTTGGGGTGGCTGTGCACTTGTTTTTAGATCCCTGCTATCAAGGATGCAAATAGACAACTTAGCACTGGGTGGAGAAGTGATATAGCATGGAGAAGCATTCAACATCAGCACTACAAAGGTCACACTCATGTTTATTTATCTTCCCTCTTGGGTCAGATGGATCCTAATCTCCAGAGGGAAGTATTCCCTGAGCAATGAGAACTATAGAAGGAGGAAAGCTACTTCCTTGACTCTTAATTGCCTTGTATAAGGCACCTTCAATGTCAAAAGAGTCATTGAGTTTCCACAGATAAAAAGCATAGACTGTCCTCCTTAAAGAGATGATGCAGGCTGGCTAACTAACAAGCTTGGCACAATCCCCCAAGGCATGCCCTTTCATATAAAGTCTTATAATCCCAGCTGAAGCAACACAGATCCAGATGCCACATTTAAAAGATACATATTATTTGGTGTAAACATAAAGAAATGAGGACATTAGAAGGCATACAACCCAGTTTCTCTTCAAAACATGCTAAAACAAAAGTATGCACCAGAACATACACACAAAAAGCCATTTTTACAAAGCAATTAGCTACAGTTACTATTTCAATGTCCAATCCCCAGCAGCAGCTAGTTGTGATTACAGTTGTGATGTTTCAAAAGCAACTCCTTCCTTTCCTGATGTTTGTAAAAATTATTCCTTTCTGTTACTTAAAAGTGACAACACTACAAACAATCAAGCTGTGGTATAAAATTCACCTACATAGTGGCACAGTACCTGTTATGACTACAAAAGTCACTAAAGTCAGCATGGCAACACAAGGGAGGTATGGGTGTGCCTGCCACTGACACCTGAGATGCTTGTCCACACCCACATCTCCTAGCTTGGCAATAAAAAGGCAAATGCTCAAGCAATGTATCTGCTAAAATGGAGGTGGGAGATGGGGCCAGAGGCCATGGTGGGAAATTCAAAAGGAGGGAGGAGGCAAAAATATAAGGGGAGAGAAGGGTGGAATGCAAGAGACAACCAGGACAGGAGAGGCAAATGTGACAAGAAGGATAGAAGAAACAGGAAGGAACTGGAGAGGGCACAACAACAACAAACTGGAAGAAATAGAGAAGAGGACAAGGAAGCTGGAGGTGGAAAGAGAGATTAGAGAGCAGGGGAGACCAAAGGACAGGAGGCCGGATGAGTTGATGGGAAGGAAACAGACAGTTGGGAAGGTGAGCTGGAAACACCAGAGACAATAATGCATAGGGGCAAGGAAGGGAATTGTAAAAAAGAAAGAGGAAGGCCAGCAGGGGTTGGAGGAGACAGGCACCGCAAGACAGAGGCAAGAATGTGGTCGCATGGACAGGGTTTCGGGGAAACAAAAAGTGTGAGTGGGAAGAAACTGAGAAGCCATTGATAAACTATTGGTGAGGCAGAAGGACAAAACATCATCATTACTTGAGTCCCTCACAGCTTATTGTATTTGTGTTTTGACCTATTGGGAAAGTCTTCTGTTCTTTACTGGAAGCTAACTCCCTATACAGTGGTTGGGGAGACTCGTGGGCTATTGTTGTCATGACTGGACCCCAAAGGATAAAATATCTTAAGCACAGCTGAAGCTGACAAGTCACATGCAGCTACAAGTTAGGATTGGCCTCAGTCCAGTCCCAGGTAGGGGCAGAGTCACAATCAGTCCAGTTACACACACACACACAGAAGGTTGTCCCTTTTTATGTTACAATTATGTAGCTTAGTTATTGCTTTGTTGTTGCAAAAATGGGCAATTACAGGTTAATACTTTTTTTTTTTTGTGGCAGGAGAAAATACAGTAAGATTTTAAAAAAATAATACACAAATATTCAAATCTGTGAATGCTGAACCCAGGAAAGTGGAGGGCCAACTGTTCTTGTATTTTATCAGGCTGGAGTTTCCTACTGACATCTCCACGAACTTGTTTCTCTCTGGCCCCATTTTGGCTCTAAACCTGTTAATACTCACCACTTGAGTTTATTGTAAGAAGGAATGAAAGTCTCACAGTTGCCCTAAGGGTAAAAGCAGGTGCCAATTAGCTGTTTTGCTGTCACAGGGTGATGAAACCTATTGATCAAAGCAAAACAAATTGAGGCTTAATTCAGATGAGGTGCTCCTGGTCAGCTGAAATGCAGATCAGAGCAAAGGGAATCAGCCTGTGCTGGATGGGGTTAAACTCCCACTAAAATCTTAGCTTCACAATTTGGGCATATTCTTGGACTTAGGCATGAGCCTGGATGGCCAGGTTTCAGTAATGGCTAGGAATGCACTTGCAAAATTTTAACTACCACATCCACTCTGCCTTTTCTGGAAAATATCTGATCTGCCTACAGTGACATATGCCTTGATTGCATCTCATTCAGATCACTGATATAAACTCTGGATGGAGCTACCTTTGGAAACTGTCTGGAAACTTCAGCTGGTCAAAAATGCTGTGGCCAGGGCTGGTTACAAAGACCATATAATTCTCATATAGAAACAGCTTAACAGTTTGTTCCCTAGCACACTTCAATATGTTGGTTATGACCTGTAAAACCCTACACAACTTTGATCCAGACCATCTGAAGGACTGTATCTCTGTATATGAGTCTGCCTAAGTTTGAAGATCCTCAGAGAAGGGCTTGCTCTCAGTCTTACTACTCTCAAATGTATGGTTTGCGAGGACATGGGAGGACAGCCTTCTCAGTGGCTGGTTCCAGGCTGTAGAATTCTCCCTTTGCAGAAGTCTGAGCTAGCCTTCTCCTTGCTCTCCTTCTGCCAGAAGGTAATTCTTTTTTTTTATTTATTTAAACACACATTTGGCAATTAACTGGTTATGCAGAAGGGTCTTCTAATGGTGTATACTTTTATTCTTATTGCTATTTTATATGGGTTTTATAGTGTTTTAAACTGTGGTGTTTTGATGTGTGTTATGTCTTCAAGTCACTTCTGGCTTATGGCGACCTTAAGGAGAGCCTGTCATGGGGTTTTCTTGGCAAGATTTGTTCAGAGAGGGTTTGCCTTCCTGTGAGGCGAAGAGACTAATTTGCCAAAGATCACCTGTGTCCAAGCGAGGATTCAAAGCTTGGTCTTCTCTTGTCTCCCACTCAGAGCACTGCACCATGCTGTCTCTGAGTGCTTTGGTAGGCTACCTTATTTAACTGGGTTTTTAAAACATTCTTGCTATCATGCTAGTACGTTTTCTCAGCCACTTGACAGCTAGTAGCTTTACTTCACTTTCATCTTTGTTACGAGCCACCCTGGATACCATGTCAGAAGAAAGGTGGGCAAAACAAAACAAAACAGTAAAGCCATATGCAATCATATGCTACTTGGAATGTTTATCATGACTTAAGTGATCTAGGTACCTTAAGTTGCCAACTTATCTTAAAGGCAATTTATTATTGAACTTAATCACAATTATCTTGGAGTAGTCCCTAAGGCAGACATGATGCAAAATTAACCAATAAATGACTGCAGGGCACTTCACTGAACTGATAGGGATTTCTGCAGAATTACTGTACTGTCTACAAGGTCATATAGTTCTTTCAAACGATGCAAAGACAGATTCAGACTCATAATACACAAGAAATGAGGGAGAGAGTTGGCATCCCTGCTTCAAATGCAGAACAAAGACCTTGCAGAAAACCATCCAATGCAATCGATACAGTGAATTTATATGGAATATATCTTTAGTGAACACTATTTTATAGTACATTTTCCATGACTAATATGTATATATCTCCTTGAGATTTTTTTTAAATGCGGATTTTGTGCAGTATATTTGTTCAGTTCAGGATGCACTTCCAAATATACCACATCATAAAAATACAGATCAGAAACACACATATACACATTTCCTTGCTGGGAAATTCATTTAAATGCCCATTTATTTATTGGTCCCCCAGTCACCGCTGGATACCACACAACTGTAGATGAAACCTTAAAGCCAGACCGTGTAGATTGTTTCCCCCTCCCCTTTTGCTAGTAAATAATATTCAAAGAATAGGTAAGACAAAGGTGGCTTCCTGGCCCATTTCTCTCCACATATGTAAAGCCCACTGGATATACAATGGGTGCTGTTGCACGCAGCCTTTGAAAACTAACAGGTGGCAAGGAGGCAGCTGAAGAGGTTAAAGAGGATGAAGTGGCAATTACTTCCTTTCTTCAGCCTAGCAGGTACCCAGCATTGCAGAGAGCAGTGTCAGTAATCTGAAATGCCATGCACACAGCTTTGGTAGTATGGCATTGAATTCAATGCCTCTTCCAGAATCATAAGCATCCTAGCTTTTATTTAAAGCCCTCGAGCTTGCAGAAAGGTGCCTGGAATATATATAAGGATGATCATCTTCAAAAGGATCTGGCACTGAGGGCCTGCATCCTGTACAGGTACGGTTCTTTTCAGTTCCTCTGAGGTTTGCCAGTGGAGTCTTTTTATTTGTCCTCCCTTAAGCCCATCACTTAGCTGTACATTTCCCTCTTGTTATCAATTTATTATTTACATGACATGTTTTACTCTACTCTTAAGTCAAAAATGTTCCCAGGGTGTTTTACAGATCAGCAAGAAAACACGACAGCCCTATCTTCAGCCATACAGTCTAAAACTGCAACTAAAGCTATCTGACATGAGGAACTGGAAGGCTGCTTTTCCCTCAGTGTCACAGTGAATGGTACCATAATTGTCCTTTTTTTTTTTGTGCTACAGTCTTTGTTTGTTTGTTTGTTTGTTTCCTTTCCAGGGAACTTGCCTAGGACCGGGTTGACACCAGACCGTGGACCAACACTTTGAGTATGACTGAAAAAACACAACAGAATAAAGGAATGTGGGAGAAAGGAGTGGGGGGGACAGTAAAAAGAGACATACTTGAAGTTGCTTGGCGGAATGGCTACCACTAAGTGACAGCTGAAGGAGAGCCTAAGGCTGCCAAATTCTCCGTGTAGGTAATAGAAGCACCCTGCTTTGTTTCATTTCTGTTCTCTCCCTCTGTTTCCACCTGATAGGACAGCTTTTGCTAAGTGACAATTGAGAAACAGCCAAGGGCAGGTAGTCCCTCATTAAGCATGACAGAGTGGCCCTGATTCATTGCCTCCCTCTGCTGCAGGATGTTTTAAACCCTGCAAAAGGACAAATATGTGTTTTGCACTTCCTCCTTTTAAACAGGAATTTCTCAAGGATAAACTCTTCAAGTGAAGCAAATCAACTGAAAATCTGATCTACACAGATTAGGGACATAAAAATCTTTCATTTTCAGAGTTTTTGAGTTTCTCCAAAGCCCACCTGCGTTTCCTTCTCATTTTTGTTTCACATTTGGTTGTAAGACTTTGTGGGGGAGGAGGGTTTCTGTACTGAAATTCCTGAAAATTTTAACTGATTTTTTCCTAATCTGTTCATTTATTTACACAATTGATTTGAGTTACACAATGTTCTCCATTGAGTAAAGCACTCTTCCGCATGTTTTGTTTTTCAGCTCCACATATTTTTTTGCATTCAGCAATTGATCCAAACTGGATGACCAAGGGGCTTTGTTTTGTGCACACCAGTGGTTCTTAAACTGGGGTCTGGGGATCCCTGGAGGCTCTGGAGCCCTCACAGGGGGTCCACAAGGCCCTGCTGCTTGACACCAATAGGGACGTGGGAGCAGGGGGTTGCAGGTGCTGAAACTGCTCCCTCATTTGCAAATGAGGGAGCAGTTTGTGTGCACACACGCTTACCCCTGTTGCCGCATCTCTAGTGAAAGGGACACATCAGCAGGTCTCCCAACTATGACTCTGGAGACCAGGGTTTGAATCCCCATTTGGCCATGGAAACCCAATGGTGACCTCAGACAAGTCACATTCTCTCAACCTCAGAAAAGGGCAAAGGCAACAAATCTTGCCATTAAAACCCCCATGATAGGTTTGCCTTAGGGTTACCATAAATCAGTTTTGAAAAGGGAGAGGCATGATGGCTACAGAGAAACTCTCACTGTCAGCCGCACTTTTTTGTTGTGTGCCTGACTTTATGGCAAGTCTAAAGTGAACTTATCACAAGGATTTTTTGACAAGATTTTTTCAGGAGGGTGTTGCCTTTGCCTTCTTCTGAGGCTGAGAGAATGTGACTTGTGTCAGGGATTCCAGGCAGGGAACCCTGGGAAAATGATCAGCCCACTGCAAAGATGTTGCATCATGCCCCAGCTGTGGGTAATTGCAAGGTTGCATAAGAAACTGGGATCGTGTGCAGATGGTAGAGGGAGGTGTGCAAACCTCTACCTGATTGGTTGTAGATATGTATATAACAAAGCAACGCCAGTATGTGTTTGTCTGTTGACCAAACCTGGTGCCTGGCGCAAGCTTTTGTCCGTCTGTCCTATGTTTTGTATATAACGGAACTTTGCTGCAAGATAAAGTGCCTCCTGTTTTGGAAGAAACTCCTCCGTGTGTGAGTAGCCTTACTGGGGAACAAGGCTGCTGCTGTTGGCTTGCTGAACTCTGGCTTTTCCGCTGCGTTTCCGTGGGGCTGAAACTCCTATCATCCCCAACAACTTGCCCAAGGTCACCCAGTATCTGAATAGGGATTTTAATCATAGTCTCCAGAAACCATAAATAAATATTTGAATATTTAAATCTAAATATTTAAATCTTGAGTTAAGTCTTGGGATTCCCCAGCAACACTTTATATTTGCAGGGGATCCTCAGTAAAGAAAAGGCTAAGAGCCACTGGTGCATACTTTTTCCTGTGGAAATACACTTGTAAACCTTGCAAAGGTGCAAATGCTTGAGATGAGGTGTATATTTTTCTCAGAAAAAGAATGATGTTTTTCTTAGGACTGTAGAAATTTTTTTCTTTCCTAAAGAAATTTCTGTCCATCCTTCAGAGAGCTTGGGAGAAAGAGAGAGAGACAGAGAGCACTACCAGTGTTAACTATTTATATGAATTAAACTGGTAGCAGATTAATAGTTAATACTAATTTCCACTAACACTAATATAAAATTCTGCATCCCAGATCAGTCTAGTATTTCTGAGCATGTGCTTAAAAGTCATAAACACTGGGATAATAGATGTTAAAGATGTTGGCTTGATCACTAGCATATTTTATGGAACATAAATAAACAGCAGATAAACAGCAAACAGCAAAATGAAAGAGGCTATTAGTATGGGCGAGGAATGGTCTGAGAAATAAGCAGAAGCATAGGTCTTTTTTAAAATATGCAAGTGTGCAACATGGGAGTTCCACCAGTGTCCGTTTCACAGCACGAGATGTTTGTGTCACTAGGACCTTACTCAGCAACATGATTTTATTTCTCACATTCTAATCTAGGACAGTGAAGTAGAACAAAAAAAAGTGTAAGCTAAAAAAAGTGGAGAAAAAACAAACCCAATTTTACACAGTTGTCATATGTGAGCAGACATGCATATACCAAAATAAAATTTAGAGAAAATGTTTATGCTTCTACATTACCATTTCCTTCAACAGTGAGACAGTGAGTAAATGCACCACAAATACCAAAATATGTAGCAAAATAATAGTAGGTACAAAGTAGTAGCAGTAGCCACCCAACTGTATATGTGTCTACTCTAAATTATAGAATTCCAGAGTTGGAAGTGAGCCCAAGGGTTATCTGTTCCCACCAGTTACCAGCAGAGGAATCCACATCTAAAGCACCTTAGACAGGTGGACATTCAACCTCTGTTTAAAGCCTTCAGTGGAGAGTCTGTTCCACAGTCAAACAGTTATTACTATCAGAAAGCTCTTCTTAAATGTTCAATCAAAACCTGTTTTCTTGCTATTTGAATCTCTTGGATTGGGTTCTACTCTAGAGTAACAAAAAAATGTCATCTTCCTCATGACAGCCCTTCAGATAGTTGAAGATGGCTGTCATATCTCCTCTTGATTAGAGAAGTAAATCTTCATGAATTTCATTTTTGCAAGCCAGAATAAGTTTTCTAAACGGAAAAGACCTTTTGCTGTGCAGAAAATAACATTTACTCTCTTGACTGCCCTCCTCTGAACATTATCCAGCTTATCAATATTATTTCAAAACTATGGTGCCCAAAACTAGACACAGTATTCCAGATGAGGTATGACCAAATCATCATATACTAACACTATTGACCCCCTGAATGTTGACACCATACTTGTACTACTGCAGTCTAGAACTGCATTGGCTTTTTCCACTGCAATACACAATTCACCTTACATTTATTGTTGTTGACATTTCTCTTATTTTGGCCTACTTCTCCAGTCTGTTGACGATGTTTACAAACATGTTGAGCAACACATGGCCTAGAACAAAATCTATTATCCCACTTATAATTTCTTTCCAGAATGAGGAGGTGGGTACTCTTTGGAAGACTCTTCAGAGTCCATCAATCACCTGTTTATCCACTTAAACACAGCATTGACTAGTCCACATAGTACAGTTTTTCTGCAAAAATATCATAAAAGACTTACTAAAATCAAGATTTACTACATCGCTGACCAACCATGGAATAATTAGACCACAGATAACTGGGTTGAATAAGCGTCACTTTATCTGAGAATCTATTTAATTGTGTTGAGCCTGAAAATAGCAAGTAGGAGGAGCAACCTAGTAAGGGATCAGTTGAGGCCAGGTGTCACTCCATGGCTTCCTCCTCAGCCTTGCTCTTGGTGAGCTACCTGAACCCCAATGGTAACCCAATAGCTGTGTTGCTCTCCATCTGGCCATCTGCTAGATGGCAGACTAGAGGAACCCACTCCCATGCCACAGGACAAAGTGAGGGCAAAGCCCCCAAGCCAGCCCCAAGAGTAGTCTCCTTCCCCTATGTTCCAGGACCTAAAAAGCCCCTTCCAGAGCCTTCTCCTTCACCAAAAAGGTGCCAAGGCATTCATTGTAACTGCTACTTTTCTCCCCTACTACCTGCTGCAGACATGGGACAAGCGTTTGCTTAGTCCCTTTCCCTACCAAGTTGGCCAAAAAGATCCTTAGTCCTTGTTGCAAGTCCCCCACAAACAACCTCCGCAGATAAATGCACACCCTCTACTGTGTAATGCTGAGGGCACTGAACTATTATATTGGGATGTGGGAGAAAGTAGCCCAACCCTCTGTTTATGGCATTCCGTACTTACCCTTCTCCAGGCTGTATCAGTGCCTCAGGGATCATCCTCATCCCACTAGACTTGGTGGGGCAAAATGAACAACAACATCAATATTATTCCTGGCCATTTATTCTGTATGATCCACAAGTCACGCAAAGCCTGAAGGATAAGGGCCTTGCCCTTCAACAAACCCAAATCATTCCCTGTCTGGTGAATGGCCAAAATATGAAGAGGAGGCCGCTTGCAGTCCCCAGACAATAGAGGCAACAAACCATGCCAACAAAGGCCTCTTTTCCTGGGTCACTCCACTGCGGTCTGGTCAGTCAGCCCAAGCTGAGCACCAAAATAGCCAAAAGAAGATGTGAAGGTGGTAGGAAGACCTTAAATATCCTCCAGCTCTTCCTCCCACAGTCACTATCCAGGTGTGATTGTGCCAGATGTAAAAACACCTGGCCTCTCCCCATTGAAGGCAAGCCCAGGCAAACCCTCCCCTGCAGTGCCTTGTACCACACAGTTCCACGGCAGCATTCACATTATCATGAACTACAAAGTTTGTAACTCTATTTGATATAAGATTAGTCTAGCAAAGTTTGTTTTTGAGAGACCCATGTTGGCTCTAACAACCACAGCTTCTTTTTCTAGGAGAAAAAGAACAACTGTTTAAGGATCTATTCCAGAATCTTTCCTAGTGTTAACTCCAAGCTGACAAGCTAGTAGCTGCCCAGGCTCTTCTTCTTATCTATTTTGAAGATGGAGACATTTGCCTTGCTCTTATCTGCAGGGACCTCACCTGTTCTCTAAGAATTGTAAAAGATAATAGACACAGTCTCCCGAGATCCTGCCTGCAGGTTCCTTTAGTGTGATTGCATGAAATTCACTTAGCCTCAGAATTAAAGTTTCTTTAAAGTAGCCAGGTGTTCTCTTTAGGTATCTTGGCCTGCAACTCCCACACTGCATCATTTATTCCATTTTTAATCAGAGCCATTTCAAACTACATAGTTACAGCACTATGATTCCAATTGGCAAGGCTCCATCCTATTGAAATCCTGCGATCTGCAATGTTAGGAAGAGTATTTAGAATTCTTAGCCAGAGAGAATTCCAAACTCTAAACCTCAGGATTCCATAGAATACCATCTATGAAATAATAGTGCTACAACTGAGCAGTGTGAAAGAGTCCCAGGTAGAACTTTTGGGGGGGGAAACAGAGAAAAAAAAGATATTGAGACATTTTGCCATCTCTCTCACACACACTCTCTCATGAGTTCAGGGGGAGTAATTCTCAATTTAAGAGGGCATTGAACTGCCTATTTATTTGGGAATAAGTCCAAGACTGAGAGATTTATTTCTGAATAAATATGAATGAGATTACATAGCATGCCGTGTCTATGGGGTTAAATCCAATGTTAGTTCTACCTGAATGGAACTGAAAACAGTGATTTCAGTTAGCTGTAGTTAACTATTTATTACAGTGGGTCTGCTTTAGATGCCATTAACTGAATTTAGTCCACTGTGAAAAATCTCTGTCTTATGCAAAGTCTCTGACAACCTGTATAAGGCTTTTCCCTACTGTGAGGCAAGGCAGCATGACTGCCATCATTTGCAGAGGACTGGTGCAGTAATTCTAATGGCCCTGCTCTAAGCATGTTGTTGTTGTGAACTGTCGTCAAGTCAGCTCATCCCTATGGATGAAAGACTTCCAAGTCATGCTATCAGCAAATGCCCTGCTCAGGTACTGCAGATTCAAGGACATATCTTCCTTGATTGAGTCTATCCATCTGTAATGCATGAGTAAGGCCTAAATTCAACCGTTAGTCCCAACCACAGTAGACTCATTGAATCAACTGCCAAATGTTAAGTGAGCACTTCTATAAATCCTATTGGTTCAATAGGTGCATTCTAATTTGGACTAGAAATTAGATTTACACCTAAACTTGAATCTATCCCAATGTCTTGATGGCTCTTCCAGCTTTGCTGGAACAAACAACACCAAGACCCTTCAAAAGGCCAATCCAAGCTGCCCATTAATGCCATACATTAATTTATCTGTAGGCAGTAATTACACAGGGAAAGCAAGGTAGTATGGATAGTGGGAACCTGGAAATTAAACCTGGAATAAATTTTCTCTCATCTGCACTTACTCTTATTCAGAACTGCAGAAAATAGGGAGGCAGTAATGCAAGGCACATTTCAAACACATGATTCCTTAATAGAAAGGCAGTCTGATCAAAATGAAGATTTTAGACAGAGAGAAGAAGAAATTCAAAACAATCAGATTACCCCATGAGATCTATGTTATAGGATAATGGTAACAAATACAATCACCTAAGCGCACAGAAATGATTAAAGAAAGAAGCTCTGGTGTATACCCCAGAGTAGCAAAGGGGTGGTGGCAGCGGGGGGGATCCTCAGAACTACTAGACAGTCTTATACAAAGAAATGTCTCTCTGCAATTCAATTTGGGAATCACGCCTCGAATCTAAACCAGACACAAAAGGATAAAACAATCACATTTGACTACTACACAGCACTCCCACACCACAAACGATAATGAGAATCTATCACAGATTTTAAAGGTCTGTGATTAATCTTCCTTGCATGCCGAGAAATACAGATATATGTCAAAAGACAAGGCAAAGAACTAAACCTCAGGAATAATAATAATAAAAAAAGGTTCAAAAAGCTAAGGAATGAATACAATTCTCATAATCACTACTCATTTGCCTTACTGTCCAAGACACTGGGAACTGTAGAACTAGTTCCTTACTCCTGGGCAAGCCCCCCACCTCCCCCAATAAAGATTTAGTGAGATTTGAAAAATTTCTACTAATCCATACACAACTAACCTTCCAGTGCAAGCTTATGAAACTGTAAATACACATCTGATCCAACACTTTTTTGTGACTGCCAGAGCCTTACAAGTAGGGTCCACTTACATGGGCATTTCTATGTGCAGGTCCTAGTTTATTGCTATCAAACATATTATGCACAGTGTGGCCAACACAGCCGGCCAAGGCTTGGTACTATTGAGCCAGATTTGTAATTAGCATGTAAGACATTGGTCAGCCATCCATTAATTCCCAGGTTGACCAGAGTATCTTCCTGACTTACTGCATTTAATATGAATGTAAATGGCTTTGTCTCAATGAGAAACAACAGCTTTTACTAGGAAGGGTTTGTGTGCAGTTTTCACAGATGCTTGTGGAAGTTGCTGCACACCTCTTGCTGTCAGATGCATCTTGTAGCTGAACATTCCTTTTACAACATGTTTTCAACTGCATACAGTTATAATTACTTTTCTCCCTTAAAACCCAGGTGTGAGTTGGGTCCTCTAATTAGCTTTTTTATCTCAGTAGAAGTACAAGTTGAGCTGCTCAAAGCCTGCCTGCAAACATGATTAATGTTCATTAAAGGGTATCCTACTGGCGGGTCACTAGCTCCAAGGCATCCTGTGCTTTGCTACAGCAGGGGATGAGCTGGAGGGAGCAAAAAGTCTCTGCTGTCTTTTGTGAACACCTACAGGGGCCAGCAGCAATTGCATTCCTCTGTCTTCGTACTCACTATGCCTCACACTAATTTCACACCTGGCTAAATACTAGAGGCTGGAGGATATAACACAGCTTCCTGAGGGATTGTGCCATCTTTCAAATAATCATTAAAAAAGGGAAAAGGAGGGAAAGAGGGAAAGAAAGAGAGAGAGAATCTCAAAGGAAAAAGTTGAGAGCAAAAGAAGCACACCTGATACGGCAAGAAAGTCATCAATGCTTGTAATGTCATCCACGGCTTCAGTGAGCACACGTATGTGTTTCTCCCATGTGGTTTTATACATTTCCATGTTGCTCTTCACCACTTGGCTTTGGGGTCTGGCTGCAAGAGCTAAAGCAGCATTGATTACCTACAGAGAGGTAGACATATGATAATTAAAAATAAAGCAAGTATCAGACAAAAAGAGTGTTTAACTACAGTCTGGTTTCTGTAGATCTAGAATGCGACACTAAAGTATAAATCTTCATGCAAAGCAGAAATACAATATTGCACATAATAAAATGGAGGAGGGGGAAATAAAGAAGAAGTGGGCAAGGGGAAAGAATCTAGCAACACCTTAGAGATTTACTGATTTATTTTAGCAAGAGCTTTCGTAGATATTAACCTTCTTTTGATCCATGAAAACTCATGTCAAAAAAATAATCAGTCTCAAAGGTCCTGCTAGATTCTTTCCTCCTCACCACTTTTTAAAAAAAATTTTTACTTCTTAAACAGACTAATATAGCTACCTCATTGAAAAATATTGCACATGCTAACCTTCCTAAATGTTTAAAATACAGTTAGGAATTAAGACAGGCCACAGCGGGAAAATGCCAGGGTCTTGAACCAAGTGCTCTGGAAGCTGGAACCAAGCACCATCCTCTCTCATCACCATGGGAGCTTGCCACAGGAGAGAGATAACCTTCCACTTGTCTCTCTCACAGTATTACCACAGTGAGTGATCAAAGGAAGAATTCGTTTTGGTCGTATAGAGCTACTGATTGTGCCATGGCTCAATCTAAAGAATTTGTTGCTCAGGCATGAATTATAAACTCTCCAGGCCCAGTACCTGGTTCAAGGTTCTCTTTGCTTCCAATCTTACATCTAGATTTCCAGCTTTCAGATTAACATCAACCCCACCCACATCGTGTGTTGGAGGATCCCCTAATTAAAAAAAAAAACCACCTAAAAATCATTACTACTCTCATTTTTGTCAGCATTGCTTCTGAACGCTCCAGCTTCAAGAAGACAACTTGCGCTTAAAAAGTGTTCTTATGTGTACTTTATGATACCTGTTAAATTTAACTATTAAAATGCTGTTCCCACCTCAAGTCCTGCAGTGGGTTTCACGTGACACTGTTCATCTAATGAAGGAATAACATTTATCTTAATGAAAATGGCATCTCATTAATGAAAATACATTTCATTTAGTATTGGTTTCTACAGCTCCATTATCAAGGCTCCTATCCTTTTCTTGTCTAACACACATATTATACATGGTTCCTACTCCATCCTTCCTAATTTCGCTTCAAACACCACCTGCCTGCTACTGCTGGCTTTACTTCTGAGCCATATACATATTGTCCCAGGGTGAATCAGTACGCAAAATGTAAGAAATACAAGAAATAAAACCTGGAAATATCTGTGAAACAGGCCTTCTTTTGTAAGTCCCATTATAGGAAAATAATATACATGAACTGTGTTCAACACATCACAATGCTGTATTTTTCAGTACACATATGGTAGGAAAGTGTGACATATAATGTAAGGGTCATATAGACATCATGTGGCATGGCCAAAACAAAAGTGCAAAAGTTAATGTATGTGTACATTATTCAACACCCAAATTAACATTCTAGTTTTAATGTTCTCTCTTGAAATTTTATACAGCATTCTATTCTTGCTGAGGTAGGAAGACTCCCTGAATTTCAGTGAAGGTTAAATTGTTCCCAGCCTTAGAAGATATCAGGATATGAGACCTCAAAAAGAAGGCATTTTATGTTGAAGAGATATACATTATTCATAGGCTTTTCAAGGTAACAGTTCATTAAAACACAGAAATCCAAATCATTTAACAAGACTATTTTACAGCTTGTGTTTCTAATCATGGTTTTTCATACTAAAAGTGAAAGTGACAAACAGAACAAATAATACAGAAAACTGGACAGAAATTAAGAACTGATAAAATATGAATCACCACATATTTATGAATTTTGTTGTTAAAAGTATAGCAAGAAAGTATTTATTTATTTATTTATTTATTTAGCCAAAATGTACTCAAGGGCACTATGATATTAGGAGCCATGAGCTCTAAAGTAGTCTAAAATTCTTATTTCCCACCTCCAACAAAACCAGGTATTTTCAATTGTTACCGCCATTGCTAGCCCGAGCTTGTGGGATATTAAAACTATCTTTTGATATCAATAATTCAGCCTCCTATACCCATTCCTCTCCACGTGCTTATCATAGAATCATAGAAATGTAGAGTTGGAAGAGACCACACGGGCCATCCAGTCCAACCCCCTGCCATGCAGGAACACCCTCAAAGCACTCCCGACAGATGGCCATCCAGCCTCTGCTTAAAAACCTCCAAAGAAGGAGACTCCACCACACTCCGAGGTAGCAGATTCCACTGCTGGACAGCCCTGACTGTCAGGAAGTTCTTCCTGAGGTTCAGGTGGAATCTCCTTTCCTGCAGCTTGAATCCATTGCTCCTTGTCCTGGTCTCTGGAGTGGCAGAAAACAAGCCCTCTCCTTCCTCTACATGGCATCCCTTCAAATATTTAAACAGAGCTATCATGTCCCCTCTTAACCTTCTCTTCTGCAGACTAAACATACCCAGCTCTCTAAGTCTCTCCTCATAGGGCTTGGCTTCCAGGCCCTTCACCATTTTGGTCGCCCTCCTCTGGACCTGCTCCAGCTTGACCATGTCCTTCTTGAATTGGGGTGCCCAGAACTGGACACAGTATTCAAGATGAGGTCTAACCAAAGCAGAGTAGAGTGGTACCAGTACCTCCCTCGATCTAGACACCATACTCCTATTGATGCAGCCGAGAATTGCATTGGCTTTCTTGGCTGCCGCATCACATTGCTGACTCATGTTCAGCTTGTGGTCTATTAAGACTCCTAGATCCCTTTCACACGTACTGCCATCCAGCCACGTGTCCCCCATCCTATATTTCAGCATTCCATTTTTTCTACCTAAGTGTAGGACCTTACACTTCTCTCTGTTGAATTTCATTTTGTTAGCCTTGGCCCAGCTCTCCAATCTATCCAGGTCATTTTGAATTTTGATCCTGTCCTCTGGCGTATTAGCAACCCCTCCCAATTTGGTGTCATCTGCAAATTTGATGAGCATGCCCTCTATTCCTTCATCCAAGTCATTGATGAAAATATTGAACAGCACTGGGCCCAGGACAGAACCCTGTGGCACCCCGCTAGTCACTTCTCTTCAGGGTGAAAAGCAGCCATTGGTGAGCACCCTTTGGGAACGGTCAGTCAACCAGTTACAGATCCACCTGACAGTAGCTCTGTCCAGCCCACATTTTACTAGCTTCTTTGCAAGAATGTCATGGGGAACTTTGTCAAAGGCCTTACTGAAATCAAGATATGCTACATCCACAGCATTCCCTTCATCTATCAAGCTAGTAACTCTATCATAAAAAGAGATAAGATTAGTCTGGCATGACTTATTTTTGAGAAATCCATGTTGACTTCTCGTGATTACCGCATTGCTTTCTAAGTGATTAGAAACTGACTGCTTAACGATCTGCTCCAGGATCTTTCCGGGTACAGACGTCAGGCTGACTGGGCGATAATTATTTGGATCCTCTTTTTTTCCCTTCTTGAAGATGGGGACAACATTTGCCCTCTTCCAGTCTGCTGGAACTTCTCCTGTCCTCTAAGATTTCCCAAAGATTATAGCAAGCGGTTCCGAAATGACCTCTGCCAGTTCTTTTAATATCCTAGGATGCAATTCATCTGGCCCTGGAGACTTGAATTCATCCAGTGTGGCCAGGTATTCTTGTACCACCTCTCTACCTATTATGTGCCGCATTTTCCCTGCTTCCTCACTTGCTCCCCAACCACCAGGTTGAGAGCTTGTATCCTTCTGGGAAAAAACTGAGGCAAAGAAGGTGTTAAGTAGTTCTGCCTTTTCTCTTCCCCCTGTTAGTAATTCGCCATCTTCTCTGCGCAGCGACCCTATTGCCTCTTTCTTTTTCCTTTTGCTGTGGACATATTTAAAAAAGCCCTTTTTATTGTTTTTGATGTCTCTGGCCAGCCTAAGTTCGTTCTGTGCTTTAGCCTTTCTGACCTCCTCCCTACATCTCCTGGCTACTTGCTTAAATTCTTCTTTGGTGGTTTCTCCCTTCTTCCATTTCCTGTACACGTTTCTCTTAACGCTTAGCTCAGCTGAGAGTTCTTTAGTCAACCATTCTGGTTTCTTCAGATGCCTTCCATTTTTCCTCCTTATTGGCACAGTTTTAGACTGTGCCTTCAGTATCTCCCTTTTAAGGAACTCCCATGCCTCCTGAACTCCTTTCTCTTTCACTATTCCTGACCACGGAATTTCAGCCAGCAGCTCCTTAAGTTTGCAGAAGTCCGCTTTTTTAAAATCTAAGATGAGTGTCTGGCTACACTTATCTTCTCCTTCCCACCGAATGCCAAATTCCAATAGGGCATGGTCACTCCCCCCTAAAGATCCAACCACTTCTACCTCATTAACAAGGTCATCCCTATTGGTCAGGATCAGATCTAGAATATTTGATCCCCTTGTGGCCTCTTCCACCTTCTGGACCATGAAATTGTCTGCAAGACAAGCAAGAAACTTGCTGGACCTTGCTGTCTTGGCAGAGTTTGACTGCCAACATATATCCGGGTAATTGAAATCTCCTATTATTACTGTATCTCTCCTTTTTGCGAGGCCCCCGGACAAGCACGCATACAGGCTCAGCCGGTAATCGCTGTAATATTCCAAACAAATACAGGCAGACCAGAAATAGCTGATTTGCAGCTTCAGGAGACCTCAAGGCAAGTACCTCAATTATATATACACGCAATTTTCAAAAGATCCTCTGCCCCGCGCTGGCAGCTTGATGATCGAACTATACAACGCTCAAGCACTCCACGTTTGCATACTGGCTACTCTACTGACAATTTTGCTATAACTCAATCATTCAAATACTGACCTTTCGGAGACTTTGTCTCCAGCCCCAAACTCATTGTTTTCCCCAAGTACGACCTAGCCTGCGGCCACAATCTTCCCTATGAGAACCCCTGACTTTGAGCGCTTCCTCGGATCGCTCTTGGCTTCCATCCCGCCTTGCTGTCGCTTTGTCCAGCAAGCCTTCCCCTCAGCTCCACGTGCTGAGATCCACGCTCCCCAGCTTCTCTGCTTCTAACTGGGCTTCAGGACAGGTATAGTATTTCCCATACCAAACCTCCTCAAAAATCCCTCTATCCGCTACTATCTTTCTTTCCATAGTTTCTTGCGTGAGTGTGTTGCATACATTTGTTTGGTTGTGATTTAATAAAACAATTATTAGTTTCAACATCTGCCTCATCCTTGACTCGGCCTGACCCCGTAGACATAGGGTTCAAGATCTCGCTACGTTACCCTGCCTCTCGCATTGCCAGCTTGTGCTCTGTGCTAATTCCCTCCCCATTGTTTGAGCACATTTAGGTGTCCCTCCCGGGACCCCCAGAAATCAGGGTAACACAATCGCTTAAAGATTCATAGGTGACATTGTTAAGTAATAGGCTCCTAATATAAGGAAGATGGAATATATTCTATTGTTTTTGTTTCATTTTTATCATAGGATTAATGCACCTACTGAATGAAACAATATTGTTAAATTTCAAAAATTAGGGTCTCTATACCACTTTCCAAAAGCTTTTAAAAATTCTTTTCTAAAGATGATGCCCCTCCTCCTCCTCAATTTTTTCAACAACCTTTTTAAATTATAGTTCATTCATGCCACATAGCTCTCCCTCAGCCAGGCAAAATCAGCATGGTACATTAATCAGTCTCCTTCTCTGAAGAAGGCAACATCAGTGTGCAGGTATGTTAGCCAACCCCTTTTTTTTAGGAAGGCAACACCATCATGGAATGGCCAGCCTCTCGCCCTCAGGTAACATGAGGTCACAATGGTTAGCAGAAGATTAGCACGATGATGTCACAAAGGCCAGTTTCTCTAATACAGGGAGCAGCATCAGGACCAGATCACAAGGGATAGCCTTATTCCTTCAAGCAGCTGCATCAGCAGGCAGGTACATTGGCCATTTTCTCTCATTCAAGCAGGCATCAGCCTCTGGGAGATAACTTCCACTGTATCCACTTCATCTACTCTCTTTAACACCCACCCACCCTTTCCAAGGAAGGCAGAAACAGGAGTGTGTGGGCAGAATCTTTATCTCACTGAGGTAAGCATATGCAACGTCATGGGGGCACAGTCTCTTTTTCTCACTGATGTAGGAGTCCATGTGTAGGCACTCTGGCCATCCAGTGACTCACTAGGTCATACTGCAAGTAATGAATGGGGCAGAGAAGCAAACAACATTTTGTTGTATTTGATACAACATAAAGCTGCAAACAGCTTCAGTAATACTAATTTTAAATGTGTGAGTATATAAATATGTCTTAAGCTGGTACTGAAAAGATTGCAATATCAGTGCCAGTTAGACTTTCTGAGGGAAACGGGGTGCCTAAAAGCTGGGGTACCATGCAAAGGACTTCTCCTTTATGTAAAGATTAAATGTATCACTAACTGAGGGTGCTCAGTAGAGGGGCTTCATCTAAAAATCTTAATGCAGGGTGAGAAGAGATAAATAAGGTGCTTCTTCATGTAACTGGTTCCACAAACAAAACCACCACAAATAAAACCGGCTTTGGGATGAGGTATCAGTTAGGAAGGAAACACTGAAGAGAAAAAAAAATTTGGCAAGGAAATTTCAATGGAAGAGGGCCCTTATAGCCATGCATCTGATGAAGTGGGCTGCTGTACACAAAAGCTTCTGCCAAATAATGTTCTTTGTGGTTCTTCTAGCAGCAGACTAAAACAGCTCCAGGAAAATGCTCTATATAGTAATAACTTCCACTGTATCCACTTCATCTGTGATCCTGGATTGTACATTGTCTAGGTACGTTAATCCTTGACTTTGCATGCAAAGACAAGTCATTAGGGTAGTTTTCTTCCGATTGTGGGAGGAAATGAATATTAATCTGCAGTATTCTCCCTCTGGAGAGCCAGCATGTTGTAATGGTTTGAGTATTGAACTAGAACTCCAAGAGACCAGGATTTGAATCCCCAGCTGGCCATGAAAATCCACCGAGAGGCCTTGGGTAAGTCCCATTCTCTCAGCCTCAGAAGAAGACATGGCACACACACACCTCAACAAATCCTGCCAAGAAAAACCCTATGACAGCTTTGCCTCAGAGTCATCATAAGTCAGAAATGACATGAAGGAACATAGCTACAACATTCTCCCTCTCTGTTCAAAGATCCCAAAGTATTTTGGAGGAATTATTCTGCATCAAAAAAACACATCAGCTTTTCTTGCACAAAAAAGGCCTGTTTTCTGCACTGGAAATTCATTTTCTAAGAAGAAAAGGAGGTGCACAAAAAGTATGTGTTTTTCAATGTGTTTTTCTCCACAGAATAATACCTCTTTAACATTTCAGGACTTTAAAAAGAAAATTATGCAAAATTCTTGCTGGGCTATTATTCTTCCCAACAGGGATTCCCAGCTGTTAGGAAGCTCATTTTTTGACCTGGGAACAATTAATTACAAATATTCTTTCCATCCCTATTGCCACATTTTGGCACCCTCAGGAAAAGAAATATGGCAGTGTTTTTCTGTGTTTCACATTGCTGCCTAATGTATTTCCAATGCCATTTGTCCAGCAAGGATGCCAGTCACCATGTCCCCACCCCCCAGTTTAAACTACTAAACAGTTTTGTATTCCAATCTCATGGCAGGCAGCAAGTCCACAATGAAATAAAAACAGTTTATTTCCTTCCCACTCAGCTGGAGTAAATGCAACATCCAAAACAAAGCTGACTTTTCGTTTTGTTTTCTTATTCCAATAAAGAAAACTAACCCACATTACAAGGGCTTAATTCCTACACTCAGGTCTTCATTGAGTCCTTATGGTACCATCTTGTATCACTTAAAATTTAACATGGAGAACTTCCATTTATTTCTTTAAAAATCTGAACTTTGACAAGCATTCACTAAAAAAGCAAAGGCTTTGTGTTTTCTAGTTCATCATCTCACTTTTCATTAAAGTCTGAAATTTCTCCACTCTAACCAGGGCCTGGGCAAGTTTCCTTTCCTCCCCTAATCCCTCAGCCTTTCCCAAGCTCTGTAAAAATCACATCCTGATTTTGGTTATTATGGCCTTTGACCATCTCATAGCCCTTTCTACTCACGCATATGGATTTGGGGTCAGATCCTGACCAAGAGTAGCAATTGCTTTTTATTAGTTACCACTTCAACTTTGGGTCAATATAACATTTTCAATGTGTTTCCACCTCTCAGCATTTCTAAAAATAACACTGTATTGCTGCACATTACATTTGATAGGGAGGAAAACATGCAGCATGTTCAAAATGATTTAATTACTGCTAAACATCTATGCCTGCACTAGGTAGCAGAACGGAATAGTGCCCTCAGGAAAAATACTGTCAAGGAAGAAAATGCCAATGTTCTTCCCCTATTACAACTTTCTATTCTACTTCTTCGTAATCCTATGTAAATTCCATAAGTAAATTCTAGAGGACATGTCAGGTCCAAATCAGAGAGACCTGAGTTTAAATCGCTGCACACTAAATCATGCTTCTCCAACTGATACATTCCACATGTGTTGGATTACAACTCTCAGTATCCCATGCTGGCTTTGAATTATGAGCATTGTAATGCAACAAATCTGAAGAATATGCATTTGGAGAAGGATAAGCTGAACTATCATGTGAGGAATCACTATTGCTCTTCCTGTCAAGAAAATAAAAATGAAGGTTTACTGTCTTCTGCATTCCCTGCTTCATAATACTTTGTTCTATAATTTGCAGGAGTGGCCTATGCTCTCTCACTGCCTGGCATGTAAAGGGAAACATTGTGGTAACACCCCGACAAATGTGACAGCAGTGCCTCCCACTGTGGTGACCCCTTCACATCACCACACATGTACACACACACACACACACACACACACACATTGCCAGAGACCTGAAGGCTTCTGTATAGAGTTGTATTGGCCACAAAAAGACATAAACAGAATCAGCTAACTCATACGTGCGTGATTCTGATGGGTCCTCAGAGCCCATTACTATGAGCAGAGTGATCTGGAAATCTATATTTTGGACAATGGAGAATCCTGATTTTTGAGGTCTCTCTGTTTGCAAAGGACTTCAGCTCTCCAAAAGAGTAGGAGCTTCCCAAGGTGGGAAAAGTAGTAGATTATCTGACCCTGGGGAGATAATCCTGGCTATCTTGGTCTCCCTAACAGTAGGACCAGTCCTAGCAGACAGCTTGACCACAGTGAGGATCTTTTTAACACTGGGTTGTGCCATAAGCAGCTTGAAGATTCAGCATTTCTGATATTTCTATAATACAACAGATAAGCAAGTGTAAAGGTTTTCATAAAAACTGTCCAATGCATTTTACTGCCTGAAACCAAACCAAAATGAAATCTTCCTCCCTGCCAGGGCCAATCAATTTTATTGTGTGACTCAAACAACAGTTGCTGCCTTCATATACCTCCCACTAAAGCAGAACACTATGTCCTGCAGCATGATGTGCGTATGCATACGTGTCTTCAAGTTACCTGCTGTCTTACAGTGACCCCATGAACTTCAGAGGGCTTTCTTAGGCAAGGAACACTCAGTGGTGGTTTTGCCTGTTCTTTCCCTTGAAATGTAGCCTACAGCACCTGGTATTCATTGGCAGTCTCCCATTCAAGTACTAACCAGGGCTGACCCTGCATAGCTTCCAAAATCAGATGGGATCTGGTGCCTTTAGAATATTTAGGCTTAGCTCACTCTGATTCACTTTACTTCGCATTGTCAACTTATGCTGCCAGACTGTTCATCTTCCCCCTATCCAGTAAGTGTGATGACAGCTGAACATCACACCTCTGCCCAATAATTTATGCTTTCTCTGTTAGAGTATCTCCCTATTGGTATAAAACTGGCCTCTCGTACAGTCCTTGGAAGCAGAAGGGGGCTGTTAGAAAAGAAAAGGAGGCAACACAACATGAAACATTAGAGAACAGAACCATCACTCTCCATTGTGTTCAGTTTTCTATAACAGTGATTTGCAAGTGATAGATTGTCAAGTACCAGTTTGTCATTCCCAGTGATCTGAGGTCTGAACAAGGGGGTGCTGAATTCTGCCACTGCAGGATGAACCCCGCCAACATCAGACAATGGGCTGACAGTAGGGTTACCATATTTTGGGGGCAGACCACCATACCTCATATAGGCTTGTATGAGGACAGCAGCAGCAGCACCTTAGGCTCTTGCAGAGAATGGAGAGAAATCTCTGGATTACATTTAGACTACTGGATGCCAACCACGTGCAGACAACCTGTGCTTCATCAGTGAAATATGGCATCCACATTGAACACTAGGTCTATTCAGCAGTTATGCCCTAATAGCGTATGTAAAAATAGCGTATGCTGGCTCCTCTCCACTGTCCCTATGCACATTACACCACATCAGCCCTTATTTTTCAGCTTTCTCAATGTTGATCCAGGAGGTCAAAAGTCGGGTGGGTAGGCAGGTTCTCCTTATGGTTGTTTGGACAGGAGTGGACTGCAAAGCAAGATCCCCAAAGGTGCCTTCACTGAACACAAGTAGATCACCCATCCTTCAGGCCTTGCTACTTATTCTAACAGCGTCAAGAACAGTGATGGCAGGGGTGAGATGAGATGGGAAATGCTTTCATAGGGCAGAGCTCCTCACCCAGGTTTACATACAATGCCCAAGCAAAATTTTTAAATGGAGTTAGTGTCTAAACATTTGTCTGCAATCAGAAGTTATAGGCTTAAAAAAAAAAGTAGGAGAGTGGTACACTCTTCCTATCTTAGCTTCAGGGGGAGTTTTCTAAAAGAATTCCACTCCTGATCTACTTAACCAGTTTTGAAGTAATGGACTTGCCAGGCTCTTGAGCCAGCCTGTATACAAAGCAACTTTTAAGAAACATTTTATTTTCCCTCAGTGAACAATTTACCAACCTACTCACACATAAAGTGAAAGGACAGGCTATGCTAGTTTGCCAGTAGTGTATGTTATATAATTTGCCTAGAGCAATCTTGGTTCATCACATTCAATATCCTATTCAAGAGATACATATGCAATGAAGACAAAGGCACAACTGTTAGCCTAGGGGCTGACTAGAAGGGTGCAGGTGCTGCTTATTATGTTCTTGGAACCGGAATCCCACAGCTGTGACCCTGAAGTCAAGTTCCATCCTCTATCGGCTGTCTCAGCCTTGAATGCATCATGAGCATTTGGGTTATCCACCTGCATTGGTTTATGCATTTTTACAACACAACGGTAAGAATGATTGCTCAAAGGTAAGTCCCATTGTGTTCAGTGGTGCTTACTTCCTAGTAACCGTGGATCGGATTTTAAGTATTATAAAATCATTAGGTTTGAGATATTCTTAGAAGTCATATAGATAACCTCTTGCTTAAAATCAGATCTCCAATGCAGGATGCACCACAGCATGCTAGTAGTGTGGGAGAACCTATCACCTCTTTCAGGATTCTGTTCTATTCTTGAAGAGCCTTCACCATTAGGATGTTTCTCCTCATCTTTACCCAAAACCTCCCTCTTGCAGTTTCTACCAAGTTTCTGGAGCAAGACAGAACAAATCTATTCTGCTTTTACACTGACAGCCCTTCAGATATGTGAAGACGACATCATCATCATCATCATCATCATTATTATTATTATTATTATTATTAAACAGAGCTTGGAAGTAATGCGTTCCTTCTAACAAGTTACTTTGATAACTAGTTACTTTGTGTATTAATGAGCTGGAATGGTGTTACCTTTTGCCCGTAATGGCCCAGGGTGTAATTCACTGCTTTCCATGGAATGGAATGTCTGCCTGATATTTCTTATTGTGTATGTTCTAACTCAGTCAAAGCAATGGGGCAGGGAGAACCAAGTATCACATGGGTAGCTACCATTTGACACTTTTTTGTGGGGTGTTGTACAGATAATGAGAAGCAGTAGAACAGCAATAAGGGAAGGAGGGGCAAGCTCTTAGAAAACATACCCTAGGCAGGAAAGTCAAATTAGTTTGGTTTTTTTTAAAAAAAAAAAAAAGCCTTTTCTTTAGTCTTTCTCCATTCTGCCCTAATGAAAGAGACTGCTATCACTATCAGAAAAAGATAGGGATGCAGTCTGTGTAGGAGGAGACAGGCTGCCTTGCTAGGCTGGCTGTTCCAAACAATGACACAGGGCATGCACCAACTGAGTTAGCATAAACTTTTGAGACTTCAAAGGAGAAGATGGTGCTTCTCTGCACACTGGAGGCTGAGTCAGATGTGGATTTAGAACATTTATTTGAGGGAGAGGGAGATGGTAGAGGGATAGAATCAGTGACTTATTCAGTACATCTGTGTATAGCACATGTGGCCATTGCACACTCTTCTACATTGTAAATAATCTGAGGTGAGGGTGGTTAAAGTAATCTTCTAATATATAAAAGTCAAAGTGTGTGAATTTGTCTGTGTCAGGCAGCTGAAGATCTCATATGATTGGCTGAGCGAGGCCAGAAGACCTCATAAGATTGGCTGCCTGTGAAGATTCTACGGAACCCTGGGGTTTGCAGTTTAGGGAGGGGCCTTTAGAATTCTCAACCGGAAAGCTCTTGAGCCTCAGGCCAGTTGCTATGGAGATGAGGCCTGGCAGCCAGTGTATTCCCTCAGGAAACCAACTTTTGTATGTTAACAACTCTGAAAACAGATTGGATTGGGGAATATGGGCAAAAGTTACAGGTACTGGACAATTGTTTGAAACAAGATCTCAAATCCATCTGTATTTCAACTGCATCTAACTCCTAAGGTAAGGTAATTCCCAAGGTATTTCTAACAAGTATTACCTATGAGAAAATAAAATCCCAGGCAACGCCGGGTAAATACACTAGTAAGTGATATAAATAGTTGCTTTTTAAAAATAACATTCCAAACTCCGTCCTCAATCTTCTTTTTTCCAGTGCATGCAAACCAAGATCTTTCAATTGTTATTTCACAGGACTTGGCTTTCAGGCCCCGTACCTTTAAATACGGTCCAGTTTCATGGCTTTCTTAAAATGTGATGCTTACAACTTGGCACAGTACTTCAGATGTGGGCTGATCAGCACAGAACAGAACTGTTACTTCCTCTGATCTGGGCACAGTGCTTCTGTAAAATATGGCCTAAGATTACATTAAGTTTTTAAGCAGTCATATCTTATGTACATTTTATAACTGACTGTGATGGAACTCTTGCATCTCTTCATTAGCACTATGAACAATACAACACCTTTACTTCTGGGTAATAAATATCTCATTCTTATTGAGACCATTATTTTCCTATGTAATGACATTTCTCCGATACCTTTTCCTTAGGCCACATACATATGTTTATATTTATATATTTATATGTGTGTGTGTGTGTGTGTGTGTGTGTGTGTATATGTATATATGTATGTATATGTATATGTATGTATACATATATACATATACATACACATACATACATATATATATACACACACATACATACACACACACACACACATATTGGGGAGCAGGTGAGGAAGCAGGGGAAATGAGGCACATAATAGGTAGAGAGTTGGTAGAGGAATACCTGGCCACACTGGATGAATTCAAGTCTCCAGGGCCAGATGAATTGCATCCTAGGATATTAAAAGAATTGGCAGAGGTCATTTTGGAACCGCTTGCTATAATCTTTGAGAAATCTTGGAGGACAGGAGAAGTTCCAGTGGACTGGAAGAGGGCAAATGTTGTCCCCATCTTCAAGAAGGGAAAAAAAGAGGACCCAAATAATTATCGCCCAGTCAGCCTGACGTCAGTACCCGGAAAGATTCCAGAGCAGATCATTAAGCAGTCAGTTTCTAATCACTTAGAAAGCAACGCGGTAATCACGAGAAGTCAACATGGATTTCTCAAAAATAAGTCATGCCAGACTAATCTTATCTCTTTTTATGATAGAGTTACTAGCTTGATAGATGAAGGGAATGCTGTGGATGTAGCATTTCTCGATTTCAGTAAGGCCTTTGACAAAGTGCCACATGACACTCTTGCAAAGAAGCTAGTAAAATACGGGCTGGACAGGGCTACTGTTAGGTGGATTTGTAATTGGTTGACCGACCGAACCCAAAGGGTGATCACGAATGGCTGCTTTTCATCCTGGAGAGAAGTGACTAGCGGAGTGCCACAGGGTTCTGTCCTGGGCCCAGTGCTGTTCAATATCTTCATCAACGACTTGGATGAAGGAATAGAGGGGATGCTCATCAAATTTGCAGATGACACCAAATTGGGAGGGGTTGCTAATATGCCAGAGGACAGGATCAAAATTCAAAATGACCTGGATAGATTGGAGAGCTGGGCCAAAGCTAACAAAAGGAAATTCAACAGAGAGAAGTGTAAGGTCCTACACTTAGGTAGAAAAAATGGAATACAGAAATATAGGATGGGGGACACGTGGCTGGATAGCAGTACGTGTGAAAGGGATCTAGGAGTTTTAATAGACCACAAGCTGAACATGAGTCAGCAGTGTGATGCGGTAGCCAAGAAAGCCAACGCAATTCTCGGCTGCATCAATAGGAGTATGGTGTCTAGATCGAGGGAGTTACTGGTACCACTCTACTCTGCTTTGGTTAGACCTCATCTTGAATACTGTGTCCAGTTCTGGGCACCCCAATCCAAGAAGGACATGGTCAGGCTGGAGCAGGTCCGGAGGAGGGCAACCAAAATGGTGAGAGGCCTGGAAGCCATGCCCTATGAGGACAGACTTAGAGAGCTGGGTATGTTTAGTCTGCAGAAGAGAAGGTTAAGAGGGGACATGATAGCCATGTTTAAATATTTGAAGGGATGCCATGTAGAGGAAGGAGAGGGCTTGTTTTTTGCTGCTCCAGAGACCAGAACAAGGAGCAATGGATTCAAGCTGCAGGAAAGGAGATTCCACCTGAACCTCAGGAAGAACTTCCTGACAGTCAGGGCTGTCCGGCAGTGGAATATGCTGCCTCGGAGTGTGGTGGAGTCTCCTTCTTTGGAGGTTTTTAAGCAGAGGCTGGATGGCCATCTGTTGGGAGTGCTTTGAGGGTGTTCCTGCATGGCAGGGGGTTGGACTGGATGGCCCGTGTGGTCTCTTCCAACTCTACATTTCTATGATTCTATGATTCTATATATATACATATACATATACATACACATACACATACACATACACATATCATACATATACACATATACATTTACATTTACATATACACACACACACACACACACACATATACATATACATGCGTATATTTGAGTGCAAATCCCCTTGAATTCAGTGGAGTTTACTTGGCAAGAAACACATATAAAATCAAGGTGCACATCTCTTTTTTGTTCTGTACTTGCAATACTGCATAACTGTTTAATTCCTATTGTGCTAGAGAGTGTAATAGTCAAAGCAGTCTATACAAGTTAAACAAATGATCATTTTCCACTTTTTAAACTGTATGCAACGTAACACAGACTAAGCTTTTACAAGGCAGATAAGCAACCAAGGGCATGGAGGATCACACTGGCATGGTAATATCACCATAAGAAAATTCTTATGTCGCTAGAAGCCATTGGATTAGTACAAGTATGAGATTAAGAAAAAATCCATTAGGAGCTAATTAGGATATTTTTGAAAAGTTTGTCCACAATTATTCAATATGTACCATATGGATTAACTCTCATCAAACTCTGGTCTCTGGTACAGTCTGAACCTGGAATCATTAGGCAAATTAGAAAGTTTTTGTTTTTGTTTTAAATTGTGCCAACTCCTACTGCTCTGCTTTGCTATCCAGCACAAATGCCAGCAGGTCAAGATGGTTCACTGATAATGCTATAGCCCTTTACTTCAGGTAGTCAGAGTTGGAAGCCCAGTACTGGTTTCACCATGCTTGCCCGTGATCTTGTTCCCAGTGATGATGTGAAATGATCTCCAGAATTTTTAAAGTTACTTTTAGAAATGCAATTTAATGCATTATACATAACACATTACAGTTCCCCAAGTCAATAATTAGTTACCATAGTCATTACAGATATTTAAAAGTAATGCTTCGCTTTCCCCATGTCTCAAAAGTACTTAAGATGAGTTTTCATTACTTTAAAAATCTGAATGTACAGGCCACTGGCTGTGATACAAAACCACCTCTCCTCCTATCCACCTCATTGCTGTCTCAGAAGCCAGAGCATTTGAACAATGTGATAGTCCTTCTCCACGAGTTAGTGAGTTTGTATGCCTGTAACTATAACACTTTTTAACATAAAAGTTACACTACTAAAAGGAGTGATGCCATCTTTATTAAACTATAATCATAACTAGTGTATTTACCCGGTGTTGCCCAGGGTTTTTATTTTCCTCTTAAGAACTCATCAAACTGTCTTCTTCAGTTCCTGTAACTTTGCTCCATATTTCCCAATGCAATCTGTATTCAGAGTTATTTATACACACAGCTTGGGTTCCTGAGGGAGTATGCTGTCTTCCTCCTTGCTGCTAGGTCTCATGTCCATAGCTACCGGTCTATTCCAGTACCTGTAAATTTTCCCCATATTCCCCAATCCAGTCTGTATTCATAGTTGTTAAGATACAGAGGTTGGGCTCCTGTGGGAATACACTGTCCTCCTCCTCCTCCTTGCTGCTAGGCCTCATGTCCATAGCAACTGGCCTATTTCAGTACCTGTAACTTTTCCCCATATTCTCCAATCCAATCTGTATTCAGCGTTGTTAACATACAGAGGTTGGGTTCCTGAGAGAAATTCAACGCCATCCTCCTTGCTGTTAGGCCTCATCTCTATATCTACCAGCCTATTCAGCACTCTCTCGCTGAGAGTTCTAAAGGTCCCTCCCTACTCATAGGTAATATTTGTTAAGGTAGTTTTACAATTTTGTGTATGTCACTTTAATTTATCTCACATATGCCTCCCAAACATTTTCTGGCATCCTTATTGATGGTAGGCCTCATCTCCATAGCAACCAGCTAGGGCCAAGAAGTCTCTGGCTGAGAATTCTAAAGGCCCCTTCCCAAACTGCCAAGCCCAGGATTCCATAGAGTCTTCACAGCCAGCCAATCATATGAGGTCCTCTCACCTCACAGAGCCAATCGTATGAGGTCTTCGCCTGCCTGACACACACACACACAGACAAACTCACAGACAAACTTTGACTTTCATATAGTAAATAAAATAATTACGCTATCCCATCATTGTAGGGAAAAGGAAACAATTACAAGTATATCATTATTTATATCTGGTTATTTTTCAGCTCTGACTGTGGACCTTGCAATCTCTATCAAAACAGTCCAGCTTTATTAAGGCACTAGTATAGGAAGAGTAGAAGTTAAGTTCAAATGAGATAACGCACTGAAATTTCTCTAGCAAGCTCTAACTCTATCTCGGTGTCACTGCATCTGAACCTGACCTCCTTCACACCAATTCCTCTGTTGTTTGACCATGGTCAAAATCCGTCAAAAATTCCAAAAATGCTACTGTATAGATGGTAGCTTATCATTTCAAAAACGTCATGAAAGTGTTATCTGCCAGGGCAGGAGGGAGCACGTTTGGCCACTTAGCCTGCAGCACAAAAAACCTATCAGAAAACTTTGCAGCAGAACAAAGCTAATCTCGCCAGCTACCTGCTATGGATGCAGGATCTCACTAAATAGCAATGCAAGCAGTTATCAAAGGCAGTGGTCAGTCCCTAGGGGGTGGAGTGTTGGTCTAGGCCCACAGAAATCTACGCTCAAATCTTCATTCACCCATAAAGCATATTAGATATTTAGTCACTCACATACTATCTACCTAACCCATCTTGCAAGAGTTTATACTGTTAGGATAAACTGACAGTAAGAATGACAAAAACTGTTCTGAGCTGCTTAGAAGAAGGATGATAGAAAATGTAGCAACATTAATAACCAACTACATTTTATGTAAATACTGTGGCTGGCATTCTGTTCAGTTGTTACAAGATCATAAGCTGGACTTACAGTCTCATAACTTTTGGGGATTCACATTTACAGTGTGTTAACATCCGAACATGACACCGAAAACCTACCTTTTCAGTCTGCCATGCCCTAAGTGGAGGGTTTCTGAGGAACTGCAGACCAGGGCACTGGGAAGTGACACCTGTATGCTCAACAGTGGGCAGACTGAGCAGCCATGGTGCAGACTGAGAGAAGTGGTTCCAGCAGGACCTCAAGGGATCCCTGATCTCAGCACGTCCTATGACGAGGAGGGTGCTGCAGAGGTCACTTCCCAGTACCCCAGAAACCCTCCTGTTGGGCTATTGCCTAGCTGAAAAGGTTAAACGTTGCTATGATAAAAGAGCTCTATTGTCATAATTACGTCTGTTTCGGTTTGACAAGAAGACTTTTCTAACTTGTTAAGCATCACACTTGATCATTAACATTTTTTTGTTGATCTATTAATGCTCTGAATGTACTTGCCCATTAATTGGCAACACTTAAACACTATTGACTAAATCTTTCTATTACCAGTCAAAGGCACAATCTTGCTTAGATCCTAACATTAATATGCTTTCAAACACATGTATCCAAGTACCCCCATACTGGCTCCAGTTATCATTGTGAGTCTGTTATCCTTGCATTAAATGTAGACCACAAATATGCACAGGGCATCTAAGAAGACCCCTACATGGCCAATATGAACATCCTGATCATTGGTTTCTCTAAGAAGCGTTGTAAGCTAACATTGGGCCTTTCTACACTACACTGTTACGGTGTAAGCACACATTTTATCTGATTTTAATGAATATTTGGAATGTGTTTGGCTTTAAATGATTCTTATTCATTGCTGGCTTGGGATTATGAGAGTTGTAGTCACTATATTTAGAGAGCACCAGGTTTGGGGGGAAGGGTGGCATAGGTGGTCATGAAATACTGTGGCACATAGAGATGTAAAGTTTGACTCATTTTCATTATCATGGGCAAAAAGGAGTAATTTCAACAGTTTTCTCACTTCTGCCTGCAAATACCAAGTATTTTGCACAGTTTTTTAAACATCATTCACTGTCCAGGAACTTTTGGTGTGCAAATTAGTCCAAACAGGAATGCATGTTTTTTAACATGCTGAAGAGTATTGTGTGTGTGTGCGTGTGTGTGTGTGTGTGTGCAGGAAACAGCCATTTCTGCGCAGAAAACATATTTTCTGCATAGAAATGGTTTCCTGTGCCAAAATGTTGCCTTCTGCACAAACAAGTATGTATTTCTACACAGATGAATTATCTTGAAAGTAGTCCCAAACAGAAAAGAATCTCAGGAGTATTCTTTCTTTACTTCACAGGGTTTTCTGAGTATTAGGACCAGTGACAAATGGAGGTTCAATGGCGCCCAGGGCAAAGGGGTGGGACAAGCCATGGTGGCTGGGGAGTGGGTCGAGCATGCGGGGAGGGGTGAGCGGCAGGGGTGAAGTAAGCGCATGGGGATGAGCAAGTGGCAGTGGGGGTGGGGTGAGCGTGTGGGGAGGGGCAAGCAGTGGCGGGAGGAGCAAGTGGCGGGGGACGAGCAGTGGGGAGGTGAGTGGTGGCAGGGGTAGGGTGAATGCATGGGGAGGGGCAAGCGGTGGCAGGGAAGAGGGGCAAGTGGCAGCAAGTATGTGGGGTGAACATGTGGGGAGGAGTGAGCAACGGTCAGGGGGTGGGGTGAGTACGCAGGAAGGGGCAAGCGGTGGCAGTGGCGGGGCGAGTGCACAGAGAGGGGTAAGTGGCAGCAGTGAGGGGGCAAGCAGCAGGGGCTGGAGTGAGCGGCAGTGGGGGAGGGGGGAGTGGAAGGGGTGGGGCGAGTGATGGCAGGGGGTGTGGCGAGTGGGGGCAAGGGACAAGTGGAGGCAGAGGGGACAAGACGGGGGTCTGCTTTTTGCCCCCCCATTGGAACCCAGGACTTGAGCCCCAGTTACCCCACCCCACATCTGCCTCTGATTAGGACACCCTTTTTTCATCAACACAGCAAATACTGACAAACATTCTCCCCATCCCTAGCAGCACAAGGCAGTCGCAGACTGAAGTAAATGTAAATTGTTTAAAATTCCAGAGGGATAAAACTGCACTTTGTTGCAGCACTGGCAATAAAAAGGAAACCATCATATCCAGAGAAACGATGCAGAGTCTTATTGTGACCAGCTGTAATTCCATCCATTTTTGCAATTCACTTTAGATCTGAGCATCTGTGGTCATTTTCCTATTCTATCAACTGGTCACTTGAAATTAATATTTTTCCAGAAACCAAGATACAGATACAGTTTGTTTGTAACTCAGCAAGGGATAATGTCATCCCTTTTGCAGTGCAAGGGTAGATTGTAGTTACATTTATAATTTTAGGAATGTGGTCTCATTAAATAGCGTACCAGGAATATTACTTGGTTAAAGGGCTGGAGCGTGTTGTGTCTTGTGCTCCTGTCCCATGTTCTTCTGAGAGTCTTGAGACAACAGTGGGTATAGTGCTTTGTACCACAGATCAGCAGTTTATAGCATGCAGATTTTTAAAAAAAAAATAACCAGAAGTATCTATTAATTATTTTTTCAAAACAAGGAAAGTAAAGTGGCACTTTTTAAAAATTGTAACAATGAACAACAACAACAACAAAAAGCTGTTTGGAGTTTAATCCATTGGATGATAGTGACCACTTCTTTAAATAGTAACTTCTCAAGCTCCAATATGACTAAATTATCTGTTGGAGTCACATGAAAAACATGGTCTTTAAAGCTTCTTATGCAGAGGTTGAAAAAAGTCTCTGTGTAAGAGTAGTATATGTGAACATAATACATTTTAAAATCACATTTGGATACTTTTTTGGGAGATAACTAAGTGACAACCTTCAGACGATACTCAAAATACATTTCTCTTAGGAATGCAAAGCTCTTTTTGAGTGCATATGTGTGTGTGGGAAAAAAATACCCAAGAGGATGTTTCCTGCCAGTTCTTCACTAGGGATTTCTTTTTAAAGAAACAAGACTGATGAACAACTTCCAATGTGGAAATTAATTCAAGACGCTCTTCCCAGAACACAGCCCTAGAAGCCAAGCTGTTTGCTGTGGAGTTCTTTGGCAGCCAGGATGAAGAAAAGTTCCTCAAGTGATCCGGTATCAATTGAGCCACTCTGTTATTCTAGCCTGAGGCGAAGCAGAGTAGCTGCCATGCCAACTCCTTCCTCAGTAAACCAGAAGCAGGGGAGAGGACCATTCCCTACTCTTTGCTGGCCTGCAGAGCAAAACAGTAGGATGTGATGTATTAGAGTAGCAACTTAAATATGCCTGGTTACTATAGAAATACAAAGCTGAAAGGATTTTCTGAAATAAGCAGGTAGTGGGAGATGTAATGTCAGTGGCATAGCTAGAGCTCTTGCCACCTGGGGTCAGTCCCTCAGTTTGCCGCCCCTCTCGGGGAGACAGAACCTATCCAAAATACCAAATAAAAACTGCTCCATTGGCATTCCCATGGTGGCAAGGGCCCTCTCTCTCCCTCTGTCCTTGGAGGCTCAGCTGGGCTGGGCTCATCCCCAGTCTCGGAGGTGGAGTGGGGGGAAAGGTGGGCACCTCTCTCTGCCTCCTCGAGGCTCCTCCTCTCCTCTCCTCTCCTCTCCTCCTTTTCTTCCTCCCTCCTTCTCTGCCTGAGTCAGAGGTCTGCCAGCACTGCTGCTTCAGACGGAAACAGATTTGACTCCAGATTGGGAGGGAGAGAGGGAGGAAAGGAGACGAGAGGGGGGAAACGATGCCCTATTTTCCTGAGGTGGCATACCCCCTCTAGCAGACCTCTCCAGTAGGTTACAGTGCCCATCTAGGTGCTGGGCATTTGCCAGCATGTGGAGGGTGGCCTGGCAGCACCCCCAAAAATGTGATGCCCAGGCAGACTGCCCCCTCTGCCTCCCCAGTTATGCCACTGTGTAATGTACATCTGAAGGCAAAGGTCAGCAAGGTCTAGATAAGAAAAATTTGTCACACCCAAAATATAGCAGAGATTGCTCCCATAGCTTTGGAAGCGTGCCCAGCAGCAGAGAATACCTTAGCAGCAATGCACTGTAGCCAGGAAAAACTCACCCACGCCAATTGTTCTCTTCCATCAAGGAGGCAATTTATTCTTCAGTTACACTGTGTACATATTTACAAGAATCTCCAGAAGGCATTCAAGCATCCCTCTACTTGCTCTTTCTTCCAGAGCCTCCAGCAGACACATCAGGCACCGTGTGCAACTTGCTGGCTAAAACCCAGCTACATTTATACTCACGCTAGTTGATGCAATCCTGCCAGCCTTTGCATTTTCCCCACACCTGATGCAACCTTCTCCCCTGGTTGCAGCTAAAGTCACATGGTTCTACACAGGTGCACTTAACGACCCACATCACAAAGTATTTTCTACATGTTTGGTCCAACCTTTACTGATAAAATTCACATTCCCCTGACAGACTAGAGGTGTAATTCTTCACTAAGGCCATTCCCACCCTACACTGTTGGCTTTCTTGGCTGCCGCATCACACTGCTGACTCATGTTCAGCTTCTGGTCCACCAAGACTCCTAGATCCCTTTCACACGTACTGTTATCCAGCCACATGTCCCTATCCTATATTTGTGCATTCCATTTTTTTCTGATTAAGTGTAGGACCTTACATTTCCCTCTGTTGAAATTCAGTTTGTTAGCTTTGGCCCAGCTCTCCAATCTGTCAAGGTCATTTTGAATTTTGGTCTTGTCCTCTGGTGTATTAGCAATCCCTCCCAATTTGGTGTCATCTGCAAATTTGATCAGCATGCTCTCTATTCCTTTATCCAAGTCATTTATAAAGATATTGAATAGCACTGGGCCCAGAACAGAACTCTGTGGCACCCCACTACTCACTTCTCTCTAGGATTAAAAGCAGCCATTGGTGAGTACCCTTTGTGTTCACTCAGTCAACCAATTCCAAATCCACCTAACAGTAGGACTGTCCAGCCTGCATTTTACAAGCTTCTTTACAAGAATGTCATGGGGAATTTTGTCAAAGCCCTCACTGAAATCAAGATATGCTACATTCACAGCATTCTCCTCATCTATCAAGTTTACTGAGCCAAAGAGCTCTCTGGCTGAGAATTCTACATGCCCCTCCCTAAACGTCAAACCCCAGAATTCCGCAAGATGTTGAAAATGGAATAATAGCACTATAACAATGTAATGTGGAAATGGCCTATGTTTGTTCTCACAGGTAACAATGAGTAACTTCTGCAATTATCTTCCCAATTATCTCCGAAAACCATGCAGTTTTTTAAGGCTATTCACAATTTGGGATCTAGTTTGTGCAAAGCTTGCCGGTGGTTGTTTTGCAAAAAGAAAACAGAATTTTCTGTGTGGGGAAACTGCATTTTCTGTGTGGAAAATAATATTTTACTGCATAAGTATTAATTCGTACAGATAAAATGCTGTTTTCTTGGCAGGAAATTTTTTTTCCTATGCAAATAAGCCATGTGCAAATTTTACGTGGAATAAATCCCCAATTATAGTATTTCTTGTGCAGAAACACCATTTTCTGCACAAGAATTAATATTTCTGTGTTGAAATATTATTTTCCGCATAGAAAATGCTGTTTCCTATGCAGAAAATGCTGTTTCCTTCACAAAATAACCACATGTCAATTTTGTGCAGAATAAGTCTCAAACTGCAAAGATTCTCATCAGTCCAAGATTCTTCTCACCAGTGTTTCTCAACATATTTTTGACCATTTTTTTTTAAAAAAAAATTCTAATATTCTTTCCATCTTTACCACTGACTAATACTAGTGGTACACAGAAAGTCTCATCTAAATTCAGCTCTAAGATGTAATCTTAGGCCCTTTTCATATGTGGGGGGGGGAAACGGGCGAAAACGCCCAAAAAGCAGAGCTTACCTCCAGCCGGGTAAGTCCGTCGCCACGTGGAGCAGCGCGAGCTCGCTGCTCCACGCTCCTCCGGCGTCACAGATGGCAACTTCTGGTTGGTGGAGGCTCTCCACCAACCGGAGAAGCTCGCCAGCCAGAAGCCCGCCCCCGGCAGATCTGCAGGCACGCACTTGCGCACGCCTGCAGATCCACTTTAGAGCCGGGCGACAGAGCGGCACGGGGCTGCGCGCTCCATGCTTTTTAAAAACCTCGAAAAAGAGGTTTTTAAAAAACACGCAGCCCGGCTAGTTCCGGCCACTCCTGAGTGGATTCTGGTGTGGAACTACGAAAAGTAGTCCACGCCAGTTCACTCTACGGTGTAGACGACCTCCGTTAGAGGTCGCTCTACACCGTTCCCCCCCCCCACATGTGAAAAGGGCCTTAGTCTAAAAATGGCTTCTAGCTCACAAATGGAACTAAGTGTTCTTTTTTTCTCTCCTTATCAGTCCAGATGCTCCTCCTCTTCTACCACCCACTCATTCTATCAGCTGAACTGTCTCTCATCCTATTCTGCTGTTCTCTTTTTCTCTACCCTTGCTCTCCTCTCCTTTTTGGGGGGCGGAGGGGGTTCTACTGGATATCCTCCTCTACAATCCCAGTGTCCATTCAGCCATTCTGTCTGTTCACTCTCTTCCCAGCTCTCTCAGCAGGCATCAGGACCTTCCTTCTTTTTTCCCCCACCCTTTAACCATTGAAAGAGTATATAAGATGTTTGCACTGCACAGAGCCAGCTCTTATCAGTTGACAAATGCCCATCATGCATTTGATTGCTGTGTGTTAGTGCCCCAAGTGCATACAACGTGTGTGCTTTAAAAAATCCAGTAAAGGACTCTTGATTGTCTAGGATCCTTCCTGTAATGTGGAAATTTATACACACACATCTATAGGGTCCCTCTAGATGACTGGATGATATGTTGGTAAGAAAGCTGCACTCAAATCCAAAGTCCACAGAAGAGTGATACCTTTACTGGCCAACTGAAATGCACAAAATGCATCATGCAAGCTTTTGAAACTCCACTGGTTTCTCCATAAAGCAAAAGGTGTTTGAAAAGTCATACTTGGAGAAGAAAAGTGACAATGGTAGAGTCACGGGCTTACATTTTGTATCAGATGTTGTTTTCTATTGCAATTCAGTTGTTCCTGAGGGATTTCAACACAGGCAAAGGACACTCCCCTTCTGGGCCTTGTGGGGATCAGAGACAAAGGGCAATAAAAGACAGGTAATAAAATTCCAATTCCTTTAGCAACAAAAAAGTAACTGCCCTTGAGATTCAAGTTGTCTCTGTCCTTTGAGAAGCTACATTTATGACCTTTTCTTTCACTACATGATTGTGTGTGTGTGTGTGAGTGAGTGAGTGACGTACTGTACTGAAAACTGTGGAATTATATATTGGCTAAATGAAAGAAATATTTTTGTAATATAAATTATGGTGGTCCAAAAGATACATTGAAATAAATCATGATACGCACTTATGCCTTCAACTGAAGAAGCAACCAGCCATGATTAGCATTTTAAACAGCCCTTGGGTCTGTTTGTTTGTTTCTCTAAATTCTAATTTTGTTGAACTGCTTTGTTTCTTCTCTAACACCAACTACTGGTTTGCAAACCATATTTTTCAGCAAAGGCTTCGAGACAATCTGAAGACTAAGTTTAACCCTCTCTTTTCCCAGGTTATGAGAAGGCCTTAGTCAAGCCAATGATATGCCTAATAGAATTGCTGTCAGATATATGCAACAAACTGTGTCTGGAATGTACCTTGTCTTTTGTCTCTCAGACATTGCAGCACTTGCATTGCCATTGAGCTAAGTGCCTTACTTTATTATTACATTGAGTTGGGTCCAAAAAAAAAAATTATGCACACTGAGTGACTGAAATTAATGAAAACAAGTAAGTAATGATGAACATTAAGTTCCACTGCTTTCAGTGTGACCAGCTGCAGCTAACTTGGCCTGAATCCAGCCCATTATTATTTCATCATGTCCAACAAACAACCTCCACCACAACAAAGTAGTTTGCTGCTCCTTTCAAAGAATTTTCAAGTTTGGAGTCCCTCTGAAGTGAATGAGGTTTGTGCCAACAGCACATTTTATGTTCAGGTAACAGCTGGAAACAAATATTCCCCACTCAGACTTCTGAGTTAGAGAGGCACATATGTGTATGAGAGATAGAGACCAGAAACATTTGGGTGTCTATGCAGAAGAATGGAATTCTGCCTGTAAATACAAAAAAAATATACTAAATCAAGTCGGGGTCTGGACAGTGTTGGTTGCTTTGAGCCAACATTAGGCTCCCATTTGTCTTACCCAGCAAAGCTGCACCTGCTACATACAGAACGCCACAGCCTATGCCCAAACTTCTGTTGCAGTAATGTGCAAGGTATAGATAGGACAGGTCTTTTTTCTCCCTCTAAATGTCTCACCTTCAAAACCTATTGTCTTCATTAGCAGTTGGTAAATGTGAGAATCCAAGAAGGACTAATAAGTATTCTTGCTAATATGTACCCATGCCAATACATCTTGTGCTTTAATTTACACACTAAATTTCCACATCTAAAATCTCACAATGGATACTGGGAATAGGCTAACCATTACCAATGCATCAACTGATCTGTTTCCATGTATTATGGTGAAATTCAAAATATATTCATAGAGTACAAGCAGAACAATGGCAATTTGTCTTGCCGACGCTTCTGTCCTTTTGTTATTTTCTTATACCTTGATTCAGTTGTGGGCAGTGAAGGTGCCCAAGGTACAAACTTTGACTTCATATGGAAACATGTTGTATTCTTGTGCCAGACTCAAATGGTTATTCCAATTGTGACTTCACATACATTTGGAACTGCTCATTTGTTTGTTTTGATTCTTACCAGCTATGCAAATTTAATGAGGACATTTGCTATACGGTGACTGCTTCTATCTTGCCATGGAAACCATTAAACCATGTGATGAGATGGGTTTGGGCTATCTAGCCATGTAGTTAGACAGACTGCATTTATCCTCATCCTTGCAACTGAATGGAAAAAGCAGAAAAGATATGATAACATTCATCTTTCCACATGCCTGGATGCTCCAAATGATTAGCTCCTGATCTTGTTTCATATCCCCTGTAATAAAAATGATGCAGCTACTGTATAATAAATACCCGTTAGGAATCGGTTAGGAGAAATACACCTAATTTGCACAGACGAGATCATAAAACTGTTCCTGGACTATACAACATGAGTCTGAAAGTAAGAGATTGTATGATTGGATGTTCCTTTATATAAAAAAGAGAAAAGTGTTCTAGCCCAGAATTTCCCTAATACGCAAGCTTTATAAATACAGAATATTTGTTTTTCTTGCTAAGCACTATCATCCATGCAGGCTTGCCTGAAGTCTAAAATGATGGCATCCAAAAATGGCATTACCAGAGTTTGGAACATTACATTTGGAAATTAATTTGTTAATGTTCACAATTACAATTGAGGAAATAATCTGTTGCTATTAGTGATGGTGAGTGAAATAGTTTAATTTACTGAATGCTATTATTTGATTTGTTACTTGGGTCATTAGTCTTTGGAACCAACCAGGGGCTTACAAAGAAAGACATAGAGGTTGTCATTATAGATGCCTAGGGTATATTTTGTGATTCGATCCTTCTGAAATGTCTCTTTTGACCTTTTCAATTTGCTATTTGTAGCCTGGCACTTTTTCTGATGGACTAGAAGTCTCATAGTATGATTAGCTAGGAACTCAAATATCTCATATGTCTGAGAAAGGCTGCTCTAAAGTATGGGATCCTACAACTGTTCAAATACTTTCTGTCACTGATCTGCATGTCTCTTCTCTTCTCAATACTCTGCAGCAACATGGCTCCTTCACCTTTCAAACAACTTATTGATTAAAGATTAATATAGATTGATATTAAAGGTTAGTAAGGAATGATGAATTTACTTCATCTAGAGGGCATGGATCCACTGCAAGTGCACTAGTAAGCAGCTGGTTACAAAGACCATTCATTCAATCAGCAGCACAGAATTCATAATCCTAAATGTTGGGAGTGCCTCAGAGCACATGCATGACATTTTTCTTCCTGCACAAATAAATCACCGCATCCTCTGCTTCCTGACAGAGTATGGTCTTTAAAAAATAGGTGGCAGAACACTTGTTTTGTGTTCAGGATTTGGGGATCCCAATTTCAGTTCACAGCTTCCCCAGTTTAAAATCTTAGGTAACTAACAAATTCATTGCTCTCTGTAACCATCTTACTTAACCATCTGCCTGTTAAATCTCTTAGTTTCTCACTGTAGGGCTAGTGAAATAAAAGTGGTGTTTGCATCCATTTATTTTTGTTGTCTGTCTCGGTTTTACATAATGTATGTGAAATGCTGGAAGCAAAGAAAGGTTCAGTAAGAAATAAAAATAGTTCAAGGGTGCCAAATAAATGATGGTTAAAGCAGCCCAAAACATCTGCTTTGACAGCCTGGCCTTGGTGATCATCTGTGGTCAACCTCCTGACTCCCCTTCTCATCACCAAAGAAAAATGGGCTTGTTAGAAATGAATGCAGCAATTCTATAGCCATTTACCAGAGAATAAACCTCTTTGAACTCAATGGGCATTACCTCTGCATGCAAATATTTCTATTTAAAGAAAGATATGGGCAGGACCAAGTAGGACGTTGGTTTAGCTGGCTATATCTTTTTGGTCCAGAATCACCGATAACTAACCAAACCATCATGATCTGTGGTCCACTGAAGCAGAGTGTGAGTGGAAAGCAAAATAGAGGGGAAGTGCAAAGAGAAATGGTAAAGAGAGGAAACTGTGGACAGGAATAAAAAAAATGTACAAGTATCCAAGTGCTCAGCACAATATGAGTGATAAACATATTAAAAGAACACAAATGGGTTCATTGTAGGTCATCCTAAATACTAGAATAGAACCAGAAAATAAAATCAATATAAATTAGAGGAAGAGAACTAAAGACATTCACAACACCCACCCCTACCTACCACCGAGAAAGACTCTAACAACTTCCTTATTCTGTAAAGGCCATAACTTTGAGGGTCTCCTGCCAAGCAAACAAATTATCTTCTTATTCTCCACCCAACATTTGTTCCAGGCATAGGCTCACTGTTTCTTTTCTCTCCATTCCCTTGCTTCACAAATCCATGAGGAAGCAGGAAAACTAGAACAAACTAGCCAATACATGCTGCATTTTGCTAATCCTAATCCTCCTTCTCCTGAGACTCCCTTGTTTTATTTTATCTGACAAAGATAGGGCCATCTCAGCCTCTAATGAATTTTAACAATTTAAAATACCTCATTTGTTTAGGCATAGAACTGACTGCAACTTTAACCAAGCAATGTATGAAATTCAGCCACATCCAGAGGCTCACTGTTTGGGAAAAAAGAACCAAAAAAATTAACAGTTTAATTAATTTAACAAACTTACCAAACTCTTTTACCACCTCTTCTGTGTGAACTAGACAACAGTGTAGTAAGAAAACATAATTCCACTCCATATGTACACAGAAAAATATTTTGAGCTAGGGATGTGACATTCTCTGTTTCAATTTTTTTGCTTTTCTCCAAATCCCATCTGCATCATCCTTCTGTCCTTGTCTCATATTTGTTGCAAGACTTTGCTTTTACTTCTCTCAAGTAATGTATGTATGTATTATGTTCTGCATTTAGCAAGGAATTCTTTTTTTAAGGGCTGTGCAAGGTCACTCCTGATTCGATTCAGAGGCTCATTCAGTGATTCAGATTGAGTCATAATTTAGTGCCAATTGGTTCAACAAAATCCAGATCCCCATTTCCTCAACCCGTCTTTCCACCATGGGTTTTCTTTATATTGAGCTGTTGAAGACACACTGTCATCTAAATTATTTTAAAAACTGTCTTTTTTCTCTGGATCTGTCAAAATTGGATCAGACTGCTTCAGTATGGGTCTAAATCCAACTGATCTCATCAAATTGTACCTCAATCTGATCAAAAGTAGTCATAATCGCCTCAGTTCAGTTCAGAATTTTGGATTTACCCAAACCCACTACATAGACCTAATATTTCTGAGTGCATTTTTAATGAGCGCATTGTATTCATACCTCTCTCCTTAATTAAAATGTGTTTGTACATATTTTTCAGATGTGTCTATTTTTATCTATTTGCATTTTTTCTAAAAAAGTATGTAAGCTTTGTGAATATTTTATTCATTTTAAATGCAACAGAAGCCTCACAAATATGTGTATGTTAGCGTCAGATTGTGCTTATATTTCACAAGTTTCAGCAGATGTCTAATGGATCCCTTTGAGAGATATGAAAACCACGATATTGTTCTCCATCACTGCCTTAAACCTATGGAGAGCCTTCTATTTGCTTTTCCATTCAGATATGCGAAAAGCCACTTTGAGCAAAATGAGATGTGGTATGTCAAAGAACTGCATCATGGGAACAACTGATGGTCCAATTAACTTCAGCTGAAATAAACTTAAGGCTATCATGAACATTTCTCAAATAAACTTAAGAATCTGGCCATTATTATTCTGTTTTAATTAAATATAGATTTACTGGATGCACTTATACCAAACTCAAATTACATGCAGAAGGTAGGTCAGTTAATAAGAGCAAAAGAACAAGGCTTGCATTAGCCTATTGCTGTGATTAAATCTAAGCTCATAATGCCACCAATTACAGAAAGATTTCCATTTTTAATGTGATTGTGACTGCTAAATCATGGGATGAAAATAGTCCCCACAAACAAATTTTGTTTTCATTTTAAGAAAAAGAGGTTGAATACCAATACAGTGTTTATTATCTTGATATCTGGAATTTACAAATCAAGGAATGAAACCACAGGTGGCTTTATCTCCTAAGGCTCTGATGACTATGAAAAAAATTTGGCATCATAAACATGGGACAAGAGAAATAATATAATTTTCAAGAGTAAGTTGTACCCTTTAATAATGTCCTATCTTATTTATAAGTGTTATGATAGTCTGTGCCAAACCACTTGGATTTACACTCAAGGGCAAAAAGAGATTGATGTAGGAAATCCATGATCAGATGGCTCAATGTCTTTTTCTTTACTTGAAAGCTGCTGAAGAGAGTAACTAATTGGACTGGGGAAGCAAGGTTGGGAAAAAGGGTTTTAATCTTTCCCCTATGTCCATTGCTTGATCTATTCTTTCCCCCCAGATCAGCTTCTAGGCACACCAGCAGAAAATTCAGGTTCCAAAAGGCTAGCCTTCATTCTTCCCTAGCAGGGCAAAGAACAGCTTTAGGGAAACTATCTTTTTATCACAGAAATTCCATAGTGGGGAAAGCTGAAAAAGCCCTCCCCACAGCACCACTTTCCTAGTTTTGTTATTTATTCATTTAGAAAAGTGTGGCTTACTCTTCAAAGAAATAACTCACTAAACAGTTTACAAATATGAAGCAGTTTCAGAGCTCTTCTGAAATGAAGACATCAGCAGATACATCATTGGATCTCTCTCTTCACATCTGTTTTGGTCCTAAATTGTATTTTACTCCTGAGTCTACTAATTAGTCACATACAAACCATCCCAAACAATCACGACTGAATTCTGGTAACAAGCTAGTTTGGTTTATCAAAGATGATGTGGGATAGCCTTGGGCCCACACATTCCTCTTCATCCCTATGACATTCCTTTCATCCCTCCCTGGTTTGATACAAGCCACAATTCACTATTTCACTGAAATCAAACCTAGGACTCAAATCTGGGATCAAAATCTGGTTTCCAGTCCTGTTGTGTAGGTGTGAGCCATACTTTGCCAGTTTGAACAATAATAACCAATGAAGACCCTCAAACCAAGGAAAGATGAAAGAAATTGTCATGTCTGAGAGGATAAGAGGGAGAGCAAGAAGGAAGTGCCTACTAAATTCAAAGGACTAAGACTATTGTTATTTAACTGAACAGCTAAGGAGCACAAATGGCACCCTGCTCCCTTGTTAGCTGTCATATTGAATGTAGTCTTACATATTCCATGATTTACAGTCCAACTCTGAGATATACCGCAGTGACAAGATATCCACATCCTATTCACTCATCTGTCAGTGTACCATTTCTTGCCTTTCAGTGATTCTACTAAATAATAAAAGTCTTAGTACTCTGAATTCAGTGGCATGGGGTTATATTACAGTGTCACACATCTCAAAGGGAAGATGGTCAAGCAATAGACATGATTGTTCTTGATTGTTCCCTCTCACAGGAGTGGAAAGAAATAAGCCTCATGATTTTCTAGGGAATTTGTGGCAATGAAACAAGTAGAACTATGACTAGAGCAATAGTGGTAAAAAACTCAGAACAAATCTGATCCCTAACTAAAGGGCTGTTCCAGGGAAACACAGACCACAGCAATGGGAATCAGAATTAGCGAAGAAAGAATTCCCCGAGCATCCTTACATTCAGATTGTTGACTATGAATATTGTAATACCCTTTCCCTTTGAATATCCTTAATATAATTTTCTATAATCAGTTTATTTTGTCTAATTGGTATCTTTCTTTGGCTTAAATCCAATCATTAGTCTCAAGTAAAATTAAACCCATTGAATCAATGGAAATATGTTACATTAAGATACACATCAATCCCATGGATTTAATGGGTCTGATCTAGCTGAGACTGGCTGTGAATTCCAATCTTGCCTAGTAGACAGAAATATAAGGGACAAATATTTTTAGTGGTAAAAGTAGCATTTTTAAGCATATGATGCTTGGAAGGATTAGGTAGATATGTTCCACACTTACTTCTTTGCAAGTTTATTCAGAGGTATGCTTTACTGACTTTCATGAGGCTTACTCCCAAGTAAGTTTGTACAGGGCTGTAGTTTAGAGATTCAGTGCAGGAGCAATTTTTTTCTCTGTAACCCAGTGCCTTATATTCTTCTTAAAGGATACATATGTGGCATACTGGTTTAAAAAAAAATTAAGCCTTGAGCGGTACATCTGTGAACATACATTTTCAACAGAAATAAACTATGAGTCCACTTAGCTTGAGAAAATGTTCTCAGCTGTTCTAAACATGCCATGACAAGAACAGAAAATATAAGAAAGGAAAGAAAACAAAGTGGATAGAAAATAAAGGAATCTGCATTCACTCATAACAGTAACTGCCACACATAATTATTAAACAAATTAATATATTAATGTATTTGTTGCTAATATCATTCCCCCAGCACCAAAGAGATTGTCCTAGAGCTCACATTTGTATGTAACAGACTGAAATTTTCTTCAAGTCAATGCAGCTATTGGTTGAGTTGCTGTGATGTAATCTCATGGAATTTTGATAAACATTAACTTCTGGGTAGATGAACAACCAGGAAACAGCACTACAGCTCTGCATTAAATATCTCTGCTTCCAAACCTAACTAACCATTTTCATTTACTTGCTTATTTGTACCACACCCAATTACATTGTTTTTTGAGTGGCTCACAGAATAAAGCATTAAACAAAATAAAAGTACTGTAATAAAAATCAATAAAACCTAGACAGTGACATCAGAATTTCAGCATGATAGGCAGAGCACTACCAAAAGCACTAAGTCTCAGATCCTGCTCTTGCAACAGATACAGATGGGCTGTTGTATGCTAAACTGAGGCATAACAGCCAGCAAGAGTAAAATGTCCATGTAGGAAGTTAAGTGTGGGGAAGTTAAGTTTCAGCTTTACTGAAACAAATTTAATCTTGCATTGCTGTTTTTACAACGTCTCTTTTGTTTGCATTTAATATTATATGATTGCAAACCAAATTAAAAATACATGAAATAAAAAAAAAGCAATCACAACGAAGTACCCTAATTATATGCAGTCCTCAGAACAAGCAAGTGTCAAAGGCATAATTTGTCCGTAATATAAATGATACTACTGAGTGCCAGAGCTGACTGTATAAATTAGCTCCAGGTAAAGCATCTGTCTCCAGTTATTAGAAGCAAAAGAAATGGAGAGCCTTGTGGCTATAAACAGGCAAGAACAACTTTCATTTACAGGCAGATGGACTGTGACTTTTAACTTTATGAAAAGGTAGGGAACCTCTTTTACTGCAAAAGTTCCAGTTCTAAACTAGATGTATGAATTCTAGCAGACATGTGCTCTTATAAATGTGTATGTGTGCTTGCATGCACACATGCACATTTGTAACACATATGTACATGTATGCATTTAAGTATATTTGAAGATGTATAGGGGATGTGAAAATTGTTGTTTCATTTTTGTTGCCTTTCTCAGAATTCATACATTTTTGTTCTGTCCATGTTCTTCAGTGGTGTATGAGGTCCTTTCCACACTAGACGGTTATAGTTCTATTATTCCACTTTCAACATCCTATGGAATCCTGGGGTTTGCAGTTTAGGGAGGCCCCCTTTGAGAACCCTCCCTAAACTGCAAACACCAGGTTTCCATAGGATGTTGAAAGTGGAATAATAGCACTATAACTGTCTAGTGTGGAAATGGCCTGAGACTTGTTCTTATTGCATGGAAATTTATGCACACTTTGATGCATTCTTTCTCAAATGTATGTATTTTCCCTCAAGCATTTTTCTTAGTCTAATCTTTTATGCATCGTTTTCTATTCCCTGAATATCAGTGGGTATACAGAACTGTCACTCCTGGTTGCCATTTTGAGAGGGGCTACAGAGAAAAGCAGGGGCATTTGGAGGGTTCTGGGAACTGTGGGAACTGTGGTGTTTTCATGGGCCTGATAGATTTTATGTATAGTTTTAAGGCAAAAATGTGATTTTCTGTGTGATTTTTCAGGCAAAATTGATTGAAAACCACAACAAAAAATGTTTTAGTTGTTTGGGAGGTCAGGAGGCTTTGAGGGACTGGTGGGGTAGCTTCAAAAACACAGGTCACACTCTGACCAACCCTGCTTAGGTGATTGTAGCAACAGCTGTAAACTCACCCCCATACACACAGAATGCCTCTCTGAAAACAGTGCTACCAGCCTATACATTCACACACACTTCAGCTATGTCTTTTTTCCTTCTTGGACCCAGAGTGGCAGAAGGAAATAAGCTCCAAAAGGGAGCTAGGTGCTTCTCAATAAAAGGGAAGAGGGCCTAGTCAATAGATGTGAAAACCATGTCACAATGGGAAAGAGTTCAGTTGCACAGTTACGTTTTTGAGAAAGCTGCCACTTTTGCCTGGTGTTCTCTATCTTGATTAAACCAGTAGGAGAAATTCTGGCTGACTCACACAGCTTAGAAACTGAAGATCCTGAAAATTTCTGTCCAATTACTGAGTCAATAGTCTAATCAAGCTACCCATAGGACATCCTGAGTTGCCCAACCCAGAGCCTTGGCAGGAAAAAAATTCTGTGCATAAAATACTACCACTATTGGTAAACATATTAAACTCAGTTTACAGTTTTAAAGAAAAGGAGCATCCACCCACTGCTTACTTATAGCATCTCTTGTAACCACCCCTGTACCTGTATCCACAAATAACCTCCCCATGTATGTTTGGTAATTGCACAGAGTGGTAGACCACAACGTGGACAGAAGGACACGCATCATAGGAAGAGTGTTGTGGCATAGCCAGAGGAGGAAGAGATAAGGATATGTGGCAAGTTGGTACAGGGATAAAGGAAGAAAGTGGCATGTAGGATCATGGGTGCTGATGGTGACACCAATATGCAAAGACTTATGGATTTGGACTTTTATACTTAGGGAACTGGTGGTCCTTGGGAGTTCAGTCACATGTGTGAGCACAGTGGTAACAGTGCAGTTGGTTGCCACAGTGGTGGGTTGATGGAAGGCAGGCTTAGTGAAGTCTGCCCAACTCCCAGCCAGCCTTTTGTGGCAGTTGCATGGGTCCTGGATTTGGGACAGAGGTTACCACTGTCGCTCAGGCATTGGTAATATTTGTGGGGGCCCTTAAGGGACTCAGGGGGTGCAGAAGGAGGCAGTCCTGCCCAGCTCAGGAGCAGATACCTTCCTTGAACCCCATGGTGAAAGGGGGTACCATGTGAGGCATTCACGGGGGGGGGGAGGATCCTTTCCCTGTCATCCCAAGGTTCCAATAGCAGGCCAGAAGGCAGGTTCATTGATCAACAGGCAGGCTGGTTGATGCCTGGATTTGGATCCATGTGTATGCCAAACCTAACTACTGCTGTAACCAATAAAACTGTGGCCTATTCATTCCAAACTTAAATTGGATATTGGTGTGTTATTTTGCAAAGAGTGGGGCTCACCCTGAACATGTAAGAGTTAGATTCCTTCTCTGGCCCCAGCTAAATTAATTGAGTCCCATCTACATTTGCATGTCAAATTCTGAAGCAATTAATTGAAGCAAGCAGAGGCCAAGGGGTTAAGAGGGGGAAGGAGAGAGAAACTGGGACATTTGAGAAGTGCTGAAAAAGTGGGACAACAGAGAATTAATTGAGACTGCCCCTGCCAAATTGGGGCAGCTGGTGAGTAAGATCTTTAACATAATTGGTGGTGCCTGATCCATGCTCAGCTGGGGTAATCTAATTAACTTTTCCATTCTGTATCAAAATCTTATATTTGATAATCTCTTATTGTTCTTAGATTGAAGGATTATATTGCATTTAATAGCTAATTTCCCCCTTTTTAAAAAAAGCAAAGTTGAACTTCCCCATGTCATCTCTAAGCCCAAACATCTGTATTGAAATGTACACACTTCTGCTCTGGGTGTAATAGGTAATTGTGGATATGCGTAACAGTGAAGTTGGAGAAAGTTTCATTCTGAGGGGCTGCCAAAACTGTTGGTAGCTGTTACAGTTACCAGGAAAAACTTACCTTGTCCATGGTCTTTTGTGTAAGCTGAGACAATGCACCAGAAGAAAGAGTTATACAGAAAATATCACAACTATTTGGAAATTATGCTAGCTACTCCAATTACTCAATGGCAGAAAAAGAAATACTAGGTGTGAAATAAAATCTAATGAAATTAACGTGAAATAGTAGATGAGAATAGGACTGGATAATGTGATTTACTCACTAAAGGGAGTGAAATGGAGACACCAACTGTTCCGTGACTGAGATGACATAATTATCCTCACACTCCCTTTCAGCTATAATGTCAGGAAAGAAGATAGTGTTGTTGTGGAAAAGCTCATTGGAAGCAATATTTTCTCAGTGTATCAAAACTGAGCAAAAAAAAAAGTTCAAATCTGTAAAGAAAGATCAAGGATGACACAGAAAATGTTATAATGTTATGTATTCAGACGTGAAAACCCACTGGCATTCTCATCCTGTTTCATACTGGATTGTGCAACTTTTTTTATCCCTTCAAAAATAATGTGCACACATTTTAAAACAGTTTTCTAGTACACTTGGCCTTCCATATTTGCTAGGGTTAGTGATACAGGACCTTGCAAAAGTGGAAAAATCACAAATATCAAAATATATGTGTGTCTCTGTGTGAAGGGAGCCAAGGTATGGTGGGGAGAATGGGCAGTTTCGAAACTGCAAACGCCAGGATTCCATAGGATGTTGAAAGTGGAATCATAGTACTATAACAGTCTAGTGCTGAAATGGCCAGAGTTTGTGATGCTGAGAAACTGGGCTGCAGTCCATCCTTAGCTGGCCAGACAGTGGCTAGTAGAGGAGGAAAAGGACCAGACACAGGTTTTTAAAGGGCTGTGCAGCCTGATCAGAGCTGCCAACAGGGGAGGTTCCCCTAGGGGGAAAAAAAACCAAGGTGTAGGACTGGGTTGAAGAAACTTGCAATTCCATGAAATTCAAACCCACAAATGCGTAGGGCTGACCATATATACTTTTTCAGAATTTATGCATTTTAATGATTTTTCAGTGGTCCATATTTTTCAATATATGCACAGTTTTGTGGGCACTTTTTTTCTTTACCAAAATGCTTCAGAAGTCTCAGCAATGTACAGACTTCTGAGGCAAGATCTGCTTTGTCCCACTGCTATTCTCAAGAAGTGAGAAACAGCCATTTTTATAGGCAACTGTGAAGCAAATGGATCCCTCTTCTATTCCTAGTTATGTAAAGCAGCACTATGCCTCCCCATTCAGGAATATTGTAGTTTTCTCAACACATTCAGTAAAATAAAATCCAAAGGTTCCAATGGAGCAACTCCCAGGCACTCAAAGCGTATGAAAATTAAGGCTCAAAAATATTATAATAATGTTTAGGATCTCAAGGGCTGCCTATTTCTTTCTTTGTGTGCAGTGGTGCACTTCCAATTCCCCTTTCTACGATAGTTTCTCGTGTTCCCCACTCCACCCCAAAATCTGCTCAAGGAAACCCCAGCTGAAGACTTCAACATGGTGAAGACAGTTGCATTTGGAAAGAGTTAATGGTGGCTCTCTTGTAAGCAAAAGCACTTCCTAGCCACTCATGAGGCTTTTTTCGCTCCCAGCCAACATGTAGTTCTTTGCAAAGCACAGACGGAAACATCATAACAGCAATACAGATGATCGTCGAAAAAGTATCAGTTTTGAGTGCGAGTTTCCCTCTGCTCAGCAAGTGAGTATTCAAAGAAATGGTATGGCAACATGTTTGAAATAATTGTGTAAAATATTTCCTATTTTTTAAAAAAAAAGCTTATTTGAGGACATGCTGGCTGAAATAAAGTATTTGCTGGGGCGAGGGAACCCAGGCAGTATCACGAAGCAACTGTATAGCGGGAAAGCAACACTTGGAAAGCAAGACACACATACTCCAATGTGGGAATAGCTCTATCTGAAACCCCAACCATTTCTGTGCTGCTGGGGCATAAGAGGAAGGAAAAACATTTTATTTTTAAAAAATGAGAAAGCTACTACAGAAAACAAGACTGTACATATTCTCTGGGTCAGACTATGTACTTTCCAAGAAGCACTTGTAAATTTTCAAAATTATGAGAGGCTATCTTTGTTGCTAATCAATTTGTATAACGTTAAGATCTGTAGGTAAATAAACCCCAATACAAGGCCCTTGCACCCAAGCACAATTGGGTGCATTAAATTATCACAAACCCACTCCTTTGAGCCTATATCCTCCTGGACATGAATTTCTGCATGGGTGAGAACTGTCTCAAGGACACACATCAATATTGCCTTGCAGGCAACACACACTTCCAAGAAGACATCTGAGGTCAGGCTGACATAGAAGGATCCGAGTAAGAAGGTCACGATTTCAACCAATATTAATTCCTCATTTCCTGGTAAGAGGTTTGGGAGTGGGGGAATGGGCTGTATCAGACATCTGTCTTATCTGTCTATCTACAGGTATATGGTTTTTTTACCAAATGACATATTTGCTTTAAATGGATGCAGGACATCAGGTAATTCAACCATTTCGCAAAGAATGATAAAATAGCAAATTTTATTATTACTTTATTAAATTACTTTAATAAATAATTTTATTATTACTTTATTAAATTACTCAAAATTACTCAAAGAAAAGTACTTTGGTTAAAATAAAGTATACATTTTTCCACTTAGGCTAATTCTAAATTCAAATACATGTTCTAATTTTAAAACACGGTCACATACGAGTCACTCTTCCTTTAGGTGCACCATCCATTTCTATATCTACTACTAATATAATTCTTAGAGATTTTCAAGATCTTGAAGATGATGCTTTAAGACTTTTAGAAAGCTGCCTTCACGAAGCCTGCATCACTGGCCACTCCTTTCAACCCATACAGCCCTTCGAGCACCTTCCTCTTTCTGCTCTGAATCTTTCCCTATGAGTAGTGAGCAGTGCATCCATTACTTCTGGAACTTACTACATATACATCTTTGCCTAATTCCCACACCATTCATCACCCCAGCTTTGACACCATTCCATTTATCTGCTTTCCTATACTTTTACCCCACTTTTACCCTGCTTGTATGGACTGACAATTTGAAACTGATAACTGCTTATTTACTGAGTGATGCATTTGCACATATATTTAGCCAGTTCTTTAAAAAAAACACACACACATCCATACCAGGAGCTCTCATCCTTCAAAGGGGTACATTGCTGGAATGGCCAATATGACCTTAACTTTCCAGTACTTTGCCATCTGCAGTGCTGCCTGCCCTTTTCTGGGCTAGTTCAAAGTGCTGGTTTTAATTTTTGAAGCTCTAAACAGCTTGGAGCCAGGTTACTTGAAGGGGTATCTGCTCTTTCATCTACTTTAGGTAATCTTTTGTGGTGGCAATCACACCATTTTCCAGATGTTATTGGGCTGCAAGTCCCAGAAGCCATTGCCAACCTAGCAAATGGTGAAGAATGCTGGGACCTGCAGTTATACAACATCTGGAGGGCCACATGACTTGTACTCCTAACCAAAGGTTACCTGAGGCCTCCCTCCAAGTGTCCCTACTACGAGAGCAGGTCTTTTAAGTAGCTTGCCCATCACCTAAATGGTGGTCTTTTGTGCCTTTTGAATTACAGCACTAACCACTCTTTCAGGCATTTTAAGAACTGTTTTTAGTGGTTTTAGATTAAATGTTAGCACTCTTCTACTTTGCTCCTTGTTATTACTTATGTTCTAAATCCAAAGAGGCTGAAATCTGAACCTAAGGTTTAATCACTGCTTATAAACCAATATATGAAAATGTCTTTGGCAAACAAAGTCAAAAACTCTGTTGCCAGGTGCCTGAACACAAGAAGGAAAAGGTAAGGCAAGAGTGTGCAGAGAAACAGTTGCAATATTTACGCATAATGGTAAACTTATTTATAACCTAAGCTCCTTTTCTTGACTGCAATGGGTGACAAGAGGAGCACAAAAGCTCACTATGGCTCATCCTTATAACATTAAACCATAGTTTGTTCACAGGCTGATAAACCTAGTCCATGGCATTCCCAAGTCCAATCACAGTTTAATTAATGTTGTGGAAACAGATAGCCAAGTTTGTACTTCTGATGGTAGTAATTCTTTCTAAATTCCAGCAAAAGAACAATGCCTCATATATCCTCATGCTACTCAGAAATGTACCTTAATAAGAAAATTTAGATACACTGGAAGGCAGCCAAATCTGTTGCAGCTGACAGGTTGCTAGGCAGACCTGGGAGATGCTTTCAGAACAGTCTAATGCTCATACATCTTTCAGAAAACTTTTGAAATAATTCTATTCAATAAATGTGAACACACAGTGAGCGAGAAAAAAACAGCAGCTGCAAATCTGAATCCATTCATTTTTAAGGAAATCATCATAAATGCTTGCAAGAACTGAAGCCTGCCATCACAGCTCATACAATGGAGTATGCCCTAAGCCTTGAAAGTCTTGTATTAACCTGCCTTGTATTTGCTGGGAAATGAAATGCTTGCCTCTATCAAATGTATTTTCACTTTGAGAGTACAGACTGCATGTTTTTAAGTTATCAGTTTAACAATGACTCCGCTTTACAATTGCATTGTTATGACAGAGAAGTGAAAACAGAAAACATTCAGTGAAAGCAAAAATATGACACTTATGTTCCTAATATGATGCACGGAGACCAAGATCTAGCAAGCTGACCACCATATTCTAGGGGTGGTTGAAATTTCAGTCCCATTCATTTTTATAAGAATTTACCAAACTTCACAAAGAAGTAGCCTTGTTAGTTTCTTGCAGCATAAAAAAAGGAGGAAGGGAGGAGGAGGAGGAAAAAAATGAATTGTGGCAACACTGTTAGCAAGCCATACACCCCCATGCTTTGATATGGTATAACTGGCAAAAAATATGAATTGGCATAAATATAAAATATACCCCGCTATGACTGCACCAAAACTGGCCTCACACATGCATTGCAAAATCAGGTCAGGAAAGACCTCAAGGTGTAGCCAGGTCATAGTCTGGAAATTGCCAGGAAACTTCAGCTGTAATGGAATTACAGTTAGCCTCTGATGACTCAACCTTTTAGAGACAATAGCATCTGAAAGATTCCCACAGGATGGTCACTTGTCTTAACTCCTCTCCCTCTGACAAAGTAAACTACCCTTTTGTCCCCATAACTATCCAACAATTACGGAGCTGTCAAGCTACAATTAGCCCTTTTATCACCTAATGCTAAGGCCATTAGCTCATTCTGGAACCCAATCTCCACTCTCTAGACTCTGTTGTTTTCTCTGCAAGAGAGCCGTTAGCACCTTTGCCCTCGAAGAAAAAAAAAACAGTTTTGGCTAGTCAATTCATAGTACACTGGTTGCTGGTTGTCACTGCCACTATGATTCCCAGTTGTGTAGTGTCCTTGAACTTCTAGTCTAAGCCACATTGCTTCTTCCTCACTGTTCTATGGATTGGTAAATATCACCCATTTTGCCCTGAAAACTTCGCTATCGAAAACATTGCATCAGTTAGTCTTTTCCTTCAGTTAGCCTTGTATATTTACATGACTGCTTCGATCTTATGTGTGTCATTGCAATTCCCCCAATAAAACAAATAAGCTTACATTTGGATCTCCATCTGGTTCTTCCCTGCACTAGTACCAGTAGACATAGGTGTAAAATATCTCGGTTACCCCCCTCCCCCCGTAGGCTTCCTCTTTGAGCTAATATTCCTCACCATTTCATGGAGGCACTGGCATCACAGCTGAACCCCTGAGTCACCCATATTTTGAGGTAACAAGATCTTTAAGACTAACTGGTTTTTATCTTAACATAAGCTTTCAGGGATATAAATCCACTTCTTCAGATGCAGTACTGAATGGTATTAAAGCTTCAGGTATAAGTCATGTTTATATAGTTGTGGGATAGAATGTAATAGGATCCAGCAAGATGCAAATCATGTCCCTTGCCCTGACTTTTGAACATCAACACTAATGCCCTTTCCGCACGAGGCGAGTGAATCGCTCTGTGCCCTTACTTACCAGTTCTTCTTGGCTCGAAGCAACGCGGACTTTCCCTTAGGCCCTTCTGCAGGGCTCCTCTGTTTGTTCCAGGGCAATGTGGAGCAGTGCAAGGTCTTTAGATCTGCACTGGTGAGGCTTACAAAATGGCGGCTTCCGGTTGTTTGTGGGTCCGGACCAACCACTGAAGCTGGCCACGCCCACAGCCCGCCCTCCGCTGATCGCAGGCTCGCACTGGTGCACATCTGTGCATCTGCACAACTGACTAGGAACAAAATGGCATGCTCCGGAAAACTGAAAGACCTTTTTTCCCAGTCTTCACATAGCACGCTGGAAGACCACTTGGGGGTGTTTTGGATGGGACTTAGGTGCAGAACTAAGGTAAATAGTCCGAACCTAGTCCGATCCAAGGTGCGGATGACCTCTGTGACAGGACGCCTTGGCCCGTCTTAACTTCCTCGTGCAGAAAGGGCCTAAGTGATCACTGTAAGACCTGTATCAGCTCAACCAGCCCTTTGAAAACATAGGGCAAGGGGCATGATATGCATCTTTCTGGATCTTATTACATTTTATCCCTCTCACAAAACTGTATAAATATGTTTTATACCTGAGGCCTTAATATCACTCAGTACTGCATCTGAAGAAGTGGGTTTATAGCCACAAATGCTCATGCTGAAATAAAAATCAGCTAGTCTTAAAGGTGCTGCCACATTTCATTTTATTTTCTTCTCTATCCCTTCAAACTTCACACATTTATTTATACTACAAATGGAAAGAACTGGACTTTCTTTCTTTCTTTTTAATGAATGCAGGGAAAACCACAATGGCTGTCCAAGCACAGGGTTTTGGCAACTTAACTCTTAAATGCTCTGGGGTTGAATTTCTGTGTATAGAATTGTTGCCTCTTTTTTGAGAAGCAAATCACAGATACAAATAAATGAGGTTCAAAATGCTAGAATGCAGGTAAAAGTAAAACGTGAAGATTTTAGTTTTCCTATTGTACACATATACAAATTCCTGTTTCACAGTGGTGATTCTCAGTCTCATTCCTGCCTACAGGTTACTGCATTGATTATCCAAACTGGCCTTTAAACTGGAAGATGGGTTGATAAAAAGTAGTTAAGAGGAAGCAGCTAAGGAAGCTGTCACTAGTAAATGCCTATTTCTAGATCATGACCTTCTATGCCTTATTGTCAGGTGCAGTAAACATTTGACAGCTTTGAGTGGAGTAAATTTAGAATTCAGGAATCAATCATCACTTTCTAAAATACAGAAATAACTGGTGAACAGGCTGCAAATGCTTCTCAGCAGAAACAATCATCTGCTCTAAGATGCCAGCTCCACTATTTTCCAAGTAAAATTAGGATGGCCAACTGGGTACTTGCATTAAGAATAATTGTATCTGAAGCCTTGGTAGTCCTACTATCTGTTCACTGTTTTCATTGTAGACAACAGAAAAACAATGAAAGGTGAATGAAACAGAAAGATACCACATCTCTCTTCTCATATCTCTTCTTGTTTTTATACTTTTTAACATGGGTGCTAAAAGGAACATATTCTCCCATATGAATCTGCCTATGTCTTGAGATCTTCTGAGGAGGCCCTCCTCTCTGGCCAACCACCCTCACGGGTACATTTGGTGGGAACACAGAAGAGGGCCATCTCAGTGGCTGCTCCGAGGCTCAGGAACTCCCTTCTCAGAGATGCCTGTCCGGCACCCTCCTTTGTTCTAGCAAGTCTTTGATAATTGATCTTTTGTTTCAGATGAAACAATTCTTTTTATAATGTGTCTGACTTTTATTTGTTGTTGTGATTGTTGTTTTCAGTGGTTGTTGTTTTTAAGGCACTTTAACTTTATCATAGTTTAACTGCTTTTTAACTTTTGTACTCTGTGAATTTTTAACTATGTTTTAATTGTTGTTTTAATTGTTTTACACTGTCTTGAGCCCTATATAAGGAAATAGGTAGGAGGATGGTGTTGATGATGATGATGATGACAATATCATCATCATCATCATCATCATCATCATCATTATCATCATCATCATCTGTAAAGGAATACAGTTGTATGCCTGAACATTTGTGTCCCATGAGCTGGGATGAGAGGAGTTTTAGTTCAACACACATTAGGATGGTACCAGGTTAGGGACAGCTAGTCTGAAGAACAGTAACTGCTACAGTAGAATACTTTCTCAAACAGCAAATCATATTAAATATTTGTTTCAAAGTTACTGCCTGCTTCAAGTTTCTTTGTAGTCTGTTTTTTGCTGTCCTTGCTTTCAATGAAAACGATGCACTACAAAAATCACAGACATAGCATAAACCAGAGACATCTTTGTGCTGTTTTTATGCCATGTTGTATTATTATTCTACTCTAAGGCCTTTTCCGCATGTGGGGTGGGAAACGCCTGAAAATGCCTGGAGCTTACTGGCTTTGTTTTCTAGCCGGTTGAGTCCGTGGCCACGAGGAGCAGCGCGAGTTCACTGCTCCGCAGTCCTCCAGCGTCCCAAATGGTGGCTTCCGGTTAGTGGAGGCTCTCCACCAACCAGAGAAGCTCACCAGCCAAAAGCCCACCCCCGGAAGATCTGCAGGCACACACTTGTGCGTGCCTGCAAATCTGCTCCGGAGCCGGGCGACGGAGCTACACGGCTTCGCACGCTCTGTGCTTTTAAAAAACCTCAAAAAAGAGGTTTTTAAAAATCACGCTGTGCAACCAGTTCTGGTCGCGCAGAACTGGACTGAGGTATGGATCTACAGAAAGTAGTCCACCCCAGTCCACTCTACGGTGCAGAAGACCTCCGTTGGAGGTCGCTCTGCACCATTTTAAATTCCCAGTGCGGAAATGGCCTAAGAGTGTCAACACTCTCCCTACAAATTGGTGGTTCCAGATTAAAGCAGGTCACTCTCTAACAATGACCGTGGGATGGACTCCCTTTTCTTAGCCTTTGTAGTATTCTGCTATCTGCTATTGTTCTCCTAAAAACAAGTGTACTAAAATTGGGAAAAATTAAGGGGGAAAAGAATCAGTACAAAAAGGAGAGGGAGAGCAAGCTAAGAGGTTTAAAACAAAACAAAACAAAAAACCTTAATGACCAAAGAATTCTGGAAATGGAGTCCAAATACTTATGTATTTCCCCATAGCTTCTCAGTGGTCTAAGACAATCCATTCTTAACCTTGCAAATCTAAAAAGGTCTCCTAACATTTTTTTTAACATGTGGATGTTCAGTTTTTTGTTTTGTTAAGGTTAATGTACTTAGTCAAGCCTACTGCTCTGAGAATTCAAAGTACCTGGTTTCTTCTAGATTCAGTTGTGAAGATAAATATCCTAACAAGTGCAATGCTATAAAGTCAGATGCAATGTGTGGTACAGAATTAATTGTATAAAACACTTCATTCCAAAAGAATTTATCTAGAAATCATGATTGTAGCTTGCATGACTGTTGCCTTTGTGAGTAAACAACACCAATACCCATTATAGCTCATAATTCCTGCTTGACATAACCTGTTATGAGTTTAAAGGGCTCTCAGGATAATTTTATGCTGGATAGCTTGTAAGTATACATCTAAAGATGTCTGTTTAATCACTTGGAAAAGAGCTTTCCACACATGTTTCTGCAACTGAATCCTTAGTTTGGTTAGCCATTGAACTCCAAATACACTCAACAGTGGTCTTGAAAGAATGTTACTGCAATCTGCAAAGATTGTAATATAGGAAATATTTCTGAGCCTGCTAGAACATATAACCAGACGCTAGATATTAAGGCATCTTTGGCAGTGGTGCTTGGTGTTTTCTCTGCCTGTGGGATGGTCAATCTGATCTAGGTTTTAGTCTAAACTTCAAGGGAACTATCTAATGGGCTGTACCCTTTCTGTAAAATAGGTGCAGAATCATAGATTTCCTTTAAATATAGGACTAATGCCTTCATGGCAGGTATTGCTAAGCTGTACTCCCTAAAGTGTAAATTCATCTTCAAGACTAGCAAATGACTAGGAATGCTTAAAATTATTATTATTATTATTTGTGCCAATCTTACAATGCAAGATGAAGCCAATACCTTCCAGCTTATAAATTTTATATTAGAAAAATCTTTGATATTTGTAGATGCACATGTACTTTTACACCATGTTTCTGCCACTTGGAATTTAACTGACAGTAAACATGATTAGGTCCTGTGTATTCTCACTGTAGTTAAAATATTTATACTCCAAAGACAAATATTCACTATCCGTTGTTCAACAAGCTAAATGTTGTACTGCTTTAGCCGTGCCAAACGTGCATTCAACAAATAATAGCACTGAGTAAGAATTTTGTCAGATATACAGTCAGCTCATATAAATACAGCTCAGGCCCCGTCTGAAGGACAGTATCTTCCCATATGAGCCTGCCTCAACACTAAGTTCTTCATGGGAGGGACTTCTCTCTATCCCACTGCGTTCACAGGCATGGCTAGTGGGAACAAGGCCTTCTCTGTGGTTCCTCCCACACTTTGAAACTCCCTCCTTAGGGAAGTTAAGTTGCATTCTTCTACGTTGTCTTTTCCATGGCAGGTTACGACCTTTCTTTTCCAGCAAGCCATCAGGAACTGATTTTTAACAAGAGAAGCAAGAGAAGGACTTTTTATGGTGCTGTCCTGTTTCCAATCTTTGTTTTAAGGTAAGGTTTAAATGTTTTTAATTCTGTTGTTCTTGAATGAATACTGTTTCAGTCTCAATTTTGTATGCTTTAATTCCATGCTTTTTTATTGTAACTATCTTTTGTCATCCACCTTGAATCGCAGTCTTGGAGAAAGGTAGGAAATAAATAAAGTGATGGATGGATGGATATTAATATGCACACCTTGCTGACGAACATATCTGATGTTTTTAATTCACTGTTTTCCTTCCGCTTTTTTTCCCTTTTTTTCTATTCATATTATTTGAAAAAAAACAACTTTTTCACCAAAAAAAAAAGAACCAGAAATTCAGGAAATGTGAACACTCATTCCCTCCTGGTGCCTGGAGAAAGGGAAAAGGATAACAAAATTGACCCTGTCACTCCTTCTGCCCTATCCACAAAAAGACTGGCAGAGCTTTGGACTCTGATATCAGAGCATTCTGTTCCCTGCTTTCTGATCACAGGCTAAATTGTTTCTGGGAATTAGAATTCCTAATTATTTAAAATGTGTGGTGGGCCATTTAAATGGCCACTCTCATTTAAAGCAGTTAATGTGAGCTGATCCAAGGGCAATATTTAGGGATGGACCAAACGAATCCGCGAATCCTCGAATGTGGGCAAGGATTCAAGATTCACGGATCTGAATCTCCAAGCGGGAGGAAGCAAATTGAAACTTTTGAATCCACACCTCCTCCCGCCCGCGGCTGGCATGATTGGGCTGGGGAGCTCCGGAGGAGGTGGCGGGGAGTGCAATCTCTCTCTCCCCATCATTTTCCCACCCGTGCCAGCCATGATCAGGCCGCGGGTGAGTGGGAGGAAGTGGCAGGGAGCACGATCTCACTCTCCCCATTGTTTTCCTGGCCACCCCAGCCTTGGGCAGGTGGGAGCGTTACCCTGCTTGCTGGGGGTCTCTTAGGGGGATTTCAACACCTGTCAAAATTATCATTTGTGGGGAAAATTAGCTATGAACACTGCTTTAGCAATGCAAAAAGGGCAAGGTAATTAAGGATCTTTTAGTCCAGCTTTTACGGAGCTGGATCACAGAGAATCAGGCTAACTGTTCAAATTTAAGTATTTTATTGAAATAGATGTTAAAATCCATACAATCACTCAGCTGCACTTACTCCCACAAGCATACAAGACTATAGAAATTTAGAAAGAAGTGAAAATTAAGAGGGAGAGAGACATGAAGGTTTTGAGGTAATACTGTACCAATCCAGAAGTCTTTGGCTGGGAAAAGACAAGCAAAAAGCTCATTTCAGCCTCTCCCCCGGGGGCTGAGGGGAGCTTTTCCGCTGGCAGAAGCATTGTTGCGAGTCTGGGAGAACTCCTCCTCCAAAATGGAAGAGAAAAAGGGGTCCTAGTTATAGTGGTGAACAGAGCTAAAAAAAATGTCCTTGGGACCAGATGGCTGCATTTTTATGAAGATGGATCTCAGCTTTGTAGTTCAAAGAAAATACAGCCAGGCATCCTTGTAGTTTCCTGCAAGATGAGTTTCTTATCTGAGGATGCATGCCTCCAAAGTGTATTGTACTGGCTGTTTGAAATGTTAATTTGATCCCAGAGACCTCTTGTCTCCTGTTGGTGTTATTCTTGCTGATAATCCATTCTGATGGAATGTGAGAACCATTTCGAGATTCACCTAGGATGTGTGACAGAAAACAGGGCTACTCTTCTGACCTATCTCCATAGCTCTACTGCCTACATGTCCTTCCAGTAGATCTCTATGGCTCACTATGTTTGATATAAAATAATTATGATCCTCAGGACATAGCATATAGGTGAGATAACAGGAGGAAGCAGCGGGGAGCACAATCTCACTCTCCCCATCATTTTCCTGGCTGCCCCAGCCACAGGGTGGGAGGAGGCAGCAGGGAGAGTGATCTTGCACTCCCCCTCATTTTCCCAGCCACCCCAGCCATGATAGGGCCCTGGGCAGGTGGGAGGAAGCAGCCTTGCTCCCCTCATCATTTTCCCAGCTGCCCCAGCCGCGATTGGGCCCAGAGCAGGCAGGAGGAAGCAGCGGGCAGCATGATCTCGCTCTCCCCCTTGTTTTCCCCGCCGCTCCCAAGGAGGATTCGAAAGATTCAAGATTCATGAGATTTGTGGATTTGCAGAACCTTCCAGGGATTTGGATCTGGATTCGGATTCGGAAAACTCTGGATTCGTCCCATCCCTAGCAAGATGACATGTTGGCACAATTTAGGCTGTTGCAGACATCAGATATGTTTAGAAACCACTGTTATCTGATTGTTGTAAAATAATAGAGAATCACCACTACCACCACCACCACCACCACCAGAGAACTTTAATTTTCTGAACATCAGCCTTAAACCAAATGGTGCAAAGGCCAAACCGGGGGGGGGGGCAGACAAGAGGAAGGACAAGACCAGTGGCCCTTCATGGACCAAGGAGGTAAGTGTGTCACCTTGACATGGTAAAGAAGGCATCCTTTGGTGAGTTCATGAGATGCTGGTGACTATGGAACAAGCCTATCTTCTCCCTTCAGCAGCGCTCAAACATTCCAAAACAAAAGGGTTAAAGAGAGCCAAAAATGATCACCACAGACTTTTGTCAATTGTAATTCTGATGCATCTTAAAGAAACTACAACCTTTACTTGTATCTTTTTGTTACTGACACATGCCATAAATACAATAAGCTCGAGGCCAGCTTTTCACAAAGTAGTCATGTTGTTACTGTAATAAACCATGAATATGCCAGAGGATTCAAACTGAATATGAGAAATTATACAAATGGGGTTTGCAGTGCGATGGGGACTTCTGCATGAAAAACTAAAAGACCTCAAAGCATGTTTAGAGTAACTCCTGATTTATTTATTTATTTATTTATTTTACCTTCTTTTAAAGAGTAGAGAATAGGAAAGTATAGCTCAGTCTTGGACAGCTCCTCTTACACTGTCGTGTCTTCTATTAATACACATCTCACTCAGATACAAAATGTCACATTTGGAAACCTGTGGTTTTCAAAGTCTGTATTCTTCGGAGTCCTGGAGTTTCTTAGAATCTTTGCAGGAGTTCTGGAATTACAAAATTTCTAGTGGTGGACAAACTGCTCCAAAGGCTGCTTTTCTAAAATTACCAATCTTCCCTGGCAATCTGTAACTGCAGAAGACTGTGGGGCTTTTTATAAACTGCAACCTTTTTCTAGGAAACTTACAGCTAGGGCCCATGGTACTGGCCTAGTGTTAGACCAAAAGTCTCTCCCAGTGTTCTCAGTCTTACTAGTTTATTGAAAGAGTGGGGAGATACATTCTGGCAGCTTTGAGGATGAGGGGGAGAATATAGCTTTGAAATCGAAAAGTGAAGCCTCTTGATGTCTAACTCCCTCTGAGCCACTGTTTTGATTAAAAATGGCTTCTTTCCATGCTCACCATAGTATCCATCCAGGGACATTGCTGTGATTGTGTGGGGTAGAGACATGCTGCCTTCATTGTAGGGGCAAGAGCATTCTCTTTTCCACAGCATTGTCCCAGGAGATATGCTACATCATAACAAAGCACCCATCCACACCAGAAAAGCAGTGGAAGTGGGGGAGTTGAACTGGAATGACTAGAATCCCTATTGCCTCTTGCCATCACAGCCTGAGTATAGAAACATTACTTTTCTAGACTATAGCTCCCAGAATTCCTCAGGCAATATGGCCACTGACTGCAGCAAAATAAAAAAAGAACTGAAGAAAGATGCCTCTTCCATCTTCCATCTGCATTTCAAAAGTTCCAAAATGTGTGTTCATCTTCACTATCTAACCAAAGGGTACCAAAATTTTTTTCTGCCCCACTTTTCACCCTACCAAATCACTGGAATACTACCTAATGAACAATTCAGCTCAACTTTCTTTTAACCAACACCATGCATGTGCTGAAAGTACTCTCCACATACAATGCTGAAGATATACCTCAGTTTACACTCCTTGGTTGGAAGGCTTCTCCAGATCATATCCAGTGCAACTTCTTAGAATCAGGGTGCCATTTATTTAAGCATCACACTCTTTTCCATTAAAAGTACTTTTTAAAAGGAATAGATGAAAAAAAAAACATTATGTTCTTACCTGTATTTTTTGTTTTATTATTTGTGTTATTGTATGTTTCTAGTTCTCTGTATTGTTACGTAATTTTGTTGCTTGTTCTTTTTTTTTGTTGAACAAAAAATGTTTTTAATCAAAAAAAGAAAAAGAAAATATCATTATGCTGTTCACCAAAACTCATCCAAATTAACAAGATTCAAGTGTGGAAGAAAGTGAAACTGTCACAGGACATTTCCGCACAGGGTATTTGAAACGGTGCAGTCCATCCTCCAGGGAGGACGTCTGCACCTGGGAGCGGACTGGGTCTGGACTATTTAACATAGATCCGCACTTCAGCCTGCTCCGGAACGACCCCAAGTGGTCATCCAGCGTGCTTTTGAAAAACCTGTTTCCTTCGGTTTTTCAAAAGCATGGAGCGCGCCAGTGCGAGCCTGCTCCCTTGTGCAGATTTGCAGGCTCGCACCAATGTGAGCCTGCGATCTGCCGGGGGTGGGTTTTAGGCTGGTTAGCTTTAGGCTGGTGAGCTTCAGCGGTCGGTCGAGACCCTCGACCAACCGGAACCCACCATTTTTGACGCCGGAGCAGTGCAGAGCGACGAGCATGCACTGCTCCGGAGAAGTCCGGACCAGACCGGGGAGCCATAAGACCCGGTAAATAGCGGCATGGGCCGAGTCCCTCGCCCCATGCAGAAATGGCCACATTTGTCCACCTTCAAAGGATGGATGAGAATTTTATTTCAGTTCATTTTTAAACACAATTTATAAAAAGTGTGCAAGGTTCACATGGGGACAAAAGCAGAATTGTAGATTTGCTCATTCTTACTCATTTCTAATAGACGGAGAACTGGGGAGAGAAATGTTAATTTAAGTTTTTTCCTGTCATACTCAACTTTGCTGATTTGTTCATTTATGCATGTATGTATGTATTTAATTATTTATTATTTATTTCATTTTTATATTTCCTTTCTCCCAGAGTGGGACCCAAGGTGGCACTCAAACAAAATCAATTTTAAAAACTTAACAATAAAAATTTTAAAAAACAATTAAAAATCACCAAATCAAATAATATAAAATCAATTTAAACACATACAAAGTTAAAAAAAAGATAAATACAGATCCCAATAAGAAGCCTTCCCGATTACACATTAAAAGCCTCCCCTACAGATCTCAAAACTCTGGCTGGTTCATATGCAGAGATACAGTCTTTCAGGTAGTCTGGACCTATGGCATATAGGGCTGTAAAGGTCATGACCAGCACTTTGAATTGTACCCATAAACGAACCAGTAGCCAGTAAAGCTGTTTTAACAAGGATGTTTATACATTCCCTGTAATCGACTCCAGTCATCATTCTAGCTGCAGCATTTTGGTCCCACTGAAGTTTCCAAACAGCTTTCAAAGGCAGCCCCACATTACAGTAGTCCAAATGGGATGTAATCAGAGCATGTGTCTTGATGACCTAACAGAGTTTCTGAGAAAGGTAAAAGCTTTTGTAGGCCATGCTCTTCACAGAACTCAGATGCGAGCAATTCTGCAACAAATAGAAGGGAGTGCAGGATGGGTTAGAAGGACATAGTCTTAGTTTTCCACATAGTGGTGAGATGTACAATGTTTCTCTTTAAACTGTCACAATTATTTCTAAATGCTCTGTGTGTGTGTGTGTGTGTGTGTGTGTGTACGTGCGCTTGTGTGTGCATGTTTTAACACAGCCAGATTTTATAGTAGCTTGTGTCCTCTTATGTACTCTAATTGGAAGATGCATTTCTTCCTTTTTGAAAACAAAGAGCTGGGCACCCCACTTCACACCTCCACCCACGGTAAACTATCACGGGTCTCAGCTTGCACCTCTGTGAATACAAACACATCCTACCTGGTCTGTACATATTGTACCATTACATTAGAAAGGATATTTAAATAAAGTCTCAGAAACGTAATCAACAGGGATAATTAACTCTTCTTTTAATTAAAAGAGCAGAAAGTTTTCCTTCAGTTAATCCCAGTGACCCCCAACCCCCACATGACTTTTGCTAAAACATATTCCAGTCCTAAATATGCTTCATTGGAAGAAGGTTATACTGTTTTCAGAAAAAAAGCAACTTCCAAACTGTGTGCGTAGGACTGCAGCAAGAGCAGTAAAAATAGCAGTAAAACTTTCTCCCCTTGCTTTTTCAAAATGTCATTTCCACTTTAATAGCTCTAATCTCAATGCCATGGTATGTACCTTTAATTAATATCCTTATAGAAAGGCTGCAAATGGTACTTAAGAAAATGTTGACATTGTCAGAGACACTAACATCTGTTCTGCCAGTTTTAAGGCAGATGGTGAGCAGTGCACTTGCTCCATCTTTTTACTCTATTTTTTTTCAATTCCTGCCCTCATTCAATATGCAGGATGTGTGAGAAATACAATTATTTTATTTATTTTTTTATTTTTTTATAAAGAAAATTTTATTATTAATTACAAAGAGAAATACAATTAGACAGAAAAAGGAGGAGACCTCTTCCCCCAACATACCCATACCAGCAGATTCAAGATTAGGACAAAAATTGTGATCATGCCACAATTGCTTCGATGAACAATATTTATGACTCTAGTTTAAAGTCAAAGAGATCTAGAAAAGAAAACACAGCACCAAATAGATTCCTGGCATTCAGTGAAATGAAAGCAAATATAATAGACAGGAAATTGAGGTGCTTTCAGCTCCCAAAATCCATAGTAACACAAACAGATGTTTGAACTCTGTATTACCTAAAAAGCAACATATCAGAGGAATAATTTTGCAGGCTCACATTTTGCAATTTTGTAAGCAAAACTGTGCTTTCAGGAGACATGAATCAATACATCAGCCAAAGTAGGCTAAACAATTCAAAGTTCAGTAAGGATGAGGAGCAAAGCAAAGAAAGAAATTGAAAGCAAGCAAGCAAGCAAGAAAGAAAGAAAGAAAATGCCACCAGTGCAGAGTGAATAAGAAATGGAACACTCATCTATCTACGAGCTTTTTACGAAATTTGTAGATGCTGTTTTCATTTAATGCCTCAGATACGAATGCAACTACTAATCTTATTACACACAGGAGCACAGTCAACAACTTTGGCTTTGGTGAATGTTTCTGGAAATAAAGCACAGTTAAACAAAGCCTAAGGAGTTACAAAGAAGCTTAGCAAATAGGCCAGAGGTCCAAAATAGTGTAGCCCATGGGCACATACAACTCATCCACTCCCGTAATCCCCACACTGTTTACCTACAATCAGTTATTTTGAAAAGGGACATCTCCTGGGCCTAACGCAAATTGTTCTCGTACTCTCTAGAGGGCATGGGGGACCTTTTCAGGCAAAAAAAAGGGGGGGGGGAGAAAAAAGGTGGACACAGCAAGAAGTGCAGGCCTCTGAGGTCTGAAAAATGAATGAGTTATCCCCAAACCTCTAGGAGCTGCTCATTTCTGATTTAAGCAACATTTGGCCACCATCTGTACACAAGGGAATCACAAAACCTAAAGAACTGTATATAACTGAGGATGTGCAATAACTAAGGATGAATGGATATGCCAAGTCCAATCTGGCCAAGATTATTATTATTTTTTTAACATCTCCAAGCTCATGCTACCTGGGCCATCCAGGGTTTTATGCATTTATTTTTCCAATTGTATGCATTCTCGTGTGCGTGTACTTTTTGATTAATGTGTGGTTGTCACTTTTGCTGCATTTTTAGAAATCCAAATAGTTTTCTCTAGACATTTTTAATATGTGCTGCCAAGCAGTTTCCCTTTGTTCCTTGGAGAGCACCACAAGCCCAGAAAAGTATGGCTATCCAGTAGGAAATTGCATCTTGGTCCACACTCAGTTCTGTGAGGTACCAACTAGATAAATTCTCATTTTTAAAAAAAGAAAAAGACACACACACACAATAAACTCTAACAAAATCTTCAACAGAACAAACTCCTCATACATCCCTGTCTCTCACATACTCAGACACCCAAGCATGGTCTGAGCTTCTATTCCTACCATTTGTGGGCCTTTATGCACTACATTGTTATAGTGCTATTTTTCCACTTTCAACATCCTGTGGAATCCTGAGGTTTGCAGTTTAGGGAGGGGCATTTATAATTCTCAGCCAAAGAGCTCTTTGGCCTCAGTAAACTACAGACTCCAGAATTCCACAGGATGTTGAAAGTGGAATAATAGCATCATCATAGTGCAGGGCTGAAAGCCCCTATGTTTTTAAAACAAACACTATATACCATGCCCCATGTAAACCAACTCTCATAATACATTACTTTTGTTTCTTGTTTCTTCCTTAGTGCAATTTTCATGACATTCTTTGATGTTTTTATCCTCAAGCAGTGAATCTACAGAACAAAAAACTTCAGCAACAGAGACATTGTGCTGGCAGTCTTCCCCCACATATTTTTTTTAATTTATTTTTAAATAAAAATAAAAATAGAGGCAGCTGAAAAGACTAAGCATTGCAATACAGCAAGATCACTAAAGAAACTCACTGCTTGTAGTATATCATGGTTATGTTTATGGGAAAGTCAGAGTAAAACAGTCTAAGAAGGCACAAACTATCTAGTGAAAGGTTAGGCATATAATTATAAAGCTTTTATAGGAAATGTATGTTTTTAGATTGATCAGAAAAAAATATAGGCAAGATAGAGGAGCATGAAACGATGCATAGTTTTTTTTCCCTTTCTCATAATACTAGAATCATTTCATTAACTGAATAGTGAGAGATTCCTGATACACACACACACAAAAAAAAGTATTTTCTTAAAATCTGAAATTTGCTACCACATGTGATAGTTGGTTAATCACTATCCTTCCTGTGTTCTTTTCCTATTTTGGGGGCACAGGAGTACGAAAATGCCTAAATAGGCCACACAGAGAATGCTCCCTCAGTTATAAAAACCTGAATCAATGCTGCCAAAATAAATCCCCTGTTCTTTATATAATTCCATCATGTGGCTTCTTGTGGCAGAGATATGGGATTGAGACCACCATCAGAGACAGCTTATAAAATGAACTAAGATATCTGGGATTTACATAAGGGAATAAACTGACACTTTTAATCTATTATCTGAAGATTGCCTATTCATCTAGATTAAACGCAGTGTACGTGCTTCCTGATATGTAAGAGAATCTTCCCCAGGTCATCCTCAGGTAAACTTTAGTCCAAGCAATCCATCACGGTTAGGAAGAAATCCTGTACAATTTTCCTCAGCTTTGAAGATGTTTATCTACAACATGGGTAACATAAAAATAGAGAGGGGACAAAGATGCCCAGGCTGCTATGGCCACACATCTCGAGGAATGCCATGTCAGTGTTGACGTGAACAGTACCTATCTGCACTGTTGATTATTCTATATTATGGGTATGGAAGACATTTAAGCCCATTTCAGCCTATGTTGTAACATTCTATGAACTATTCGGGTACCCATAACAATCTTTCTTGACCACACAACACAACCTCTTCCTGATTTCATCTGCTGCTGGCCTCAGCTACCTGCCAGAAGTTTCAGCACTATCCCATAGGGCAGTTTCCTGCTTCCCACAGCAACCAGCTCCAGTATTGAGAACTTCTTGAAAAATTCTCTCAAACTGGGGTTTTTCTTTCCCCAGCTTTTGTGCTCCCTTTTGCCAACACCTATCTTACAACCAACCTCCAACTATCTCCGTATGATTCCCCCCTGCGCGCAGTCCAAGCATAATTTGTGGGGCCTGGTATAAGTTTGTAACATAGGCTCACTTCCCATATCAACACTAGAATCCCTCATTCCATACATCTGGTCACATAAGCAATGGGGGGAAAAAAGTCTGAAATTACTGTTACCTATTTCACATAAGTGAAAAACACCTTTTTTTTATCTGCTTCTGATCAGTAACACCCTGCCTGAGAATCTGGCAGGTTATTGGGTTTGTAACATTTGGTCATAAACAAGGGATTGTCCTACTAAACTATTGCTTTTTTATTTATTCTAATGTACCAACAGAGCAGCAACCAGTAGGCCAATTAACTTTAAAGCTTTTATTTTTCACTATGTAATCGTGAATTGGCATTCCATAGTCCATTTATCTTGCAGGTTCACACTCAACAAGATGGCTGAGTGGCTTAACCAGTCTTGTTCCATTGTAGAAAGGCTGCATTTTTTTTTTCTAACGAAGGCTTGGTTGCTGAAAGTTGTTTCAGTGTGGAAAAAATCCACATGCCTATCCAAACTGCATTGTTAATTAGTTGCAGCTGTTTTTGTAAATCTTATTTAATAATATAAGTAGGAGGAAATTCATATTCTTTTGCAAAAATAGACTTGAACTTTTTTTTTTCCAGGTGCAACCTTTCATAAAGAAAATCTCCAGGAAAATCTGTGAAATAATTGCGAAGCAGGCATTTATAAGCTTTCCTTCAGTTCCCAAGGTTCAGTATTTTATGAATGAACAGAGTATAAAATAAATGTAATCAGCTGCTTTCCATATGGGTTCTAACATAGAAAGTGACATCGTCCAAAGTAGTACCAAAACTATGGCCCTTTTCACATGTCGGGGGGGAAACGGGCGAAAACAGGCTAAAACAGAGCTTACCTCCAGCCGGGTAAGTCCGTCGCCGCGTGGAGCAGCACGAGCTCGCTGCTCCACACTCCTCCGGCGTCGCAGATGGCAGCTTCCGGTTGACAGAGGCTCTCCACCAACCGGAGAAGCTCGCCAGCCGGAAGCCCACCCGTGGCAGATCTGCAGGTACACACTTGCGCGCACCTGCAGATTCACTTTAGAGCCGGGCAACGGAGCAGCACGGGGCTGCGCGCTCCGTGCTTTTTAAAAACCTCTAAAAAGAGGTTTTTAAAAAACACGGAGCCCAGCTAGTTCCGGCCGCTCCTGAGTGGATTCTGGTGTGAAGCTACTAAAAGTAGTCCATGCCATTCCACTCTACGGCGTAGACGACCTCCGTGGGAGGTCGCTCTACACCGTTCCCCCCCCCACATGTGAAAAGGGCCTATGGATTAGGCACTTACTTAGACACCTGTGAATCTTACCAGAAAAAGCAGCAACATTTGCTTCCACTGTCTTGTGATGGTTTGGTTGCTATATTCTTCCTAACAGCTATCTCTCCTTCCTGCCAATGGACAAAGAATTTTTGGCACTAATTCTGATTGGTTGCAACAAATCACACAACATCTGAAAAACAGGTATTTAAATAAAAGGAAAGAAATGTCTATGAACATCCTCAAACATGACTTACACTTTATCTGGTTCTTTTTTCTCACAGTTGCTGTAGCCTTGGCCAGGACTCTCTGGGCTTCTGGGTGCACATAAAGTGGATTTCCTCACTCCAGACCATCTGGGGGGAAGGCTTGTCCCCTGTCCTCTGATTTGTTTCCACTTATCTCCTGGCCAGAATATCTGATGAATCATTTTCCTGGTGGATTTTTCAACCACCAGTACACTTCATGGACTTCCTTGGACCAATCGGTCATCTTTATACTGTCTTCTTGAAGCTTTCTTTCTACAGTAGCTGTAAGCAAGACAGTTACTACTACCCTAGGCTCAGCACACAATATCAAAGTCACACTTAAGGCTTATTTCAGTTACGCTATAACCTTATTTAGAGGTCACTCCGAGAACACCTTTAAAGTATAACCACACAAGTAAAGTAAAATACGCTGCTTCTCCTTGGAGGAAATAGACAATTAAAAAAATACACAGATAAGGCTACCAATATCGGCAAATTATAAAAGCTATGTACTTTCTGTTGTATCAGAGGCAATATGCTTCCCAAATACCAGGTCTTGGAACACAAGGAGGAGACTGCTATTGCAATGTTCAGGGGCTTCCCATAAGCTGTAGGAAGGCCACTGTGGGAACAGAATGCCAGATGAGATAGGTCTTTGATTGCTCCAGCTAGACTCTTCATATGTTCTTATCAGAAAGTTGTGAAATTAACCAGCAGCCATGTTCAAAAATCTAGGCACTGCTGAGAATTCCCTTCAAAGATGAAAGTCTGAATCAGTATGACTATATTCCTTCCAACAACATTGACTATACTAGGGCAGAAAATCTCCTACTCAAAGTCCCCTGCCTCCCCCCCAAATTTTAACTTCAGTCCCCCAAATTTGTTGCATTGAAGTCAATGAAACCCTAAAATCATCAACACCTAAAATTCTTATATTTCCTGTGTTTTCACTCTCTTTGCAGCTTTGCCTCTCCCCTTAGGTATCTTTGGATGCCTAAACTCTGGGCTTTTCCACACAACACTGTTATAGTGCTATTATTCCACTTTCAACATCCTATGGAATTCTAGGGTTTTCAGTTTTGGAAGGGCATTTAGCATTCTCAGCCAGAAAGCTCTTTGGCCTCAGTAAACTACAAACCCCAGAATTCCACAAGATGTTGAAAGTGGAATAATAGCACTATAACAGTGTAGTGCAGAAAAGCCCTATATCTCTCATTGCTCAACTGAAGTTTTAAGTGACTGAAATCCTAGAAATTTGGGGACCGAAAGAAAATTAAATTTGGAGGATAGAATTCTGATTTAATAGGGGCAATGACCAAATTCCTCCCCACACAGCTGTACCCCTGTCCCCTTTTACACTGGAATTTGGCTTTTTAAAATTCCTGAGTGGTGACAGGAGAGACCTTTGAAAGCCTGAGTACCAAGTTGCATAACTTGTTCAAAAATGACCTCTGTCAAAGACAGAGGGGTTATTTGTCCCCTCCATGAATCGAGCACCCATCCCCCAAGACATGTTCCCCGCACTTTGCAAGAAGATTGTCTGGAAGCTTCCACTGACCCAGGCTTTTTAAAAAGCCTGGCTGCAAGACGCGGAGCATTTTCATTGTATATATTAGGATCATGTATGAGAAAGGGAGTGTGGGATGGCCTCCTCAGTTTAACGTGCCCATTTTTGGACAAGTAACCTGCCCACTTCTGGCAGTGGATATACATTAAAGTTTACAAGGGTAATGTATCACTTCCTGAAATCTTTGCACTACACTTTCTGTACATTGGTGTTGAGAAAAATACAAAAGAGGTTCGGATATACCCCAACTGCATCATTCTCTAGTGTCTGTACATGAAACAGGTTGTCTTCCAATAATGGCATTTGGAGGATATTATAAATAGATACTATCAGACTTTGAGTTGAAGTAACAGCGGCTTCTATAAAGGTTTCAAAAGAAGTGAGTGGGTGCTTGGCTGCCGGTTTGATTTAGTCTGGCTAAGAAACAATACTGATAAAAAGAGAGTCTTCTTCTTTTCACTTCAGCTAACAGAGCAGGGGCTTGAACTGAGGAAAATGTGCTGCCTTCATGCAGCTCCTTCCTTAGTGAGGAGTTAATTCCCACCCACCATGTACCAGTTGAAAGAAATGTCACCACTGAGAGTAGGTTGAAATTCACCCAATACATTCTGCCACCTGAAATGAATAAATGGCATTCCCTCCCCCAATTCAATGTGTGGAATTCACGATCAAGGAAAATCCCACATGGGCTTCTCACCCAAGCAGCTAGATGAAGGTGAACAGAATTGATTTAATCTAAACAAGACAGAAATATTATTCGGTTGCTTGTAGTTCTACCTAAAAGTAAATAGAACAGCAGTGTTCTCAATAGGTAAATCTTCAACCAAATGACCGCGCATTCAAAAAGGAGAGATACAGTAATAATAGGAGATTTCAATTACCCGGATATATGTTGGCAGTCAAACTCTGCCAAGACAGCAAGGTCCAGCAAGTTTCTTGCTTGTCTTGCAGACAATTTCATGGTCCAGAAGGTGGAAGAGGCCACAAGGGGATCAAATATTCTAGATCTGATCCTGACCAATAGGGATGACCTTGTTAATGAGGTAGAAGTGGTTGGATCTTTAGGGGGGAGTGACCATGCCCTATTGGAATTTGGCATTCAGTGGGAAGGAGAAGATAAGTGTAGCCAGACACTCATCTTAGATTTTAAAAAAGCGGACTTCTGTAAACTTAAGGAGCTGCTGGCTGAAATTCCGTGGTCAGGAATAGTGAAAGAGAAAAGAGTTCAGGAGGCATGGGAGTTCCTTAAAAGGGAGATACTGAAGGCACAGTCTAAAACTGTGCCAATAAGGAGGAAAAATGGAAGGCATCTGAAGAAACCAGAATGGTTGACTAAAGAACTCTCAGCTGAGCTGAGCGTTAAGAGAAACGTGTACAGGAAATGGAAGAGGGGGGAAACCACCAAAGAAGAATTTAAGCAAGTAGCCAGGAAATGTAGGGAGGAAGTCAGAAAGGCTAAAGCACAGAACGAACTTAGGCTGGCCAGAGACATTAAACACAATAAAAAGGGCTTTTTTAAATATGTCCGCAGCAAAAGGAAAAAGAAAGAGGCGATAGGGTTGCTGCGCAGAGAAGATGGCGAATTACTAACAGGGGGAAGAGAAAAGGCAGAACTACTTAACACCTTCTTTGCCTCAGTTTTTTCCCAGAAGGATACAAGCACTCAACCTGGTGGTTGGGGAGCAGGTGAGGAAGCAGGGGAAATGCGGCACATAATAGGTAGAGAGGTGGTACAAGAACACCTGGCCACACTGGATGAATTCAAGTCTCCGGGGCCAGATGAATTGCATCCTAGGATATTAAAAGAACTGGCAGAGGTCATTTCGGAACCGCTTGCTATAATCTTTGAGAAATCTTGGAGGACAGGAGAAGTTCCAGCGGACTGGAAGAGGGCAAATGTTGTCCCCATCTTCAAGAAGGGAAAAAAAGAGGATCCAAATAATTATCGCCCAGTCAGCCTGACGTCTGTACCCGGAAAGATCCTGGAGCAGATCATTAAGCAGTCAGTTTCTAATCACTTAGAAAGCAACGCGGTAATCACGAGAAGTCAACATGGATTTCTCAAAAATAAGTCCTGCCAGACTAATCTTATCTCTTTTTATGATAGAGTTACTAGCTTGATAGATGAAGGGAATGCTGTGGATGTAGCATATCTTGATTTCAGTAAGGCCTTTGACAAAGTTCCACATGACATTCTTGCAAAGAAGCTAGTAAAATGTGGGCTGGACAGAGCTACTGTCAGGTGGATCTGTAACTGGTTGACTGACCGTTCCCAAAGGGTGCTCACCAATGGCTGCTTTTCATCCTGGAGAGAGGTGACTAGCGGGGTGCCACAGGGTTCTGTCCTGGGCCCAGTGCTGTTCAATATTTTCATCAATGACTTGGATGAAGGAATAGAGGGCATGCTCATCAAATTTGCAGATGACACCAAATTGGGAGGGGTTGCTAATACGCCAGAGGACAGGATCAAAATTCAAAATGACCTGGACAGATTGGAGAGCTGGGCCAAGGCTAACAAAATGAAATTCAACAGAGAGAAGTGTAAGGTCCTACACTTAGGTAGAAAAAATGGAATGCTGAAATATAGGATGGGGGACACGTGGCTGGATGGCAGTACGTGTGAAAGGGATCTAGGAGTCTTAATAGACCACAAGCTGAACATGAGTCAGCAATGTGATGCGGCAGCCAAGAAAGCCAATGCAATTCTTGGCTGCATCAATAGGAGTATGGTGTCCAGATCGAGGGAGGTACTGGTACCACTCTACTCTGCTTTGGTTAGACCTCATCTTGAATACTGTGTCCAGTTCTGGGCACCCCAATTCAAGAAGGACATGGTCAAGCTGGAGCAGGTCCAGAGGAGGGCGACCAAAATGGTGAAGGGCCTGGAAGCCAAGCCCTATGAGGATAGACTTAGAGAGCTGGGTATGTTCAGTCTGCAGAAGAGAAGGTTAAGAGGGGACATGATAGCTATGTTTAAATATTTGAAGGGATGCCATGTAGAGGAGGGAGAGGGCTTGTTTTCTGCCGCTCCAGAGACCAGGACAAGGAGCAATGGATTCAAGCTGCAGGAAAGGAGATTCCACCTGAACCTCAGGAAGAACCTCCTGACAGTCAGGGCTGTCCGGCAGTGGAATATGCTGCCTCGGAGTGTGGTGGAGTCTCCTTCTTTGGAGGTTTTTAAGCAGAGGCTGGATGGCCATCTGTCGGGAGTGCTTTGAGAGTGTTCCTGCATGGCAGGGGGTTGGACTGGATGGCCCGTGTGGTCTCTTCCAACTCTACATTTCTATGATTCTATGATTCTATGATTCACCTCTTTCATTCTTGCATTTAGGAATTAATAAATCCAAAAGGTTTCACTCTGTTGGATGAGACTGCAAGAATTTTTCCACATTTTTGAAGATTTTCCACATCTGTGACTTTTCTTGAAAAAAAACAACCTGTACAGAAAAATTTTTATACAGAAAACACTATTTGCCCCCTGTTGGATTAGGGGTACATTTCCAAGGTGTTAGAGCCTTTTCTGGGAAAAAGGTAGATTAGCTCAATTAAAACTCAGTCTCCTTTAGTAGAGTCCACAACTGAAAGTCTGGAATCTCTTGTGTCTCTGAGATTAACTTTGGCAAAATACAGCAAAGAGGCAGTGTGCAAATTACTTAAATAAAGACAATTTCAGTGGTTACATTGAAAAATACATGCAAAACATAAATGCATACATTGCCTAGGACCTAGCTAGCATGGGGAGAATTTTAAGTAAAAGGGCAACTGAGCAGATCTGGCATTCATCATCTGGAGGAAGGAAGGAAGGAAGGAAGGAAGGAGTCTTTTATGTGGGTGGAGACACACCCAGAAAGTTCTCTGGTCACATGCTGTGGTTGCTGAGATACATGGAGACATTTATCACCCTGCATTTAAATTGGGTGATTAAGCAAAGGGAGAAAACTCTAGAGCAGAGCTTTCCAAATGGTGTGCCACAACACATTAGTGTATCACCTGAAGTGTGTGGGTGTGTCACCTACAATCTTGGAAATGTGTGCTATTATTTATAAATCACATGTTTTTAAAAATATATAGTAAAAGTTTTCATGAGATACGTTGTGTCCCCATACATTTTGTTATCATAATTTATGTATGTGTCTGTATCTCTTATAAGAGGTTAGTTTAACCTCCGCTTTGCTAGTAAAACTGAATTACTGTGTCACAAAATGGTGCGTTTCTGTGTCACCAACACAAAAAGTTCGGAAAGCTCTGCTCTAGAAATACAGTATGTCGAGGGTGGAGGCATGCAGGGAACCTGTATTGTCTAAAGTCTGATTACTGTAGTAGCAAATGGGAGAAGACAATGTAGAGAATGCTTCATTCAAACACCCCCAAACAATTAAAAAAAACATTTTACACAAAACTGGTCCCAAAATGTGGAAAATCTTGTGGGGGTTGGCTGTTTTCTCAACAGGGTACTTCACTGTGTTGAGACAAACTTTCTCACTGAGTATGAGAATTAAATGAGTTAAATGAGTTGACTGATGCACCTGCCACTCTCTAACGATATGATCAGTTCTGCAGAACCTTACAGCCTAATCTAAAGTATATTTCACAAGTAAAAGTTCAACACTATCTTCATTTTCAAAGATATTTTTAAACAGACAATAGATCAAATGAAAACAAAGGAAAGGAGAAGGGGAAGAGACTCAGTCAAGACAGAAGCCTTCTTCTGTCCAAGATAATTCTCTATTTTAAAGTTGTCTACCAGTATTTCAGAAGTAGGAATTGGCAAAAGCACCTCTGAGTATTCCTTAACCCCCAAACAAACCCTATGAAATGAATGGGATCACCATAAGCAGATAGGCAACTTGAAGGCAAATACAGACACACACACACACACACACACACACACCAGTTCCAAATCTGTTCTCTAAAATTACAGAATTCTAGAGGACAATGTAAACATGTGAATGTGGTAGGTGGAGAGGGGTTGTTCCTTTTTTTGATGATGTGCTTTTGGTTTTGGTTTTGCTCTCCTCTAAATATCTTCTATTCTTATACATACAGGTAGATTTAGAGCAAGATGAACTATATGGTGGAAGACTGGATCCTCTTCCTCTTATGTTTATTTTCCATTAATGTAATAAAATGCCCACCACTGCTTATTGGTGACTTCAAGTTTGTAGGAATGCAGTGCTTCTAGTGACTTCAAGCTGATTGTTAAGAAAAGATAACTAAGGAAAGAGAGCTAGAAGCAAGGTTGTTCACTTTCAGATATGGTTTCAATATTCTACCTCCTTGACTACTTTGTAGCATCTGCTAACCGTTGGGCTCATTCAACCAGCAAGCCAGAATAAAATATGGGAGCAGGACAGATGGAGACATATTTATCTGTGTTTCTGTAAATAATAGATTCTGTGTTTGTGTGTCAGCATTCTAGTCAGTGCTGACTGGATCTGGGTTCCTTTCAGACACGCAACACAGACTATATGATTCTGTTTAGCTATCATGGTTCCATCCTATGGAATCCTGCGATTTGCAAGAAAATACTCTGCCAGATACTTCTACAAACTACAAATCCCAGGATTCTGTAGGAGACAGCCACAGTATTTAAAGTGGAATCATAGTGCTGGAAGCGGCACTATTTTAACCCCCCTACACATATGCAGGGCCTTTCTGCACTACATTGTTATACTGCTATTACTCCCCTTTCAACATCCTATGGAATCCTGAGGTTTGCAATTTAGGGAGAAGCATTTAGAATTCTCAGCCAGAGAACTCTTTGGCCTCAGTAAACTACAAACCCCAGAATTCCACAAGATGTTGAAAGTGGAATAATAGCACTATAACACTGTAGTGTGGAGACGCCCACAGCCCACTTCCTGCAGCAACATTACAGAAAGTTGTAGAATATTATCATATCAGTGTTCTCAGACCAGACAAGCCTATTATCTGCTAAACAGAGAGGAGGAGGTGTTAAGGACACCCAAGCCAAGCATTCATCATGAGCCCTGCTAGGGCCCTGAGTCATATTTGCTCCCCCTTCTGCACCCACTGTAAAAAAAAAAAAAATCAGTTTTGACCCCAGATGTCCTTCAGGTAGCGTAGGGAGCAATTTGTCATGTTTTCAGTTCCAGACTTTTTTAACAACAGGAAGTGAACAGTTGTCACTTCCTGATCACTTCCTATTTCAAAAAAAGGCTTTCTTGGCCCTAAATTTGTCCAGTGGGACATAAAACATGGCAGAAATGCCTAAGAAACTACTAGAAGCCCTGGGGCCCACATGTGGCCTGTGGATCACATTTTGCCTAACTCATCTTTAAAGTGGCTCCTGGCAGAGGAATTGTGTAAGAAGTCCTAGCAGTCTGAACTGCAGTTGGATTATGGTAAAGCTGTTCAATCATGTGCTCTTTCAGCAGTGTATCGAATCAGTTTATGCATTATTTACTTTAGGGCTGTTCTTATTGCCACTTGGTAACAATAAATATGGTTCTATTTATATAGAAGCCATCCAGGACACTTGCAAAGTAGGTTCATAATATTCCGAAAAGATAAAGTATGCTTCTTTAATGTATTGGGGCTGATGTTTTAATAGTCGCATAATATTAGAATGTAATGTTACAAATAATTACAGCGTATAGGGCTTACAAGCAGCAAGACAAGGATCACATTAAGAAAAATATTACCATACATGAGTATGCCACATATTTGTGCTTTCATAAAGCAACAGCAGATGTAAGGATAAAACCAGATGGTTGTACCAATCTGCCTATATTCTTAAAAAGAAGTTGTTTATGCACACTGGGACAGGGACTATAATTTCACACTACTAGCAATCCTTCATTTTGATCTTAAACTGTAGGTCATACCCCTTCTTGAGAGGTATGTATGACACTCAGGTAGCAATGGAAAGACTATTAATAATTATTCATTTCCAGGTTAAAAAAAATGAGTTTCTCAACACTCAAGAAATCTTGTCAAGAAAAATAATAGGCCAGCAAGAATCTTGCATAGGCCATTTCCACACTACACCGTTACAGTGCTATTATTTCACTTTCAATATCCTTTGGAATCCTGAGGTTTGCAGTTTAAGGTGGGACATTTAGAATTCTCAGCCAAAGAGCACTTTAGCATCCATAAAGCTTCTTTGGCCATAATTTCCCCCTGGTATTCTGTGTCCCAAAGTGTTGAAGAGGAAGTATTTTGCAGAGAAAAATGTGGGGATTTGCACACACTCACCCATTTGCTGCAGATAAAATGTGTTTCCTGCACAGAAAACGCTCTTGTTATGCAGGAAAAATGGTTTTTGCACACACAAAAAATCCTTTTCTTTGCTGAATAATTCCTCTGCAGTTCTTTGGGATTTTTTAAATACATGACAATACTATGGAAGAATACTTGTTTCTCTCCCACAGCAAATCCATCCGACAGTAGCATTGTCTGGCCCACATTTTACTAGCTTGTTTGCAAGAGTATCGTGGGAGACCTTATCAAAGGCCTTACTAAAATCAAGATAAGCTACATCCACAGCATTCCTTTCACCTATCAAGATTGTAATTCTATCCAAAAAGGAGATACTATTTGTCTGGCATGACCTGTTTTTTGAGAAACAAGTTGACTTTTAGTAATCACTAAAAGCTGAGAAACAAGTTTTTGAGAAGTTGAGAAACAAGTTTTTGAGAAACAAGTTGACTTTTGATTATCACAACATTCCTTTCTAAGTGCTTACAGACTGTCTGTTAATGTTCTGTTCTACAACCTTTCCTGAGTCATCCTGACATCAATTTGGGTCTTCTCCCCACCCCTTCTTTTTAAGATGAGAAAAATACTTGCTCTCTTCCAGTCCCCTGGGATTTCTCCTGTTCTCCGGGAATTCCCAAGGATTATTGTCAGTGGTTCTGAGATTACTTCTCTCAGTTCTTTTAATATCCTTGGATATAGTTCATCTGGCCCTGGAGACTTGAATTCATTTAGAGTAGCCAGATATTCCTGTACTACCTCTTCACCTATTCTTTGTTGTATTTCCCCTACTGCATCATTTGCTCCTTTTTCCCCATGTTCAGCACTGTTGTCTTATTGGGAGAAAACTGAGGCAAAGAAGGTGTTCAGTAGATCTACCTTTTCTCTGTCTCCTGTTAGCGTTTTGCCATCTTCTCCATGTAGCAGCCCTACCAGTTCCTTATTATTCCTTTTGCTACAAAGTAAGCTCTTTCTATTGTTTTTAATCTTTCTAGCAAGCCTGAGCTCATTCTGCACTTTAGCATTTCTGACTTTCTCCCTACACACGCTGACTATTTATTTGAATTCCTCTCTGGTGATTTCCCCCTTTTTCCATTTCTTGTACATTTCACTTTTAAATCTTACCTCAGTTGAAAGTTCTTTAGTCATCCACCCCGATTTCTTTAGACACCTTCCATTTTTCCTCCTTATTGGAACTGTTTCAAATTGTGCCTTGAATATCTTATGCTTAAGAAACCTCCATCCATCATGAACTCCTTTCTCTTTTAGTATTCCCGACCACAGGATCACACCCAGCATTTCCCTAAGGCTATTGAAACCAGCTTTCTTAAAGTTTTGAATGCATGCCTGACTACACTTGGCTTCCTCTTTCTACTCTATAACAAACTCCAGGAGAACATGGTCATTCACACCTAAAGATCCCACCACTTCCATGCTATTCACCAGCTCATCACTGTTCATTAGGCCCAGATCTAAAATAGGTCAAAATATATTTTTTTCCCAGCAAGAATCTATTGTGAGTTTTCCCCATTGTAAGACAAAGTATTTAGTTTTGTCTTGAATGGGTACTTAAGAATCATTAGCATTGTAAGAGACCTGTTCCTGGTGGAGACGAAAATTTTCTTGTTGACTTGTTGCTTGTAGGTTGTGTTTTTGTGTGTGTGTGTATGTGTGTTTTGTTTTGGGGATTTTTTTGGACTCTTTTAGGGGAGCATGACTATGTGCATTGTCATGAAAAGATCTGCTCTTCAAAAGTGACCACCATTGACCAACATATGAATAGCAGCAACCCTACCAAAACCCTTCTGAGGCATACAATTTCCCTAGGTTTCTGAAACAGCTTTCCAATAGGCCTGGGAGGCTTCAAATAGGGCCAGGCACTACCATGGTTCAGGATGAAGCAAGGTATCTCAGCTAGCAGACTAAAGGAGGGTGATAAAAGAATAAGGATGTGCAAAGAATCAACTCCATTGAATGACGGGGGGGGGGGAGCGAAGATTTTTCCCAGTCCACCTCAGCTAGCAATGAATTTGGATGTGTACTGCATTTGCAGTGCCTAAATCCAGTTGGCAGTTTTCACTACAGGGGACCCATTGCATCAACTACTGAATAGCAAGCCAAAATCAATGCAGGTCACATTGAGTCAATGTTCTCTTTTATATAGGGTTAGTGAGTGGATTTAAGTCAAAATCAACAAAATTCAGGATGTGTCTGATAAAATGTATTTCTCGGGAAAGTGTCCATAAAAGAAGGCGTACCTTTAAAGACTGCATACAGGTATAGTTCAGTTGAAGCAGGCAGAACCAAACACACAGAGTGCACAACTTAAACAATGTATACAAAACATGCACATTTTTAAATACACGCGAACACCCAACTGTTGAATTTTGCCCTCAGAACCAAACCCCAAACTGCACAGAAGTGCAAGGACATGGGGTGGGGAAAGGTGGGAGTCCATAGGTATGCATACATAGACACACTCATTAAACAACTGAAAGGTGACTCTATGGTGCAGCAAGAATTTTTAAATAACTGGCCTTGAGGGTGGAGTTACCTAAGCTCCAATGAAACCAGCAAGGTGTACTGAGCTACCAATGGCTGCAGCATGGAGGGAACAGGAATCAATGCACCCTAGAATATAGGAGATACTTCTGGATCTCCTTTGGAAGCCTAGGTGCATAAGTGGTACTCCAACTCCATTTCTTTAAGTTCCACCCCACACTGGGGCCAGGTAACTAAAACACATGAGTTCCACCATCCTGCCTTTTCATTAAAGCAAACCAAGTACAGATTTTGGTAACAGAAATCACTGCTTTTTATCTGTAGTGGATCCAAGGCCGTAATTATGTATATATTCACGTAGAAATAAGTAGCATTGAGATCTTAGCAACCCATGTTCAAGGATAAAACAGTGATTAGCATAGGTTTTCTAACACACCTACTCTGATATAACAGGAGGGATGACCATCGTGGTTCCTCTCCATGCCACTTTTACCAACAAGGTCGCACACATGGCTGGGTGGGAAAACAGCCAGGCCATTAACTCTTCCCACACAATCTGTGGCTACTCCTGTTACATGAACATTCTCTTTAGGGGGAGGATTACAGTTGGAACAACTGTCCCAACATAAAAGCTGTGTAAGAAAGAGCCCTAAAATGATATTACCAAATCTCACAACTCTTTCTTTACCTGATAAACTTGGTCACATTTCTATATCTCTGACTTAAAATGTTGAGGCCCATATATATTGAAAAATTGTTAAACTGTATCTGATCGTCAGACAGGAAAGCGGGAGAGGGGTTGGTTTCAGGATATTTCATTTAATACAACTGTATCTAGGCCGCACACACTCAGAATACATTACAGACAACTACTAATGTGCTTTCACAAAAAAGAAGCATAGCAAGGATTTTCATTTTCAAGGATCTTTTCAAAGGGAGGAGAGAAAAATGTGATAAGGAAAATGATTTTAAACTAGATGCTACCATTGGTTAGCTATTTCAGTTTCATATGAAAATTTCAGTCCCCTCGATCTAGCAGGTTTTCCTTCCACAGCTTGTTTGGTTATGACTTCTACAGCCCCCGAACCTCTTTTCCTTATGAAAAAACCAAAGTCTTTCAGGCTCTCCCACTGTCTGAGGAAGAAACTGAACCATGCACCACATTCTGTGGGCAACAGCACAGCCAGCTAATTGCCCTGCACCACAGAAGGAGGCAGTGCACATACAAACAGATACACACAATACACTGTGGAAGGAAGGGAAGAGGAAAGCTGGTAGCAACATCTCTGTACCCTCCCTGCCATAGGAAAAGGAAGAAGAAAAGGAGGGGAGGTGACAAAGATGAAGATGCTGCTGGTCCCAGTGTCCTCTGTACACTGCTGAAAGAGGCAGCAGGGACAGCATGAATACTGGATCTAGTTAAAAACGGTTATTTATCAAGTGTCTGGCTCTGAGGAGCCTATGTGGCAGAGATACTATGGAAGGGGTGAGCAGGAAAAGAGGACACTTTGGTCCTAAGCTAAGTGGTAAATGCACATAACAACCAGGTTCATGGAAAATGTGTACAAAGAAGGAATTGGGCACACTTCGCAGTTTACATGCATGCACTCCAAAAGGCCACAGAGGATGTGTATCCCTCTACAGCCTTATGCACATGCTCCGGGCAGTCAGTGTAATCTGTAGCTGGCCTTCAGATACGTGCATGGCCTGACCAGTAGTTGGTACATTGTCCAAGCATGCATGATCTCCAACAGGACTTGGGAATCAGCATTCTTTGACTTTTTATCATCCCATTAGCTCAATCTCCAGGCAACATGTACAATCCAAGAAACATGCTCTTTGTACTGTTACCTGTTCAGAAGTGGGCACTCTACTGTCCGCAGACCACACGAGGCCCCCATCTAATTTTATGTAACCTATGGCATGCCCTCATGTCAATCATGTTTGAACCTCATTACAAAAAATATTTTTATATATTTCTGTATTGTTATCATAAGCACACAAAACATACACTTTTAAGTATTCAGAACATGCTTTTAGTAAAAAAAAAAAATTGCCAATCTCAAAATCATGCATGCATTTATTAAAGAGGGAGAATAAGAAAGCTAAAAGCATTATTCTTTTTTCAACAGATACAGCCAGTTGATGAAACCATATGTTATTTTGTTGGGAGATGTAAAGCCTGAAAATTATGCTGATTCTTCTTAATTGAATGCTTGCAGCATTTGAGGGACTAGTGGGAGCTTCAGGGGGAACCAAAGTGGGTTCCAGAGGCAGCATGCTGGCTGTGGGTGGAATTATGCCCACCCTTGCTCTAGAGCCTATCCTCTCCATCCTCCCTGCCCCCCCCCAACACTCACATTAAGTGAATTCACAAGATCCATATGAATGGATCTATGGTCTCAATTATGCTGACACTAGTTCTACAGAACAGAAAAAAGAAATGTATTCAGGGGTAGCCGTGGTGCCCATTCAGCAAAACACAGCAAAATCCAAAATCTACAAAACAACAATACCCTTTTTGGCCAGCCAAAATGCACAAAATATATCATGCAAGCTTCTGAAGTTTTGAAAGTTTACATGATGCATTTTGTGCATTTTGGTTGACCAATAAAGTTATCACTGGCAAAAAGAGACACATATTTTTAAACTATCAATCAAAGTCACAAGGCGAAAATTCTTTGTTTTAAGTGAGAGTGGTTTCAAGACATTTTGCTGCTTGAAGAGAAGAACAAATTGGTGCATCTCAGCAATTCAGCATTATAGAAGCTGGTACCAATGATAGCTGAGGCTTACTTCAAGGTGGGTGAGAGAACAAAATCTTCCATTATATCTGAGAATAGCAATGTTGGTTAGTGGGCAGGACTCATAACACCTATAGCTCTGTCTTTCAAAAGCTAGTGAGCTTTTGGTTAAACAGCATCTATTGATTGAGGTGACTGCTTCAGTTTGCCTACGGGTAGGTCCAGCCTTGTTTTAAAGGGCTATACAAGTGGACCCCCACATTTGCAGGTTTAACTTTCATGGATTTGATTATTTCTCCAACACCCCCACCTCCACCTCAGGTGCTTCTTTTCCAGGGGAACCTTCCCTCTTGGTGGCTCTGAACAGGCCGCACAGCCCTTTTGTACCCTTCTCCTCCTCCTCCACTAGCCACTGCCTGGCCAGCTAAGGATGGCTCACAGACCAATTTCTCAGTACCACAACCCCATTCCCAATGCCCACACACACACACACACACACACACACACAGAAGGAAGACGATGGGCAAGAGAGAGGAAGTATAGGGCCACTATGCCAACCCACTCCTTTTCCCTCTCCTTTTGCCAACCCGGTTTAGATACTGGATGTCCATTCTTCCCACCATACCTTGGCTTCCTTTCCACAGACACACACATTTTGATATTTGCGGTTTTTCCAGTTTTGGAGGAGTCCTGTGCTCGTAGCCCTAGTGAATGTGGAGGGCTGAATGTATATTTCAGTCAATACAGAAAACAGTACAGTTAAAGTGAGTAGAATGTGGAGGGTGAAGTGCAACTTAAACTGAAGCTAACCTTTCTATATTTCAGTGTAAACAATGTGGTTGCTTTCAAAAGCCATATAAGAAAAGTCATATAAGAAAAATGGAATCTATGCAATGCGTCAGAACAAACACAAGTCGTATGGCCTTTCTGCACTACACTGTTAATAGTGCTATTATTCCACTTTCAACATCCTATGGAGTTCTGGGGTTTGCAGTTTAGGGAGGGACATTTAGAATTCTCAGCCAAAGAGCTCTTTGGCCTCAGTAAACTACAAACCCCAGAATTCCACAGGATTTTGAAAGTGGAATAATAGCACCATAACAGTGTAATGCAGAAAGGCCCATATTCTCAAACTGCTATTCTCCAATTCTACTCAGACCAAACAGCTAATTAATGCGTGGGTGAAAATCCTCAGACTGAATTACTTTTCATGTCTCCATCAGTTTTCTTGGAATACCCCAGAGACATACATGCTTTATTATTATTGTTATTGTAGTTGTTGTTATCATTATTATTTCATACCAGACAAAATAAAATAGATATTTCTAAAAATAACAATGATATTGTATTATTTAGGCCTGCAGTGATTCTTTTCTTGAAAAGTCATTTCTGGTTCCTGCATACCTTCCATCTGTCTCAGTTTGGCAGTCCCAGTTAATTCTCTGCCATCCTGCTTTTTCAGCTACTTTTAAAGTATCCCAGTTTCTCTCTCGTCCTCCCACATTCCCACAGTCCCAATTACTTCAATTGCTGAAAACTGAGTTCAAAGTGCAAAATTCATTTGCTTTCAATTAATTCAGCAGGAGGGAGAAGGGAAGAAGAGTTAGAATCTTTCCCTTCCCAGTAGGCTCAGGCAAAAGCAAACTGCTGCTCACTCTCTCCTATCATGTGTGTTCTTCCTCATTTACATCCTTTGCCATCTTGACCACACTCAGATGTTGCACAGGCAAGAGTGTCCTAGTTTTCGTCAGTGAAATGTTGGAGGATATGCTGCTGTATAATTCTTCCAGATATCTGTCTCACTGGGTTTTTAAGTCCTTGTGCAAGAAGGTTCAGGGCCTGGCCTAATATGCAGCAGAGTAAAGCAGTTTGCTCTGAGAAACCCCATGACTGAGAAAGAAGAAAGCAGCAAATGGTGTTTAAATGGTACAGTAAGAGATTCTAAAACATTGGTGGTAACATGGTAACAGGTAAGAATAGATAGGACAGAAACTACCAAAATATTTCTGGTTAGCACCCAAGATACCAACTTGCTTTACAAGTTCACAACTGACAACAAAGAGTTATTTAAAAGGCATCATTCTCCAAACTGTCTTCTAAAAAAAAAAATGGGATGACAATGGGAATAGCACAAAAGAACAACATAGCAAGAGACAACTATGTACACTGTGAGACATCATTCTGGGCATATGCCTGGTGTTTGCCAACAAATACTGAATATATTTCTCTTCACATTTCAAAGCAGACTTCTTTTTTTTCAACAAGCTATACAAACTGAAGATTATTGTGTGCATACTGAAGAGAAAGTATGTTTGTGTCTATGGAACAGAATAGTCATACCTGTGGGCACAAAGTCTCCATCTGACTGGCAGCTGTTTGGACAATTTTAATTCCTTCTTCATTTGTTGATACTGAGCAAGCAAGATTAGCCACCTAGAGGGGAGAAAAAATAAAAGTGATGGTAATTCTCCCCAATACAGCTTCATGATCCATGAAACTGTTTCAGAATGTTATTTTCATGACTAATCATCCCTTACTTATATAAGGCTTTCACTGCCCTTTAATTTCAGACAATGTCCTCTAGGTATTTAGAATGGGGATATGCTAATGTAATGCAGATTCTGCACCTGCGGCCAACAGGAAATTGAAGATGGCTGCCAGATTTATATTTATTTTGTTGAAAAGTGTTTAATGCCATTTATTACTATATTGAAAGAAGAATCTGACATAAAGAAAAGCAGGGTTTTGCTAAATAATCAGAATAATTCTATCAGTGATAGATTAGCTCCTTCCTGTGTAGCCACACAAAGGATTTGGGTAATCTTTCATTCAGTCAAAGGGTGCCAATTGTGCCCTTTTGAAATAAACGTGGTGATGCAGCCTAGCGTGATACGTTTCGTTATATATGAGTACTTTCAATTTTGCTTGCATCCCTTGGCATTTGTATGAATTTAATGTAAATTTTCATCATTCATTTGGTGAATTTAGTGGCAAACTTTGACTGAACAAACAGATTAACTATCACAGTTAACATTGCAATAAACCACATATTTTCAGAGCATGACAGTCAAAACATAACATACAAAGAGTATAGAAATAGTTTAGCTAGTTAATTACTAATGCTTAAGAATGAGTGTTTAATAGGATTTAAGGCTTCCTAGCTGCAGGGTGAAGTTTGAGTATCTCCACAAGCCTCCAGTTCTTTCTGGGAGCAAACCCTGTAATGAAGCCAAATCCTAGAGCTTCCTATGTCCTAGCAAAATCTGGTGAACAGCATTCTTCTGCTTTTTAAAACCATTTGTAAAACTGAGCAATCTGATTTGGGATGAACAACCCTTAATTTAAATTAAGAATGTAAAGCTGGAAAGACATAGAGAACCTCAAAACATACCAACTACAAGATATTTTAGGCACCTCCTTTAACCATGGCTATTTCTGCACTACACTATTATAGTGCTATCATTCCACTTCCAACATCCTACAGAATCCTGAGGTTTGCCTTTTAGGGAGGGGTCTTTAGAATTCTCAGAGAGCTCTTGGGCCTCAGTAAACTACAAACCCCAGAATTCCACAGGATGCTGAAAGTGGAATAATAGCACTATAACAGTGTAGTGTGGAAATCGCCTAAGAGTCCACTAACATCGACCCAGAAAGATTACACATAATAAGAATAATTGTCTACCCTGATCCTGGAGAAAAGCCTGGGGACAGTAGAATCCCAGTAAGACAAATGTCTCATGAATGGTAATGTTTTAGGGGTTGGAAATGAGTGCATACTCCAGCTTTATCCTGGAACGGTTTGTACTCATTACAAAAGAGGAGGTCTGTAATCTGTGTGTTATCCAACTTTGCCACCGCAGGTCCAGTGGGGCTGACTCACAGTGACCACCCTCTCTCCTCCCCCCCCCCATCCCTGGATTATTCTAATGTTTTTCGTATAGGCCTGCCTTTGAAAACAGTCCAAAAATTACAATTCATACAAAATGTGGCTGTCAGGATGCTAAGAGGGTCCAGTTACTTATCTGTTTATGATCTGAATTTAAGGCCTCGATGCTGCTCTACCAAGCCTTCAATGACTTATGATCCAGATTTCAGAAGGACTGGCTCTCCTTGTACCAAACATCCCATATTCTCACATCTGGGGATGGAGGAGACCTGACTAGTCTCACCATTAGGGGAAGAGCACTGGATGGTGTCACAAGGAAGGACATTCTCCCACTTGGAATGTCCCTTCCAAGATGTATATCAAGTGCTAACTTTATTGACATTTCAGTGCCAGAGAGAGAGTCATCTGCTTGTCTATTTATGAGTGGTAGTTGCCATCATTCTCACTGCTGATTGTTCACTGGCTTTATTAGACATTTATTTATTGCATTAACTTATTGGGTGTTTCACAAAATAATCACACTTATAATAATATACCAGCCCAACAAAAAAATATATTTATATATAGACAGTGGGTTGGATTTTGGATCTGTTCTCAGTGGAAGGGATCCATTTATAGAAGGGTCTCTACCAGATTTCCAAAGAACCCACACACACACATACACACACAGAGACCATGTACCACAGTCAGCAGGTAGCATTTGCAGGGGACTGAGGGGATTAAAATTGAGAAAGGGGCAGAAGAGTCTGCCTTTGCCAATCCAGATGCAGATGTCAACATCTGGATCCTATTAGTTCATAGCTGCTATTTCAATCTATAAAACTTTCTTTCTTACACTCCCTTGCGCCTCCTCCAACTTTGACAACCCTAAATATTACACAGTATTGCACTTGAATAGAATAGCTGTTGTATTTCCAAGTGTGAACAGCTGGATGCAAGCACAGAATAGTGAAGAATTCTTTTATATTCTTTCAATATTGTGCCTCGCTTTAGTTTGAAAAACCTTTGTCTCTAGGAAGTCTGTCAACTTCTGTTGAACAAAATCCTTTTAGCTTATCAAAAAGTGTTAAGATAATTTGCTGGAGAGGGAGAAGAAAGGAATGCTAACAATGCACCAAATCTGCCAAAATGTAATTATAGCTTCAGAACCTCAACAGTTCAGATTGCTAACATCTTTAATTATTGTTAAATTTTGAAATAATATCTCATGCATAATCATTCCCCTCTATCGTTAATGATCCCATTAGGGATACAATCAAGAGGTAGAGAGCTCAATTACTTGCCCATGGAAGATTTAGTACATACAGGCATGCAAAAAAGTATTGTGAGATCACTGACATGTTTAGAAATTTGTTGCATATCACTTGCAGAATATTGTTCTGTATTATAATCTGAAGATCAGAAATCTTCTATAAAGAAGCAGTGCACTGTTGTAATTTTATTAGACAATTAACACTCAGTGAGTGTACAAGATAAAAGCAAGATAAATAATATTTTGCTAGTGCAAAAATATTATTATTATTATTATCATCATCATCATCATCATCATTAATTTTATATTGCACAATCACTGTACATGGTGCTTTACAGGTAAAAGAACAACAAAACAGTTTCCTGCCCTGAGTATTGCAATCTACTTAAGACATGACAGAAAAGGAAAAGGGGATGGCAGTGTGAGAGGGGATTAAGTCCAGAGATACTGCTTCTTTTTCTCTTCCTCCAAGGCCTACTCATACTCATATACAAATACTCATACACAAATTCAATCAAATTAAAGAGGATTTCCAAGAAAACTTAAGTGATGACTGAAGAGTCACCAATGCTGTTGGCAAACAGAAGCAGAAAAGATTCAGAACATGAACTGAAGGAAAGATAACTGAGTAAAATACTTCCAAACAAAATTAATAAATAAATGACAGATAGAGTCAAAGACCTTCGTGATAATATAAATGATAAAGAGGGAAGTCTTAATGTAGAAAACTCTTTTCTAAGCAATATTTGATAAAGCACACTGGATGATAAGATTACCAATGATGGTAATTATGGAGGCTATATATTTCATCCCAAATTAGAGGAAGCGTGTCTCCCAACAGTAGTTGTCAGAGATGCTAAACTCTGTGAATAATGTTTTCTGCCACATTTTGGTTTTTTTAAACTTCCAGTTCTTTCTGTCCTAAATATATGATTGACAATTTTTGACAAATTCTTCAAAGAACAAACTGAAATGAAATTGTCCCCCAGCTGCACAAGCTAAATTCAGTAGGTATGGCTGTTCCCACCATGGGGAGGACCGTATGTTGCTATTGCCTAGTGCAGTATATGTATTTAGATAATAAGATAAAATGAGGTGGCAATCGTAATTCAGCATTAACATAGTGGCATACACAAGAATTCAAAACTACAGTCAAAGTCCCTGAACATGATGGATAGATGGATCTAACAATATTGTTTCCTCCCACATGTTATTTTTCATCTCATGTTCTTTGTATCTCATGAGAGAAATAATGTATGAATTTGGCTAAACTCAGAAGGGATAAGTTCTACCACAAGGAGTCATCCTTCTTAACTCAGAGCAGCTGTACGAGAAATGGTGGGGAAATCAAGAGTGGATTCAGTGATCCTCCAATGGCAGATCCTTTCCAAAATGGAAGTCTGTGAAGATGAAGCAAAACTATGGTGATCAATGAATAAGATGGGCTCTAGAAACCTCTCCAGCTACTGCATTCTCCATCAAAATCTCCAAACACTGTTCAGGGTAAGCCTCACATAAAGTATGTTATAGTCATGCAGCTGGAGTGTGAAATCCAGCTCTACTTAGTTTTATTAGATGTCTCCTTAAACAGGTCTTCTAGGTATCCTATGAATCATAACATCAGACTAAACAGAAGAATTAGCCAACTTTTTTAAAAAAGTTAATACAGGGCACAAACCCATACCAGCACAGTAGCTAATATACAAATCACAGAAGTTTAAAATCACAGAAGCAAATAATAGGAGCTAAAACCACAATAAAATAATAACATCTATGACAAACTTTATGAATATGCATATATTCTGGTATCTTAGACAATCAAAAGAATGCAAAATATGTGTTTTGGAATCATCACAGAAAGATCTTAAAAGACTTGGGAGATTTTCTTTTTTAAGAAGTCAGTCTTACACAGTCCCAAAGAAGACCACACTGTTACAAGTGAAGCCCAACATTCCATAACCAGGAGATTGCTACAAAGGTCCTAAGCATCATGGTTATCTCCACCCTCATACATCAGAATGAGTTCCCTCAGACCTTTGTAAATGACTAAAAGGGACAGGTACATACACAAAGGAGGAATGAATTAAGATTCTAAACTGTGTAGAATTTCATACACCAGAACCAGCACTTTGAATTGAGCCCAGAATGAAATGAATCATAAGGCAGTAAAGGCAAGAAAGGGCTGGTGCAATATGTAATATTTCACACTATTTTCCTTTCTCTCAAAACTTTTTTCAACACCTGGAATTTCTTGTTGCATTGATAGTCTCACAAATTAAATCTTGCTGAAAGCAAGTGAAATTCTCTTGAGGTCTGCCATAGCCATGGTGTGCTTTAATCTTCAATCTTTCATTGAGACCGCCAAACGAAGACGATAGTATTTCTTTAAAATAAAATAAAGGACTGATGTTTTACCTGACTGATAGTTGAACAAATCAGTTTAGGAGATAAAAATGGAGAAAGATGATGAAGGCAATATCTGATATAACAACATCTCAAATCATGAATTAAAAACCAGCATTAAAAATGTTGCTTCTTCCCCTGCTTTTCTGCTGAAAATTGCATCTCCTGAAGCTACCATTCCCCAAAACAGACTTCTGCAACCTATTCTGTCCAGACAGCAGAAATGTAAAAATATTTACAATTTTTTCTCATCCACAGTGAGAAAGGGTGTCTGATGTGCAGAAACTGGCGAGGGGGAGGTAAAACCATTTTTTCAAGGATAACTTTTTCACAAAAAAAGTCCTGAAAATGTCATAGAAAAGGCACAAAAACTCTATAAAGCTCATCCAGAAAGGTGAATACTTCTGAAACATTTTTTGTCTGAAGATTTGTATTCCTACCAGACATTCCCATCAATGATGAAAGCTGTAGTGCAATAAACATTGAGTAAAAGTGAAAATCCTCCACAATTCCATGCAGGAGAAAACAAACATTCTTCCACAGTATTCTCTCCATATCGAAACATCCTGCAATGTTCCAGTGGAATTATTCTGCACAGAAAAACACATGTGCAGAGGGGGAAAAAGGGCTTCATTTGCAGAAAACATTCCCCCCACTTTGCAGAAAATGAGAGGGTACACAGGAAATAAGGGTTTTTTTGTTTGTTTGTTTGTTTAGCAACAAACACACCTTCACATGTTTCTCTATGCACAATAATTTATTGGCAGCATGGAGAGTTCCAAGGCAGAGAAGGCTATCCGAAACAAATCAGCCATCAGGGATTAAATATTATATTATTTATGCAGATAGACAGATAGACAGCTCTAAGGAGTTTACAATCTCAAATCTGACAAACATATAAATTTATAAATTTGGAAATTCATACCTCTGGTATCAGTACAGAGGGACTTTCCACACTGCATTGTTATAGTGCTATTATTCCACTTTCAACATCCTGTGGAATTCTGAGGTTTGTAGTTTACTGAGGCCAAAGGGCTCTCTGGCTGAGAATTCTATGTGCTCCTCCCTAAACTACAAATCCCAGGATTCCATAGGATGTTGAAAGTGGAATAATAGCACTATAATGTGTAGCGCAGAAAGGCCTATAGATTCTAGTTCTCCCAATATTGGCTGCTCAAAAGACTGTACTTGGTCTAGAAGAGTCCAGATTTCAAATAATTTTGCACTTTTCTTGAATTATATGTCCAGTAAGGACTTGTGCTCACGACAGATGAACACGCCACACTGTACAGATCAATCAGTAATAATATTAGTTTTCTATTTTTTTACACTTTTCTTTATTCCTTTCTTTCTCCTTCTCTTTCTTATTTGAAAAAAAAATCACAGATAAGAGGTACCAGTAAGAGGAGAAGAAAATGAATGAAGAAGAATAAACATGTCTCCACTGACATACACTCAGGTTTAGTTTTAATATGTCATGAAAAGTACTGCTGCTGATCAAAGACTTCAACCAAAAGGTGTGTTTTCTTGAGGAATGATCTGACAAGAAAGAGAGAAGGAACGCCACACATATTTTTCTCAAAAGCCTTTCAAAGCATAATCAGCAATGAAGGAGAGAAGGTGGAGTCAATTAATGGAACGGGAGGCCTTTGAACAGGTAAGGACATTTATATGCACATGAATACAAAATAGGAAACTATTTCATGCTTATGATGGGAGCAAGATAGAGATAAAGATTCATCCTCTGAATGGGAAGTTTGCAATTTCCTGAGTAGCCAAATATGCAGGTTGTTTTGATCCTTTCGTATCACACCTGAGCAAAAGAGAGTCGGCCAATCTAATATGCAGGTCACAATAACAAGAGTAAGGAAAAATACATGCTAAGTACTAAGGCTGTCACCAAGGCAGCAAAAACTGACAGGTAGAAGCCAGGCATGAAGAGGACAGAGCTGTGTCTAATACAGGTTGTTATGTAACCTCTAAGTGTGGGGCCTTCGGGTGGTGACAGGGGATACCCTCTTATCCTCAGGTTCAATTGCCATTCTAACTAACATTTGTGCATAAAATGGGAGTTGGTACCATCTTGTTCTTCACCTTAGCCAGAACATAAATGTCTTATGTTAACAATGACTATGTGCCAACACTGCACTCTCTGGTACATCTAAAAATTCAATAAGACAAGCTTTAGTTGATCTAAGCAATGTACCCATTGTTTCCATGATGACTTCTACAGTCAGTTTATCCATACAACTGCAGGTTCCCTCCTTGGAAACACTGCCAGCTGGCCGTGAAAGAAAGTGCGCAAGCAGTTGGCAGTGCTTGTTTGCATCATCTAGAGCTGCTCACAGTTAAACATCCTTGGAAACTTAAAGGAATGTTCCAAAGACTGTAAAATATTACATTGTGCCAAACAACACAATAAAAGTCTCATCATGTTGAACTGGGATTGTAACAAAAATCATGCCCTTTAAATGTATTTGACAAGGCTGATTGAGCATACATCTCCAAACTGCTGGGTTTTTTTCCCCAGCTGACTAAGAGGTCAAGTAGAAATATGGATGTGAAGACTAATATTTTTTAAATAGGATAAGGAGATTAAATGACAATAACATTGTAAATGACATATAGGATCACTATAATTGACAGAATGCCTGAGTATTCTTGGGTTTACTCATGTGAGAACCAATATCACAAAAAAATACATATATAAAAAGAAAACTGTCCTTGTTTGTCTAGTATCTTTTTTAAAAAACATTAATCACCAGTGCCAAATATTTAAAAACAGACACCTTGAAAGCAACAAAGCTCTTAGCTGGATTTATTGAGCACACTCTATTGCACAAATCACTGCATTAAAAACACATATCTGACTAACATCCCCACTCAATAACCTCTCTTAATGTATTTCGGGGGGGGAGAGAGAAAACAATGACAAAGAAGTCACTGTTGAAATAAGGCTGATTGATTTCCATCCATTATTGAAACTAATCTTTGTTCCACTGAACACAAGATACATATTGGGATTTTTTTTCAACCCTATGGATTTTATAAAGTTACACACCCTCAAGTCAAAATCAAAATCAACCTACAGTGTCCACAGCTGAGAAGGAGGAACAGACAAAATTTTTAAACCCTCTTTTTTCTGTTTTGTTTTGTTTTTTTCCTTTAAAGGATGCCAAGTGGTCTCAGCAAATTATACTTCCTTTGGCTCTTGGTTGCAGAAGCCCTGGAACATGTGGTTTCAGGTTTTCTTCAAAGAAAAGTAGGCACCCATGGAAATTATTCAGATTTTCTGAAACTTGAGAAAACAATATTTCAAGTAGATAACGAGAGAGATATCCTAGCAAGTTTTCCTCCTCCTCCTCCTCCTCCTCTTGCTATTGGCACCACCACCAGCTCTGGTAAATGGGAAAGAACAAAGAGTTCTCCTCCAGTACAGATTATGGTTGTACCAGTGTGGTGCAATAATCTGAGTATTGGCCTGGACTCTGGGACACCAGGATTTGAATTCTCATGGGTATTTGCTGGTTGATCATGGGCAAGTCATACTCTGTCTACAACCTAAGAGGAAGGTAAGACAAATCTCCTCCAAAGAAATCTTCTCAAGAAAATGCTAGGATTTGGCCACCAGAAGTCAGAATCTACTTGAAGTCATGAAACAATGATGGACTGTAGTCTGACACATAGGAGATGCATAAAGCTTCACCTCAGGTTGCAAGCAAATGTAAAAATACAAAGAATATCCTGGTGGAGCAGATCAAAGGCCTTTCTAGTCCAGTATCCCATTTCCCGCAGTGGCCAATCAAAATGTTATAGGAATCTAAGAAGCAGAAAATATGAGCAACAGCATCCTTCTGCTTGTGTTGCTGATCAAACAATACAGAGTCATACTGCCTCATATAAAAGAGTTATACACAAAGGATCAAAAATATCACTAGTACTAAACATTTGTGCCCCAAACAAGGAAACTGGAAACTATGGTAATATTTGCAAGGCAGGTACTCTGGAGACATGATATCTGATTATAGTTAATTAACATTAATTTCCCTTTTTTAAAATTGTTTCACCCAAGTGCAGCATAAACATAACATAAACTCCTTTCATTGCACTGTTTTGTTTTGTTTTTTGCACTTACTGGTATTTCAGTGAAAGATGACCAAAATACATGGTTAGGATGAACAACTGAACTAAAGAAAAGGCAAGCCAAGCCAAGCCAAGACAAGACAATGGCTCAAACAAGCAAACAAACAAGCAAACCCTAAGCTCCAGGTGATATTTTATCACAAGAGGGTAATTACAGGTAATTTCTTTTACCCTCAGTGTAGGGATGTAATTCTTCGCCAAGTTTCTTCTCAATGGCAGAAACAAATAATTTCATCAATTTTCTTAACTCTGAGAGAAAGACTTCCAAAACCACACGGTTTTTGAAGGCTTTTTACAATTTAAGAATTATTCTGTGCCGAATTTGTGTATGGTTGTGCAGGAAACAGCATTTTCTGCATGGAAAATGATACTCCAACACAGAAATGTTTAGAAACACAGAAATCAGAACATGCTGATTTCTAAGCAAATCAATCATGTGCAAATATTTTGTAGAATAAATCCCCAATTACAGTATTTTCTGCGCAGAAAACATTATTTTCTACAAATGAAATATTAGTCCATTAAAATATTATTTTCCATGCAGAAAATGATGTCTTCTGTGTAAAACAACCATGTGCAAATTTTGCACAGAATAAATCCTGAACTGTGAAGCTTTTCATCAGTTCAGAATTATTCTTGTTGGGGTTTCTCAACACTTGAAAAACAAGGTTTTTTTTTAACCATTTCTTGAATATTTTTAATATTCTTTCCATTCCTATCTCAGTGAATACAGAAATAGAACATATTTATTTTATAGGGCTGTGCATAATGTGCATGAATACATATTAACATATATACAAAATACCTTCATATGAATTTATTGCCTATCAGCATGTAGACTAACATTATTTTTTCCAGAAGGTTAAAGATGGTGGAATGATAAAAGTCATTGTCATTAGTGAACAAGGCTTTGTATGTTTCAGTATGAAGGTACTTAGAGGATTACCTTTCTCACTAGCATTGACCTACCTGGCCTTCAAAATTGGCCACTGAGGTTCTGCTTGTAACCCCCCAAGTAGCACAGTATGCAGATTTATTAAATGTAGCAAGGCCTTCTCAAGAGTGGCACCCTGGCTCTGGAACCTTCTTCCTATAAAGATTCAGATGCTCCCTTATTCCTGTCACTCAGGTACCAGTTTAAAACATTTATTATTTTGCATGGACTAATACCCTAAAGGCACCAGATGCCATCTGTCTTTGAAGTTAAGCAGAGTCTACTCTGGTTAGTACTTGGATAGGAGACTGCCAATGAGTAGCGGATGATGTAAGAGATGTCATCACCACCATCACCCTCTCCTCCAGGGACATATTCATTCTCCCACACTTTCCTGCTATACCTTTATTCAAGCAAGTTTTGTAGTACCTGCAACACCTTTATATAAAAAAAAAATCACATAAGGTGTGGTATAACATAGCCTTTTCTGTACCTGACACCACAGTGGATCACTGAGTAACAAAATTTAAATAAATTTCCAGTGCTCACTTTTAATACTAGGACTAAATAGACTGCAAAACATTTCAACAATGAATTATCCAGAGTACTTAATGCCACATCAGTAAATGGGAAAATAACAATGTTCCAGAATTTGATCCTGGATAAGTATACTGATTTAGGGTGTTTTACCAGGAGCTGGGTGGATGAAGCGGCAAGTATGGAGTAACCTCTCCCAGTTTTGCTTGCTTGGGCTCTTGATACAACAGGTCTGGGGGCTGGTAAAATGGAGTTGCTCTGGTCTATCATGTTTCCATCTCTGACACCAAATGCCCATGCTGACAAACTCAGAAGACTGTGCACATATTTAAAGATGGCTGGCCAGGACAGAACAGGGATTCTGCTGGTGCACTACCTGCCACACTGTTCAAAAGTCTTCTTTCCTGAGCTGACTGAGTTGAGCTTGGCAGCGATACGGGAGTCCCTCCAGCTTGTTGCACTGGGGGACTTCAACATTCATGCCAAGGCCATTCTGTTGGGATGGTTGCCATAGCTGCTATGGTTGTCATGGCAGCCATGGAACCTACTCTGTGACTCATAATATGCAATAAGTTTCACAGCTTTTGACTTGTACTTTGTCCTACACTGTTGACGTATGTGCCCCAAGTTGGGAATCACTGCTCTAGTGGCTACAGGTCCAACGGATGTAGCCTTGGCTCCTACTTCTCCGTGTTATTGGATGGCTTTCAGTTTGTGCAGCCTATAGATATGGATCACATCCTTTGAGAAGTGAAAATCACCCTGCCCTTGTGTGTACTGTGTGTCATTTCTGATTTACAGTTACCCTAAGGTGAACCTATCAATGAGTTTTCTTGATAAGATTTGTTCAGAGAGGGGTTGCCTTTGCCTTCCTCTGAGGCTGATATTTATCCAAGGTCACCCAGCAGGTTTCCATGATAAACACAGATTCAAACCCTGGTCCTCAAAGTCACTGGCCAACAATAGTGAAACTATTATGTGGGGGGAAATCCCCATACCTCTACATACTGGAAAATTACCAGCCAGTCCCCATTATCCCTTTTAGGCTCAAGGCTCTAGAGTGCACATTTACCTCCTAACTTCAGAGCTTCCTAAATGAAATAGATTATCTAGATACATTTCAATCTGGTTATGGTCCAGAGACCATAACCACTTTCTGGCCACTTTCATGGATGATCTCTGCTGGGAACTAGACAGAGGTACCACAGTTCTCAGGGACTTTCAGTTCCATCAACTGTGGTATCCTTCTGAGCTACCCTTTTGGGATGGGACTTAGGAACACTGTTCTTCACTGGTTCTAGTCCCTTGTTAAAGGGTGAACTGAAAAGGTGTTACCGAAGGATTCCTTTCTGATACCTTGGGTGTTGGCCTGTGGAGTCCCTCGGGGCTCATTTTTCCCCCTATGTTGTACAAATTTACTTGAAACCATTGGAAAAAATAATCCAGAGCTTTGGGTTTCAGTGTCACCAGTAAGATGATGATAGTCTGCTCTGTTTCTCCTTTCCACTTAATTCCAAGGAAGCTATTCTGATGCTAAACCATTGTCTGTCATCAGTAATGGATTTGATCAGCATGAAGAAAATGATGCTTTAACTTGATAAAACAGTGATGCTCCTGGTGAGTAAAAAAATAAATTATGGAATTGGACTTAACCTGTGTTAGATGGCATTACACTCCCCCTGAAAACTTGGGTTCATAACCAGGGCTTATTTATGGACTCAGCCTTGGATGATGAGGTTTTGGCTGTGGTCAGAAGTTCATCTGCACAGTTAAAACTAATGCAGCAGTTCTGCCACCTCTTTGAGATATATCAGACCTTGACACAGGGACATATGACTTGATTACATCCTGTTTAGAGTACAGGCATACTTAACAAAACATCTGACAAAGAACCTCCCTTTCACAAAGTCTTTTAGAGTAGCCGAGCCGAGCCACCTCCCTCCTGTCTTCTGTCTAGCTGGATTTTTTTTTTCCAGCATTGGCATTGGGTGGATGGTGAAGGAGGGCTGGAGTAAGACAGACATTCAATACTGGGTTGCAGCAGTATGTCTGAGCAAACAATGCAATAGAGCTTGACCTGGGAAAGCATGGGATTTTATTCTAGGTGACCCTACTGTAACTGTGCGCGCTTGCAATAGGCAAGGTTAACAGATGCCTCCAGAATCACTTACTGGCCATGTGTGGAGAGCAAAACAGAAAGAAAAGGGGAAAACAAATTAGTATGACTCACCAGCTACCCAGGCATGCTGAAAAAGCACAGATCTATCAGTTTTGCCACCAAAATGGAAATCATAAGAAAAACGGAGATTGTAAAAAGAAAAACATCATGCATTTTGGAAGAAGCTTTCAGTGGCCACTAAAAGATTCAAAATGTTTTTGTTTATTTATGCAAGACTAACCTGGCCTCTTATATGTACATAATGTTAGTTTGGAATAAAAAGTTTGCTGAAAGATGTTGAACTGCTCACTTTTTTTTTCTTTTTTGTTTTTGTAGAAACCTGTCTCAATTCTTTCCACTGGTGCAAAGGTTTCAGTTAAAGAAGTAAAGGCCAGGAATACACATCTGCTTTGTTGACTGAGGTATACCTATAGTGTAAAACATTCTACATGGGAGTATCTTTGGAAACTATTCAGAAATTTCAGCTGGTCCAAAATGCTGCAGCCAGACTTAGAACTTCCTTGTTGAAATACCTTTACTGGCTACTGATTTGTTTCTGGGCACAATACCTAGTGCTGGTTATGGCCTAGAACTATATTAACAATGGTGGGAAGGGCCCTGGGGAAAGCCACTTCTTGGTGGCCACTCTAAGGCTGTGGAACTTTCTTGCATAAGAGACTAGATCAGTCTCTTCCCTGCTCTTCTCCCCGCAGCAGGTAAAACATTATTATTTGAACAAACCCTTGTTGGCCTATTGGCTATGCAGTAAAGTCTTTTAATAGTGTTGTATTTTTATGTTATTATCATGGTTTTTTTAAAAAAAAGGATTTGACACTAATTTAAACTACTGATGCTTAAATATATTTATTTAATTGTCTTATAACTTTTTTTATCATTGAGATTTTTTAGATATACCTTATTTTTGATGTGAGCCACCTTGGGTTCCATGTTGGGACAAAGGCAGTACATGAATAAATAAGTAAAATTTTAAAAGTATAAAAAAAATGAACAAACTGGAAGCTACCTCCATCTACTGAATTAGCAAAACTCTTAAACTCCAATCCTATAGCTCCTTCCCTGGGAATAAATCCCACCGAATTCAATAAGATTCACTACTCATTAGAATGCAACTGTTCTCCAGGCTTGGAAAAAAGATCCAAGTGGGATATCACTCTGCCAGTTCTGCATCTCAGCACACCAAAAAATATTTTTGTTCAGTAGCTTGGCTGAGAAACCCATGCCAATAACATGGGGAGTGATGCTCACGCAGAATTTAGCAAGATCAGAATAATGCAATAATTTGAATTTTTTAAAATGTGATTGTTAGCAAAAAAAAAATAAATGTAATCCATTAAATAAATAGTTATAATATTTTCCCTGGACACCTATGATTTCTAAATGTGCTCAGGTTGGTATAAGAGGCAGCTATCATCTGTCTTACATTCTACAGAACGTCTGTTCTATGCAGTAACGGTTGATTTCAAATCAAATTATGTTTCTCTACATTTCTGGTAGAAAGAGAGTGTAAATGAGCTGACTTCAGTTGAAGAGTGAAGAGTCAAAAGATGAGGCTTCCTGTTCACAGGGAACTACCTCTGAAATCAATACAATGGAATAGCAAGCCCTACTTCAGAGGATTTCACAGGGTTCAAAAGCAAAGTCAGTCTTGTTTGAGACATGCTGCCCCTCAGAAGGGAAGGCAAGATGGACAAGATGGAACATTGAGGACTCAATATTGAAAAGATCATGGGTACAAGCAGATATGCATTTTCTACCACTGAACCTCTAACTCCCCAAATCTCTGTAGGAAGGGCATTGGCAGAAAGGTAGTATATAAACTCCAATTCACAATAGTTCTTTATTTTAATATTTTTTTATGTTGTTGATGTTGTTCTTGCAAAACTCTGGACGTGATTGTCATACAGCTTCAAAGCATGGGCCTGTCAATGTTCTTTCATCCCATGACTATTATTTTTTTTAACTCCTCCTAGTATGTTTGTCCCCAAAGAAAGCCATTCCACATTTCTACAGCTACTAGAGTAAAGTCAAATATTTATAAATGATCCTTTGAGACGTCTTTGTGCAGCTTCTTTGTCAAGCAGTGCTTTTACAATCTATGCAGAATGCTGAGCATTTCATATCTCATTTAAGTCAATGTTATTTGGGGCACTTTGTCAGATCAAGTCAATCATGGCAAATCAGTAAGTTTTCTATTCATTGCAAGGTACAAGCACCCCACATTCCCTTAGAGGATTTAATAAGCAAAACTTTTGTCTTAAGAACTTTATTTCTCCCAAACAAATATTTTGTCTAAGAACCATGTTTCTCAAAACTAACCCAATAGCTGCCCAAATGTACCATATTTGCCAGTGTAATAGACGCACAGGCATATAAGACGCACTCCACTTTCAAGGGGTATTTTTCAGGAAAAAAAAGTTTTTAGTTCCCTGGTGAGGGGAATGAAAGGAGTGCTGCACCAGGAGAGGAGGGGAATGAAAACAGTGTTGCACCAGGAGAGGAGGGAAATAAAAAGAATGCTGCACCAGGAGAGGAGGGGAACGAAAAGAATGTTGCACCAGTTTTTCTTGGGCCCTAGGAGGGTCAAAATGCAAAGGAGAAGAGAAGAAGGTAAGGAGTGCTTCATCTGGATTCCATTACCCCTTTCCCTTCCTGTTTGCTTGGGCAAGGAGAACTTTGGCTCCTGCTTCATTCACTATGTTTTTAGCATTACCGTATTTTCTGGTGTATAAGACACACCTCATTTTCAAAGGGCATTTTTAAAGAAAAAAGTGTGTTTTATACGCCAGCAAATACGGTATTAGTTTTATCCCTGTTGGGATAAAACTATAATTTCATTGTATTTGAGAGAAGCATCACAACAGTCCTTTACTTTAGTTCCCACTAAAAATGCATAATCATTGATATGGATAAACTATAGTACGGTGCAAATAAAAATAAGAGAGCATCTCTGTGAAACAAAATTAATCTTAAAAGTCAGGCATCAATATTTTTGCTTCTAACTAACTGCATCTCTTCGTCTTCAAAGAGAGGAAGAAACATCAATGCTCATAAGCACAGCCATCACAGTAAAATAGTTACAGTATGTGCAGTTATAAAGTGAAACAGATACAAGGGTTTTTTTTAAAAAAAAGGATGAAGAAATGGTCTGAGTACAAAAATGAATGAGAAGAAAGGAGCCAGTTTCACACACAAACTCAAGTAGGACTTTTTTTTTTCAATCAGAGTCATATGAATCATTTCGATTAGTCTAAATAACTACCATGATCTGGAATCACCACCAATGCTGGTAAACTGCATTCCTAACAATAATTTTGTCTTTCTGGGTTTCTTTGTGCAAACACCCAGAAGCAAACTAATTCCCCATCTCTCTTCCTCTCCTGTCAGGATACAACGAAGATGCAATCATCTTCCAACTGGACTGAAGGAGTACTCTGAAGAAGTCCCCGGATATAATCAGACTCTGCACACTCTCAATCCAGAGACTTCACCATTCTCATTTGATGAGTGGGGAGGCACGGTACAATATTTCCCTGAAAGATTGGGTTACTATAACATATAATGCATCACAGATAATCCAGGCCTGAGTACTACCATACTTCAGAAACATATTTTTAAAGAACATTGCTGGGCAAGGCTTTGAAGAATAACAAAAGACATGAACTTGACATCCCAAAATCAGGCTGAGCCTTTCAATAAGAAAGACTATTATGGGCAATCCTTACTTGTTCCATCATCATCTGCTTTTTCCTACATCAATTCAACAAGATGTTATGGTGTTATCACTTTAAGAGAATCAAGAATATATATATATTTTATTCATATAAAATATGACAAAGTTCCTAGAGGGGGAAAAGTGAACAAAATCTGATGAGTTTTGGATGATATAAACCTTTTTGGCAAAATAGCAATATACTGTGTTATTACTCCTGAAATGAAAATGGTTTAAGGTATAATGCCGGGAATATTATAACTTCTAACCATTAGTTTTCTCATTTTTACTTAGTGAGAAAAGAAGCAGAAACCAAAAGATATATGAATTTCATTTACAGCTTCCAAATACAACAATGCTGAGCAGAGGGAGGAAATGTTAACATTTGCAAGGAGCATGGCTTTTCAGAGGCAGAAGCATAAATGACAAGGGAGGAAGATCATTTTTATCTTGAAAAAAAAATGAAATTAATGCTTCGGAAATTAAATATTTATTTCCACTACTGGAATATTCACTTCCATAATCATAAGCAAAAAACTATTTTCTCCCACCCCTTATAATATGTGAGAGGGAGACGGCTGTAGCTCTTCAGAGGTTTTTGACCTACAACTTCCTGAAACACCACTCAATTGTAAAGAGGGAAAGAATATTTGATATTCTTCTCCCGAGAAAGTGTTTTTCCAGCACTCAGGAAACTCTGCTGGGAAGAACAGAGGCAGCGACAAGGCTGCTGGGAGACTCTTTGGACTCTGAGCAAAGTATTTACTTGTGCAGAAATTATGTGGGTTTTTGACACAAAAAGAATGTACACTTTTGTTGGCACAAGTTTTCTACAGTTTTTTTTTCTGCCTAGACAAATGATGTAGGGTTTTGTATAGACGCATACTCTCAAAGTGTAAATAGTAACTAGGATCTGCACAGAAATCTTCAGATTCTCATCCATCTGAAAGAATACAGTAGGAATTATTTGTTCTTCCCTATAAAAATGAAGAACACAAAGATTTACATCCCTAACCAACTGTTATAGTGAATACACCTTTGAAGGTGGCAAATTTCCCATCCCTGTAGTATGTTATGTAGCATACTATTTGTCTTTACTAATAAGTTCTTATTCTTACGGGGTTTTAAGACAAAGCAAACTTATAGTGATCCTTTCATATGGTTTTCCTGATAAATTTTATTCAGAGGGCATTTGCCATTGCCTTCCTCTCAGAGTGAGAAAGTATAATGTGCCCAAGATCACCCAGTAGGTTTCCATGGCTGAGAAAGGATTTGAATCCTGCTCTCCCAGAGCCCTAGTCCAACAGTCAAACCACAAATCCCCGCTGGCTTCTGCTAATAACTTACCAATATTTACAATATTGTAGACCCCCCCCCCAAAAAAATTCCAGATGAAAAGAGTATCAGTTTTGCCTAACAGCTTGCCAGGGAACACTAGACTATGCTGGTGTGTAGTTCTCTCAGATACGCATGATTCATTTCCCATTTATTGCCGTGGAACTCCATTTCTAAAGCCTGTTTCTTATAACTCCAGTTCTAGAGTGAAGGAGGAGTCTTCCATGTGAAAGCATGAATCTCTTCATATTTTTTTTTAAAAATTATCTCAGATTGGTCTGGACAAAAGCAGCATGTTCCGTCCCTCCTTCAGAGACTCACATCCTCAAAACAAAATTTATAGTGCATTTATGCCTGTAACTGCTAGACATCTGGGATATATATTTCCTCTTCTTTCACTGTTGCATGTGAAATGAAATGAAATTTTGCATGTGAGTGAAAATTTTCAAATTTTCTCTCCATTAAGCAAGTCTGTCAGAGTTTTTGTATGCTTTGATAATTTTTCACATTTTGGATTTTTTTTAATGAAAATATTGTCAAGGATTTTTTAAATTCCTCCTACTGATAAAAAAATTGCCTGTTTTTCATTCCTGTGCACGACAAAGAATTCAATGATGGCTGACCATTTATTCAATGTGTGAGTCAATGTTTCAAAACAAACTTCTTTTCTCAGCAAGAGCAAGAAAGTTGTGAATTACATCACATCCCAATTCATAAAAGTTCTTCTGTTAATTTCTTTAATTACTAGATAAACTGGCCTCTTGACCATGTGGAACCAGCTACGTCATATTCCCATCTAAAGCTGCCTTCTACATTCTTTGTACATTTTCAGTACATGTTATCTTACATATTGAGGAGGTTATTGTACAGCTATGCAAATTCAACACCTGTTTTCAACTATATTAAAATTCCAAGGGCAGTATCTAACAGAGTCATTCCATTAGTACAAATGATGTTGCATGAGCATGCACCAAGCTCTAGACCATCTGCAAGAAGAAATTCAATGCAATTTCCAATTCTGCAAATAGCTGTGATCAAAACACAAGATCAAATGCAATACACAGCTTGGAGTACCAACAGAAACCCACTAACATACTATTTTCACTCTCCACATTGGATTTAGGCTCAAAGCTGTAATTGTAGGAGGGAATGGTGAAGACCTGCTTTGGAATAAACCACAACAACAAAGCATTAAAAGACTGAAGCACAGCTACTAGGCTAAGCTTTAGGTTCTGTGCTGCTGACTGTGTCTAGACAACCATACTTGTTTGAAGCTGTCTCTCTGGCACACAGTTGGGATTCATATTGCCTGAGGGCGTGGAAAGCAAGAAAAGAAAAGCAATGGAAGATAGCAGTGATAAAATCTTCCATTTTGTACTCTGACAACTTTAAGGGCCCTCAATCTTGCTTGAGTCTCAGTAGCTGGTGAGAAATGCTTCCTCCACATTCCAACTGCCATTGCTCTTGCTTCTAAAGGAAAAAAAGAGCTGACAGTATCTGCTGAAATTAACTCTCCTTCCACTGCTGTCCCTTTTTCCATATGTACCATGCCTTATTTTGGTTGTCAGCCTAAGGGCAGGAAACTGTCATAATTAGCAATAATTAATAATTAATATCCCAGCATTAATGACCATGCCTTTTCCTGAGGGCAGAGGTAATAAAAAAGTAAAATAAATAAATAAATAAATAAATAAATAAATAAATAAATAAATGCAATATGTGTAACAATCACATATTGGGGCATTTTTTTTCTTTCCCCCACCTCACCAAAGTCACATATACTACAGGCCTAAGTTTTGAATTCACATTTTCTTTTGATTCACAAACTAGAAAGCATTGCCTGTAAGCCGCACCATCTTACAGGAAACCAAGCTGTTCATCTAATCCCAGATCACCTCCTTCAGTGTGAGAAATAGATTGCACGTCATACACAATTTGTGAAACTTACACAGTATGGTGTATGATAAATATAACACTTGCACACACTCCTTCTGTTTCTTATTCTTCATTGTCCAGGTTTGCTTCCATTAAGTTGACAATCATAGCTTCGGTGGTTTGACAATCTGATTCGTATATATGATAAGAAAGTTTACTATCTTCCCTAGATATGCTTCCAAACTATCATTTGAAAAAGACAGCCAAGTGAGTTATGACTTCCTACTTGAGGTTTGAATAGAAATAAATATGATAGAGTAAAGGGGAGAAAAATGAACCCATTGCTTACCTCTCAACTGTGCCTTTTTTCAAGTGGTCATCTGTGCCCTCACACAAAGGGGGTTTTGTGCCTGCACAGGGACCGAATCAGAAAGTTTTATAGCTTGGCAGGAACCCCATCCCCTCACTATCTATGGCACATTTCCAAGACCGCCAAGTTACTTCCCTCAGTTTTGAAGACTGCCAGAGAGTAAACAAGGACTTGAACAATTGAGAGGATACCTGCTGTCCTTTTTTGGGGCCCTCGATAACAAATGAACAATCTGTTAGAACATCAGAAAGTAGCTGTATGTTGAACATAGAAAACTAATACTTGACAGATGTCTAAAGAGTGGAGCTCTCTTTCTAGAGGCAATGATGGCTGTGAGTAGAAGATAGGTAAAACAATGTCTTGATTCAAACGAAACTGAGAAAAAATCTTTGAGAGGAAAATAATTTTGGATGATGACTTTGTCACGGTGAAAGGAATGGAAAGGTTCATCCCACTGAAAGACCACAAGCTCTCTTGCTTGTCTTGCGGAAGTGATAGCAAGAAGGAAGAGGACCTTCAGGGTAAGGAGATATTCATCTACAGATAAAAGAGGCTCAAAAGTTTTGTTCATTAATTGTGACAGAACCAGTGATGGAGACCAGAGTGTAGCTGGAGGCGGAACAGGTGGGTAGGGATGTGTTAGACCCTAAAAAAACTCTTCTTTAAAGGACTGGAATGTAGAATAGTAGAACATGGAGACATGGGTTGATGGTCTATACTCGCAGCTAAATATATCTTCCACGAGGAAAATGCAAGGCCCCATTTTTGAAGGTGCAATAAAAAGTGGATACTTTTGTTGGTAGAGACACTTCACACCCAGAGGATATGAAGGAGCAAAAGCATTTCCACTTGCAAGATGATAAATTCTTTCCTTGATGCTGGCAAGACTGCTGTCAATCAAAGAGAGGTTATAAGTTATCTTCCAACCTGTTAATCATAACACTCTGGCATTGGAGGGAAGAACTTGTCCTTGGTATTGTGAGAATAAATCTGGAGAGAAAGGGAGTGTGATGTGGTAACCACTGGACAAATGGAGAAGCAAGGCAAACCAGGACTGTCAGTGCCAGTATGGTGCCACCAGATTTGTGCTGTACTTGTCTCTGCTGAATTTCACTATATCTTCATCAGCAACAGAAGGAAAGGAAATAAATACACAAGATAACCTGACCATTCATGGAGAAATGCATCCCCAGGGATCCTACTCCATTTCCTGCTCTGGAGCAAATGTGGGAACATTTCTTGTTGACACAGGTTGCAAAGAGATCTATGTGAGGTCTGCCCCAAGTAGAAGGAATCAGGTGAAGGGCTTAATGTGATAAAGACCACTCATGTTGAAGAATGCGATTACAACTGAGTAAATCCTCCAGCACATCTTCCGTATATGAAAGATGAATAGGTATAAGATAAATGCACCTCCTGGCACACCAATTCCAAAACACCACAGTCAGATCACCACTGGTGAATGTATGGCCCCTAGTTTGTTGATGCAGCAAGCAGTTGTTGTGTTATCTGAAGTGTCCTGAATGACATTCCTCAATAGTTCCCTTCTGAATGCACAAAAAGCTTTGATTACAGCAAGAAGTTCCAGAACACTGATATGAAGCTGGGACTCTTGATTTGACCAATGTCCCTGAACTGTCATATTTCCACACAGTGTGCTCCCCATCCTAATAGGGAGTGACTTACTCATCTATAGTGGCCACAGAGGATGATTCTGGAGGCCTGAATGGTATGCTTGAAAGGAGATTTAAAAGTCTTGTCCACCAAAGGAGAGATTGAAGCACCTGTCAAGGTATGCTTAACCTCTCATATTGGTGATTTTGAAGAGGGTTGAACTATTTAAGAAACCAGTGCTGGAGAGGTCAGAATCTGAGATGTGCTAGATATGTAACTGCTGTAGTCACAGCCACGGGGTCTAGAAGGCTCTGTATTGTAAGACCAGAATGTCAAGGACAAAACAATACAGCTTGCACCTGCTATCTGAATGCTCTGCTGATTTGGAGATAAGTTCTCACCATGAAAGAATCCAGTGTTGCCCCTGTGAAATCCATCACCCTTGTTGGTTCCAAGACAGACTTCCTGGGGCTGACATTCAGACCAAAGCTCTGGAGGAGCAACAAGTTTCAATGAATGTCTTGACAGAACTTACTTTTGAACGGCACCACCAGTAACCACTCATCTAAGTACAGGTAAATCTGTACTCCTCAAGACCTAAGGAGATTATTATTGCCATACGTTTGGTGAAAACTCTTGGGCCATGGAGAGACCAAAGAGGAGAACTTTGAACAGAGGTCCCTGCCAATGGTGAACCTAAGAAACTTATAAAGTTGTGGCCTTACGGTAATACGGAAGTAGGCATCCTGGAAATCTATCAGTGCAAACCAGTCTCCCCTGCAAAGGGGTGGTAGAATGCAATGTAGTGACACCATCTTGAATTTCTGTGGGCATACCTATTGGTGGACACCATGAAGATCTAAAATGGGGAAAAAATCTCCATCCTTCTTTGAGACCATAAAATACTGGAAAAAGTGTCCATTTGTTCTAAAGTGATCTCTAATCTTTTCTACAGCATCTTTTTGTAGTAGGGTAGCAATCTCATCTATTGAGACTCTTGGGGAAGAAGTAGAATAAAAGATGCCAATGTGTGGAAGACTTGAAAACTCTATGGTGTAACCCACATCAATAATGATGAAAATTCAAGAGTTTGTGGTGATGCTCCATCAGGTGTTGTAATGTCAGTACAGCCTGAGTGCCTGAAATGGAAAAGGGCTCAAAAGATGAAAGGTTGGATGTGGTGACATCTGGAGAACTTAAGACAGTCGAGACTTTGATGAGTCAGAAGAGTCCTTTGAAGAAGTAGGCTAGTAACAATGTTGTTTATAAGGATGCCACTGTTGGAATATGGTTTGATGAGTAGAGGTATGTGAAGTTATATAAGGAGATTTAGATCAAGAAAAAAGATAATGATGAGGGGCATTTCCAGGAAGGTGAGTATTGCCCCTGTTGATGTTGTGTACCAAATCTGCAGCTGTAAAACAGGTCTTAAAAAGGTGATCCATAGCATCATCAGTTTTCAAGTTGAACAGGCCTTATCCATCAAACAGGCAAGGAAGGTAGCAGGTCAGTGCAAGGCATTCTTGAATGACTTAGAGATTGAGAACACAAAGAATGAAGTAGATGAACTTGTGGCAGCAACCATGATCTCAATATGATGGGGAATAAGAATGATATGATCTGGGAGATTCACTTCATAGATGTTTTTGATGGTAACAGTCCATATAAAAGACTGATGTATAAGGCAAGTCTTCTTGGTACTGACAATCTTGATAAGAATGGCAAGAAGATGCATGTGAATGTTCCCTCCAAAAAAAGAGATCTGTCCCATCTTGGAGATGTTGGAAGTGGTCTGTTTCTAGGAGAGCCATGATGCAGAAGTGAAATAGCAGTGCAAGTTTCAGAAGCAGTATCAGAAGGAGGGGAAGATTGCAGAGCATGTAAGTTCTGTTTGAGAAGTTCTTCAACATCTTGTACAGAAAGAGGCTAGAGACTGGTTGTGCTCAGCATGGATGGTCTGTGTGAGTGAGTTAGAACAATCAATGCCAAATTTTCTTGTAGGGTTGGTACCAAATCTAGAGAAGGCACTGGCACTGGCACAAAGTTTCATTGAATGTTTGGGTTTCTTCCTCTCTTTAGGTTTGAAATCTTCAATTCAGAATGTTCAACTGGTGAGATCACCCTTTTTTTGCCCAGATTTATTGTGGACAGAGTGAGAGGTCTCTGATCCAGAAGACAGAGGTCAAGAATCATCTGCTACTGACACAGTGGTAGTCAATAGGGCCAACACCATAGAATGTTGAGATGTCAAGGAAGTAGCCAATGCCGGGAGCACCATCAATACCAAAAGCACTGACTTCTGGTTGCATGGCGCTTGCGAGCGGTCGTTGGGAGTAGCGCTCCACAACTCCGAACCTCCACCTGAAGGAATCCAGCCGGTTCTAGTGTCAGCGGAACCGGTTAGACACCCCCTCGGTAAGGGGGGTGCGGAAGAGGTCCGAAGGGGATCTGGAGTCCAGTACCGAGCTCTTTCCAAAAGGAAAGAGCAGAGGCACTGTGAAGGATTGAAGGACCGTGACGGAGCCATCAGGATCGCCTTTACAAGTGGCACAAGTGCCGCCGCTGACTTTTAAAACAAGAAGATGCTTTTAAACAACATTGAGCAACCTGATCTAGTTTTTATTTCACGGAAACCACAACAAGTATTGATCTGCAATGGTGCACAGGAGTGGGAACACGAATCGACCCAGCTGACAGTGAGTATGTAGATACTGGAATGGTCGACAATTCTTAAAAGACTGTTGACAAGTTCAGAAACCAGGACGTGTCTTTATAAACAGTAACTGAATCCCCAAACTTGTTTTGGATTTATAAATATAAGACTTTAAATAAGGACAAGGATTGGATGGGATTAAAATAAATTGATTATGACAAGATTTTAACATGAACTAAATATTAGTGGAGGATCGTCGTTACGTTTTTTTAATATATTTTTTTTGTACGATTTGGGGATAGACTTTGATTTTTGAGCTTCGTTATATTGTCTGTTTTCTTGGTTTTGATAACTAACTAAAGGATCTTAACTGATTCATTGGATGGTAAAAAGGCACTTGAAAAGCTTCTGTTTTTCAGGTTAGGTTTTTTTTCTTTCTTATGGAGACTATTTGGAGGTTGTTGGGAATATTGGGATTTCGTAATGTGGCCGAAGAACTTTGAAGACTTGAGACGTGTTTGGAATTATAGAGGTCTTTTGCTTTAGGTTTTTTCCTTTTTTACTTAAGAATTGTGAAGCAATGGAGTTATTTTTTTGGACAGTGGGTTTTGGAACTATGGAACTGCTGAACTTTCATCTCAGATTGCAGAAAGAAGTGATAGTTGTGGATATAATTAGTATGAATCTTTGAAATGTTTTTTTCTTTTTTTCTTTTGCTTCTTTGCCGATTTTGAGAACTTTGGTCTTGGACATTCAATAAGAGACTTTTGTTTTTTGAGACTGTGCTGAAAGAACAGGGAAAACAGCAAGATTCCCACTCCCACGTGACAGAGCAGCTAGGGCTTTTTATCGCCAGCGAAGAAGAAAGTACATAGTCAAGGTCCTGGAAGCTGCTCCAAAGAAGGGAGGGAAGTACAATAAGTATCTGCTGGGAGGGGGAGTTGGAGTGACTTTGGCCTTGGCACAGTGACTGAAATTTATAGAATCAAACTTGTATTGTATTTTTTAATATAGACATATAAGCATACATATATATATATATACGAATATTATATCTGCTTAGACTATAAATATAATCTACATTTTGATATTTAGTTTAAATTGATTGCTTGTTTACTTTTTCAATGTAATGGTTTTGTTTTGCAATACTAATTCAATGTAAACTAAACAAGTATAGGGGATATAAGATTACAATATACATAGAGGGAATTTAAGCATTAAGTGAAGTGATTATACATACATTACAATATATAACATTGAATTGATTTTTTTATATTAATATATATTACATTATTATATTGTTATAGCATTAAGTATCTTGAGCAATCAAGTGTACTAGTAAGCTCTAAAAGGTACAAAGACCATTTATATTTAAACAGAAGACACATTCAAGTTGGGAAGAGGAAGGAGGAGAAAGAAAAAAGAGAGAACTTTTGATTTTAAAGAAAATTGCCTATAAAGAGTAAATATACAAGATGGACCAAAGAACAAGGAGAGGAGCAGCGACTGCAGCGGCAACAACAACTTCCCAGACAGTTAGGCGAACATCAACAGATATACCCCAGAAATCTCAAGACCTGATGTTGCAAATGATGGAAGAATTAAAAAACATGAGAGAGGACATCAGACAAGATTTAAAAGAAATGAGGAAAGGAATGAGAACAGATATGGAACACGAAATTGACAAGTTGGGGAAGAAATTGGAAATCATAACTAAAGATGTGACAAGGTTGAAAACAGATACTAAAGAAATAAAACAACAAGTTAAACATGTAGAAACAGAGATGATGGAGTTGAAAGGGAAGCAACAAGAAGATGAATCTCAAATTACACTGCAGGAACTGCGATATCGTGAAAGATGTCTGCATTTTAGAGGCGTTCCTGAGACTTCAGCAGAGAATTTGTATGAAAAAGTTATACCGGCACTGGCAGAATTTACCGACATTGACGAGGACAAGATGGAAACATACATTGACAGAATGTTCAGAGTATCCTCCAGAGTAGCGAGAGAGAGAAAATTACCAAGGGATATTATTATAACTTTCACCAGGACAGTGATAAGAGACAAAATATTACAACGAAGCTACGATGGAATATTGAAGATTGAGGAGAAAGACATAAAAATTTTCAAAGACATACCTCATCAGATCTTAAAAAAGAGACAAGAGTACAAACCCTTGGCAAATCTTCTGGCACAGCATCAGATTAATTACAGATGGGAAAAAATTGAGGGTATCTCTTTTACTTACAAACAACAGAGGTACAGGATTAACTCAGTTCATAAAGCAAAAGAGATGATGGATAGACTTAAAAAAGACCTACAAAAAACTACTTCGGATAAAGAAAAAGATCTGGAACAGTAATCCCCAGATGAGGAAAGAGAACAACTTCAAGTAGAGGGCGATAATGGTGAAATGGAACAAGGAGTGTTGCAACAAGAAGAAGGGGAGTCAGAAGGAGATTTATTAAAGTACTAATCAGTTTTTCTATAGAAATAAGAAATTAATAATAAATTTGACAAAATGGATTTAAAGGTATACTCTTGGAACATTAAGGGATTTAACTCTGAATACAAAAGAAGACAAATATTTCACCAGCTGAAAAAACAAAATTTGGATATAATATGTCTGCAAGAAGCTCGAATTAGGACTCAAGATTTGAGATATGTTCGAAATCTGAAATTAGGAAGCTGTTACGCTGCAACGATCGACAAAAAGAAAAGGGGTTTTTTGATATATGTAAATTCAAGACATGGTGCACACCAAATTTTTCAGGATAGCAACAGTCGATATCTTGGTGTAGAAGTTACTACCAAACAGGACAAAATATTAATAGTTGGTATATATGCACCAAATGGAGCAAAAGGCGAATTCTTCCCCACAATACATGAAGAGATACAGAAGTATCTAGATGAAACAGGAAATTCAAACATGGTTGTTTTGGGGGATTTTAATGGGTTGTAAATCCAAAAACAGATAGAACAATACAGAAGTTAACTCCCCGAAACAACGGTAAATTGCCTAAGAGCTTCTTCAATATGATAGATGATCTAAACTTTTTTGATACATGGAGATAAAAAATGGACAATTGGATGGACATATGTTCTATTCTGACCGGCATAAGTCAATGTCCAGAATAAATATGATGTTGGTATTTAAACAGTTGTTGTTGAAGACTACAGATATAGACATTCTTCCCAACTTGTGTTCAGACCATAACCCACTATTAGCAAAGATAAATATTAAGGACAGAGAAAGAACATGGAGAATGAATGATGAGGTTTTGAAAAAAGAAAAGTACATAATTGAAGCAAAAAAGGAAATAATCAACTATTTTAGTGAAAACATGACACCTGAATTGTCGATGAAAACTATTTGGGACGCAAGTAAAGCTGTGATGCATGGAAATTTTATCAGATGGTCCGCTGTGACTAGAAAAGAAAAGAGAAATACTCAACAGCAAGGAAGTTGAGAAACAGATGAGGCAAAATCCGTCAGATAACAAGATTAGATTACAGATGAAGGTTTGTCAAGCAGAACTAAATCAACTTAATCTGAATGAAATAGAACAGCAGATGCGAAGAATAAGATATAAGATATAATTTTTTTGAGCAAGCAAATAAACCTTCAAAGCTTCTGGCTAATTTGCTGTGTAGAAGACGGCCTAGGAATATCATATCGGAGATCAAAAGTGGAGAAGAAAGAATTACAAAACAAGATGGAATAAGACATGTATTTTATAAATATTATGAGAAGTTGATGAGTAAGATTTCAAAATTGAAAAAGCAACACGAATTGGAAGAGTATTTAGAAAGAACAAATAAAATGAGATTCACTGAGGACCAAACAGGGACTTTGAATAAACCTATTTCAATGATGGAGATAGTGGAAGCAATCAGAAATTTGAAGAATGATAAATCTCCAGGACCAGATGGCTTTACTGCAAAATATTACAAAACTTTGGAACATGAGATTTCAATCCCCCTGCAAAGTACAATAAATGAGATAATAAAAGAAGGAGTACCAGACACCTGGAAAGAGGCAAATGTGGTGTTGATTCCAAAAGAAGGCAGAGACTTAACTGACGTAAACAACTATAGACCAATCTCACTTTTGAATACAGACTATAAGATTTTTGCTTCCATCGTGGCAACGAGACTTAAAAAGGTTTTGTCTGAGATTATTCATGAAGACCAGAATGGGTTTTTACCGAAAAGATCTTTGAGAAATAATATCAGAACGGTCTTAAATATAATTGAATACTATGAAAAGCATAACGAAAGGAAAATGGCCATGATATTTGTAGATGCAGAGAAAGCTTTTGATATGATCAGTTGGCCATTCATGAAGACAGCTATTAAACAGATGCAGGCTGGAAATAAATTTGTGTCATGGATTGAAGCAATCTACAGTCAACAACGAGCTCGACTGGTCATCAATGGAGAAAGAACAAAACAGATTGAACTGAACAGAGGGACAAGACAGGGTTGTCCTTTGTCTCCTCTACTGTTTATAATGACAATGGAAATACTAAACAATGTTATAAGAGAAGACAAAGTCATAAAAGGAGTTCAAATCAAGAAATATCACTATAAGCTTAAAGCTTTTGCTGATGATTTGGTCTTATTTTTGGATGAACCAAAGAGTAGCATTAAAGACCTGATTAGAATAATTCAAGAATATGGAGAATTCTCTGGATTTAAGGTCAACAAAGAAAAAACAGTTTTACTAACAAAAAATATGACTGAGAGAGAAGAGACGGAATTAGCACATTTAACAGGCTTTAATAAAGGACAAAAGGCAAAGTATCTAGGCATCTGGATAGCAAAAAGAAATAATGAATTATTCCAAAACAATTATGAGAAAAAATGGAGAGAAATAACAAAAGATTTGGAAAGTTGGACTTCTATGCGCTTAGTGATGATGAGGAGGATAGCTGCAATAAAAATGAATGTACTCCCAAAAATGAACTTTTTATTTCAAAATCTTCCTATTATAACAAACAGTAAACCTTTCATACAATGGAGGAAAGAGTTAACCAGATTTATATGACAAGGGAAAAAACCTAGGATAAAATGGAACATTATGACAGATCAGACATCTAGAGGTGCAATGGGACTACCAGATTTTCAGATATATTACAAAGCTGCGGCATTCGTTTGGATAAAAGATTGGATTGATCTACAAGACATGAGAATGTTGGCACTAGAAGGAGCAGACTTGAGGATGGGGTGGCATGCCTATATGTTTTATGATAAAGCAATAATTGACAAGGGCTTTACGCATCATTATATTAGAAAATCGCTTTTGAAAATATGGAACGACTATAAGAATAAAAACATAAGGCAGCTCCCCATGTGGGTGTCCCCTCAGGAAGCTTTTTTTGGAAGATGGACTGAAACAGATAAATGGCTACGATATCAAGATATACTAGAGAGATATACTCCAAATGATTTCAAGGTTAAAACATGAGAAAAACTTGAACATGAAGGAATAATATTAAGTTGGTTCCCTTACAGACAGCTAACTGAAAGATTTCAGATGGACTCAAAAACATATGGAACAGAATCAAAAGAGAAAACGGGAGTGATTAAATGGATCTTTGAAAATCCACCCCATTTATTGGCCCATATATATCAAGAAATATTATTACAGGAAAGGCAGGAGGAAACAATCAAGTCAGCTATGATTTTGTGGGCTCAAAATATCGGACATTCAATTCAATTAGATGCACGGGAACAGAGCTGGAAAAGGACACAAAAATTTACAATGGCTCAGAACTTAAAAGAGAACTATTTCAAGTTATTTCACAGATGGTACATGACACCAGATAAATTAAAAAAGATTTACAATACAGGTACTGTCTTTGTTGGAAATGTCAAAAAGAGGTCGGAACGATATTTCATATGTGGTGGACATGTCCTATGGCTAAGAAATACTGGAGTCAAATATATAACAAAATGTGTGCGGTTTTGAAGGTGCAATATGCTAAGATACCTGAATTGTATTTGTTAAATATGACAAATATATTTGAAGGTACTGATATAAAGAGACATTGGAGAATAATACTTATATGATAACAACAGCTCGTATAGAATACGCAAAGTTTTGGAAAACTCAGCAAATACCCACAATTGAACAATGGTGGGGAACATTTGTCGAAAATAGAAACGCTGATATAGTCTCCCAGAGATTAAAGGGGAGATCAGACAATGAGATAAAAAAAGAATGGAAAATTGTAATGGGTAATTGCTGGGTATTACCAAATGGAAATGAGTAATTCATGGTAACGGCTAAATATGAAGGGGCGACAGTTATATACCATGGAACTGGAATCTGGAGAGGAGAATGTAAGAACTATCATATAAGATAAACATGGCATTGTGGGACAGAAATGTAAACTGGTAAAAGAAGTATAGAAAATGAACTCTAGATCAGTCTGGAAGGACAAAAATAATTCCTGTAAAAGTACAGTTATAAATGTTTTATTTGTGAAATTGAATAAAATTATTAAAAAAAAAATACCAAAAGTACTGTTGGTCCAATAGAAGTCTTGGTTGGTGCCAAGATTAATGTCAGTATTGAAATCAGCATCAATATCGATATTGTCTTCAGTATAGAAATTGTTGTAGATTTCTGATGGACAGGGGGATCCATTTGAGATTTTCAAGGTTTGGATGTTGTTGCAAAAGGAGAGCAAAGAGGCTTGTTGGTAGCAATCTGGTCTGTGACTTGAAGCAAATGCCCACATTCTGAAGGGCTGAGTATAAATCATCTGTAAGGATTGGCTGAGATGATCTTCAGTCCTTGGAAGCACGAGTGACCTCACATCCAACCCAGATAATTACCCTGGCTGAAGAAATATGTCCATTTCCTTTGTAGGGAAAATATAGAGATTTTGGAACCATTATTTCTCCTGCAGGAATGCCTATTAACCAGTATACAATGGTACAATACTAAACAGCACTTTAATGTAGAAGAAAACTATTAATTACTCTGAGGTAGGAATTTAACTAGCTTAGCCAGCCAGCTAACGATCACTGTTTACAGGAAAATATGTGAACACATCAAGAAAAGTAATTTTTGAATGTCATTTCTAAAACTTACAAGGAAAAATAATATTTATAATGTCATAAACAAAGGTTCATCTCTGTGACAGCATTCTACCATATTCTTGAGGTATTTGCCATTTTAGTTTGTTCATTCGGTCTGTTTGTTTCTACACACCTTCTATATCTTTGTAGGAAGTCTTAAGCATAGATGCACTGTATTTATATGAATGATTTGTCAGAAGCTATAAGCTTGATAATAAATAATGGTTGTGGTTTACATTTGCAAGGATGGAAATGTATTGAGGCATATAGAGATTTTATTTAACAGGACTTTTTATGTGTATTTATAAATGTTATGTACATTTTCACTTTGGTTTATAATCTTATGCAGAGTATAATATTTGGTTTATGGGAAAAACTATATTCCTCTAAGTTGAAAAACTGACCTCTCAAGTGCAGTAAAGTAATACCACAAAGCAGCTTGATTTTTCAGCCTATTCTTCACAGTGAAACTGAATTTTAGCTGAGCCTTTCTGGATATGAATTATTGAGCTATAACCACACAAAAGGGCAGAGCACCTCCTTTCGAGTGGGAAAAAGAAAAAGGGCTACATTTCCTGTACACTCAAATTTCACTGATGTGTTTGCATTGGTAGCAGTATCAGAACCCCACAACATAGCTGCGAGAGGGAGTATACACATCTTCACGCAACAGACTAGAGTATGCATGATTTGAGTCTTTTTTTTTTTCTGCTTGCTCAGGAATCTCATTGTGCAAGTGAAATCAATCACATTTTTCCAGTGGTGATAATCATGTGTACAATAACATGCAGCAGACAATCCCATGTTACTACACCATTGGGATTTTTTTTTTTAACCTATCAATCTCAACAGGTCCTTAGCTTACCTATTGCCACTCTCGCCCTAGCACAGATATTTGTTTTAACAAAGTGATCCTATGAATGGATGATTCTGATTGTGGGCCTAGCACCAAAAGGCTGGTGTGAGAAGAAGGAGCATTCCCCAAAATACATATAACATTTGACTGAATGTACCAGGCTACAGCTTGATTGTTAACATTGTGTAGTGTTAGCTTTATGTGGGTCACAGATCCAAACATGGTTGACCCAACTGCCATCCCATCAACCCAGCTTTCTAACCCAAATGCCAAGGCAACCATGGGGTGACAACTGAAGAATCCACATGGTCACACAGCCACTGTGTGGTATTCCTGCCACCAAGATACAAGACAGGTCCTTGCACCCCCAAGCTGGGCCTGACCTTTTATGTCTACTTCTCCTTAAGAGAATCCCAAACAGGATACCAACATTCATTACTTGAATTTCTCACATGTCATCTGCTAAAGTGGTGACAAATGATGCAGAAAAAATAAACCACCCATACAACAAATCTGAATTTGCAGACAGAAAGGAACTGCTTATATGCTCCCCAACTGGACCAGAATGAAGCCTGTCGTTTCTATGTCAGGTGCTCAAGACGTCTCACTTCCTCATGCTTCTGACTGGTTGTCTTCTCCCAGCTCTGCAAAATGATGACGCCAGAAAACAAGAATGACCTGCCAGGAGGCAACCTGGTGGCTCCTTACTGCCTGACTCCAGTCCACAGCCCTCAAATGAGTCTCCAAATGCTTCTGTTTTCTTCCTAGTACTGGATTACTTCAGTTATACAACATTTTATTAATATCACATCTGGTATTAATTTGAAAATTACACAACACACCCAATGGATGAGTACTTATGTCCTACTCCAGCTGTATTGGCCTTGTTAACAAGGTGAGCATCTTACATAATCATATAACTCCTGAAATGTTAGCTATAATTTTAGTTGTCAAGGAGGCTAAACAGTTGAATCAGCTATTTAATAAATACATGGAGAAAGTGTGAAAATTACTCTCAGCGGTACACTTAATTTCCACCTCTTAATCAAAACTGTCATCCATTTTGGCGCAGCATTAGAACAAAGGAAGCATCACTTCAGATATTCTGAAGCTCTGAAATGCCCTCTGCCATAAGAAGTATACAGTGTCCCTTCCTTTTGTTTTGTCCTGTACAGGATGTCAAGCATATTTGTCCCGGAAGGCATCAGGCTGCTGGATTCACTACTTTTGTTAAAGAGTGTGGGGATTTCCTGGGCCTGTTTTACCTCTGTCTTCGTTGAATCACTGTTTTGAAGCAGAATGAAAAAAAAACTGACAGTGGGCAGATGTGACAAATGTGTCATGTAGTTGCTGCAAAGTGCAGCATTTATTTTTGTAATTCTCACTTTTTTAAAAAAATGACATTTCTGTTGTCCTAGACTATTTTCTTCCATTTCCCAGCACTACCTGCAGCATTTTACTCCCAGCCCTAAGTTGGGTTCCTTTTAAATTCTAAAACATATTAAAACAAAATTTATCTTTCCTTTCTTGCAAGCACCGTATATTCTTTACTCTGAAGAAAACCCACATCCCTTCCCAAAGTTTAATCATAGCTGTTGCCATGCTCATTGATTTGGTGAATGTTATAAAGGAGGGAAATTGAAAGTTTTTAGCACAAAGAGGATAGTTCTTGAAATGTGAACAGCCAGGAAATCAATTGAAATCTCTCCCTTATCTCCAAAGGTAACATTAAACCCAGTACAAGACACAGCAATAAAACCAGCAGGGAATTGTACATTCACAGTGGGGAATTAACAATAAACATGGGAACTCTCTTATTGGAAGCCCAGTGAGGAAATACTTTACCTTATCTTCAATGGTAACATTACACCCAGTATGAGACAGACTTTGAACAGATGGAGAGATGGTTTGGATGAGAAAGATAACAAATTAGGATTTTTTCCAGAAAAGACAGTTGTGTTATTGGCTGTAGTAGGGATGGGCAGCTACATAGAGGGTAAGGGGGCAATTTCTCCCCCTAAGCCCCAATGTGGGCCACAGAGTTCCATGCATCAAGCCCAAATACCTCCGTTTTTCTCTGTATCCTTCTCAAAATAATGACTGGAAGTAACAGAATGTCACTTTCTGTAGCCATTTGGAGAGGGACTATTGAGGAAAGCAGTGGTATTTGGGGGTAATGGGATTTGTATGCATGGGGTATTTTTGCATGTTTTCATGCCTTTGGGGGATTTTTTTGTGCAGTTTTCAACCCAAATTAGCTGAAAATCACAAAAAAAATCAAAACAAACTTAAGAGGCTGGTAGGACAGGTGGGGAACTCCAGCAACAACAAAAAAATGAAGTGTAATAGACTTGAGAATATCTTTTTCTGGAATCCGGTCAAGACAGAAATAGAAAAAATAGAAACCCCCCTTTTAAAGAATATATTAGAAATTTGGAAGAAAAACAAGGAAACACTAATGCCGGCTATCTCACCATTAACTCCAGTAGTGATGATGGAAAAATTTCCAATAAATTTGAGGGATGAATTAGAGAAGGAATTAAAAAAGCAGGGAATATATAAGTTAAAAGATTGGATGAACATAATGACAAATAAAGATAGAATAAAGGAGAGATTGCAGAGTACTAAGATGTCATGGCTTAATTATATTCAGCTGGAGCAGTGGACAAGGAATTGGAAGAGCAATAACAAAGATTTTACAGAATACACTAGATTTGAACAAATGATAAGCAAAGAGATAATATGGAAGAAAATACAATATTGAAGGGTACCACAAGAGAAATATATATAATATTGTCAAAAGATGAAGATGAAGATGAAGATGAATATCTTAGAAAAATATGGGAGGAAGAATTGGTACAAAAAAATAGATACTCAAGACTGGGGAAAAATTTGGAATCAGCGTCATTTTAAAAATTTATCCATAAGGATAAAAGAGAATTATTATAAATTGGTTTGGAGATGGTACCTAACACTAGTAAGGTTAAACCACATAGACAAGAATCATTCAAGGTTATGTTGGAGCGGTTGCCAAGGGATTAGCACATATATTCATATGAGGAGGACTTGCGAAGGTATACAGAAATTTTGGCAAATGGTGTTTAAAGAGATAAAAGAGATAACAGGAATTGATTTACAAATATGTCTGAGTATAGCATTATTATCTATATTTGATAAGGTTAATTGTACCCAGACAATGAAGGAGTTAATTACAAATTTATTAACTGCAGCAAGGCTAATTATATCGAGAAAATGGAAAACTCAAGAAGATTTTCAAATAAAGGATTGGTATAAAGAAGAAATGTGGAAAATTGCGATCAGTGATAAGTTAACATGTCAAATTAAGGTTAAAAAAGGAATAATGAAAAGGAATGACTTTGAAGCAATATGGAAAATATTTGTGGAAAACAAAAGAGGGAAGTGTCACACCTCCACAAGAAGAATTACAATTTGGAAAGCAGAGTAAGCTGAAATATAATTGGCTCTGGGAATGGGTTCACATTTAGGGTTAGGGTTTATAGTTAATAACAGGATGATCTATAGTATTAGCAATAGGTTAAATATAGTTGAAAGGAATAGATTTAAGAACAAAATTACTGTAGCAATAATGAGTACAAGGAGAATGAGATTTAGATACATGAAATAAGAATATATAATCAATATGATATATAATACGTTGAATAAGTAGATGATGATAAAGGATCTGAAGAGAAATAGTAGTGTAAGCTATTTGTGTTGTAATTTTTCTCTTTTTCACATTTATGTTATTTGCATGGTGTTTTTGTTTTATTCTGTTATGTATTGTTCCTTTTTCTTTATAATAATAAAAAACAAAAGCAAAAGAACAAAAAAAATGAAGTGTGCTCGTTCTGCCCACCTTTAGTCCACAGGGAAGGTAGTTCAGGGTAACAGTACAACCTTTCCAAGCTCATTTCTGTGCAGATCTGGAGTCTGTATTCACTCTCATAAACTAGGTTTTAGGGTTTAGCTCCTGGATGAAACTTGAAACCCTCACAAGCTGCCCACCATGTTGTTCACCTGAGACCCTGCATTGTACTTTTTGCTGGGATTTGGGTGTCCAGTATTTCTTCACTGTGGCAACTAAGTTATGCTCTTCTCTTGTTCAGGAGGTCCACATTATTCCGTTGGTAGTAGTGTTTCAGCCTACTATTAGGATTTAATCTTGGGCAAGTTTGGGATTGATTTAGGTAGTGTCTTGGCCTTGCCTTTCTTGATTGTTTTAGCAAGTTTCAATATTAAGTTCTGTGTTTCACTTTCAGTCACTGCAGATCATTGTATAATTTTTGAGATAGGTGGCGTGGCTTTGGGACAGAAATATTCCATTAATTATATTAGTACTGGAATAAGTCAGAGCGATAATTAATTGAATATGCTCACTCTTTTGGTGGTATTATGATGCTCATTATTGAGTTTAGACTGTGCTTATTTTGCCTAAGGACAGGGATATCTCTCTGTTGATAATGGCCTCTTGCTGCTCAACCAACATTCTTCCTCAGTTAACAAATTCAGTTTCAGACATGTTGTTGCAGTCCAACCTAGAAATGGCAGTGGGAATTCAAAGCACATTAGGTGCTTATTGACACATCTTATCAGTTTCAGATTTAGTAAGGCATTTAGTTGGAATAATAAACTAATTCTTTAGCCTTGGGCAATTAAGAGCATTGTTTTCTCTTAAGAGTGTTGTAAATTCTCTCAAGTTTTGATTTATAAGTGCATTTCATCTGTCTTCAGCAATTCATCTTATGATACAAAGGCAGACTACTGAAAGGTAACTTGAAAGTCTCAAAACATTCAGCATTCAGTTCTTTAGCATTCTATCTCACCCGTTTGTTTCTCCCTGACCTTCAAGATGATCACTATATATCATTCTGTACTTTTCCATTTTCTGTCTTCCTCTCTTTTGTTTGCACTAACTAGATCTTATTACATTCAAATATGGTCCTCGGGGTTCCATCTCACACTTCATTCTACAACATGCAGAAAACTCTTGCTCTCTTAAAACTATAACCCAATTTCTCAATTCCAATCCCAATTTGGTATCGTAAGTTTGAGGTAACACTATCATACGGGTGTGGTGAAAAGGCTAAAGCAATCCTGCGGTTTCTAGAGCGATTTAGAGGCTCCATAGATAGCAGCTATACAGAATGGGTGAAATCACTGTGGTGCCAAAACTGGGATATATGCTCAAATGTGGAGGTGTTGCCAAGCAGGGTAACAGTTCAGAAAAGGTGTACATACAGGACACATGTGGTTGAAATCAGTTTTAGATTCCATAGTGTCCAACATTTCACAGATGAAAATCAGGATATGCCATATCAAGGTGTAGTCAAGACAGCAAAAGTTGTTAATGAGGAAGAACACATAAGTCCGAAGAGGCTGCAGAAGTTGTTTTGCCTGAATCTGCTGGGAAGGGTAAGATTCTCCCTCCATCCTGTCCCTTGCTCTCTGCTGAGTGAATTGAGTGCCAACTACTTTGGGACACTGAATTGAGTTTGCAGCAACTGAAGTAAGCAGAGGAAGAAGGCAGAAAGAGGGAGGAGGAGAGAAAAAATGGGACATTTTAAAAGAAGCTGAAAAAACTGTACGACAGTGAATTAACTGGCATTGTCCCTACCAAATCATGACAATTGGACAGTATGAGATTTGGAACTGAGCCCATGTATACCTCTTCTTCCCAGAGGGCAGGGGAAATCTATAAAGTTGTGTAGGGACTGATTTGGCATTTGCTTCTCCCCTCCTGCAATGGCTTCTTGTTCTCAGCTGGAAGTGGACTTTATCCCAATCATCTCAAAAGATTCATTTGGTACCAATACTGGTACACATTATTGACACAAAATAAGCTTTACTGATGAATAATGGATGTAGTAGGTTTTTCATAGCAGATCAAAAATCTACATGCCTTTTAGATGATAGGGATCCAGCATCCCCTTGCAGCAGATTGTAGTATGGGTATCTAAGCAACAGAACCCACACAGACTATACCGATGTTTCTAGGTTGCTGCGTGCCTCCCCCCTGAAGCAAGGCCAACAGGGAAAGACTCTTATAGTAAGGGTCTAAATAAGGCAATAGCTAATGCTCAGACCACAAAGACTACTAAGAAAAGCATAGAAAATGGAAGAATCAGAAAAATGGAGATGGAAAAGAAACCTCCCATACATCTCTCCCAGCTAGGCTGAAAGGTTCTTATAAAAAATTCTGGTGCTTTACACACCCTTTATTTACCGGAATGCTCTTCCAAGATCAATAGTTACGGGTGCTAACAGTTGTGTGTGAAGCCAACTGCAGAGTACCATTTGCTTTGGGGCAAATTCCTAAACACCTCTCTCCTGGCTAGTGGTCAATTAGAATTTGTTCAGTTCATTTTTTGTAGGATCAGAGTTCGAGAAATTACTTTTGAAAAGTAATTAGTGCTACTTACAGGCCTAAATCCATTTGCTATATCTAACTAGCAAAGACCCATTGAATCAATGGGATTCCATAAGCCTTGCTCAACTACTTAGCAATGATTTAATGAGTCTAATCCAGTTAGTTATAGCTAATGTGTTTAGGCTACAGTTCCATTAGTTCCATCCCAGTAGTCATGTAATACTATAGTCATCTGATTTTAAAAGTCTTTACACACTTCTCATAAGTTACTTTTCAGTTACTTATTGAAAGCAAACTTTTCAGTTACTCATTTATTTACTACAAGCTGAAAGCCTGGATACCAAGCACATTATTTTCCCATCCACCTCATTGTCAGTTCAACTCACTTCAGCTCTCTCAACAGAACAGAAACCATGAAACAAGACAGCATCTTAACTACATGATATCCCTCTTCTACCACTTAAGTGAGTAAGCTGTACCTGTGGAACTGCAAAAGTAACTTTTAACTTTACACAGTAACATTGATAAAGAATGCTTTATGACATGTCCAGTTACAATCATAATGTGACTTAGTTATGCCTGAAAATTAATTAATTGAAATAATTACTCATTTGAAACCTGTTACTTCTAAGTAGTAGTCAGAATTAATCATTATACTCCAGCTGCCAGAGTTGTTGCACATTACTCAACTCGCTCTGAAGACAAAAACCCACAGGTTAGATTTCTCTCCAAAATTTTTTCTCCAACTGGTACACAGCAAGCAGCAATCAGGAATGCCCCTTTTATCCAGCAATAACGTGTCTTAGTGGATGAGTTTCCAGAAAGAAAACAGAAGGATTAGTTCGGAGTAACATGAATATGGGAGAAAAAAATGTTCTTAGAAAATGTTAATAAGTAACAGGATGGCGATTATCAGGTGCAAGAAACTCAGAGAACATAGCTTGAGAGTTGTGTATCATTACAGTCCACCCTCCATATCCACGGGTTCTGTACTGATGGATTCAACCAACTGCAGACTGAAAATATTAAAAAACAAATTGCAAAAATCAAACCTTGCATTTGCTGCACTATGCTGATGTGTAGGCATACTCTGCTGTAACCACCCACCATTTCACAGATCCTCAGGCTCTCTCCAATACTCATGTGAGTTTTTAGCATTTAACAAAAAGGACACCATTGCCATTGGACTTGAGCATCCATGGATTTTAGTTTCCACAGGGGGTCCTGTCCTAGTGAATACCGAGGTCCCACTGTATTCATATATCATAAATATACCTATGTATCTGGAAAAAAATGCACATTTGAGAGCCAGTTTTATGTCATCATTTTTTCTTGCACTTTTTTTTGGAGGGGGGATATGATGTTTTAGCAAATCTGACAAATGGTGTTAGATTACAGGTTAATACCAGCTATCACTTGCATTGGTAGTCTCAACTAGAGAGAGCCATTAAGTCAACAGAATTCATGTCAAGTGTTGACTTACCATTCAACAATAGAGTCAAACTGGATATACTCTAGTTAGAGCCACTAATAAGCTGAATACTATAGACACTTACCCAAGAATAAATTCTGTTGAACCCAGTGGGGCTTACTTCTGAGTAGGTAGGTTTAGGATTAGCACCTAAGTGAATTAGTCAGGAAATTTAAAAAAAAATCACAAAGAAGCCTAAATTATGAAAAAAAGTATAGTTTTTCATGTTGCTTCAGCTTCTTACATGTCAAACAGAGACCCGTTAAATACATTTTGATATCTGAGGTAAATTAACACTCTCATAATCATCTTCAGATCCAACAAAACTTTTTATAATTAGATCTGGTATCTTGACATTATGAGAACTCCCAATTAAGGTATGTACTGCAACCTAAAGCAAGGCATGGAATTCATAATGTTCGAAGCCAAAGACCTTTCAATCTAATGGATTTATAAAGTGCTTTGACACTACCTTTTCTTATTCAGCTGGCCCATGAGGGCTGTTCACGAAAAGGAGACTTAATGAGATCTAAACAGCATCAGATAAATGCAGGGCTGTTTAAGTAAACAAAAAATCCCATTTGGTTTGTCAGTTTACTGCAAAGTATATTGACTGTAAATACTAATGTTCACAAACCACTAGATAAAGAGTTGATGAATGTTGTTGACAAAAATATCCATTCAAACTCAAAGCAATATACTTTGGAAGCAAGATGAATGGCTCTTTGCAAAGAAAAAAAAAGTTCCCAAATTATCAACAGTGCAAACAAAACCTACAATACAATCCTAGACATATTCTCTCCGAAGTTACGTCTCACTGCATTCTGTGGGGCATGCCTCTAGACAATCACAAGCTAGAATCCAATAGATCCTTCCACTGGCAGAGGCTGCATCCACTGGTAGATGAAGGAACAGGCTAATCCTCTTCACTCCTGTGGCTTCCCCACACACTCCAAAAACCTGCTTCAATGCACTGGAACCCACCCCTACCATCAGCAGATTTTAGCACAGCAAAGAGCTGTTGTGGGTGGAAAGGGACAGGTAAAATAGCAATGCTCAACAACACAACCACAAATCTAGCTTTGGATTTAATCCCTAGCTGTAATGGCTGACGACCTCTAACTTAAAGGGCAGGTGAGCTGACTCCAGGTTTTTAGCCTGGGCTTTAGAGAAGCTATCCAAAGTTTGAATGCTATTCTCAAAGTAGATACCGAACTTTGGAAAGCTCCTTTACAGTTCAAATTAAAAACTGGAGTGGATTCATTGTTCCATTGGCATAGGAGTCACCAGCTGTGCTAGCCCCTAATCCCATAAATAGCATGATATACACACATATCCCCCATGCACTATGATTCCTCCCATTATATAAAAAGGAGGGAGGGGAAGTAATCACAAGAATAGCATATGCTTCAACATAGCTTTTATGCATATGCCCTGAATCACATACAGCCAGAAAGAGGTGGTGTTGTACAGGCCCAGTCATATCTTCACAACAAGAGATTTTGTGAATTGGTCCTTATACTACCCAAGGCCATTTCCACACTACACTGCTATAGTACCATTATTCCATCCTGTGGAATTCTGGGGTTTGTAGTTTACCAAGGCCAAAGAACTCTTGGCTGAGAATTCTAAATGCCCCTCCCTAAACTGCAAACCCCAGGATTCCATAAGATGTTGAAAGTGGAATAATAGCACTATAACACTATAGGGCGGAAATGGCCTAGGTTTTCTCTCATATAATTCTTGCGGTAAGAGTCCTGCCTACTTTGCTCTCCTTTTGGGGGCAGTCAAATAACCTCTTAAAGTTTTAATCTAGAAACTGCAAAAATTATTGCTTTCAGGCTGGGTAATCAATAAGGGATCCAATCTACACTAGAATTCTATCCCAATACGGTAAGGTCTGGATCACTTGTACATCATCCAATGTGCATCCTAACATTACTCTAATCCTATTTCTGCCTCATTATTATGGGTTGCCATTTCAGAATCATCACAGGCCCTAAAATTTCTGGACAAAATCTTGTGACTTAGGGACAACCCCTGGTAATTTCATTAAGCATTTTTCAGTAAGTACCAACTACCTTTGCTCACAGGTAGTCATTCAAACATGCATTGGGGAAGAGGTTCATGTTTAGAAATAAAGATAGAAGTCTTAGCCAAAGTCTCGGCTGTTCCTAGATGGAAGTGAAATGAGGGGTTATTCCATCTCATCTGTTTAGCAAAATGTTTAATCTAGTCCACTTGTTTCTAGTCAGAGGCTGGATCAAACCAGAACAAGAGGGAAGGAGGCCTGGTGCCACAACTGGGAAGGAAGGAAAAAGCTAAATAAACATATGGAGTCCCCCACCTCCAGTCTTTGCAAATTGCAGCAACAAATCAATTAAGCCTTGCAAATTGCAGCAAGTGGCTGATCTATTTATTTTGCTGGAGATTTAGCACAGCCCTTTTGTTGTCATCTGGAACTCAGCCCTGCAAAACTGGAGAATTTGCACCCTCATCTCTTACCTGGAGATGACTCAAAAAATCTGAAGACTCAAGGCTGGGGCCTGCGATATCACAACTCTGTCCCAAACTACTTTTATTATGGCTTCTTCCTTGGTGATTGCAGTTTATGTGTACTATAAAGCTACAGGGATGCCAATCTAGCGATGTTCCAACCATTGCCAGTGGTTAAGTATCTCTTCAAACGTCCTTCTACTTCAAATGGACTGAGGTCATTTCTCTTGCTGTTTCCAGGGCCAGAGTGCCTATGAATAGGGCTCTGGGTCAGGCATCTCCTTCAACTGCCGTGACAGAGGAACATAAGAAAAAGGTATGGCAAAAGAAATGCAAAGAAAACCCTCTTCCTGCAGAAGGGTTACCCTCTAAAGCAAGCTTTGGATTGGATGGATCACCGAACTACCATCCAAGAGCCCACTGAAAGCAGAAATGATTTCTGAAGGAATTTATAATATCTTTCTTGCGCTGTGTACCAACAGAAATGTGCACCTGTGAACAATCACACAATTTAGTTTTCAACCCACATACTTGCACAGCTGTGAAGGGGCAAATATAGTTACCAGACTTTTAAAAAATAAACTAAAAATAAACAGTACAAGTTCCAGCTTCTCTTAACAGACAAAGCATGCAATGTTGAGGGCTTATGGACCCATTATAAATAGCGCTCTTAATTACAGTGAGCCCAGACATCAACAATTACATTTGGGTGAAAAAGTATAGTCACGTCTCAGAAATGAAAGAGGTTCTAATAGAGACTTTCTGTCAGGAGCCTCAGATTTGAATGCTGTTACTAGAACAAACCCAGCACAAATTATATAAGCCACCTGAGGTGCTGTCTGCTGTTTCTGCTTCAACTCTCTTCCATCTGCAATTTTGGGATAGTAACACTTGACTTAGACCACTTCCGCACTACATGTTATAGTGCTATTGTTCCACTTTCAGCACCCTATGGAACCCTGGGGTTTGCAGTTGAGGGAGGGGCATTTAGAATTCTCAGCCAGAGAGCTCTTTGGGCTCAGTAAACTACAAACCCCAGAATTCCAGAGGATGTTGGAAGTGGAATAATAGCACTGTAACAGTGTAGGGTGGAAAGGCGCTTAACTTATAGCTAAAGGGGGGTGATTATCACAGGTCTCAGGCCCATTTTTCTGCCCTGGGATCCTCCAGGGAGCCATTGAGACTACCAACAATGCTCCCCTCTAGGAAAAAAAAACTGCTAAATTTTTGACGTTGAACAATGCAGGGCCACCCTGCAACCTATTTTTAAAAGGTGAATTATTATTCCTGGAAAATTCCTGAAGCAACATTTCATCCTTTTTGTTGTGCCAGAAAATGGACACTGGGGACCCTGGAAGCATCCTAACTCATAAAAAGAGCTGTGAAGGGAACTCCATGCAGCCCCTGGGCCAGACCTTTCCACCCTCACCCTATTGGGATATTTCAACAGCTAGATGATGCATGTTATATTACCTCAGGACTTAAATAGTATGCAAATAAAAAGATGAACGCCTTGTTATATTAGCTTTATTTTGATAATGCATCATATACTGAGAATATTTCTGTCAAAGGGTAGTGTGGGTTTTTAAAATAAGTAAGTAAATACATAAAACAGACCATCCAGTATTTGTGCTAAGTAGAATTCCATGCTACTTCTAATGAGAAGGCTATTTACATTTGTAGCAATTTGTCTTCCTTGCCCAAGAGCAGGAATTGACCTTTTCCCCAAAATACACAAATCTATGCTACAGTTCACTGCAGTATTTGAAGAATGTGTTCTGCCTCTGTTTCATCAAGCAGAGCAAAAACAAAAATACAGGTAAGTGAAAAACCCAGCAACATCACATTAACAATATGGCCAGCTGACAACACTTTATAGACCTCACACAGAGTCTGTCTCCATATGCATTTTGTCCAGCATTTGTATCCTGATGCTCAACAAGCTTGATGTGCTTCCCTGTTTTCATTCATGTTGTATCAAAAATGTAGTTCTTGTGTCTGGCTGTAGAGGTTGGTCCAGCTGGAAAAAGAAATTGGGCTAGAGAAGTGGATATGAAAGAATGTGTTTTTGTGTCATAATGTAATGGCAACTCCAAAAAAAAAAATCTTCAGAAACGTGTGTGTGTGTGTGTGTGTGTGTGTATCGACAAATGTACAGTGGGAAGAATGGCTAAATCCGATGATTTGTCAAAGAAAACAAAATGTTTTATAAATAACATAACTCTCTGCTGCTTGTCCTACACCATATTCCCCCTTTTCTACTGAGTCTTTAATTAAACAAAGGTACTAAGAATGAAACAATGATCTACTTTTTAAGACAGAGAAATATTTATACTATGGCCATTTCCACACGCGGTGAGGGAATCACTCCCTGCTGCTACTCACCAGATCTTCTGTCAGTCCGGTCCGGTCCGTGGTGAGGAGGAGGAGCGCGTGGTTGTAGATCCACACTGCTCCGGCATCCAAAATGGCGGCTTCCAGTTGGTCATGGGTCTCGACCAACCACTGAAGCTCACCAGCCTAAAGCCCGCCCTCTGCAGATCACAGGCTCGCATTGGTGAGAGCCTGCAAATCTGCAACAGAGAGCAGGCGCGCAATGGCGCGCGCCGGCATTTTGAAAGACCTTAAAAATCAGGTCTTTCAAAAACACGATGGAGGACCACTTGGGGTCGTTCTGGAGCAGACTGAGGTGCGGATCTACGGTAAGTAGTCCGGACCCAGTCCACTCCAAGGTGCAGACGTCCTCCGTGGAGGACGCACTGCGCCGTTTTAGTTACCCCATGTGGAAATGGCCTATTTGTTTACATTTGAATGTTATGTTCTATTTTTTTATCATTTAAAAATATGTTTGTAGATGTCATTTTTTTCCAACCTCAGAGCTGGGCAGAAAGTATATTTAATCTAATAAAATAGGTTTTTTTCATCAGACTGAAGAGGTAAAATTCCATTAGCAGCTGTGTACTATCATTTACTGTCTGCAATCCAACATTCTCTCAATGTAGCATAAATATCTGCATTCAGAGATACCCTATGCCAGCACTACACAACTTCCATGAAGAATATCAAAATTGCACAAGACATGTATATGATTGCTTGCCATTGTGCAATATAAAACTGCAGTGCACAATCACAATGCACAGTATGCAACCAAAACAGTAACATACAATGTGCAACTGCAGAAGACAATGTTTCTGTGTTCACAACACCTACCACTGTCGACAGAAGATATCTGTTGCACTACGGCAAATAATTCACCCTGCATTCTCAGTGAGACTTATACACGTATATGACATTAACAAGATACCTGTCCTTGGCTGGCATATGGTAACAGTTTGACTGTGTGGCAAACCCAGCAGATGTTTCCACACATTCTAAGTTCAGTGTTGGTCAAATTGGCCCCAAAACAAAGTACATAGACCAGTGATAGGAATTCCCAAGTCTATCAGCAGTTTGTGGCCAGCAGGAATTCCTCATCTGTTCCACAAACCTCTTCTTCCCATCTCCAGTCAGTGATTATCTCTGAGCAGAGACTATTGAAGCCTTGGAAATATTTTCAGAGAGAAGAGTTCTGGTTTACACTCTTGAGGGGTATCTTGACTGGAATAGAAGTTCTGGTTTGAAAACCAGAAATCTGTTGCATGAAACCAGAACTCTGATATGCAGCTTGCAAATCCTATTCTATGGAACTGATGCTGGACCAAACCAAATCCAGTTCAGCATTCTGTTGCCATAGTGGCCAACCAGATGCCTTGAAGAAGCCCAAAAGCAGGACCTGATCCCAAGAGCACCCTCCAGTTCACTTTGGTGATTATCACTATCTCTTGCCATAATGAATTCCTTAGCTTAACCATATCAGTCAGTAGTCATCTGAGCATTTATCCTGTTCAGGATATCCCAAGCCAGAAATTAATGTGGAGCCAGCCAAACCTTTAGAACTTTAGACTGAACATGAATAAGCATTTAAGGAACTTGGGTTGTCTTGGAGATCATGTGGAGTATTTGCTTCTAGGACACTGTTCTGTTGTGCATCATGTAATTGGTAAGACCTGGAGCAGATTTTGCTACATTGTTTCCTACTTGCTTTCAAAATTTCTTAAATGGAAAAGTATTGTGCCATCTTCACAACCATCTCACCCGACTGGCCTGTAATCCCATACTTAGAAAGTTATCTGTGCTATTTTATAAGCAAGTACAGTAGGTAACATTTCAGTCCTAGTGTTTACTTTTTCATTTCAGGCTCAGGCATCTGCTTGTTTGTTGTAATTCCATTTTCAGTTTAAGGTTTTAATTTCATTTTAGTTTGCCAGTTTTCACTGTTGGAATTATTGCAATGCTTTCCATGTTGGCTGTCCAAAGTGTTCTCATTCCCAAGTCACGGCTTTAGCTCTTCCAGGGCTCCCACTTAATACACTATTGGCTAGAAGGCAGGGGCTGGCCGTAGCAAAGAGAGATGTTATCAATGGCAGACAGAGGGAGTTAAAGTCAATCATAACAAAGCCCTTTAAAACCTGGATACTAGAGAGCCAGTGTGGTGTAGTGGTTTGAGCATTCAGCTAGAAATTTGGAGACCAGGGTTCAAATCCCAGCTCAACCAGGGAAACTCACTGGGTGGCCTTGAGGAAGTCACACTCTCTCAGCCTCAGAGGAAGGCAAAGGTACCCCCCCCAAATAAATCTTCCAAGAAAACTCCATGTGTATTCACCTTAAGGTTGCCAATAAGTCAAAAACAACTTGAAGGCACACAACAACAACAACACTGTGATGCCTTCCTTACTTCCTGAGGAGAATTGAAACTAACATTTAAGAAGATGGTAGAATGGAACCTGTATCTGTTCCAGGATGTAAAGTGTCTCTTTAAAACATCTAGCAAATTGTGAGCTTGGCATCTTCCCCCGCCCGCACACACATACACAGTACATAGCAGTTGTGGGAGAATCTTGACAAGTTTTACTTTTTCTTCAGCATCAACATGGGATGAGAATGCACAGCATTCTTCTTCACATTGGCAACATCAACACAAAGCTGCAGCGCCTCCCTCCTCCCAGCCAGTGGCATCTGCACAAAGTCGTAATGGCCAGTCTCACTTTCCTTCAAGCTGACAGCATCAGCACTACATCAAAGCGGGTGCTCTCCTACAAACAAGACATGTCAATATGAGATCACAATGGCTAGTCTATCTGCTTCAGGTAGATGAAGTCATAATGGCGAGGCAGCACCAGCATGGGGTCATAGTGACCACTTTCATACAAGCAAGCCCCATAAGCATGAGTTCACAATGACTACTTTATCTTCTTCAGGTAGGCAGTATCAGTATGAAGTCAAAATAGCCAGCCCCTCTCCTTCAAGTACACAGCATCATTATGAAGACAGAGGCCATTTCCACACTAGACTGTTATAGTGCTATGATTCCACTTTCAACATCCTATGGAATCCTGGGATTTGCAGTTTAGGGAGAGGTCTCAACTGCTCCCCTCTCTAAACTGCAAACCCCAGGATTCCATAGGATGTTGAAAGTGGAATCATAGCGTTATAACAGTCTAGTGCAGAAATAGTTATAATGGCTAGTCTCTTTTCTTCATGGAGGCAGCAACAGTATGAGGCAATACTGTCCTGCCTCTCCCCTTAAGATAGACAGACCATCACAGTGGCCAGCTTTTCTTGTTCAGGTATGCAGTATGTATGTTGGGGGAGGCAAGTTAAGGATGATCAATGAGTCTTTGGTCACTGTAAGATGGTCTTCAACAACAAAAACAAAAATAATAAAAACATTTTTTTTCTTTTGCCTAAAACATTTAGGGTGACAAAATGAATTGTTGAATCATGGAATGCAAGGATTTTGTTGTTGTAGTTTGTTTGTTTTGTCTGCCTCAGAGAAAATTTCTCTGAATGTGCAAATTTTAAACCTATACTTGCTGTTTGGTTGCACAGAGAACTATTAAGCCAAAGCACTCTTATAGATGTTGGGCAATCCTTCACAGACTATCTTGCTTTGTCTAAATTACAAACAAGATATTGGTGAAATTTCTTCAGAAACCTAGGAGTAATATGCAGCCCCAGATGGGCATTCTGTGCAAACATTCAGAGGTCTGTGTTTCTCTAATTTTGTCAATTTAGGATATTATTACTGGCATTCCAGGATACAGTCAATCATCATCAAAAGTTTGCTTTCTGTGAATGAAAAGATTTCCCAAGGTAATGTGTAAATGAGTGTTTATGAGATAAAGGCTTAGCCCATATCCACGTTAATAACAGGTTACACTTTGACAATAGGACAGTTTTTGCTTACAGTTGATGCATATATAGATAAGGTTTCAAGTTCACTCAGACCTGTTGAATTATTGTTAGCTACCAAGCTAATTACCAGGAACCACCTTGGAGAGAGAATTCTCAGATTTTTGCTACTACTGCAAAGGATGCTGGATAAGTCATCCAAAAGTATTTCAACGCTTACAGCTGTCACTAATTCAAGTGGGTATATTTGGAATTACCTAGTCTTAGACGACAGTCTTCTAGATCCATTTCAATTTGTTTTCCAACCTGAATTTACAGACAATCTTATCCTTGTAAGTGGTCCCAGATAAGCCACTGCAAGCACTGGGAGGAGAAAGGGTAGGGGTTGATGGCTGAGTTGGAGAACCATACAGAAAAGTTCTGGCATCTGGTACTGTAAGGAAGCAATGATGGGAGAGAAATATTATTTGTTTGCCACCATCAACCTCACTGAGTATACTCTAAAATTGGATCTCCCCTGTACTGAGTAAGATTCATTTTTCTATTGCTTCCATTTCTTCATCATTAGGGATAGACTAACATGCAGCCTCACTTTCTCCTACATTCAGTTCTTTTAAAAATCTCAAGTACCATTTGCAGAAATCTTCCCAATGATGACAATTTTTCATTTACAAGAAAAACTGAGCAGAACTTTCAGCCTTTCACACTGGCCAGACTCAGCAGCTTCAGCTATTCCCACAGACAGCACCATGTTGTACAAGCAGGGACACATGGCTATTAAGGAAAACATACATATTGGAAAGAAGTAGTACCAACCCTAATTCAGCACTTCAAAAGAGCTGCATTCAGACCAAAATTCTGAAGACACCACAGTCAAAGCCTTCCGTGCTGGATGCATGATTCTGCCTAAAGGGAACAGATCCTGCCCATGCTACCTTCTCTCACACAGAGATTTCTTTTTTCTTTTTTTATTCTCAAGTTCTTTCTATCATGTTTATGAAGAAATCTGTGAATCCTGGAAAGTACTTATTCCAAAAAAAAACAAAACTGAACAAAATTCTCCCCCATCCTTACCTTTTATCTCATTTCCTTTATTGCTACAGCCCATTGGGCCATGCAACCAGGGGGCTTAACAAGCTTTGTGTACATGACTTATAGGTTGAAATATAGCTCAAATAACCAGAATTAAAGATTAAATTTAATTATACCCTGCAAGATGGGCCTGCCACTATTCCTTTTGTCCAGCCCAGGACATTGACAGTAATGTTACTAAAAACCTGCTTAAAGACTCTTAAGAATCTACTGGGATCCACCAGCCTCTGTGGATAGACTCTTCTAATAGATTCACTGCCCTAAAAAATGAAGAATCCACAGCAGAGAATAGAGTTTTCTATCTGAAACAGAATAGCAAACTTAATCCAACAAACTAATTAATTCCTAAACCAGAGAGACCACAGCCCAAATTCTACTTTCATTTCACAGAAACGCCTATTTCAGGGGAGTTGGTAGGGTTGCTATTTAGAGTAACTGTGAGAAGAATTACCAATATACATTTATCTTTTCTCCGCTTCCTTTCTCCAGGGCAGCTCTTGCAAAGACAACACAAAGGTCACCTTTTAAAACAATCTCACACGACATTTCCAATGAGGCTTAGCTGCACACATTTTAAGGTTTTGTTTTGATGTTATTACAACTCTCATTAAACCTATACATTTTGTGAGAGGGACAGAGGGAAAGAGGGAGAAAGGAATGAAGACTATTCTCTAGTCATTTATTAAAAGGGATTTCTGAATTGTTGTGGGAGTGGAAAAGTACGTGCCAATAAAGTACACAGAAATGTGGGGGCATATATATTTGGACATAGAGTCCAAAAATCTGTAATTGTGAGAAAAATCCAAAAGTGGCACACTGGCTTTTTCCTCCCTGAAATAACAATGCAAACGATGTATATACCCAAATGGTTGAACTATTTTCACACTAGCTACACCAGATCAGCACATGGTCGCCCAAAAAGATGGTTGCACCTCAGTAACTCTGTATGGCAGTAGCCTGAGCATAGCTTAATAAATCTTGTATTTTTGCTGCCTGTGACTGCAAAAATGAAGGACAGTTGAGCTGAATGCAAACCTACCAATTCTGGTGGGCTCTAACACATGGACAAAAGGCTACATCAGCTTGGTATGGGTCACAACGACAGTCAGCTCAAGACATTTCATTGTCTGAGGTAGAACAGCAAACAGTGCCACTCCCCTGCAAGGTATAATTCATAGCATCCAAGGTCAACCAAATTGTTTTGGCACTTGAAACAGAGAAAGCCACAAGCAGCTGCCTCTACCCCTGACAGTAACAGTACAGTAATAGTAAACTTATAATTAACATCTAGCATTTGTAACTAATATGTTTATAACTTTTCACATTTCCCAAAATATGCTACCGGAGCTGCCTAGCTCACTGTTCCTCATCACAGGGCCAATCACCTCAGGCAATAATTCTCAAAGTCTGAGCTAGGGAAGCTGAAGTCCCATGGTGGTAATACAAGCTCAGTGGATGAAAGAATGACAAACCCCTCATAAGAGAGGACTACAGTTCAGCAAAGAGAGTTGGGAACCTCAGAACTGAATGGAGCTGAGTCCAGTCCTCCTGGGGTCCCAAGCCAACCTACTTGGGTACCCTCTATGGTCATGATTAACTCCCCAAGTCATGTTGTGTTTGATGTCTGCCAAGTAAATTGAAGCTCTCATCTGCCGATGGGAGCTAATGTTCCTCAGCCTGGTGAATGCTGCCAGTAACTTAAGAAACTGAAGCTTATTTCCAACAACTGTCCAGGTCACCAACAACAAAACAGTCCAGCCAAGCATTCCACATATACCTATAACTTTCCATTTTCATTACTGAGAAGTGGGGTGTGTGTAACAATATGGAATTAAATAGAATTACCCCCTCATGACATTCTATGTTTATTGTCAGGGTCAGAGACCCAGGCGGCGAGACAGCCTGGAGAAGGGAGTGGGACAGCTAGCAAAGTCCTGCCGGAAGGAGTCAAGGAAGCACTTACTCAAGGAAAGTCCATTTACCTAAGCCAGAACAACAAGCAAAAGCCGTAGTCAGAGTTCCAAAAGCCAGGAGTCTGGGGCCAAGAGATCAATCCAAGAAATCAGGAGCCAGGTGCTGGAAGCAAGGAAAGGTTTGTAGAAAGTTTGCCACAAGCAAAGGAAAGCTTCCAGGCAGGCAGTTATATAGCCCAAGACACAGGTGTGGCTAGTCACCGCCTCTTGAACTTAATCAAGGAAGCCTCCCTTTGCTCGGCTCTCTTGAGTCTCCGCCTTGTTTGTGGGCTGATTGACACAGGCTCCAACGCATCTTCAGAATCGGATCCCTGTTGCCCTAAAGGACCGGGCAGAGGAACGTCCCAGCCTGCTTGGTCCATGGCAGCAGGGGGAGCTCTTGAGCTGCAGGACTCGTCTCCAGCCAGAGCCACGGGGACCAACAGCTGCTGCTCGTCATCTCCACCCTGAGCAACAGGGACCAACAGCTGCTGCTCGTCAGCAGCAGCTCTGACAGGGGCTTCAGTTATCACATTTATAAAGACAAAAGCAGGACACAAGTAGTAAGATCAAGTAATGTCTGTTTCAAGTAGAAGACCCAGAGAAAAATTTGGGCAGCCCATGAAAGTTGGAGCCCCCACTTTCAGCTGGCTCCAGCTAAATGCACCTGAATAAACCCTCTCACTCTCTAGTTCCAACAACTGTTTCCCACTCACAAACACCTAGGAGAGAGACATACAAAAAAATTAAGTATTATTGGGCAATTGTGGTGAACAATCTTTGTCCCTGCACTGAACTGCACTGCCAGGTTTCCAAAAATTCACCTCAGACTATTTTGAGTTTTCACTTCTGACATTTAAGCCATTCTTCAATATAGGGATGTGATGAAGTTGCTTTGGGAGTTAGCTATTTAGAATGCCAGTGGAACTTGATGGTGGGTTGCTAGGCAACAGGAATAGCATCTTAAGAATGAAACCCAGCATAGTGGTGTGTGTGGGAGGGGCTTATGGGTGAGAGCAATTCTATATAAGACAAAGTTTTGCTATGTCCTGAACCTTCAGTGAGATCTTGGCCAGAGAGGGTGACTGAGTTGTGGTTAAGCAACTGTGGGGGAAAAACAGAGAACTGGTTCTAAGGCTGGATGTTATTATCAGAATCAGAACAGTTTAATGGAGCAGCAGTGTGCTACACACTCAATTCTAACAAGATACCTTATTTCTAATGTTACCATAATAAATGTTACAGTTTGTTTTATGACTACTGAGTCAGCCTGAATTATCTAAGTCACTGATGATAAAAAGAATATGCTACCCTAAACTATTTAGTTCTGAGTGAACACTTAGACCTTAACCCTGTTACACAAAGGTTGTGATAAAAGGTGGAGTCAGGGCTAAGTGATATTAACAGGAAACCTTATTAGAGGGGAACTGCCAAACTAATCTGTGGCAAAATAAGGGCCTGTCACAGAGGGCTACTTAGGTTAAGGACTATTTACACAGAAATGACAATAGCAGATTTACAGGGGTGAATGAAGGAAAAAATTGTAATCTGAAAAAAAAAACAGACGTCTGGGGTGGCTGAGGGACAAAAAAGTGGGCTAGGGCTAGACATGAAATTTTTCAGAAATTTTGAAGGCATCAGAATAAATTTCTTAGATTTGTCGAAAAAATGGAAATTTCTGGAAATGCCGAAAAATATAATATTAGCACCATTTACACTTTGAAAGTCATTTTGTTACTTTAAGAACATTAAATGCCTAATGTATATTTGGCTTGGCATAAAGGTATCATGTTTGATACACTAAAAGTACAGGTTTTCTTAGAAAAAGAATTACAAACTAAACTCATTTTTTCCCAATCTTTCTGTTGCAAGTCGAGCTACAAAGTCATGAATTGTAAGGTGCCCTGAATTATAAGGACCATCTTTGATGATGCCAATTTATGAGGAGCAGGCAAACAGAAAAAAAAAGAAACTGCAGAAACCATCAATATTAACAGAGCAAAACAAAACAAAAATGTTTCTTTTAGTCCTCCATAGAGCTAAAGAAAAATAACTGAGAAAAGAAAACCAAGCCCAGGAATTGCAATAAAAAGAACTACTATACATAGTTTTATGTAACTGCTGCATAACCTTTGGCGAAAAGCTCAGTGAGTTAATATATGGACACCTTGTCTTAATATTTTATTCTTCATTGTAAAAGAGAATAATGTCCCACAACATATTTTTAAAAAAAGTTTTGGGGAAAATAGATTTTTGCTTTCTGATTTCCCCCCTCCCTTTTTTTCCCCCCTGGATGTTCAGCCTTCGCATCTCTAGATGGGACTGAATGCAGACAGTGGGCCACATTGTCACCGCCTTAAAGAAATATTAATATCCTTTTGACTCTCATATTAGGGATTATAATGAAATAGCATTTTAATGAAGAGCGACAGTGACAGTCTATGAGCACACACAAATAGCAAATCAATGGACGTTGTAAACAGAAATCAGAATTCTATTGGCTACAAGACTTTAGTTTGCAAGATGCTGAGTGGAAGATACGCTTGTTCTCTTATATCTTTCTGTTCTCTTATATCTGTCTTTCCTTTTGTACCATAGTAGATTGTGTGCCATTAATTTGGTAACTTTGTGTGTATCAACAAGAAGGCAGTATGTACACTCAGGCCATTTCCGCACGGGGTATTTGAAACAGTGCAGTCCATCCTCCAGGGAGGACGTCTGCACCTGGGAGCAGACTGGGTCCAGACTATTTAAAGTAGATCTGTATCTCAGCCCGCTCCGGAACGACCCCAAGTGGTCATCCAGCATGCTTTTGAAAAACCTGTTTCGGTTTTTCAAAAGCACAGAGCGCGCCAGTGCGAGCCTGCTCCCTTGTGCAGATTTGCAGGCTCACACCAATGCAAGCCTGTGATCTGCCGGGGGGGGGGGCTTTAGGCTGGCGAGACCCTCGACCAACCAGAAGCTGCCATTTTCGACGCCGGAGCAGTGCGGAGCGGTGAGCACGCACTGCTCTGGAGCAGCCTGGACCAGACCGGGGAGCCATAAGACCCGGTAAGTAGTGGCACGGGGCAATTCCCTTGCCCCGTGCAGAAATGGCCTCAGAGTCAATAAGGAAATAAGTGTGCAAGCCTCTAGAAAAAATAAAGCAGAAGATGGATTTGTTCTTTAAAAAACCACAACTTTCTCAATATGAAAATTTTTGGTTATCAATTCCAACAGCAAGGCAAGTTATGGCAAAGTAAGTCTGCTTATTTCAATACGACTAGGGTAGGGGATATGGGGACCATTGCTTCAGGATATACTCCCATATACATTTACCTAGCAGTATCTCACATTGGACTCAGTGAGATTTGTACCAGATTAAAGATATTTAGAATCATATTGTTACTGTATTAAATAATTATGTTGCTCAGTGACTGATAGGAGGAATCAAAAATTTAAATAGAGGTGGTTTAAAAATTATTTTTAAGGAAAGAGAAAAATATTTCATGGTGACTATATTTTGATATATAAACTTACTTACTTATAACTTTTAAACCATAACCTATGAGTTATACTTCAGCAAATGTAGCTAAATACTTTCTCTTTGTTTACATCACACAGAGAAGTGTAGGTTATTTAGTTCTCTGATTAGACATCCAAGCACAGACATTCTTGCCACCTGTTTTAGACTGCCTTTCCCAAAATTCATGGCCCATGCTAGCAGGAGTTTACACAAGCTGTAATCCAAAAGATGAGGACACTTCAAGGTTGTTCAGCTATGGCCTGAACCTATGAGCACCAGCAATAGGTTCTTGGACACTATCAAGGGCCCTTTCACACTACATAGTTATAATGCTATGATTCCACTTTGATCAACATGGCAATATCCTATGGAATGTGGGGATTTGCAGTTTAGGTAGGAGTATTCAGAATTATCTTCCAGACAGCTGTAGTAAATCACCAGACTACAAACCCAAGATTGTTGGAGTAAGTTGCTTTCCTGGAGATTTCCACTGCTCCCAGGAAAAAAGTAAAGACTGAGACCACTGCTCAAAATTAACACGTTACTGTATGATGTAATGAGGGCAAAATGATATTCCTTTTACAAAATAACGTAACATGTGGTAACAGTATGCAAATGAAATTTGTAACACCTTTGAGACTAACTAGGAGAAAGAAGTTGGTAGCATAGTTCTAATAAACTCAGGCCACTTCCGCACTAGTGTTTTATAGCTCTATGATTCCACTTTCAACATCCTATGGAATCCTGGGGTTTGTAGTTCCGGGAGGAACTGCCTGGCCTCAGTCAACTTCATCAGAGGTGAAGTAACAGCATGACTTTTTCTGCTTAATGATTGACACTGAACTATTATTTTTTCCCATTAATTTTCTAGGCAGAAAAATGGTTTAGATGACATTTTTGAGGGATATATCTAAATATTAGGCCCATTTTCTCAGATGCACATTTTTAAATCAAAATAACAGAAAAAGTAACATAACCTAAGTTTTAAATGTGCAGCATTAACAGCAACAAGTTACTGCAATGTGCACATTTCTCAACAAACCAGATAACTACTTTTTAAGAGGTTACTTTTCAACAAACAGGACACTGATCTGGGATGTGAGTTTCCACAGATTTCCAGACAACAAATGTGTTTACAAACGTGACACTGGCATCATGGAGCAATTCCTCACTAATGTCACATCTTTAAAACAGGCCTCAGTTCACACACCATTAATTCTCAAAAGCATTGCATAAGATTTCGCGAAGACCATTCTATTTGCAAGATTATGGAAATGGAAAGACTATTTTTAAAAGATGGGATGGGAGACAAAAAAGAGAAAGCAACTTTTTCTACCCATTAACATTAATCATTTGCCAGGGGCAAATCTTTTATTGAACTTTTTTGGAAATGTAAAAGTGCTGTTTCTGTCCATTAAAAAGGGAATTCAGGCAGAGATAGCCTCATGGGAAAGTGGAGATTGGCTATTTCACCAAAGTGAGAGATTGCTTTTCATATACAATTATTGGAAGTGCCACTTGTCCCTAGCTAAATTAAACAGCTACAAAGATCGGCCATAGGATTCAACCAGTATCAGTAAACGTCTCCTCTCTGTGCTGATGATCCACTACAAATGCAGTCTTGTCAAGCAAAATATGTAATGCTTTCATTGTTTTAAAAAAAAGCAGAAAGAAAAATCCAACCATTTTAAGGCATGAAAAGAGGAGAAATCTATGCCAAAATAGGCTTTGTGCACATTCCAGAAACAAATGTTTAGATTAAGCTATCAGAACTGAGAACGCTGTAGTCTTTGGCAACCTACAAATATGAATCTGTACAGATTTTAGGCTTTCATAAAATTTTATATCATGATGGTCACAATTAGGTCTCAGCACTTTAATAATGTTAATAATGTTATATCACTGTTAGGAATTGGCATGGTTTTCATGGACCTTTCATTCTGAAAGGAGATTCTCCAAGAAGACAGTGTGAAATACACTGATATTTTCTCATGTATGACAAACTGTGCTAAAACAATAAGTATTCTCTGAAATTGTTCTGAGGAGTTTCATCTAGAAATAATGTACACAACTGCTAACCGTACTCTAAATGCCTGCAGAACCATTCTCAATCTCTTTTTTTTCCCCCTCCCTCTCTCCCTTCCTCTCTCTCTTTCTGTGTTGTGTAGTTTTGCTTCTACCTCATGCTAACCATCTGTTTCAACTGTCAAAATAAATCATATTTCTATAGTACAGCAGGACAACTTTGGTAATATACAGGTTCCTTTACAAGGACAGACCTCTGTTCACACTCTCAAACTGCACTGTAGCTATATCAATGCTATTTATTTATTTCTCACTTTTTTTTTCTGCTCTGGGACTCAAGGTGGCTTACAAAAGTTAAAACCAATACAGCTAAAAGTTCACAACATACAAAAGTTAAGGTTATAATTGAATTATCAATAGAATTAAAACCAAACTTATTAAACGGGAGGGAAGAGAAGTATGGGCAATGCAATACATTACCAAAGCCCCTTTCCCCTACTCTGCTATGATCCGATACTGGAGTAGCTACTTTTTGGATTACAGTCTAGTTCCATGTTTTCAACTTGCCAACTATGATCAGCAAGTTTCCTGACATGGAAGAGATGTTCCAATAGAATTTGGAAATGTTCACAGAACCACTATGTCACAGAATTATGGGCCAAGTCTAACTGGAATGACAGACATCCCAGTCTGAGATTCCATCCTGGGGTGATTTGCACATGCAATAGGCTAAGCAACTTTTATGCACACATCAAAACTTTCCGCCATTAGCTTACCACATCTTTAAATCCGAAAGACAGATGAAGAAACCTGGAACACTTTCATACCATACATTTGTAACACTATGGTTCCACTTTAACTGCCATGGTGACATCCCATGGAATCCTAACATTTGCAGTTTAAGGACAGAGTATTTAGCATTCTCAACCAGAACCTCATCTGGTGCCTCACCAATCTACAACCACAGGATTACATAAGATGTAGCCATTGATATTAAAGTGGAATCATTGTGCTACAATTGTATAGTATAAAAGGGCCCATGATCTGTGCACGCAAAGACATATCTGTATCTGACATTTGGATGATGCACTCCCTTTTCAGTAAGATATAATAAAAGCTTAGGTAGTTAATGGAAAAACCTTTCATGATAAACTGTACACATTTTTTTAAAAAAAAAAAAACCTTTTACAGTGTTCCTGTTGTGAGTTGAGAATTCCAATATATCATATGATACAAAAATACCCTCTAGTCAAAAGAGAGTTTGGAACTGTAGAATCAAGGATGTTTCTCCTCCAAACGCAGAGCCAAAGCACAGAAGGGCAAAAACATAAACAGAAAAAGTCCTCACACTAATGTCCTATTGTAGTTTTTGATGCCACTCAACTTCCAGTTTCCTTCTTTCATTAAAGGCCATTGTTTATTTCAACATATCTGAAAAGAACAGGTTGCTTACCTGTAACTGTGGTTCTTCGAGTGATCATCTGTGCCCTCACACATTGGGATCTTCGTGCATGCACAGTAGCTTTCGGAAAGTTCTAGAGCTGAGCAGCTTGGTGGGAACCCCTCCCATCCGCTACTGAGCATGCTCAGCCCGCCAAGCCAACAGTCTCTCCTCAGTTTTGAAGTCCGCCAAAGCAGGACCTGAAGAGAGGAGGGCTGGGCGGGGGGGTGTGAGGCCCCGATGAACACTCGGAGAACCACAGTTACAGGCAAGCAACCTCTTCTTCTTCTTCGTGGTCTCTGTGCCTCACACATTGGGAGACTGAGTAGCTTACCAGTGGACGGTGGGTCAGGTCCTAGAGAACGGAATACAGCACCGCACGACCAAAGCAGGCATCACTTCAGGTCTGACAGTCCAGACAGTAGTGGCACACAAAGGTTGGGACCAGGTAGCCACTCGACAAAGCTCTTGCAGATCAACCCCTCAAAGGAGAGCCGCTGAAGAGGCCATGGCCCTAGTAGAGTGAGCACGAAGTAGGGCTGGCGGAGGTTGTTTGGCCAATTCATACGCCAGGAGAATGGTCTGGGCCACCCACTTGGAAAATCTCTGAGTGGACACCTTATGGCCCTTTTGACGACCACCATAACACACAAACAGGTGGGGAGTCTGGCAGAAGGACAAAGTCCGTTGGATGTAAAAAGCCAGAGCTCGACGGACGTCAAGCGAATGAAGTGACCAGTCCAGAGGCGTAACCGGGTCAGGATAGAAGGTGGGAAGAACGACATCCTGGTTGACATGGAAATCCGAGACAACCTTAGGCAGGAAAGAGATGTCTGTGTGCAGGACCACCTTGTCACGATGGAAGACAAGGAAAGGCTCATCCGACCGGAGCGCAGTAAGCTCACTTGCTCGCCTAGCTGAGGTGACAGTGACAAGGAAGGCCATCTTCATAGTGAGGAGCCGGTCATCTGCAGTAGCCATAGGTTCAAAGGGCGATCGCGTCAACTGAGAGAGGACCAAGGACAGTGACCAAGGCAGAAGCGGTGGAGTGACTGGAGGATAAAGGTGTTGCAGCCCTTTCAAGAATAGCTTGAGGGTACCATCACGGAAGAGTGCAGCAGAAGGGGTACCATGTGGCTGGTAGGCTACGATAGCTGAGAGGTACACCTTAAGAGATGAGAAGGCCAAGCCCTCTTCCCGAAGGTGCAGAAGAAAATGTAGTACTGAGGGGACAGCAACTGGTGATGCAGGTTCTTGACGGGCATCAGCGAAGGCTAAGAACCTTTGCCATTTGTAACAATAAGATCAGCACATAGACTCCTTCCTGGCCGCTGTGAGGACATCCCGTATAGCTGGAGCATCTAAGGAATTATCCTCCACGCAAAGAGACACAGGAGTGGCAGGTCTGGATGCGGCACAAGGCCATCCGAGTGTGAAAGGAGATCTGGCGCCGATGGAAGTTTCAAAGTGCGGTCTCGAGCAGCCGTGAAGAGAGGGCTGAACTGGTGTTGCCTCAGCCAATACGGGGCCACCAGGATGGCGTTGACGCAATCCAAGAGAATCCTGGCTACCACTCGACCCAGAAGCGGGAACAGTGGAAACGCATACAGCAGCTCCTTGTCCCACCAAAACTGGAAAGCATCCCCAAGAGAGCCCCGGCCCAGGCCAGCCCTCGAGCAGTAATGGGGGCATTTCGTGTTCCGATTGCTCGTAAAGAGATCGATGGACGGATGGCCCCATCGAGACACTATCTTCTGGAATGAGGCATCGGAGAGGGACCACTAATGATGACATGAGGTGTCCCTGCTGAGGGTGTCCGCTGTGACATTGTCTCAGCCTGCCAGATGGACAGCGACGGGGTGAATGTGGAACGGTACACACCAGTCCCAAAGTCGAAGTGCTATGTGCAGAAGGGTAGTGGAGTGGGTGCCTCCCTGCCTGTTCACATAGCAGACGGCCGTCATGTTGTCCGACAGGATCTGCACTGTCCGATCGACAACGAGGTTGCAGAAAGCCCACAACGCCTTCAGGATGGCCAGGAGCTCTAAGGTGTTGATGTGGAGCCGAGTCTCCAGGCCAATCCAGTGACCCTGCACCGTGAGATTGCTGCAATGCGCTCCCCATCCCAAGAGGGAAGCATCCATCGTTATCGTGACCACAGGGCAGAGGTCGGCGAACAGCATTCCTGACAGTAAGTGTCGGAGAGACAGCCACCACAGGAGAGAGTATCGCACTTGCTGAGGGACTCGCAACAGGAGGGTCTGGTCGTCTCGAAGAGGATCGAAGACCCTAATGAACCAGTGCTGCAGCGGCTGGGTGCGGAGGTGGGAGAGGTAAGTGACTGCCATCGTCACCGCCATGTAGCCAAGAAGTTGCTGGATCCTCCTCACGGAGACTACCAGGGATCAGAGGACAGCAGTAGGGGCTGACATAGAGTGCAGGCCCGTCTTAGTGGAAGAAAGGCCCTGGCAGTGACAGAGTCCAAAGTGGCACCGATAAAGTCCAGACCACCGGTTGACTCGAGGTGAGACTTCTTTGGGTTCACCCTGAGGCTGAGGTTGGACAAAAGAGACAGTGTGAGGTAAATATCCTTGTACAGCTTCTGTTTGCAGGGCGCCACCAGCAGCCAGTCGTCCAGGTACAGGTATACCTTAACGCGCTTCTTCCAGAGGTATGATATCACAGGGGCCATGCATTTGGTGAAGACCCTGGGTGCCGTGGAAAGTCTGAACGGCAACACTTTGTACTGGTAGCAAACACTGTCAACCGTGAACCGCAGGTACCTTCTGTGGTGGGGCCGAATTGTGATATGAAAGTAGGCATCTCATAGGTCGATAGAGGCGAACCAGTCCCAACGTCGCAGAAAGGAAAGGATGGGAGTCAGAGTGACCATCTTGTATTTCCAGGGGAGAATGTACGTATTCACCCCCCTGAGGTCCAGGATTGGTTGCTGGGTACCGTCTGATTTTGGTACTGTGAAGTAACAGGAGAAAAAGCTGGTGGTACTGGCAGAGGACAAGACCCGCTCTATGGTCCCTTTCTGCAGTAGGGACTGTATCTCCTCTAGCAAGGTCGGGTTGGCCAGGGTGGAATAGAAGACACCTTCAGGTGGTATACTTTGAAATTCGATGGCATAACCAAGACGGACGATGGAAAGAACCCAAGAGTCCGTAGTGATGCGATGCTATTCGTTGAGATGATGGGCCAGACCCGGGTTTCCGTTGAAGCTGGTGGGCAGGCGGAAGAGTGGATGTGGTGGCGACCTGCAGCAGAAGTCAAAACCATGACTTCACCATGGAGAAAGATTTCTTCGATGAAGGTTGACGCCTCCTCGAGGTCCTACGCATTGAAGATGGAAGAGAGGACCAAGCAGAGTTTCAGCGAGGTGAACGAGATGCATAAGAATAGGTCGACCGGCGCCAGGAGGAACGAGAAGCGAAGGTCCGACGGGACTGCGGAGTCTGATGGAGCCCCATACTCTTGGCAGTGAGATGCGCCTTCACAAGGTGGTCCATGGCATCATAGGTGGTAGAGTGGAACAGGCCCTGTCCGTTGAAGGGCAGGTCCTCAATTCGTTTCCTGCTATCCTCCTGGAGCCCAGCAGACCGCAACCATGAGAACCTGTGGAGAGTGACCGCGCCGACCATCACCTGGGCCGCACCCTCGACAGCATGCCGGGAAAACAGGATTTGTTGATTGGACAAGGCCACCGATTCATAATAGAATTGGATGGCACTTGTCCTGTGGTTGTCCGGTAGATAAGCCAGCAAGGGATAAAACCTGTCCCAAATATTACGCTGATAGGCAGCCAGACATGCCTGTGTGTTGGAGATTCTCACGATCAAGGAAGACGCAGAATAGAAGTGTCTGCCAAACGAATCTAATCTGCAGCCTGCTCAATCTGGCAGAGTGGTATGCGCCCTTTTGCCACCTTTTGTCTGGGATGACTCTACGATGATGGAGTTCGGCACCAGGTGGTTGAACAGAAAATCGACATCCTCTCTCTGAGTCCTGTAAAGTCCTGTAAAATCAGACGATGGGGTATCAGTTGGAGAGAGGCTGGCTGGGCCCATGGATGTTTCAACACCTCTTGCAGCACTGGTAGGAACGGTATCAGAGCTGTCGAGGGTGGGCGGGTGGCCACATAATGGAAGACCGGGTCCTACACTGTCGGAGCTGGTCCAGAGACATCGAGGCTGAGGGCGTTGGCCATCCACAGCAAGATGTCTGAAAATTGTTTCACATCCTCAGGAGTCGAGTCCAGCGTAGGCTCACCAAACATCAGTGGTGGTGAAGAATGCAAATCAGGTGTGGAGTCACCGGAATCTGAGTCCAAATCATAGGACTGTGAAGAGTGGGAGGGCAGTCTTTGGCCATGAGGCAGCTGGGCTGGTGGTGCCACAACCAGAGGGGCCGGAACAGTTGCTGAGGATGGTATCAAAGATGGTACTGACAGTAGAACAGGCGGCGGAGGCGCTGTCGATGTTGGTACTGGGAGAACAGCCAGAATCGGACGTAGAATGGACTGCATCAGAATCGAAGCCATTGATGACTGCAGAGGCAGCAGATGGGTGTTGGTGGGTGGACAAGAGATAGTGGCTGTTATCTGAGGAAACGGCGAGACAGGTCGATGTCGAGGTGAGCGGTCTTGAGAGCAATGACGCAACGGGGATCGTCGGTAATACGGAAACCGCGATCTGGATCAAGATGGAGACCTCCGGTACCGAGGTGTTGGTCGGTAGTGGGATACCGAAGATGGAGACCGAGAATGATGGCGGTACAGCGACCAACGATGGATATCGGCGTGATATCGGTCTCTGTACGCAGGGGAGTACGAATAGTACAATCCAGGCTGCTCCCTCCAGACGTGCTCATGGCCATAATGTGCAATGTATGAGGCTGACGAGAAGGGCGAATCAAGCCTTGTTCGCGACCTGCCATGCTCAGATGGAGCATCTCGACATCGCGGGGATTGAAGCCTGTCTGCACGGCCTGGACTAGTGTGGATGCAGTCACAGGAAAGCACCCTCGGTTGGGAAGGAACCCATGGGGTGTCCAGAGCAGAATCAGAAGCGCCCGGATGGTCCAGTCCATGTTCAGGCTGACCGTGTGGTGGAAGCACCGCAGCCTGCACAGGTGGTTCAGGTTGAGCCGGGCGATCCTCAGAAGGCAGCTCCAGTGACATTGGTAATACAAGCACTGGGTGTTGGGCCTCGTTCTGCTCCAAAGAAAGATCGGGGGGGCCTTCCTCTTTGACAGTAGCCATAGGAGGCTGGGTCGGAGGAGGTGTCGGGAGACATGACAACTGAGTCGCTGGTGAAGGCAGTTGGTGCTTCTCCTTCTTCTTCTTCTTCTTCTTGTCCTTCACGGAAGGGTCAGAAAGATGTGAAGAAGACCGCTTCCACTGAGTCGCCTTGAGGGGCTTAGAAGGCTGAGCCCCCTGTGAGCCCGCAGAGACATTCCCAGAAGAAGAGGAGGTAATCGGTGTCCTGGTAAGCTTTGGAATCGTGGGCAAAGAGGAGACCGGAGGTAAGGACGTCGAGGATGGTACCGAGCCCAGTACTGTCGAGGTTGGTATCGCAGCAGTCGATACCGACGAGGGTGTGGCCGCAGGCCACGGAGCAGCAGAGGAACGGGAAACCATTGAAGTAAAGAGGGCAGTATTGGAAGCTGCCTGTTCCTTAATCTTCAGGGCTTGCTCCCAAAAATAAGATTTTAATCTGGAAGCCCTGTTCCTCAGAGTTTGGGCTGTGAACTCCCTGCAAATAGAGCATGCCCGGACGTTGTGGGCCTCTCCGAGGCAAAAGAGACACTCAGAATGCCCACCAGATAATGCAACTTTGCGACCACATGAAATGCAATACTTGAAGAAAGAAGACATAAGAAGAAGTAAGGGGAGTTCTCACAAAGTTCGAAGAAACGATGAAGCCAAAAGGAGAAGAAAAAACCAAGAGAAAGCTGCTCAACTGAAGAAGTCTTTCCATTCGCTGTTAACATGCTGGCGGACGAAAGAAAACTGAGGAGAGACCGTTGGCTTGGCGGGCTGAGCATGCTCAGTAACGGACAGGGGAGGGGTTCCCGCCAAGCTGCTCAGCTCTAGAACTTTCCGAAAGCTACTGCGCATGCATGAAGATCCCAGTGTGTGAGGCACAGAGACCACAAAGAAGAAACAAGGATATCCCACTACTGTTCCCCACATTAGAGTTTGCCCCCCAAAAAGGGATGGGCGTTTTTTTGTCTGAATGTGTTACAACAGGGCTGACATACAATGACATATGCAGTCCATGAGCAAGTTCCAATCCATGATCCATTGCCTGCCAAACCACAATGAGTTCCTAGAGAAGAAACAAAAACTTGTAGCCAATAAGCACAAATATGGTGCCAAACTGGGCACTCTGAGGAAAAAGTCCTGCCAGCCAACCACATTAAATAATTTAAGAAGCACTGGTGAACAGAATAATGTTCTATAAGAACTATTTCAGTGTGAATGCAGCTAGAAAAAGTGAATGCAGGGAAATAAAATGTTCCATACTAGTGTATGAGGGTTAAATATACAGACATATTCTGAAGTCCTCTGGAGTAAAAATAACAAGACTTTGAAAGTGATGTATTTGCAATGGCTGCAGAGCTACCCCAAAATTCAACCATATTAATATGAATATTACTATGAATATTACCTATTAGTGCTGGTGTACGTGGGAAAATGCTCCCTGTTGGATGACCTGGGCATTTATAATGCTGCATCCACTTCTGAAAATAGGCTAGCAGCCACTGAAAACTGTCTGGTTGGTTTCTGATGCACACTCTTTGCAAATAAAAGTTATTTATTTGTATAAAAGGCAATTCATCTGTTGACTAGCTTATAAAGATATAATTAATTTTTTTTCATTCATGTTCCCACCTTCCCATAACACGTAGCATTACAGCTTTTACTTCGGGTGTTTGCAAATTCTCTTTCAATTTTATTGGTTTTTTGTGCATTTACTGTGTTTTGGTTGGAGACACCAGGGACAAGGGTTATCATCTTCCTGCAGTTACCTTGGAAACATTACATGGAATCAGAAAGTACTAGCTCCTAACAATTTTAAAAAGTATACATCTGTTAGAGATTGCCTCAAATAAAGTAAAGAAGAAATTAAAATAATGAAATTATATATTTAAAAAAATGCTTCCATGTCCCTCAAATTCCTTCCTTCCTCTTAATTCAGTTCAAAAGGATGATAAAACACTTTCACTAGGGCTGCTCGCACCTTACAGAAATATTACTGTTCTAGGAAAGGTATAAAAGGATTGGTGGATCATAAGGGAATACATTAAAAACATTTATAAGCATTATAAACAAAACCAATATGGAGCTCAGTAGTCTAGGCCAGGCCAGCACTTTATAACGCAAAAAGTTTTTCAATATGAACTCATTACGCAGAGCTACTTTTCTGAAGTTTATTGTCCCAGGGATTAAAAACCTAGTAAACTGTATCCAGACTAGGTACATCATGCTTTGAAAACGAGTTGAGTTAGTCGTTGCAAAGATAGAAGCTGTAAAAGTTTATAATTTATTCATACTGTAAATAAGCTAGGCATGCTTAAGGATTCAGTCTATAAATTCCCGTGCAACATGACCCAGCCTATGCCTCTCAAACTACTGTCTGGAACAGCAGCAGGTTTCTAGACATCATTTTCATCAACAAAGTTTTTCATCAACAAAGGCAAAGCAAGGCACACAATGGAGATGAAGAAGGCTGCTGATGAGAGATATGGACCAGACTTAAAAAAAATTACAGAGAAACCTTGGTGGCTGCATGTTCCAAACTGGATCATGGCATGAGTGTTTCCCAATGGCACTCAGAAGGATTATGCTAGAGAGAAAAGAAGAAGAGCCCCTTAGAATGATATGTGCTCTTCATGTGTCATACAGCACACAGACTGAGGCCATTTCTGCACTACACTGTTATAGCTACCAAGGTAAAACCAACATCAAAAAATAAAAGAACACAGCATACTAAAACAAATTAAAACTAATAGCAGATGCAGCAATACTGACACGCTTCTTGTAATGCCCAAGACAGTGAAAAAAATCTTCACTCTGCACCAAAAAGTCCATCTTGTAGGTGTCCATTATGAGGAGGTCATCTCGCAATTGGAGCCCACTATGTAAAGCCCCTCTCTCTTGTAATTACCCATTTTGCCTTTGTCTCTTTTTGGTAAGAGGCTACTTCTGTTTTGCTTATACCGAACATGCACACCTGTAGAATTTTAAAATTGGAAAGGACCACGAGGGCCATTTAGTCCAACACCCTGCCACGCAGGAGCACATAACTAAAACACTTCAAAGAGATGGCCATCCACCCCAGATTTAAAGACCTCCAAGGAGTGAGAGTTCCACGCCCACTGTTTCATCCTGTAATATGCAATCATCAGGTTGCTGTTTCAGGTTTTCTTTGAATCTTTTTCCTAGTGCCTAGAAGCAGGCTCAGTGGCTCAGTAACTGCCCAGTTTAACTAAAGTAGATCTAATCAAGTGTTCTTAATTGCAACATGGGATTGTAATAGTCCCCAGCCATTGTAGGGAAGTCTGTGTGGATTTTCTCACCCACATTATGTTTAAATTAAAGAACCATCCATGTTTCAGCACTGGAGAAAATGAAAACACTTCATTTCACCACATTGACATTCCTGTTTTCTTCATAGTGGCAAATATATGACTAGATTCATAGATGCGAGACAGGTTTTGCAGGAGTGTGGTGTAGGGAACAGTCACCAATTTTCTTATCCTTGATGACAACAGGTTGAAAAAAGTATCAGCCACCATGAGATTTTTCATTCCTGCACGAGAGCAAAAGGCAAGCACCTTTTCTTCCATAACAGCAAAAAATAAGGGTTTGGGTACAGAACATTGTATTTTGCAGGGTGTTGTGAATTTACATGTGATACTACTTTGTTTTGGGGGCCTAAACGGATTGACCCCTCCATCCCTAATTATAAGCCATTTGGGAGAGAAGGCCGTCCTAGAGATGTATTTGGTGAGAGAAAATGGTGACCTGCCTTGAACCAAGAGAACTGGGAAAAAAGGGAAAAATTAAGCATATGTTGCATGAAAAATAGTTCCTCGTTCCATGTTGCAAACTACTTTTGAAATGTAAAGGAATTCCAGATTACAATATATCCCCTATTATACAGTTTTAAAAAGTCTTTTGAAAATTCACTGTGCATGTCCAAGCTTTTGGGCACATCTAAAATGGCTCTTTGGATCTCGGATAAAATTAGGATTGAGACAATATTCTTTAGAGTTTTAAAAATATTTTTATCCTGAAGATATGTGGCTTTTCTTTCGGATCCTCTCCTGAGTCCTCTCAGCTCTTGCATATGGCCTACTTTAACACAAAGAGGCGGCCATGTTACAGGATTTTGGGATTTGCCGTCCAAAAGAAAATGTTGTGAGCTCTGAATATTATATGGTGTGTTGATCCTCCTCTTCTATATATGAATCATCTGGATTGGTTTGCATAAATTTTCTTAAAAGGAAAGGAAAGCAATCCCTAATCTTCAATCATGTAAATTTATGTGCTAGATAGAGACAGCCACTCTATAATGTTAATATGACATTTCACAGGTCAGTACAATTTTTAAGTTTGTTTATGCAGTGCACCATCTGCCATGCCTGTTAACTGTGGGTTGACTGACATTTCTATCTCTTATTGAAACATACTTCTCAGGCACTCTGAAAATGTATGTAATAAAGGCTGTGATTAAATTGATTAATCAGAATGTAAGCATCTCTAGCTTGAAGCTCAGTTTAGTCAGGGAAAAGTTAGAGTTTGCTGAATGAATGATCTGGAGAACTGAGGCTTTTATCCAATTATTTTCATAATGTGTGGTGGCCTATTGGGAAATTGCATACAATGAAATGATGGGAACCTTGATTCCAGAAGTACTCCTGGCACTATGATAATCTGGACACAGATTATACTTTGATTTAAAACTGTAGCCATCAGAAGAAAGGGGATCAAGAAAACATGCATTTGCCCAGGTAGAACCTTTATGGCAGGGATGAGTGTGAAATGTGAATATACACTCCAGTCTTTCTTTCTAATTTGGAGCGGCTTGTCTACAGTACTGCTTCCAAAATGCTGTGGCCTGCAGTTGTCAAGGGACCTACTCATAAGCATCCCTGCTGGATCCACTAGAGCAGAGGCCCCTCTACACTACACAGTTCATAGCTCTAAATTCCACTTTAACTGGCAAGGTAATATCCTAGGGAATCCTGGGATTGCTGGTCAAGGAGAGGCCTCTAGAATGCTCAGCCAGAATGTTTTAGTGCCTCCCCAAACTACAAATTCCAGGATTCCATAGGATGTTGCTGTGGCAGTTAAAGTGGAATCATTGTGTAAGAATCCTGTAATGTGAAGGAGCACAATGTTAGCTTACCACAAGCCCTGCTTATTAGCAGAGCATCAGTTTGGCAGGACACCCACAAGCCCTGTGGGGGTCCTGCCAAACTGATGCTCTGCTAATAAGCAATTCCAATGAATCCACCTCGAAGGTTTTGGAAAGAGTGGCCTCCCACTTGCCTCTTTCAAGATCGTTCTACCAAGGAAGCATTCACCAGTCCCTGGATCAGGCTAATCACTCCATTTCAGCTAGGTGTTAAAGGCTAAGATGGGCAAAGATAAATTCAGTTAAATTCCTCTCCATTCTGTATTTCTCTGCACACAAACAGGGTGGAGAGGTTTGATAGGATGTTTATATCCAGATCTAAACAGAACCGGAAGATGTATTGTCTGTTAAGTCTCAGAGTTACGGAAATCTGCCCTATAATATACTGAAATTATAATTGGATTCATGCTTACTATAAGGTGAAGGAGAAGATAGCTGCCAAATGGGCTACTCATTAGGTCAAGTCAACATTTTTTTTCATAACACTTCAGGGTGGGAAGTAACTGTACTGTGACTGATCTTTTTCCCACACTGGACATTTTGATAAAAAGTAAGAAAGGATGCTACCAGAAGGGCTGAGCACCAGCAACATAACTACTCGAAGTAGTAACAGAGGTGTTTTTAAGTGGAAGGAAAGAAAAGAAATGCACATTGTACCATTACATCTATCCACTCAGCCCTCCACTAGAATTTCAAATAATTTTGCTTCAACATCAAAAGTTGTAGTAAGCAAATCCACATCTATGCAGTCAGACCAAGAAGGAGGGAACACATTTTCAGTCCAGCATGAGTGCCTGGGGAGATGAGCAGATTTTTTCTTCTCTCATCTACCATCCACATTTGGTTTTATCCCACAGAATTTAGTGGCAGTCCCTAACCTTCACCCTCATGTCCACAGATAGGATCTATTTCCTGAAATGATATTAGAACTAGGGATGAGTGGAAAGTCCAAGTCCATTTCTACAGATGTCCTCCTTGCCCCCTCCAAAATGTTTCCATATATTTCAAACAGATGCATTCATAGATGCACAGCTCCATTGATTAAAGTGTGCTTATGTACATTTTAGAAACACACCATGGTTTTATACATTTTTCAAAGATGAATGTGCTATTGAACCTTCTTTTTTTTAATTTGCATAATGCACCGGAATAGAAATGGATTTCTTACTGCAGATTGTATCCATTTCCATGTTTGGTCTGGAAGGTATAGATTTGTCAACCCTGTTTTTAAAAATGAATGGAGCAAATTTCTCTTCCATCTGTAGATAGAAAGTGAAAAAAACCCTAGGGAAGTGGGGTATTTTACTGACCAATTGATTCTTTTAATTTTTTAGCTTGGTAGTATACAAATCTGTCCTATATCTTATTGAAAGCTGAAACTCTGCAGTCAGCTAAATCTTTTAACAGAATTGTAGAAAGAGCAAAATGAGCATGAGGAAAATACTATATATGCTACTAACTTGTTCTAAGAATCATTGGAATAACACTGGAGAAAATCTAAATAAAATACATGTCTTTTACTTAACATTGCTGTCCTCACCAGCAATCATCATGTGGATTCAGGAAATAATTCTTTCCCTTAATTATTTAAAGCTGCTTCTCAAAACTATGAAATAACATGGCTCTTGAACCTCAATCCATTCACGTAGATTTCCTCCGAGGTATTAGTTCCTCAGTTGAATACAAAGGTCATTGGCCTATACGAATTGTGCATGTTCTTAAATCACTATGGCGCTTAGTTCAGTGCAGAAGACAATTTGGCTTAGTTCAATTAACATTCCATGTTCAAAGCAAATTCAGATGAATGCATTCTTTTCTCTCTCACACACACATTTTTTTTTAGTCCTTATTGTGTATGATTCAGTGGAACTTGCATGCTCAGACAAAAATGAGAACCATGTGAGAACTACCATTGATATTTTAAGTACCTCTTCCCATTTCCATCACAGACTTCCTACTGGAGCAATCTGTGTGCAAAGCAGAACCCTTTCACCTTCATAAACTCCAATTCCCTGCTTATTGTATTCCATACATATAATTATCTCATAATAAATTCAAAAATTCATATTCAAAAATCTTCAGCCTTTTCACATAGTAAGCACTGGGATGCAATGAATAATAAGAGATGTTATAATTAAACCATATATGCAAAGGAGAAATAAAATGCATGGTGTGACAGGCCCTTACTTCTTCCAGACTGGCTTGGCGATTCCCAGTCTGATACGGTGCCCTGCTTTTACCAAACAGTTCTGCCTCGTTCCCCACCCACCCATTACACCACTTTTGTGTAAAAGGAGGAGGATTTTCAATGTTTATTTACAATCACTTAATAATTCTATGTTAGTGTGTTTTCCATGTTACTGTGTACAACTCAAGCCAAGTCAGCGTCTACAAAAGAAAATGTACCATTTACTAAGATAACAATAAGAATAAGGTATCATATTAGGGTTCATATGCAGTTCAATGTGGATACATTTGCCTAGTGCACTCTTCAGATACTATTAACAGTCAACTCACTGCTCAGAAACAGTTCAATTATATCTTTAAACCTTCACAAAAGGTGCAATTATCATAGATCAGCACCTTGGCTAGACTCCCGCCAAAGACTCAATCCCCAATCTAAGGCCCTTTCTGCACGCAGTTATTAAGGCGGGCCAATGCGTCTTGCCACGGAAGTCTTCTGCACCTTGGAGCAGACTAGTTCGGTTTATTTACCTTCGTTCCACACGCAATTCCGACTAGATGCACCCCCCTGTGATGGTAAAGCGTGCTATTTGAAAACCGGAAGAAATCGATTTTCCAATTTTCCAGATCGATCCAATCCATACTTTCACAGCGGTGCAGACATGTACATTCGCGCCAATGCGAATTGGTGGTCAGGGGAGGGCTCATGGGAGCGTCCGGGGGGTAGTACGGACTTACGCACGTACACAATGATGTACTAAACCATGCGGGGGGGGAAAGGGGCCAATCACAGCTGACTGGGTGGGGTGACGGGAGTAGTGGGAGTGGCCACGGCGGAGGCAGTGTGGATTCATGAACTTGCACTCCTCTGAATCAGAATGGAACATACGCAGTAGCTGTGTGGAAGAAAATGAGGGAAAGTCCGCCTTGTTTCGAGCCCAGAAAATCCGGTAAGAAACAGCATGAACCGATTCACCAGCCTCGTGCGGAAAGAGCCTAAGTCACAGTCTCTGACTGGATCCTCTTAGGGCTCCATTATTCTTCTGCCTTTCACTAGGTTTCTACTGAGAACTAAACAAAACAGCCACACTCTTTGGCTGACAAAGGGAATCTGCTCCCTAGCCGCTTGCTGGGCTCTCAATGAAGGAATCCAAATACCCACAGGTACTTGGCTTTATATAACTTTTTCTTTCAGTCACAAACTCCTCTCACACTAAGCTGGGCTGGGTTTACTTCTTGAGGTTCTCTTCTGGTTGCATAACAACCTACTTTCAGGCTGCACTGGCTCCCCAGATAACCACACCCCCAGAATTTCATCACATGTGGTTATCAAATGTCTTTCAAAAATGCAAACATTCATCAACTGGTGATTATATAGTGGTGAGTATATACATATGCGTGAAAGGGCAGAAGTACAAATGCATATGCAAATGGTAGTGGGGCAGGAGGATAATCGTTTTCTTTTTTAAAAAAATCAAGCTATAGAATAAGCACTCAAAAGTCAATATATTGTTCCTATAAATGTGTATCTTTCTGGTAAAAAAGGCATAGTTAATTGACTGAATGCCCCTGAGCCTGGCCAAGAAGAGGGAAAATCGGGAAGAATAAGCCCAGCTTTTCCAGATCACTCTAGAAATGTTTGAGTAACCTGTTCATCAGAAATCCTAAAATGAACAGTCTCAATCATAACCTGTAGGAATATAATTATTTGGATCTTGCAGTTCTCTAGACTTTATGTATGGTCCCTTAAAAAGCATGAATGTGAACATAAAAATATGCCTTTTTAGTTAAAATTCATTTAGAAAGGTATATTTTGGAATAAAGTGTACTGATCATGTAGAAACTGCACAAGTCTTTTTTAAAATTTGCATGTTCCCACATTGATGTATACGGCACCATATACAGAATGGTTGTAAATTTCTATTCTCTTGCAGCACACCCTTGATGTAGTTCAGTTTTATATTCAGATCTACACATCAGAAATGTGTTTTCAGGTTTTCCCGTACTTGTTTTTGTATCGGGTTGTAAGATCTTGTGCTTTATTCTTGCAGAAATTTCTCAATTTTTAACACATTTCTCTTAAGTTGTGCATTTATTTGGGCACTTAATTTATGCAGCCTTTCTCCATTAACACAAAGAACTTAATTTATGCAACTTTTCTCCATTAATGAATGTGAAATTCCCTTTTTTTCCCCTTCCAGTCATATATGTCTTAAACATTTGCATGCTAAAATATGCACATTGTTTTCTGTTGATGTTATTTCTTGGAAATGCACTGTAAGCCTCACCTGTTTGTGACTGCCCAAGGTCAGGTGTACATTTTCTTGCAGCAAGTCTCAGGAGTATGAAAACCTTATTTTCTTATCAAGACTATCAAGTCCATCTAAGGGCCTTTCTGCACTACTCCGTTATAATGCAATTATCCCACTTTCAACCTTCTGTGGAATTCTAGGGTTTGTAGTTTCCTGAGCCCAGAGAGCTCTCTGGCTGAGAATTCTTAATGCCCCTCCCTAAACCGCAAATCTCAGGATTCCATAGGAGGTTGAAAGTGGAATAATAGCGCTATAACAATGTAGTGTGGAAAGGCCCTAAATGTATTTCCATCCCTATGCCTATTCTGATCCACTAATGCTTTTGCTGAATTTTGGGAGGGTAAGGACAACAGGAGGTGAAATACCTGATGGCTTCAGGTGAGATAACATGGCTTCCCATCCACTGAAGTTGCCTGTTATGCCCCTACAGGAAATTCTGTTATATGTTCTATTATGCTCAGTTATAACTATAACCATGTTCCTGTTTGTGTACAAATCTGTTGGCAACTGATCAGACCTGATTCCTAATGTCACGTTTGATTGGCTGTTCTTAGCAAGCCATCTCTTGTTGACTTGATTCTCAGTTTTCCTTTTCTGCAGTCTAGAAGGCCTTGTCTTCTTATCTACTTTTTTAAACCTCTTCCTTCCTCTCATGCTTCCATTTAGCCTGTCACTCATTCTTCCACACATCCTACCACTCCTCTCACCACTATTTTGTCTCCCTTTTTAGCTGGCATTACTGAGCTCTAAAATAAAGTTGAGATTTCATTTACTGATAAGTGACTGAATGCGTGTTAACTATTTGGACTATTTAGCTAAAGGCAAAGTATGCTAAGGCCAGAACACCGCCCATCCTTATCTACATGATAAATTCAAAGACTATAAAACTATTAGGAGATTAACTGACCAATCCAGAAAGAACATGGAGTAGTTGAAGGCTTTTGCTTAAGTATCAGACCATAGCAAATATCAGGACTTAATTACTAAGGCCAGAATCCTATTGGAGCACTACACTAATGCAAAAAGTGTTGCCAAAGCACACTTTCTCATCAGTAAGATTCCTAAAGTAGCCAATCATTCCAATCATTCTACAAACACATACACAGTCATGTCTCTATGTTTTGACTTGGCAGGTAGGTCTGGAGCTATTTCACTGTAAAATAAGAAAACTGTTGCGCAGCAAGTGAGATTGAGACCTTAATCCTCATTGCATAATGGATTCCATCACTCTGGGGTCCACTGTAATTACAACAGTGTATATTGACACTATGGTAAAAGTGTACAGGATCCTGGCCTAAGCATTTAGAATATACCACACAACACAAACAGTAGATTATAAAAGTAAAAGATAAGAGTAACACGTATGCATCATGAAGAGTTTTGTACTGCATTTTTATGTTTAGTTGTTCTGTTGTTGATTTTTTTTTCTGTGCAGTTTGGTATTTGGAATATCAAAATTAAAATAAAACAGGAATACAAAATGGAGCTATCTCAGGTATTATTCTTAAATTACTACTAAACATGATGCTTAACCAATATAGCATTGAGTACTAACTTAAGAGAAATACCTCTCCTCAGAATTCAGAGCTACTTCTGAGAGGAACTCAAACTAGAGCACTTGTTTAAAAAAAACATGAAGCTCAGCATGCATATATAGCTGCAATCTTTCTCTGGTAAAAATAATATTTATTTCAATGGGAACTGCCAATGGAGTTAAAAGTAAATCTCACCCAGAGTGAAGTAAATCTCACCCAGAGTGAAGACCACTCATCACAACTGGAGACCTTAGAATTTCTCTAAAGAGAAGCTCACCTATTTGATCTATTTCTCCTAACTCCATGAAACCAGAATGCTCCCTAGCTTCAATGGAAACAAAAATTGTGTGCACTTCTTATGGGAGACATCTAACAGTGCCAATTACCCTTGCTGAAATTATTGTTACAAACATAGAAGGCATCTATTATGAGGGTGTTCCAAAAAGAGGCAGCAAAATGGCTGCCCAGACTTTCTAGTCACATCACCATGTTATTACTAAACATATACTTAGCTTTTCAATGACAGCACGCTAGGCAACATCCACAGCACAGATGATCTCTTGCTTGGTGAGTTCACAATGTAAATGATGTTGACTAAACCAACGGAGAGAAGACTGCTCAAACAACACATAACAAGGGTGATGAAAAGGAGATTTAACTGGTACCAAGTGGAATGTGTAACTTAGTGGTGGAATGAAAAAAGGATGTAAGTTTTGAGAAGTAGCATGGGGAAAAGAAACAGAGTGTGATTTGATGGGCCAAAGGGTTGTTCCAGGTGCAGAAAATAAAACACACACAGGGAAATGAATAGGTGGCAGATAGTAGTCTGACTTGGGGGGAAGGAGAAGAAAAATAATGAGACAAAAATATTACAAGTGGAGCCCCTGGAGACTATTGGCTTCCATGGTAGTAGGACAGTGAATCCAATGTGAGTTTCAGTCTGAATTTTAAAGAGCTGAGCAAGGTGCTGAAGACTATTCCCAGCATCTCAAATAGCTTCTTTACAGTAAGGTAGAAACCAGATTGGATTCACTGTCCTACTGTGAAATGGAAGCCAGCAGCCACCCTTAAGTGGGACAAAACAGTAGAGACAATTAAGAAATACAGTTGTCCTTTCAGCTGCCCCTTCTCATGTTATCTTGGTGATGGGTGAGTCACTGAAGTATAGCATTCTCTCACTGGGCCATATGCAAGAAGAACAGCCAATGCTTATAGAAGAAATTCAGTCTATCCAAATTTTTATGGATATTAACTTAGTTTTCATATCCTAAACTGAAAATACATCTGTAAGGTGAAATCTGTACTTTTCCAGATTTTATAAAGTGGCACGCTAATCAAAAATGCACACAAAAAGTACGTATTATAGGAAAATGTGCACAAAGTATGCTCAAATGCAAAAAGGTTTTGCAAATGTGTATACGAAGAAATGCAAGTAAATACGGAACTTGACATCCATACCAAACCATTGTCTTGATTAAAGCAAATTTGATTAATGCATCCTGAAATAGACACCATGGGAGGGACGCTAGGGTCACAATGTGTTCATTCTATTCTTGTTAAGGGCATAAAATCTTCACTCAAAAAGAAAATCTCCCTGCTGAGCAATTTAATGATTTTTTTTCTGCATTTTTCAATGATTTTTGTTAATGGTTTGGGAAGGAGTTTCTGTGCAAATTTTTGCACAAAATTTGTCTTTTCTGTTCAAAATAGAGTGATTTTTGCCTAACCACTTTTTCCTTTTATCCACTGCTACTTAAGAAGAAAAAAGGGTAATCTGTCCACTCTCATGCTTGCACCAAAAAAAAAAAAATCTTTTCATACAATGTTTCACTGAGTAGAGACAACCTTTCACAGAGAGGATTAAAAAACTGATGTAATTTCCATTCTTAATTCTCATATATATGAATACATATTTAATCAGAAAGCATTCTGTGCTTTACATTCAACCAAGCAAGTATATTTCATGACATATTTTCACTAATAAAACCCAGTATTTATTATTCCTAATGTTGTATATGAAGCAAACACAGATGGTTATACAGAGATATTGGCCGTGTCACAATTTCATAAGAGGGCAGAGAAATATGTAGGGTTTGGGGGGTTTTTTTAATCTTCGGTAGTTGGAAAGTCCAGTTTCATCAGCTGGAGATTTATTCTTGGTCAGCTAACATGGCCAATACAATCGGTAAGCTTTTTAAAAAAAAAATACTGAAAAAAATTACATTTACCAGAATAAAAAATCATCACTTAGACTTTTAAAAAGAATAAACACTTCTGCTTGTTGTCTTATCTAACTTCTATTTGCTGTGACTTTTCAGACACACATTCCTCTGCAATCATGAAGCCAAGAGACTTATATCAGGGGGGGAAAAACAACGCAAAGATGACAAAGCATTCTGCAAAGAACAAGCTGGCTGCAAAGATGCATGAAAGAAAAATGTGGCATGTACAGCTTACATCTAATTATATCATCCTACCCATGCCCAGACTACCTATGAAATGTCCCATGACACTGTGCAATGTGTTATCTGCTCACTTTCCCCTTTTAGAGAACTTCACCAAGATGAGTGAGCAAAGTATTCTCAATAATCTGACAGAGAGAAAAAAATGGCAGTACTGTATGTTTGGGGAACTTGTGATTATCAAAACTCCAAAGGTTGAAAAACAGAAGAAAGCATATTTCCATTCCTTTGTGACATCACTCCATAACACTTCAGTCCCAGCTAGTGGTTGGTAATTTTCCCCCCAATCTCAGTTTGAACTGACTCTGATAATTATGAATGCCAGTGAAAAAGGCTCCTCACATGATAATTTGGATTTTATGTATAATTTCTGGCCCCAAAACCATGAGCATAATAACTTCTCCCTAATGAGCTTGCTACTGCCCTGGCTAGTCCGAGCTTTGGGAATATTATAAGATATCCTCTTGATATCACAATTCGGCTTCGCTTCTCTATTCCTCTACACGTGCTTGCGAGGCCACCGGACAAGCATGTAAACAAGCTCGGCCGTTAATAGCCGTAATATTCAAACTACAATACAGGCAGGCCAGAAATAGCTGACTCACTGCTTTAGGAGACCTCCAGGCAAGTATTCTAATTAAGTATGTACGCAACCTACAAAAGAGCCTCTGCCCCGCACTGGCAGCTTGATGGGTAAACTATGCAATATCCAAGTACTCTGCGTCTGCATACTGGCTACTCTATTGAGAACCACTTCGATGACTCAATCATTCAGATTCTGACCTTTCGGAGGTGTTGTCTCCAACTCCAAATCTATTGTTTTTCCCCAAGTACGGCATAACCTGCAGTCACAATTCTCCTTATAAAAACCCTTGATTCCGAGACCTTCCTCAGATTGCTCCCGAGTTTCATCCCGCCTGGCTGCCACTTTGCTTGGTGAGCCTCCCCTCAGCTACACTTGCTGAGTTACATCGCACTCCAGCTTTGCTCTCCATTTTTTCCTGGGCTTCAGGACAGGTGAAGTATCACCCAAACCAGCAATCCCTCTAAAAATGCCTCTATACCACTCCAACCTTTATTTTCTTTAGTTATCTTGTGTGAGTGTGTCGCATACACTGTTTGCTTGTATTTAATAAACATCATTTATTATTTCAACTTCGGTGTTCTCCTTGACTCGACCCGACCCCGTAGACATAGGGGTCAAGATCTCGCTAAGTTACCCTGCCTCTCGTAACGCTAAGCAGTGCTCTGAGCTAATTTTCCCCAACTTTAGTTGAGCACGTTTTGGTGTCCCTCCCGGGACCCCCAGTTCACAGGGTAACAAGCTTCCAAAATCTACTGCCTGCTGTCATTTCCCCACCCACTGTGGCATATCCCTCTGCCTCCTCTTTGTGGCAATATGATCCCCTTGTTTGCAATGGCAGCAAGAAGGAAAGTTTGTCTCCTCTTCCTTCCTTTGCACTCATAGAATATATCTCCCATATGTCAGTAGCTCTGGGGCATGTAATTTCCTCAGGTATGCATAGAAAAACTTCATTTCTGATACATGGAATAGGTTCCTGAAATATAATGGATTTGGCAGGGGGGAGAACGAGATCTCCCTTTCTCCTTGTGCCAACTGTCACCACATAACAGCCATGGGAGTGGGTGGGCTGGAGTGAAACAAAAGTTCTTCTCTGGGTTGGATTAAAACACAGTAGCGGGAGAATGCAGGGGCCAAAATACATTCCTCCATTTGAAGTTAGGCAAAATGAGTCACTATGTAAATATGAACTTTACTCACAACTATTTGAATAAGCCCCTCTTCACCCCACCACCAGGACTAACTGGTGAATAGTCCAATGCAGCTGAATCAAAGAGCTACCTAGCAACCAGGAGAAGCTATTCACATATGCTAAGGGAGGCACTGGAGGAAGTTCAAGGTCACAAGGGGAACAAATCCAGACTGTTAGGCTACTTTCCACCTCTACTCCCCAGTGGTAAATAACCACATGCCAGGCATTTCTGCATTGTTGCAATGGAACACTACATGACCAGCACACAATGAGAAAAAAACTAAGAACAAAAAAGTGGGGGGACCAATTTTGTTTTCAGGGATTCTATCCTGTTCACAGCCGAAACAATGCAAGGATACTGGCAAGATTTCATAGGATCACAGCTAATTGTACGAATTCAGGACCCTGGTCAGCTCCCTGTAGCTCAGCACAAGCTAGGGACGAGATTATGGTGATGGTTTTCGTTTGAAAGGTCCTGCAGCAAGGATGCTACCTCAAGCTCTGCCTCCTATAAAGAAAGCTACTTAAAGGGGCCATACAGTGTTTGGCTCTGAACAGATTGTAAAGCCAACTATGGCCCCTTGCTATGATTGGATGAAAGAAGTTGGATATATGCTCAAAATGCTCTAGATTATGAGAAAGAGTCATTCTTTGGCAAATCAGATGTCAGGACTGCAGGCCTCTGAGGCTTAACTCCTGCATGTGATCCCCTAGGCTCTCTCTGGAGGTAATCACTGCTCTCAATTTTCTCTATCTTAGTGCACTTAGGAACTGCACCTTGAAAGTCCTTGGACAGAAAGTCATTCTTGCCAGAGTATCAGGACCTTATCCCCATATATGAGCCTACCCATGTCTTGGGATCTTCCTGAGGAAGCCCTTCTCTCTGTCCCACCACCCTCACAGGTACCTCTGGTGAGAATACAGGAGAAGGTCCTCTCAGTGGCTGCTTCCAGGTTCTGGAATTCTCTTGCTAGAAAGGTTAGACTGGCACTCTCCTTGCTTTCTTTTTGTGGGCAGGTGAAGACCTTTTGTTTTGACAGGCCTTTGAGAGACGCCTGCTCAAGGAGAAAGGGCCTTTCATGGACTATGACATTTATATTTGTTCTTCTTTTTAATTGTTTGCTTTTTTAATTTTATTGATAGTTTAATTGTGTTGTAAACTTTTGTACAATGGAAAAAGGCACATTTGACTGGCTGAAGCACTGAACAGAAGCATGCCATACTGCAGCATCTTGTTGCAAATGCTACTTGTTTTCATTGTTTAATATGCCACCATAGCTATGGTGGTCTTAGAGAAAAAAACAACAACAAGACTATAAGCTATTAGAAGGCTTTCAATACTTTTCACTAACAATGTGGCCCAATAAAATCCATGATTTTCTTCCATCTACTTTTAAAGAGAAAATCAATGAATGAACATATTGTTACTTAGTGATTCTTAATATGGTGCACCTAACAAATCAAATTAAATCAGGATCAATGACACAACTCTTTTAACAGATATTCCTGCATCTACTAGATTTAAAGAAGTGATTGAGTGCATATGCTTGAGGAAACAGTCATGCGGTACTTGTGGGCAATTCAGCTTGCCCTATCTTGATCTGCCAGGTCATCAGCGTCAAACAGTTCTAACCTTTTTGTGCTCTTCCTCACTGGTGCAGTTCCTTTCACACAGAAGGGGACCCAATAATGAACTAACTCTACAGTCTCATTTTAATGCGGGACTGTGGAATGTTCCCAGCCTGGGAATCTTTAGCTGAGAAAGATGAAATATAAAATGCCCTGCAGGACATGCAGGATGGATTTGCAAAGTCTGTAAAATCCTGAGAGGATCAAGGACAATCTGTATTATTACAATTCATTGTTTTCTGAGCTTAAGGCCATGTAGGAACCAGCAGAAAGTGCTATATTTCCCAGCTGTTTGCATTATGTGCTCTAAACCCCTAGATATTTTAAAAATCACTTAATTTGGAATATCCAATAACTTGCACAGAACAAAGACATCAGGGGAAAAGAAGTTCCCCTATGCTGGCTTTAAGTGTGTGTGTGTATGTGTGTGTGTGTATTTATTTTTCAAGAAACAGTCTGCCAGAATCAATCATAACTTAGTAAAGACACTGAACCCTGTTAGAATAAATTTTTAAAAATGTCCAGCCAGAAGTGTCAGGCAAAGGCAACATCATAAATTTGAATAAGCATCTGCATTATTAACTGCACTGAGACAGGTCTGGTTTTTCTAAGTGCATTAATTCCACAACTTCCACAAACAAGGCTTTTCTCTGGTGATGACACCGTTTATCCTAACCTCCTGAACTGGAGCTAGAAGCTGTGGTCACATGATCCCCACCATGCCTTCCTGTACCTGTAGGATATATTGCATCCTTTCACCACCAGCAGGAGTAGAAGGAGAAATTCATCCTGAGCCCATGGAGGATGGACCTCTCTAAGCTTTCCCTATAGCCATCATCCTTCAAACCACCTTAAAAAAAAAGTATCATTCAAAGCAGCCATTATCTGTAATTTGAGGATCCCTTAAACAGGCTGAAGTAGCTTCTTTCCTCAGCAATGAAATCCTCTTACACATCTTATTACAGATGTAATGAATTCAGTTATTAACAATATTTTGAACTATGATCTTGGAAGAATACCTGATGGCATTAATTCTTTCTTACCGATATCTAGAACATTCATTTTGTAGTCTAGAGATGACATTTGTGAACCCTTGGGAAAATTCCATGGGAAGTTTCTTCTCCGAAAGGAGCAAAACAACCTTATGATCTGTTTGTAGAGGAAGGTTTAACAACAAAGTCATGCTAAATAGATACATTGTAGACCTACAACTGTTTATTGTAAACTGAAAAAGAAGTGTGTGGAGACTGATCATAAGGCGCATCTAGTCCAACTGCTTGCCATTCAGGAATAGACAACTAAAACACTTCTGAAAGATGGCCATCCAACTTATGTAAGAAGACCTTCAAAGAAACTCGACCATCCTCAGAGAAAATCTGTTCCACTGTGGTACAATATAAAAGGTCTTCCTAACATTCAGGTGGAATCTGTTTTTCTTGTAATTTGAATCCTAGACCAGCAGAAAATCAGCTTCCTCCATCTTTTACACGGCATCCTTTCAGATAGTTAAAGACAGCTATTGTGTTACCTCTCCATCTTCTCTTCTTAAAGCTAAGCATACTAAGTTCCCTGAGTTATTCCTCATAAGGCTTAGTTTCCAGATCTTTGATCATTCTGATTGCCCTTCTGTAGACATGTTCTAGCATGCCAATATCCTTCATGATCTGTAGTGCCCAGAACCAGACACCACCATTCCAGGTGAGGTCTGACCAAGGCAGAATAGGCAAAATAGAGTGGCACTAGTACCCCTTGATCAGGACACTTGATGCAGTCCATAACTGCCCTTTTTTTTAGCTCCTGCATCACACAGCTGACTCATGTTTAGCTTATGGTTTACCAAGACCCCAGATCCTTTTCAGATGTACTGTCTCCCCCTCCCATGAAACTCAGCTTAAGGTCCTCTTGATCAGATTTGCAAGGCTCCTTGCAAATACATTTTTTCCAGCTGCCGTGAGGTGCAACCCATCTCTTGCCAGAAATCCTTCTTCATGAAAGTGTAGACCTTATATAAAGCCAATATTTTTCTTGATGGCACCATCTGTGAATCCAGTTGCTTCTTTCTGTAATTCTTCTCCCTGTTCTTGGGCCATAGTCTTTAACAGGAAGGAGTGATGATGAAATAACAATCCAAGGTCTTTTAGCTTCCTCCCTAGAGCTATACCTTACTGTATCATTTGTTCTAATGTGAATCAGAAGGAAATAGTAGTGTTCAGTGGACTTGATGAATCTTGTTAGTCACTGTGTTACATCATGGATCTTTACCCCTGGGAGACAACCACACTTCTCAAGACATTTTATCAGCCCCACATCCACTGCTTCTGTTCTGAGCAACAGGCAATCACCTGCTACCACTACACATCTCTTCTGCCTCTGGGAATTCACAGTACCTCTTTCATAAAACCCTCAAAGGTCACCACCCTGACTTCAGAGAGGTGATGCTCTTGTCCTGGTTCCTGTGCCTCATACTCTCTGGTAAGGGAACATCTTGGAATTGATTGCATAGCTTCAAAATTGAGGCAGGATTCTTGATAGTCCTGCTTCTATGTGTCTTATTGTTCCAAGTGTCCTCTTCCTGCATTTCAGACCCTGCTCCACTTGTTCCAAAAAAGCTTCATGCTCCCCGACAAGTTGAAGTGTATATGCATGGACTTCAAGCCACTGCACCTTCTCCTTTAACAGAGCAACCAGCTTACATTTGCTGCAGGTATAGCATGGTAGATCCTTTGGTAAGAAAAGAAGCATGGCACAGATGTTGCAGGTCACTGCAACAAGTCCACCCTCATCACTGTATACACATAGCAATGCAGCTATCCAGGCTTCTCCCTTAAAATCCTCCACAAAGTGCCCATAAAAACATGTTTTTCTCTTCCTGTTTGCTGAGGTCCAAACACTAAGGCAGCAGCTACATAGAGCTAGTGGCTGCTAGCTCTGCCCCCAACCTGGTCAATGTCCAACTAGAAGCCCTGCCTCTTAGATAATTGCTCGGATGAGCACACAGCCAAAACCAAACAAAAACAGCCATACAGGCAAAGAATCAATACTGACCCTGCCCCCGCAAAACACAAGCTCAGCTTCTTCTCTCTCCTTAGACTGAGCTCCAAAGACTGAGGCAGCAGCTATACAGAACTAACAGCTACTAGCTCCACCACCAACCAAGTCAGAGACTAAGCAGAAACTATGTTCCTTAGATATATGATCAGGGTGAAATTACAGCCAAAAACAAACAAAAACATCCACACAAGTTTTCAAACAGCACAGCCAAACAGTCAACACTGACACCCAAAGCATAGCTCATCTTCCTCCCTCTCTTCAGAGACCAATCTTCTGTTCAATTGCAATGATAGCAAAGGTTGCCCCCATGCGCATACATCAGGGAGGTACATAGAGTGGCATGCGGAAAACAAACATCCCTTTGGTGTCATTGGTTCTTGTTAGGATCAGCCCTTGGTGTCATTGTTTCTTCCTGGGATCAAGCAAAGAGAGAGAACAATAGGCAACCTCTCCTTCCAGGTCCAGCTATTTCCTAACTTCATTAGGCTCCAGTGCACTTATTTTCAACTCTTCTGAAAGTGCAGATAGCTACATGGTACACATTAGGCTTAACAGGTACTTCAAGAGCTGGAATGTCTGGTGAACAAAGGAAGTTCTTTCTGAGGTGTTATTTCTATTCCAACTTTGAATTTTAAGATAAACTTAAGGCAGCTTGCAACATTTTATAAAATTCAAAGAAATCAACCCCATTCATAACTTAAGACTCCCACAGTTCTGAATACCCCCAGGATTCTCACATCTACCTGCTAACAATTAGGTGTACATAAGTGTCCACTGAAAGACCTCCATAATTGAAGCAGCTATTAAAAATTATGTTACGTATCTGGAAGTTTAAGATCCTTTTCTTTTATATGCTATACAACACACCTACTTCGGTCTGGTTTGGGACCCCCTCCCCCCTGCCACACACAGTAAGCCTTAAATTCCTTCCCCACAGTTTTTTTTTTCTTTCAGATTTCAAATTTTCCTCCACCTTCTATGCAGTGGTTATGAGGAGAGTTGCAGCAGAGTATTTGTTTTTTAAGCCCCAATGGTGTGAATTTTGTGAAAATGCACCTTAAATGTATAGCCAATACTCAGAAATATACTATTCTGGCTGTAAGCTCCTGTTCTACCAACCAGCTACAGCTTTAAAGGTCAAAACCAGTAAAGCCTAGAAATACTTCATCCTTTCCAAGTGCTTCTTTTTCTTTAAAGGTCAAAACCAGAATAAAGCCCAGAAATACTTCAGCCTTTCCAAGTGCTTCTTTTTCCATCTGAATGTATCTTGTTTCTCCTGGTGCTCTCGAGACAAAAACAACAGGGTTCCAATGCCTGTGCTTTGATATCGCTACAATACTCCTCTGAGACCCACTTGTGCCTTCCAGCTAGTCACTGTGGCTGGTAAAAAAGATGAATTGAATATCCTTTTTATTTCATTAAAAGTCAATTGTCACAGTGAGCCCCAAATCCCTGTTTTATTTCATTTAACTATTCTCCTATTGACTTTTTTATCATTTCCAAAGCTGACACAAAACTACTTAGGCAACCATTCCAAGAAATCTTCACAGTTGCACGATATTGTTGGACTTTCTCATAAGCCTTTGATTGCAGCTCTCTTCAAGAGGTCCAGCTATATAATTTGCAGCATGTTGCAACATTTCAAAAGCATAAGCTGCAGTTGGGCAAAAGCTAGATTTTAACTGGGTCTGTTGAGGTTTTCCAAATGTGGCATGCAATTTGTCATCACATCATGCCTCTCCAGTTCAAAACATTAAAGTGCCATTGTCGTGGTAGGTAAGATTTTACCATCCATCTTAACTTTTGTTTCATCCAAATCTGAAAGATCTCTTGATCATAAGAAATACCAAAATGTCACATCTTAATTTAGTATGTCCTAAAGGCAGTAACAAAATGTGTTACCTTGAGTTATTCCTCAGCTAAAGGTATCCCCTCTAGAACTATGACCCTTCTTTGGATGATGGAGGTCTTGTTTTTTCTGCATGTTTAAGGAAACCAACCTGATTTGCATTTCTCATCATAGTATATGAATCAGGACACAATTGAAATACAGATCTTAGTTCATTTTTTTTTTCTAAAATGTATATACAAATATGTGGGTTTGGACAAAATTGTACCAAAATGGTGGCAGGGAGGTAAATACAGCTTGTTAAATGACTGGCTTTCAACAAGATAAGTTGTCTTGGCATGGTAAGATAACCTATTGAGCATTTGTTAATCCCTATGAGATTTTGCACTAACAGCATGAGAACAATACAATGAGTAATTTTTTATTATTTCAGCAAAATGACTCTGGCCAAAGCCAGTGCCTTTTCCCTTTGTGGAGCAAATTGTGCATGTACACACAAACTCACATAGCAAGCACAAAAGGCTGGCTGAATGATCAGAAAGATGCAAACAAGCCATCACATGTTTCACATCTGTAAAATTCCATGACATAAGGCATTGTTTCAGTATGCAACTTACACAACTCACACAAGCTGTCCATTTGATGCAGTTTGCACAAAAATTGTTCATGCAAATTCAAAAACCCTCTCAAGGTGGGAAAAAATCCCTCAGCACCTCTCATGTCAGGACAAAAAATATTCATGTTCCTATTTTATGAGAAAATGCATTCAGAAGTAATGGTATTGTTCATATATGGGGATACTGTTCAAAATCATACTGATTCCAAAGCGTGAAGTAACAAACTTATGACTGAAAATATGAGAAATATGAGAAACCAACACAAACCAGAAATATCTTTTCATTCCTAGCTCTAGCATCCGGTTTGCAAAAAAAACTGTTGCTCTCACTAATTGTGTCAAGCTGTACCCACCATGGAAAGGGAAAGAGGTCTTTCTTGACAGAAGTAATATTTCAGCTTTGTCAACACAACCACCATTCCAGCACAAAGTATAGACTCTTCTATTCTAGTGATCACTCTCATTTCTTCCTTTTCCCCCCCACTAACTCTTCTTTTCTTTCCCTCCCAAAACTGCAAACCCCAGGATTCCATAGGATATTGCAAGTGGAATAATAGCGCTATAACAGTCCAGTGCGGAAACGGCCTTAGTGGCAATTAATGGCAAAGTCACTTACCTGAGGACCGCTAAGGCATACTGAACTACAGCCAGTCTCAAATGTATCTTACATTCAACTGACATCTTGCCAACACCCATAAAGACAATGGCTAAACCCAATTTTAGCCCCATTTTTAACAAGTCCCATTCATTTCAGTGGGTCTACTCCTGTTAGGTCTAAAATTGCATTTATCCCAAAAGATTACATTTCTTAATAGTGTAATTCGCCAGCAGCACATTTTGAATCAGAAAATTACAACAGTTTTCTCAGTTTAAATACTATACTGGGGCTTCCACATCCAGAATCTCTGTGGCTACATTCATGATAGATTTTCCATTTGAATGATGCTTGTGTTAAAGATGTAGGGCTGCGGAACTAAGCCTCTTCCTTTGAAGTATGCTTCATGAACTTCAGGCTCCCACAGTCTGAAAAACTGGTATATATATATATTTTCTACTAAATGTATTTCACATTTTTGGATTAGCAAATATTCACTGCACAACCATCATATTCATCTGAAGCACATTTTTGCCATAAACGTTAATTGGCCACAGTGGTCACTTAAGGAATAATGCAAGGAAGGAAACTCCAGCAAAACAATCCGTTGAGTGTTGACTTCATACTTACATGACAAAGGCATCACAGGCATATTGGCAATAGACATATGCACAGAAATGATTGGAATCTTGCCCAAAGAATCTGCATAGCCCAATATAATATGGCAATTGTTTTATGGCATTTTTAGTTTTCCAGGTTTTTCCTATCTGCTTACTTTTTAAATACAATGTATTATTTATGTTAAGTTATTATGCTGCCATTTCAGAACCCAGGTTTCTAGAATTTCATTAAAAATAACTTTTTTACATTGTGAGATAATCACACAGCTATATTACGAGGTTGCAGTGGCTTTCTCCTCTTTTGCATGTATTTTCAGCAGCAGCAAAAGCATTCAATAGAGTAAAAAGCTCCTATAGATTCCTAATAAACTGATACAGCTGACAGACTCTGTATTAATTATACAATGTGTGATTTTACACTTACTATTTTTAATAAATAGGAACAATTATAAATATGACAATGGCTGGATTCTTAATGCTAAATACAATGGAAAAAAATCCAAGATTCCATGTTTCTGAATGTGCAGCTCAAATACAAATAAGCATCTGCATATTGGCCTAATTTACATGATTTATTCTACTACTAGTAGCTGCAGAATTCAATTTTCCCAAGGGCAGCATTATGAATTTTGACTTATGATGAGAATCATTTCTTTCTTATACTACGGCACTGATCTAAATGAGAAGGGGGTGCAACAGAGATTCCTCCTGCACTACCAGGTAATTACAAGCAACAGATTTAAGTTACACAGATGTTTTCAGTTTGTTCCCACCTAGGATTTTAGAGAAGAATAAACAGCTATTCAGACATATTGAGACTGGCACTAATTTAAGAGAGGAATTTGACATCAGGGTCCTCCCAGCTGAGAAGAAAATTGCTCAGGTGAGGAACTATGCAGGGGAAGATGAAATTGAGGTGTGCAGTGCCTCCCACCCACACTCCCCATTGGTAATTTAAATCATATCCCACTTTACACATGACTAGGGGTAGAAAAGAAATGTACATTAATCAAATTTTGTTACAAACAATTCAGTTTTGATTTGCAAGACTATTCCTCACCTAGAATGAGGTGGCCAAGATGGTTAAAGGCCTGAAAACCAAGTCCTACGAGGAACAGCTTAGCGAGCTAGGCATGTTTACTTTGGAGAAGAGACAACTGAGAGCTGGCATGATAGCCATCATTAACTATCTAAAGAGACATCATGTAGAAGACGGAGCAAGCTTGTTTTCTGCTGTGCCAGAGACTAGGACATGAACTAATCAATTCAAATTACAAGAAAAGGGATCCCAGTTAAAATTTAGAAAGAATTTCCTGATTGAGCTGTTTGATACTGGAATGGATGCCTTGGAGTATGATGGCCTCTCATACATTTGAGGTCTTAGAGGTTGGATGACCATCTCTCAGCAGTGCTTCTTACATGGCAAAGGACTGGACTTGATGGCCTTCAGAGTCCCTTATTACTCTCCAATTCTGTGACTCTATATCATTAATGAGAGCACATGTGTATCTTCTGATTTCCAATCGCTGGGGGGAGACTACAAATATCCGATTGTTTTCTTTTCCTCTGCCTTTTTAAATTGTATACACAAACATGTACATTTTTAAAAAATCTTAGAAAAATACATTTTGACTAAAATTTCCAATATATATGTGTTGAAAATCTGTGTTTGGGGTGAAATGCCTACATGATTTTCCATACATGTGAAGAAAAAAAAATGAAGTCTTTCTACCCAACCCAGCCTAAACAAGGACAGGAAGAAAAAATAGATAAGATTCAAAGAAATGCAAGAGACTGGAGCAGAAATATTTTCACTTCCCTTAACATGACTGAAGTAGACTCCATTGTGAAGAAACAGGTCTATCACCACATAGCCTTGGTCCTCAGTGTATATTTGAAAAGGCAGCAAGAGCCACAGATATTTAATTGTAATTTTTTCTACAGCATTCTATGTAAGGATAATAAACTATATCTAAGATTAGATTCCTAACAGACAACATAACAATGAGAATGCTGTTTTCTCTCTTATTTTGAGTTGTTAGTAAAGATATTTCAGGCTAACTAAAAGGAGATCTTTGTTAACATGAGGCAACTCTCTTCATTCTTTGGTATGTGTGTTTTCTTCTAACAATAAGGCTAAAAAACACTAGACTTTTTTCCCCCTCAAATAAATCTGTTAATTTGTGTGTCAAAGATCCCCTTGTGGGACTGCTTACTTTGGAGTATTTTACAAGTGATATACTACTAACTTGACAGAGGCAATATAGCTGCTATCTAATTAATTTCCTGGAGAGCCAAGCACTACTATTTATTGAAAATGCCCTCAACACCATTAATCATGCTGTTTCTCAGAAATATATGTAAGTGCTTTAAACTATTTCATGAAAGTTTTAAATAAAATTTTCTTATATCTATTTTTTTTTCCTTTCCTTCTTCATAACACCTATCGAGTAATAGGATAATTCTCAGGACTGGAAAGTAATAATGGGAGCATCAGAATCAGCTAAATTAGAATAATTCATACCACTAAAAATGAAATGGCAGCATTTATGCATACTTAAATGAGCATGAGTTTCCCTCTGAATCTGGTGTCAGCAGAATTAAAACAGCTCTCAGCTACATGCCTGATACACTCAATAGTAAGATTACATGAAGGTGAGAGAAGTAATTACCTTTAAGTGAAAACCCTTAGATCCTGTATGTAAGCATTACTTGATCTCTATGAAAAGTATTCCCAATGGCTGCTAAACATGTTTCCTAGCTAGGATCCACAATTCACACATGCTGTTTAAAAGCAATGGGAACAGTCACTTAGAGATACTTATCCAGAAGTGAAATAACTGTGGTTAGCTTACACATCCATGTGGAAAATCTATATCCATGGCCCAGAGTCACTGGAGATGAGAAGGGCCCAAATCCCTGACTTCTGGACATTTCCACAAGGAAGTTCTCTCCAGCCTGAACATAGACTCTGCAGCCGGTAGTTCTGTATCTCTTTCTTCAGAGAAGAGGGTGACAGGACACTACAAAGTCTGTTCCTTAAGGCACCTGTGGCTGTCTCCTCAACTGGAATGTTTCTTTGGCATTGCCATGGAGATGAGAACAGAACCATAGCCTAGAATGTGATGAATAACGCCTCCTAGATCTAATTCCACCTGCCTCAGAAGAGATTTCATCTCCATACTCTTCTTAACAGTGGTTCTCTTTCTGAGGAACTGCCCTCTGACTAGGAAGATGGGTGTTTTCAGAAAGACTACAAAAAGGAGGATCTTGGAAGGATGTCAGTCACTGCCCTTCACCAAGGGTTGCTGGCTATGGGTAGTGTTTTGACTTAGGTATCTGTGCGATTTTGAAATTCAGGTTCCTAAATTCCTCAAAACAGAACTTGGAAAAGTTACCTTTGAGGCTACAAGTCCTGGATTTCCCATTCAACATGGCTATGCTAACAGGGGTATTTTATACTAGTGATGAGACAAAGGATGTTATTCACATAGACCTGATTAATTCTACTTAGCCCTGAGATCCTGTTCCAAAATTAGCCTGCTCTTTGCCTCTGATCTCCAAGAACAGTGCAGGGAATTTTCCAACTCAACCAGGAGGGCTACAGTGAGGCAATGAAGTTAGTCTACATCTCCTTGGACTAGAACAGCCTTCCTCAACCCAACTGTAAAGAAAATCAAACAAGACTAGAAGAAAGCACAAGTTTTATTGCTGTGCAGGAGGTGGTGGAGTCATAGTGGAACTTAGCTCTGGAGGCAGGCTTGCCTCTCAGAAGCTCCACTGAAAAATCTACCAGAGTTTAAATATCCAAGGTGATTCAATTTCTCAATATATAGGAATGCAAACTGCACAGTTTTTCTTCCTAAGTCAAAATATCCAGCAGTGCATAATAGCGAGATAATTACAAATAAAATAATTAGTCCAGAAGGGAGGAGAGTTAAGCTGTTTCATTCTCAGTGCCCACCAGCCAGGTTTTTTTCTTTCTTTCTGTTAATTCTTCATGCTTCTAAATAAATTTGACAGGTGACAGTTTACTCTGCAGAGTAATTTCGGGTACCATCCACATTACTCTTTGGCTTGTGGAAAAGCCAGGCAAGCCACCATGGCCCTCCAGATGCTATTGGACTGCAACTCCCATAACCCCTAGCCACCAGAGACAATGACAGAGAATGAGGTAAGCTTCAATCCAACAACATCTGGAGAGCCGCACATTCCTCATTCCTGCTATAAAAATAAATAAATAAATAAATAAATAAATAAATATTATGTAAGTAATATTTCAAGTAACATCTGGTTCATAGCAGTAACAGTAATAACTGTTGTCTTTCTAATTTTAATTGGGAGAAGATACTCAGAATGGGTGTTAGAACAAGAGAAGATGCAAAAAAAAAATGCAGACACGCAAAAGAAAAAGTTAGAAGCTGCAGTGTTTGCCAAGGAGCTTCCTTTTTATATTCAGCCGATTATTAAAGAAAATTTAACACACACATGAAAGCATTTGGTCTCAAAGAGAGAAAGGAAGAGGAGGAGGGGGAAAGACAAGAAAGAACTTCACAGGTTTTTTCAAAGAAATTAGGGGGAGGAAAGACTGTTTATGTTTTGAGGTTTACAAACGTTGGCAGTGTTTCTAATAATGCTTGTAGTCACTAGATTTTGCAGAGAGGTGCATTTTTCAACTTTAGTATACATAATTTTAACCCAAGTTTTCAAACAAACAGTTAAAAACATAGTTTTGCGGGGCACATTATTATTTTTTTAATAGCTTTTGGCTAAGGTATATCACTTTGCTTCAACTGAAGCCACTCAGGGCTAGGAAGGAAAAGCTGGTGGTCCCCATGTCAATGGGCTGATGGATCCTCATGATTTTACTTCATACCTTATGGAGCTATCCAAGGTACTGATAAGACATGGAAAGAATATTCACCATGATTTATTTCTTGGCCAAAAAAGGAGTTTCCCAACACTCAGGAAACCCAGTTGGGAAGAACAATACAGTGGAAAGAATTTTGCACAGTTCTCACTCAATATTTGCACAAGCGTTCCAGAAAACTATTCTACACAGACATACCATTGGTGGTGGGGTCTGCATGAGAATTATGGGGTTTTGTGGGGAAACAATGCTGTTTCCAGGCAGCCCAAGTGTTTTTCTGAAAAACTGCACAACAAAAATCCTGTACAACAAAAAAATCTTGTGCAAAAGCAGTAACCTTGTGCAACAAGAATCTTCCATAAAAAAAATCTTGTGTAAAAAACAGTAATTTTGCACAAAACAGAGGCACATGGTTTTGTTGTTCAACATTGCTGTTTTCTGAGCAAGATTTTTGTTGTGGAAGTTTGCTGGGTTTCTGCAGACAATAGCAATCTTGCACAGAAAACAAACATGGTTGCCTGGAAATTTATATCTATGGTTTAGCGGTTTGTTTTGTACAAGAGCATGCAATTCTTGTGCAAAAAGACCACATATGCATTTCTGTGCAAATGAACTCCTCAAAATACTTCAGGACTCCTGAATATTGGCGAAGAATTCAGCAAAAAATATTTGTTTTTGCTGCTACGAGGAGAAAACTTAGAAATTACTCACCATTACTTGTAAGAATGAAATAATTGAACATTAACATGTCTAGGGCTGATTATGCTTTCCCCTAAATAATGGTCATTGTTCATACTGAAAAAGCAAATCCACTGCTAGACTAAAATGGACAGTAACAGCAATCATTCTTCAAGGGGATGCTTCAGGTCTTTTCGCAATACACTATGGTAGCTGCACCTTTGTTCTGTTTCTTAATCATCCAGGAAAACTCATATATGGCATTAGTGTTAGAGTGAAGCCAATTTTCAAAAATTTCTATTTTTACATCCTACAGGGAAGGCATTTTCATCAAACAGGAATGACTTACTACAAAGTGCACTACTTGCTGCTTCTATTTATTTGCTTATTTTTACAGTCCAGATGATCAGCACAAAATGCACAGGCACAAAGCTGTGGAGAATGCCCCACCTTATGTAAATAGAAGTGAAACCAGATTTTTGTTTCCTTTCAGCCCTCATTTATATAACGCCTGAAATACATGATGAGCTCGACCTCTGTGACTACATACAATTGTCTGTCAGTTACGATAATTTGTTTTGAAATCAAATAACTGAGTCTAGCTGATCCACATAGGCTACCGCCCATGCTGACCAGAGCTTAGAAAAAATGAATTTTGGACAGGAACTCCCAGGAGTCCGAAGTTCAAAAAACTTTTCCAGGCTCTGATATTTACCAAGTATAGTCTTTTTTTTTTTCCTGGTAACTCACTTGGGTGAATCACTCCTTGGGTTTCCATATTTGGCCTCCTATAGGATATTTTGGGCACATACAAATGTTAAGCAAGTAAAATAATGCCCTAAAGAGAAAGCAAGCTGACAATCTTGCCAAGATCATTTTACCCTTGAGATTAGAGACAGAGTTAAAGAACAGCTGGCTTACGCCTCACCTGTGAAAATGGCCTCCAGTAGCTATTCTACATGGAAACATATACCAAAACTATGAAAGGCAGATGCATGGGGGGTAAGGCATATTGCTGCCTGAGGTTTGATCAGCAAAGAATTCTTGGCTGCCCTTTCCAATCAAGAGCCAGAATACAACAGGGCCCCTGAGATAGTGGAAGCAGCTTCTGCTTGTAATTCCCTGCTCCTACCCTAAGTAGTTATTTTGGAAGTAATAATATAAAACCACACAAGCACCTCTCTGTCATCCCAGTAGTAAAAAGCTGGTGATAGAACATTAAATCAGTGCTTCTCAGACTCTACAATGTGAGGTAACAGCAATAATGTTTTCCCATTGTGTTGGACAACTACTGGCTACAATTGATTTTTTCTTTTCTTGCCTGGAAACTAAGCAGAAATTGGGTGTGTACAGATCAAGGACTGACACCAGTCCAGGGATCACCACTTTAAGCAGCACTAAATTGAAAAGAAAAAAAAACAAGAATTGGCTGCCCTGTCACCACAGATCTGCTGCCTGAGGCAGCCACATTTTTCCAGCTAAAGGTAAGACTAGTTTTCAATACATGTGAACCATCAAGCTTGAACCAGAAGTATGTTATTGGTGTCACATGGCATGTCTGCTCATATCTCCTCTAAGGGACTGTGTGAGGAAGCCTCCTTCAGTAAATTAGCAGCCATTCATCTGCAGCACACCTTGAGCTTATTTCCTCCAATCTCACTTGTGAGGCATGGCCAGATCCAGCCTGGCTGGATCTCAGACAAACTAAACAACAGCGAGACTCCATCTCTCCCACTGGAACGTTGGGGGTTTGCCTGACAGAAGCAGATATCACCACTCAAAGCATGAAGGAGCTGAGTCTAGCCATCATTTAAATTCCTCATAATGCCTGAAGGTGATGTTTTATATTAGGCACATTATGGAATATTAATAAGACAGCTCTATCCAGCTGCTGAGTGCTGTTCAGAGCACTAGACTGTAAAAAATGGGGGAATAAGCAGATATCAGCAGTGGGTTTGGTTAGGGTGGCAGGGCTCAGTAGCTGCCCAAGAATGCTGGGCTTGATGCTAATCTTTTTGCTAAGTTTTACTTACCAGAACTTGGAAAAACTACTTTTGCAGTCTACAGCTCCAAGGAACCCCCAAGGTCTGTGACCTGCTCTTACACTACACTGGGGGTAGGTAGGTAACTAGATGATTTTCAAGGGTTTGGGGCTTTCTGTTGCTTAAAGAAGGATCCCCCCACATTAGCCTGCTAAACTGAGAAGAGCCACATCTTGGTGTAAAAGGACTGCAAGCTCTTTCATCAAAGGAATGACTCAGAAGGTGCATAAAGATGATAGGCTCTACCCGTCCTGGTGGTCAACATTGTCAGTTTTGTGAAGAACAAAGTAGATCCTGAAAGTTTCAAGTCTGTCAACCTCTGGATTACACTCTCTTCATGATAAGGGGAAAAGTGGGGGAAAGATTTTTTTATGAGCCCAGTACTATAATTAGACAGTAAACGGATCATTTCATGATTGTCAAGTGTCTAAAACAATTCAATAAACTTAACAGCTTTAAGCAAAAAGCACCCTCTTAAAAAAAGTATGTTAAAAACACTTCCGTGCAAAGAAATACAGAACCAGGCCAAGCCACTCACCCATATGAAATTGATTAAACTTCTTACGGAAAACCAAACACATATTTCTGGGAGCTCAGCCACCAATACAATCTTCATGCCACTCTACACACTCACATGGGGGGAAAATTCAAAGAAAAAGAAAATACCAAATGAGCTGACAGCATTCCATGTCAATTTACTTTGCATTTCTATCAAACTCACCTCAATAAGCCTGCACGTGTGTTCTTTAAAAATAGCAGCATATTCCTTTATTTCTTGTTGTCTTCCATTTTTAGCAGCTTCAGTGAGTACTAGAAGTGGAACAGCTGTGTCCAGGAAGGAGTCTGAGATATGATCAATGATGGCTTTGCGAAGCTGGAAAAAGAAATCAACACCAACATAACCACATATTCAGACCTCAATTTGTTGAAATATTATCCTATGCAATAAGAGCAGTAACTGAGTAGGCTTATCTTCAACGCAGTTAAGCAAATTGGATCTAAAGTGTTTAGGTCTGCCACATTCTCCCATTCTCTACATCTGCAAGCATCCACAGATTATAGCTCTATTCAATCATTTACAAAGCAGGTTCATGTGAATAGGCTAGTGGATTACCCACCCTCCATCCATCTTTGGTTTCCCCATTCTCCTCATGTAGAAGATGATGAATCTGAGCAGACAAGCTCTCTCTGCATGTGGAATGTTGTCACAGAATTGGGCAGCCTCATTTTAAAAACTCCTACTCCTCCTACTCCTACTCCTACTCCTCCTCATTTTGTATCCTGATCATATGCAGAGTACCCATACCCATGAGAAGAGAGCAACAGAACTGAAGATGGTGGGGGCAGAGTTAGTGAGCTCCCCAGGGGCAACAAGAGGCTCCCACGCAAGTGGTGCAGTGAATCCAGACTGGGTTTCATTCTAGACTTTAAAGAAGGTATCTGTGGTGCTGAACCCTAAGCCTTAAAAAGAATCAGTACCTTGGATAGCTCCTGGAAGAGCTGGAATGAAACCCAGATTGGATTCATTGCACAAGTAACATGGAAGGATCTGGCCACAGTGACTCTTCCACCTTTGTGTGTTGATTCAATGCACTTGCTGTGTGAATAGGGCTTTATGTTTCTTTACCAAAGCACATACACAGATGTGTACAAAGTACAGTGTGGATTCCCTTATCAGCACCAGATCAAACTACAGTGCAATTCTGTATAAGAGGAGTGCAAACTGGGGAGGCGATTTGGCAATGCAATATATATGCATCTGCAATATCAAAAGGTGAAAAATAATCTTTAAATATTTAGGCCACTGGAGACACCAGTAAAAGATTACTATTGAACTGTTAGCAAAGATCCCCCCCAAGAAAAATAGATAATAACTCACTATCAACAGTTCCATAAGGAATACAGTCCATAACATAGAATGAAATGCTATCAGCAATAAGAGGCAGGTGTTACACATGAGGATTTTAAAGTTCAAAGCCCTTCTAGGGAAAAACACTACATATTTACCACTGGAGACATTTTTAGAGAACTGAATAGAAGAAAATAACAACAACCTGTAGCCAGCCGAAGAAATTAGCAGATGTTTCTAATTTCCTGCCTATGGCTGGACCAGTGTTGTATAAATATTCAACTTTGACACAGAGTTATATCATGCAGATCTTTAGCCCACTGAAACTCTGCATATTGATTTACAGAGCACTCTGTACAGTTAACATAAATACCAGTTCACATAAGCATGTGTCAAGATTCTCTGAACATGAGTTAAAAGTCACTGCACAGAATTCTACATGTACAGATTAGTTCACTCACTGCAACAAACATACACAAAGAATACTATTCAGTGTGCTGACTCTCCTTCTCTTTCAGAATGCATAAATTGCTCATTCTTACTTTCAACCTCTCTGTTACATTGTAACAGCATTATATTTCATTCTTATTACAAGATTCAAGACAATCAAAGAATTCATGAAGAAACTGTATGTAGTTGCAGGTGGCAAAATCAGAACTGAGTAATATATTACTTAATTGCACCAGGATATCAGAAAGAATGTGTTTTTCCTAAACACAATTAGAACTCTGTTCCTTTTTCAATTCATGTTTTAACATGAACAATTTCATTTACAATAAAAAATATGCATTAAAAAACAGCGGCGAAGCCTGAATCACATGGAGGGGGACGGAAGGGGGCGGGGCTATGGTGTGGCGGCATGGCCACAGTGTGTGAGGTCGGGGCCGCAGCACACAGGGGCATGGCTACAAGCTAGTACACCCCAAAAACATTGCCACCGGGGTTGAACCGCCCCATCGCCTTCCATCCCTATGTGACTGTTAAAAAAAGAAAGAAAAAAAGAAGAAAAGGAAAAGGAAAAGAAAGAAAAAAAAGAAAAAGAAAAAAAGACATATAACTAATATACAGTAGGGCTCTGATCCCCGCACCCACCCTGACTGTAATGAATAGAAAAGACAAAAAGAAAAAATAGTATTCTACCATTATAGATCCAACTAATCCTACCAAAATTACTAATAACCATAATCACAGATTATTACATCATCAGCTTTCTTGTTGTTGAAAAAATCCATAAACAGTTTCCAATATTTCAAAAAGTCTTCAATTGGCTTATCTTATAGAACCCATGTTAATTTGACCATTTGAGGCTATTCTTCCATCATCAGTCAGTTCTTCCATCATCAGCACTTCAGTCTGTTTCCAAGTTCAAGCAACAATATTCTTGTTGCTGTCATCATATATTGAAGAAGCAATCTCATTTTACTATTCAGTTCTTTATAAACACCCAAAAAACAATTTCTGGCCACATTGCAAGATCTACCTTTACATTTTTTTTTTTTATTTTTTTTTTGAATTAACATATAAATCTTAGACCAGTAACTTTTCGCTTCCTTGAAAGTTCGTCATATTTGAAAAAAGGAACTCTCCTTCTCTTGACATCCTCAATATTCGTCTGAAACATCCTGGGATATTTTCAACAGTTTATTTGGTGTTAGATGCAATCTACACATAATATCACACATGTTTTCTTTTAAATTACTCTACAAATCTTTCCCATACAACCATACAGACATTTGGGGCCCACTTTATCATGTCTCTTTACAGGCTCATTTTCTGTCTCTAGTTCCAAAAACCATTTGTATACTTTTTTTAAAATTATGTGATCATCATCTTTACACAACTCTAAGTAAAATTCATTTTCTCTAACCGCTATGGCTGCATTTCTCTTATTTTGATTAAATCCGTCCTTAAGTTTCATATAAGCAAACTAATTACAATCTTTGCTTTCCTTAAGAATCATCTCTCTTGATTTAAACTTCCAGCTGTCTTGTTCATAATACCAAAGTTCATTATAAAGCAGCCAACTCCAATTCTAAACCCATTCTTTCCTTTAAAAAAAGGCTTTCTGTGGTGAAGTGGCTAATACCACCTTAGAAAAAAGTCTCTGCCTACAATTATACCAAACTCATAGGAGAGCCTTTCTAATATAATAATTTCTAAATCCAGTACGTGCCTTGAGTTTATCCTACCAAGCATAACCATGCCAACCAAATCTTAAAACTATGGCCTTCAAGTTCCAAGAGTCCCCAATCTCTAAGCAATATTCATTCATTCCTTTTGGATCCTGTTCTTAAAATACCAATATGAATATTGTAAAATTACCAAAACTGATTATGTGATGGAACTGTGAAATATAAATAAGCCTATTACACTGCAGCAGGTGTATGGGCTTACCTGCTGTCTGGGCCCTGGTCTATTACGTTAAATTATTTCTTCCTGCAGGTTTTGTATTGCATTTTAATTTACTGGGTAGAGAATTTTTATTGTGTTGATTATAAGCAGCTTGGGCACATAAAATATATGATGGAAAGGCTGGGCATAATATTCAACAGAATAATTCAAAATTTTTGCTTGTCCATTATGCCATGCAAACATAGATGCTTGATCACAGACTTATCTTGGTGACTTCTCTAATGAGGCCAAGATGAAGACTTCTGTAAGACTTTGGACTCAATCCATCAACCAATCCAGACACCTCTCAAGCAAATACTTCAAGGTACTTATTTAAGGTCCCTGAATGCACATTCATGAGTTGGTTACAACCAAGTTTAACATTTACATTTAAGCTGACATCTCAAACATGGCTGGGAAAATATGGCGTTAACTGGCAAACTCTGTCTTCCTTCAGAAATAGCTGTCACAGGTCCACTTCAAAGGAATTTTGGTGTGGAATACATCTTAAAGATGGCTGGCACAACCATTCAATTTCTTTTTCATTCACATCAGTAGTGACTTTAACAACACTGGCAACACTGGGTAAATTTCTTGGTTATATACTAGTTACATAGAAAAGCTATACTATACTGGTTATATACTAGTTACGTTGAGAAAACACTTCTTCCAAACATCCAAGCAGGAAGAAATAGCTTAACAAAGAAGAGAAGGACCCCAGAGATCCATTAAAAGCAAAAAAAAGACTTCCAGAATAGAATTTTCAAAAGCAAAACCCTACTTTCTGTGGGAAAAATAGTTCCTGAGCAAGAAACACGGTTTCTTGCAGCGGGGGGGTGGGAGGGGGTCCATAAAAAACAGGTATTTTTTTCTGTGCAGAATAATTCTTCTACAGCATCATGACATAGTTGAATACTGGGAGAAAACTGACCAAGATTCTTGTTGGTCTATTATTCTTCCCAATAGCGTTGCATAAATCTTGGAAAATTCTTTTCTAAAAAAACTGAGCATGAAGAATAACAAATATTCTTTCCGTCTCTGCTCACCAGATTCAGGCTTGCTTAACACCAGCAGTGTCACATATATTTTTAACCCATGTCCTAGGATCATTTCTGTATATCAGAGAATCACTGTCTTTCTCAGATGGGATTCCATAGGTCTTTTGTCCATAGGACTAACCAGTTCTATACTGTTCAAGCAATGAAGCACGTGGGCTTTTTAAGTTTTTGACCTGTGGTGACTCTTACTGTTCCCATCCCACCAACCTCAATGGACATTTTTGAATAAACAAGTGACTCTTAAAAATAGCTCTTTGTTACTCTTTTCACAATTGTTTGAATAAATCTCTGTTAACATTTTGTCCCAGAGGAGATTACCTGCCTGCGGAGGTCTCTTGTTTTCTTGCACATGTTATCTATTGCAGTATTCAGTGCATTGCTCCTTTCTTTTTTATCAGCCTGAAAAAAAAAAGCAGAAATAATTTTGAATGCACACAAAATTAGGATAGTTCTTTCTCTTTACCAAATCATAACTCTGATTTAGAACATGACATGTTTTTGAACCTAAGAAAGATGCTACTATATTATGTCCAACCTATATGGTTTGTTAAATCTAAACACATATAACTGCCATAAGTATACATTTCTCTTTTTTAAAGGTTTTCAAATTGTGGCCATATTACGTATAGCATAACCAGACTAAATGTAGAGCCTACACATGCGGGGAGGCACATATCCTACATTACAGACAGAAGCTCTTGAAGGGCTATATGAAGTCTTTTTTTTTAGAATGCTTCACATTATGGCGAACTGCATTGTATTTACATATTAATTATAGTAATTATTTCCAAATTTGCTTCCACCTATCTATCAGAATTAGCACACACACTTTTTATGCAAACCCATGTACTCTCATTTGATAATGTATTTTCTTCTTTCTTCTTTCTTTCTTTCTTTGTGGAGGTAGAATGCATGAGGGGCCACCTTACACACACACACACACACACACACCTATACAAACGAGCAAATTCCAAGCCCATTAACCGTTTTACTGCAGCTTTAGGGGTCGTTAAAACCATCCATTAAAAACATCAAAACTGTAACAGCAACAGTGAAAAAGTAACAATCATAATATTAAAAACAGCAGCCTAAAGCTTTACCATACATGTGTGGGTGTGGGTGTTTGTTTGTTTGTTGTTTACTGCGGTCAAGTTAACTTCAACTTATGGCAACTCTACGAATGAGAGGCCTCCAAGTCACCCTATCATCAACTGCGCTGCTCAGGTCTTGCAGATTCAGAGACTTCCTTGATTGAGTCTATCCATCTGTAATGCAGTCTTCTTCTTTTCCTGCTGCCTTTTATCTTACCGAGCACTATTTTCTTTTCTAGTGAATCAGGTCTTCTTATGATACAGCAAAAGTACAACAGGGTCAGTTTAGTCATCTTGGCTTCTAGGGAGAGTTTAGGTTTGATTTCCTCTAAGTGCCATTGATTTGTCCTTTTAGCCAGCCAGGGTATCTGTAGAATTCTTTTCCAGCGCCACATTTCAAATGAATTGGTTTTCTTCCTATCAGTTTTCTTCACTGCCCAGCTTTCATAACCTTATACAATCCTAACTTTAGTATTCAATGATACATCTTGACACTTCAGAATCTTGCTTAGTTCCTTCATAGCTGCCCTTCCAAGTCCTAGTCTTTTGATTTTTTGACCACAGTCTCCGTTCTGATTAATGACTGAGGTATAAAAAATCTTGATCTATTTCAATGTCTGCTTTAAGGTTATGCAAATCATCTGTGATCATTATTTTTGTTTTCTTAATGTTCAGCAGTAAATCTGCCTTTGTAGTTTCTGCATTGACATTCCTCAGTAATCATTCAAAATCTTTGCTGTTTTATGCTAGTAGTACAGTATCACCTGCGTATTTTAAATTATTGATATTCTTTCCTCCCATTTTCATGCCCCCTTCCTCTGAATCTAATCCTGCTTTACATATATGTTCATCACACAAGTTAAGTAGATAGAGTGATAAAATGCAGCCTTGCCTGATCCCCTTGCCAATTGGAAATCATGCTGTTTCTCTGTATTCTGTCCTAACAGTAGCGTCTTGTCCTGTGTACATCAGGACAATCAAATGTTGTGGCATACCATTTCTTTAAGAGCAATCCATAGTTTCTACACAATCTACACAATCAAAGGCTACAAAACAGAAGCTCATTTTCTTCTGAAATTCTTTGGTGTACTCCATTATCAATTCGATCCCTAGAGCCTCTTCCTTTCCTGAACCCAGCTTGTATATCTGGCATTTCTCATTCCATATATGGTAAAAGTATTTGTGGTAGAATTTTTAGCATGACCTTAATTGTATGGAAATCAATGCAATGGTCATGTGGTTACTGCAATCCCTTGTACTCTTTCTTTTTTTGTTTTTATAATAATTTTATTGAAATTCCACAATATAAAATAAACATATATAATTGTACATATCATTGAATTATTTTTGCTTATCTTCCATCCCTCACTAGACTTCATTTTTCTATATAATCATCATGTTAAAATTATTTGTACCACACCATAAATGCTAATATTTCATGCTAGATCCTGCAATACATCAGACACTGTATTTTATAATATAATGTCCATCTTTTCAACCGGTTACATATTCTTAATATACAATCTATATTCCTTACATTAAGCATTGTCATCTGATAGTCCCCAGCAATTATCTGACACTATTTGCCATTCTTTCATTATCTCTTCATCTGATTTCCCCTTTAATCTCTGAGAGACTATATCTGCATTTCTGTTTTCAATAAAAGTTGCCCACCATTGATCAATTGTAGGAATTTGCTGCACTTTCCAAAGTCTTGCAAACTCAATTCTAGCTGTCGAAATCATATACAATGTTAATCGCCAATATTTCTTTTGAACAGTAGCATCAATCATACATATCATATTCAACAAATACATTTCTGGTGTTTTCTCAAATTGTACCTTCAATATTGAACAAATCTTATTATGTATTTCTCCCCAATATTTCTTTGCTTTGGGACATGACCACCACATATGAAACATCGTACCAACCTCCTTTTGACATTTCCAACACTGCCCTGTTCCTGTTTTATAAAATCTCATAAGTTTTTCTGGTGTCATATACCATCTATGAAACAACTTGTAATAATTTTCTTTTAAATTTTGGGCAACTGTAAATTTCTGTGTTCTTTTCCAACTCTGTTCCCAAGACTCTAACTGAATTGAATGTCCTACATTTTGAGCCCATGTAATCATTGTAGCCTTAATTGTTTCCTCTTCCCTCTCTTGCTGTAGCAATTCTTGATATATACGGGGTAATAAATGTGGGGGATTTTCAAATAGCCATTTTATCAATCCTTCCTTCTCTTTTTGTTCAATACTGTAGGTTTTTATGTACCCTTTCTTGTAGACTGGAATGTATATTAAGTGTTTCCAATCTGTGGACCACTCTTCTTCTTTTTTCCCCCCATATTTGTTGACAGATTTTAATTAGAACTAGAGTAGATTCTGTCTCTGTAGACTGAAGTAGCTGTATTGGTATGCCATCTGTTCCTGATGATCTATTTCTCCCAAGTGCTCTGAGTGCAGCTTTCACTTCGCTTTCTAAAGCCGGTGGTTTGTCTTCACATTGTTCTTCCTTGAATGAATCTATAAACCTTTCATCCTTTGTATACAGTTCTTCAGTGTATTGTTTCCATCATCTTTTTATTTCTACACATATAATGTGTTCCCTTGCTGGTCACAGAGCATTTTCATTCTTGGTTTTCATTTCCCTTTCATTTCTTGGATCTTGTAGGTCTGTTCTTGCTTTTTGTTTCTCATCTTCTGTTTCTCCCCAATGATTATTATAGTAGTTCTTGTCCCTGTGCACAAGTCATTGAACAGTTGTATTCAGGGTTCTGACTCTATTTCTGTCACTTTTTACTTTTGCTTCTCATCTGCCCTTAACTGTCCAGGGTAGTAGTCAATGCTCAAACCACTACATTATTCTGGCTCCATAAATAAACTCAAAGCATACTAGATAAGTTAAAACAAGAAAGTTTAAAACCAATTAAAACAGTTTAAGATAATTCTAAATCAAGGATATGTATGGATTTGCATGAACTCAATGAAGCCCCCAAAAGCTTTAATAAAAAGCCACTTTTCCCCCCTTGGCACCAGAAGGAAATAGCTATAGCACCAACCAGGCCTTTAAGGTGAGGATGTTTCATGACTGAAGGAGCACAGCATGGAGGTCCTCTCCCATGTCCTTCTAAAGAGTATCAGCCCCACTACTGAGATACAGAGGAGGGCCTCTCCCTTTGCTCTTGAAATCTTCCATTTAAAAAAAAAAGTCCACAAAGAACCAGAACAAACTTTGAAGTGGGTAAGGTAGGATGGCTACTGAAATTGAGTTGGTAGATCCACTGATTCCTTAGGTAACCCTTGTAGGAAATGGGCCCGATTTCTTTTAGGAGAAGACCTAGGGAGAGGGGCAAAAAGGCTCTAGCTCTGATTAAGGACAGACATTCCATCCACACACCTACATCACTTGATGATAGGCTTGCATTATCAGTATATACAGAGTGAGCCAGAAATACTGCCATGACTACACAGCCCAGTTATACCATACTCCCATTTTCTACTACTGCTCCCAATAGGCACTGCTTGCTCAGTGTCTTTGGGAGACAGATCAGCCTTTGTTGTTAAGTTTTGTAAAGTGCCATGCAAATTAATGGCTAACAAATACCACTACCACCACCTATAAACAGGTGAACTTCCTTAGAAAGGAATTCTTGACTTTGAGAGAAAATGCCCTGCTTTTTGTAAGCCATCAACCTGATTTTTCTAAGACAGAACTTAATGTTTTAAAAGATGTTCGAAGAAACTTTAGGGATTCATTCAGGAGCAAACATTCCCAAGGGCGCAATAAGTCCAGACTGTGCAGGTGTTCATTTTTTTAAAAAAATGTAGATCCCATTGATTTAAATTATACTTATCTGCCAGCATAATCAGAATTTTTTGAACAACAGCTTTGCATAAGCAGGTATTTTTCATCTCCATTTGACTTCCCAACTTTCCCTGCCCTTCAACATAAATCTTGCTACTTCAAATGCTCCATAATGAGATTCTCTCTTATTAAAACTGAAAAACTTGTTCTAAAAAAAACAAGGGTTTTCTGCTTTAAGCCATAATTCATATTTCCATATACCCAGTTAATGAAATCTACAGGAAAGCTCAGATCAGAAAAAAAAAGTGAAAAGGCAGGAGAAGGAGAGGGGAGCAGGGTATTTTTAAAAAAAGGAAAAGAAAAGATTCCTTTTACACTGTATTTTTTGTAAAATTCCCTCCTGTTTTTATGCTTCTATCACTGGATTTTTACATCCTAGTGATTCCATGCCTGCCAAATCAACTCTGTCTAATATGCAGGTATACCTTCTGATTCTATTCTTCGATTTAACAGACCAGCCTGTTAGCAACAAGTTGTATTGGTCTGATCCAAGCTTGTTCTTCCTTTTTAAATGTATTTGAAATAGCCGTAATACATTCATCACATGACTGTGCTTGCTGAACTGAACTGTCCTGATTAACACTGTTACTGGACTGAGGGGAGTAGATTTGGAATCCATTCTGCAACCGGGAAAAAATCTCAGTAGAACTGTTAACACTTTGAAAGACCATGGCATACAATTTTGTGGGCGCAAATTAAGCTTTCAATTACTGGCTCGCTGCAGAAAGCATATTGCTTGAATTGCCCAGCTGTGATTTTATTAGCATCATCCTTTTTTGCTAATCATATCTAGGGCAAACCATAATTTCCAAGGTGACCTCAAACTGTAATCTCAGGATGTGTTTGGCCCTGTGAGAAACCAGTATGTTTGTACTTCTAACCCTGCAAAGTAGAACAAGCTGTAAGACAGCATTTGTCCATTTTCCTTGGAGATAAATTCACCACTACTCACTTTTTAAATAATGTATGTCCTAGATGTGCAAGAATGCAGGTTTATATACTTATGGAGAAGGCGAGATTCATTTTCAGTGTTTCTATTAAACTCTCCAGAAACAAGAGTTAGTGCATTTCCACTGAGCAGTCCAGCCCATGGGTGATGCCAACCCACGTGAGAAAACGAGATTAACTCCAATTTGAGATTTAACATACCAATCAGACAGAGGCTGAGAATTAGTAGATTCAATGAGCATTAATATCAGCTAATTAAATATATCCTAAGAATAACTCACCAAGATACGTCACAGATAGAGGAGGATACAATAGGATATTTGAACTTTTTGACCTACCATAGACCTCTCTTGCTTTTTTTCTCCCCCTATCCAAGCAAAGACAAAGAAAACATCTTGTTTGGAGACAGAGATATTCAGGGGCTAGGGGGTAGCTTCCAGAGAGAAAAATTTTAACTCAATGGTCACAGAACCTACATCCTCCAAGTGATAGTTGTAGAACGCTAAGATAGTTTGAAATGTACACAGTGGTCTCTAACTGCTTGGCTATATTCTTTTTCAGAAATATTCAGATATGTTTCCAGAAAGACCAGGAGGGTGGCTTATCAAAGGCATGAAATCTCATTAGCAAACACCTATCTGTCAACCTAACAAGACTAGTAAATTTTGGAAAAGGAAGTAAGGATGAGAGGAAAAAGCATATAACAGGAAAAAGTATGTATGCCTAAGCAGGGTGGAAAACTATGGAGGAGCAGAAATACATGAGTGTACATAGAGCTCTTGTTTCAATGGAACAGTAAGGTGTGCTTCTGAGAAACCAGGGCTTACTATGAGCAACCTGCATACTGAGGCACACACCCTGTTCACTTCTGCTATTCTCTTCCTGCTACTGTTAATAGCTAAACAAATCAGAAATTTTCTGTGAAATTATTGGCTTGCTCAACTGTGAAAATATTGGCTTGCTCAGCCATTTACATTATGACAGACTAGAGCTTATTCCTGGTTCTGTCTTGGACCAGAACACAAATTGTTTCTGGCTTGTTTATTTTCTTGCATGAGCATGAGAGTAGGGCAACCCACTGGGAGCTACACTCTTGCCGATTCTGAATTTCCTTACCGCACCAATGAATTTTGGTGCAGTGGAAGTGGGAGAATGTTCCATTGTTCTTTGAAAACAAGGGATGCAAGAAATGTGTGCCATTTAAAAAAATCATGCCCTCTGGAGCATGATGCTGCTTCAAAATGAGGAATAGGCTCTCTGCACACCTTGTTTGTAAAGGAAAATGTGGGGTTATTTTGAACTGTTGCAGCATCACTACCAAAATTCAGCAACCCAGCAGCAGTTGGGGACATCCAGACCATGGGTAGTATTGCATGCATCCCACGTACTTCCCATCCCTATATTAGTGAGATACATCTAGTGGGAGCAAGCATGTCACTGGTACTAGCATGTGGGGGTTCTGCAGTTTGCAAGGTTCAGGGCGAGTACTGACCTACTTTTGCCTACGTGTAAATACTCTAACAGCACTAGATCCTGTCTGATCAAGGAAGTTAAGCACAGCCAACTCTGGTTAGTACTTGGATGGGAGACCACCAAGGAATACTAGGTGCAACATGCTATATTGCAGAGGAAGGAAATGGCTAAAGCACCTCTGAGTATTCCTTGCCTAAGCAAACCTTATAAAATTCTTGGGGTTGCCACAAGTCAACAGGAGACTTGAAGGCACCTACACACATGCTGCTTTACTTTTCTGTGTGAATGGAACAATATGTTATGCCTATGCAAAATCTATACAAAGAACGACAAAAAGTTAACAGCAGAGACTAAAAATGCTGGTAAAGCACCAGCTTGCAATCCAAAATACTCATTATACATTACAGTGGAAGAAAATACATAATATATAAGATGCTATAACTACCTATATGTATATGTTTATACTTGACTACCATCTGACAAACATGTGCTCATAAATCTGTCACATTGAATTGGATGGGCCTTGCTCCTAGACAATACTATAGCTTTAATATAAATTAACTGATCAACAGTAGGGCATAATAATGTATCAATAAAAAGTTTCATCTGTTGGTCTTGGATATGAGAAACTCCAATCTCTATTTGGCCATGAAGCAAACCACATAGTTTCCCATAGTCTCAGCCAAGTCACTGTTTCTCAGCCTAAGCCGCTTCATGGGGTTCATGTATGGTTAACTAGAGGTGGAAAAAAATCTGTTGGACTTTAGAATCTCAATGAAAGTAGCTTTTTCATATCTCCCAAGACTTGTTAGGAGAGGGAAAAAAGATACCTTGCTTTGAGAATTATTTATTTGCAAAGCTTACAGGGCATCCCTGAGAAATAAATCTGCAGTCCCCCAAAACACACATTTTAAAACATAAAACACCCACAGACGCATATAACTGGAAAAAAAAACCAGATAAATACACTTCATAAAATGGGGAAAATGTGTACATTAGGTAAAATGTATAAATAGAGGCATCCACTAAAGTATGCAAAAATATGTACTGATTTCAGCATAGGAAGAAAAAAATCCAAGTCTGACAACCTAATAGGAACCAAAGACAGGAAGAAAATGCAGGTGGGATTTGGGGGAAATGGAGACTGGGAGAATTTCACATCCCTACCTTCAACCCCTATTTCTAAGAGGAAATGCAAGATATGTTATAATGAGGAAGTTGCACATATTCAGATCAGTCAATGACAGGAGAGAAAGAAACAAAAGTGAAACAGAAAGCTTCCTATTAAGACCTACCATTGTTGTAAATGTTTGCATATCCATAAGACAAAATTAATCAAGGCCCTGAAATTCACCAGAAGGAATAATTTACTCACAATGTTTCCAGTGGGGGAAAAAAATCAACTCAAATTCACTTAAGCCATTTTCCAGTATCTGGAGCAGCATCACCATCTTGACAGTTTAAAATTTTCACAAAGACTGGATGATCAAAGGAGCTACCACAGACACACAGAGCTGAAGTTTCATCTTCCAGCAGAGAAAAGAAGCTTCAGGATATTTCACCCCTTTCTTCACCAATTCTAACATCAATGTGGATTAAGTATCCAGATAAATAATGTATGCTACTCTACCTTTAGCAATGCCACACATGGAACAGAGCTAAATTCTTTGCATAAGTTTCATTACCGTAGAGCAGACATAACGTAAAGATGTATGAGGAAAGCATTCCTGCCAAGATTTCAGTAGTCTTGATTACTTACACATTTATCTGCTGTTTAGGCTACGAAACAGCAACTGGCATGGTAACAGAGGAAGCATATATAAGTTGTTCTAAATAAATAGCAAGAGCCCAGAAATTAAGACCCAATCTAGTTCAGTGAACTGCCTCTCCATAAGAAACCAGCTATGCAGCCATTATAGATTTTCAAATTCCTTTGCAAGTTATAGGTTGGGATGATGGTGATGATGATGATGATGTCCTTCCTTCCTTCCTTCCTTCCTTCCTTCCTTCCTTCTGCATTTTTTTTCCTTTTCACTACCAAACTATGTCCAAACTGAATTCCTCTTGGAAAGTTCCATACTTTCATCTGTTTAGAAACGAGAGATTCATTTTGGTTTCTCTGGGGCTGGGCTTTTGTTTTTGTTTTTTGGTTCATTCCAGATCTGAAGAATTTAAAAAGTTTTTAAAACAATTTTCATTTTGACTGCTATTTTCAGTAATATCCACATATTTTGTGTTCCCTTTCCCCTAGTATGTATGTGTTCTTCATTTACAAATTTTGATTGGAAAATTCCATTGTGGAACCCTGAGAAGGCCAAATTTCAAATCATGAGTGCATTTAGGTTCACATGCTTTAGTGCTATAGAACTGCTATGATTCAGAAGCTATAGGATTGCCATGACTGCCCTTTGGTTCAGAATCAAAATTCAAATCAAACAAGTTTTTCTGTCTTCTCTACATCTTTTCCAAACCAGAGACTGAATGACTTCCTCCACACAGAGTCCACATAAGAGTGGTCCAAAGAATAGGAAGGAGAGAGGTACTCCAGTCTTTCACCAAAGACAGTATGGAGAAATAAGCTCCCAAAATGGTCTGGCAAAATTGGACAACGACAACTCCTATACAGTTGAGTTATCAGAGGCATACTAAATGATCAAGCACTAAGTAAAGTTAGCTGTTGTTGTAGGCCCTCCCAGGAATAATGCAGGCTGCCTGAAATCCATCCTATGTACACCTACCTGGGAGTAAGCCATGCTGAATAAGTAAAGGGGATTTCTAAGTTGACATTATGCTTGTTAAGAGTCTCCATACTTGAGGATGTTTCTATAATAATAGATGGAGAAAGTAATTTGACCTTCCCTTGCAAGTAGCTGCAACAGGCAAATTTAATAACAACCAGCCTGCAAATATTTGGCCCCTCTCCTTAATGAAAGAAATAGTCGGAAGTAAAATGTAATCCTGCCACTGGATGGCACCAGCCAGATGTTTCTGCCTTGCAAAATCCAACAGGAATGAGCATTCAAGACACTGTGCTGCTCTCTTGTACATGAGTAAAGAAAATGTTACATTTAGGACCTCATTCATTCATCTTTTATAACCTTCCTCTTCCCACAGAACCAGGACTGAAGGTGGTTCACAATTTAAAACAAATACAATACAGTTAAAACACATGAAACAGCAACATTAAAATGTAATTAAACTCTCAATAACATTAAAAACAATTTAAAACATGCATTAAGAAGACAAAATTAAAAAGAACAGTTTAAAACATGCAATTAACTATGGCTCCAATCCTAAACAGAGTTCTTGAACAGTAAGGCACAGAACTCAACAAGATTTAATTTGAAATAAAAGACTTAATTAAATAAACACATTGATTTCTACCATGGTTTTCTTCAGCAAATGCATTCAAGGCCACTCAAAATACTTCCTATAAGCTATTTCCATTAAATATACTTCCTATAAGCTATTTCCATTAAATGTATATACTTCCTATAAGCTATTTCCATTAAATGTATATGTAGCGTTGACAGTACTGCAGGTAATTCTGCTCCCTGATGTTTACCAAGAAGCAAACATAAGAAATGAGGGTGGTCTTCCAACAAAAAAGATCTACCCAAGAAGGAGCTTGCTCTCCTCCCACTTTTGGAGAGAGGAAGATGCCAGACACTGTGAAGTGATGATGTCACAACCTGGCACCAGAGCAGATTCAACCTATTTAAGGGTTGGTGTACCCATGTGCCTTCCTTTAAGTGGCACTCCTTCTCCCTTCCCTTTTGCAGCATGGTTTTATCCAGTCATCCATTTGGGGGCCAAACCAAATTTTTGCTGTACTCTATGCTGTATGTATCCAGCAATTTGGTTCATTGGCTTCTCTCACAACAGATGGGGGACAGCACTCAGTTGGATTATGATATAGGAGGATATTCATGAGGCTCCAGTAGGTCAGGCCAAAGCCTTTACATAGCTGGTCAACTGGGGAGATTACTTCAAGGACCCATCTCCAGCTTCCTTCAAGAGTGCTGACCAGCTTTGAGGGAGCAACCTGGCAACAGCACCTTTGCTCCTTCTAAGATATATAGGTCATGACAAATCAGGATAGCTAGCACCCTGCTTCTGAGCCAGGTAGTGTCCATTCCACCTTTTAGGTTGAGTACCCACATATTTCTGGGTTGCTGCCTCATTGCAGATGTGCTTAATAAAGTTGTGAACTGTTTATACACCAACTGGATTGTCTGGCATCTTCCTTCCAGTAGGAGGGCATGGCTCCTGTACTTGATTAATGATATGTATTCAGTGAGATTTTCCTGAACAAATAACATGTGCCTCCTCCTAATTCTAAGGAAATGTATCATTAATTAAATGTCACTATATCAGTCCTGTTGTAGCAAAAACAATCCTATGGCACTAAAGCACATGTCATAATAAATACATTCATCTTTCAGGTGCTACAAGATACTTTGAACTACATACACCATTTTCCTTGTTGAGATACCATACTGAGTGTAATCAGCATTGAGTTCAATGTTAATTTTATGTTTAATCAAACTGTCCAGATTAAAAGTAAAGTCAGGATGTTTATGTGAATGTAAAGGGTTTTTCAGAGTTTGAAAGGTTTAACTGACGAAGCGATAAGCAGGAAATTATCTGAATTCTGAATTCTGTCTAAAAATTCAGACACAAAGGAAACCATATGGTGGTTTTGGATTTGCTGTAAAATGTAAATAATAGTGCCTCTTTAAAGTAAAAACAGTGAATTTTTGCCTCAAAGTCAGGGCCTAGTCACATAGTAGACATACCATAGCATGCATATAGGAAGCACTGGAAAATACAAGTTCATCCTTGTCCTCATTACCACTACCACTGCTACTACTATCACTATTATTATACTTTTATATCCTATTTTATGGGGATCTCACTCTGAATTCCACAATGGTTGATGTTGGGGAGGGGAGCAAAGTGAAGCAAAGTTAATCAGAAACATTTTATTAATTGCTTCTACTTCTGGTGACAGACTAAAGCTCTATGCAAGTGAGTTCAGTGCCTGTCAAAGATGATCACACAATATATCTCAGAACACACTGAGCATTCTGTCTGACATATTGAGGTGCTCATGTGTTTTAGGTTCTAAATCTAATCATTGATGTTAGCCCAGGAAAGATTTTTCTCCCAATAGGCTGGCTAGTGGTTTCTTTATCTGCATGTATATGTCCTCTCATGCAATGATTTAATTTAATTTAAAAAATGCATACACCAGTCTGAACACCAGGGGAAAGTACATGTTAAAAAGCTTATGTTTGTAAAAAGAGTCTTTAAAAATGAATTATGTTTGAGAAAATGCTTGCAAAAATCTCTCAGTATTATGCAAAACTGCATACAAAATGGATTAAAAATTTCATGTCAATATAACAGAAGAGTTCAGGATGAACTGGACTTCTGACTTGAAAAATGAGAAAGAGAGGACAGTAAAAAGTGACATATTCGTTCATCATGATTGGTAACAGCAGGAGGAGGCCAAAGAACAGAATCCTGAAGAATGCTGTTCATAGAAGAAAACCATGCACAAAAGAGAAACTAAAGCAAAGTATTACTAAGGTGGTACAAGCAGTGCAAGACCCAAATAGGATCATTGCTTGAGATCTTGTATATAATTATAGTCACAGGGGTGTTAAGAAATCACCGATTCAAATGTTGATTTTGTTCTACTAAAATGGCTATATTGATTTCATAGAAGTAACACATTTCGAATAACAACATTACTTGTAAGCCATCACTTGGGGGAGCAATGAAGGTTTTAACAACGTTCCTTTTGGTAGTATTTTACCTCTGTATGTTCTTAATAAAATCTACACATTTTTTTTTTCTCATCATCTGCAGGGGACAAAATACTGTCATGGGGCAATTTTTCCCTCAAATCTTTAGCCATGTATTTACTTTTCTGCATTTTCTTTTAACAAGGAACTAAAAAGGAATGAAAAGACAACAACCAATGTAACAAATGGCAGACCATATCATTGATATTTTCATAAACCACATGACTTATTTGAGGTTTTTTAATGCATTGCACATTAATTACTTTTTCAAAGTAACCTTGCACAGTCTTTGTGGCCATGGCTGGATTGGTTTTCTGACATCATTATATGTTTAGATGTATTCAGTATTATAGAATAGAGCATCTTAGAGAGTGTTTTCTACTGTTATATACACCTAGAAATAGGAAAAGGTATCAACAAACCAGAGTAGCACTTCTAACACAACCAGTTTCACTAGCATTGGTGAAGACAAGGTAATGATAAGGTATGTAATGAAGATTGCCTGACCAAGGCTCCTCCAGAATAGTCAAAACATTCCCCTAGTGAAGTTTTGAGCCTGAGTATTTAGAAAGTTATATATGCCTTGCTTACCATTTCCTGAAGTGGTTTGTAGCTAAGAGTAGAGTCATTGTTGTCTGGTAATTTTCCTCTGCTGTGACTTGAAGTCACTGTTCAAAAATACTGAATTGTATCTTCTTTTTATGGTCCAGGACTTCTGTTCCTGATTACATGGCCTGTTAAAGTTTCAAGCTGTCTTAGCACTTGAGTTCAGTATATGCATGTTAGGTTACAGGAGGAAAGTGTCCATTACAGAAACATTTTGATGCCTACAGTCCTTAACCTCATTTCAATTTACACTAGTGTGATTGCAGAAAATACAATTAGGAATCAGACTAGTAAAATCTTAGGTAGAGATGTGCTATATTACATTGTTCATTCCTGCATGGGAAAACAAATAATTTAATTACTTTTCTCCCCACTGTCATCTGGGTTCAAAAATTATAATTTTCAAAGAGATCTCACAAAAGGGAATAAGTGTCCCAGAGGAGTGGCTATAGCCTTCCATGATCCTCTCTCCTAGCTTGCCTACCCTCAAGCAACACTGAGACAAGGAAGTCAAAGTGAGGACCAGAGAGGCTACAGTCTTCCACAATCCTCTCTCAGCTTCCTCTTCCATTACATGTGCAACATCAGCAAGGGGAGAGGATCAGGTGGACTACAGCCTTCCATGATCATTTTTGGCTCCCCCAACCCATACCTTGTGCTACATTGGAGGGTGAGGGGAGCCAATTGAGGACTGACAAGGTTATAGTCTTTCAGAATCTTCTCCTGCTTCCCACTACCTACTCTTCACACAACATCAGGAGCAGAGAGCCGACCAGCTACTAGGAAATCTATAGCCTTCCAAAGTCCAGGAGAAATATCATCCTCACCACCTGTATGGATGTCATCATCATGCACCAGCTATCAAAACTTTGCTCCAACAACAATTCTCCTTGCTGAACTTAATCTCCTTCTTGCCACCTCAGGGGAACAGAAAATAAGTGAGTCTCAGCTGGGGAGACAACGGCAGTCCTTGAGTCTATTAAACTACTGGGGGAAATGAGAAAGACTTGAGAAGGGTTATCCTCATTAGTGTTTTCTGTCACTTGAGAAGTTCCTTCTTCATTTTTTTTCTTTGAGTATTAGAATATTCTTTTCCTCCCTTATCTCATGAATGTCTTATTTATAATATCAATAAGGAATAGGAAATGGGGTAATTACTGAATCAAAGACAACATTACAGCTGGAAGGACTGCATCCACCAAGTGTTCACTTACAAGGAAACAGAAAAGAACAATATAACTTCCCCTCCCTTTAAAACCTGTCAAGCCCCCAATCTCCTTTTGTTTTTTCCTTCTCATATATATCTGAATTCTTTCCTGGCTATAGTCATTATGTATCTCAGAAACATACAACTTCATTTTCCTCAGGAAGAACACAAGAAGAATGCTTATTTTGAAATCTAAGGGAGTCCAAGAACTAGATAGTACAACTCTTTCTCAGTTCCGTGCTCCAAGCTGTGCTTGAAGTCATGCTCAGCCTCACATCAGGTACATTAACAGCAGCTCATAAACAAATTCAAAGTCACCACAGGTGCCGGTAAATGTATCTGGCCAAGACTGATAGAGTTCATGCCCTCATATGTGCACCTGTATCATCAGTATATCCCGTATATGATATATTGCTGTGTTCCCAGTTGTCATATCTCATTCTCTCTGTAGTTTTACAGACAACAGCATACACCTACCAATATTTCATCAATGCTATTCCATTGTGATTGTCCTACAAAAATTCTCAGAGTCACTGTTTCTATGTTTTCCCTCTGAAAGCTAGTATTGACAAGGTGCTAAACCTATCATTTCATATCAAGGAGATAATGATTTTTCAAAAAGAAAAAAAACCACACAGCCCTTTTAATATACCTCTTCTACACTCATACTGCGTGGCACTGTTCCATATGTGTATGCTGTAGCCTCTGTGTTCTCAACAATATTAATGATAACAGCAATATTTCCAGTGAATATGGAAGCAGCGATGCTCTTCCTTGTCCCCCACAGTTTCTCTCAGGGGCTTTTTCCCCCTGTTGATTCTTCAACCTTCTCAAAAGATCCAGCATTTCTTCCAAGCTCAGCTTTTCAATTACAAAGTCGGCCTACTTCTCATCTTGGAGTACCATCTGCTTCTGTCTGCCATCAGAAGATAGAATAAGGGAAGGCACAGATTATTTTCTTCGCTTTCCCTCCACAGCTTTCACTCCCTCTGCCCCCTCCTTTACTTGTATGATATCTATCATAATCCTTCAGCCCCCTACTGTCCTCCAAATCGGGAAAAAAACTTTCTAAACTTACTTTTTAAATACAGAAGGCTAAAACAATAAATGGTACACAATTTTTGTTCATTGTTCACATCCATTCCAGGAACCAATTTACCTGGAAATAATGGCTCCATCTCCTGAGAGTCTGCCACACTGAGAATGATATGATTCACACCACAAATTCAATAAAATAGCAATTTGCACTGTCACCTTGCTCACTCTGTGTTACACACAATGCAGTGTGTCATTTCAGGTGAAAAAGCGTGTTACAAACTGGGAGGTCTGTTTATTGGGGGCAACTTTGGAGCTGCCCAATGATACAAACTTGTGCATATGGAGTGGCTTGCTTTTAATGTAACTTCTTTTTGTGCCAGGGCGGGCAATTGATAGCCCTTTATATGTTGTTAGGATTGTAACTCTCAACATACTGCACCACTGACTTTGCTAGACGTGGCTAATAGGAGCTGCAGTCCGATAACATCTGAAAGGCCGCACATTACTTGATCTTGCTTTAGTGTACTAGAAATGATGTGAAACTAGCACTGGCATATAAATAATATAGTACAACAAACTGAGCTTTAATGACCTCTTATCAATAGGCCACAGTAGACAGAAGGCCTTTCCACACTATACTGTCATAGTGCTATTATTCCACTTTCAACATTCTATGGAATCCTGGGGTTTGCAGTTTAGGGAAGGGCATTTAGAATTCTCAGCCAGACAGCTCTTTGGTCTCAGTAAACTACAAACCCCAGAATTCTACAGAATGTTGAAAGTGGAATGATAGCACTATAACAGTGTAGTGCAGAAATGGCCTAATTCTTTAGTTAGATTTTAGTTAGCCTGAAGCCATTTCCTCACCAGACTATTACAGTACTACTATTCCACTTTCAACATCCTATGGCATCCTGGGGTTTGCCATTTAGGGAGAGGTATTTAGAATTCTCAGCCAGAGATCTCTTTGGCCTCCATAAAATATAAACCCCAGAATTCCACAGGATGTTGAAAGTGGAATAATAGCACTATAACAGTGCAAGGTGGAAAGGTTCTCAACCAACATCTCATTTCCATGCTAGGTACTTTCGTATCATCTTCATATTCGATCAGATTTGCATTTCCACTTGACCTTGGCAGAGGACATCAAATGATAGAACAAGCCTTCCTTAAAACATCCCAAAGGCTTTGATCGATCAATCTATCTATCTATCTATCTATCTATCTATCTATCTATGTATCTATCTATCTGCTTAACAAACACTGTCTTAATTTTATTTCTTTTTCTGTAAGATGCACCTGAAGTTAAACATCAGCGGGAGACACCTTATAATTTTTTTAACAGTCAAAACAGTGCTGCTTTTCTTCTTCCTGTTGTATAATTTATTGCTTTATTGAATTCCCATGAAAACTAATAGAGGAAGTGAGAAATTTATCCCTAAGTCCTTCTACAGTGACCATAAAAATAACGACAATTAGAGTTACAGTTACCCACATGCTCCCAAGTTGCCCACTTTCATTTATAGACACACACATTTCATTTTGTCCCACTGTTGTCTCCGGTCAAGCAAGTTTTAAAAAACTGTCAAAAACACTTGAATCTCTGAGATATGTTTGCCACAATGGTGGGCAGCCGTCCATGCCATGATGAATTCTGCTTTGCATAGAACTATCAAAATTGGGTGTGGGGGGAGTATACTGTCTCCAGCCATTTTGTAGCTTCCAACTGTAAGATCTTTCAAAGATGTTGCAAGTGGTTACAAGAAGAAAGAAAGTATCCTGAAAATCATGCTGCTAGTGTTACAAGCGAGGGAGAGAAATGATATAATGCACACCAATGTTTAATTCACTTTCAAACCACTCAAGAAACCAGCAATTAGTATAACTTTGTATTTGGCACAAACCCAGAGGCGTAAAACTGGCTCCTGAAAATATAAGGAGAAAGCACAGAGAAAATATATTGTGAAAAATGTAAATGAAAGTCTATCCATAATATTATAGTATCAAAAGCAGAATGAGTTCATATGTCTTAAAAGCAATCTTCTGTCTTCTTAGCAGAAACAAACAGAATCAAATACATCTCACCAATATCCATTTTGGCAATTTACTTGAGATAAAGTTCATCCCAAAACAGAAGTATTATTTATTGCTATGATGAACCATCATATAAATGGTTTCAAGATTACATACTGTAGAAAAGCGATAAGGGTAAAAGAAAATAGGAAACAGATTGTTTAAAAACAACAACAGTACAACTTATGATAGTAAATTCCAGCATCCCCAAAGAGGCTGCTGATGCCCACATACTGAATCAGACACACCCGGCCTATGATACACCTCACCAACTACAGCTCACCAGCCATGTACAGTTCCCCAGAGCTAGCTCAAAAACAGTCCAGCTTTTGATATTTGTGACTTTGAAAGAAAGAATCAGAGTAACAAATAACAATGCATGTTAGACATAGGCTCATGGGTCACATTTTCATGTGGCTTTCACAAATGAAAAAGAGAGGATTAAAACAAAAAGGCCACTGACGCCATTCCAGAGATCATTTTGGATGTCTGAGAATGATTGTCAGAACTTTTCTAGAATAACATTTACCACCAATTAAGTAAATAGAGAACTCTGGGATCATTCTTACCCACCTGATTGCAACAACAAGAAGAGTTAATGTTACTCCCTTGGCAGATCCTGTCCCAGGGGGATATAAAATTAATATCAAATATATCTTCTATGCCAGAGAGGTTGCTCAGGTGGGTGTGTAGACAAATAGGTCAAGCGATCTGACATAGGTCAAGGCCAGGAAAATCCCCAGTCACATTTCCCAAGGAGACCTCAGGTTAGCACGTGCACATAAACAAAGGGTCCTCAGCCACAAAACGCCAACTTGAGGGGATTACTGGGTTTTCCCCATGTTGAGCAATGCTTGCTTCATTGAATCCTACAAGGGCGAGGTCCATTTACATGAAACAATCATGCAAACCATCAAGTTACTATTGTGTGGTATTTTTCCTTCTATTTTGGCCATTGTTCTTCTCGGGAAAGGGCCTGCCCCCAAGGTAGTATAAGTAGTTCCCATTTTTGAGATTCTCTTCAGAGAACTCCCTGCTACGCTAGCAGACTGGCACTCTGTTAGTCAAGTGCTTCCTTCAGCCGCCTCTCTTTGCTGAGCTCCTTGTTCCTCACCACTTCCTGGACTGAAGACTTCTGGACAGGTGTAGTATCACCGCCTTTACACCCTCTCCACTTTATCTCCTATAATTTTTCACCTCTTTCCCTTCTTGATAGCCCTTGTGTATGAGAGTGAGTGACTGCTTTGGTGCGCAAGAACATATTTGTTAATAAAATTCATTCTTTAGTATGATTGCCTGGCTTTTTGCTTGGTCTGACCCCATAAAAATTGCATTGAAGGTCTCGCTGGGTTACCCTGCCCCTCGTTCTGCCAAGCTAGTGCTCTGCTAATTTTCCCCAGTCTTTGCATTTTTGGAGCGAATCAACGTGTCCCCCAGGGGACCCCCAGAAGTCAGGGTAATATTAAGGCACATGGAGAAAAACACCATCAATCCCATCCCTGTGGTGTCCACACATGTGGGAGGAACAATGTCTATAAACGGGGGTGGGAAACAAGTAATGTCTCCCCATGGGGGAGGGTGTAAGGAAGAATGTAAGGATGTAAGGAACACTTCCAAATTTTATTGTCTTCTATGAGAAAAGGTGTCTTGGCACCTCTTTGAGACACCCCTATCACAAAAATAATCATCAGCCACAAGACTTTTTCAATTTAAGTACTTTTTTGCAAAAAAAGAAAAGAAAAAGGACGGACAGACGGAAGGAAGGAAGGAAGGAAGGAAGGAAGGAAGGAAGGAAGGAAGGAAGGAAGGAAGGAAGGAAGGAAGGGAGGAAGGAAGGAAGGAAGGAAGGAAGGAGAAAAGAGAAAGAAAGAATAAGAAAGAAAGAAAGAAAGAAAGAAAGAAAGAAAGAAAGAAAGAAAGAAAGAAAATTGCAAGCACAAACAAGGTTTTTGCACAAACACCTTGTTTGGCAAAAAGAAAAGTCCCTGTATGCAAAAACCAATAAAAAAAATGAACAAATGGAGAGAGAAAATTTTTGAACTGATCCATTGTGATGGAGCTTGTGGTAAGTGTGGTAAACCTGAGACACAGGCCAGTCTTAGCAAGAGGGTTGCCAAGAAACTCAAGGGGCTCTGGGTAAGAGCGGAACTCAGCCCATTGGTGCATACGAGGGGCTGAGCTTTCTAGGGAGGAGCTCTATATAAGGAGATGACTTGCATTTTTTGGAGAGATTCCTTCAGGGAGAGAAAGAGGGAGTGTTTTGCTGGATAAGAGTGAGGTTTCTTAGTGGCCTAGTGAGACACAGAGGAGAGACCAAATCACTTCTGAGTGAGTTAGAAAGTGAGATACTGACTTAGGGATTAGGACTTTGAGCAGCAGAAGCCAAAGGTCTGAGTGGGCATGAAAGTTTTGTACCTGAATATTGAGTTGAGCTGAGGAATCTGGTTAGACAGTTTTGGAAGTTCTATTTTGACTGCATATACTTATAATACTCAATACTTTTTTCTTGTTTGTTGTTTTAATAAAGACTGCATACTATTTTTATAATTTCTGACTCAGCAGGGTACTTTTCTTCAGTTCTATTTTTGATAGAAACATGCTACAACAGATAATCAAATCCTTTTGAATAAGACCAGAGTTGCTTTACTCCTTTTTCCACTAAGTGGTGGATTTAAAAGGGAAAAGCAGGGTTGTAGAAGAAGGTGGAGGGGCAGAGTGCTATAGAGAGGCTGGGAAGGCAGCTACCATCTCCAGTCTGTGAAAAGAAAAGCAGTCCTGCCCCCCACCCCCCGCCACATAGAAAATTTTTGAAGTGGTCCATTCTTACATATGAGACCAAAATATGTAAACAGTTACATTTCTAAGGTCTACAGATTGATGAGGTTGCTTTGGGGCTGAAGAGGAGGGAGAAGAAAGGTACAAGCCTCTATCTTCTCCCTGTAAGTTTGATCGGCAACCCTGCATCAGTAACATTCCTGAGAGCAGGGAAGAAGCAACAGCCTGGACCAGCCCTGCTGTTTTTGCACTGCCAATAGCACTGAGGAAGCAATAATAAGGTCCGGTATGCAGGGGGAATTTGGCAGGGTGTGTGTGCGAGATGTTTCTCTTGGTCTCATGAGGCTACAGACTGTGGGTCATGCAACCTCGGTTTAAAACATGGACTAACTGAGATGGTGGATACTGTTATGTTCCCACAAATACCAGCTAGATTATACTGAAAAACACAACCCACTTTTTTGAAGGGAAAGGAGGAATTGCTAAAGATACCAGCTGCAACCTGAACAGAGGGGCTGCATAAAATGGCACTCACTCTAGAAGCAGCTGAAAATTACAGACTAGCTTACATAGCAGGGATGTAAGAAATCTTGAAGGGGATCAAGAAAGTTTGGCTTTGTGAGCATTGTCCTTTACAGTTCCCTGCAGGGATTCTCTACACTTTTTCAAGCAAGATTTTTAAAAATATATAACCCCAGGAAACAGCAGCACATCTGAACAAACTAAAAGAGAACTGTACTTCTGGAACTGTCGAGTTCTCAGGAGACTATGATGCAGTTCTGGGACTTCACTAGATGCTTATTCTCTATAAAATTTCCTTAAATCTCAGCATTTAAAAAAAATCTTCCCAAAAGAGGAGAAGGAATTAGAGTTTCAGTTCTTGTGAAACATTGGTACATGGTACAGAAAACTCATACAGATAATCCTTCATGTACAGTAATACAGACATTTGATTATTTTCAGGTGAAAAGGGGGTCAATGTATTCTTAGTTCCCTGCTTCAGGAGACATTTCCTCACTGAGACAGGATGAGGAATGCATACGCACTAATCAGTCTTGCAACCCCAGCTAGTCTGTGGATCTGTGCTTGAGGCAAAAGTTGAAGCCTTGTTTCCAATTCCTCCATTTGCCCAAGAACTCTGTCCTGTATAATTGGAGATTGCAGCTCCAGGGTTCATGGGGAGTCTCTTTAGCTCTAGGAATAATCAACTGGAACCATCTACACGAATGGCATGTAACCAAGATGCCCCTGTCTTATGCCAGTGTACTCAGACTGCTTGCCAATCTAGCTGAGGGCCTCTGAGATGTCTCTCAATTTGCTAAAGCTCATTATTGTTGCCTAATCATAATTCCTTATGCAAACATATTTATGTGTGCATATACAGCACACATCCACCACCAGTCTAGAGGCTCGCTTAAATCGACCCACACAAAGGTTTCTTACATGTAACTAAGATTAATAATGCAAAGCGTCAAAAGGTATGAAAACAATACCTGATTATTTTTATTTACAACTAATTTTCAATTTGCTTTGTGTGTCAAAACCAGTTGACAAATTGTATGGCCAACTCTGTGATGATACAGCAGTCAATGTTACCGAATCACTACGATCTCCCCTACTGCACTGCTGTCATAGCCCCATAGCAAAAATAGGTAATGACAGAATAAGTCAAATGATATAGACATGCCTCCAAATACTAAGAAAATTAATCTGAAAATGGAATTCATCAACCAGATTAATGTGGGAAGGAAAGACTTCAGAATCCAAAGATGCACAAAAACAGTAGATAGCAAATGACAGCTGTTAAAAGATCCTTATCACAAAACATGAGATGCTTACTTGTGATTCTACTATGGATTAAATGTTTAAGAAGTCTCAGGCTTCAATCTTATATCTCAGGGATGTGCATCACGTGGACTGATGGCTGCATGTCGCCCTTGGCTATGCACCTATGAAAACTGGCAGGATGCCACCCACTTTTCCATGCAGCCTGTCACATGGAGAAGAGGCCATTCCTTGGCTCTTAATATCCATTTATCAACTGCATGTAGCAAAAAGTAAGCAAAAATCTCAGACAGAATTGTTGTAGATTCAGATACCATTAAGATGTATGTTGGAAGAAGTGTGTGCATCTAAGTCTGTTGCGAATGTACATGTATTGTGTGGGTGTGTTTATGTGTGCATCGATCCCATGCATGCCTATTTGGCCTTCAGTCCTCTGCATCCAGATCAGAAACCAATCCCACATGTGGTCCTCAGAGCTGAAAATGTTGTTTGCTATATACTCATATGTAGAATTAAGCCCCACCAGGCCCAACTGAACTGACTTCCAAATAAATATGTACACATTTTCATTGGTGACCTGTCTGTCTACATGCATCATTTATTTTGTCCTGAGAAAGCAGTGCTCAGTGCAGATGCAGACACAAAATATCTGATGCCCACCTCACTGATACTCTTTGATACACTAATGCACCAAGGGAATAGAACATTGCTATCATTATGTACCAGCCCTTCCTTTCCATTGCCTTCACGGGCACTACCACTGGAGCTTGATAAGCACTGAAATGAGTTTTCTCTCTCTCTTTCTTTCTCTCTCCAAATGTCTTCCATTGTCATAGGAATAACCATTGTCATAGGAATGCACCTTTGAATTTTTAAAAATCTCACAAAAGTGAATGACAAAAACTTATGAAGAATTACTATTATTTTTACTGCTTGCATTTTTATTCCACCATTTTACCAAAGAGATCAGCAAAATGTTCAGGGACTCCCCTACCCTACCATAAATTTTCCTTTACAATGTCCCAGTAGATTAGGATGGGAGAGAGGCACAGGTCTAAAGCCACCCAGTCATGTGGAAGACATATGGCATGCAGCTTTTAAACTTCCCACAGTCATGTTGCAAGACAGGTTCTTATCCCTTTTCCTTAAAAAAAAGTTCAATATAAAACAAAATCTCAGAAAAATAGTGACACTATAAAAGAATAAAAGAATACAGACTATCATGTTAACAATAAAGACTTTGGGGTACAGCTTTTAGAAATTCCGAATATGACTCAATCTTTCAAAATATGTTTTTTCCATCATCCTTTTCTACTGGGGTGGTAATACTTTTAATAATTATACATAGAAAAACACTTTTAAAACATAATAAACACTTTTAACATTTCATTGTTTGTTATGGACATATAGATTCAAATAACAATCACACTGAAGAATACAATTTGGGAAATATTTATTATTAGTCCTCATTATTGATTATATAATAATCCTGTCCACAGGGTTCTGTGTGTTACAGACATGCCTTCTTTCTTGTTCTCTAAATGTTTGCATGCTCAATAAAAGGAAACCCCTTCCTTCATAAGTTGTTTTCCCATGATTGTTGCTTCTGCTGGGGGAAAAAGGAATTCAGTCTAGTGACGATTCAAGCCATTCATTTCTCATTCTCCCACATTTGGATTTTTTAAAGCTCGAATTCTTTGCATTTTAAATATGAAGCAATGTATATTGCTAAATACTTACTGAAACCAAACTGAAAGGGGATTCTCCTGCATCTGAACTGACCAAACATAGATGGCACAGCTATTCCCAGCATGGATAGTACTATGTTATGTCTGTCAGCCATATAGGTATTAAAATGACTAGGTCCCTGTCAGAAACAGACATGACAGCCCTAACAGAAAACCACCATGAATGCACAGAGTCAAAGTCAGACTTTCAGTTGATGAATACTCAGAACCCTGGACCTGGATGGCCAAGTCAGTTTATTTCAATTTCCAACTTTGTGGTTGGTTGGTAGGTTGCTTGGTTTGTTCTTTCTAAATCTTCTGGTCCTGAGAATGAAGACTGTTGAAGATTTCAAAAATGGACTAAATTAAAATTTCTACCTTTACCTAATCAGTTAGAGAGCCAATGTGGTATAGTGGTTTGACCACTGAACTACAACTCTGGAGATCAGGGTTAAAGGAAGTCTAAGGCAAGCCCCCTCTGAACAAATCTTGCAAAAGAAACCCTGTGATAGGTTCACCTCTGGGTCGCCGTAAGTCAGAAACAACTTGAAGACACACAACAACAGCAACAACAATCTAATCAATCTAATATATTTTCCCTGCCAAAGAGAAATGCAGATTCCAACGCTGATCTAATTCACCAAGGGGAAAGGCTCCAGCTGCTTTGCTGTCCCACCTACTCTGATCAGTTTCAAAGCTGCCTTCTGCTTTGTTTAAAGAAAAGAAAGTCAGAGTGCATTCCATATGCTATATGTTGTTGAGCCCTTGGCTTCTTGGTGGAAGAGAAGTTTGACTTGAGGACATTCCTGTGCAACTGAAAATACTCCAACGTTTGAGTTCTCATCCTAATTTTGTTAATGAGGGGACAGTCTAATTAAAGAGACTTTTGTTTTAATATGAACAACAGTTATTACAGGCAAGGCACCAGAATTTATGGGAGGGAAAACGTATGGATTATTTTTCTATAGATACCCAAGATGTGATAAAAAGCTAGTTATATTCTGGAGGAGTTAAGACATGGAGCCTGCAATCTAGCTGAGGATATGAGCACAGATCTTGATTACTGTCTTGCATTTGCAGCAGCTGTTTTCACTCTGTTGATTTTTTTTTTCTGTTAATAGCCATCATTACTCAGAGCAATAACAACCAATGTGTGCAAACTGCAAATCTAAACAGACTTGAGACAATCATCTTTCCCCAGTACAAAAATATGTTTTTCTTGACAACTTGGAAGCTGTGGACCTATTTGACTATGCTTCATATCACTTACATCATCACTGAAAAAAAAATGTAGCTCCCAAATAGTAGATTTCTATTATCAGTTGATAGCAAGCCAGATGCATGGACATGTGCAATGTATAAAAGTGATACATTTCGATTCTGCCTACTGAAGAAAATGCTATTCCTTGCAATAGTGAACTTGAACATTCGAGTGTCTATTTGGAGCCAACCTAAAACATGGAAGTCATTTCTACACAGGTATGCTAACGCAAATACATTTGAAGCTTTAAAGAAAGATACAAAAAAAAAAGTCCAACAAGCACCTGTTAAGCCTTGACTATAAAATTTGATAATACAAATTTAGGCGAAAGACAAAGATTACTTTTTAACAAAAACTAGAAGTGAATCAGACTGTATGAGCCAACCATTTAAGTTGAGATAATGAATTATCCAGTCTCACAGAAGGGAGGAAAACACACACACACACACACACACACACAAGAAAGCATGAAAACATACAGCTGGGGCAGATGAGAAGCTGGCTTGCTCAAGCCTCTCTCTGCTTCTAACATGCTGGGGCAGGGGGTAGAATTAGGTGTACTATTGTGAAGATAAATTATCTGAGCCATATATGGCAGTTTTAGGAGGAAGGAAAGGGGAAAGGACATCTCTTCACTCTTCCCATTTTCCAAAATGGCCTCTGTCCATGGCGGTACAGACATAAAATATCATAGCTATCAGGTCAACTCATTTCATATGTTGGAAGAGAGTTCTGTGGATACAATGGATACCAAAAAGACAAATGAATGAGCCCTAGAGTAAATCAAGTTTGAACTCTCAGTAGAAGCCAAAATTACTAAATTGAAGGCATGGTAATTTGGAAATATCTTGAAACAACATGATGATAGTGTGGGGAAAATGGAAGACAGTAGGAAAAGAGGATGGCTATGTTACAGATGATGTGATTCAATTAAGGCCATTTCCGCACTAGCCTGTTATAGCACTATTATTCCACTTTCAACATCCTATGGAATCCTGGAGTTTGCAGTTTAGGGAGGGGCCTCAAGGCCTCTCCCTAAACTGCAAGCCCCAGGATTCCATAGGATGTTGAAAGTGGAATGATAGTGCTATAACAGGCTAGTGCAGAAATGGCCTAAGCCATGGCCCTGAGTTTACAAGATCTGAGTAAAGCTGTTGATGAACAGGGCTCCTGGTGGGCTCTCATTCATAAGTCCACTATAAGTTGAAGCCAACGTGATGGCAAATAACAATAGAAACCCTGTCCTTGTATCCATAGGGATGAATGGCAGTGTAATTTTTTAAAAAAAATGTTCAGGGGATAAGTATGAAAACTTCTAGTGCTGTATAGCATAGCAAAGAACGGTTGTAAGTGAGGGCTGAAAGAAAATTTCCCACATAATCTCACAAGAGAAGTTCTCTGAAGTTTGGATCTGTAGCATCAGCTGAACACACAAAGGAAATTCAAGAGTATGTGCATTAGAAAACCCAAATAGTTGGGCTGAAGTCTTTCTTAGGGTGGGGATTGCAGAATTCTACATATTTAGGAGTATCAACAAGCATAGAGGTTGATCTCAGGGAAATGGTAATCTGATCATGGGATAGTAAAATGTTGTGAAGGTACAATGTTCTATACCATTTTGTGAAGTATGACACTTTCGGTGAAGAGTGCTCTTCCACACGAAAAATTCCTATGAACTATGAAAAAATACGTACACAACACAAATGGGAAGGAAGAAATGAGGGAGAAGGGTTCAAGCTCTATCACTGCTATGCTGATTTTCTGTATGCGTGGAGTTTTTAATCTTAAGAAAATATGCCAAAGTAACACTCCATACTACCTACAGTTTGAAGTGGTTCAGTGTACTCTAGAGCTTCAACATGGCAATACCTCATTAAACTTCTTGTACTTACCACACCTAATTGTATGGATTGGAGGGGCCAAAAAATGAGTTTGAAAAAGAAAACAAGATGGCATGTAGAGGCCACCACTGTCCCACATATTCTTCATAAGAGACAAAATGATGTAAGAGTTTGCACATACACAGCTGGTAAATTTAAAGAAAACAAAGGCCCTTTTCACATGGGGGGGACGGGCAAAAACGCCCAAAAACGGAGCTTACCTGAAACCAGGTAAGTCCGTCGCCACGTGGAGCAGCGCGAGCTCGCTGCTCCGCAGTCCTCAGGCATCCCAAATGGCGGCTTCCGGTTGGTGGAGGCTCTCCACCAACCGGAGAAGCTCGCCAGCTGGAAGCCCGCCCCCAGCAGATCTGCAGGCACGCACTTGCGCGCCTGCAAATCCACTTCGGAGCTGGGTGACGGAGCGGCGCGGGGCTGCACGCTCCGTGCTTTTTAAAAACCTCTAAAAAGAGGTTTTTTAAAAACACGCAGTGTGGCTAGTTCCGGCCGCTCCTGAGTGGATTCTGGTGTGGAACTACAAAAAGTAGTCCACGCCAGTCCACTCTATGGTGTAGAAGACTTCCGTGAGAGGTCGCTCTGCACCATTTCATAAGCCCGGTACGGAAATGGCCAAACATTCCATACTCCAGTACTATCAGTTTAACACATAATTCTTTTCAGTTTATACTCACTTGTAATGTGGGAACTAGAATTTAGACTTTGCTTGTGAACACTCATTAAAAAACTTTCTGCTTATTTCTGTCAAGTATATAGGAATGTTGTGCTTCATTCATCTCTACACACTCCTCAGAATTGAAGATGCAAGATTTCTGGGGAATTCTATTTCACTAATACATCTTCATGAACAAAACCTACCCAAGACTCAGTTCTGCGCAGAGACATATGTATATTACATCTGCTCATTTAACCACATTTCTCCAATCAAAATGGAATATCCAGGGCTCATATCCACAGTAATTCTGAAAATGACCACAGATTACGGAGCACTCTCAATTCAGTAATGGCCATGTTCTGTAAAACACATAGCATCCATACCTATGATGTATATGATTCTACCACAGAAATTTCTAGCAAAGGCATAGACATGGGCTTCGATATTGGTTTCAGCTTGTACAAATAGTGGGTACAAGGATAAAGCCCCAATACTACTGGGAAATGCTAAATTATTAATGTGAAATATGTGCTCTTCGAAGAACCAAGCACAAACACAAGCAATTCTTCTAATATAGAAGCTAAATCAATTTGGATTGCAATTGGATATACATTTGGATTACTGTATATTGCCATCAACACTCAGCAAGTGCTATAATGTACATGATACTTTACTGACTACACATTCTATTCAAGGGGCATAAAGAGGAATTATATTCAGCTGAGGTACGTGATGGCTTGGATTTAATTAGAATACAACCCATTAAATTAACTGTTCAATGGTGAGCCAACACATAAGAAAATCCCAGTCACCGAACAATTCTACTCTAGTTGGGGCTGACAAAAGGATTCAGGCCAATGTGTCCTAACCCTGAAGATTTCCTGGGTGTGGCATTAGTCTGTGATATAGTCTCCAGGGGTTGCTGAACCTGGTTCACTCTGCAACCTATGGTGGGCAGTTCCTCTGATGATAAAATTTCATCTTATTTTGGCTCTGGGCACCAGTGGCCTATGGTCTGCCTGGGAGGGGGTTTATCCCACAGTGGCATCCACCCCACTGCTCTGATTTGCTGGTGACTCTAGGTGCTGACACAAAACATTTCTAGCTCCCATGGGTCACATTCATAGAGGAGACTCTGCCTTCACTGCCCTGCTCCCCATATATAGTACAAACAAGGATTAAAAAATATTGAAAGTTTTAATTTCTTAAAGACTATGCCAACAGGCATATTTACTACAGGGACTGTCTTTTTCTAGTGTGGACGTTTACTGAGAATATAACAGTAAAGGTCCCCTGTGGGAAGAATTTGGAGACTGTGTTAATGGATATCAACAATATATGAAACCAAACCACAGGGAAAGGGACACAATAAAAACCAAAAACAAAGGATATTGGCTCTGGAGACATTATCACTTAATTAACTTAGGCAAACATATCTATGTACTGTTTATACATGTTTTCAAAGATATCATTTAATTTAATTTTGACGTGTTTAAAAAGGAAAAAAGAAGTGGGGAGCTGCAAGATATGTGATAGAGAACAGGGTTAAATCAATTCCACCTCCTGATATTTGTTTGAAAAAGTACACTAACTAAAAGTTATCAGTAATATCCTGGAGTAGCTGTGAAGTGTGACAGTGACCCAAGGGCATTCCAAAATGTACACTTGGCTTGAAAAAGTACATAATCCCTAAGTGAAATGTTCAGCCTATATTCAGTTGGAAGATGTCGCATCTAAAAAGTTTGGCTAACCTCCAAATAATGGCATTTATAGGTACATTTCACATATATTATACAGAAGCAACTAGCGTTTGCTGCTAGAGTGTACAACTAAGAAGAAGCTGCACCCAGTCAGCTCACAGCTCTTTGGAGAGAATCCATGTAAAAACAAAATAATATAAAAACAAGTTTGTAACACAAACATTTCTTACATACACATTTCACCACTTTTTTAGGTACAGAGCTTAGAAATATTGATGAGCAACTAAAAAGGTAATGTGGGAATTGTGCCTTACTCAATACTGTAACAATTCTATATTCATGTCATGAACAGCTGCCAACAAATAAGCAGTGCCTCTTGTTCTCTTAAGCCAACAAGCTGGGGAAGACAGCGGCGGAGCTCCGAGTGTGTGGAGGGGGAGGGGGAGGGGGCGTGGCCACGCTGCATGGGGGTATGGCCGCGGTGCACGGGGGCATGGCTGTGAGCCGGGAAGCCCCAAAAACATTGTCGCTGGGGGTGAACCTCCCCCATCGCTCCCCCGCACTACACAACTGGGGAAGAGATGAATGACCCAAGAGAAGTTGTTGAATTGCAACTCCCATCAGAACTAGCCAGAATAACCAGGGGTGAGCAGTTATGGGAACTATAGTCCAACAGCATCAGGGTTGCTGCACATTATGCTTCCTTATAGTAAGGCATCCACTGCTTATTCTGACTCAGTAATGAAAAATTCCAAAGTATCAAAGAAAGTACCCCTTAGCAACATCATTGAATATTGTGTCCATGTCAGTGGAAAGATATCCTTTTCATTCTTATGATCTTATATTTTATAAAAATATTTCAGTAATATTTATGTAAAAACTGAAATATTTCCATAAAAACTAAGCACTTCAGTGCAAGACAAATATAAAAATGCTTAACAGCAGCTATTAACAATGGTGCCTACATGAGTCAAGTCCCATTTTTAGAAAGGACTCAGTTAGATTGAGTTAAATGCAAATGGACACATCAAATCAGAACACAAACATAGGAACCTAAAAAAAGAAGCACTCACTGGCCCAATTTCTTCTGCTCACAGACTTCCCTGACTTATGGTATAATGGAAAAGGGCCACTCCACAAACCACAGTTTGCTGCTGCATGAACAGAGAACAAACTTGAGAACTTTCTCCCCACCACCACCCCTTCCTGCCTTTTCTTGTGGTGCCCAACTACTGAGGATATTTCTTGGCTTCTCAAATGATAGCTTTCCATGAGAATCTGTTCTGTAATCCCAGTTTGTAGGAAGCCTTTAAAATGCTGTTTTCCACATCCTACAATTTGAGACACTGCTTTCAGAAACTAGGACATCTCCTCCACAGCCAGGCACAGGAAAGGTAGAGAGACATGTGTGGGAAAAGAAGTGCTCTTGCACATCATGAATGCTCAGCACCCATCCACCTGCAGTGTCCCCAAGGCACTGCGCATAGAATTGCATTTGGGCTGCCAAGTGTCCACTTTTACAGAGGAGAATCTCCTGTTTGAAGGACTGTCATGAGTAATCGTCTTTTTGAAAATGTCCTCATATGAAGGGCTGCCCAGTCCATATCTGATTTGTAGATAAAGAACCACACAGAGAGGTATGGGCTACCCTGAGGCTGCCCATCCATTGTTAGCACCAGGACAACAGAGTTAGTAAGTACAAAGATCATCTGGTCACAGTCTCCACCCATTTGTGGCAAGACATACTGCAATCTTGTTTATACTATTTTTATTTTAAAAATCTAATCTTTGCACATGTGCATAAAAATTATCATATGCAGATTTGTGCACAATCCAATATCTTCTTCTGTTCTTTTCTTTGGCAGGGAGTGATGCGGGTAGCCACCCTAGATTTCATTCTGAGCTCTACAGCACCACGGGAGATGGTCTTCAAGCATGGGGGACAGCACTATACAGTCTTTTAAAATATAGGCAAAAGGATTTAGACACGGAAGTTCCTCCTACAAGAAAATATCATATATTTGTAACCATTGCCCTATGTATTCTGCTTCGGCAAGCTCTTACAAATAAGCCTACGTGGCACTCTGCCAGATCTAAATGGATTTATCCAGCATTTTGGAAATTAACACTGGCAATGTGAAGTACAGAAGGCTGGCTCTCTTCATTTGTTGTACAGGTATACTATAATCAAGTGATAGTGCATACATGTTTGTGGCATATTAATAAAAATTGCTAGGATGCAGAAATAGTTAACCCCTTAGTATTCCACTTGGAAAATCTATAAGGGGCTAAATGACTTACACATATGCTTTTAATAACTTTTAATAACTTCTGGAACACTAAATACAGCTCAAGAGAGGAAAGTGGCTACAGTGCTGCTGTGAAGATATGGCTAATTACAGTTTGGTCTCTAATGGAGCTGAACAAAATTTACACTTAAATGGCAATGTAAAAAGATAGATTTTTCCCCTAACAAGATGTAATGTTCTGTACCAAGAAAGCATTAAAAAAATATACTGTCTATACTGTGAGGGTATGGGCCATTATAGTACACTAAATATCCATGACAAATGGAATTATTTGTTATTATATTTCAATTCTTGAGGAGTACAGACAGTCAAAACAAGAAATACCAGACTGTTAAAACTGAATAAGCTCTTTGCTGCTGCTGCTGCTGTTGTTTTTTTCTTTTCTTATTTTGCAGATGCAACAACGTACTAGACCTAGTGAGGTAGTGCAACGCCAATAGTTCTATAAGCTCCACAGAAAGCATTCACTCAGGTGTACTTCTGGTTTTATAGCTTGCCACAGCCCTGCACCTCAAGGTAAATAATAATAGGCTAATTATTTTACTTGATCGCTAGCCACCAATACCAACTGAGAAAACATGGTTTACACTGCTTCCAGAAAATCAGCTTTGTTGAGTACATTGAAATCCAGAACTCAATGGCAGCCATTAAGGAAGTACAGAATATTACTGGAGATGTGGGTCCAGATGCAAACCTAAATCAGGAAGGCAGGTTTTCCCAAACCAGGATCTTCAATTTGTGTTGGATCAAAACCTCTATCACCCTCCTTGAATCTTGTATCGTCATCTAAATCCCATCAGAGAAATGCTTTGGCAATCCTGTTCTACAACCCAAGGGCTACCACTACATGATCTTTCTCCTTGCTGAAGCTATTGATCTCTCACAGTGATTGATGGAACACTAAACAGAGGGCCTGAAGCCAATCTTGAAAAGTGAGTGTGGGGGTAACCATTGGAGAAAGGTAGTCTTTAGCTACGGTCACCCTTAACAGTTGTGCAAGCTGTGCACTCACCTCTGTCTCCATGCTGAAGGGGGCTTTAAACTCTCCTTAGCTACTAGAAGTATGTTGCATGTAATGTGTGTTTGACACAAAGCTGGGAAAAGCAGTAAGTGTCACAGCCTCCCCCACACCCAATTCTACAGATTATTTAGATACTAAGTGCCAGTATGAACTTCAATTAACTTTAAAATATATTTGTTTCGCAGTTTCCAGTTGAATGTCATTCTTTCTAGTTAAAAATCAGGAGAAGATGACTTTAGTTTTAAATCATGCCTATATGTTTATAAGCACTAGAAATGCTACAAATGGTATACAAACTGTATAAATTTTCATTTAAAAAATGGAGGTTGGTGGGATAAAGTGGAGGTCTGAAGGCATTCCTTGTCGATGGCGCTATTTATATGCGAGGGCTGACTCTGCTTGTAAATGTGTAAAAGACAGGTTTCAAAGATCAATGCTGAAACCTGAAAGTGCACCAGAAGCTAAGTGGCAATGAGTCCAACTGCAAAGGATCTGGTTGATCAGCTACCTCCTTTCCACATATTAAGTAGTAATTTGCATCAGTTGAAATTTCCATACTCTTCAAGTACAGCATCATGTATGAAGCTTATGGATATAGTACATTACAAAATGGCCTATGAAAAGAAGAAGTATGAATGAGAATCATGCAGCTCTCTCCCAGATATTTTTGACTGTGGCTCCCAGCATTCTTCATCACTGGCTATGCTGATGATGGCATCTGGGACCTGCAGTCTAACAATATCTGGAAGGTCCCTTAATTCCCACCCCTATGCTATTTCTTTCAAATGTGCAGCCACCTAACACATGTTTCACCTGAGAAGCCATGGAGATGGAGGCCTGTTGCTTCTCTCCTTTCAGGTCACTTCACTGTGCTTCAGCAAGAGTAAAATAAGTAAGTGTAAAGTGTCTGTCAGTAAGTCAAAAACAAAGCATTGCAGCTGAGAGTGGAACACAAGGAACAGACAAACAAGATCAGTTACACAGACAACTACCGAGGCTATGCTATGAAAAAAGAGACAACTGTCTAACAAGATATAGTAAGAGAACACTTGCTCTTCCCTCTGGGTTCTGATGTAAGCGGTGTTGTTTTCGCTGTTAACTTTATTTGTCATCTCAATCTTTTATTCTTTAAATAAATAATTAAGGTAACACTGATACATGCTGGAATACCCATGCAACCGCGTGAATGAGCACTTGAGAGCTCATAAAAGTATTTTAACATGCATTTATTTGCATATTTTTCTTTTTTGAAAAATTATTCACGAATCCCAAACGTCAGCTACCGAGGATGATATGCTCATGTGTTTGTGTGACAGAAGGAGACCGCCTGCTCTGCTCTGGGGCCAAGTCAAATCCTAGAAGTGACAGGATGGATCAGGGCTGCTGCATACCAATGAGCACTAGGGTAGTGCAGTTCTGTGCTGAAAATTAAGCAGGGGACTATGTTATTGTGTTATTGACAGCTCATCTGACTTTTCAGGGATTTTGCAGACACAAGGCTCTCATTTCCTCCCTGCTCTCTACTTCTCATTTTCTCTAAACTCCACGTATTGTAATTCTATATTTGTACGTAATGCAGATTACCTGTTACAAATCAGATTTTATGGAAAGGGAGAGGGATGCAAGAAGGTAAGAGTATGGGAAAGAAAAGAGAAGAAAGAGCAAGAAAAGAGGGAGAGGGGAAAGGTAATAGGGTAGGAGTTTATAGTCTGGTGTGGCATTTTATCCTGTAGCTGTTGTGACAGAAGTCTTTTACTACACGTAGGGTTCAACAAAACTATGCTAGAATATTTTAAATTTGTTTTCCTTTTGAAGTTCAGTACCAAATATCCTTACAGGATGCCAGTACACGAAGCAATGGATCTAAAAGTTCGTACTCAGGCTGATTTGGGGATTTTCAGTTTGGTAAGACTATGCATTGATAGCGAGTACGACTCAAACATACCTGCTAATACTCACCTACGGATAGAAGGCTTAAGGTAGGGATGGGCACAGTGTGCCCTGGGTCATTTTTGCAGCCCAGGGCTCCCCAGGATCAGAAATATTGCCCCAAAGAGCCCTCTAGGAGGTATAGGAGCAATTTCACCACATTTTGAACCTCAGGCACATTTTAATTGCAGAAGAGTCCTTTTGAAATATAGGGAATGACCCAGCAGTGACTTCCAAGTCATTTCCTGTTGTAAAAAAGGCCTAAAATAGCCCAGGCAGGCCCAAAAGAAAGGCAAAGACATACTCCAAGTCACCTAGAGGGTGTTGGGGGGGCATTTGGGACAAAAAATGATTTTTTTTTTTATTTTTTGCATGGAAGGTTGAGCAGGGTGGTACAGCCCCCTGATCTCCAATAGTTGCCCACCCCTGGCTTAAGGAGAACTCTGGGTTTAGAAACAAAATGAAGCAGACATGCTATTTGTTATAATCTTCTCGTGTTATTCTGTGATCACAAAAATGCATGAAGGGGTCCCCCTCCTCACAGAGTTATAGAATCAGATTATAGAATCATAGAGTTATAGAATCATGCCATGCGTGAATACACAATCAAAGCCCCTTAAAATCTTCAAATGCCCCAGGTGCAAAAGTGTTTGTCTTTACCCATATAGCCCATGCATTCATGATAACAGATTTTGCCATGAGATAGAACTCATACAACGAGTTACCTTAGATTTGTATTCTGACGTAGTGACATTCCATGGGAGACTGCATCACATAAGTGCCTTTACATTTTAACTAAGCTCTGAAAATGTTCCATCCCAACCATCTCACTCCAAATGATATTCTTACTAGGAAAGTAAATCTTGGTATATTTCATTTTGCACTTAATAAAGAGTAATTTCAAAAGCTTTCTCCCCTCTGGCCAAGGATTTTTGTAGATTGTTTGATGATTTTGCACATTTTGGGACTGTTTTGGTGAAAGAGTTATTTGTGTAATGTGGGTAAAAAGAAACTTTTGCATAAATCTGAATAAATCTTGCAGAAAACAATGGTTTTGTACAAAAATAATATTGTTTTCTCTGCAAAAAATGTTGCTTTCAACAATTTGCACAAACGCATTTTTGGCCTGTTTTGGGAAAAATTGGCATTTGATCACTTTCTTGTTAGTGTGTTCAGTGGATTAAGATACTCTGTGTCACCAAGAATGAGGAAAACTGAATGTTCTTTTCATGCCAAATGTTTACAGGACAATTATTTGAGAAGACTGGACCACATATGAATGCAGCAAAGCAGGTCCCACGTTCGACAGTAGCAAGATGAAGCATTTTCTCTGTGTTCTACCTCAGGCTACCAGTGCTGATAGGAAAAGACAAAGTTGTAAACAAATTAAAACATCCCTACACCAAAGGAATTCATTTGTGTCTAAGATATCACTGGTAGCCTAAATTGTGAGTAGAGCAAAGACATGTCAGTGGTAGAGTTTGTAACACACACACACACACACACACACACGTATGTATGTAAATGGACTGTTCTCAACTTCCTTTTTAAAATACAATGACTAATATAAAATTAAAAAATACAAAGGCTATCTGTACTCATACAGTCAAGCAACACTGGGGACATGTAGTCCTTCAGATGTTAGACTACAAGTCCCATAATCATTCACTGTTGCCCATTATGGCTAGAATCAATGGAACTTGCAGTCCAACAATATTGTGAAGGCAACATGTCCCCAAGCCCCACAGTAAAAAGTATCCATTCTCCTGGTGAGAGGCTACAGAGCCTATGTGTTTTGATCAATCAAGATAATTGTTATTTTTATTGTTCTCAAAAGCTGTTGTCATTCAGCAGTGTTCTAATCACGCAGCCTCCTTTTGCTCTCTAAGCCAATCTTTCTTTGGGCTAGTGAACCTGCCTTGCTACATAATGGGAATGAAGCATCCACCCATGCCAGCTCAGCAAGGAGGGGATTCTGCTTACCACTGCTGTCTCTAACCCAAGTTTAGGATGTGTCTTGCAATAGGAACAAAAATGAGTTTTCAAAGGTTGCAAATTGCATCCAACACAACTTGGAGTGATTTGCACTGTTAACATGCATGCATGGGCTATACCTATAAAGACAAACACTTTTGCACCTATTCCACACAGAAGAGCCAATTCTCTAATGTAACATTTAAGGCTTGATAACAGCTCTAACAACTGAAATCCTTTAACTTAGCTACAAAAGCTGGAATATGATAGTTGGTTGCAAAGTGTGCTTCCCACAGGATGTTGCTTTTACAGTCATACCTAGAGTGAGAAGATTATTAGACATGACAGTACTATTAATTATCCATGAATGTCCAATCATTTTCTTCAGCTTTAAAGGATTCCATTTAACATAGATCATACTGAAACTGCCAGACAGATTGTTGCGGTGTCCATTCATGACAGAAGCAAAGCTCCAGATTAAACCTACAAAGGTGAAATTATGTGAACCTACCAAGCAACTCTTTTCTGCTGATCTAATAACATTTCTCTGTTTGCCCATACTCCATCCCATCATTCTCCTCCTAACCGTATCTTCTTAGTCCAAGACACTCTGCCATTTACTCCTCATTGCAGCGTAGTAGTCTGAGTGTTGGACCATGACTCTGGAGACCAGAGTTTGAATTCCCGCTGCTAAGTGATGGAAACTCACTGTCTAACTACGAGCAAGTCACACACTCTCAGCCTCAGAGGAAAGCAAAAGGAAACACCTCCTTAATAAATCTTGCAAAGAAAATACCATGATATGTTCACTTTAGCATCACCATAAGTTGGAAACACCTTGAAAGCACACAACACCAACAACAGGTTGCTCTCTCGAATATAGATCCCCAAGGATTTCTGTTAAAGATGCTTATCCATAGGCACTTCTGGAGGTACAGAAGGACTTCTCTTGCAATCCCATGCCATTTGTCCAGCAGTTCTAGTGCCATAGAAGACAAATAGTCTTTATTTGTCTTCAAAAGAAGACCAACTATCATCAACACTGTAGCATCTAGCTAAACAGAGATAGTAGTAATCAGTACTTTTAAACATTATGAATCATTATTACAAAACTGAGCTGTTGCTAAGGAACACTAAGAGCTGCCAAGGCAATGTCTGAAAATATGATCCCTATTGGGTTTATCTCAACCTAGTCATCAATCGCAACAACCAAAGGTGATTTTTGGCCTCTCAACTGGGGAGCCCTACTAATACCAAACTTCCCAAATTATCTCCAAGAGTTATTTCTCAGATCACCTGGGTTATTTCTGAGATATAACTGCATGCTAAATTTTGTTTTATTTAAATATTTCTATATGCCTTTTCTGAGAGGTCCAGAGTGGCCTACCTCACAATACAAGAAAACCACAACAATGTTAGAAATGCCACAAAATTAATATTACATCAGCAAAACTAAAAATGCAGCCACAGGAAACAACATTTCCTGAAAACTACTGTCAAGCAAAAAGGCTAATAGAAGAGGTATGCCTTTTAATGAATTTAAATCAGTATTGGAGCAGATGCTCCAACTGCATCTATATGTCCTAGACAGCCAATTTTAGAAAATGAGAAGCACTGTCCAAAGGACTTTGTTAGTATATACTAAGAGTCACCTAATGAAAAATTGTGGGAAGGGAAAACTTTCCTTCCATTTTAATGGAAATTTACTTAATTTTGCATTCAGTTATCAGTCCATGAACAAAAAATAAGTTATCCTTTGAAATTCTATTCCTCTGAATTTTTCCAGGTTCTCAAATAAAAAAATGTACAAAACTGCACATGTGTGTGTGTTCCTAATATACGCAGTGGGGTGTTAGCAAAATTGCTTATAAAAACTATGTATATTACACAAAATTGCACACACAAATATGTTAAGAGCAATATGCACAAAAATGTGTACAAATTTCCAAATTCTGAATGTGGTGATTACCTGTAAATTAGGAGCAGAAAATATTCAGGAGTTTGGGAACTGCATCCCCTCTGCTGGAATCTTGGATAGTTGCACTCCCCTGTGCCCTTCTCACTTTTTTTTTTTTTTTTTTTTGTAAATGAGAAAGAAGACTTCAAAAGTTGATTTCTGCTTTATTTCTTGATTAGAAAAAGGCATTTTCTGAGCCTACAGCAGCCAAAAATATGATGAAATTGCCCATGTTCACCCTAGTATGTGGAAGAGCTACCCTTAGTGAAAAGGTTTTTTCAAAAAAGATACAGAACAATTTTTACCAGTTTGAAGAAGAGCAGGGAACCTGAAAATAGCCCCAAGGGGGGCTGCAGGTTGACCATAGTTTGCATTTCCCCACCCATGGTGTTAAGAGATCGTATGTGAATAACTATTCTGTACAATTGGATAATCCTTTAGGGTAGCTTAACTAATAAAATCTCCCACTTAAAGCTTGAAACTGGGGATCTCGCTGGATCTTTTCTAGAGCTAACTGCATTACTTTCCTCCTCTGATTTGCCTGCTTACACAGAACTAATGCTTTCTCTGCAAATTGTGCGCCAGTGCTTTGTCTAAACTTTGAAATTAAACATGGTGATTTACTGTTTCATGATTACTTTTGTCACTACCTAGCTAAACATGATACAATGTTCTTCTTTTTGCTTTTGTTTTTGTTTAAAAACAGCCATTTCTTTGCAACAGACTGGTTCTATTGATTTGCAAAGGCTTGTAAACTTAATGACTAGGAAAGCCACTTATTCTAGGCCCATTCAAAGAAATCCCTGGAGCTCCTATTGTCTTGTTTGCCAATTAGTGCGCCCAGTGCTGTCCCCACTTACTCTAGATTTATAAGGATTCCAGATTGTGTCAAGTGTAGCTAAGCACAGAAATAGATGTGCTGGTGAGGCATCCCTTCAAGCATTCAAATCTCAAGCCATTTAGGCCTTTGAATATTATCACCAGTAACTTGAACTCAAACCAGAAATGTATAGAAAGCCAACGCACTTCTTTTACATCAGGTGTCATGTGGTTTCCATAAGGTGGCCCTGCCAACAATCCAGTTGGTGCATACTGCACTAGTAGGCTGGAGAACACGTTCTTTTATTTGCCTCATCTTTGCTCAGCCATGGCAGCGTCTCCCTTGCATGCAGGTGAAGTAATAGGAGGAAATCTAAAGCACGGAAGAAGAGGTTCTGCCGTAACTTCTCCCTCCCTTACTTCCCCCAGCCACCAGGAAAAGGCTTGCTCTCTGCTTCACCTCCCATGTCTTGTTTTCATTCCCACTCCCATCCCATTCCTTCTTCTTTTTTTATTCCCTTGCATTTTATCTTCTGCCATCTTCTTTTTCGTCCCTTTCCTGTCTCAGGCTAGAGCAACAGCAAGGAACCACTACACAAAAATAAGCCCAAATTCTCTCTCCCCTAATTCCTTGAACAATAGTATGCCCTTTCTCTCCAACTGTGCACCCTGCTCTTTCTTTCTTCCATCACAAAACTCAGTTCAGAGCCCTTCAAGCTGCCCAACTTATCCACCACAAACACATGAACTCCGCACCCCCACCACCAGTAACCTTAGCCAATAAGAATACTTCTCCAACAAGACTCCCATTCAGGTGGGTGCAGAACAGAGCCAAATCTGAGCGCAGGCAGAAGAAAGACAGAGAAGGAGAGAAGAAAGAGGAAGCTCTCCCCTGACACTCTTACTTTTTGCTGCAAAGTTGCAAGACTTAAAATGATTTGCAAATGTGGAGATCTACCTGGAGATAACTAAGTGAATACATAGTTCCCCTTCTAGAAGTCTTTTTAAGACAACAACAAATCAATTAAAGTTGGCTCACAAGTTTTGAGCAACCCCGGGGATTTCTATGAAACGACTGTCTGTGCCTGGAAACAGCTGCACTAGAACTGGAGAATCTGAATCCCTGAGTATCACCTAGAGACAACATATCAAAACTAGAGCAGTGACATATCTAGGGTCAATAGCACCTAGGGCAAGCGTAGAAGTTGCGCGCCTAGGTGCTGCTTCTCCCACCACCACCACCACCTTGGGCCAAGGAAGACCCTAGCAGTGGCAAGGAGAACAGTAGGGAGCCAGGCCAAAGGGGAGGGCTGCTGCTGCCACCGCCACTGCACCGGGCCAGGAACAATCCAAATAGAGGTGGGGGGTGGCAGGCAGAAAACAAGAAGATGGGGATGGAGTGGAACGGATGGGTGCTGTGTATGTGTACGTGCGCACATACAGCTTCTTGAGGAACAGGGGGCACAAAGGGGAGAGAATGCAATAACTCCAAAAGAGAGAACCAGGCAGGAGGCAGGGGGAAGATTCTATTAAAGGAGAGGCATTTGAGGTGTGGGGTGGTGGGATCCTTGACAGAGAACCAGGAAACAACGTTATTTTATTGGGGAGGGAGGTGGAAAGAGACAGATGAGTCAGTGGGTGTGTTTTATTACTTTTTCTTTAGTGCTCCAGAAGATGTCCAGAAGGTAAAAATAAAGGGAGATGTCTATGCAGAGTAAGATCAGAGGATCTGCAGAATTATTCCCTGCTGACTTCTTGTTAAAATCCAAGAAGTGAGAAGCTCATAACCCTCCACACACACCCTCCCTCTCTCACACACACTCTGGTCCATAAAAAATGCCTCTTCAATTGAGTCTACTGAAACCTAGGACAGCCAGTTCTAGCTTGCTCTCCTTTCCATCCCCCACTCCCCTGATGTGGAGTTGGTAGAAATACAAGAGCAAAAGCATCTAAGAAAAGAGTCCTCTCCTCGGGGATAGAAGTGTCGGCCTACAAGGAAATTGCCTTCTACGGAAAGCCAGCAAGTGGGGAAGAAGAGCTTGCATCTGTTGAAACGGGCCAGGATCCTGGAGCGACAAGAAAAAGGGAGGCCAAAAGCAGGAAAGGAAGAAATGCAGCAGCAGTGGTGGGGGAGGGCACAGGGATAGTATTAGTGTCCCCTCCCTCTGTCTGGCTTAGAGCTTGGGCTTCTTCACACTTCTCATAGAATGAACAGAGCCAATGGGATTATTCAGCATTGTTACTCTGTTACTGCCATGGCTAGCCTGAGCTTTGGGGATATAAAAAGATATCCTTTGATATCTCAAATTCGGCTTCACATATCCCTTCCACGTGCTTGCGAGGCCCCCGGACAAGCACGCATACAGGCTTGGCCGATTATCGCCGTAATATTCCTAGACAATACAGGTAGGCCAGAAAATAGCCCACTCGCCGCTTTAGGAGACCTCAAGGCAAGTACTCCATTAGGTATGCACGCAACCTACAAAGGATTCTCTGCCCCTCGCTGGCAACTTGATGATCGAGCTATACAATGCTCAAGTATTCCGCATTTGCATACCGGTTACTCTATTGATAAATTTGGTTCTAATTCAATCATTCAAATTCTGACCTTTCGGAGGCTTTGTCTCCAACTCCAAATCTATTGTTTTCCCCTAAGTCCAACCTAGCCTGCAGTCACAATTCTCCTTATAAAAACCCTTGATTTCGAGACCTTCCTCGGATCGCTCCCAAGTTCCAGACCGCCTTGCTGCCACTTTGCTTGGCGAACTTCCCCTCAGCTCCACATGCTGAGATACATCGAACCCCAGCTTCGCTCTCCATTTTCCCCCAGACTTCAGGATAGTTTTCGTATCACCTGAACCAACTATCCCTCTAAAAATCCCGCTATCTTACTCACACCTTTATTTTCCTTAGTTATCTGCGTGTTTGTGTTGCATACATTGTGTGCCTGTATTTAATAAAGACTATTCATTATCTTCCAACCGGTTTGCTTCTTGACTTGGCCTGACCCCACAGACATTGGGTTGCAAGATCCTGCTGAGTTACCCTGCCTCTCGTTTTGCCAACTTGTGCTCTGAACTAATTTCCCCAACTTCTATAATTTTGATAGCAATTTGGTGTCCCTCCCGGGACCCTTAGAAAACAGGGTAACAACTCAGGTCTCCAGTACTAAGAGATCCTCTGGTGGAGGGCCAGGCCCGGGGGGAGGGTGGGGGTGGCTTTTTTGCACACACATCCGGCATTGGCACACAGGGCACATGTCCCAGTTGCCCCACCCTACATACGCCTCTGAACTAGAGACTTCAGTTCAGACCCAGAGACCTAGGAAACCTAGCTGGACACCCACTGGTGGAAGAGCACAGTCCAAAATAAGAGGCAGCAGTCTCCTTTCCCCACTGAGTACCCTCAAAATATTCCTCTAGAGCCTGTTTTAGGGCAGCACTTGGTGGTGGGGAGGGGAAAGGAAAGACATTCTATAACTAATCTTTGCCATTTTCATATTGGATATTGACCTCTGATAGCAGGAGCCAACACAGAGGATCACTGACAAAAATATATTCAGTTCAAGTTTTATTATTACTGTTATACAGACTGTGTAAAACGGGGAAGGTAAGTCTATGTATTAAAGACAATTATACTGCCAAAATCGTGTCTATTCCTTCACAAATACTGATGACTATATCTAAAACTTCACAATCCTGAGTGCACAGTATGGGAACACCTGGGGCTAAGATAAGTAGGTTTGGAAGTGGTTAGTGTCTACAGCAGGGGGAACTGTTTGGAATCACATGTAAGCTGAAGCTGCTCTAAACACTTTAGGAAGAAGAGCAAGGTGTAACATTTACACTGTAAATATGTAAATATAGTTGGGAGTTACAAGTAAGGAAGCTAATCAAGAACAGGGCAGAGTGTAAAACAGATTATCCCAATGCATCTCAATGATAATTGTTCTCCAGCAGATGGTAGTAGTGGAGGTGGCAGTAAAATCAATTTAAGAAAAAAGTTTTAAGATACTTTAAGGAGCCTGATAAGAAGTGTTCCCAGGGCAAAATGGAAAATACATTTCATTAGTATATATGGAAAGGTATATTAGTCCCTAATTGCCTGCAATGGCACTGAAGAGAATTCTTAAGGTATTACTAAAATAACCCCAGTCCAAGCCATTACATTCTACATGCAGGTAAAAAAAAAAAAAAAATCAACCCCTGGGAATGTTGCTTGAGTTCATGCTTCTAAATAATTAATATGATTTTACAAAACAAAAAAAAATCACAGGAGAAGATTATACGCAGTACATGCATTTCAAATATCCTTGACCTTAAATTTAAAATAATTTGCAATAACTTGGAATAGGTTCCTATTCACACCTTCCAAACCTGGCAGCATCGAAAGAAAGAAAGAAAGAAAGAAAGAAAGCAAGCAAGCAAGCAAGCAAGCAAGCAAGCAAGCAAGCAAGCAGCCACAGAACTGCACTGAAAAAAAAAGTCTTGTAGCATCAAGCTCACATCTCCACAGTTGTGTTTTAATTTTGAAGTGCAAGATTTTCTCTTTTAATGTACTCAGAATAAACCCTTAAATAATTTTGTTATTGAATGCAGTGGTTGTTTCCAATAGAATTTTACTCTTCACATCCAATCTAAGTATACATGAGAAAAGAGTATAACATCTTAATTTTCCCATAAAATTGGAGTACCTGAGAATCATAGTGCTTCAATTTAATACTTCCTTTCTAGATACATTACTGTAGCCGTCTTTGGTTTCAGGGATGTTCCAGTCAATGAGCTGTTTATTTATCAAGAGCCAACAGCACAGAATGGCATAAATCTGCCTTCACAATTCATAACAATTTGTTTCTGGTTGCAGCCATTTATGTCGATATCAAGCAAAAGAACTCATGGTACATTTCTCTCCCTGAACCCCTGACTCAATTCACTCCCAATTAGTAAAAAAATAGAATGTTTTCCTGAAGCATCCTGTGTATAATTCAGAGCTAAAGTCAAGAGACTTCCACAGCCCACTTAGGTATAATAAACTCAACAAAATACACCAGAGGAGGGTGTCCATATTTATGCAGAAAGGTTGAAAAGACAAATGCAAATCAGAAGGAAGAGGACATGCATCTTTTGAATATAGTACATTTTCCTGTGATCTATTTCAATAGACATTTCCTATCATTTTAACCACTTACTGAAAAATACACAATGGCATAACATAATGAAAAATGCTATCGGCTAACAACAGCTGCTGTTTCCTTTTCACTACACATTTTCTTCCTGGCACACAGTCTCAAGACTTGCATCTACCATGTCTTTCCCTAAGAGGAGGCAGCATCTGGAAACGCCTAGCATAACCTACTTTGGGCAGCCTCCAGTTTCTCTGAAATCAACTCCCTGTTATACTCTCTGATATGCCTTCTGCATGCTGCCTTCTTTTTCTGATTAAATTATTTAGTTTATAATCCCAAAACCATTTACCTGGGAGTAAGCACCACTGAGCTCATTGAGACTCTAAACTGACAGCCATCCCACATGTGTCACCTGCCAGATGACATCTGTCGTGGCACTGCTCTGAATTTCTGTTGTGCAGTCAAAAACAAAAGGGCTATTGTAATGAGCCCTCCAAAAATAATCCAGACAAATTGGTTGCCTGTCAGTTCCTCAGCATGTGGGTGTGACCTCATATTAATTGCCTATGAGGTTCAAACTCACTAGATTTAGCTTTTCTAGAATTATTTGGCTATCCATCTCGAAGTAATAGCTGCCAAATCCCCATGCTACACTAGGCATGGGTTTTTATTTTGTTTCCATATCTCCGACCAGAATTTGCCAACATTCACAGAATCTGAAAACAGGAAAAAGTAAAACTAACATATTTGCTTAGCCTGTAGGAATGGGAGAGAATATAATTTCAGTTTGTTTTTAATCAGAGTTCACCAATATTCACAAAAGTCAATTGTGGGAGAAAACTAAACTGACAGATTTGCTGATCACTATGCTACACCACATGGTGAAACATAACCTGCTCAAAGCAAAATAATTGACATGCAGAGAAAGACAAGACTGGCACGGGATGTTAGTTGGATTCTAACACATGAAACACATGAGGGTTTCAAAACAAGCAAAACACCAGCAGGAAACAGCAGAAAAGGAGGAAAAAATTCAAACAATCAAACAAAGGTGGATACCATAATAAATAATATTATGAAAAATATACATAGAACACAGAAAAACGAAACGCAATTAAATATGACTGATAACCAAAAATGTGATTCATATAATACAAATGCAAACTAGAATAATACCTAACACTATTGCTAAGCACTACAAATGTATAATAAACAAACAGCTTAACTCAAAGAACACAGACCAAATAAAGCCCGTAGACAATGAAATATGACTTCGTTGTTGTTGTGTGCCTTCAAGTCATCTCCAGCTTATGATGACCCTAAGGCAAATCTATCTCAGGGTTTTCTGGGGCAGAGTCTGTGTGATGTGCCATGGTCACCTAGTAGGTTTCCATAGCAGAGCAAAGAATCTAATCCTGGTCTCTAAGGTCATAATCTAACACGCAAACCACTACACCACACTGGCTTACCTCATACAATATAGCAAGTGCAGCTGCACAGAAAACAATACTTTGAACCTAAATGTAGAGGTCCATGATGAGTTATGGAATCACAGACACATTAAAAGCCCATTCCATGCTGAACAGAGAAAGGTCAACTAAATGCACATGACTACTTCCAGAAATGTGGAGCTGTTTCAATGAGTGTTCATCAGTAGTCAGCAGAAAATAGCATTATCCATAATTATCCCCCCACCATAACACTACCTTTCCATGGTCGTGCGATTGTGTGCTCCTGTGAGCCAAGAGACAGTCATTGAAATAGTTCAAGATTTTCCACACCTTGGCTCCATTATGAATCAGAATGGAGACTGCAGTCAAGAAATGAGAAGAAGACTAAGACTTGAAAGGGCAGATACAAAGACACTAGACAAGACCCACAAGATATATCATTGAATACTAACATTAGGATTGTCTGTGCCAACTTATTTCCAGTTTCTATGTATGATTGTGAACGGAGGACAATGAAGAAAGCTGATAGGAGGAAAATCAACTCATTTGAAATGTGGTGCTGGAGAAGAGTTCTACAGACACAGTGGACTGCTGAAAAGACAAATGAATGGGTCCTAGAGCAAATCAAACGTGAACTCTCCCTAAAAGCCAAGATGACTAAACTGAGCCTGTTGTACTTTGGCTGTTTATGAGACACGACTCACTAGGAAAGACAATAATGCCTGGTAAGGTAGAAGGCAGGAGGAAAAGGGGAAGAGTCCATTACAGATGGATAGACTCAGTCAAGGAAGACATGTGCCTGAATTTTGCAGAACCTGAGCAGGGTGGTTGATGATAGGGTGACACGGAGGTCTCTAATCTATAGAGTCACCATAAGTCAAAGTTAACCTAACCGTAGTTAACCACAGCGATTCCCAAGATCATGGAAGCAATATTCCAGATACCAATGATGCTGAATGGTGTTGAAATTAATGATAATAAACAAAAAGAACAAATACTGAATATAAAACAAAGTTGTAATGCACTTTCCACCTCACAAATAAAACAAGCAGAACTTACACTTATAGAGCTGCATATACATATGGAGAAGTTATCCATTTTTATACAAATCAACCTAAGATGAGTATAACTCACAGCTGGCTTGATAACAGAGCTGCCATGGTTTTAGAAGACTAATTAAAGGCGTCTGATTTTGATTTGAATTTGCATCTCCCTCCTTCAAGTCCAACACTTTAAATTTTATAATGGTTTCTCAGAAGCATAGTTACTATAAATAAGTAGTAACAATGCCAACCAATACTGGTAGAAAAAATACAATTATTAATATGCTAAATTTGCTTGCTTCTCCCACCCACCTTAATTCTGTCCTCAGATTTATAACTATGTAAAGGGATTGACTGATTGATACTTTTGCTCAATAACGTCTTTTAAGAGGTGAATTTACTTTTAACTAAGTATTTTTCCCTAAAAATTTTCTTTATAACAATCATTTTCCATTTTATTTACAAGTGACATCATTATTATATTATTGTTTCTCTTAATTTGGCAGATTTAGCTGTGAAGCAGGGATCTAATTTTTCCCATGTGCATATGGGGGAAATTTTTTCTGTGATATTAGCAGACTATGAAAACCAAATGATGGTTGAAACAAGCTTAGTAGTTGCTATATATGAGTGTTTTCATGCTTACTTATTTTAAAGATGCATTAAATTTTTGTGGTTATAAAATTTTTTATCTCTGTGAAGTATTTGTAGAATTATTTTAGTATATCCCAGCTTGCCTGTTGATCTTTCAGTGAGGTAGTGAAGGAATAACATCATATGTGAACACTTATGCATATAAATTTTAATTTCTGACTTCTCTTTCATTAGAAAGAGATGTTTGGAAATAGAACGGTAATTCTGTTTCAATATTTTCCTGTTCAAACAGAGGATGACTACCTTTTTTCAATGTTAAACAGCATCCTTCTCCCCTTTCAGAGACGCATCAAGAACTCCAGCTTTCCACAAATGACTTAGGCCATTCCTGCACTACACTGTTATAGTGCTTTTATTCCATTTTCAATATCCTATGGAGTCCTAGGGTTTGCAGCTTAGGGAGGGGCATTTAGGATTCTCAGCCAGAGAGCTCTTTGGCCTCAGTAAATTACAAACCCCAGAATTCCACAGGATGTTGAAAGTAGAATACTAGCATTATAGTAGCCTAGTGCAGAAATGGTCTTAGTCTTAGGGCTGCCCAAAGGAACAGGGAGTCACAGGTGGGGCTCACAAGCATGGAAGCACTGCAAAACTCCTATGCATAATGGTAACTGAAGCTTTGCCACATTGCTCATCACAGTCCTCCATACAACAGCCTCCAACATCCCTTCTGTCCCAGATCCTATAAAACCTTTCAGTGACCCTAACAAACAAGGATCCAGTTCATATTTTTTTATTACACACCTCTCCACCAACATCATCATATAAAGTTCATGTTTGGTAAGTGGCAGCATCTTCATCATAGCGAATAGGGTTGACCACCTCTACAAAATGGAGAAAGTGCAATGGGAAAATCATGACCCAATATGTGACTAGAGAAAGACTGCCCTCTCCAAATAGTTTTCATTGCATGAAATCAAAATGCCTCTATAGAGAGTTTGCTAATGCAACTGTAGATTGGGGTGGGGCAGGCTTTATTTCTGTCATAACTCCACCATATTTGTTTCCAAAAGGCACTGTGCTACAGTGAGACAAATTTGGAAAGACTCAAGCATCACCTGTTCTTCAGTAACACACACACACACACACACACACACACACACACACACACACACAAACTCCAGCTTTGTCCATTCCTGTTTCTACATCTGCAAGAAGCTACTAGGTTGAATAAAAGAAACACCTTTCCTTTGGAGACATCAGGAAATGTGCTCTCAGTTCATTTTGCGACAGGTTTCTCTACCACTTACATGAGAATATTTCTTCTTCTTGTGAAAGGGTCTCAAAAGAGCTGCAGTTAACAAGAATGAGGAGGAGAGAACATCTAAAATCAAAATGAATATCACTTGTCAATCATTACTAAAATCCAGTGATCTTTCATTATTTCTTGTCACTTGGATTGAAGCCTAGAAACAATGGCTCAGCTGACAAAAGGAAATGATTTTAAACGATGGTTTCCAAAGTGCCAGTTGTCAAACCTGCATATCTGCTCAGCTTTCTGTTTTGTTTTTTAGTCATATGATTTCTTACTAAACACCTTTGCCCTTTCTCCTAAGATAACATTCATCTCTTGGTAATGTATATTTGGAAATTCAAACATATGCTAAAATTATGAATTCTGATGAAAATCATAAGATGCACAACAAATTGAGCAAGTGAATGAGAAGAGATGAGCAGAAAAGGGTTCTTTATTTTATTATTGTTCAGCGTACTGCAGAATCTTTATAAGGTTTACATGTCACTTCTAAAATCAGTATTATTATTCAGTTATGCATATAGGAAGACTTGTTTGTTTCCTTTCTGTGCCCACAGTCATTGCTACTCATTTGTTTCCATGTCTGTTAGGCCTGGCAGTCACATGAACTTGAATTATATTGTTTTATGATTGATTCTTTCTCAGAATCCTAGCTAGTAATCATTTATTTATTGAAGTGCTGCTGTTGTATAAAAGTCAGCCATTTCTTGAGTACTGTCATCAAACGAGGAAAAGGCTGGAAACATTTTTAATTTCATTTCATCTATTATTATATTTATTGGCTTATATATTTTTAGCGTATATTTATTAATTGGTTTATATAATCAAAGAGTTCGAAGAAACTCCAAGGTTCCTCTGGTCCAGTTCCCAGTTGGTACAAGAGTCCACAGTTAATGCAGCCCTGACAAATAATCATCTAGCCTCTGTTTTAAAACCTTCAATGAAAGAGAGGCCATCATCTTCCAAGGTCATCTATTCCAGTGTCAAACAGCTGTTACTCACAGAAAACTCTTCCTAAAGTTTAAACAGAGTCTCCTTTTTCCATAACTTGATTCCGCTGATTTTGGTCCTCTCCTGTGGAGCAGCAGAAAACAAATTTTCGGTCTCTTCCACAGCCCTTCAAATATTTAAATACGGCAGCCATATCTCCTCTCCTCTTCTCCAGGATAAGCATACCAGACTAAACTCCTTCAACCATTTCTCAGAGTTCAGTTTCTAGACCCCACTTCATCTTAGTCTCTAGAGTTTTGTTCTAAAACTCTCCAAGAAAGCCCACAACGCAAACATCAGATACATGCCAACTATTTTGTCTGAATAACTTTTCTCTGCAATGAAATGGAGTTGGGCAGTTGATTACCAAGTGACCTTTTGTTTAGCAGGATAGAATGTCCAGCAGTCATGAGTATTAGTTACTTTAATCATGCAAATACATATGATGAGGGTCTGATACAATGGTGGTTGATGTCGTACATATGTACATGGTGAGGTGTAGTGGCTTAAGCATTGGACTACCAACCTAGAAACCAAGGTTTGATCCCCCACTCATCCATGGAAACCCACTGAGTGACCTTGGATGTGCAACACACTGTCAGCCCCAGAAAACCCCATGATAGGTTCACCTGAGAATTGCCATAAGTCAGAAGTGACCTGAAGGCACACAACAAACAAACAATAAACATGGGCAGTCTTGTTGGAGACTTCCTCCTCTGAAGGTTCTATGAGGAAGAGACCATTTTCAAATGCTCACAAAAAGTGCGTCTGATATAAATATTTTGCTAACACCATGCAGTTGCAGGGCCTCGGTTGGTGATTCTCTGGGACCTCCAGGGACCCTTGTTTTGAATGTCATGATGAAACCGAATAAACAATAAATGTGTGACCACAAACTACTATATATGCATGGGATACTTCTATTTGCTCACTTAACTGTACATTTTGTTCAATTTTATTCAAAAACAACTCCCATTAATATTCAGAGATGTTCTCTGTGCACAGGATAGCAGCTTTAGGGCATTTCTCTTGTGGGAAGATTGGAAGGACTGACAGGAGATCTACAGAATTTGTTTCAGGGACTGGAAAAGGAAGAAGATCCTCCCAAAATACTGAGATGCTATAGTAATATCAGCACAAAGTATATGGTAACCCTGTCATAGAAATGCCCTGGTATTGTCTGAAATCAAATGCGGGTTGTGAGGAAGCTCCCTTATCCTGTTTTCAGATCTTTTACAGTCCTTATTCCACAAGACCCACCTTAACACAAACCTATCAGGCTCCTAGATCCTTTAGGATATCATGATGGTGTCATAATATGCATAATATGTAAGCCTCAAAAACTTTAAGTGGTATAAAGAGGCAAGTACTGATTAGTAAGTGTATTGTGGCAGCTGATGATCTAGCAGTTGCCCTTGTCTCATCGATCTGAACTAATACAGAATTGGTTCCAGCAGAGTAATGGCCACTTGCATCAAACCATTATCTTTTCAATTTCCCTAATTTATCTCCTGCTATCTTGTAGACATCCTGGAGAAGATGGTCCATAAACCTCATTAGCATCAGATTAACTTGATGGGGACATATAGCTTAGAGAGAGAAAATCAATTTAATTATGTCCTCTGAACTTGTCCAGATATACCTTCAAAACTGGAATTTGAACAACGAACCCTTGGACCCTTGGCAAGAAAGCATGTAGATGCTCCCTGAGCTGAATTCAACAATCATTGATCTGCCCTGGGGCAAATAATATAGTGACTCCAAGTAATACAATGGTTTCTTTTCAGATTTATGCTTTCTTTTGAACTCTTAATGTTCCACAAGGTTCATTATTGGAAAATACGAAACATTCGTTCTGACCACTAAATGCTCTTCTTGTGTATATCCAGCTGCTGTAACACATTGTGTATTTATTTCATTCTTTTAATTGCACAACAAATCTGCGAACACACACATACACACACCCCACTGCCCATAAGGTTGTCATCTTGACTGCAATTCTTCTTGCTTCCAACAAAGTTGTTCAAATGCTTTGTGGGATGAAACATTTCCAAATTTGTTTTGGACTTTGCTTTAGGATTTCTGTGGCAACTCACCAGACACTGTTTCTATTAAGTCAGAGGCAGTGGTAGGTTGAAAGAGACAGGTAAAACATGGGATTAGGGATGGGCCAGCCGAATCCTCGAATCCTGAGCAAGGATTTGAGATTCAGGAATCTGAATCCCAGCGCCAAAACGGCAAATCAAATCTTATGAATCCACCAACCAAGTTGGTTTCTTTTCAAAATCAGAGCCCAGCAAAAGCCTGATTGGCCAGTGGGTCCCTGGGTGCACAAAAAACGTGGCATAAAGCTGACCGCACGCACCGGAGGCTGCCTGTGGTCGCTCGTGCTGTGTGCTTGCCCGCTCAGGCTGCCGGCCTGCACCTGCTCGGGCTGCCTGCCTGCACTTGCTTGGGCTGCCTCCCTCTGCAAGGTAATTATTATGATCTTCTCTATTCTTTTGACTTGAGACTGGACATCAGGGTAGAGAATTGGGACTGGACTAGAGGCTGGTGTTTTTGCTTTTTTAAGTGCCTTCCTTGTTGCAGGACTTGGGACTTGACTGGAAAGTGCAGTCTTCTCGAGATTTCAAGGACAGCTGAAACATTCCTTTGCAGAACTCCCTTGCAAAGCTCTTTCATACACAATTCTGGGGTTTGTAGTTTTACAAGGTGTCACAGCCTTCTCTGCCAAAGTGTGCTGGTGCATCATCAAACTACAAACCCCGGGATACCATAGGGAGCTGTAAAAAGAAAATCCAGTTTTGACCTGAATTATTTCGGTACTGTAATATGTGGCCCTGTTTACACAGGCAGGAAAATGTGGGATTAATCCTCATTTTCCTGCCTGTGTAGAAAGAGCCTTCATGTCATTTTCAATCTGGGGAGATCCTGAGGCAAAACTATGATAATTGTCCTGGCTAGATTTCTTCAGAGAGAGGTTTGCCTTTGCCTAGGCTTTTGCTAAGGCGGAGAGAGTGTGTCTTGTCCACGATTATCCTTGCCTTTTGTTTTGTTTTGTAATAGTCAACCCAGGAGATGGCATCATCTCGAGCATCCTCCAACATCTGGAGCTACTTCCAAATTACACATAATGAGAATTATGCCAGTTGCACTCTGTGTTCTGCAAATATATCCAGAGGGAAAGGCTCACATACTACTTCAGCCATGTGGAAACACATCAGAACCCAACATTCAGTCCAATTTCAAGAATTGAAAGGTTGAAGTGCACTGTCCACAGTGACTCTGGCTTCACCCTTAAGCCCTGCTGTGACTGTCAGAGTCGAGTTCCAACATGAAGACAGTACTGACACAGATGATACAGCTGTTATTGGGACTCTCACATCAGTTGTTTTAAGTCCTAGTCCAAGTTCAGCAGCTTCCTCCTTGGGGAACCAAGCCTTTTGGAATCACCCCCAGTGAAATGCAAGACAGCATCTTCTTTCCATGGCCCTTTTCACATGTGTGGGGGGGGGGAATGGGCGAAAACACCCAAAAACGGAGCTTACCTCCAGCCGGGTAAGTCTGTCGCCACGTGGAGCAGTGCGAGCTCACTGCTCCACACTTCTCCGGCGTCGCAGATGGCAGCTTCCGGTTGGTGGAGGCTCTCCACCAACCGGAGAAGCTCGCCAGTCGGAAGCCTGCCCCTGGCAGATCTGCAGGCACGCACTTGCGCGTGCCTGCAAATCCACTTTAGAGCTGGGTGACGGAGTGGCACGGGGCTGCGTGCTCCGTGCTTTTAAAAAACCCTCTAAAAAGAGGTTTTTAAAAAACACGCAGCCCGGCTAGTTCCGGCCGCTCCTAAGTGGATTCTGGTGTGAAACTATGAAAAGTAGTCCACGCCAGTCCACTCTACGGTGTAGACGACCTCTGTTAGAGGTCGCTCTACACCGTTTCCCCCACACACATGTGAAAAGGGCCCAACTGACTCTGAAAGCCTTCATGTACACCACTCAAAGTTTCAAGCATGGAGACAGAAGAGTTAAAGCCATCACAAGGTTGGTTGCCGAAATGATCTGCAAAGATAACCAGCCATTGTCCATAGTGGAAGATAAAGGCTTCAGAAAGTTGATCAGCCACCTTGAGCCACGGTACAGCATCCCAAGCAGGAAACACTTTGTCCAAAAGGTGATCCCAGAGATGTATGAAGGGGAAAAAAGAAACATGGAGAATTTTTTCAAGAACACTGACTTTGTTCCAGTGACAACTGACATGTGGACCTCCACAAGTTGTGGCAATTACCTCAGTTTGACAGTTCACTTCATAGATGACAACTTTGAGTACTATCACTTGTGCTTAAAATGCATTCCCTTTGCAGAGGTTTCCCACACAGCATCTGCAATAGAAGTTTTCATTACCACCACTGTGAAAGAATGGAATCTCTTGCACAAAGTTGTGTGTGTCATGAGAGACAATGGGCCAAATATGGTTGGAGCTTTGGAATGCAATACCTTTGACCATTTGCCCTACCTTGCTCATACTTTCAGATAGTTGTCAAAGATGGCTTACTGAACAAGACTGAAATTAAGGGGATCGTGTCCACCTGCCGGAGTATTGTGGGACATTTCAAGCACTCCTCTAAAGCCATGAAAGTGTTACAAGCTTCTCGAGCCAAGCTAGGTGTGAAACCCCATAGGTTGATACAAGATGAACCAACTAGATGGAATTCTCAGTAGACTCAATTGTCTCATGGAACAAAAGCAAGCTGTTTTACTATCTGCTTCATAGTTGAATTTCCAGGTGGATCTGACCACTTGACAATGGACCACTACAGAAGAACTGATATAACTCTTAGATATGCTTGATAGAGCAACATTTGTGGCCAGTTCCAGGGAAGCGACCATCTCAGAAATAATTTCTTTAGTGAATAGTACCACTTTTACCCTCCAAAACTTCAAATCAACCTTAGGTTCCATCCAGGGTTTCCAAAATGACTTGCTGACATCTCTAAAGAGGCGCTATCAGTCTGTGGAGACAGAAAAACTGTATGCTCTTGGAACTCTCCTGGATCCCTGCTTCAAAGCCAGTGTCTTTTTGAATAAAGAACACCCTGATCAAGTGAAATCAACACTGGCCATGGAAATTTCTGATCTTTGTTTCAAGGTGATGTCACTGATCTGCAGTCATCACAAGAAAGGGAAAGAGACACCACTCCAGCATTGTCAAGTGAACCAGAAGGAATTCATAGCTTGTGGAGTCACTATGCTCAATTGATGACCCCATCTAGCAGCAGTGAGGACAGTTGCACTTTGTCTCCTGAAGATGAAATCAATGCCTACTTGTCAGAACCACTGCGTCTGCCATTTGCAGACATCTTCAAGTACTGGAAGGACAACCAAAAATATCCCAATTTGAGGAAACTGTCCAAAAAGTTCCTAATCACACCACCATGGACAGTAATGTCAGAAAGACTCTTCAGCACATCAGGTGTCAAAGCTGTTAAAAACACAGTAGACTAGACCCAGAGCGAGTTAGAATGCCGGTGTTTTTGAACAAAAATCTGCATTAAAGTTTTCAGCTATGTTTTTTTGTTCGTTTACATTGCCCTGAAACAGTTCAGGCAGGAACTCTTACAAGTTTAAAAGTAACATGGCTGATTGTTCTTAATTTTGTGGAAAGAATCAAGACTCAGGAGTTTATGTACTTCCTTTAGTAGATGAACATATTAAATTGCATTTGTATCTTCTTAAGAAGAAGTATACGGGTATGTTTTCCTGAAAGTGAAAACTACTTTTTAATTTGTTTTTCATTAAACAAAGATGTTAAATTCTCCTTCAAAACACTTTTCAGTAGAAGTGCTTTCTTTCCCTTGCCTTTTAAACCCTTTTTTTAAAAAAAAGGATTCAAAAGATTTGAGATTCGTGAGATTCGTAGATTTGCAGAATCTTCCAGGATTCAGATTCGGAAAATTCTGGGTTTGTCCCATCCCTACATAGGATGGTTTCTCACAACAGGTCAAACTACCCACCAAACTCAGAGCTCAGAAGAATTTTGGAAAACATCACCCAGAATCCCTCAGCCTGTAAAGTTAACTTTTTTGAAGCTCAAAACTATCCTGAAGTTGTCTAGTTTGGCAAGAATTCTCCTGTGTCTCAGGCAGAGGCCTTTCCCATTACCTGCCACACTGATGCTTCCACTTACATATGCTAAGGATAGAAAGTGTGATGTGCTGCATGGAAGCCATGCACTATACAGCAGGAAAAGAGGTCCCTAAGAGAGCAAACATGCCCTTAAAACTTTTATAGGGATGAGGGTTTATCACCTGACCCCCTCTTATCTTACTGGTCACCTTCTGGTTCTTGTCCTTTGGCAGACCTGGTTGATTCTGCATATGATTGAGATTCAAGACTTGAAGTAGGCTTAAGTTCTGACAGAACTCTCAGTTTTTAGTTTAGCAGAGTTTTCTCCACCTCCATTTAGGCTCTGTGACCCCAAATGAGCAAAGCACTGCAGTCCTCAGACACAATGAATGGGAAGTCAAAGATATTACACTCTATGCAAAGGTGTTTACATTAGGTCAAGTGCTTCATTTGCATGTTTTTTTTTAAATTTCTCTCTCACTATTTCTATTTTTTCCTACATTCAGTGCATGATGAAGTTACATATGAAGTTGGCAGAATCATATTCTGCCAACTTAAACACATTCATTAATAATTATGCTTTAGGTTGACTCTATCACTGTTGATATTACTGAGACTGAAGTATTATGACTCATACCATAACAAAGATAACTCGGCTCATCAAAATAATATGAATTTCTCCTAAATCTCATATTACACATTTAGCAGTAGAACTAAGAATCAAGAATCCTTATTATGGTCATAGACCAGCACAATTTAGCCATGGTTACTCCTTTAAGCAGCTCACCATTCAGTAGTATTAGAAATTTATTTTGTTTTAGTTCCCATATGAAGTGTTTATTCTTAAAAAAAAATCTATACATTCAACTTTCCCTAAAGGAGCAAAACTCTCTCCCAGTGGTTCAAGTGATTATTACATCGGTAGGTCTCAACCTCACTGCTTCCCCCTGCAGCATGTAAACAGTATTGATTACATTTGAGGCTTGTTTGTTTGGCATTGATAAATTAAAATGATTAGAGAGGGAAAGATTTTTTAAAGGAAATTCAGAAAATCTACTCATTGCAAATTCCTGCATGATAGCATCTTTTTTGCTGTCAATGAAGATTATAGAGGAGGGAAGATGAAAGGAAAGATACAAAGCTAGTATGAGAGCTGGTTGTAGAACCACAAGTCACCTCCACCACCTGCCCCTTCATCACCCTCTAATATGGTAAGCCAGTATATGATGGATTATATTTATTTATTAATTAATTTGTCTACCATTTTATATTTAAAAAGTAGTGACTATGTGGAAGACAACAGAGAGTAAACAGTGACTACCTGGTACTACCTCTTTGTTCTTTGCTCCAATAATAGCAGACAAGACTGCTTTCAGGGCTGGTGAAATCTGCCTCCTCCAATGGAAACAGAAACATCTCAGAAATAAAAGGCAGTATGTATGTATGTATGTATGTATTATGTATGTATTATCCCTCCTTACTCCTCACAGTCTCTGCCTGCCACTGGAATGAAAACAGAGAGGGAGCCAACTGAACTTGCCATGGGGAGAGTTTCACGCTCTAGGAGCTGCCACTGAGAAGGCCTTGCCATGTCTTCACCAAACATGCCTTTGAGGGCAGGGGAACAAAGAGAAAGCCCTCCCTGAAAGATTTTAAAATCTGGGCAGGTTCTTACAGAGAGATACAGTGTTTTGGATAGTCTGAACAAGCTGTGCAAGACTTTAAAGGTCGTAACAAGCACTTTGAGTTCGATGCAGAAATAGACTGGTAGCCAGCAAAACTGTTGCAACAGTGGAGTTGCACCTGTGCTGTAACCAGCACCAGTCAGTAGCTTGGCCACAGCATTTTGGACCCCGTGAAGTTTCCAAATAGCTTCCAAAAAGTTGGACCCAGTATAGTTTATTACAGTGCTCCAAACAGGATGTAATTAAGGTATGTATCATCTTAGCCAAATCTGACATCTACAGAAAAGGCACAGGTAGCACACTAATTTAAATCGTGCAAATGCACTCCCAGCCACCACTGAAACCTGGGCAACAGATCAGATCAGGAGTAAGCCCAACCTGCAAACCTGAAAATGTTGGAGGAGAAAAAAAACCATCCAGTACAGGTTGAATATCTCTTTCTTAATCTGTCTTTTGTCTGACCATCAGCACTTCTGTCTTGTCCAGATTATGTTTCACCCTTGTTTGGTCCATTACTGACAGGAGACTATGGTTTAGTACTAAAACAGCTTCCTTGGACTGAGATGGAAAGCAGACACAGTTTTGGACATCATCATCATACTGGTAACGCCAAAGCAAAAACTCTAGATAACCTCTCCAAGCAGTTCATGTAGACATTCAACACCATGAGAGACAAAACTCAGCCTTAAGAGACACCACAGGCCAACAACCAGAGTGTCAGATAGGCAACCCCTAGCACCATCTTCTGAATTTGCCCTTGCAAGAATGACTGCAACCACTATAAAACTGTGTTTCAAACATTCCTGTGAAGGACTCCATGCTATGCTCCTGGGTCATCAAATTTGAATTGTGTAATTCAGAGGCAGGAATAGTGCAGCCCTTCCAACGTTGCTGGACCAGAAATCCCAGGAGCCTTTGTTAGTAATGCCAATGGTGAAGAATGCTGGAAGTTGCAGTCTAACTACATCTGGAGGGCTATACGATTCCCCCCACCCCAGTGCAATTCTTGCATCTGAGGTAGATTAGGCTGATCCCTTCACCACCAGGCCTAATCTCTCAACAGTAATTGTATAACTTCTCCTGAGGAAGACTTTCTTTTGAATTTTGCTTCTTTTAACCTCAAGACTGCTAGGCTTTCCTGCTGCTGTTTGCAGTGGCATTCCTAGGCCCAGCAGCACCTAGAGCAAGCACGGAACTTGCTCCCCTAGGTGCTGCTGCACTGCCGCTGCACCAGGCCAGGAAGGAGCCCAGTGGTGGCAGCATGTGTGGGGGGGGGCAGCAGCGGCAGGCATGGTGATGAGCAGGGGGCAGAGGGCGTGAGAAGGCGATGGGCAAGGCATGGGGAGGCAGCATTGAGCACAGGGAGGCCATAGGCGGGCATGGGTAGGCAACGGTGGGTGCGAGAAGGCCACAGGCAGGTGTGGGTTGGCAGCAGCAGGCACGGGGGGGTGACAGGTGGGCATAGGGGCAGCAGGCAGGAGGGCACCCCTGGGCTTTGGTGCCCGGGGCACACACCCCAGTTGTCCCACCCTAGATCCTCCTCTGTCTGTTTGCTTCTTATCATCCTCTAATCTTCTTCTCATAAAAGGAAAGCCCTGCCGAGTTTCTTGAATGGGCTGATGGTCCAGAACACAGAGACTGGAAATAAGCAATCAAAAATTAATTTGTTAGCTCCAATTCATCACAGTACATCCATTTAAATAATGATTTGTCGTTTTAATTGTTATACGCCAATACAGTGGGGGGGGGTGACAAATGAGTAACGTTTCTCATTGATTTATTTCATGATGTTGGAGGGAAGTTATTTATGGAATGGTCATTTTTTGGCCACTTTATTTTATTTAGCCATTTTTAGTCCTTTCAAATGACTTTTTTAAAAAAAATTAAAGCAATGTGTTGATGAATGGTAATAAAGATTACTATTTTGAATTAATTGCATAATTTTCCTTAATGTATCAAGGTTAACTTTTTTTTTCTTTAAGAGATTAATATTAATCAATACTAACATGAACAAGCTGTGCCAGGACTCCTAACAGCTGCATGAGAAGAGGAAATTAAGTATGTGCAGCTGTACCTATCATATGAGGATGGAAATAGCACCGGCAGATATGCCACCTGTATGTCCACTATGTGACAGACAGAACTTCAACAGGTACGATTGTTACTGCCATTGCTAGCCCGAGCTTGTGGGATATAAAGATATCTTTTGATATCAATAATTTGGCCTTTTATACCCATTCCTCTCCACGTGCTTGCGAGGCCCCCGGAAAAGCACGCACACAGGCTCGGCCGATAATTGCTGTAATATTCCAAACAAATACAGGCAGGCCAGAAATAGCTGACTCGCAGCTTCAGGAGACCTCAAGGCAAGTACCTCAATTATGTATGCATGCTACTTTCAAAAGATACCCTGCCCCGCGCAGGCAGCTTGATGAGCAGACTATACAATGCTCAAGCACTCCGCGTTTGCATACTGGCTACTCTATTGACAATTTGGCTATAACTCAATCATTCAAATACTGACCTTTTGGAGGCTTTGTCTCCAGCCCCAAACTCATTGTTTTCCCCAAGTATGAACTAGCCTGCGGTCACAATCTTCCCTATAAGAACCCCTGACTTTGAGCGCTTCCTCGGATCGCTCTTGGCTTCCATCCTACCTTGCTGTCTCTTTGTCCAGCGAGCCTTCCCCTCAGCTCCACGTGCTGAGATCCACGCTCCCCAGCTTCTCCACTTCTAACCGGGCTTCAGGACAGGTATAGTATTTCCCATACCAAACCTCCTCAAAAATCCCTCTATCCGCTCCTACCTCTATTTCTATAGTTTCTTGCGTGAGTGTGTTGCATACATTTGTTTGATTGTGCTTAAATAAAACAATTATTAATTTCAACATTTGTCTAATCCTTGACTCGGCCTGACCCCGTAGACATAGGGTTCAAGATCTCGCTACGTTACCCTGCCTCTCGCATTGCCAACTTGTGCTCTGTACTAATTCCCTCCCCATTGTTTGAGCACTTTTAGGTTTCCCTCCTGGGACCCCCAGAAATCAGGGTAACACGATTCCCAACTGCAAATGCCCAAGTTTCTGCCTTCCACTCAGCTATTAGCACAGAGCTTTAAGGCAGAGACTAGGAAGTTATTTTTCAGAAGAAAGCACACAACAACAAAGTGAAGCCACCTACAGCTGGGAGGACTGCCAGTATTATCTGCTAGACTAGAATCAGCTGTCCCTAAAAGATTTTGCGAGTTCACCATGTTTAAATGGCAGACACCTGGTGTGGGAGGCTGGTAAAGCCGTGATGCAGGGCTATTTAATTCAACAAGATATAATTCTTAGAAATGTAAGAAGGGAAAAAGAACAGGCCTTGGTTAAAGAAATTCAGCAGTTACAGGACATTCTAAAGACAACACCAGGTAACACTAAGACAATAGACCAGATAAAGGTATTACAAAAACAATTATCAATCCTTGACACTCAAGAAATAGAAAGGAAATTAAAGTTTATAAAGCAGAGAAACTTCTTTTTTGCTAATAAAACAAATAAGTGGCTGGCTTATAAAATTCAAAAGGAGAGGGAAAAACAGTCGATATTCCAAATAAATGAAAATAAGAGGACATTATTCAAACAGGAAGACTTAAAAAAGGCGTTTGAAAATTTTTATAGAAATCTTTATACAGATCCAGGGACAGCTCAAGTTAAAAGAAATAAAATAATCGAGTATTTAAATGAAGGGGAGACATTAAAAATTACAGATGAACAGAGGGAACAATTAAATAGGGACATAACTAGGGAAGAGATAATTCAAGCCATTCAGAAACAAAAAGCAGGAAAGGCGCCAGGTCCGGATGGTCTAACCGCACTTTATTATAAGACATTTTATGAACAGTTAATTGATCCATTATGGGAGATAATGAAGGGGATAAATAAAAATACACGACCACTGTCTTGGGGAGAAGCTAATATCTCCTTGATATAAAAAGAGGGCAAGGATTCAAAGGAGTTAAGCATTTATAGACCCATCTCATTATTAAATGTAGACTATAAAATATTTGCTGCAGTATTAACCGAGAGACTGAAAAAGGTTATGTCGGTAATAATCCACACAGATCAAAATGGCTTTCTGCTGGGGAGATCTTTAAAAAATAACATACGGATAGTTTTAAATATAATAGAATATTTCCATAGACATAATGAAAAGAAAATGGCAATGTGTTTTCTAGATGCAGAAAAAGCTTTCGATAGGGTAAATTGGAGTTTTTTGGAACAAACAATTAAAGCTATAAATCTGGGACCCCGATTTCTGGAATGGATAATGGCCGTATACAACGATCAAAAAGCTAAGATAATCATGAATGGAGAGACAATGCAAACTGTAAATATAAGGAGAGGCGTTAGACAAGGCTGTCCTCTGGCGCCTCTTTTGTTTATATTAGTATTGGAAATATTTAACAATAAGATAAGACAAGAAAAACAAATTAAAGGAGTTCAAATTCAGAAGGAGGAATTTAAGCTCCGTGCTTATGCTGACGATCTGGTGGTTTTTCTGGAGGAACCTAATATTAGCGTAGATACATTAATGAGTAAATTGAAAGAATTTGGCACATTATCCAGATATAAAATAAACACACAAAAGACCAAAATGATTGTTAAAGATATACAGATGCAGGAAGAATTGGAATTAACAAATAAAACCAGTTTTACAACTGCAAAGATAGTTAGGTATTTAGGTACAAACATTACAAAAAATAGTATAGATTTGTTCGATAATAATTCTATCCAGATCTTTTTATAGTTAAGAGAAGAAATTAAAAGATGGCAAAAATTAGAATTATCGCTCCTGGGTAGAATTGCCGCAGTTAAAATGAATCTATTACCAAAAATTAACTTTTTATTCCAAAACCTCCCCATAATCATGAATGATAAGCCTTTTAAAGAATGGAACCGAGAGTTGAGAAAATTTATATGGAAGGGGAAACGACCAAGAATAAAACTTAAAGTAATGGAAGACAGTAGGGAAAGAGGTGGACTGGGATTACCTAACTTAAAACTGTATTATGATTCGAAATGCCTGCAGTGGATGACAGAATGGATAATTTTGAGAAATACTAGATTATTAAATCTAGAAGGGGAAGAACTATATTTTGGATGGCACGCCTACATGTGGTATGATAAATCGCTCATAGATAAACAGTTCAGAGCCCACTATTTAAGGAAAGCCTTATTAACCATATGGTTAAAATATAAAAGGCAATTATATCCAAGAATACCACTCTGGGTGTCACCCCATGAGGCTTTTCATAAAAGGGAAATCCCTAAGATAGATTCTTGGGTAACATATAAAGACATACTGAACATACATGGTGACAATATAACATTTAAATCTAAAGATGAACTTAATACCCAGGGATGGCAGTCACATTGGTTACTGTTTCTGCAATTAAGGGATATGTTTAAAAAGGATAGAGAAGTAGCTGGATTTGAAATAAAAGAAAAAGAATTTGATAGGATCTTAAAATCTAGTGGAAAGCATAAAATTAGTTTGATATATAAATTATTATTGACTTTAGAAAATGAAACAGAAGTAGTTAAGCAGACAATGATAAAATGGGCACAAAATCTAAATGAAATAATAACTATGGATCAATGGGAAAATTCCTGGAAAGCCACATGGGAATTAGTTAAACCGGCCAGTCTGAGAGAAAATTATTGTAAAATGCTCCACAGGTGGTATATTACTCCTGTCCAGATTGCAAAGATGCAGAAAAATCTAAGTGAAGCCTGTTGGAAATGTGGTCATAAGGGCACCTTTTTCCACATGTGGTGGCAGTGTGATGTGGCCAAAACCTTCTGGATTGGAATACATACCAAAATGCAGGAGGTATTAAAAACAAAATATTCATTAACTCCCCAGATCTACCTTCTTAACATGATAGAGGTTTTGCAAATAAATAAGCAGAAAAAGAAAATAGCGCTTTATATGATTACGGCAGCCAGAATATGCTATGCTAAGGTACGGAAAGAGAAACAGCCCCCAAGGCTTGAAGACTGGCTGATAAAATTATTTGATATCGCAGAGGCTGATATAGTATTAGGGTCCTTGGAGGACAAAGGAAAAAGGAAAATTGTTGAGGAATGGAAAATAATTCCCCCTATTTGGGAAGATCATTGGGGCAAAAACATGGTAACTTTTTTGGAATAGATAAGGTTTTTTATTTGACTGGAAATTATATGATTTAGAGTTAAAATGGAGAAAAGGAACACAAGGAATGTAAAGTAAGGTATGAAGGAAGTGGAATCAGGGAATAGGAAGCTGTATTCAAAATTGGATAAGTTATATAGGACGAAAAGGTTGAACAGCAATTGAATCTGTGATTAGAATTAAACACATTAAATACATTATATAATACAATGTAATGACAAATAATTGGAAATATTATAAATAGCATAAATAATAATAAGATTGTGTTATTATGTGTTATTATGTTATTATTATGTTATGTTATGGTATAAGCTTGAGTTTAAAAGTATATGTTGCTTTTCTAATTATTTCATTTACTTTCTCAGTTATGGGATTTAGAAGGAACTAACAGATAAGGAAGCATGTGTTAACTGAGATTCGGCAAAAAGGGGGGGTATGAGAGGGTGGAGGGATAGTATTAGGTATTGTCTACTGGTCTTTATTATACTGTATGATTTTTGTAAGGTATGGGGTTAAGGGGTGTGTTTGTGATGAATGGTTAGGTTATGTGTTAGGTTATGTTTATGTGACTATGTGCTTATTAATTGGATTATTTGTAATTAATAATAAAATTAAAAAAATAAAAATAAATGGTAGACACCAAGCAAAAAAGAAACTGAATTGCTTAGGGGAGGGAAGGGTCAGGAGTCTGCCTTTGAGAGGCCCCAATATGAATCCACTTACAACAGCCTTCCTCCTTCTTCCTAATCAGACATGCACATATTTTGGTATGGAGTAAATAACATACGTGATAGCAAGGCAACCCACTCTTAAAGACAAGGATTTCTCCATTTTCCCTAGGATTCTATGTTCTCCAGAGCACAATAATGAACGACATGTGGTAGATAAACTGGACTTTCCTTGCTGTTGTTATATTTGTACCCAACAGCCATATACATGAGGCAAAGGGTAACGTAGCCCAGTTTCTTATACAAGCAAGATGATATTTTAACAAACTGAAAGTGAGACTTAATCTGGGGCACTACGCACACTTACCCGAGAGTAATTTGCATTGGGCTTAATGGGACCTCTGCTATTCCTTAGCCATCTCTGTCAGACCTTTCTCTTTGATCGACCCCCTTGAGAGACAACTGGGTCAAGGTGCTTGCTACACCTGTAATAATTTCCTTCCTGGACAAGAGAGGGGTCATTAAGCTCAATCAATGCTCTTTATTGTTCTGTGTTGCTTGCTAAGAGAAATCCTAGGAAGGAAGATTCATTCTTTGTGCCTTCTCCTAGCTATTTTCTCTTAATGTGAATGACAAAGCATGGGGTGGGTGCTATGAAGCACTGCAAAGTGGATGCGCAAGTGTGAAGAAGATTAATTGTAATATTGTGGTTCCCCAAAGGAACCACACTCAAAGTATAAAATGGTCAAAAGCACAATTGACATCCTGATCATGAATGTGGAAATAGTCAAAATCAAAATTCATATCCAGTTACTACTTTTTTCAATAGGTAAATTCAGATATTCAAAATGAGTGAACATTATGCATGATTACGGCCCTTTTCGCACGTTACCTGTTAACACTGCTGGGTTGGGGTCCTCGCACGAGAAGCCTTGGAAGGAATGCTCCCACTTCCCTGCTGCTCCCCTGCTGCTTGGCCTCCGCAGTTCCTTCCTCTCGCACGAGTGCCCCGCCTGTTCCTTTTGCAGTGCAGCCTGGGACTTTTCCCAGCCTACACTGCCCACGAAGCGCAACCGGCCTGGCTCCCGAAGCACTGCATGCCAGATAAGTGCGTGTGGGGCACCGGACCAATGCGTGAGCACAGAGCATTTTCGGCTTCAAGCTGAAAATGAAAAAATCCGTGTGAGCTCTGTGTCCAGCCCTTGAGCATCGCGTAAATGTGAGTGCATCATGCAGATCGCTCCTCACATTTACGCGACGCTCAAGGGGCCCTCTCACTTCCAAAATGCCATGCGAAAAGGGCCTACTCTCTCAAGCAGTACATGCCCAGTTGTCTTGAGAAGCAGTCTTCCTGCATTCACATAGCAAGAGAAGGCAGTGCTTAGTCTTTCCACTAGTGGTAGCTTTCCCCCTAAAAGGTACCCTGAAGCTATTTTTGCAGACGCAGTATAGAGATGGAAGGAATATTCACCACTATTGATTTCCTGGCCCCTAAAATGGGTTTCCTGGAAGAAAAAGAGGATTTTTTTTCATTTTCCCCCTGGTATTCACACATCCTAAAATGTTTCAAGAAAACATTCTGCTGAGAAATACTAATAGGTGTTGGAGGGGGCACATGAAATTAATAGGGTTTTTGTCCTTGTAAAAACCTTTTTGCACAAAAACACACCCAGGTTTTTTTAAAAAAAAAATCTGCACATAATGATATATGTGGAAAAGTACCAACTACACAAAAAGTGTGTATCTAGAAAACAGTGTTGCATGCAAGAAAAAAAGTATTTTTGCTTTTTTACACAATCCCACAGTTTTCACACAAAACTCCATGTGCATTACTACACAGAATAACTTACAAAACACTTGAGGATATGTGAATACCAGGCAAAAACTACTTCTATTTGTATTCATTTTCTGACAGAGTGGGGGGAAAATTGGGAATTATTCATCCTCACATGTAAAGACAACATAGTGGAAGATTTACATCCCTAATTCAGAATTCCAAAGATGTATTTTTGAAGTTTATGCTAACAACTGGAAGGGAATATTGGCAAGTGAAAAAACAGATGTGAAAGCTTCAGAGTCTGGGGAAGAACAGCTGGTGGGGGCAATATTTATTAGTGCATTTTTTAATTTATATTTTGATTTTCCCCTGTTGATAAGGCCCAAAGCAGTTAAGAAAAGTAGAAAAAATAAAGTATAAAAAGTTTAATTAAGCATAAAAGTAGATCAAGTAATACAAACCCCAAAGCAGGGGGGAAACCTACCAGTTAAAAGTTATTTCAATAAACAAGTCTGCTGGAAAGCCTGTCTGAATTAAAATGTATTTGCCTGCCTGAGGAATAATAACAAAAATGGAGCTAAACCTGACCTGATAGCAGCAAGAAGTTAAGCACTTTCTTCTTGGATGCAAATTGCTCTCTCCTGAGGGCCACAGTACCAGAGAATACTGCTGTATCATTTGCTTCTCACTTATATTGTGCTTGAAGTAACTTATTCTTTGACCTGGTGGAAAGAGGTTCCACAGTAGCTCAGTGAAGAACTATGGTAACAAAGAACGGCGGTAAAGGAAAATTCACTAGCAATCCACCTATCCCAAAGATTTTGTTCTGTGGAAATTAAAAATACAATATCCAATAAGGCCAAAAGCTTCTGTGTGGGACAGGTGGATTATGTTTGTCTCTTAAACCTAGAGGAAGGGACTTTTATGATTCCAACTGTTGCACTACCACCACTCTTAAATGAACTTATTATTGTGTCATATATACAATTACCTTCCTGATGACAGAGTCTTTGAAAGTTACAGGCTATTATTTCTATAGGCACCAAAGGAATTTCAAAGCATGTTCCTCTAAATTCCATTACACTGTAATTTAGTCTTAGTCGTACACATTTCACTATTTATTAGTACCTTCTTACTAAATTGTGCAGGTACGATATTGAGGTATGTGACAGTTAAAGTGTACTGTGCATGGCAACACTATAATCAAATATAAGCATGTTGTACAGCCTTATTATACACTCTTTGACTATATTTAAACGGCACAGTTATAGCAGTTCAAAGCCACTTTAACTGTCATGGCTCCATCCTGTGGAATCCTGGGATCTGTAGCTCAACAAAGCACTTAGAACTCTCTGACAGCAAGAGACAGTCTGTTTCCCTGAGTACTAGAGTAATTTAGCACAGAAGTCTAAGCACTTCATGAAATTACAATTCCCAGGATTCCACAGGATGGGGCTATGGCAGTTAAATGGGACCAACTGCTATAATGGCATAGTGCAGAACCACACAGTGTAAAAGTGGTCACCAAACTGTTATTAATGGCTTAGTGCTGAACCACATTGTACAGCAGAGGTACCAAACTGCTATTAATGGCATAGTGAAGAACCACATTGTATAAATTATGTCTGAATCACACAGAGGGAATTACTTTTTATGAAAAAATAATTATGTTTCATTAAAACATAACTAATCAATAAATTCAGTGTGAGTCAGCTGGTAAAGAATTGGGCTTTCAACCTTGAAGATAAATTTTCAAGTCCTTTTCAGCCAGGAGTCACTGAACAGGTTTAGCCAAATTACTGTGCTTCAGCTACTCAACTGAAAAATGGGAATACTAAAACTTTAATTCTCAAGGTAGTGAAAGAAAGAATAAGTGTTAATTACTGTGGAGCACTTTGCATAACATTTCTCCCTATATAATCAGTAATAATTATTTCCAATGACAAACAAGAATAGGGAGACTATTAAAAATATTTTTTAAATTGTCAAAAATCATGTTTCCTGAATGTCAAGGAATCCTGATGAGAAGGATCTTGGACTGATGAAAATCTTTTCTCTTTGAGACTTCAGTAAGCAATTCACACATTTGTTTGTTTGTAAAGACAAAAAAACCAGCATTTTCTGTGCAGGAAACAGCAGTTTCTGCCAGAAAATATTGTTTCCTGCTCAAAACCACTATATCTACGTTTTGTGCAAAATAAGTTTCAAGCTGTGAATAGTTAATGTGCAATTTTCAAAGACTTTCTCACAGAAGCAAAAAAAAAATGCTAAAATTATTTGTTCCTTCCTTCAGGAAGAAAATTAGTGAAAAATTGTATTACAAAAGTAAATAAGAACTTTATCACCAGTAAAGGCAGCATAGTATAATATTCTGCAATGGCTAGACTGGTGGGGACAGCATGCCAGTACATCATACCAGGATGAACTGGAACGAACTGTTCCACCACCGGGGAAACGCTTGCAGAAGATGCTCTCAGATATTGCAGACAGATGCTCAGGTACTGTGGCTTATGCAAGCCGCTAAGGCCATTTCTGCACTACACTGTTATAGTGCTACGATTCCACTTTCAACATCCTATGGAATCCTGGGGTTTGCCATTTAGGGAGAGGCCTTTAGAATTCTCAGCCAGAGAACTCTCTGGCCTTAATAAACTAAAAACTCCAGAATTCCACAGGATGTTGAAAGTAGAATAATGCCACTATAACAACGTAGTGCGGAAATGGCCTGAAATGTCCACAGTTTGTGCAACCAGCTGGTTATACAAGGGTAAAGCCCCAACAGGATTTTAGTGAATTTAATGCCTGGCGTATAAATCTAACAGTATAATCTAACAGTATAAATTTAAGAAGTAGTTTGTATTAATTCATAGAGATCATTCATAGAATTATAGATTTGGAAGGGGCTGCATGGGCTTCAAGTCCAACCCCCTGCTCAATGCAAGACCTCTAGCCAGAGCATCCCCAGCAGGCAGCAGCCCAGCCTCTTTTTGAAGACATACAGAGAAGGATATAATTAAAAATTACATTGTATACTTATATAATGCTACAATGTATGTGCACCGCAGAGGGATCATATTGCACATTCATGACAGGCCTTATGCAAAGTTTGAGATTGGGAAGGACAAGAGCTACTGAAGTCCCAGCAAATTTTCCATCTGGGTTCAAAAGGTATACAGCTTAACATCTTTGCCTTCACTTATCACCCTCGCAATGCCAGGAAAGTTGGTGAAACCACTCTGTATGAACCACAAAAATTAATTTCACTCATCATGTTTAAAAAATGGTGAAAAGCTAAATTAAGCTGGACAAAGCAAGAAAAACAGAAACTGAGATAATGCCTTATGGCTGGAAAAAGATTTAAGAGATGAGCTCTTCAAAGGATCTTAAGCATCTGTCCTCAATCTTCTTATCACATAGAATTCCAGCTGATTTCAATGAAGCTCCTTTAAAGTATGTGCTTTTAGGATTGCCACCACTAGATGTGTCATAAATCATTTGATCCTATGTGGAATTTCCATTAGATAAATGCATGCATTTACCTTTTTTCTGGCATTTACATAACCCTCAGTTTGTATCAAACTAGGGTCTGCCAGTTGGATCCCTGCATTCTGCCTTCCTGTAGAACAGGCATAGGCAATTGCACTGGGTCAGGGAGCAATCTGCTGCCCCTGGGATCCAGGTACCCGATGCAAAGGCTACAAAAATACCCAAACCCACAAAACAACAAAACCACAAGTCAATGTCTCTTTTGAACAACAGGTCTTTGTGTTAAATAATGCAGGGAGGTAAATTCAAGGTAAAAGGTAAATTCAAGGAGAAGCAATTCCTTTTCTTTTCTTTTTTTTAACTACACTAAAGATGGTAAGTAAGTAAGAGGGAGGGAGGGAGGGAGGGCAGGCAGACCAGTGTGGGGTAGTGGTTTGAGCATTGTACTACAGCCTTGGACACCAGGATTCAGTTCCCCACTCAGCCATGGAAACCCACTGGGTGACCTTGAGAGCATCATACACTCCCAGCCCCAGAAAACCCTGTGACAAGTTTGTCTTAGGGTTGCCAAAGTCAGAAATGATCTGAAGGCACACGACAACACAGGATGGTCCAATAAATCTGGTGGAGTTCGGGGCTGCCAAAACAGCCTGGCTGGAGTGCCTGCAGCCCAAGGAATAAACTTGGCCCACCACTATTTTATAGGAGATTCAGGTCTCTTTATCTGCTTAGCAGCCAGCCTTTCCCCAAAACTTTTGCCTTTTGAAAATTTGGAAATGTTTTTGCAATTGAATCATTATTAAGTTTTGGAGGTGTGCGGGTGGGGGTAATCACTGTTCTCTTTATCTAGGTGCTCAGTTCCAGCTAGACAGAACTCGGGTACCTCCCTTGCCCACTGATTGGCTGTGGGGGAGACCTCAGCACCCTCAAGCTGTGTAATGCAGCTAGCGAAAGAGTATGTGCTGTATAAATACACTGATGGAGCTTTGTTCTCTGCCAGTGGTATTGTTGGCTATCAGCCATAGTTTTCTCTTATGTCTAGACATAGCACTACGCTACATTGCTTACAAACTAGCAATGATCAGAGGGCAGCTTTCCTGTACACTTCTCTTACAGTTCATGTAGATTTGGAAGCAATTAACCATAGCTGCTGGTTCAGACACAAACAATATTATGTTTGATGTCGACCCCCTGGTTTGGTTATCCAGTTATATGAAGATAGGTGGGGAATAATCAGACTAGTGTACTAAGCCAGGATTGATGGGTTATAGTGACATGCAAATTAAGCTATTATAGATCTGGGTTGGTTTTCTCACCACTGAAAGCTAAAGATTAAAAAAAAAAGTACTATCAAGATTAAACGTACCAATAGTGATTGACTTTTGAACATAATAAGCAGGGCTCTTCAATCCCATCTCTCACCCTTTACCTGGAATCAACTGAGATAATAGTGCTGCTCACCAGAAAGATTCATGGGTAATATAAACTGCCTTGGAAGTCCTAAGGCTCTGATGGGCCAAAAATAGGGAAGAAATGCAGGGTACCATATAAACATTATAAATAAATATTGTGGAGATACTGGTTGTGTACAGGCAAGAGCTTCTGAGTAAATGTAATCCCAACAAGTTGTCTCTAGAAAGTAATGAAATCAACTGTGGAGCCCAAAGCTCTGCTATTAATCATCTCAGTGTTCTGGAAAGACCAGCATACCCTCAGGGTGAGAATATTGTGCAACATGTAAACTGTGAAGCTAAAAATACAACTCAGAGCTGATCAGCAAATTTAAGTAAAGCTGTGGACACTAGCTGAGGCAAGAGAGTGTTCTTTCGTGTGACTGTGAGGGTGCATATAAGCCATGTAAAATTCCAGCACAGTTCATCATCATCCTGTGGTCAAGCCGCCACTGGCATCTGTTACCATGAGCAGGGCTGTGCCCTGCCATCACAAATATCATCTTTTAGCTATTTATCAGCATTTCCCAATCTGTATATTCTCTGTACAGCAACAGAGGCACAGAGCTAGCTGGTACAACCAGTTCCAGGAATGAAGACATCCTTGCAAAATTTCTCATTGGTGGGTACTCCCCTTCATCAGACGGCTATGGAGGCCCTACCTGATATACTTTTTACTATAGGGTAACAGCATAGTACAGCCCTGCCTGGGTGCTGTGACCATGATAGCTGTGTAGTGAGAGCAAAAGGCAGGGGGGCTGGTTGTGCATGGACTGGAAACCAGCAAAACAGGATTCTTCCGAGAAGTTTCTTCATGGTTACCATAAGCCACATGGCCATGTGAAGAGGTCTCTGGATGACATCTCTTCCCTACCACCACACTGATGCCGTTGATACTCCCAGAAATCTGATATATCTAAATGGTTTTAGGGTAGCTTTTTGAGATATTCCTGGAAATATGGTTGGTTGTTCTATAGAAGCTCAAGCCAACATGGAACAGGATCAATGGTGGGCCCAGGAGCCGGTTTTACCTCTTGTCTGGGAACCACCATGGGTCACCCTTCTGTAGAAGATGTGATTGCTAATGTGTGCAGGCGTTTTTTTCCCCTAAAAACAAAAAGGGTGGGCTAATCACAGTGGGATCTGATTGGTATTTGGATAAGAGACTACCAGGGCACAACTGAAATATCTGAGTATGGTTAAGAAACAGCCTTTCCTGAAACCTTGGATAGCTGCTGCCACTCAGAGTTGACAATACTGAGGTAGATAGATTGATGATTTAACTCAATATAAAGAAGCTTCTTACGTTCACTTCTGGTTTGGAATGCATTCCACTCCCAGAGAAGACACTCTTACACTAAAGCAAGATCCTATGCTTTCTTTTACAGAAGAATTGCCACTCCTGGAAGCTTCCAGAGGGGTATGGGTCTCCTTAAACAGCTGAAGTTGAAGCATAACATATGTGTTGTTGTTGTTGTTGTTGTTGTTGTTGTTGTTGTTATTATTGTTATTCAGGAGGGAGTAGTCAGGGCCCCCAAAAAAGTCCAAGGGCTGCAGGTGTCCTAAGAGCCATCTGTTACTCACCCTTTGTGTATCCAAACAGTATATTCATAACTGAGAGTCCTCTCTATTCAGTGGAGTCAGATTTGTCCTTTGGTTTTCCTCCGAGCCCAAGCCAAGTTGAAGTTGGAAGAAGAACAGCTACAGCTGTTTCATCAACTCTTCCTGGGGGAGTGGGAAGAGTGCCTTCAGGTGTTTTGCCCCAGCATCACCATGCAACTGGCCATGAAGTTATGTCTATGTGAAATTCAGTGGCAGCTGTACCTAATGATCATTAGGGGCTTCTCTTCTTGTTGTTGTGTGCCTTCAGGTCATTTCCAACTTCTGGCAACCCTAAGGTAAACTCTCATGGGTTTTTCTGAGGCTGAGAATATGTGATGCACACAAAGTCACCCACTGAATTTCCATAGCCAAGCAGGGAATAGAACTCTCATCTCCAGAGCCACAGTCCAATGCTCAGACCACTACCTACTGACAGCATATTCTCTGTTGGCTTGTTTTCATCCATAAATGAATATTCAGTTCTGTTTGAAAAAGAAAACAAAACTCCTCATGTTTTCTTAACTGAACTAACAGTGGAGCCTCATGCAAATCACATCATGACTAGTTTGAAAGAGCAAGACAGATTTTTGTTGGCTAAGTTCCCTACTCACTCCACCCATCCACCCACTCATCTACACACACACACACATACACACACATCAATATCAAAACACCTGGCCTCTCACAAAAAGGATTCTATGCTACTAAATTACTTGATGACCAGCCTCCAATCAACAGTCTCCTGTTTCTCACTCTCATCTTGGCTTTGTTAAAAAAAAAAATGAGGAAGCAGTAAAGCTATAGTGCAACAAATTTCCATCAAAACAAACACCCAATTCACAGTATTTTATTGAAATTTTAAAAAATACATTTTGGGGGCACAGCTATAGATACGTATTATATTGCCCACTTAATATCATGCCTTTTACACCCATGGATGTAAAAAGTTTTTACATGTTATAAATGCACTGTTACCCTGCAAGTCTAGAAGCTATTATACAGCCCTGAGCAAATACATTCTTTTGCATTATATTAGATAAACCCCCTAAAACTGCAGTTTTTCTGCTAGAATTCTTCTCATTATTTTCACTTCGACATAGCTCTGGCACAAACATAACATTTGCTTCGGGTCTTATCTCTGCTCTCCCTCTATTGTCCATAAAATAATTTCAGTACACTTTAGGGAGAAAGTATACTTTTTTTTTTGTAAGACATATCATGCCTATCATGAGTACAGGTCTATTTCCTAAATGTAGAGGGTGGTAGGAGCCTTTCTTTGGTGGGGAAGCTTAGATGTTACATTCTTGGAGTGTCCCAGGGATACAGAGACTTTATAAAATGCAGTCTATGAAATCCCTAACAATCACTTAGAATGGAAGATGTTATAAAACATATTAAAATTCCAAGGATGCTGAGCATGTATTGGGAAAAAAAAGAAAGAAAGAAAAAGGCCAAATCAATAGTGCTAAGAAGGAGCCGCAATTTCTATGGGAAAAGAGAGCCTGGGTAGCTGACAGATAACCTGTAGGTGGCAAAAACATTATAGGAAAAAGAAGCAAGGGGAAGAAAATAATTGGATGATGAAAAGGAAGAACAGTAGGAAATAACATGTCATGCCAAAAAACACTCAACATGTGTACATATATAATATATTTTGGATATATTAGGATAAGCTACAGTCAGGCATATGACTACACATTTAAGTGCCTTTAGTTTCAGCAGGAAAAAAATGGCACTAGGCTATGGCCTCTGGTTTTCTAGGGATTGTCCATTATACATCCAAGATAGATGGTCACACTTCATATCTCTCTGTCTAGTTAATAAGAAACAAAACAATTTAACCAGAAGTAAAACCTCCAACACACAACAGCTGTCTATCTGTCTAGCAACAGTTATCAAGTGATTCTTAAACAGCAAGTGAGTTTTCTCCCCATGTGTCAGTGAACAGAGAATAGGCTCTGGGTTATAGTTGGAATTGTACCTGGGACTCCCCAAATTTGGGGCATAGGACACATCACATTTCATATCACCTTTAAATTTTGGACTGAATCTCAGAATAGACTCAATGACCTACTAATATTGAAGCCAATCACTGCCCACAGTTGGAGAAAAGATTGCTGATTAACAAATTTCCTTTCCCTGCCAATCACCAAGATCTCCTGAGGAGGCTTTCTCAGTGGCCAGCTAGTGGAAGCTGTACCTCATGGTAGCACCCCCAGGTTGTGGAAAGCCCACTCTTTGCAGGTCCCACTTGTACAGATATTGGCCTCATTTTAGCACCAAGTTTAAAAACTTGCTCTTCATCCAAGCATCTGAATTGTTGTGATCATTGCTTGGGTTTACATCCTTTCTTTCCCCCAAAGCTGAGATTCAAGATGGGTTACAAAAATTAAAAAAAAAAAACCTATAAAAGCACATCAGAACACAAGAGTAAAACCATAGACATCATTGTTCAAATGTGATCAAACTATCTGCAGAATTAAAATCATTGAATAAAATGATTGAGTACAGAGGCACACAATAAAAATCAATAGAGCAGCATTCTGCTAAATCCTTACAGTCAGTTTTCAAAAGCCTGTTGGAACAGAAAAGTTTTCATCTGCCAATGGAAAGACAAAAAGAAAGGAGCCAGCTTAGGGCCCTTCCACACTACACTGTTATAGTGCTAGTATTCCACTTTCAACCTCCTATGGAATTCTGGGATTTGTAGTTTACTGAGGCCAAATAACTCTCTAGCTGAGAATTCTAAAGGCCCCTCTCTAAACTGCAAACTCCAGGATTCCACAGGATGTTGAAAGTGGACTAACAGCATTATAACAGTGTAGCACGGAAAGACCCTCAGAGTAATCAGCAAGAATTCTTTCTCTCTTGTTCCCACCAGACATGGCTGGAAAGGCGGCAGGACCAAGAGAAGCCCCCACTTCAATCTCAAAACTCAGTCAGGCTCATATAGAAAGATACAGTGTGTCGCATATCCTGGATCCAAGGTCTATGGGGCTATGTATTTTGTAACTAGTACTTTGAATTTTATATATATAAATAGACTAGTAGATAGCAGAGTTGTTATATTAAAAGGGAGTTGTGCATTCCCTATAACCAGCCCCATTTAAAAGTCTGGCTGTGGTTTGATCCAGCTGAAGTTTGTGACTACTTTTCTTTCTTTTTTTTTATAAATCATTTCATTCAAATTACACATATAAAACAATCAAATGTTGCTGTTATTTTACATGAATCATTTCTTGATTCTTCCAAACTGATCTAGATTTCATTTTCAATATCTCTTAATATATTTATATCATTGGACCACATTTTACTGCTATTGTTACATGTTGGTTCTTGCATTTCCATCTCCACATTCCAGCTGCATGATATCCATACAATAGTCATCTCAATAATCATTAATTATTAATATCTAATACCATGAATTATACATTTCCGTCTAACAATACCCAGCAATTACCCACAACTTGCCATTCTTTTTGAATTTCATCATCTGATTTCCCTTTTAATCTTTGAGAAACCATGTCAGCATTTTTGTTTTCAATAAGAGTTCCCCACCATTGCTCTATTGTAGGTATTTCTTGTGTTTTCCATAACTTTGCACATTCAATACGAGCAGTTGTTATATATAATAATATTCTCCAATATTTCTTTATACTGGTACCTTCTAATAGGTCTGTCATATTTCACAAGTACAATTCCGGTGTCATAGAAACTGTAATTTCATTGCTGCACAAATTTTATTATGTATTTCAGTCCAGTATTTCTTAACCTTAGGACATGTCCACCACATATGATATATCGTGCCAACCTCTTTTTGACATTTCCAACAAAGTCCAGTACCTGTATTGTAAATCTTTTTTAGTTTATCTGGTGTCATGTACCATCTATGAAACATCTTGTAATAATTCTCTTTCCGATTCTGGGCTACCGTAAATTTGTTTGTCTTTTTCCAACTCTGTTCCCAAGAATCTAATTGAATTGTATGTCCGATATTTTGCGCCCATAAAATCATTACTGCCTTAACTGTTTCTTCGTGCCTCTCCTGCTACAATATTTCTTGATTTATATGAGCTAATAAATGAGGCGGATTTCAAACAGCCATTTAATTACTCCAGTTTTGTCTTTTATTTCAATTCCATAAGTCTTTAAGTCCATCTGAAACTTTTCAGTTAACTGTCTGTAAGGGAACCAATTTAGTAATATTCCTTCTTGTTCTAATTTTTCTCTTGTTTTAATCCGAAGATTATTGGAAGTAGAACTCTCTATTATATCGTCATATCGCAGCCATTTCTCTGTTTCAGTCCATCTTCTAAAAAAAGCTTCTCGCGGGGAGACCCAAGTGGGAAGCTGCCGTACGTTTCTAGACTTATAATCATCCCAAACTTTCAAAAGCGATTTCCTGATATAATGACCTGTAAAGTCTTTATCTATTTTTGCTTTATCATAAAACATATAAGCATGCCACCCCATCCTCAGATCTACACCCTCCAATGTCAGCATTCTCATATCTTGTAGATCTACCCAATCTTTTATCCACGTAAAGGCCACTGACTTATAATATATCCGAAAGTCAGGTAATCCCATGCCGCCTCTAGTTTTCTGATCTGTCAAAATACTCCATTTAATCCTAGGTTTTTTCCCTTACCATATAAATTTGGTTAATTCTCTCTTCCATTCTGAAAAAGGTTTCATATTCGTTATAATAGGGAGATTTTGAAACAAAAAGTTCATTTTTGGTAGAACATTCATTTTTATTGCCGCAATCCTCCCCGTCATTGACAAACGCATTGAAGTCCATCTTTCCAAATCTTTTGTTATTTCTTTCCAATTTTTTTCATAATTATTCTGATATAACTCACTATTTCTTTTAGCTATCCAGATACCCAGATATTTTACCTTTTGTCCTCTATTGAATCCTGTTTTTTGTACTATTTCCTTCTCTTCTCTCTCAGTCATATTTTTGGTTAAAAAAATTGTTTTTTCCTTGTTAACTTTAAATCTGGAGAATTCTCCATATTCTTGAATTGTTTTAAGTAATTTTTCAATACATCTTCCTGGATCATCCAAAAATACAACCAAATCATCAGCAAAAGCTTTTAACTTGTATTGATATTTCTTAATTTGAACTCCTTTTATATCGTTGTCTTCTCTTATAGCATTGTTAAGTATTTCCACTGTCATAATAAACAACAGGGGAGACAATGGACATCCTTGTCTAGTCCCTCTTTTCAGTTCTATCAATTGTGTTCTTTCACCATTTACGACCAATCTAGCTTGCTGTTGTTTATAAATTGCTTCAATCCATGAGACAAATTTTTCTCCAGCCTGCATCTGTTTAAACGTCACTTTCATAAATGTCCAATTAATCATATCAAAAGCTTTCTCCGCATCTAGAAATATCATAGCCATTTTCCGTTCATTATGCTTTTCATAATATTCAATTATATTTAAAACCGTTCTGATATTATTTCTCTGCGATCTTCTTGGTAAAAAACCATTCTGGTCTTCATTGATAACATCAGACAACACTTTTTTTAGTCTCACTGCAAGGATTGAAGCAAAAATCTTGTAATCTACATTCAGAAGCGATATTGGTCTATAATTCTTTACGCCAGCCAAATCTCTTTCTTCTTTTGGAATCAATACAACATTAGCATCTTTCCAGGTATCTGGTATTCCTTCCTTTATTATTTCATTTATTGTATTTTGCAAAGGTATTGAAATCTCATGTTCCAAAATCTTGTAGTATTTTGCAGTATAACCGTCCGGTCCTGGAGCTTTGTCGATCTTCAAATCCCTAATAGCCTCCATCGCTTCCATCATAGAAATGGATTTGTTCAATATCAATCTTTGGTCTTCGTTAAAACTCATTTTATTCATTTTCTCCAGATACTCTTCAATTTCTTGTTGGTTTATCACCTTTGAGATCTTGCCCATCAACTTCAAATAATAATTGTAAAGAGCTTGTTTTATGCCCTCTTGTTTTGCAATTTTTTCTTTTCCAATAGCAATCTCTGATATGATATTTCTGGTCTTTCTTTTACGCAACAAAGCAGCCAAGAACTTTGAAGGTTTATTTGCTTGCTCAAAAAAGTTATATTTCATTCTCTGTATCTGTTGCTCTATTTCATCGACATTTAATTGATTTAATTCAGCTTGATGTAGTTTCATCTGTAGTCTAATCTGTCACACGGATTTTGTCTCATTTGTTTCTCAATCTCTTCATCTTATCCAAAATTGACTGCTCTGTTTTACTCTTTTCTTTTCTAATCTCTGCGGACCATCTGATAAAATTTCCTCGCATAACAGCTTTACTTGCGTCCCAAATGGTTTTCATTGACAGCTCCGACGTCATATTTTCATTGAAGTAGTTTGTTATCTCTCTTTTAGTTTTCACTATATGCTTCTCCTTTTTCCAGATCTCATCATTCAATCTCCATGTTCTTTCTCTTTCCTTAACCTTCATCTTTATTTGTATCGGATTACGGTCAGAGCACAAATTGGAAAGAATATCCATTTCTGTAATCTTCATCAATAGTTGTTTGGATACCAACATCATATCTATCCTTGACATTAATTTATGTTGATCGGAGTAAAATGTATATCCATCCAGTTGCCCGTTTTTGTATCTCCAAGTGTCATATATATTTAAATTGTCCATCAAATTAAAGAAACTCTTAGGAAGTTTACCATTATTTCGAGGGATCAGTTTCTGAATTGACCTATCCATTTGAGGATTAATAACTCCGTTAAAATCCTCCAAAAGAATAATGTTCAAATTTCCTGTTTCATTAAGATATCTCAGTATCTGTTCCTGTATTTTGGGGAAAAATTCACCTTTAGCACCATTTGGTGCATATATTCCAACTATTAGCAGTTTGTCCTGTTTCAGAGTAACTTCAACTCCTATATATCGACCATTATTGTCTTGAAAAATTTGCTGTGCACCATATTTTGAATTCACATATATTAAAACTCCTCTTTTCTTTTTATCAACTGCTGCTGCAAAACAGCTGCCCAATTCCAGAATTTCTGACATATTTCAAATCTTGCGCTTTGATTCTGACTTCTTGCAGACATATTATATCCAAATTCTGCTTCTCTAAATGATGGAAAATTTGTTTTCTTTTATATTCGGAGTTAAACCCCTTAATGTTCCAAGAATATATCTTCAAATCCATTTTTATCTGTTTTAATAATTTTATATTTCAAAAATTGACTTAATCTTTCATTAAGTCTCCTTCTAGTTCCCTTTCTTCTTGTTCCGAAGTTCCTTCTACTGCCTCTAGCACTGCCTGTTCTTCTCCAAGATCTTCTTCTTCTTGAAGCTGCAATCTTTCTTCTTCCAGAGATTTCTGTTACTGATCTTTCTCGCCTTCAGGGATATTTTTTGGGAAGTCTTTCTTCAATCTGTCCACCATTTCTTTTGCTTTATGTACTGAATTAATCCAATATCTCCGTTGTTTATATGTAAATGACAAGCCTTCAACTTTCTCCCATCGATAACTGATTTGGCACTTTACCAGAAGGTTTGCCAAGGGTTTATAATCTTGTCTCTTCTTTAGGATTTGATAAGGAATATCTTTAAAAATTCTGACATCTTTATTTTCAATCTTCAAAAGTCCATCATAGCTTCATTGTGATATTTTATCTCTCACCATTGTCCTCGTAAAAGTTATCATAATGTCTCTTGGTAGTTTCCTCTCTTGCCACATGGGAAGAAACTCTGAACATTCTGTCAATATAACTCTCCATCTTCTCCTCCTCAATATCAATGAATTCTGCCAAGGCTGGTACTATTATACAGATTCTCTGCAGAAGACTCTGGAACGCCTCTAAAACGCAGACATCTTTCCCGATATCGTAACTCCTGGAGAGTAATTTGAGTTTTGCCCTCTTGTTGCTTCCCCTTCACCTCCGTCATCTCCTTTTCCACTTGGTTAACTTGTTGTTTAATTTCTTTGGTATCAGTTTTTAACTTTGTCACGTCCTTTGTTATGTTTTCCCATTTCTTCCCCAGTTTATCCATTTCTTGTTTCATGTCAGCTCTCATCTCATTTCTTGTTTCTTTTTATGTCACGTCGTATATCATCTCTCATACTTCTTATCTCTTCCATCATCTGTGACATGAAATCTTGTGATTTCTGGGGTATATCTACAGATGTCCGCCTGGTTATCTGGGAGGTTGTTATTGCGGCCGCTGCCACCACTCCTTTTCTTGTTCTTTGATCCATATTTAACACAGTCAATGTAAATATTCTTATTCAACTAATAAACAATATCCAATAGAAATTTATATATATATATCCAAACTATTGATTTTTGTAAGTTCTATATACGTATTTCTCAAATATTAGTTAATGTCTATTTCTAAAACTTATTTCAATTTCTTAATTAACATATAAAAATTCAATCCATCAATATATTAATCCTGCACTTATCTCTTAAAAATATTTTGTTATCTATACTGTATAGTTTCCAAAATAGAATGCAAATCATGAAATATATAAAAATATTAAAAGATCTGTATATGTATAAAAATGGATAATATTATGCCTAATTCATAAAGTAAATAATGTTCAATTCATACAGTAAGTTAATTCAGTCAGTAGGCTGTACTTAGGCCCAAAACTCTCAGTTCCCCCTCCCAGCCAGAGCTGTGATTTCTCTTTCTCTTGAATCTGTTTCCCAACCTTGACAGTAAAAGCTTATCGGTCTGCAGTTAACTAAATCCAAGCCGCTCCGCTGCGTGGGGGTAAAAGTCTCTCAGAGTCTTGTGTCCTTCCAGCAAAGCCACAAAACTTCTCCCTTGTAGATATTTTTAAATCCACGAACAGTTCTCAAAACCAATATAAAAAAATTGAAGTCACAAAGCAGAACTTACAGTTTAAGCACTCAAATTACGGTCCAAAGTCAAAAACAGGGCTGTCCAAGGTCCAATGTCTGTACAGTCACAAAAATCCAGAAGGAGATTTCAAAGTCTCTTCACTTCAAAAAAGAATTATAATCCATATACTCCGGTACAACCAGGCATCAAAACCCCAATGTTCCCAGGAAGACAGATGTAGGGTTCCAAACAGCCTATTTATAATCCAAGTTCGCAAATTCCACAATATCCAATGTCCAGATAAAACAGCAGGCAGAAACTTAAACACAAATTTAAACACAGGTTTCTGATCTAGTCTCTTCACAAAATTAAAAAAAGAACAGCATCAAAGGAGCCCTTGTCCATCTCCAGTTATAGTCCAACTTAATAGGCTCCTTCAGATGTCTTTTTCAATGTTTTCTTAACAAAACAAAACAAAACGCTGGGGGGATCAGATACAGTTTTCCTTAACACAGTCTATCTTTGCTATAATCGTCCTAAAAAATTTTCCACCATTGCATACTCACTGTCAGCCGGGTCACTTCGTATTCTCACGCCTTTACACCGTTGCTAGGTCAAAAGTTGTTGCAGTTTTGACAGAAAAGAAATACTAGATCAGATTGCTTACTGTTAGAGTTACTGCGTCTTCTTCTTTAAAAGTCAGTGGCGGCGCTTGTGCCGCGATTGCGGCATCCCTGCTGGATCCATCATAGCTCTTCAGCCCTCCTGACGTCTCCTGCTCCTTCTTTACAGAAAGAGCTCGATGCCAGTTTCGCGACCCCCTTCGAGCAACTTCCGCACCCCCTTTACCGGGGGGTGTCTAGCCGCTTATAGATGGAAAGAAAAGCAGCTGGATTCCAGCTGGAGGCAGTATGGAGTTGCGGAGCTTCACTCCATGCTGCCATTCATGCGCGCCATGCGACCGGAAGTTTCGTGACTACTTTTCAAAGGCTGCCCCTACACAGAGTGTGTTACAGTGACCACTTTTACATGCAACTGGCATATGACAAAGGCAAGTGTCATTGTGGTTAGATCAGACATCTTCAGAAACAGACACAGCTGGCACACCCAGCTTTAACTGCAACATCCTCCTGGCAATCCCAGCCCTGTTCATTCTGAAAAATGTTCCCAAATCCTTTTACCTTCCCTTGGATGTGTCACTTGAAATGAAAGCTCCACGTATGCTTTAAACAGGGACAGGCAACTTCTAGGTTTGGATGGCCATAAACTCCTGAAATAGGGACAGACCGCATTACTACCACTGAGGGTCATTTGCCTCTTTCACCAAAGAAAAACAGCTTACAAACCCAATGTTTTACCTTGATTGGTGCCGGTTCTTTTTTAAAACAAGACCATGCACTCTTTGCATCTCTCTTCCAGAAGGGCACTTAGTCTGATGATATGCACAGCACAGAGGGAATGTGTGCTTTCTTTTACAGAAGAAATGGCTGTCATAAAAGTAACCTGCTGCTTGATTCACTACTTTTTTTCATTAGGGCTGCAAATATAATGAAGTCAGTATCTGGGCTGCAAGTTGCCCTCCTGTGGCTTAGTAAAATCTTTAGTAAAATCCTGTAACAACACGTTCCAACCCCCTAGTACACCCGTAAAACTTTTACTCACTGTTTCAAAATTCTTTAGCCTTTCCTTGAAATTCCTGATTGTTTTTGCTAGACAGAAATATCCCCTCCATTTTCTTTTGAGTTTTTACAAATGGCCTTGAATGCAACAGGCCAAATTTAGTGTAATTGCAGTAACACTAATTTGTGGAGATACACAGCTCTCATGTTTCACAAGAAGACAGGAGGAATGTACAGCAGACACTTCCGTGAATTGGTTGCAGATCCCTCTGCAAGCCAGATTAGGGAGCCTGGAGGACTACTCTAGAAGGGATTGAATTCTAAAGAATGATAATCTGAATGATTCACAATAAAGTAGTACTCTGAGACACCACTAATTAGAAGGAAATCTCATTGAAGCTAATGCAATAGTATATCACAAAATACATGCAGAGGACTGCACTGTAACCAAAGTTTAACTAGATATCCTACAAAAGCATAGACAGGGTAAAAAAGAAGTGTGATTTTTCCAGGGAAAGAGGACAGAAAATAGAGTTTGTCACTATAAAACAGGAATAGTTGAAACACAGGATACAAGGTAAAACATGAAGGCTGCCAATAGCTTCATGAGAAATAAATCTGACCAGCAAATACAAAGGCATTGTGTTAGAATGTATTTTTTAAAAAATTAAACACAAGTTGAATATATAAACCATTTGCTACTTTTATATATTTCACACTAAATCACAACGGCCCTCAAGTGTACAGTTCTGCTTGCTGCTGCCTCCCCCAAATTCTGGCAGTAGAGCCTGTTGGTGGAGGGAGGGGGAATCCTATAACTTAACTTTAAGTATGGCAGTTTTAGATTTTGACAAGCAGCCAATCTGGGAACTAAACAGCCAGCCATGTGGTGACCTTCCAGATAATATGATAGAGGGCAAAAGAAAAGAGACATGGACATAAGGTGGACTTTACATAGATGGGATCCATGGAACAACAGAAAATGTACTTCAGGTGCTTCAAAAAAAACAGTGTAAGCCTACGTATGTCTATATAGAAGCAAGTTCCATTGAATTTGATGGGGCTTTTAAACACGCATAGGACTGCAGTCTTAGGCCATTTCCACACTAGACTGTTACAGCACTATTATTCCACTTGCAACATCCTACGGAACCCTGGGGTTTGTGGTTTCAGGAGGGGCAGGCCGGCTCCTCCCGAAACAGCAAACCCCAGGATTCCATAGGATGTTGCAAGTGGAATAATAGCGCTATAACAGTCTAATGCAGAAATCGTCTTAGTTTCCCAGTTTTCATTAGAAAACTAAATCAAAGGTTGTTGTCTGAAAATGCATGGGTAATGCCTGAATAAAACTTCAGAAAGGAAGGGAAGTGATGACTGTATTCAATCAATCATATCTCAGCTTAATAACCTATAGGATGGACAAAATGATGGTTATGTAAGCAACTCATTTGCTCCAGCGAGTAAAAAAATCAAAAGGTTAATCAAAAATTGTTTTTCATTATGTCTACACTGGAAAATGCTAATGAATAGGTTCAAAACAAGCCAGGAAGTTAGTTGAATATCTCAGCTTGGTGAGAAGCTGCTAGTCATCCCAGTGTAGACAAACAGGAAACTATAGTCAATTGAAACCACAGTCGACTGGTTTGTTTTCTTGTCACATGAACAAACTACAAATATGACTGTTCTTAATTCAGCTTACTAACTTACTAAATGACTTGCAATCATTTAGTTTATTGAAGGGAGAGACAGCATGGAATAATGAGTGTTGCGCTATCACTCTAGAGACAAGGGTTCAAATCCCACTTAGCCATAGAAGCCTGCTGGGTTGGGCAAGTCATACTATCTCAGCCTTACAAAAAGGCAAAGGCAAACCCCTCAGAACAGATCTTGTCAAGAAAACCTCATAATAGGTTTGCCATAAATCAGAAACAGTTTGAAGGCACTCAACTATATATGGTAGGGGAAAGTACTCAGAACTGACCTTAATAATTAATTATTAGCAAGTAATAATTGCTGAGGACCAGACGAAAAAAGCGAGGATTAGTGGTCACCCCATCACAAAATCAGTGGTTAGCATGGGATGCATGCTTAGTGGTTAGCATGGGGCAATGAATTTACGGTGGATTTTTGCCTGCAGTTTAAAGGTGCTATCCAGTGTACTGAAACCTATCCTCAAATAGATTCAGCAGCCTGAAATAGTCCCTTTAACATTTCGGTTAAAACTTGGTGTGGACTCATCACCCCATGGCACTAGCTTCCTCTGTTAGGCACCAGTACTGAAGTCTGCTTTGGGTATTCAGCCACCTAAGTAAGAATATAAAACAAAGTAAGGTAAATATGGGTGAGTCTCGCTGAAAGAAAGAGTTTAAAAATGGTCTGTTTCAAGGTACAATACAAGCATTTCCATGCTTGGGAATAGATGTACCTATTGAAAATGTCCAGTGTAAATGTTGAGGGGCAATTTCATTTCAGTTCATTTTGAAGCATTTACAAGAATTCACAAACTTCTTATCCAAGATGGAAAGACTTCATCCATTTGTTTTCCAAATAGAAAGAATCAAATCAATCTGACTAGAGAAACTAGTTAATACAGACTGCTAAGTGCCAAAGTCAGTCTTGATGCCAAGCTTACAGGCTATTTGTACAGAAGAAAATGACTTTCAGGATCATTGTGTGTGGAGCTTCCAAGTGCCTGGCAATGATCCTGCACGGCTGGTCTCTGAAAGCCAAGCAGAATCAATGGGAGAAGCGGACACAGGGGTCTGAAGATACAAATGACCAATCACAAGTAGTGAGGGTGCTTCAGTAACAGACGTTGGTGTGCTTGTAGCTTTAGGTTATGAAAAAGTTCTGCACTTCTTTAAGTTCCCACGGGGTCACCTTTAGTTGGCATCATTGTGAGATCTGTAACTCCTGAATCCCATAATGCTACATTATCAATGCCCTTTTGGGCCAGAGAGTCAGTGAGACCAAGGCAGGCACCTCATGGACAACCACTGTATCCAAAGAAACTTTATATAAAGCATCTGATCCAGAAAATGATTTAGGTCATATCCTAAATGGTTTTCTAATACCATTTGAGTCATTAACACTTGTATAGATGGAGTCAACTTGGAAGGATAGCAACTTTGGCTAAAATGTCCATAACTAGAGAGGTATGTATCTGGAACCCATTGTAAGATGAAGAAAAATTCTTCCCATTTTTATTTTTTAAAATAACAAAAGAAGTACCAGTGACAAGAGAAAAATAGAAAGTGTGTTCAAGTATCTTTTGAAAAGTAATCAGAAAGGGAAAATTTCCTGAATTCAGACTGCTTTTCTTTCCTTTTCTTTTTGCAGTAATAAGGATTATGAAAACAGAAGAAAACTGAAGTAAACTACATTTCAGTGAGTAGTTATGAGGAGAAATATCTCTGAAATTCTAGACAGAGTCCCCTGTAGTGCTGTTCAAGAAACAGTCAAAAAGGAACTGGAGAGCCTTAAACCGACCATAGAGGCATGAAGTGACATAGGTCTCCCTGGCTGAAAAGTTGTCTAAATTCTAGAAGTTTCCAAAACATTGCTCTGCACAGATGGAAACTCCACATCTGTGAGCGCATAGAGACCATGGAGGAGGGAAAAGAGGAGGGATAGCTATAACCTCAATAAAGAACGCTAAGTAGTAGTTAAAATGACATTATGACTGTTTGAAGTTAGCTTATGCTTTTTGTTGGCCGGAAGAGAGGCAAGGGCTGGGAGACAGAAAAAAGAAAAGAACAGCACCAAGAGAAAGCATTATAGAAGCTTGCCTTCTCATTTTTAACCAGAAAATCCTTTTATGTTCTTGCTAGGTATAAATCAGTGGCAGTCAAGGCTAAATAAAAATGGCTGACAGCTAATTAACTAACCAAGGCTGCCTGTTCAATTAAGTTCCTGCATTTTCCCAAGAATATCAGCTATCACAATTAGATCATCTAGCAACTTGCTGTAGCTGGGCTGACTGAAAATGATTTCATTGATTTTATGCACAAATACACAATACAGGAAAATTCAGTTCCTGGAGATAAAAGAAATATTTTTAGCAAGGAATTCTTCCTCTTTTCTCATTCCACCCACCCTGTCCCACAAAATCAAATTGGAGCTCAGAAAAGTAAGAAGAGGGGATGCTAAGAAAGCAATGCAACTGTAATCATTATGAATAGACCATCTTGATTCTAGACCCTGAATGAATGAATGAATGAATGAATGTAATTATATGTATCCTTAGTATATTCATTTTTTTCCTCTTTCATTTGCAAATCTACTCAACAGGCATGATGTTGATTTCCTTGAGAGGTTACTGAACATGATACAAGAATAGTTCTTACCCATCTGTGGAACTCAGCACATGATCTCACAGCTCAGATCTGAACATCTCATATGTGAGTAAACTAATTTGTCCAGATATTTATGCGCGCGCACACACACACACACACACACACACACACAGGGACAGTAAGAGGGAATTTTATTATACTTGGCCATTTCTGCATTAGACTGTTATAGCACTATGATTCCACTTTCAACCTCCTATGGAATCCTGGGGTTTGCAGTTTAGGGAGGGGCCAGTGAGCCCCTCCCTAAACTGCAAACCCCAGGATTCCATAGGAGGTTGAAAGTGGAATAATCACGCTATTACAGTCTAGTGCAGAAATGGCCCTTGACTTTCAAAAGAGAGGTTCCAAAAAAATGACAATATGTTTCTTAATACTTCAAAAGGGCAAGTGATATTAAAAGTAGACTACACAGTAACTGAGTAGAACTGGCTGCCTTTTTGCATTTAATGGTAACTACATCACCATTATGGCTGTGATCCAATATATGGCAAATGGAAGACAAGGTGAATGCCGTTTTCACAACTAAATTTTCAGACAAATCTGTGTTTGCACGAGTTTTGCCTGCATGAAATAAATTACTGAATAGCTCCATTTACCACCTGCAAAGCTTCATAGGACCAATTTCCTTGCGGTGTGATCTCACACCAAAGTGTTATGCATGAAGTACGAAATTGTGTGGGTGAACTCAATTGTGTGGATGTTTCCCAACGAAGTGTCGCCATCTCAGTTGTCAGATCGTCAGGTAAAAAAGACTCATAGAGTTGGCCCCACTCATGTGATTCTTACATTCTCTCTCACGAACCGCAGTTACATAGCAGGGGTCCATAATCCAGTGGCAGAGCACATGATTTGCAGACCCCAGATCAATCCCTTGCAGTTCCAAGGCTCAGTTACCACATTATGGGATACATCTCTGACTGAAACTTGGTCAGCCCAACTTGGTCAGTTAGGATAGGTAGTACTGGATTAGATGGGCAAAATAACTGAGTAGTGGTAACCCACTGGGTAACTTTGGGCACATCACACCCTCTCAACCCTAGAAAACCCCATGATAGCTTCACTGTAGGATCACCATAAGTCAAAAACGACCCGAAGGCACACAACAGCAGCAGTCTTGTTTCCATGTATGAGAATTGCAACTCAGGGACACAGCTCTGTGGTGGAGAGAAACAGAGAGAGAAAAACAGAGAGACGGGGCGGATTGTGCAGGGTTCTACAACTGGAACAAGTTCAAAAGCACAGATAGACTAGTTCTAGGAATCTGCAGGGCAATTTTTCCTCAGACCTACCGTGGCCCATGATGAAGCTGTGACTGCAAGCCCATACCTGATTTCCTCAACTCCCACTCCTTTACCCTCTTCTTTTCTGGCAAAACAATGTTGGGGAGGCAGTGCCTTGTTTTAAGGGAGAACAATGGTTCAAGGAGACTTGCTCTATTTCTGCACTAGAATGTTATAGCGCTATGATTTCACTTGCAACATCCTATGGAATCCTGGGGTTTGCAGTTTCGGGAGGGGCGGCCTACCCCTCCCAAAACTGCAAACCCCAGGATTCCATAGGATGTTGCAAGTGGAATCATAGCGCTATAACAGTCTAGTGCGGAAACGCTCTTGGTGGTTGAACTGATTGGGAACCTGACAACAGTGGTATCAGGTTTAATTTATACGTGACTGCAAAACTTCAGGGAACTCCAACAGAATTGTAACTGGCTTCAAAGAGGAATTTCTTATAAAAGGAGGGAACTGGTAAAAAGGAATTAGAAAGGAAAAGTCAAAAGGGTCAAATCCTTCCCTAATGTTCGGACCTGCTGAAAACCACATTAACAGGAGGTTAGCTTGAATGCATATCACAGATCAGAAAGGGAAGTACAAGGCTGAAGATGAGTGGTTAGCATGGCTAGTAAGTGGCACAAAGGAAACTGTCAGAGTTATTTTTTAAAAGACTTCCTTCCAAAACTGGAACTTTTTCCCTAGAAAGGTGAATTTATAATACAAAATAGCAGAAAAAAAATACAACGAAAAAGAACTTTTGAAAATAGGAAATAGAGAGTTACATTAAATGCTAAATTCTCACAATGAAGAGATGTGAGCAGTGGGGTCTCCTCAGGGAAGAACATTGGGACTAATACTTTTTAACATGTTCATTAATAATCTAGAGCTGATAATATAGATAATAATCTAGACACTAATATTTTAGTGTCACTAGCACCATCATTTAGAAACTCAGATCATCCACTGGGGTTAAATAGAAGGAGCTTTGGACAAATAAGAAGAAGTGCTTCATACTGCAGACACGTAAATTGTGGAATTTGTTACCACAAGATGTGCTACAGCTCCCAAGCTTAATGGCTTTAAAAGAGATTGGATAAATTCACAGGGGCAGTGGCCATCAATGGATACCCTACAGGATGGCTAGATATCATCTGCAGTAGCAGAGACAGTACGCCTCTGTGTATCATTTGCCAGGGAATCCAAACAGAGGGTACAGGAGCAGTTGTGTCCCACTCGTGGGCTTCCCAAAAGAAATGCATTTACCACTATGATAAGAGAATGCTGGATTACGTAGGCAATTGGTGTGATCCAACATGGCTCCCTGCATGTGTTAGGAATGTGGTTTTCCATTTTTAATGAAAAAATTGGGCAGTGAGGGTGCCTCCTAAGTCCTGAGAGTGCAAAACTGGGCAGAGGCCACATATGTCTCACAGACCATGTGTTATCCACCTTGATACTGAGGCAATGAACAAATAAGATGGGCACCTGGACATCACTTAGTTTAAATGTAGTGAGGAAAATTTGAGTTTAATAGCAGGAGAATTGCCCTTTCTCTTGGAACTTTCTACCTCATTGCAAAGAAAAAAAAGCAGTATCTACACCAAGAAACAGTAATCAGTTTAAATATCTATCTAACAGACTCTATAAATAATGCAGGTAAGATACTGAGGTTGCTATCCAGAGGAAAAAATATGCAGTAATGACAATAGATTAATTGAGGGGAAAAAATAACCTCAATTTATCATGACATCTCTAAGGAATTAACAGTGCTTTCAACCAAAATCCACCTTGGCTAAACTACAATGGATCCAGTGCTGCTTAGAACTTTGCATATTATTTTGAATGATAATTTTTAAACAACATATTTGCTTTTTTGTGTTTATATATGACACACATTCTGTCATAGAAAATGAAAATTCTTCGAGTGAAGCTAGCACTATTTGTCACATAAATCTTGAAGGATTAGAATTGAAAGAATTTTACTTAATGCAGAGAAGAAATGGAAAACTACAAAGGGGATTTACAATCCCAGTTTTGCCCAAGATCTACAGATGAGTTTGGAACCAACCCATAAAAGTCTGAATCCTTTCCCTATCCCCATCTGGTGACATGACATTCCACAATCCTTTAAGAAATGCATTTGAGGAGTGGAGGATAAGATCTCCTGAGCACTGTCACTGAGAAAGGTCAGATAAGATTCTGTACAGAAGAGTCTACAATTTAACACATCTCACAGCTGGGCAGACAGCTACTTACAGCAGTCTGGAGAAGCAAGTGAAAAGTGTTATAGCTTTCTAATTTTGTCCCCAAGCTCTTAAGTATTTTATTGAAGGCTGTTTTGGAGTTTTTATTTACTGGGCTAGACAATGTACAGGAATTTTACACAGGAAAAAAAAAGAGAGATACAAACAGACAGAAAGAACACATTTGCAGAACAAACTGAAATACAAAATCAATTTCACCAGTGTACTTCCTAATGCTGTATTTATATATATATATATATGTCTGTACACACACACAGACACACACACACACACCATTCAACCAAGTGGGACTTACTTCCAGGTAGGCATGTGTAGGATTGTGCTGTTAATCTCCAAGACAATGGAGAAAAGATACGCATTAACATTTCTCTGTCTTGCAAGAAAATGCTAATTAACATTCTTTCTTGACATCATTGCAAAACTGATAGTAACTATGCTTATTGTGGGCTTAATTTCATAGAAATTACTTCCATGTTTCAAACTGCAAAAAAGGTTGAATTTGTTTATTTACTTGGGATGATCCCAGATGATAGGTTCATTTTATATATACCTGCGGGGGTCCTGACTTTGGTTGAGTCTCCCAAAATACTAGTATGTGCATTGTCTGTATATACTAAAAAAAAAAGTCTTCCCATTTTCTGTGTGTGTGTGTGTGTATGCACACAATGTTGCCTTGTTATTTCCTCTGTTTGTTTGCTAGCTTTCTATTTATTTATTTTTTAAATCCTTTTCTGATTTGTTAATTTGATTAACTCTTATTATATTTTATTGATTACTAAAATTCATAAGGAAGCTTATTTAGTTATAGCTGTTAAGTTTTTCTTTCCCAGCTCTCTTCTGCCTATTTATAGTTGATGTACATTGATATCTTGAGACAAATGTATTAATATTTTATTAAGCCAATTTTTTAATAAAAATAAAAAAAGTCTTTGCATCTAGCATACTTGATAATCTATACATAGGATCTGGATAATTGTACACGACTGATGTATATTCCAGGTAAGAACTCTATAATGTGGAGTGGCCTCTCTTTGCTAGAAGACTGTAAAATATTTTTGAATGTAAGAGCCAAGCCCAACATTAGGCAGAGTAATGCAGCTCCCTCAAGCAGCAGATCTGGAGTTACATGGAAAGGTAGAAAAAAATTATTAGTTACTTACCACTTGAGGTCTGGGAAGAAGTGAGTTCCACCCCCACTAAGGTCAGAAGAAGATCCTCCACAGTTTATTTAATTACCTTAACTTTGCCTTAACTTCACTCCACTGTCTTGCTGTTAGAATAAAATGGGATCATTTCCAGCCATTCCAGTTTGAATGACTTAACAGAGGTGAGAATATGAATGGCAGATAGCTGTTGGAATGGTCTCATTCATTCAAAATATATCCTCAAGGATTGTATTTGAAGAAATGCTTTCTTTAAATGTTGTCAAGGTATATACTGCTTTCTTGATAGTCTTATGAAATTTTGCCCACTGGTAAATAAGATAGTGGAGAAGTATTAAATGTAAAAACATGAGGTAAAACAGGAATCATACTAAGTAAAAATACATTGTTTTGTGGTAGGAAAAAGTTGGTACATTCCCTGGATCTCCTGCCAAGTTATAATATCTGGTTTGTAGTAAAGATGCTCTCTCTATCAGTCTCTCTCACTTGCTTGTACGTGTGTGTTTCCCTTTCTTCAGGATTCTGCCCTTGATGTCCCAACATCTTGTAGCAGTTGCTTGGGATGAATCCTCATGTGAATTCTTTCTACAGTCTTCTCTGATGACTCAGTGACATTATGCAAGGGTTTAGCATGAGAGTATCAGCAGCATAATATCTGCTTTGCAACTGTTGCTAACAAAAATTACAAATGGCTGAGGTGAAGACAGAGGGTAAGAATTCTTCAAGTACAGCTATAATCATAGACTTGTAGTTTTTGTTTGGTGGAGGGCAGGGAAGGCCTGTGTTATCTTGAAGGCAGATGTCGTAAAACATCCGCACCTCTAGGGCAGAGCAAAAGAATGGGTGAGAGGCAGAAAATACAATATTGAGAGTACTTGCCAAATTCACAGCTCTATGGACTATTGGTGTCTGTGTCTCGCCCTCTCTCCTGCAGCCTTTTCACTGCCAAAAACCCGAGGGCAGGGGCCTGAGCTTCTGCAGCAGGGCATGTATGGTGATACAGGAGGAAAGGGGATTGTCCCTTCCATGTTCTACTTGCAAAAGCCGCTTCCCATGTAACAGCTGTGACAGACACTGGCCATGGTGGTTTAATTGTACACTAGAGAAAGATTACCCAACATAGGATAGCATTCCCTTTCAAAATTTATACCAGTTTTACTAAGACATGTTTTTGCTACCTTCAAAATTCATCAGCTGATCTTCCTAAGCAGTAACCTCCAAATTCAACTAAAAGAACTGCTTCAGACAAAGTTCATGGCTACTAATTCAAGGAAAGATACAAGAACAAATGCCATCAGAGTATTACATATGTTATTGTTAAATCTGCTTAAAACTCTAGTTTTCCTATCTCTCAGCAGATCTTCACAGTTATGTGGAACCTTTCTTTGTACTCTGAAGGACAATATCTGTTCAATCCCCATAGAATGCAGACATTCCGTAATTCTGGATGTACTGGAAGTGCACTTATTTATACATAAATTCAGCAGAAAGATTCCCTTCATATACTAACTTTGTATTTTATACATAGGGCATTTACCTATATATTTATTAAGCAGGTCACTCCATTAAAAAAAAATTAATAAATTTATGAAGTTGTTCTTCTTGGAACATCACACAGATAAAGAGACAATTTATAGTTAAATACATAAAATGTGCTTTGCAACATATACAAATTTTCAAAGGCATTTTTGAGGGTAGATGTATTTCTATAATGCATCCAAATATGTACAAAGGAAGTACATATATTTGTATAATGCATCCAATCACATTTCATTTAATGGGTCCATGAATCCAAAGTATATACAAATAAAAAGAATGTACCCCAAAATATTTAGAAAAAGAAGAGCATTCAAAAATACTCACAGCTTTTGTATGAGAAAAAAAAGTAATTCCAGCATGCAACTGAGATAAAACAGGTTGGATGACACAAAATCGAGAACATGGATAAGAGAGGACTTAGCATTTCTGCTCTTCTCTATTATTTACCACTAGCTAGAATGTTTTCCTTTGGTCCCAGTGGAAGCAAGAAGGGGGATTAATGAAGTCTTGGCTCATTTTTAGATCCACAAGTCAGGCAAAGTTGAAACGTGGATGGTCTGCCCTCCCCGGTCACCATTCTCATTCATTATTTATATAGTGGTTTACACAATCGACATTCACACAAAGGTATTTGTGTGTGTGTGTGCTTAGAACGTACAAAAGGAAATTGCCTGGGCTGACTTCCAGGTCAAGTCTGTTTGACTGCTATGCTTTCAAGGCTTGTGGTTCTTTTGCTTTCAACGAATCAGTTTTAAAACATCAAACTATTACAAGGTTTGAAGCAACAACAAGAGAAAGGTGTGAAGCAAGGTGACCCAGTCACTGTGCTCTATAATAAACACCCATACATCTGTCCACACATCCATAGGGTAGAAATTTCACCTTATTTACCTTCACCTAGAAACACTGTATCTTTCTGGAAATGCTGTATTTTCCAGATGCCAAAATATCCTAGAATGGAATGAAAGGAACATCCAGCTCAGGATCATCAAAAAACTGCACAGTTTCTCAAACAAGAACCAGGTGTTAAAACAGTAGTTAAATAATTTGTATTCAAGCTGTAGTTGTAACTACTTTTATACACATACACACCTTTCCTCCCCCCCCCCCCGACATGCAGGAGAGTGGCATAGCTTTGGTTGCATCTTCTCATAATTTTAGACTTATCTCCTCCTTAGATTAGATGAAACATCCATGCAGAGGTCAGGGCCAGACCTATCATCAAGCCAAGTGAGGTGGCTAAGTCAGGTAGCAGACTGCAGATGGCATGAAATGACAGACAGTTCTTAATCATTTACTTTGTTGTTATTGTATTTTTATTCTAAAGGAAAAAGGAAGAAGGGTTTTTGGGATTTTCTTATGCAGGTATAAAAATACCTTGCTAGGACCCTGACTTGGTCAACTGGGGATGGCATTTTCCTGGTCAGCCTCAGACAGCTAAATGTCTCCATTCCATTAGTCCCAATGGAGGACTATCAAACAAAGGCTATCACTGTTTTTCTACTAGGAGGGCTATATCATATAGGCACACCCACTGCTTAACGATTTCAGCACTGCATGGTGATTTTGCTGCTTGAATGGATCATTACAGATTAAATATCACTGACAGATCATGGGTGTTGCTTCCAATACAAGGCCTTCCAAGGGGGTCAGTTCAAACAGTCAGCTGCAAATCATTCAGTGCTAAGGTGTTATGTGTATTAACCTGCAAGCACACCTACAGATGAATTCCCCATTTTGCAACCCTTTCTCTCTACCCCATCAGTCTTGATGTCTTCATGAAAGACACGCAACAAAAGGAGAGTTCTTATCCTCACAGTCCTACCTTCAGATTCCAGAAGGGGGTCTAGGAAGATCTGTTCTCCACACATACACAAACATACGCACATGCACACACACACAGGCCCTTTCCGCACCTTACCTGTTTGTGGAGGTGAGGGGCAGCACTCGCGTGAGCAGCCTCTTGCACAAGGTGCTCACCTCTCTGCTCCTTCATCACCACAGCTGGCTTGCCGGTCGCACGAACACCCCGCTCCCGCCCTGCCCCTTCCTTCTGCAGAGTAGCCTGGGAGCTGTAGGCTGCGCTTGGGGCAGGAAGCGCGACCGGTCCGGCTCCAGAGGCTCCGCAGGGCAGGTAAGTGCACGTGGGGCCTCGGAGCGACGCGCAATTGCGCAGCATTTTCGGTTTTAAGTCGAAAATAAAAAAAATGCTTGCGCGGTCCGCGTTAGGCTCTTGAGCGTCACGTAAATATGAGCGCATCGTGTGGACTGCTTCTCACATTTATGCGACGCTCAAGAGGCCCTTTTGCTTAAAAAATGCCATGCGAAAAGGGCTACAGTTTTTCCATATGCTTCCCACATGTAGCCAGAAGCACAGAAAAAATGGTATAAATACAGATGGGATTGCGTATAACATCACAAGGGATCAAACTCCTCTTATTTTGTTTGTCCAATGGGCTCCTTCTCCTGCAATCTTCCATTTGAAATTAGGTTATACATTGCAAGTCTGATTGCAGAAGAACCCTCTTTCCCCTCTGAATCAGAAGAAGGGGGACAAAGGTCCCAGCAGATTGAAGGAGTCCCAGCACACTGGAGGAGGACAAATGTCATCCCCATCTTCAAGAAGGGGAAAAAAGAGGACCCAACTAGTTATTGCCTAATCAGCCTGACATCAATACCAGGAAAGATCCTAGAGCAGATCATTAAGCAGTCAGTTTGTAATTACTTAGAAAGCAATGCCGTAATCACTAAAAGTCAACATGATTTCTCAGAAATAAGTCATGCCAGACTAATCTTATCTCTGTTTATGATAGGGTTACAAGCTTGATAGATGAAGGGAATGCTGTAGACGTAGCATATCTTGACCTCAGTAAGGCCTTTGACAAAGTTCCACATGACACTCTTGCAAAGAAGCTAGTAAAATGGGGGCTGGACAGGGCTACTGTTAGGTGGATTTGTAATTGGTTGACCAACCAAATCCAAAGGGTGCTCACCAATGGCTGCTTTTAATCTTGGAGAGAAGCAACTAGTGGGGTGCCACAGGGTTCTATCCTGGGCCCAGTGCTATTCAACATCTTCATCAATGACTTGGATGAAGGAGTGGAGGGCATGCTGATCAAATTTGCAGATGATACCAAATTGGGAGGGGTTGCTAATACCCCAGAGGACAGGATCAAATTTCAAAATGACCTTGACAGATTGGAGAGCTGGGCCAAAGGTAACAAAATGAATTTCAACAGATACAAATGTAAGGTCCTACACTTAGACAGAGAAAAATGGAATCCACAAATATAGGATGGGGGACGCATGACTGAATAGCAGTACGTGTGAAAAGGATCTAGGAGTCTTGGTAGATCACAAGCTGAATATGAGTCAGCTGTGTGATGCGGCAGCCAAGAAAGTCAATGTGATTCTTGGTTGCACCAATAGGAGTATGGTGTCTAGATCGAGGGAGGTAAGGGTACCACTCTATTCTGCTTTGGTTAGGCCTCAATTGGAATACTGTGTCCAGTTCTGGGCACCACAATTCAAGAAGGATATTGACAAGCTTGAATGTGACCAGAGGAGGACGACCAAAATGGTGAAGGGTCTGGAAGCCAGGCCCTATGAGGAACAGCTTAGGGAGCTGGGTATGTTTAGTCTGCAGAAGAGAAGGTTAAGAGGGGACATGATAGCTATGTTTAAATATTTGAAGGGATGTCATGTCGAGGAGGGAGCAGGCTTGTTTTCTGCTGCTCCAGAGACTAGGACAAGAAGCAATGGATTCAAGCTGCAGAAAAGGAGATTCCACCTGAACCTCAGGAAGAACTTCCTGACGGTCAGAGCTTTCTGGCAGTGGAATATGCCACCTTGGAGTGTGGTAGAATCTCCTTCTTTGAAGGTTTTTAAGCAGAGGCTGGATGGCCATCTGTTCGGAATGCTTTGATGTGTGTTCCTGCATAGCAGAGGGTTGGACTATATGGCCCTTGTGGTCTCTTCCAATTCTATTCTATGATTCTATGACTCTAAGGTGAGCCTCACTTTATAAACCTTTAAATATCTGTGACTCACATTATGGAACCATCTGGTGAGATGGCTACACAGGATGGGGGTGGGGGTTATTGCTACAGTTCTACTTTAGGCAATTTATATCCCACAGCCAAGATCCCGCACTGGCAATGTAACTGTGATGATAGCACTCCAACTGACAATTCCAATTCCCAACCAACCTTTGCAGCCTTCCAACTGAATCATTTCTCAGGCACTGGAGATTAGAGCAGTGGGAAATGACATCCATAGCTCTCTCCTGATTGCAGGGTGCCTTAAAAGCAGGCAGCTGGAGCGATTTCTTAGGGTCTTGTCACAACTGGTTGTCTCAAGGTACCCCATGATAGGGAGTGTACTGTGGACGTCATTTACCTAGTGTTTCAGTCCGCAGCATCTCAGAAACATTTTGGTTAGGGTGTCACCATGGTCTGTGAAGGTAGGTGTTTAGGGTCATGTTTGATTATTCAGCTGAGCAGCTAGCATATAGGATAAGTCCAGCTTAAAACAATGTAACTGTTGAACATGATGCCAGCCCACGTTTTTCTAGGAAACAAATAAGGATATAAAATGTACAAAAATTGAAAATTGCATATACAAAATTACAAAGCTAAATTTAATTTATACTAGCCCTTTGGTTTATGCAATTATGCCTCAGTTAACAAAGTAGATGTGTTTCTGGGCATTACTTCTCAATGGACAATTTGATACGAAAAAATAACATGAAAAGAACAGGAATCGGTTCCACCACCACCACCACCACACAAAAAAAGTGTAAGATGTTTCAGCAAACTTTTTTATTCAAAATTAGTAATATGCTCATGTGATATGAAACAACTAGGTCAGGTAAAGTTTGCAAAAGTAAGCCAAAACATTTTGAACATTCTAGAGAATGATGTAAACTCGAAGGCTTTCACGGCTGGAATCTTCACCACCAGGTCCTCTGAAGATGCCAGCCACAGATGCAGGCGAAACGTCAGGAGAAAATACTAATAGAACATGGTCTCAAAGCCCAGAAAACCCACAACAACCTATTCTAGAGACTACTTGAAATCTTCTTCCAAAGTACATCCAGGGACAATTTGCTTCTCTTTTACCAGCCTCCACTTTTTTTTTTCTGATTTCATTTTGGTGGCCAAATCTAGAGCTTTTAAAAAAGAACATGCTGAGGATAGCTGTTGAGACAGACTTATCTGCCATCCCCTTTTTCCCTCTGTTTTGCTGTTCATGCATTCTCCATAAGGAATTCTGGAGACATCTGCTGTTTACTTTGCCTGTTGTAGGCAGGCTCATACAGCTACAGTAGGATCAGACAGAGGAAAATCCCATTCTTTTCCATCTCAAGATTTGTTGCATTGTTTACTGTGGGCATGTTGCTGCAATCTAATTTCAAAGGTCTGTATTTCTCCAGATCTCTTTCACCACCACCCCCAGTGGTGAGGGTGCAAAAACATTTTCAGCTAGACACAAGGATGAGAAGGAAAAGTGGGTAAACAGGCATAAAAAGGCTTTGTAAAAAGCAGCTTCTTTGTCAGAGGTTTGCTAATTGAGGTATACCTGTAATTCAAGAAGCAGAAGAAGCTCCTGATGGGGCTCTGCTTTTATCTTTTTTTTTCCCCTTGTGTTTTAATTTTGCTTAAACTGTTTGGGTTTTTAACAGAATTGTTTGGACATTTTTTTAAAAAAAACTTTTGTATTTTTTTTTAGTTACACTTTTTTTTTAATTGGATGTAAGCCACCTTGGGTTCTGTGTAAGAAGAAAGGCAGGATATGTTAAATTAAATGAAATGAAATTTGTAATTTAGATAAACATTTTAAAACTTCATAACAGCAACAATCAAGCCCATCTGAAAAAGCATGTCTTAAGAGTTTCCCCTGAAAGTCTTAGCTGTCACACCAAAAAGTGAGCAAGTTTGGGGACAGCTGTGTTCTCTCTTCATCCACCCTAAAAAGAAAGGAGAGGAAGCGATCCAGAGCAAAGCTTCAGAGCTAGATCTCAAAAGTTGGAGCAGATTAATACGATACTTCTGTACCTTCCAAAAAATGTGTGAGGGCAGCAAACATTCATTGCTGTACACAGATTAATGCACAAGTGTGCTTCCATAGCTAAAAAGAATGTCATGGCACTGGTAACAGAACACTTAACTTCTGCCTGATTAGTCATAGCTCCCCTCAATCTGTATACTAATTGTAGTAACAAGAATTATTATGTTTTACCTGACAATAAGGGGTGTTCAATTACATTCAGTGCATGTACTTGCAGGACCCGGTGTGTATGGGTTTGAGTGTGAGCTGTTTTTATGCCTAGAGGAGAAGAAATCTGGCATCCATGCTTCATGTTAGGTAGAAGTCCCAGCAGCAGATGTTGAGCTTAAAAGGCTTTGTTAAATTACCCAAAAGGAAAGGGGGGGTGTCAGCTAAAAGCCTAGGGAAATTTCCAACCATTTTACTAGTGTACACTGAGTTTGACCAGTCTGCTCCTATTTAGTCACCCAGAACAATCACTCATTTCCCAGCACAGAGCTTACTCATTTGCAAGATTTAAAAGCAGGAGGGGGGAAGAGGAAGGAAGGAAGACATTTCTGCACATGCCCATAATATTCTTCACCACTGGGGGCAGCTTTACATAAGACTGCATTCACTGAAACCAAAGCAACAGTCGGAGGAGCTTTCAGAATGACAGTACGCAGAAGTGAACAGTGCTTGTTCATTGTACAGGGTCATCCTTGCTTCTGTGCTCCAACGCAGCTTCCTTAGCTGGATCAGGGGGTGCTAACTATGAGAACTGCTGCCCAATGGAATACAGATGGGTGAATTCAGGCAGCTGAGCATCACTGGGAGGAATCTATCATGCTTTTTGCACGGGGTGATTTTAAAGAAGGCAGCTCCTGAATGTAGCGATGCAAAAACACACCATCCATGAAGATCCTATTACCTAGGAAGAACTTGGCATTCTGCTGCAAATGCTGTGTTGGGATTTATTTATTCTTGGGATATTCGGCACACCTGGAAAAGAATAATGTTCCAAAATCGGTCCATCTCCCAAGGGGTCCAATTTTTCTTCCTGGGTGTCAGCAAGCCCTGACTCACCACAGAGCAGCTGACAGGGGCTGTCATGCTTGTGGCACCCTAAGCAAAAGCAAAAGACCTAAGGACGACCTTTGAAAACACAAAGGATGGGTATGTTTTCGATTTTATTTATTTATGCTTAGCCTACAGCATTCCCCACACTGATTCTGTATTAATTGCTGTATAGGCTTGCCTCTATGCAAGCTACAGCTAGAGTTACAGTTCCAAATGATTATATATGACTTTGTCTAGCATATAGGTATGATTTCTTTTTCTTTATTATTTTTTTTCTTATTAAAAGTATGGTGGAAATGAATTGGGGGAGGAAAAAGAACAGGTTGCAAAGTATTTGTTTGCTGGGGGAATTCATGTGCTGTTCTGATCATGCTTGGAATTGATTTTGATTGGATTTTTTAGGGGGATAACTTTTCTAAGTTATTTTTATTTCCAGGTTTCAATGTATTTAGGCTACTGAGCGGATCAGCTGTAGCCCTGGTAATAGCCCCTACTGTATTACTGACAATGCTTTCGTCTGCTGAACGAGGATGCCCTAAGGGCTGTAGGTGTGAAGGCAAAATGGTATATTGTGAGTCCCAGAAATTGCAGGAGATACCGTCGAGTATATCAGCTGGTTGTTTAGGTTTGTCCCTCCGATATAACAGCCTCCAGAAACTAAAATACAATCAGTTTAAAGGTCTTAATCAACTCACCTGGCTCTATCTAGACCATAACCACATCAGCAATATTGATGAAAATGCTTTCAATGGAATACGCAGGCTAAAAGAATTGATTCTGAGTTCCAACAGAATCGCCTATTTTCTTAATAACACCTTCCGACCGGTGACAAATCTCCGGAACTTGGATCTGTCATATAATCAGCTGCAGTCTCTAGGATCTGAACAATTCAGGGGCTTAAGGAAGCTGCTGAGTTTACATTTGCGGTCCAATTCTCTGAGAACAATCCCTGTCCGAATTTTCCAGGACTGTAGAAACCTTGAACTCTTAGACCTGGGCTACAACAGGATCCGAAGCTTAGCGAGGAATGTCTTTGCAGGCATGATCAGGCTGAAAGAGCTTCACCTGGAGCACAATCAATTTTCTAAGCTCAACTTGGCACTTTTTCCAAGGCTAGTCAGCCTGCAGAACCTTTATTTACAATGGAATAAAATCAGTGTTATAGGACAAACAATGTCCTGGACCTGGAGCTCATTACAAAGGCTTGATTTATCTGGCAATGAGATAGAAGCTTTCAGTGGACCTAGTGTTTTCCAGTGTGTGCCCAATTTACAACGCCTCAACCTGGATTCCAATAAGCTCACATTTATTGGTCAAGAGATTTTGGATTCTTGGATATCTCTCAATGACATCAGCCTTGCTGGGAATATATGGGAATGCAGCAGAAACATTTGCTCCCTAGTAAACTGGCTCAAAAGTTTTAAAGGGCTGAGGGAAAATACAATTATCTGTGCCAGCCCCAAAGAGCTTCAAGGGGTGAATGTTATTGATGCAGTGAAAAATTACAGCATCTGTGGCAAAAGCACTACAGAGAGGTTTGAATTGCCACGGGCTCTCCCAAAGCCAACCTTTAAACCCAAAGTCATTAGGCCTAAGCATGACGGCAAGCCCCCTCTGCCCCCCACTGTCGGGGCCACTGAAGCCAGCTCAGAGCCTGAGCACGATGCAGAACACATCTCCTTCCACAAAATCATAGCAGGGAGCGTGGCCCTTTTCTTGTCAGTGCTTGTGATCCTGCTGGTGATCTACGTGTCGTGGAAGCGTTACCCGGCCAGCATGAAGCAGCTGCAGCAGCGCTCTCTCATGCGAAGGCACCGGAAAAAGAAGCGACAGTCGCTGAAGCAGATGACTCCAACTACACAGGAATTTTATGTTGACTATAAGCCAACCAACACCGAGACCAGCGAGATGCTGCTGAATGGGACCGGACCTTGCACGTATGGCAAAGCAGGCTCCAGGGAATGTGAGGTATGAACCCCTGGGGTAAAGAGCTTTAAAAAAAGAAGGCTGGGTGGGTTGGTTGAACTCTGCTGATGTGTGATGGTGGGGGGAATGTTCTTTCACTTTGTGAAGAACCACACTTCTATAGCACATCTTGTCACATGTTTATAGGCTGACCTTTTTCCCCTCGTTTCTTCCCTGGATCCACTAAAACTGAAAAGGCTTCAAAACAGCATGAAGCTTGAGCTCAGGTTTTACACAGTGTCAAACAACACCTGAACTAATTTCATCCCTTTCAATTAAAAAAAAATACCTTCTTTCCTAACGAATGAAATATATCTGCAGTATGTTGCAGGGGGAAGGTTAAATGCAAAATGTTGTAAGTGCTGCTTTCAGACCACTTTAGAGTGGTATATTAAAAAAAAAAAAACTGTTGGCATACACCCCATGATTCAAGGGCAAACTGTAGCCAGCAGCCAGGTGTGCTGCTGTAGCTTCATATGCATCTTAGGACTGCCTTTGGCTTACAGATGGTGCAGGAAGAATCTTACGAGAATGCTTGATTTCTGTCAAGTGCAAGGCATCCCAAAAGCCAATGGCTTTAAAGCATCGTCTTCAGATATTGGGGGGTGGGGGCAGAGGAACCGCTTGTCTAAATCAAGTGAGGGCTTGGAATCATCCATTTCAGGAGGAATGAAAGAAGGCTGGTCAAAGAGAATAGAATTCACTGGACTGTGTTGTAACACCACAGAGTTTGTAGAGTTGATAACTACTAATTGAAAACTGTTTGTCTGGTTTGGTATAAAAGATGCTAGTGTTTCCTCCTTTTCACAGCCGGTTGCCTTTCAGAAAATAGTCAAAAGGCATTCATTAAATGGGGAGCCCAAATTCCTTATTGATGCCATTAGAGGAGCTGAAATGTCCAGTTACAAAGGCAAAACCACTTCCTGCACACAGTTGCTTGGGTGCTCATTAGAAATTCTGTTTTCAACCGTGTCAGAGGCATTAACATGATTGACGATGGAGCCATTAAATCTGTCATTTTTCTTCTTTCAAAAATGCTACCTTGTGCTTGGTGGCGTTCATTGTGCAATTTTGCCACTTTGGGTATTTAGAAAGCTGATGGAGCTATATTTTAAATACAGTACAGCAAGTAGGAAAAGCTTGCAGTGAAAACTGGATAGTTGCCCAGCTTTAAGGGAAAGCACATCAGAAGAATGCTCTTTTAGGAAAAGCCAATGGATCAATGGGGGGGGGGTCAACCTATTCTCTCTTTTTTTTTTAATTAGTCAAATGACATTTTCTAAATTTTAATACAAATATAGTGTGGGGATTTGATGGATATTTGTACTTTAGAGCATCCACCTCAAACATCATGACAAATTATAATTGACTATACTACTTACTATTTTATGGAAATTTCAATGACTCCTCCCTCATTAGAATAGCTCTTGTAAGTCTTAGGATACACACAAAAGCTGACAAAATAATTTCATTCCCTCTATTGCATAACTTGATTTGGCTCTGTACTCTGCCCATCTCTGACCACTTGGGAGAGAATATTCCTATAAAGCAGTTGCACTGCAGCAATCTAGGTTAAGGGAGGAAAGATCCATATTCTGTTTTCTTTGTTGTTGTTGTTGCTTTCATTTGATTTCTGTGCAAAAAGAAATTAAAGAAAATTACCTTGAACTGTTCCAGAGATAAGATGAGCTGAGTTTGAGCACCACCAATGAAAGCACTTAAGGTGACCTGGGGGCAATAAGCCTACATTCTTGTTTTTTATGGGACTATAAACAGAAAGAAAGTAAAGGAGTGCTCCATATTTTTACCGATATAAAACCAGTCATATGAATTTGTTGAAAGGCAAGAGTCAAAGATTGCAGCATAATTAACAATGCAGCCATATGGTGCACTTTGCAGAGCAGGTGTCATTTTTCTGAGCCCACATCCTTCTTGAGATGCACATAATGGCAATGAAAGTTAATCTATCATTGGCATGACATCAGATAACTAATATCTCTACAGTGGACTTTGACGAGGCCCCAGAGCCACATCAAAAACATCCATCTATTCCCTCTGAATATACATACGCATACACAAAAGTATGACATCCAAAATGTACTGCTAATCTTTAATTCTTAGCACAAAACGTGGGTGGAACAAATATTTCATTATGTGAATCATGGATTGGTTGGGTATGGAAAGATGGAAGTATTTTAGTCCCAACTTCCTGTTTCCAATTGATTATGATAACAAATAGGTTGCAAACGCTATTCCAGGGACTTTATAGCTATAGACATGTTTCTTTGTTTCTGGAGAGCTCTGAAGGAAACCCCATAGGCAACCCCATGCAAACCACCTCAGCTAAAATATGCTCCAGCATTTTAGAATTAAATGATGGGGGGGAGGGATAGAAAATGAAACCAGGGAGATTACTGATGTCTCATCAAGTGCCAAACAGTTGAACTATTAATGTCAATAAATTTTTCATCATAATGAGGCAGAATTAGCATGTGAAAAATAGTGCCTAACCATTTTAAAAGGCAATTAACTCTATTTTCATCTGAAGTACTTTCAGCAAGCTATATTTATACATGCAGATCTTCAGTGACAAACACTGATGAATGTGCAATTATCGCCATACACATCTGAGAAAGAAGCTGCTGGCTCACTGCACAGCCTATGCAGGCCATCACAGCAACCTCCCTCTACAAAACTTTTTGAAAAAGGGGGGAAAAAAAGCTGAATGGAATAAAATTGGTTCCAGGTGGTTGAAATTGATTATTGGTTGCCAAGGCTCTTCTGTCATAAAAGAATCAAAGAGAATGCTCTCATTTATTATTTTGCACAACAAACAAATAACTGGCCAGAGGCTTCCAGACTTTCTTTCTAAAAACAAGCAAAAGGGCAGGATTCTCTTTTGTGCCTCCATTGTGTGTCTTCAGTGTTATGCAGAAGAGCAAGGAGAGAAATTTGGCAGGTGGCAGCATGTCTTGCAGAGAAAAGAGAAGCTGTACCCTTAGACATACACCTCTTGTGCTCAGCTATTAAATATATGCAATATGAGGTTTCTCAGTAAAGAACAAAAGATCATCCCATACCAGACCATCCACTCATCTCCAGTGCAACACAGCCATACTAGTGAGTTTAAGCTCCAGATGTTACCAGAATACAGTTTTTCCCTTCATGAGATAAAGTGTCCCAGTGAAAGGTGGTAAATCATGAACTCCTACATACAGGAAAAAAATTTTCTTAACATCCCAACATACAGTTTTAGTACACATGTGTACAGGTATGAGAAAAGAACCGTATTGCAGGGATACCTCAGAAGTCAGTATGTGAATCCACTGAGATCAAATTCCAGAAGACAGATGGAAACAATCTTTCCCTGGATAGATGGTATGCTGATCAAATCAGAAAAAAAACAGTGGGGACAGATTCCTCTTTTACATTCTGTGGGAGATAGAAGGGGTGCAAGTCTAGAATATGCTCAACCAGTATGGAACTATGGGTTACTGCTGGATAGATGAAGAGGAAGCCCAAACTGTTTGGGGATCTCAGAGAAGGGGGCCAGCCCCAAGACATTTTTGCTTGGTCAAGATCACACACACACACACACACACCTGCACACCATTCTACCTTACAAAAGCCATCTTGGCTGGCAGTTGAATGTCACCGCTGCAGTGGTGATGGGACAGCTTCTTCTATTACATCTAAAGACACCAGGGTACCTTACTAACCATTTTGGAGGACAGGGTACCTGGAACATACAGCTCTGTCCTCCAACAGAAGGGAATTGCTAGGAGGTAGCCACCTCCACACCACCCCAATACATGCCACCTGAAGCAGCCATCTCTCACTCACTCATTGTCAGTGAGATGCTTACTGAATCTCCCCCACCCTCTGATCATTCTTGAGAAAACCTGCTCCCCAGTTTAAGATTCCTGAGCCAAGAGGCAAGATGACTGGCCAAGACATAAAAGAACTGTTTTGTCTTAATCATCACCATTTTGCAAAATAATCAAATCAAAATACCAAAGAAGCCATTTGTGGTGAGAGAAATAGCAAAACAAATCTAAGTTGAAAGTGCAGCACTGTGCCAGCTAGTCAAGGACAGAAGGGGACTTAATGGTGATGAAACCAGGTGTTATGTTGGCTATCTGGGGGCAGGACCAGGGCTCGAGCAAGTGGAGTTCAAGCAAGGATTCAAGTAAGAAGGAAATACTTAGTTGAGAGGAAAGGGGTACGTTGGGTCAAGAGTTAGCAAACTGGACTTGAAGAAGGAGCATAGGAAAGCAGAGATTTGGCATAACGCTGAAGAAAGAGAGAGAATAAAGATTAAGAATAGAAAAAGAAATGAAACTTGGGTCTGTAACTCATTCATTTGAATGACTAAACTGCAGATGTAGTATGTTGCCTAAGACACTGATTAGGAAGCACAAATACTATTTTTGGACATTCAGGCTTCCAAGGGCAGATACCTGCCCACCACTCTCCCCAACAGGAAAAAAAAAGAGGAGTTAAGCAAGGGTACTGCTTGTAGCTTCAACAATGTCATGAAAGCATTATCTTCTGAAAATTCCTCCTCCATGCATCACTATTAAAGGTACAGAAATCTTGTTTTCTCTGTCATGTGGCCACCTGCCTAATGCCTAGCTATATTTAAGTAAATACATCTTCTGAACACAGAACAAGATGGACAGCAACGTCTATCTGCAGTGTTTTTTTAAGTAGGGCAGAGAAAATAGAAATATTTAATCCTAAATTATGACACAATCTTACTATCTGGATCTTGCTGCTAGGCATGAAATTCCATTGTGCTGTCTGTTTTCTCTGCCTCTAAACAAATAAGAGAAATAAAGTATCTGAGAAACTGTGCTACTAAATTGCACCAAGGGCATAAACTGCAAACAGAATTCATCTCACAGGACCAAGGACTATTGAATGAAAGCACCCCTGCTTTCCACAGTTCAACAGTAAAGCAAAGATATGAGTTCAAAACAGCATTTCTTAAAGATCTAGATGGATATAAATAGAAGGAAGTTTCCTAAGTTTATGAATATGCCATCTCCACACATTGAAACATAAAATGATATTTCCAAAAGATAAAACCAAATCAAACTTTTTTTTTACTGTTATTCAGTTGTATGCTATTGCTGCAATGTGGCTTTCTCTTTCCTTTAAACTTTCCAAATAGGCCTTACACAAATATCCAACTAGTCATCACAATGTGTCATTGCATGAGTGCTCTGAATATCCATTTTCATTTGTTGCACCAAAGTTCATATTGCAGTCCTGATTCATTTTGTAATGAACAACATCAGGACTTGAACTATTATTTTTATTGTAATAGCAGGAAAAAAATTACTCCAGGCTACATGCTGTATGTTTGTGAGGAACTGAGGTGAGCTCTCTTCCATATAAGTCCTTTCAGTTGATCAGGCCTTTACCAAAAGTCCTGGTGATGTCTTCCAAGTGGCTATGTCATGTACTTACAGGGGATACTCTTGTGTTTTGAGGGGCTTGGCAGGGAATAGTACTGTAGCAGAATGTGTTCTGTATTTAGACTGTCCTTTCCAAATTTGAAGATACAGAACCAAAAGAAGGGAGTACAGGGTCCCTAAAGCTGACAATCAACAGATTGCACCTGTATGAGTATCTGAGCAGAAAAACACACACATCACCTGGTCACTGCTTTGCCAATGGGATGAGATGCATAGCTATTTTCAGTCATTCTTTCTAAAACTGTGTCATACACATAAGTAGCATACGCAACTCGTACACAAATTTGTGTCCTCTCTTGTCCTCTTTTTCAGTTATACATTTAATTTTTATTGGTGACCATTTTATGTTTCATCCACCAATAAAATGTTACAATGGGGGCCACATTTACTCCTATCTAATAATGTAAAAGGAATTTGCCCCAAAGTACTATGGAGCCACAATGTGCAGTGTCCACTGAGCAAATGTGCCATTGTCCATGGATGTGATTGCCATTTACAAATGCATGCATGTGGCCAACTGTTCCTACACAGGCCATTTGCAAAATCACATATTTGCTCACCCTGATGGAATATGGCCTATGCTTCAGGAGTATAACCATTATACCCTAATGAAACATATCTTCAAATATTTTGAGCATGATTGAGGCCATTTCTGCACTATGCTGTTATAGCGCGATTATTCCGCTTTCAAAATCCTATGGAATCCTGGGGTTTGCAGTTTAGGGAGGGGCCGGCTGGCCCCTCCCTAAACTGCAAACCCCAGGATTCCATAGGATTTTGAAAGTGGAATAATCGCGCTATAACAGTGTAGTATGGAAATGGCCTGAGAGGAGGAGGGTGAATGGGATAGAACCAGAGAAGTGTGGAAGGGTTGAGGAAGGGAAGTTTGTAAAACAAAACCACACACAAGCAGAAACACCAAAGGTAGGCTGTGAAAGTGGGAGGGAGATGCTTATGACAAAGTGAAAGCTAGAGATTTGAGAAAGGAGTGAAGGTCTTAAAAAGATATGTCTGCACACATGTCTCTCAGTCTCTTCAGGTACAGACAAGCTGCATGCTGGACAAATCACGGTATATCCTTTGAAACAGTACAATACTCAAGAATGCTGTCAGGTGAATATCCACATGTATGTATATACATGCATATGTTACAATTTTGCACATGCATAGTCGCATGTGTTTCATTGATCCAGCAACGGATGTATTTTTCTGTATAAAAATGTATTTTTCTGATGGTGAGAGGAAATTTCAAGCTTGGCTACAAAATGAATATGTGGAATTAGATTTTCCCTACAAATGGGTGATTACAGGGCAGAACAAATGAACACATTTGTATGTCCTTATCATAATCCTTCCCTAGAAAGGCTCTTCAGATCTATCCATATTTTGACAAGGAGGACATTGTCTTTTGCGCTAAAATGAAGAAGTCTTATTTCATCAGAACTCCTTGGGCATCCTTACAAAGGCAGCTGCTCATTGTTTGTGTAGCTACTTCCATGCCCTAGTGATTTTGTCTAACTGTGTAGGCCTAAATCAGGCTTTAGCACCTAATCATTACCTGTTCCATCACGTCAGGAGGATTCTGGGCTCCTGGATCACTGTGGAACTGGTCATGGTTCACAGTGATGACATAGGTGAAGGATAAAGAATGTCAGTTGTTTATGGAAATGGGCCTGAGGAATTCTGGGTAAACGAGTGCAGAATCTGCATAAAACCTATCCAATAAGGCAACCCAGAATCAGGGGGAAAAAAATACATGAAAGCTTTTTTTTCCAGCGGGCAGCAAAATATGTCCAGTAGCTACAGTAGACGCCGCCATTCCTGCTAAGACTCATCGCATGCAGCCTAACCCAGAGCATACATAGCGCATGTGGGATGTTTTAGGTCCTATGTGATTACTAGGGCTTCTGGAAAGCTCACTATCAGCCCTCAGTGAGCGTTTCCCACCAGGATCTATCCCACTGCTATCAGAAAGCCCTGGTGCCAACTGGGAACAGACAGAGAAAGGTGTCCAGGTTTTAAAGTCAGCTCCACATGTGAAAAACAGATGTTCAACTCCTTCAGTGCCACTTGCCCTTAGACTTGCATCCCTGCCTGGAGGACCAGAGAAGCAAAGCAACTTCCTGAGATTTCTGCTGGTGCCCTAGACCTGGCAATTCAGGCATGCAATTCTGCTCTTTACAGTTAAATGTGCCACTGCTCCAGTCTCAAGCTGGAAAAGCTGAAGTGAGTAGACTATAATAATCCAAATGATACAAGAAGAGAAGTGATTGAAAACTAAAACAAAATTCTGAAGATTTATAGTCCTACTATTTTTTTTAACCATATATGTCACATATAGAATATATATATATATATATATATATCCTCTCAAATGAGGTTTTTTTTGTTTTGTTTTTTGTTTTGGTTTTGAGAAATGATTTTTGCTAATTAGATTTTAGTCTTCACATTACCATGGCTTCTGGGTCAAGCACACGTGTTTAGATAAATATTCAATCAACAACATTTCCATAGAAAAGCAGTGACATCCAGTGGCTGGATGAAGAAAAGCAAATAAAGAAAATGGCTTTTTGTTTTGTTGTCATTGTTGTTGTTTTGCCAATCCAGAGGTATTTAAGTAGCTTTGGTTTAAGTACCTGCATACTGCTGCACAATGACATTAAGGTGCCACGTAAGTTTTTTTTTTAATATTGTCACATTGCTTGTTCAAAACATCAAGAATGTGCAATACAGTAAGAATAAAGAAATGTATGCAAAGGATAAGAAAAAAATTTAGTAGATACTTGAATTTGTGTTGAGTTTGGGAAAAAATGACAATCTAATGCCTTATCATTAAAAACTAGCACCAAACCAAGATATATTGTTTGGCACTCTTATAAAATATCAAACACCACATTTCTATGGGTTATTTGGAGATTACATCTTATATAGTGTTCACATATGTTTCAACTATAGAATTATATCACAGCTGGAGGATGTACCTCATTTAAACTTCATGCCTCCTTATTACAATGAGTATGAAAATCTGGACAAGTATTGAACTGAGGCTGATACAGTATTCCAGAAACTGGGCTTTGAGGTGCTTCTCATTTTCAGAAACAACACAGACTGAAATAATGAAAGTTTCCTTTGAGACCAAAACATATCATCGCTGGTATTTGCATAGCATCACTTCAAATAAATCAAGGTGTTTCAATCAGTTTTTCTGGCTCACACCTATAATGTCAGGAGAGCTTCCATGTCACTGGATAATATACAAGACAAGCCAGTTACCCAAAGAGAGACACCTATAATTCTTTTTTTTAAAATCCCATCAAAAGGTAGAACCATGGATAGGTTACCCAATATGCTAAGTATGCAAATTAAGATGAGGCCCCCAGTCAAACTGAAGTGCTTGAGAGAGAATTATCCAACCATGTCTTTATGTAGCTTGTGTGAATATCCTCTACATTTCTAAACAGATTTCTTGCAAATACTTTCCAAGAAAAACCATGGGTGTCTATTATTTTGCAATATAAGAATGGAACAGTGACTATGTCAATGCAGGGATAAATTAAAATAGTACCAGCCAGCAAAGCAAATAAACCAGAGTAACAGTGTGTCCTGTACCAAAGTAGTTGTTGAATAGAAGATCAATGGGAGTGCAGAAGAGCATCTGCCTATTTCTAGCTAGATCTTTTATGTGTATGTTTGAGTTGACGGGCAAAAAACATGCTCCTTGTATATCAGGAATGTGGAGAGATGTATTGGTATATGGTTGAACATAGGGTAGGGTTCCTAGATCTCAAGGACTGGACCCTCGTCTCCCATCTTTGGCTGGGGGGAGGAGGAATCCAAGGGCAAGAATGCTGTCTTGGAAACTTTATATAGATATGCCTATATAATTCATTTGGCAGATTTGGTGTTTTTTATTCAAATGGAATACTCTGTGAAGTTGCAGTCTGTGCTCAATGTTATTTTATCCCCAGGGTCTGTCCCTGTAAGATTATTAGTGCTCTTTCCTAGTTTCAGGACCTGGGCCTTGGGGTAGTCATGTTCTGGAATAGGATCATTAATATATATCAAGCAGTGATGAGACAGATTTGTGAGATTTAACATTTTTGTAAATAGCTAATTTATACTACGTTGCAATATCTTTCAGGATGGGTTATTGAGCAGCTCACTAAAACTCTAACACCATTTTTGCATCTTACCTTTTCGCGCTGCTGGGGTGTGGGGCTCACGTGAGCAGCCTCTGGAGAGAGGCTCTCACTTCCTTGCTCCTTCGGCTCTGCACAGGCTTCCTGCTCGCATGAGAGCCCCGCCTCTTCCTTTCGCAGTGCAGCCTGGGGACCTTCCCAGCCTGCACTGGACAGGAAGAGTGACCAGCCCAGCTCCCGAGGCTCCGCACGCAAGGTAAGTGTGCTTGGGGCCCCGGAGTCATGCGCAACCGTGCAGCATTTTCAGCTTCAAGCTGAAAATGAAAAAATGTGTGCACAGTCTGCGTCAGGCCCTTGAGCGTCACGCAAATGTGAGTGCGTCGTGTGGACCACTCCTCACATGTGCGCGATGCTCAAGGGGCCCATTCGCATTGGAAATGCTGTGTGAAAAGGGCCTAAGAAAAGTTTAGACGGAAAATTAAGATACAGAGGTCACGATCCAGGGAAACTGTGATCATATGTGAAGGAGACAACCCTGGTTTTTATTTTAGCATTCTTCAAGCAGCTCTGATAACTGAAGATACAAATGCATGTTCAGATTATCCAGTTTGCCTAATTAAAAAGATAATGGACAAGGAAAGTCTATGTTTGCTATTATTACTGTACATACAAAATCCTGGGACAGAGCCATAGAAATTACTTTCTGTTAGACAAGACACCAACCCTGGGATCCTTGTTATTTTCTTTTCTGTCATAAACAGGCACTCACACTGTAGTGAAAGACAACAGACTCTTATACCAAGAAGATCAACCAGTAAACCTGCATCAAGTTCACAAAGAGGCCTCATTTTCAGGCAACTTAAGCTTACTTTTGTTAGATGTCTGTGGCTGTATTCAAAAGCAAAAATAAAACATGACTTGTTTCAAGAATGCACTGCAGCAACCTTCAGGGTATGTATTCTTCTTCCATTTCCTTCACTCCCTTTATTCATAAAGGAATGAAACCCAAAGCTTCTATTTGTGGTTTGTAACAAGCTGCAGTTTTCTGTTTTGTTCAATGCTAATTTGTACAGCCTGCATTCTGGTTCAATATTCTGGTTTGTTAACTGACAATAGTTTGTTACAAACCACAAACAGAAGCTTCAAATTCCTTCCAGCCTGCATAAAGAAGTGGAGGAGTGAATACGCAAGACTAGGGTGTGAAGCAGTGCGTTCTTATAGCAACAAACCATGGTCTCAAATTGGTTTTTAAGATATGAGCCCATATTCACACTACAAAACATATTGCAATTGTCGTCTGGTCCTTCTCTTCAATGAGTTCTATTCTGAAAACAACAGCCATAAATTCAATCAAAGTTCAGCCTTTTTGTTATGTCCTATATAAGGATGTGAAGAATATTTGAAAATATTGGGGTAATGGTTGGAAAAAATGTGTTTCTTGAGTGGTGGGAAACTCTGACAAGGAGAATCCTGAACTGACAAGAATCTTTAAAGCTTGGGAGTTATTCTGCACAAAACAATGTTGTTGTTTCTTGTTTTGTTTTTTGTTGTGTGGGTAGGGGAGAACAGAATTTTCTGTACAGGAAATAGTAAAATAAGGATGTTTTCTCAACAAAAGAAAACACATGCAAATTTTCTAAAGAATACATCACCAATTATAGCACTTCCTGTTTTCTGTGAAGACAATTGTTTCTTTCTGTGCCCTCCCAAAAAAGTGAATTTTGAGTAAGTCCCAAACTGCTAATTGTTTTTGAAAATTGCACAGTTTTGTCACAGTGGGAAGAAAATTGATAAGATTACTCATTGCTTTCCTTGGGGGTGAACTGAGTGAAGAATATATCCCCAAACATTACCCAGTCAAATTTGTCAGGCAAAAAACAGTGGCAGGTTCCTTCAAAGTCATTCAAGATAGCCATTGTGGCATACAGTTGTATTTCTCTTTAATTCCCAGTGACATGCAAATTAATACAGGTCACCAGTTAAAGGAAAGCTTTGCTTGATTCACCCAAACATTGAAATAATTAAAACTTGAAGCCCTATTTGCTATAGGCTTTTTTAAAAACCTCTCCTTTTAGGGAAACTTCCACCCAACATCTTAGGAAAAGAAAGAGCATTGGTCCCTAGAAGTATGTAGCATTCTATTTTAGATTGCTGTGTAATTTAAGCACACTTATTCTCATACTTTCATTAAAGAGTCAATTTAGAAAAATCCAGAAAAATTATGGATCCATACTTTTAAGTTGCACTATTATAAGAACACTACTGCTTTTTTTTCCAGTGAAAAACCCTTTCCGTGAGCAAAGGGACAACAGTAGCCTGAGAGTAGTTGTTTCAAAATATATCAGAGGGCACCTTTTTTAAACCATAGCATTATTTTTGGTAATATTTGGAGCAACCACTCCAAATAGTCCTGAATAATAAAGTGAATTGGTCTGATTTTGACTGAACTGAATGAATTCCAGATCAGAATGAATTGGCTCAATTCTGTTCTGAAGGGCAATAACAGCCCAAAGTCCTTCAGATTAATCAGAAGATCTGGACATCTGGGCATGAAGGGAAGAAAGCTAGACAAATGTCTCCAACATGACCAAATAAGAAAGAAGCCAAGATAGTGTGATGTGGAGCTGCATTGGGCTCATTGACAACTGTGTACAATCTGGGGAACACACACACACACACACACCTCACAGCTTGGAAGGATTTTTTGAAGTCAATGAAGCTGTATAGTTGATCTCCATCAGTTCTTCATTCATGCTGAATTAGAGCAGATTGTGAAAGAGCTGTGGCGAAGGGTTGGTGGTTATTGGTCCCTTGAATCTTTAACTAATTTCCTTTTGCCTTGCTAGATAGCCTAGCTTAAACATGTGTTGGTCTTCTTAATTTGCCTGTTTAATGAACCTCTGTGAATTTTGGGTGGTGAAACATATTTCCCCACAACTGTACAAATTGTATCTAATTGTTGTTGTTCTTGTTGTTTTTATTAGCTTTATTGATACCCCAGCTTCTCCTCGAATCTGGGACTCAAGGTAGTTGATGAATTAAAATAAAACACTGAATCCTATGATACAGTCTTCATACGTCAGAGTCTATATGAACTTCCCTGTCAATGATCCATGAGCCCACTCTGGGTTTTAGGCTGAACTTAAAGAATCTATCCAAGATGCTGAAGGATACTCCAAAATAGTTTCAGCACTATGAATAATTCCTTTAAAGTTTGGCTAAAACCCAGACCAGATTTCACCACCCCTCATATGGGAGCCTCTAGCTCTAGTGTGAGCCTTTGGTACAAACACAAACATACACGTTTGCATCCTGAAATGATGGAGTGAAAGAAAAGCTTCCCCATAAGTTTCAGGAATATTCTTTGGGACTTCACATTGTTTCTAATCAGACAAATCATTCATATTTATTATAAATTTTCTCATAGTGTTGAAGTAGGCCTTGTGAGCACACCAAGATATACAATGCTCACTTGCCAGAAACTTGACAACAGAGAGAAAAGGAGACAGGGAGAGGGAGAAGGAGTGGGAGAGAATGAGAATGAGAAAGAGAGAGAGAGAGAGAGAGAGAGACGCAACAGCCTATATGTGGACTATATATTTCTGATGGCCTACACTCATTCTGTTGGATCCCAAATGATGTAGACTTCAATTAGAGAATAATGGTGAGTTTTAAAGAGTATTACAATGAAGTAAGCATACATAAAGTATGTATTTGGAGAATAAATGAGGAGAGGCCATCCTGCTTAGAGCTGCCCCTAAGATATCTGTTGGCCATACTTTTCCAGTGCCTGTGCATAAAGCCCTGGTCTATTTTATACCTCAAGAGCTCCTCCTTAAAACAGGAAAACCTGACTGGTCTGGGATTTCTTATTGTCAGGCAGAGTCCTAGGCATATACATGCTGGGTCAACAGCTACATCAGTGGCATAGCTAGCAAGTGCATTCTTGCTCCCCTGTGTTTCTTTTTGAATGCATACGAGTTTGGGGGGGGGAAGCCCTAAAGTCTTTTCCAAAGTGAAAATAGCCATTTACATGAATAGGGCTTTGTTCTGATATGAAAAGGGAGCAGAGGGGAGAAAGTAGTATAGAAAAGTATCAGTTCAGATTCATTTTCAGTAGGTTGAACTTCCATCCACATGAATTGTATTTATTTACTCCTCATCCAAGAAAGCTGAACTCCAAGATAAAAATGTGGGGAAGCTACCTTTGTTTGTTTGTTCAATCTAAGAAGAGGAGGATAGCCGGTATTGTATAAATGCATAATGTGATTCTCCTTAGTGGAGTGGTTGTCGTTTTGAATCTCAAATAATGTTAGCATTTTAAAATACATTTGATGCATGCACTTGGCAATCTTTCAGAAGACATTTTGCCACATTCATGCTGCTGTTTTTCCAGAAAGTTTATCTGTGATTATCCGTTTTCTTTCCAAAGAATTTTATTCAGGTTAAGACTTCAAATGACTATATTTCTGTTGATACTGCAAATTGCTACTCATAGTATTGTACTATGCCACTTCCTGCTATTATCTTTTAAGTCAAACAGTGAGTCATTTCTTCAAAGCAGTGCACTTCTAGACTAGGTGTTAGGAAACAGTTCAGAAAAACCTGGGAGGAAGGGGAAGGGGTTGGGGTTATGAACAAGCACAGAAAGGTTTGCCAGCTCAAGCAAGGTAACAACATAAACAGGCTCTCTTCATATATTCACAATAAATCACCCTTATGACTGGGGTAGGCTTACTCTTTGGGGAGATAATACACTATCCAGCGAATCGCCAATGCTCCTCCCAAAGGCAGGGGATTCAAGGTGTACTTAGGAAAACTAGATGTCATTGGCTTCACCTCTGCTGATCCCACCACCTCATAAGGGGCTGGAGGGAGGGAATAAGGAAGAGTTGCCAGTTACATGGAGGGATGATCTTGTAGTTTGCTTCTGGGTCTTTTTTTTTTCCCTCTGAAATGAGAATGCAGGAAGGCATGGAACAAAACAAGCCATTTCAAGAGAAAGAAAAGAGCATTTGCAACTGTAGCCTCTATCTTTGTGTGGGTGTGCTTATCATTCTGCTTCGTCTTTCTTTTTCTCATAAAAAAATGTACTTTGGAAGCAGGACTGATAGCAAAACATAAGCATTGGCATGCTGGATGCCACCCCTGTTCTCATTTCTTCATAGAAGCACTCTGGAAAAGAAAGGTAATGGCAGCAGTAGCCAGACCTCCACTCTAGCTGTCGTGCCACTGAAACGCTAATAAAGCTTTAGAAAGTATAAAAGTATGTAACAAGGAAAACATTTTTAAAGCACACCTAAATAAACATTCTCCATCTCACTGGAATAATTTCAGGACTATTTTCATTTCTGATACTCTCAAATAGAGTCTCAGTGGTTCTCCTTATAAAATGAACTTGAAAACCTGGTCAGACAAACTCAGGGGTTACAAAGTAACTTGGCCCCAAGGTTCATGACTTTTCCTGAACCATACCCAGTACACCCATCATCACTGAATGAACTGTGTATCATTTCCTTCTTCAGCCAGCAGCACTGTTCATATGAAGTGGTGTATTGTGCAGGGTCATTTATTTTTTAGAGGTGGTAATTTGATGAAAATTTCAGGAAACCTTGCATTTGATATGGCAGTGGGAGGCTCCCCTCCCCCCCCAAAAAGCCCCCTTTTTTCTCTCAAGGAAGAGAAAACGGAGAGTGGTGGAACTCTGACTGACTTCCAGTGGCTTCTTTTCCCCTTCCCTCCTACCGACAATATCATTCAGAATGATGCTTCATCATGACACAGTTCAGTTCTGCAAGAAATCTGAATCAAGTCTGAGCTTTAAGAGGCTTGCTGCATCCTGCACTTCTGAGACTCCTCGCATTCCAGATGCAATCTATGCTTTGCCTCACACGGAAAGTTGTGGAGAAAGGGCAGGCTACAAGTCAGCCGGCCAGCTAAATTACTGACTGGCTTCTACTGACATGTCAAGAAAAAAAAAAATCTACATATTTCATGTGTTTCGTTACAAAATGATATTTAAACATGCTTCAGTCAAGAGGAATGTGTTCAAGCAATGCATATAATGTAAAATGTGTATATCTGAAAAAAAAAGATAAGCAAGGAGATTGATGTGTCTTCTCTTTACAAATGGAACCAATCAAGAACCAGACATGGAGATGGGAAGATTGAAATCTGCAGATGCTGACTGTATATATCTCTACCCCTGGAGCCATCATTCTTAGGGGGCTTCTAGCGAGAGGGAAATGGCATCCACAAGTGAGGAAGCTCAGCCAAAAGGCACTCTATTATCATTGCTACTTGTGGCAGTGATGAACGCAACAGGAAAAGGGACTTTAATTAAGCTTTTTCTAAAGAAAGGAAAACATGGCTGTGTCAAATCTTTGCATACCATCCAAGAACAAAGCTCACTTCCCCCTTTCCTCCATGCACTACAAATTGTGAACAGAGTAAAACATTTTGTTCAGCATTAGTTTGTAACACAAGCTGTTATATCTGCAGTAAGTCCCATTTCTGATTTTCCTGTTCTATTCTTCTTAGGGTTTCCAATATACATGCACATATACACGTACACACATCTCCTAAATTAGCTTCATAAAGGAAAGTACAGAACACTGGAATCACTAAGCCCAGTCAATCAGCAGATGGAATTATTAGAATTAGAAATAAGCATTTCAAGTATTTTTTGACTCTTTGCCCAGTCTTCAGATTTCTGGCACAAGACTGAACCTGATTAAAGTAAGTGTTTGAAGACAAGATGGATCTATACGCCCAGGCCAATTTTTGAGAGTCTAAGCTACAGTCCTAGAGATATTTGCAAGGAAGTTATGCCCTTTAATTTAATGAGATTTAATTATAAAAAACTTGATTAGAACTGGGTTGAATGATCACACAATCCCATGGTTTCCTTTAAAGAACAATATTCAGAATTATTACTTGAAGAAGTGGATGAGAGCCGGATGTCATTTTGCTTTCAGAATTGCAGTACTGGCTAAATCAAAACTGGAAATGTGATCCACTCCTGATTTGATTTTTGTTTCTGAAATTGTATGTAATATATTGAAGATTATGGATTATCTCCAGAATGTATATTTTTCAGTGTGAGGAGATCAAAACGAAAAAAGTCAGTACATCAGACCAAAAATTCCTCCTTTTCCCAAGTATTCTTCTTTTGGCAGAATGGTATATGAAATGGAGAAGAATAGAAAAGATTTTCAGAAGAAGAATCTGTTGCTGAAGTGTGCAGAAGGAGTAGAAAGAAAAATACAAGAGACTGTTACTAGAATGCTGCTTATTGTGAAATAGTCTCTCATTTAAAACAGCACTAGTCACTCCAAATATGTGTTTATGAATGCCTAATACACCCACTTGTATCCCGCTAGTAGAGGATATGCTTTACATCTACACAAAAGATCACTCAACCTATCCCAATAATCCCAGTCAGAGGGGATGCTCAGCAGCCCAAAATAACTATTAGGCTTTCCTAGTCTTGGTTTGTTCATTTTGATAATCAGCCGCTGAGCTAGTCATAAGATCTGTACTGTGAGTAACCTGTTTTCTCCCTTGTTCTAGGCATAACTTCCTTGTAAATATCTCTAAGACTGCAGTTTAGACTCTCAAAATTTGCCTGGGCATATAGACTCATCTTCTGCCACCTAGAGTTTGTTCATAAGAAACTATTAATAGATATGGGGCAGGTGGAAGGGTAGTACTTGAGAGAAAGCTCTTAAGCCCTCTCTTGTCTCTTCCTGAAGTAATGCTTCTATTTTCTTGAAAGCTACTCAATAAACACGAAAGATGGATCTCTTGGGCAATATTTGGTGCAGTCTTCAAGAACTGGGTAACACCTCTGCCTAAAGACTTGGGAAGTCTGTGACAGTCTAACTAGGCAATACCAGGCTGGATGGACCAATCACCAGTATCAGTGTATGTTAGTTTGATATATTTGACTGATTTCAATCACATTTTAAAACTCCACTGAGAAAATGGAGATAGAATGAGGTATTTGTTATAGCCACTATTGAACATCAGAACAGATCCCCCCACTGCACCCTTGAAATTAAACTCATCCTCTAGGATTTAATATTCTGAATTTCAAAAGCTTACCTATCAGTTCTAGCAAAAATAAAATAAAATAATCCCCTCTAATTTGCTTCCTTGGCTCCATGAAGCAAGTGATTTCTATGCTTTGATTTCCGTGCAGAAACTGACACGGCAAACATAACATTTAACAAAGCCAATTTTCTTTAAAAGCCTTGTCGGACTAATTATGTCCAACCAGGGTGCAAAATGTACTTTGTGAGGAAAAAGAGGACTTAGATGTTAATTATTATACTGCACTCTTAGTTACTCATATTCGTTAATAAGGTGGTAAATAACATGTTTCTAAATTTGTATGTTGTGGTGGGAAAACTTTAAGCATACATTGTGGTTTTTCATTTATTCCAGAGGTGGTTTTATTCGGATATAGTGCCTCATTTCCTTAGGTGTTCAAGACGGTGGTATAGAATGGTTTATAATGCAACGAACTAAATGTGCCCTAGTGTCATCTCTCCTTTCTTCTCAATGCAAATTCATCATGCTATTATGGGAATGGTTGATGTGATATTACATCATGTATTTCCCTGTCCCAGCCCCCATACAGAGCTTAATCATCTGCTATGGAGAAGTGAGCAGGGAATTACATGACATGATGATATAAGATCAAGAATTTCCATAGTTATATGCTATGGAGAGAGAACAGGGAACTCAAAATGGGTTTGGTATTTTCAACTATTTCACTTTCATGGTCATTGTTGTTGCATTTAGGAATGCTCTAACACAGAGCTTTCCAAACTTTCCATGTTGGTGACACACATTTTTAGACATGCATCATTTCGCAACACAGTAATTCATATTCTCTAGCAAACTGGAGGTTAAACTAACCCCTCATAAGAGATACAGATACATATATAAACTGTAGTAACAAAACTTATGGGGACACAACATATCTCATGAAAACCTTTAATATATTTTTAAAAATATATGATTTATAAATAATGACGTACATTTCCAAGATTGTAGGCAACACACCTACATACTTCAGGTGACGCACTAATGTTCGCGGCACACGATTAGGAAAGCGCTGCTCTAACAGGAACCTAGCTTGCCTGACATACAAATTCCTTTTCCCTGTGAAGTACAGCATAGGATTATGCTCGCCTGTGATGTTGATTAAAATACAGAGATATCCACCGCATGAGGCTCACTCAAGCATGCCATCCAACCAATATTATTTAAATATTTGTTTAAAGCTGTTGGAGACTAAAGCCTGTCACAGCAGCTAATCTGTGAAATACACTCAGCTCCCTCCTCAGGCAACCAGCAGACAGAAAGGCTACAATACGATGCCACACTAAGCCACAAAAAAAATGGCTCACATTTACAAGATGCTAGATATGTGCTCACAGGTAGCATAAATATGCCAAAGGGAAAAGTCAGATTTCTTATCTAAACCTCCTTATTTGTTTTAATGTTCTGGCTCAGGAGGTCCAAAGTATAAAAAATGAGAATATGAATATGTCATAGAAACTACAGGGGAAAACTCTTAAGTAGCATTTTCTGAAGGAAGACTTTTGACAGAAAGACTTCTGATCGTGTCCTATCTAATCCAATGAAACTCCACAGCAGGATTCTGTGATGTCTTCTACTAGACAAGGGTGGGTGAACTTCAGCTGCCAAAAAGGGTAGGGCCTAGAATAGGCCAGAAGTCTAGTGCTTGTTTTGAAAAATACGTATAGTTTGAAGTTAAACAGTACAGCTGCCTGACCCATTTTAAAAGTTAGCTTCTAGAAAAGACAATGGACTCTTTATCAATAGTAAAAGTGATCCAGGGGAGTTCCAGAGTACCAGATACCACAAAAGACTCCAGGGGCATACCCACAGTAAACAAATTGTGGAGGAAAGGGTGCCAAAGAAGACACAAGAGGTCCATGCAAAAGACTGGGAGGCCCCCTGACAGCTCTTTGGTCTCAGCAGAAAGTTCCATCCTGCCATATCTTCAAAGAAAACCCTAGCACACATATGCCATCTAAGAGCTAGTAGGCATTCTCACATACTAGGACCAGTTCTACCATTAGACTAAGTGAAGCTGCTGATGCAAAAAGGAGATGCTAGGTAGCGGCAATCTGCAGACAGATATTAACAGGACAGATTGTTTGTGTCCTGCAACCTGCTCTGCACATCCTGTGCTAGTCTTCTGCCTTCAGGATTGGTGGAAGCACTTTGCTGATGCTAAATAAAGATTTGGCTGCCACTCTTGTTAATTTTTGTATACACAATGGAGGAGGGTGCCATCTTGTCATTTGCCTCAGGCAGAAAATTGTTTCTGCCCATTTCTGTCACAGCGTTGTCCCATACTGCTACCTCAACACTACACACTGATAGTGGGATCCAAACCCAGACATACTGTGGTCACTCTTAACTAGTTCCTTGGCACTGGGTCTAAAAAATTTTAGCTACAGCTAGGATGAATGAGCAGTGAATATTGTGCAATATTAAAGAATCAAGTTTGAGGCAAGTTTGTTTTATAATACAGTACTGACTCTGGCAGCCCCAAAATTCAGGCCAAGCAGCTAGGCGTTATACAAGATTTACCACAAAGCCCTCTTCTCCACATGTATGTGATTTGAGAAAGGAAAAGATGCTTCTTTTCCTGTGAAGGAAGCATTATCCCTTTCCTCTCCTGAAGTACCTAAAACTAAAGACAAAAGAAGGAATGGAATTTCTGTATTCTACCTAGGCATTTATAGAAGCATAGCTGAGCAACTCACACACCTTCTCCATGTCTACATAGAGGTCATTTTTTTTCAGTCCATAATAAAAAGAGCTAAAAGGGAAGGAAACTGCACTTCCCACCATGCCATGAGGTTTCCATAATAAGGGAAATATCTTTCTGTTTTCTTCCCAAGCACTAAATACTAACCACACTCAAAACGGTAGGGGAGGGGATGGATAGCAGCCAGCCATAAGGAAATAGAGACTAGACCACAAATGCAGCAGAGCAAGGCTGGAGTGACATAATAGAATAGTAGAATAGATTGCATGTCTTTGGGTTCATGACATTTTCAATGCCTCTCCAGTGTTTAACAACCTTTTGAAACAGCTGGCAAAGGTATTGGCTACTGCCTTTCTCTGTAATGTGTTAATATTTTCCTTTTGGAGAACATTTTATATGGGAAACATTTAAAAATTGTTCCCAGCCTGAAGTACTTTGGATTGTGAAGTACATGAAGGACTGTGGCCTTAAGGGGAGCAATTGTGGTACAAACTAACAATTAGAGCCAAATGAGGAATTCCTTCTTTATCTTCACTGATCCTCTTTAGGTAAACTGATATTCTCAGCATGACCTCATTCTCATCTTCTCCATCTCCCAGTCAGTCAGCTAGCCGTAGCATCTCACCCTATCTTCTTGTCTGTAAATGGGTTTCATATATTAAATGTTCTTTCCTTTTTACTATAAACAGTCCTTGCTGCTCAACCCAAGCACCAGCTTTCCCTCTTTGTTCAATACAGTACCCTTCTCCCACATTTAGGAGTCTACCAACTCATTCTCCTATGTTCGTGTGTGTGCGTGTACTTTGTAGTTGTGTGATCAGAGGGATCTTTGAGAAATGCTTGCTCCTGCTGTCTATTTCTCTCTGTTGCTGAATGCATTGTTAGGAGTGAATATATGGTGCCAATGGCTATTAACCCGAGTAACCAAAAGCTTCATTTTGGAGAGGGGTTGTTTGAGCATTGCAAAGGGAAGTGGACTGCTCGTCTTCTTTAGAATAGTTCCTTCTTGTTTTGCTGAGTGAAAAGGAAGAGGATGAAAGTATTGAGTCTAGAAATAATAAGCTATGCACTGCATGTCTTGCATGCATGGAGGATATGTCCTTGAGAGTTTTTCTTTAGATCAAGAACTGAATGCCTCTGCTTTAACAGGTAAAGGGAGCAGAGATCCAATTCCATCTTCCTGCATGCCTATAATTTTATATAATAGTAATGTCTACTGTCTGCAGTTTCATTACATTTTGTGCTGAGATGGAATTTCAAAGTTGCCTCCGTCTATTATTAGTTTGCAGTCCCCCTCCTCACTTCTCTTTCCTAATATAAATATTCCAGGTGTTATCAAATGGGAGGGGGGCCATGTGTTAGCATGAGAGTACAATGCCTTTTCTTCTATTAACCCTTGCTGTACATGTGCCTTCAAAACTGAACAGGCCTGTGTAAAATAGATTACATTCCTTGAAAGGAGAATAGGTTCTTTTTAATTGAAAGTGCCTTTCCCTCTCCGTCCCTCTCTCTCTCACTGCATTGTCTAAGGAACATACAAACACATATTAATCAATAAAGGAGCCCACTGAAGGCTAACACTGACCAATATTTCCAAAATCCCCTGAGCCACAGACAGTCTTTCACCAGAATAAATGTTATATATCATATTTGTAAAATATTCCAAAGAAATAGTCAAACATTAGCAATGTGCCATTGCTGAATTATGGGGCCTTATGTTTCAAGCCATGGGCTGATTAGCTGAGAAGGCGGCATTTGATTTCTTAAACCTCTTGTATTTTGGTCACACTTCTACTGCAAGGGCACTGCAATCGCCTTGCATTTCAACTAAATTGAATTGAAATTGTGTATGATAACCATTTATCACAGTCATGACATGTGAGTCATAGCCGTGACATGTCCTTACGCAGAAAAGAGGCAGCAAACTGGCCTGAGGCTAATTTCACAGTAGTTTAATTATTAAGAGACATCTTCCTTTCAAATGTATTTTTCTAAATGTATTCAGAAAGGGGAGGGGGAGAGATGGAAGCTCTAGACAGAGAAGATCTCTGTTTATCGACAGGGTAGTTTACAAGCAGACAGCTCCGCTGCAGTACATAGACAACATTTCTTCAGCTGATCTGGTTCATTAAAATGCAAGCTTACAACAGGCTCTCTTAGAGCTGCAGCTGAATAATCCATGGCTTTTTTCCCCCTGCAGGGCCACAGTGCACTTTGGGTAAATGGGACAATTCCAAGGAGAGTTTAATCAGAGAGTTGCAATCTGCATCTTTTGGGGAGGTGGATCTCTCCCTCCCTCTCTCCCCCTTCTCTCTCCCTCTCATTCTCTCCCCATAGCTCTGTCTTTACTAACTGGCAGGCACACCAGAGTAGTCCAGGCTTGTGGCCAGTGCTTAATTTCTAAAATGAGAGGCAAAGTGCCAACTTTCAGATGTGCCTGTAAGACCATCTTTATGGACATTCTAGATCATTAATTCTAAAGTACCTTTGCACTTGATCAACTGCAATAGTCATGGAGAAAGTCAAACTTGCTTAACAGTTGGGGGTGTCTTTATTAATTGCTCCCCATACACTTGACACAAATAACCTACTGCCCCCTAAAGCTGTGTAGAAAAACAATGAAAACTGAGACACCAGAGTTGGAATCATTGAGCAAAATCAAGGAATCCCCAAGTACACTTATGCAAATAAATAATGTAAAATAAATTGATATATCCTTGCTTTATTTGTTTCATTTATCCTGAATAGGATTCCATTGACATGGAACCTGGGATAATTTCTGCAGTAGAACTATAAACTGTCCTGCTTTGACATTTGTAATACTCCCAGTTTCCACCATCATTAGGAGAGTACAAGAAATCAGTTGTTTCAAAAAGGAATGACATGGGACGATGTGACATGGCAAAACCCAGCATCTTTTTAATATATATATGTATATCTGTCTGTCTGTCTCTCAGTGTAAATTAAAAAAAAAAAAACAGAAGCCAATGGTGCAATCACACCTGTACTGAGGACCTAGTGGCTGACTCAAGACAATCTGCTGTCCAAATTAAAGGTCAGTTCCACATACTTGCACTCATTAGCCAGACTGGTAGCTGACTCTTTTGTCAACACCAGGGATGAAAGAGTGAATATTTCCCATTTCACTGAGGAAGCACATGGTTGCATAATGTCGTGTCCCACTACTCTGTGGCTGTCAAGAAAACACACATCCACTGTCCATGATGTTTATTGGAACACATGAGATTAGTTAACAACTGCTGCTAGAGTCAATAATCTGCATCAACCATATGGTTATATAGCAAAACACAATAATTCATTACAATCCATGCACAATGACCATTGGTAGCTCCTCCAGGTTCACACCCCCTAACTTCTAGGTTGTTTTCTTTTGTTGAATTAGCCCCTCTCTGACAGTTATTTTGATCCTTTGAATTTCCTGTCATGTCCTTTGATATTCTGACTACTTTCTCTATCCTAGTAACCTACAGGCTAATCCTAGTAAATCACCCATTGATTGCTATCACTCAAACACAAACAAATGTTTCCTAGCTAGGCTGGTCAAATGCTATTTACTTCCCCAGCCAATAAACAGTGCCAACCATTTGTTAACACCTTGAGTCTCTAAGAACTTTCTGTTATGTTCCTATTCACCCATGTCACACCCAGTACATCCTACACGCATACACATTTCCCACATCCCATATACAATAACATGGCACGGAGAGAACACAACATGACACATGGTATATACAGTTCTGATTTCCATGCCTTTCAGCATTTTACAGATGAAAACTGGAACACCTATGGCCATGTAAAATAAGAGTGTGGTCAAGGTGGAAAAGTTATTAAGGAGGAAGAACACATAAACTTGGCAGAGGATGCAGCAATTTGCTTCTGCCTGAATCTACTGGAAAGGGCAAGATTTCACCCCCTCCTCTCCTCTTCTCCCAGCTGAGTTAATGTTTGAACTCCTTTTGCAACAACTAAAGTAAGCTGAGGACAAAGTTGGGGGAGGTTAGGCAAACAGAGAGGAACTGGGACATTTTAAAAGCAGCCGGAAAAGTGAGGCAACAGAGAATTAATCAGGACTGTCCCTGTCAATTCAGCATATTTGGAAGTTATGGTCTTCTGACAGCTCCAATTGCTTCTCAGGACCCCCATCCCCCAGCATCAGCCTCCTATGTGGGAGTAGCTCCACTCCGTCAGGCTCTGCTTTGTGTTAGAGCCAGTAAGCCAGATGTAAATGGGAATAGGGCTTCTCTGTCTTTTTGTAGTGATGTATGAGAGTTATGTCACTTTTATCCTTGCCAAAAATGTCCTCTTTCTAGCTATGAAAAGTGCAGAAGCTCCATCTTCCACTGAAACTGGCCTCTTCACAGGCTACAGAATGCAAGCTTTGAATGACTGTACTCAAGCAGACATGTCTTTAATACTGCCTATTTGTACAACTCTGGTAGGAAAAAAGTGAACGATGAATAACAGGTTATCCATTATAAAAAAGATATAGAACCATCTTTATTTACAAAAAGATGGGTAATAAAAGAGTTAAGGATGTTGGGGATGATAGGAGTTTCAGCCCCACAGAAAAGCAGCAGAAAACCCAGAGTTCAGCGAGCCAACAGCAGCAGCCTTGTTCCCCAGTAAGGATACTCACACACAGAGGAGTTTCTTCCAAAACAGGAGGCACTTTATCTTGCAGCAAAGTTCCGTTATATACAAAACATAGGACAGATGGACAAAAGCTTGCACCACGTTTGGTCAACAGACAAATACATGCTGGCGTTGCTTTGTTATATACATATCTGCAACCAATCAGGTAGAGGTTTGCACACCTCCCTCTACCATCTGCACACGACCCCAGTTTCTTATGCAACCTTGCAATTACCCACAGCTGGGGCATGATGCAACATCTTTGCAGTGGGCTGATCATTTTCCCAGGGTTCCCTGCCTGGAATCCCTGACAAAGGAGCCACTGGCCAATGACAGTTTGAGTCTCTCTGGTCAGATCATGGTAAGAAGGTATTGAACATTTTCAGCTTTGTCATTAGCTTCAGTGACACCACATAGGGATGACTGAATGGGTTAGGCATTATTTCTCTGTGGTGCTCCTTTTTTAAAATTTGACTTTCATTATCAGGTCGAGTAAAATTGTTAACTTGGTGGCTACCTCAGCTCCACTGGAACACCTCCCCCTGGTCTCCAACGATTCCCTGTGAAATTGATTCCCTTCATTTACATCGGTCTCAAAATACATCACAAATCCAGCAACCTGCAATTCTAGGTTCAAAAACATCATCATCCTGGCTTGTTTATTTACATAAAGACAGTATCAGATGGGCAATGTGGCAACACACAGCTCATCCACACTGTGGTTTATTAAACTAAGATTCCTAACATTGTTACATACAAACATTATCTTTATATTAATACAGCATTGTATCTTTAAGCCTATGTCTTTCAAACACAGGAGAATGAAAGGTAGAAGGGCTCATTAAAAAAGGGATGGGAAAAGTCCGGTCCTCCATACATAGTTAGATTGCAACTTCTATCAGCCTTAGCCAGTGCAGCCAATGGGGAGAAATGTTGGAGGTTTCAACTCAACAACATCTAGAAGGTTGCATTTTGCCTCACTCAGGTATTAAAAGGTAAATATTTGTTTCTATAAGTATTAACAGAAGATATCTATACTTATCTCATGCTGATTATGAACAAGACCTTTTCTAATGAATTTCACAACTTTTTCAGTAATTCTATAAATATGGGCAGTGAACTATGACAATGATATATTGCTTATTCATTGGGAAGAACTTTTGCATGCTTACAAAAGGATTCAAGATGAGTGGCCCTGTCTGAACTATAATGAAATATAAATAACTTTTTAATGTACAAATATATAGAATTAATTTTAATTAAAATTGTGCTGGGAATTGTATTTGCATCTAACATTGTTTCAAGACTGAGGCATCAGCTACCCATAAAATTAAATGCTTTATTAAGTAATGCTTCTAAGTAATATGAAAAACCTGCAGCTCTCTAGTTTTCATGATAGCTTGGCAGACATGATACAAATGATGGTGACTTGCAGAATTTCAAGATAAACATTTTGTTCTGCCTGCAAGTCAGCAAAAGAGCATTAACTTACTATGTAAAGCAGTCTTCTCGTTAAAGAAAATGGATTAACATTCTCACAATCACCAGTACAAGAAGTAGGGTCAGCATAACAAAGCAGTAGTCAGAGAATCTAATGTTAGAATTAAAAGCTATACTTCTGAGGCTGATGATCTATTAGACGGAAACCTTATTATACCAAAACAGGGTAAAAACCTGAGGTGAATGAATAATTACTTATTTGTATGGCTGTAAGATTTATACATTGTACCAAAACGCATCCAGAGTTTTCCTAGAAATACTTAGTAAGATCAAGCTAGATGCAAACATATCTTTGCTTTTAATATATAATTTTTTTTGAATGGCAATATCATCTAGGAAGTGGAGCTGCTATCCATAGGTCTATAGCAGGCATGTAAAGGGGATTAAACACTTGCTTTCCTGCTACAGCCACGTGGAAAATCTTTCTCTCCATCTGGTCCCAATTTTTTTTCTTTTTTTAAAAAAAAGAAATATCAGGTGCTATAGTCTCTATTTCAGAGGACAAAACTGACAAAACCACCTCTGAGTATTCCTTGCCTAAGAAAATGCTATTGAATTTATGGCCATAAGTTGACAGGCAAGTTGAAGGCATATACACCACACACACCATAGACAGTTTGGCCTTTTGCCTCTCCTGCCCCCACACAGAAGAAACGCTGGACTGGAATTCTGGGGATTGGCAGAGGCATGTTGCTATCTGAGGTTCCAAGGATCATCCAACTCCAAGATCCCTCAAAGTTTCTCACCCCACTAACACATTCTTATCAATTAATATTGGGTCCTAATTTAACGGGATAATGTTTATCATATTGTCATGATGAAGTTAAATATGTTCCTTTTTAAACCATGGCTGAGTTGAAGCTCCAGGTCCAGATCTGAAGCATGCAGTTTATTATAGTTCATCAAGAGCTTTATGGGATGTCTACCAGCATCACTCTCCAATAGCATTTTCAGAGGCAGCCAAGCCTTCCAGCTGAATATTGCATTTAAGGAGACTACATTTTTGATGACTGAAATATCCAGACATAATTTATTATAAAATGAATAGAAAGACTCCCTTAAATCCTGAAGGCTCTATCAGTATTTTAACATATTGCAACCTATATTCCAATATATGTGCAGCAGGAAGGGTTCTATGTACAGGACCCAGTAGTTTACTTCTGCTGGATCCTGTTGCTTCTGTCTGAATTGATGTGCTCTCCTCCTTCTGGTAGTTCATCCTTGAAGTCTAGAAATCTGTTCAAGAGAGCTGGAAACCCCCTGGAGCAGTTTTGGCACCAGAGAAGGAAATGGGAAAATTTGTGCTCTTATAGGCACTGGATACTAAACATTGTTATTATGTGCCTTCACATCAGCTCCAATTTACAGCAATCTTATCACAGAGTTTTCCTGACAAGTTTGGTTCTGAGCAGGTTTCTATTGCTGCCTTTGCCTAATGCTGTGTCTGACTTAGCAAAGTCACCGAGTGAATTTCCATGGCTGGGCAGGGAATTGGACCTTCATCTCCTGGAGTACTGATCCAACACACAAACCGCTTCTCTGCACTGGCCGAATACTAAGGCCATTTCCACCCTACACTGTTACAGTGCTATTATTCCACTTTCAACATCCTGTGGAATTCTGAGGTTTGCAGTTTAGAGGCCAAAGAGCAATCTGGCTGAGAAGTCTAAATGCTCCTCCGTCAACTGCAAACCCCAGGATTCCATAGGATGTTGAAAATGGAATAACAGCACTATAACAGTGCAGTACAGAAATGGCCTAAAGTACACCACTGAATCTTGGTAAAAGGTGAGAGAATTGGATCAGGCCTAGAGAGTGAGCAAAAGGGAGTGTGCAAAGAACAATGCTATTTGAAATGTATATTTTGCCAGTCAACTGTTTGCTTTTTTCTAAGCAATCTGAAAAGAGTTGTGCTTAGTAAAAAAAAAAGATTTTTTATATATTCTATCTTTTTGTAGATTGACTGCCCTTCTCTACACACAGACCCTATGCAGACACTAAATTCTGGGAGCAATCAACATGTGAAGGAAGGAGCAGACTTATTCCTGCTGGCCAACCTAGCTGGCTTCTACACAATGGCTAGAAGTTCTGCACAGAGCCTATGTACATCCATAGATCATACATGCATACTGGTTCAGCAAAAGAAGCAATTGACATGTAGACATCAGGTGGCAGGGTTAGTTGACATGATCCAGCTTATGCCTCCACATTGTCTGCAGCCAGAACTGTCATCTATCCATAGTTTTTGTTTACCGTTTCCTTGGAAGTTTACAGTCCACACAATTATGTCACCTTTCCCATTGTAATTTCCTATGCTGTCTCCTATAACTGACTTCTTTAGAGGTTTTCTGAAAATAAATATTAAATAGTTTTAATTCACCCAGATTTTGTTGTCAGAAGGCACTGGTTATCCAATATAGTGATGTCACTGTAAAAAATATTGCTTTGTTTCCAGAACAGTAGTTGAAACATTTTTAGGCATAGTAGTTTCAGACTCTTTAAGAGTATTTTACAAATATTGAAATGAGCCTGCTTCAGATTGCCATAAACAGTGATAATACAAGTGGTATAGCTATCATTTTATCTCAGATAAATGCAGGAAAAGTACTCTGAATTATTTTAACAAAAAGAGTCTTGTGGAAACCTTCAAAACAAACAGACTTATTTTAGCAGAGTGCAGTGATCACCATGGCCCTTTTCGCATGGTATGCAAAAGGGCTCCTGGAGTGTCGTGGGATTGTGAAGAGCGATCTGCACGATATACTCACAATCGCCCAGCGCTCCAGGGTAGGGCAGGCACTGCTCGCGCACTTTTTCATTTTTGGCTTTCAGCTGAAAATGGTGCACAATTGCACATTGCTCCAGTGCCCCATGTGCACTTGCTGTGTGTGCAGAGCCTCTGGAGCCATGGCAGTCACGCTTCCTGGCCCAGCGAAGCCTGGGAAACTCCCAGGCTGCGCTGCAGAAGGAAGAGGTGGGGCTCTTGCGCTGCCTGCTTTGGAGCAGGCAACTCGTGCAGAGCTAAAGCAGCAGGGATGCAGGAGCCTCTCACTGGAGGCTGCTCGCACGATCCCCACACCCCAGCGCTGAGAAAAGGTGAGTTGCAGAAAGGGCCCATGATCTCATCCCCACAACCATATACATTTTATACATGGTATAAGCTTTTGCAGCTTACAATCAATTTCCTTTGATTCATGGAGTACCATATTTGAGCCAGATATATATGTATGGCTCAAATATGGTATTCCATGAATCAAAGGAAACTGATTGTAAGCTGCAAAAACTTTTAAACGAGCCACAAGATTCTTTTTTGTTATGCAGGTACAGACAAATGTGGCCACCTCTTTGAACACTTGCTCAATTCTTTTGTGTTCTGTGAAGAAAAATAAAGTCATGGACAAGACCAACATTGGCCCTAATGAGGTTAGTTCCTGAGTCTTAATCTTAAAAACCTATTTGCCAGACATATAGGACATGTCAGTCATGTCAACTACCACTCATGTACAAATCAGATTTTAGCTGTTCCATCCCACAAGACCAACAACTCCCTCATTCTTTGAGGATCAGTGAGCCCTGTTTTTAGACTGTGGGCTGCCTGTCTACCATCCTAGGTGGCCATTCTAACAACGATGTAACACAAAGATTTGGTACATGGCATATCCTATTTTCCTCCCTCACATCCTCTCTTTCTAAGTTTTGGTTTTAGTCATCTGTAAGCTGCTCTGAGAGCCCTTCTGGCTGTAGAACAGGATATAAATGCTACAAATCAGTCAATTAATCTTCAGTTGGGGTTCCTCCCATTCCTCCCACAGTATCTGTGTAGCATTTTCAGGGGGACGAAGGAGGTGCTACAGGGAAAAGAGAGGGGAATATCTGCTTCCACCAAATCTGATTTACACACCTCAACCTGAATTCAATACATTGCATTTGACCCCTTTCCAAACATCCTAGTACAGGCTCACAGAAAACTTATCTTCATGCTCATGCTAGCACCACTCTTCCCCATCCTTTGCTAATGAAACAATATAAGCATTATGTGCTGTACATTTCAACTGGTTATTATATAAAGTAGACCCCATGGCAACTTGGAATTCCATGCTCCAAAGAGGAGTATGAAAGTACATTCAGGGCTAAAATTCAAAACATTATGATGCCCTCCACCCATGAGATTCTGAACCATAGAAGAATGGATCAGATAACTCCCATTCCCCTTTTAATATGCTACAAAAGGCCTCCCCTCAGCACAGTTAAACATAAAGGCATCATTGTTACATAATACTGCTAGATGAAAACTAGGTAAGCCAATTTGCTAGGAAGCAATCATTCTGAAAGAAAAAAAGGCAGTAACTATGTTGCTTTCCCACTCTTCAAATTAGCCAAACATGAAAATAAATTGAGACCTATTATATTAAAACGGCAACAGCTATAGTATTAATGATTAGGACCCTACATAGCAAGATTCAAATTTCCTTACACAGTGTAAACTAAAAAAAAAATGTTCTCTTGTTCTTTGCAAACAGAAGTATGCAGAGGGTTAGGTGGTGATAGCACACCTGCTTACAGGGCATAGCCATGCAAAAATCAGAGCGTATTTATTTCCAGAAATGCCTGTTATTTCAGCAATTCATGCATCAGTGAATCTATATTGCACTTTGAAGATAAGAAAAATAATCCTTTATTACTGAATAGAAGACTACTATGCACCGTGTAGATGGAAGATCACATGGCTATTTTAATCTTGCCTCTATGGTTCTGCCTTGTACTCATTTAAAAATATTTTCAGAGAAAGACTGCAATTTTGCCCCTTTCACTGCAAAGCCAATAACAATACTGATAAACCGTAATGGGTAAAAGCATAACAAAAACTAATACTACATTTAAATGAAAAGAATACCTTGAAAATACAGAGCACCTTAGCTGAATGGAGTTAGTAAACCAATGCATATATGCTTGGTGAAATGTTATATCTTGTGAATATTGTAAATAAAGATTATTAGATTTTCTCATGAAACCACCTTATCAAGATTTCACAGTCTTTTGTCATATACTGTTTGGGAGACAAGATTTAATTGTAAGACTCAGCATTCTCCTGCACCAGCTACACACCTGCTGCCATTTTTTCTGAACAAATCATAAGAGGCTCAACAATGCAACTATTCATGCTTTTAATAAGCAAACTTTACCTGACAATGTTTATGTGTGTTTATCACCCAGAGTTCTATTTATTTCAACGAGTGCTTGTTGCAGGGGCAAACAACAGGGAGGAAGAGACCAATGTCAACCTAAAACTGTGTTAGGGACCAATAGCTACATTTTCTTTCAAAATAAAGGTGGTCAGGTTAAGCAGGAAAAAATTATTTCCCTACAACTTCCCTCTGACCTGCATGCACATCTATAAGGTGCAGAAGACTGGTCTGAAAAGTAATTTTGTTGCTCTTTTCTCTTGGCTCTCTCCTCCCTATAACTTATTATCATCATTAATCACTTCTTGTTTAAACAGTGCTGTGGTAGCAACTTTTTGTTGTTTTAATTAAATTAATTTCAGTAAGTTAGAACAGCAACTAAAAGTTTGCTTCTTTTACTTTTTTTTTTATAAAAGAAATGTATTTGAAACATGTAAAAAAACCAAATGAACCCCCCACAGCAATGTATTAGGATCAGTGAGTAAAACATGCTCATTAACATGCTTATTAAAAAAATAATATTATCAGTCATATTACTTTTAAAATACTCAGAAAGTAATATGTTACTTATAAAATTATTTGTAAGGTGTTATTGCCAAACTTTGAGCACAAAGCGAACCACTGTCAAGAGTTTCTGGTAGGGTTAAGACATGGTCTAACTGAATATCATAAAGCAGCACAGAAAGTAAGTTTGCTTTTTGTTTGGCATTGGAACCATGAATCACTATGCACAAAGTTCATATATATCTATTTGTACAAGATGAAACAGAAGACAGGTGCAAGAAACGTCCACATTTCCACACATGAATTTAACAGAGGAAAGAAAAGGCAGGCACAACAAGCTGTACATAATGACAGTTAGAAGTAGGAGACAAGTCCAGACAGCAGTAACCCAATCTCTGACCTAATAATGGGATCAAGATCACTTTGGTACTCACTGTGGACAGTTTTCAACTGGCAAAGGAAATGCTTTTCCCTACTGATAGCTCTCCTGGCCTGTTTGGCAAGAGTCTTGTACTGGCTCCATTTGTTTTCCCCACAGCATCACACTAAGCAAATTAAGTTCACAGCCTGGTTGCACTTTTGGACTCTGGCTAGCTGTTGGATGAAGAAGTGGCAGGAACTGCCAAGAGCCTGTTCTTTCAGTTCCATCATATTCATCAGATAGATAAGCTCAAGTAACCATCACCCATATGTTTGAAACTTACCAGTAAAATCATGAACTTTGTAATGGATGGCCTTAAAGGACATTCAATGCAAGATGCAATTACGTACCTCCTTTGTGGGGCAGAGTGAATTCTAGGATCATACCAGATGGATCTTGCATACTATTTTGACAACTATATGTCTTCATGGGGCAATTAAAGTTATTTATTGGCCCTTTTATGATGTAATCTTTTTTTATATATAACTAAGCCCTATGGAATGCAGTGGGACTTACTAGTGCATAAATATCCACAGGACTGTGCTATTAAATTAGTCAAAAATCCACCCTACCTCTCTCCATATGAACACCATTCAGTGCTCTTCATCCTCTTGTGAATTCTGCAGAAACAGTCTCACTCCGTATCTTCATACCATTCACTTCTTTCAGAAGTCATTCCACAAGACTGGAGAGCAATCCTAGTAAACAAAACCTCCTATATTTTAAAGATATGGATGGTTCAATCCTTTGCATATTTACTCAAAAGTCAGTCCCATTGTATTCCATTGAGCTTGCTTGCTGTTAGCATTTACAACCTAAAGGTGAAAACAATACTCCCGTCAAAACCTAAAGTTATTGTTATTGATGTTATCTGGTTTTGCTTTGATTTGCTTTGGTTTGTTTTGCACTGTTTTGTTTTAAGAAAGTGCCTGGCACTACATTTATCTGGAAAACAGGAATTGCTCCCCTTCTTAGAAATGAAACTTTATTCTCAAAATGGTTATTACTATGCATTCCATTCCACAAAGGCTGGCTGCAAGAAATGCAAGTAGTGGGGCATATTTTTAATAATTCATTGAGAAGTCTGGTAGTCATGTTATGACATGAAGACTAACAAATGTATTCTCAAGTAAAGTTTTATGGGCAAATTTTCACAAAAGTTTATACAGTAATAATCTTAAAGGTTCTAGAGGCCTCTGTCTCTGCTTACCTCCTTATGTGTAGCACACTAACACAGCTACATTTCCAAATTAGAGACGAATAAAAAAATTAAAAATATTTGAAAAATGGTCAAAATCTCTCCCCCTCCCCCCACCGTTGAGAAACTGTGACGAGAGGAATCCCAGCCTGATGAGAATCTTTGCAGTTCAGAAATTATTCTGCATGAAATTCACACATGGTTGTTTTGCATAAAAATCAGCATTTTCCAAGCAGCCTTTTCTATGTGGAAAATAGTATTTCAATGCAGAAATATTAGTTCTTGTGCAAAATACATTGTTTTCTGCACATAAAATGCTGCTTTCCATGCAAATCAACCATGTGCAAATTTTACAGAAAATAAATCCCCAGTTACAGCATGTTATGTGCAGAAAACAGATTTTTCTACAAAACAATATTTCTGTGGCCATTTCCACACAGGGTTTTTAAAACGGTGCAGACCATCCTCCAGGGAGGATGTCTGCACCTGGGAGCGGACTGGGTCGGACCTACTTAATGTAGATCCACACCCCAGCCCGCTCCGGAATGACCCCAAGTGGTCATCCAGCGTGCTTTTGAAAAACTTGTTTCTTTAGGTTTTTCAAAAGCACAGAGCGCACCAGTGCAAGCCTGTTCCCTTATGCAGATTCGCAGGCTCGCATTGGTGCGAGCCTGCGATCTGCTGGGGGCGGGCTTTAGGCTGGCGAGCTTCAGCGGTTGGTCAAGAGCCTTGACCAACTGGAAGCCACCATTTTCGTCCCTAGAGCAGTGCAGAGCGGTGGCCACGCACTGCTCCGGAGCAGCGTGGACCAGACCGGGGAGCCCAAAAGTCCGGTGAGTAGCATCACGGGGCGATTCCCTCGCCCCGTGCAGAAATGGCCTGTGTTGAAGTATTATTTTCCATGCAGAAAAGACTGTGTCTTGCACAGATTTCTGCACAAAATCACCATATGAAATTTTTCACACAGTAAGTCCCAAATTGCAAACAGTGTTCAAAATCTGTGTGGTTTTTGTAGACTTTCTTGCAGCAGGAAGATAATTGTTGAAATTACTCATTGCTACCTCAAAGAAGAAACTTAGTAAATTACATCCCTATTCTGAATGTTTTCAGTAACTCAAAGTCTGTTGGGAAAGATCCTGCACTTATAAGAAGAAAAATAAATAGATTAGTGATATGAAACATAAAGTATTATTCAGACACTGACACTAGCACTACGAATACTGTGCTTGATACTGGAAATAGTTTTTTTAAATAAGCTGATATAACTCAGAGTTGCCTTTTGCTCAAGTGTCATCTCTGGTGAAAGAGATTTTGCAGGTTCCGACATACTGAACAGGGAGGAAGGGAGAGAGAAGCATCTCTTTCTGAAAATCTCTTTGGCCAAATAACCCAAAGCAGGGAGTTAATAGAGACAAACATACACAAACATATCTAAGAATTTTTGTTACCACCTTCAACCGTGAAAATCTGCCTCCAGATTCAGGCTAGGGATTGCTACTTTGTTATTCATAAAAAAATGCTACATTTTAAGATCAGCAAGCACCTCTCTCCCCTCCCCAAAATCAGTTGAAACCCTCTATATACTCATACTCATCTCCATCTCAAAACCCTGACCTTGGGGCAGAGGAGGGTGAAACAGCATTTTTTTTCTAATTCAGCTAATCATTTTGTTTCTGCCAAGTAATGGAAATATAATTGTCAAAATTCCTTGAAGGAAACTAACACTTTCTGTGCTATTCCTACCAAATAGAGGGAACCCTTGATAGAGAATAGTGTACAAAAATCTGTTGCCCACAAGGAAGATGGGACTTGCAATCCTAGTCCAAAATTGGGAAGAGTGCACATCTTGCAAGACTATATTTACCCTGATTCTGTTGGTGAGGATTTTAAAAGTATTCGCTTGCTTAGATGATCATCTTTCTTCAAATTCTTACAACCTACCCTGCCTCCACTCAGCGGTGTACCTACGGGGAGACCAAACTGAGGTTTTTGTCCCTAAATAAGAATTCTGCCCTACCCACAATATTTTCCTTCTGTTCCTACATCTTCTAGCATTGCAATAACTTAAAACCTTAGTTTAAAAGTTGAGCATCTTGAAATATAATTTAGGCATCCAAAGAAAAAGAGCAGTCAAACTTCCCAACGGAATATGAGCATAGCAAATATGAAAATTCTAGGTATGAATAATTTTCAAATTCTCACTCTCTGGAATGCTAGTAATTTGGAGAATGAGGAAAAATTTCAGTTGTGGTGACAGAATTCTTAATTCGGGGAGCAATGCTGTCATTCTGCCTTTCCCCATAACACTTCAGTCCCAACACTTCAGTCCCCATAACACTCCAGATTCTACAGATTTTCAAGTTCAATTATGTAATGGCCACGGGAGGTAAGTACACCAATTTTCTTTATAAAGCTGAGAGGATTAGCATTCCTCTAAACATCTTCTATAGTCTCTTTGAACAAGCTGTACATTTGATACAATTTTAAAATTATATTGTACAAGGTATATATCAGAGATTATGAAATTCAATAATGTGGCACTTCTGTGTGGCTTCTGTGACATCTGCAGCTTGCATAAGTATATTCATTTATATTAAAAATTCTGATGGGATATGTTTTTCATTTGGGGGAGAAAAGTTACCATAAGTTTCCTGTGTCCTTTCCAGAACTTTTCCAGAGAAGATATGGATTGCACTGGCATTAATTATGACACTGTCCTCCAACATGACTACATCCCCAACCCTCTCTCTTATGAAAGAAAGCAGCAGTTTGTCAGACCTCCTGGACTTGTCGTAAAATCTGTTATTGTTCTCCTTGTGTTCCTTAACAAAATCCATTGGAAATGCCATCTTCACAGATAGTACACAATAAACTGAGTTTTAGCAGCTATACTAATTAAAACAATGCCAAATCACTTTGGAAGCCTTTTATTTGGCAGTAGCACTTAATCTTCCTTCTGTCTCCCCATGAAAATCTTAATGACTTGTAGGAGTTTGCAGGAGAATTTATTGCCAGTAGAACAGGAGGCCACCCCTTCTAAGCAATCTGAATACAGTATCTTCTTTTCTCCTAGCTTTTTAAACCTCACGAGATTACCACCTACAGTATTTCACTGGCCAGTCCACTAGTTATGTACACATATCAGTTATCCTTAGATACATAGCCCAAATGTAAACAAAGACAGTCGTGCTTGTTGCATTTGAAAAAGCTGGAGTATTAAAGCAACTAATTCTGCCCGCTACTGTTCTTACTGTTCTCTTGCATTTGTTATGCTGAGATAATCCAGTTTGACCACTGATGGCTAGAAATGCCAGGTGGAATTCCAGCTGAAATTCAGGGGCAAAGAGCCAGAGGTTCACACAGAACTGTGCTAGACAAGGGTGGATTCTTAGCAAAATCTAGCGGATACTGTTGTTGTTCTGAAGGTTCCAGTGACACAGTACAATGCACTGTACATGTGCAGTGGCCTCTAGTGCTCCTGTAATTTGGTGTCATCATCACAGCATACACAGAAATCTGAATACCTTACATGTACTGTGAATGCTAGAGATGTCTTTGAGGCAAGATCAACTATGTCACTGAATCTGATCTCTAATTATGGCAACAAGAAGAAAGAGCAAACAATTCTCTCTTAGAGGGTTTTTCTTGTCTTTTTAGTTACAGTTTTCTCTTCCAAAACTTTTTAGATGCCATTCTCATAGCAATAAGCACAAACAGTCCAAGAGCTTTAACTCTCCAAGGGCAAAAGGCAAGATGGTATTTCCCCATTCTTTGTACCAACTGAATTGGCAACTGAGGCCAATTGTATTGGCAAATGAATTTTAATTTCTTATTTCAACAGTGGTGACAGAACAACGTTCCTCACTGCAGCTGAGGTTAGGAGATTACACTAGAGGTTTGAGGATAAGCTATGTGGCACATGCAATTTGAGGTTCCAACATCTTTCCAGAGCTCCTCCGCATTTGCTTCCTTACTCTCCCTAATCTCCAATCCAGTGAACCTACTGACTAAGTAGATTAAATTCATGAATCACCAGTATAACTAGAGACTTAGCAGTAGGAAAGACTTTTTTTAAAGGTAAACTCTGTTACCAATAGTGCATAAGGACAGGAGCAGTGGCATGCACGTTTTGTTGACTAAATGTGTCAAACTAGTACAGCCTAAAACGAATTTCTTTAAACTATCAAGGTGTCATATATCTGATTTTCAAAGTATTAGCTCACAGAACATCAACAGCTTTCAAAGACTGTGGGGTTTAGTGTTTTGTTTTCCATGTCATAATTTTGCTTTCAAAAGTGCAATTCAAGCAGAATACCAGGTTGGCATTAGTGTTTCATTGAATATGACTTTTGAAATAAAAATTTTAACAATATTAATGTTACACTCTTAAAATAGCATAAAATCAATTCCAGTAACAGTAAACTTTCCATTTGGTACAAAGAGTATTTAAAAATATACTAAATATACTAATATACTAAGTCATAATGCAATGTTGTAACATAATTAGAACCAATCCTATTAATATAACAAATTTCTTACAATAACAGTTGCAATAACAGTTGCCCTAGCTGACTTTCCCTCAAATCACACAACAGAAATCTGATCCACAAAAACCTTTAGCACTTTGCAGTTTTGGGACAAGAGCATTGCACTATTCACTTGAATTCCCATGCAAATTGTCCACCATATTAAAATCACGTACGATCTCCTTTTACACACATAAGTTTATACCGGACATCCAACCATTCAAAGATGAAGTGTCTAGCTACATACTTCATAGATCTTGTGATAAGAACCATGGTAGTATTTCTCTGTGGGCACGTGTTTGAGTCACTAATAGTGACTTCCTCTCATAGCTTTGTGTTAATCCATTTAATCGGGATGTAAGTACCACTGAGTGCCAGCATGATGTAGTGGTTTGAGTGCTGGACTACAACTCTGAAGACTAGGATTTGAATCCCTGCTCTACTGGGTAACCTTGGGCAAGTCACATTCTCTCAGCCTCAGAGGAAGGCAAAGACAAACCTCTTCCAAACTAATCTTGCCAAGAAAACACATTAGGGTAGCTATAACTTGGAAATGACTTGAAGGTACACAACAACAACAACAACAACAACATATTACATAATAAAACTATGTAAGTTGAAGATTCAGACAGTCTCTGTGTACATGCACACAAATACATTTATACAAATTATAATCATGCTATCAGAATAAAGGGCCAAACACACCAGATTTCAGCATACCCAACACCAGCATTCCATGTTTTCAATCACTGCTAAAAGGACCCGTGAAGTATCAATAAAGTAAAATGTGACTGTATTGTTAGGTATTAATTTAAATGAAAGAGTACAATGTTGGAGAATTGTACCTTTGCTGGGGGCATGGACCAGAGAAAGTTACAGTACTTAAAGGTCAAAACTGATCTTTCCAGAGTGTATAGTTAAGACGATTATGAGAGAAGATTCATCCTTATATACTAAGGCAATAAATCCAAATGGTTAAAATATGGTGGATGAGAAAGCAAGCATTATATTAGCTTCTATCCTCGGTTTGGAAAATAGTGAAGTGCTAGCCACTAGGAATCTACTGGCTGAAGGTTTCTGGATGAAAAGAATATAAGCCAATAGCCAGTGGCGTTCATTCTGGAGTTCACAGTTGAAAAGGAGAACAGATGAGTGTAGGATAAGTCAGAAGAGCTTGGAAAAGCTTGAAGACTTCAGATCAACAGTAGAAGCTTAAAGCTAAGGAAAGCCATAAGATAAGGATGAACCTCTCATGAATTAACCTCGAAAGGTTTGCCGGTGTGGAGAGGAAAACTGAAGAAACAATGTTGAAAAGAGAGCTGTGGACAGAAGATCATTGAAAGACAGTGATGGCAGCAGTGCTGAAATGAGGATATTTTTATTATAAGGAGGGTAAAAGTTTTGAAGTTATGTAACAAGTTCTCAACAAGAAGGTTTGGAAACTGTGGAATTCAGCAACTGGAGATGGGATCCTTCCATTACACATGTAGTTTGTATGCAATCGTGTGGTAGTAATAAGAGCATTGTTGTACCAAATTCTCACAGGAAGTCTCTATAATGTTGTGTAGGAACATGGTGGTATATACACACACCAGATCATGAGATGTTCCACACCAGCATTCCATGTTTTCAGTCATCATTAATTCTAGCAGGATGTCATCTATCCAATAAAAGCAGCTCAATAAATTTTATCAGGCAACTAAGCCCTAAACGGTGGTCCACAGCTGGCACGTCAAAATTGCTTAGTTTGCATCTTTAATGCTGAGCTGCTAGCACTTCTTCAAAGAACTAGAATTCTGCTTTTGAGGGGAAGGTTCAATTTATTTTTTAATTTATTTATTAAAATATGTATACCCCACCCTATATAAAAAGTTTTCAGTGCAGCTTACAAATAACATTGAAACAGATCAAATAGTTTAAAAACAGCAAAATCATTTAAATAAGCTGGAAACATATTAAACAACCTAATGAGTTTAAAAACACATATTTAAAAGATTTCAAAGTTTTTAAAACACTGTTTAACAGTATTTGGGTTCAATTAATGTGACCAAAAAGCCTTGGAGAACAAACAGGTTTTAACCTGGCACCTAAATGAAGTGTTGATGCCAATTAGGCTTTCAGGGGGAGGGCAATCCATAGTCGGGGTGCCATGGCTGATAAGGCCTTCCCCTGTGTCCCAACACAGTGTATTGACCTAACTAGGACATGTTAGAGACCCCCCGCCCAGCAGACTTTAACTCTTAGGCAGACACTTAGGGAGAGGGGCACCCCCTCAAGTACTGAGGCCCTAAGCTGTTTAGGGCTTTAAATATCGTTGGCATGTAGGGAAATATTCTAACTATATCATCATCACAGAAGTCTCCAGACAGTGCTTTTTCATCTCTACCTGTATCCATGTTCTCATTAACCTTGAATATATTCTTTGAGGAAGTTACTCCTTCTATTAGATGGTTCTAGTTTATCAGCTTTGTTTCCCAAAGGTCCTTAAGTTGGTAATATGTTAACAGATTTCAAAAACTTAGCTCACAGTTCCAAAGAAATTTGAAGAAGAAGCAGCAATATCAGGTTAGAAACAATAATGTAAATAAAAATAATGTTGATAATGAGCTATCTTTCACCCTGATTCTTGATACAGACAGAATTTCATTTTGCTTTTTTCAGATTAATTGTGCTTGATCTCTCAAATCTCAGTATCATTTATGCCTCTCTTTCTTCCCAACAGGTCTTCTTCCCAAAGAGGACTTGGAGTTTTAGATTCCTCACTAAATTAAAAATAAAAGTAAAGGTAGCTCATAGGTTGATAGTACTCTAGAATTTGCTCATGTTTTTGTTCAGAGTCTGGACATAATAATCAGCAGTTTCCTCCTACTCTGGTTTAATGATGGCTGTCATTCAATTGCTCAGCTAAAGAAAGCCAACAGCACAAATCCCCTTCTGGATGTCGCATATATACCATGTTGATGCTATATACTCCCAAACAACCAATGGGTTCCCATGGCCTGTTGCACAGGTGTATTCCAGACATGATAGGAGTTTTGATACTCTGTCCTTCACCCACGGAAGCAGGACTGTGCCCTTTGAATCTCAAATAAAGTTCAAAATCTACCCCACACACACACTTTACCAAATTACCAAGTATCTCACAACAATAGAATATAGGAGAGATTAATCCAATTTGAGCTTTTATATCAAATTTAAATTACATAAAATTTTATCTCAAATACAAATTCCTTAATCAAGGAAAACACATTCCTGAATCTACCAGACCTGAGCAGGGCAGTTGCTGACATGGTGACTTGGGAGGCGTCTCTTCTATAAGGTCACCATAAGTCATAAGACCAGATAGCAGTTAATGACAACAAATCAGATTCATACCTGCAAAATTTATAAGCAAACTGGAATAAACTTGCACACCAAAATGCACACTGTCCATAGATTTGCTATCTTCTTTGAAAGTCAATCGGTGCATACATACGAGGAAAGGACACTCCAGATTGCCTGTTAGGGAAAAACTACTTGCAAAAGGCATGCACATTAGGAAAAAACTGTGTACAAAACTGCAAATACTAGGAAAAAATAAATATTAGTATCTGTATGAAATTTGGTGTCCAGTTTTTTGCCACATTCACAAGGTCAATGCAAAATGAAATTGCGGATGAAGAAATGAGAAATTTAGTGAAGGAAAATCTGGAGATTTGCCCATCCCAAAATTTAATGTGTGTTTAGTAAAGAATATATTTGCTTTGAACTGCAGATGGAAGAAATATTTGTCGTAATTCAGTTTCCTAACACTAGAGAAGTCCACTCAGGGAGAACAACACAAGAGTGAGAATCTTCTGCCATTTTTCCCCATTGTTCACATATTGAATATATAATACCATATTTTAAATGTGTTTTTAACTAAAAAAAGAAAATACAGAGAGAACATTATTTCCTGAAACGTAGTTTAGGACAAAATCACTTTTTTGCCTCCTCTCCCACAAGATTCACTAAAAAAAAAAAACCACTTCTATTTCTCCATAGAATGTTTTAGGATGTGTGAATACTGGTTGGAAACTGCACAGAAATGTTAATTTTTTCCTTTCAGGAGACAGAAAAGAGAGTCAGTGTGGTGCTGTGGTTTGAGCATTGACTATGACCCTGGAAACCAGGGTTCGATCCTCCACTTGGCCCTGGAAACCCACTGGGTGACCTTGGGTGCATCACACACTCTCAGCCCCAGAAAACCCTGTGATAGGTTCACCTTAGGGTTGCCATAACTTGGAAATGGCTGAAGGCACACAAAAACAACAGGCAGAAAAATGCAGAAATTATCTGACCACATATGCAAGGGCAAACTAGTCAAAGATTTACATCCCTACCTTGCAAGCATTCACAAAATATTCTGCAATAAAAGGAAACAATAAGATGTTTCCTTGAAGCCCTTATCAAAAGAATCAGAATGACTATTGAAACAATAAAATGCATGTGGGAATTAAATTGAAGTATTTATTTAGCATTTGAAAGTTACAAGACGTGGACTGGGCATTTACATTTCCTTTTAGGTACTGTGTGGTTTTTATCTGACATAATATATCACTTTACCGACCTTGATGCTTCAAGGATCTACACATTTCAACATTTATTTTCTAAATAATCATGCGCTGTACAGATCAATGAATTGGACTGTCTTTTCCCTCAAATTTATGTGCAGGTTTGAGTACAGTTTTCCAGTTCCCATAGTTGAGCTGTATATGTAACAATATTAAATGTAATTACTTTTGCATAGGGAAGAGGTAGGATGGAGATACAAATTAGACAAAGAAATGTCTTAAGAAGAGAGAACTAGGTTTAAACAAGGAGAAAATATGTATTATTTATTTATTTAAGATGACTATATGGACTGCAAATAACCTTGGGATAGATTATGTATATAATAGCAAAACAATCAATAAAAGAAATTATAGACAAATAAAGAATCTGAAATGGTATCAAGATATTAAAGCATTAGAAATATTAAAAACTAGCAGTAAAACCTGTAAAGTTAAATAGTAAAAGTAACAAAATTAAAAGTCTAGGACTGAATGTCTGCTGGGTGAGCAAACATTATATTGAATTCTTACAGACACATTAATTACAGTACAAGGTTAGTAGAAATACCATACACATAACTAAAATCTACAAGGTGATGTTCAGCAAACTTGTACAAGGAGAGTACATATCAATCTATGTCATATAAATGGAACAGAATTTAGTTTGAAAAATGTGAAATACTGAACAGAAAAATAAAGAGCAGTTCATCTCTTTCTCTTGCCCAAGAAATCAGTTCTGTAGAGGCTAGACTGGGAAAGCTGTAGTACTGTTTACTTACTGGAATGTATGCCTTTTAAAAAATGTATTGCTGTTCTTTAGGCCAAGGTGTGAAGCATGGTGATTCATCATAAAAAATAAATCTCTGACAACAAATGTTACATCCCATTGAGCCTACATTTCCAGCTATGTTTGTGTTTTATGAATTCCTACAATACTGTGGAACTCTGAGGCTCATGAAGAGTGTGTAACCGTCCATTCACTGTCCAACAGTGACTGTTGTTCATTGAAGGCATTTTTATGAGACTTTGGTCTCTTAAGTATTTGCCTTGTTTACAGGTGTTTCATCAGTGATCTCATTTATAGATAAGATGAGATGATAGATAGAAAGAAAGAAAGAAAGAAAGAAAGAAAGAAAGAAAGAAAGAAAGAAAGAAAGAAAGGTGGATGTGATTAACAAAGAGAACTAAAGAATAAATGAGCAGCTAAATGAGCCTCCTTCAGCAGCTAAAGGTGAAACTCACCTGCATCCAGGATGGCAGTTTAAAACTAGGGATGGGACAAATCCAGAATTTTCCAAATCCGAATCCCTGGGAGGTTCTGGGAATCCACGAGTCTTGAATATTTCGAATCCTTTTTTAAAAAAGACTTTACAAAGCAAGGGAAAGAAAGCACTTCCACTGAAAAGTGCCTTTGAACCAGAATTTTGACATCTTTGTTTAATGAAAAACAAATTAAAAAATAGTTTTCAGTTCAGGAAAGCATACCCATACTTCTTACTAAGAAGATACAAATGCAATTGACATGTTCATCTCCTACATGAAGTACTTAACTCTCAAGTCAAATGAATACAGATTATTACCCGGCAGAAGGAGGCCACCACGAGCACAGGCAGCCCCAGCAGGCACAGGCAGCAGCCCTAGGCACAGGCAGCCTCCGGCGTATCTGCGGCTTTATGCCATGATTTTCACGTGCCCAGGGGCCTGCCGGCCAATCAGGTCTTTGGTGGGCCCCGGAGATGCCAATTTTGAAAAACCCAACCACGTTCTGACTGCCGCCCCAGCAGGATCCTGCTGGTGGGAGTGTGAGATCGCATTCCTGACCACCTTTTGCTGCCCATCCCAGGCAGGATTGGGTCTGCAGGCAGCGGCGGCAGCGGCAGAGTTGGGAACACGAGACTGAGCTCTCTGCCACCTTTTCTCGCCTGCCTCATGCAGGATTGGGCCATGGTCAGCGGGAGACCGGGGCAGGATTCGAGAGATTCGACTCCCCTGTTTTGGCGGAGGGATTCAGATACCCGAATCTCAAATCCTTGCTCAGGATTCAAGGATTCAGTTGGCCCATCCCTATTTAAAACATTGTGTTTCAACATTCTTCAGTGGATGATTGTAAATCAGAAATTCTCTCTTTTATCCAAAATGACATCCCAGTACTGAACAGGGACAAATCAAATGTTTTGATTTGAAATGCATGGCCACTAATTGTTCCAGGTTCTGAGTCAGGATTGCAGAGTTGTAGTTCCTCAAACATGTATGCAGCTCTGTGATTGCTTTCCCCATGTACTACATTTCAGTTCTGAACATCTTATTTGTTTCTGTTTGGTATTGAGATGCCATCTCCTTCAGGCATTTTGGGGAAAAAAAAGGGGAATTTCCAGATTCATAGACTTAGGACCCTAACACCAATAGGTCATAACCTAGAGGACAATACCATTATCAGTTGAAGAATGCTGAAAACAGGGTGTTCTTAATGCCACCTTAAAAGAAGGTCAAGTTTCATCATTAGTTATGAAGAAAGCAAAAGCAAAATGTTTCGTTCATTTCATATGTGTGTGTATGATTTAGTTTGTTAATCACTTCAGTGCACACACATACATAAATAGTGATTAGCTGGATCCTTCCGAGATCGAGGACAAGCTAGCCAAAAGTGTTGTTTGTTTGCTTATTAACTAGCTGCATATATTGCATAGTTTTATAAGATATTGTGGTTTTAAGTTGCTGTGAGCCATTCAAAGTGGTGCAGGACACTAAAGGGAAGATATAGATTTCTACATACATAGATAAACATATCCTCTCACCTTTCACTAACAAAAAGAGGAATGTACCTCCAGGACTCCATTTCACCTCACCCAAACTCCTCTCTTTTTCAGCTCTTACACATTGTGGAAGACTCTGTTCTGTCCTCTGTACACTATTTTCACTTACTCTGCAATTGGTCATCAGTCTATCAGTTTAAAATATAGGAAGGCATTACACGTTCGGCTATTCAGATATGCTAGAATTTATAAAGAAAACCACAACAGTCTCAAAATTAGACCCGAACTTTAAAAGTTTTGTATTTTTTTTTCTCAGTTGAATAGAGAGACGACGAAATCTCCCCACTTCTTTATCTATGGTTCTGTCACCAGTGGTAATCATACCCCAGCTGCTGAAGAAAACATAGACAAACAAGCATTGCCTTCACTTTGTTTTGACTTCATAGATAGAAATGCTCTCCCACAAGTTACGATCCTGTAAAGGAGGAGGTAGACTTTGGATCAGCACTTTGTAAAATGGCTCATCAGCAATTAAAAATATAACTCGATAGCTGTGAAAAAAAGGAGGAATGATTCTTTCACAAGATTAAATGAAAGGATCAGAAAACGGCAAAGAGTAAATTTAAATTTACTTTGTGTTTTGGATCCACATCTAAGTTGGATTCAAAATGAATTCCAAAGTGTGAAAAATTTTGATTTCCATGCAAGAATAGCTGGGTCACAAGTGCTTGCCAATCACAGAATGAAACCTCCCTCAGCTATCTTATCTGATGCATCCAAGTGAAAAATTTCTGCAACTCTGAGTACTGAGCAACACAGCTCCCAGGGCAAATGTATCTTAGTTCCAGAAGCACTTTGTGAAAAGTTACCATCTTCAAAAACATGACTTTTGTTAAGAGAGTCAAGGATGATGAAGTTCAACAGCTACAGATTTTCCCATTCTACTGCCACAGAAATAACAACACATATTTGCCAATAATGACTTCCCAAACTCCAAGAGACAAGATTGCTGAGGTGGAGAAGTCAAGCTCAAAGGATCAGTGCAGCAGGACTTTTTGATTAGCAGGGACTATGACATCATCTGCCATTCAACCTCCCTGTTCCCTCTGCATTCAGCTGCATTGCTCACAATGATCAGAGGAGACAGGGGTTTCCTAGCAAAAAATGTATTGTTATGAACTATCCTTGTTGTGGTCCAAAATATTTGGAGATGGCTTCACAAAAGACCTGTTCCTAATAGAGACGAAAACAGTCAGAAATTGTCTGACATGCAAACAACCCCCTGCATTTATCAACTTTCTGTGGGGCATTGCTGTAAGAAACTGTCTTGGTCAGGGCCTGCAACTGAAAATTTAACTCCACACCAGTAGGCAGGAGTCTGTTTTTTTCACAACTTGATCATTCAGATAGAACATTTCTTCCCAAGACATCAATGTGCATGAGTGTTGTGTGTAACTTATTCAGGAGTAAAAAGCCTTCATGAATGGATTTTTTTCACTTGATAAAACTATAGAAGAAAGCCAATGGGATGGGTAAGGTACACAGCATACACATTTGCAGAAAAGACAGGAATCCAGTGGTAGGAATTATTGCCTGCCTACTATACATGGATTTGTTTGGGTTTCCTAAAACTGCAGCTCCTGAGACCTTCTTAGCCAATCCCACTCTTGAATCCAGAGAAGTAAATAAAAAAGCATGACACTAAAAATGGATTTAACTAAAGCCACATTTTCTTAATTGACACTAATAAAAATCTGCAAAGTAGGGGTGGGGAGTAGAAAATTCCATTCTAAGGAGCAATAAATCTTGAATACATAACTTCAGGGCGATGCACACTACCCCCACATTAATAATATTGTAGAAGGATCTCCTGGGTTACCCTACAGAACTCTGAATGGGGAGAAAATGAGACCCAGAGAAGATACCTTTTCCCACCACAGGATAGAAAGCACTGAACTGGTAGACATAGGAATCAGCAAATACATTCAAAGTTCCTGTGGGTGGTCACCCTTATGAAACCTTATAAAGTTTCTGCATATCACTGCCAGATGTAACCATGAATGGTAGGTGAAGTAAGGTTACAGGAAATTCACTCATCCTACCCAAAGCAGCTTTAAGGGAATGTGCCTGTAAATGCAGGTGCCTCTACCTCACACATCACTCTTCTCTATCTGTAGTTTTTGCCAGTCAACTAGAGTCACAGCAAGTGAACATTCTCATTTAAAATAAAATAAAACAACTATACATGCCCTAGAACTAGAAAAGTGGGATGAGTGCAGAGCTAGGATATGGTGTTGTTTTGTTTTGTATTAAACTTCCAGAATCTCCCAGCCAGCATGGTAATGAGTCTAACAGAGCAACTTGTGTGATTTGAGTGAGTGTGTGAGAGAGTCCTATAGTGCCAGTTATGTTTTGTTTCTCAGACTGTGTGTCCTCCAGAAGCAGGAGAGAAGTTAGAGAAGGAGCACATAGGAACTATCAAGGAAATGCCTTGCTTTGCTTTTTTTTTAAAAAAAAAAATCAAATGGATTTTTTTACAAAAAATTAAAATGGTGACCTGGATGAGTGGGAGAAATTTTGGCCTTTGTTGTTGTTAATTGCAATCAAGACAACTTGAATTTAAAGTAGCACTATGAATGAGATCCCTCCATGACACTCTGTTATCAGTAGCTCTGTTCGGGGCCTGCAAACTCAGGCTCTGCCCTCCTTGATTGAGTCCATCCACCTGTAACATGGTCCTCTTCTAGGAATTTGTATTGTGCTATTTTCTTTCCTCTTCCTTCCTCCTCCTCCCACTCTGCCAAACATTATCATCTTTTCTAATGACTCATGTCATCTTATGATATGGTCAAAGTACAATAGCCTCAGTTTGGTCATCTTGGCTTCTAGGAAAACTTCATTTGCTCTGGGAAACATCTAGTGATCATTTTGTGTCAGGGATTTTTTGGTAGTTGATAGTATCTGTAGAACTCTCCTCCAGCACCACATTTCAAATGAGTTGATTCTCTTCCTGTCAGCTTTCTTCACTGTCCTGTTTTTGCAGCCATACATAGAAATTGGAAATACGATGGCAGGGACAATCCTGACTTTGATATTCAATTATATATCTTTATCCTTAAGGATCATACCTGGTTCCCTCATAGCTACCCTTCCAAGTCCTAGTCTTCTGATTTCTAGACTACAGTCTCCATTCTGCTTTATGACTGAACTAAGATACAGAAAGTCTTTTGACTATTTCAGTGTCTTCATCATCCACTTTAAAGTTATTTAAGTCAACTGTGGTCATTATTTTTTTTTCTTAATGTTCAACTGTAGCCCTGCTTTTGCACTTTTTTCCTTGACGAGTCTTACTAATCATTCCAGGTCTTTGTTATATTCTGCCAGTAATATGGGATTATCTGAATATCTTAAACTGTTTATGTTCCTTCCTCCAATTTTCAGTTTAGCTCTACTGAATCTCTTTTCACTATAACTTGAATCTCCTCCCCCACCCCCTTTTTATTTACACTTCTCCCCCCCTTTTTAATTTTTCTTCCTTAGTTCCTCTCTGTCACAGTTCACCTTTTCAGTGCAGTAGGGGCTGATGCTGGTGGATTTACTGTGTTGCTCTGTGAAACTCCCTGCTTTTGCACTCTGAATATTAAGACATGAGTCTATACACTGTGTGTGTGTGTGTGTGTGTGCACGCGCGCACGCGTGCAATGCCATGCTCATGGAATATAGCAATGATAGATCCATGGAGGGTTTTGCTGCAGTTCTGCGGGTTCACAGTGATTTCCAACTGGCTGCTTTTCATCTGAAAATACTTGCATGGCATACTGAATTTTATCCTAATAGCTTATTAGTAGAATAGGGCCCTGGGTTCAAAAGAACGTTAGGGATGTTGTTCCATGAGTCAGACACAACATACAACACTGCTGATGTTTGCTACTGCTATACCAAGAAAATGTGAGTGCAAAGTGGAATGGGGAAGTGTTTCAGTTCTGGGGGCAGATTGTTACCCAGACACCAACAGAATCAGATCAGAGATAAGAGATTTCCTACACTCCACTGTGAGAATATGATGTCATATGGACATACCTCAATTTCTCTGTGAAATGAAGATTGTTAAACACTCTTGTTCTGCTATGTTATAATGCCCCAAATATGAGGTGGGACAGGAAGGAGAATAAGTGAGTAGGGGCAGTGGGGTCTTTGGTACCTTCTGGACAAAAGTAAGACATTATTTGTTACCTTAATCAGAAATAATGCATCATAGAATCTTAGAATCATAGAACTGGAAGTGGCAACAGGGGCCATTCAGTCCAACCTCTTGCCATGCAGCAACCCATGCATCACTTAAGTATACTTAGAGACTTTGGAAGGGATGATGGAGATAACACTAGATCTAATTGTGCTACTACAAGATCAGCCTACAGCAATTCATGACTCCACCCACAATACCTCTGCCTTTCTCTCCATCAGCCCAGTGAGTACCATCTGCCTGCCACTATCTAAATGTTATGTTCTGCTATTTTATGCAAGATGGAGACCAAAATGGATCAAACAGTGAGCTGATTTTTCTGTTGTGTGCTCAGTCTTTTTTATGTATCCTACTCTCTTAGATATAACTTGAAGGGATCTTGGATTTTTTGAGTACATTTTTATTTATCTGCTACTTTTACCATGTTACTATAATGAGTCATTAGAAGAGCAGAGGGCGATTGCACTAGGATTTATTTCAATTAAAATAACTAAAAACAATCATGAAATAAACCTGTAATTGTGCAACTATCAAGGAACCTAGTTCCTATGTTCTAAAAAGACTAAGGTTGTAATATGATGCTCCTGGGAACATATCCTCAGGACCAAAGGATTAATAAGAAATCCCCTTCTGAAATGTACAGGGAGTCAAGAAAATTCTCTGCTGACATTTGCAACCCTCTGGTAAAAGCTTGGTAAGGCTTTCGATGGAACAGAACCTCAAATATCAGAAAGCTCAACCTATTTGCCTTCTTCCATCAGGACTGCAACCCAAATGTTGCAAATAATCAAATAAAGGGCCATAGGTCCAGCAAACGGTTATTTGCATGGAAGAAGAGAGGCGTTTCTGATACCTTCTTTCTTCCACGGCCTTTCAAAATCACACAGGAAGATACAAGGCTGCAGGTGGAAGGGAATCCTGTTAGGAAGTGTGAGGGGTAGTAGGGGGTCTCTTCAGCAGAGTATTCCACTGGCAAGACAGCAGCCAACCAATAGGCCGTCCCATGCCCCATCACACACACAGGGTCCAGCAGAGGAAAAAGTCTAATCCTCTTGGAAAAAACATACAAAAATAGCTCTACTTACAAATTACTTGTGCATAATCAAACACAAAGTCTTATCAAGGAGAGAGGGAGGAAAAATCAGCACAGAGTAGATTGCTGCAGGAAGAGAGTGGATGTGGTAAAAGTAGTTTTCATGGCTTCTTCTCTTTATTAGAATAGAAAGTATTTGTATAGGAAAACCTTTATGTAAGACTCTGTTCTAATGATGCCTTTGCTACATTCATTTATTTGAAGTGTATGCACTATTATAGAAATTAATGAGAAGGATATGGAAACCTTAATGCTACAGCCTACTGCTTCTTTTTGGTGTCAGATTTTATTTTGTCTAGCTGAATGAGCTCAAGCCTATTTATTTAGCAATATGGCTTCTAGCAGCAACTATGATGTCAAAAATACTCCATATACAAAACAGTTATTTCCCTCGGTCCCTGCTTTCTAAGGGGAATTATTAATAGCAATAGTTGTGAAATACAGAAGAACAGTTTAGCTCATAAATTTGTATTTTAAATTATGCAATACAAATCAAATAAATAGATTTCCTTTTTTAAAAAAAATTACCAATGTAGGCTCAGCACATTGAGGACAATGGTGAGCAGGGAGATGAACAACCTTTGGTTTTATCCCTGTAGGTTTTTAAGAAAATAATTAACTATCCCTCAGGTAATATTAATTTTTACAAAGATCAATACACTCATTAATGTAATTATCTGCACTAGAGAATTTTTTCCTATCCATCAAAATTGATCTGATAGAAGAAATTTGTAACAGAGAATGTAAAAACCACAAAATTGAGCCTATTCTGTTATTGCTATATGTAAATACAATTTTAATATAAAAAGAAATCTTTGATGTAAATTGTTCAACCTATGGCAAACAGTGCTTTCAAATATAAATATCACCTTGTTCTCTCTGTCAAAACAACAACAATAATCAACAATCCACAAATACCAAAAAGCAATAACAATATGGGTTTCATTGTACCTTTCTCATTATTTTTGCTAGCTGAATATCTAACATGCTTTATTTTCAAAAAGTCTGCCAGTACATTGGCTGCAACAGTTCTACAAGGGTCTGTGATACAGGTGTGATCCTAGATCAATTTCTTCAAATAATTTCTTTCTTGAGGTATAAAAATCGAAGTGTATTTGAGAGAAAAAAATTACTCGTAAGAGCAGGATCAAAGATCATTATCCCCACACACAGCTGTATGATTGCTCACATCAGTGTCCAGAATTATTCACAAAGAGTTAGATTTAGAAAGCACATATCCAGCCAAGCACTAAGAATGCTTTGAATGCAAGAATGTATACCTTTGCACACTTCTGTGGAACTGGAATGTATTCCAATTCTGGTTTATGGATAATGTAATCTTCTATTATAACTTCTCACGGCATGAAAGTCAATGTGAAAACAAAGTGTTAAAAAAACACTCCGTTCTCTTCTCTTCCACCACCCCGCAATCTTTTTGTGAGCACAATAGAATTCAGTGGTAAGGTCAGCAGATGAAAGACACAGTTGGTCTAGAGTGCGAATCCCATGCATACAGCAGCAGTTATAATTATACTTAATATATTATTAGAGACAACTCACATGTTGCTACCGAAGTGGAAATGAAAGCAAGAATGACAAGATGTGCTATGATAAAAAGAAAGATCAGTCCAGGAGATCAATCCAGCAGTGAAAGCTAAGGAGTGAACCACAGCACGGCGGAGCCAAGGAGGATTGTTTTGCTTCAACAAAGTGCCAGATGAACAAAGAAGACTGTGAGAGTTCTTCCTATCAATAGGAAGGCCAGCACAGCCTACTTAGGAAGGTCAAAAGCATGGCTGTTGTGGGCTAGTGAAACCAATGCAGAGTGTAGAAACATTTACTGACCATATGCATGCTCTAGACTGCAGCTCTGATAGCTTGCCACAGGGAACATGTGTGCATGCAGCTGACAACTCTTTATGTCCAGTACTGATTTATTTATTTAAATGTTAATATCCTTCCCCATTATCATAAGAGCTTGGGCGACTTACTACAAAGTCAGTTTAAACCATTTTTTAAAATTAAAACAATAAAAATAATTTAAACATTCCTACAATGTATTAAACAACTGAATAATTTCAAAAGCTAGATCATTTCAAAAGTTCAAAGAGTTTAAAACCATAGACAGATAGACAGACAGACAGACAGACAGACAGACAGACAGATATTTGGATTAAATCATTAGGCACCAAAGGCTGTGATAAAAAGCCAAGTTTTAACTTAGTGCTGGAAAGAATGCAACACCAGGGCCAATTAGATCTCCAGACCCTTACACATTCTTTTGATCCCACGGGTGGATCACAGAGCACTTCTAACCCTTTCGTCGCTTAACATATATCTATAATGTTAAAAGGTCTTGCAAACATCAGACAAAAACATGCCACTCAAATGTGGATTCAAAGACATGAGCACATTCTACATAAAACGCTCACTGGAACTAAACAGAAGCCACGGATTGTTTTAAGACACACAAACATTTACAAAAGTTATCATGGTGCAATATCAAATCAAATGATGAACACTCACAACTCCAAGAACAGACAAACATTTACCAATGAAAAAGTTCAAGGCAAGGTGAACAAAACATTCAAACAAAAACATCAACACTAAGCTGGCTTAACTATAAACATAAAACAAAAAAAAAAGAACATTTAATTTCACACAGGGAACTTATTCAGCTATTTGGAGCCCTATTCTATTTGTATTTTCTCAGAAAGAAGTCATATTCATTTCTGTTCCTGTGTTGTCAAATAACTGTGCATGGGATTGCAGTCTCAAAAGTATTGCTTAGATGAGCCAGTTCCCATTCACAATGCAATACTTTCAGACAAGTGAATCTCATTTTACATATTTTTCCAAGATTAAAGCGGTAGATCTATTGCTCCAGATCATATAAACTGGATTTAATACAGACGGTATTTTATGTCGGTAGAATCTTGTAGTTAACTGCAATGTTCCCCTGGCCATCAACCTACTGCATCCCAAGTTCATCCATCAGCTTCGTTTAGTTATCCATGTGGAGTTGAGCAGTATCTGATAAAACTCCTAAAAAAGATTTCCAGGAAGATGTTCATAATCTGGTCCAGATAACAGGTCTGCCAGGCAGTGAAAGATGGGCTAATGGTTGGTTTCCTGACTAATTTCATGAATGTCTAAAATTGTGGCCTTAAGCAGTTACAGGTACCAAAATGATCCTCATCCTCCAGCAGTCATGAAAGTCAAAGGAAAATCTTGAAATATGAAAGGTACATGCACATACACGCTCAGACACACTGAACAGTACAGAAAGGTTAGAGAGTAGCTCAGGAGACTTCAGACTTATTGCCATTGTCAAAAGCAGCTTCTGCTATGAGAGTCTGCAGCTTAAAGGAAAGACAAAAAAAATCTACTAGGTGAGCACAGGCCGCAAGCATGAGTTTAAGTAGCTTCTTGGATCCCAGTCGAAGAATTAAGTTAAAATAAAGGACACTGTTGACAATAAGTAACCTAGGAAATAAGGCATGAGTTCACCAGTTTTCCTTTATTTTGGTGGATAATAGAGTACCTAGCATGCTGCTCAGACATTACATTTTTGAGAGAATTCATAATGCAGTATTAATATTATATGTACATAGAGATGCAAAGGCTGCTGGTGAGGGAAGAGGAAAATTCAAGGGAAAAAAACCTATTGTCTGGTTTTTTTCCCAAAACCTTATTTTTCTGCAGAATATGGATTGCAGTTTTTTTTTAAAGAACGATGATTAAAATGTTTAAAACCTAGCTTTCATGTATTTAATAACACACCCACACAGAGACATTATTTCTCGAAATGATATAGCAGGTAGATTTTCTGTAAGGACTATGTATAGCAGTACTATTCAAAGTATTGATCCATAGACTGATGCTGGTCCAAGAGCCATCAACTGCCAGCCCGTGAAAAGTTTCCAGGAAATAAAGAAAGAAAAGGTAATAGGCAATGGGCACAAAATGGTACTGATCCCTTGCATATGTCCCAAGTAAAAAAAATGCCAGTCCCCCTTATCAGATAGTCTGAGGATCATTGATATACACTGACAGATCACTGTATTTGTTGATCCTGGTTTCCTTCCTCCCATCTTCTTACGAGAATGAGTGCTTTATGTCTGGTTGACACTATTGAGGACTGGAGGAGATAAAATAATGTACTTTGTTTTACTAATGTTAAATAACGTAATGCTTTCTTCTGTTCTTACAGGGGAGGTTGAGGGCAGAGGTGTATCAATGGTGAGACAACCAGGGCACATGCCCAGGGTGCCAGTGCTGGGGGACACAAACATGTGGGAAGAAATAGTGTTTGTTGAAAAAAACTTGACCAGTGCCAGACTCTCTACTCCTCACCTTGGCTCCAGGCAAGCTGGGCTCCTGCCCGCCCCACGCAGAGCTCTGGCAGAAGCCGGGGCTGCGATGGACAGCTGGGTGAGTTGGAAAATGAGCAGTGGGCTGGCACATATTGGCTGTGGGGCAGAACATGGTGGCAGTAGTGCTTCCTGCACCTGGAGCCACCCCCTGGTAGCAGCATGTCCTTGATCAGGTGGGGAACCAGAATGGTAGTGGTGCTGGGTGGCTTGGTTGCCATGGTTGGCAGCAGCCAGATGTTGAAAGAAGAAGAGCTGTCAGTGGGTGCCTACTTCACCTACAAGTGGATGGTGTTGCTGGGTGACTCATAGTGGCTGAGTGCAGTGGAGCGCCAATGCCAGCATCTCCTCTGCAGCCAGCTCTACTACATTGGTAGATGGAATGGAGGGTAGGAGGAGGATGGGGCTGACGCTGCCACTTGGCTGCCAGTTCCACCAGGCCCTGAAGTGAGCACCGTGAGGGACCCTCTCTCTTCTGCCATGGAGAGGTGAGTGTTAAAGGAGGGTGGGCTCTGCCTCCATCACCATGGCAACTGCACTACTACCGTTGCCCCCACCAAAGAGCTTGACCATTGCACATGCATGCTCGACAAGGAGCTCTGGACTCCTCCAGATCCCTGCCTGCTGTTGGTCCTGGGCCGAGGCTGCAGCTCCAGGGGTGGGGGGCATTGCTTAGGTCTACTATGCTAGGCAGACGGGGGCATCTTTTCCCCTACTACCCCCCCTTGTGGTGCTAAACCTCCCCAAATGCCCTAGTTCTGCTGGAATAAGTATCGGGGGAGCTGCAAAGCCAAGACAGAACTCCCAGAGCTCATGTTGGGACCCCCAAATCTTTGTCTGTAAGCCCCCAGTAAAGATGCCTCTCCACTTCTGAGGCTGTTCAGAGAAATCACAGAGTTTGGCCCCCTTTCAGCCATGCCTGGGTTGCTCTGCTCAGCCAAGGTGCTGAAGAGATCCGCCGTCGCCTTCATGCCTCTGAAGAGGAGGAAGGTTGTTTACACTCAGACTCTGGCAACCATCCAGGAGAGGAGTTTCTGCAGGTGTGGGTGGGAGTGTGGCACATATCTTTGTCGTGAGGGCACAACTTCCACATTTGCCTTAGGCACTGTTTAGGCTAGATACACCACTGGTTAAGGGGGAGGGTGTTTGCCAGTTCAGGACTTTATTGTTCCATTGAGTTAATAATGTTAAACTTTGAAAAAAAGTTCAATTTGTAATTATTCTCTGAATAAACTATATGTTTAAAATATTATTTTTTTGACAAGCCACATAACATATTGTTGCTAACTGCCATCAGGTTGACATCAACTCATGGCAACATTATCAATGAGAGGCCTCCATATCTAATTATCATCAACAGCCCTGCTCAGATCTTGTAGACTCAGGAAGGTGGCTTCCTTGATGGAGTCTATCCATCAGTAATCCAGTCTTCCTCTTTTCCTACTGCCTTCTACCTTGTCAAGCATTATTGTCTTTTCTAGTGAGTCATGTCTTCTCATGCTATATCCAAAGTATGACAGTCACAGCTTAGTCATTTTGGTTTCTAGGGAGAGTTCAGGCTTGATTTGCTCTAAATTCCAGTCATTTGTCTTTTTAGCAGTCCATAGTATCCCAGAACTCTTTTCCAGCACTGCATTTCAAATAAGTTGATTTTATTCCTATCAGCTTCCTTCACTGTCCAGCTTTCATAACCATATACAAAAACTGGAAATACAGTGGCATAGATAATACTACCTTTAGTATTCAATGATGTAGCTTTACACTTAAGGATCTTGTCTAGTCCTCTCATAGTTGTCCTTCCAAATCCTAACCTTCTTCTGACTTTTGACTACAGTCTCCATTCTGATTAACAACTGAGCCAAGTTATGAAAATTCTGAACTATTTTAATGTCTTCATCATCTAGTTTAAAGTTATGTAAATCATCTGTGGCCATTTTTTTTCTGAATGTTCAACAGTAACTGCTGTCGCACTTCTTCCCTTGACTTTCTTCAGTTAGTGTTCCAAGTCTTTGTTATTTTCTGCTAGCAGTATGGTGTCATCTGTATATATTAAATTGTTGATGTTCTGTCCTCCAATTTTCATTTCTCCTTCCTCTAAGTCTAATCCTGATTTACTAATATGTTCAGCATACAAGTTAAACAGATAAGGTGATAAAATGCAGCCTTACCTGATCCCTTTGCCTATTGGAAATCATTTCATTTCTCCATATTGTGTCCTAAATACAGTACAAGTAGCCTCTTATCCTGAATACAAGTTATGCATCACAACAATCAAACATTGTAGTACACGCATTTCTTTAAGAGCAATCCATAGTTTTTCATGATCTACATAAAGGCTTTGCTGTAATTTACAAAGATTATAATTAATCTGATTTTCTTCAGACTTCTCCTTCAGGCTGATTTTCTTCTGAAATTCTTTGGTGCATTCCATTATTCAATTTATTTTTGTAATATGATCCCTAGTGCCTTTTCTTTTTCTGAACCCAGCTTGGTCATATGGCATTTCCTGCTCAATGTATCATGAAAGTCTTTGTTGTAGAAGTTCGAGCATTGCTCTGCTTGCATGGGACATTAATACAATGGCCCTATGGTTGCTGCAATCTCTGGCATCCACTTTCTTGAGATTGGAATGTACATTGAGCATTTCTAAGTTGTGGGCCATTCTTTTGTTTTCGATATTTGTTGACAGATTTCAGTTAGAACTAGAGTAGATTCTGTCTCTATAGCTTGAACCAGCTCTACTGGTATGCCATCTGTTCCTGGTGATTTATTTCTCCCAAGTGCCTTGAGTGCAGCTTCCACTTCACTTTCTAAAATTGTAGATTCATCTACAAATTATTCTTCTTCAAATGAATCTGTCATCCTTTTATCTCTTTTATATAGTTCTTCAGTGTATTGTTTCCATCAGCTATTTATTTGCCTTTGGTCATGTATTATGTTCTCCTGATGGTCGTATATCATCCCGATTCTTGGTTGAAATTTCCTTTTGATTTCTCAGATATTGTGGAAGAGGTCTCTCATTTTTCCCTTTCTTATTATCTTTTGTTTCTCCATGTTGCTTATTACAGTAGTTATCTTTGTCCTTTCACACAACTCTCTGAACAATTGCATTCAGGGTTCTGACCCAATTTCCATCACCTTTTACTTTTGCTTCTCATCTGTCCTTAATTGCTTGAAGAGTTGAACCTGTCATCCAGTCAGGCTTTTCTTTCTTTTGGGCTGCAAATAATTTTTTTGCATTTCTCCCTGACAATGTCCCTGGCTTCAGTTGGAGTTCTTCTAGCTCCCAATCAATTAGACTTGATAGTGCAAATCTGTTTTTCTACAGAGATGTTCTTCAGTCTTGTTTCAACATGATGGTTGGTTTAGTGTTCTTTCTTTAGCTTTACTATAATTTTTGACACCACTGGTTCATCATCTATGTCACAATTTGTTCCCAGTCTTGTTTTTGCAGACACAATTGAGCTCTCCATCTTCTGCTTCCAATTATGCAGTCTATTTTATTTCTATATTGGCCATCAGGTGATGTCCATGTATACAGTTGCCCCTTGGTTGCTTGCAGAATGTGTTTGCAATGAGCAGACTGTTGACCTCGTAAAAGTCAATCAGTCACTCTCCTGCTTTATTTCTTGATGCTAGGCCAGGTTTTCCTACAATCTTTGATTCTGCTCTGTTTCCTACTTTTGCATTCCAATAGCCTTTGATCAACAAGAAGTCCTGTTTTGGTCTGTGGTTAATTTCCTCCTGAACTCCAGTACAGACTCTTTCAATTGTTTTTCTTCCTCTGTAGTTGAAGCATAAACTTGGATCCTGGTTATATTGATAGGTTTTCCATGAATTGATATTATTCAATGAGACTTTGCATTATATCCTTTTACTGCTTTTGCTACATCTCTCCTCACTATTAACGACACCCCATTTCTTCTTAGATTTTCATTTCCTGATTAAAACACTGTGTAATTATCTGACCCAAAATGTCGCATTCCTGTCCACTTTAGCCAGTCACCCCAAGTACTATAATGTTTATATGTCCCATTTCTTGTTTACTATGTCTAGCTTCCCCTGATTCATGCTTTTCACATTCCATGTTCCTATAATATGTGTTGTGCAGCTTTGGATTTCCTTTCACCTCTGAACACGCCAACAGCTGAACGTCTTTTTGACTTGAGTCCAGGTGTTATTAGCCACAACACTACTCATAGTTATCCTCTGTTGTACCCCAGTAGCTTGATGAGTGCTTTCTGAGCTAGTAGTTTCATCCTCTGGCACTATCCCTTGTCTCATTTTGGATTGTTTCATCATAGAGTTTTCACATTAAAAATTAAATCAATTTAATAATAAAAAAAGGGCTCCACTATGCCTTCTTCTGTACAGTACTAACAAGTGTTAGCTATGGTGCCACTGCTGCAGTCTCTGAGAGATCCTCTGTCATTGTCTCTCCTCACTACTGCTTCTGTCCAGTAGCTGTTTGAAACATTTACTCTGGTTCCTCAGCAAAAGCCTGTCTAACATGGGAGACCCTACCAGCAGCAGTGCTACCATCATCATAGCCTCTCGCTTCACAGGAAGAAACAATCCCACTACCGTGAAAATGTAGTGCTATTGGTGGGACATTCAGATATATATAACACATTTTATGATCCTAAAATAAAGGGACTTCCAATCTGTAAAGGGTACTGACATTGAATTTATTTTCGAATTTCCAATTTATTTATTTTTTATGATTTCTGAATTTCTGGGGGTTTTACATTTCTAGATGCACACTTAGCCCTCATTCTCAACACGAGGCAAATGTAATGAGTAATTTGGCCACACCTCTTTGTATTCAAATTTAGCAGTATCCTGACCAACTGATTTTAGCACTCCTCACATCCTTCTTGCAAGAGATCAAGAGCTTAGAGGAAAAGATGCTAAATTCAAATAAAGGCAGCCCTGTCCAGTTCGTTTTCTATTTTCTGTTTATTAGAAAGGCAATATAGGTTGAGGCCTCTCTCTGGATTCTTACGCATGAACAGGCCATGAATAAATTCAGAGTGTCTGAAATTATCAGGATAGAGAATCCCTGTGCATTCAGTTCAGTTTCAAGTTGAGCCAGTCATTGCTCTTTCTCAGTGCTCTACCATGCAATTATAATTAGAACACATCTACTGCTACAGTATTTACTGGAGAATGTTCTGCCAAAGTTAAAAAGACTTTAATGGAACAGTGAATGAAAGAATACCTTTTAAAATATCATTGACTTAATAAAGATGATAGCAATAAGCTATTCTTTGAGTAAGTCCATTTGCTGCCACCTCAGAAAATAGGTATTTCTCTGCTGTGAACAATTAACAGATTCTGTTCTGGAATGCCTTTGCGGAGCATATACCTTGCAGCAAGTTGGTACTGGAAAACTGAGAAACAACACACATTTCCCCCCAATTCATCACAAAGTCGCTAATGTCTTGAAAAGATTATTTGCATCAGAAGCTAACATTTATTACCAAGTTGTTTTTCAACCTTCAGAAAAGGTAAAAAGGCTTCTTTAGAAAAGCAAACAAGTTCATCTATGTTCCAGGACTTCCTATGCATCGCAATACCTTTCTAGTGTACAAAAATTATGACATGAAAATATGGCTCATGCAAATCCAGCCAAGAACATAGCAAAATATTTAGATGTGTGGGGGGGGGGGATGAACAATTTACAGCACATCCCCGAACATGTTTACTCAGAAGTCAGTCGGTCGGTTCAGTTATTCCCAGATAAGTTTGAAGCCTCAAAAGAGTACATTTAAAGGCAGAAATATGAAGGAAAATGTCTTACTACCACTACTACTATTACTATAGCATATTCTATAAATATATTCTGAATGAAAATAAAGAGCACATTCAGCAAAACAAAGTCAAACAAGGATCAAAATCCTTTAAAATTAAACATTAAAACTGCCCCCACTGTAGAAAGATATTTTTTCTAATATTTGCAGCCAGGCACTAGCACATACAGGGTTATCAGATTCTAATCCTTCTGTTCTGGGTTTTCACTTCTCAAAAGACAAACATGAGTAAACAAGACACCTGCCCACCTTCCCCTAGCAAAAGTGTGATGACAACAGTTGCTGAGCAACAAAGAACATGTAATGTTTTTGCACCTACACATCAATTCAAAGGCCTCGTGTGAACTTTTCTCTATAAAAGGGCAAATGCTAAGGAACACTGTGCAGCACTTCAGATAAATATATGTTGACTCATGAAGAAGAAACAAAGTAAAATCACAGCACCATAACTTTGTAGGGTCCAAGGGCTCCCCATCAACAAGAATGAATAATGTAATGAGTTTTCTTCACATTCTTTGGTTGCAACCATATTCTGCCTATCTGTCATGTAGATGTGAAAACTGAATAGCCTCTCAGGGGAAAAAAAAGAGCAGGAACTCTAACTCAGCACTGACACAACTGAATACAGAGGAATTCAAACTCAGATTTTTAAGAGTTAAAGCTCAAAGCCTTGAACCGAAATGGACAAGCGTGTCACTGTCTGTTTCTTCCAGGTTCTTTTTTAAAATATCAACTTCTTTTTATCCTCATGATAAAGAAATCTGAGAATTTTCCCCAGCTCTATCAAAAAAATAAAAATGGACTAAACCCAAATCCTCATTTCTCAACAGCTGTAGGCCAAAAACATCTGACAGTCCTCATGTTTCCCATCCCTGATCAATTGGCACAAAAATGTTCTAGGCTTATACAGTAAGTGAATGACCATAAATCTGCATTTCCACTGGAGGGAAAAAATAAATAGAATTATTTTCTTGTCCCTAACTGAAGCTTTCATCATCCATCAACACTGCCTGGGCTGATGCATCTTGCACTCCAGTATCTGGAGAACCAAAATTCTCCACCTCTGCATAAGGTAGATGGACAAATATGGAACCTTTTCCAGTATACAACTGATGGACATGTAATAACAAGGAAAAACTTTGCTACCTGATTTTTATTATTTTTATTAAGCAGAAGTTAAAGAATAGAACCAGCAGATAATGTTAAAATGATTATCATCTTGCTTATTCACCATAATGGAAATGTCAGACTGTATATTTGTGCAAAATATGGTACACTGAACAAACCATCCATAGTGCTGTTGTACTTTAGTTTAATAATTTGTTTTTACAATCTTGTGAGAGCTGCACATTTTAATACTTTTCTTCAGATACCTGTCTTACATTTTATAAGATAACAAATAGCTTTCACGGTCACTTAGGCTGCAAGTCAAAATAAATCTAATTCAAATGCAGTTCCTTTGTTACTTGAACTCAGATGTGCTTCTAAGTTTAACAAGTCTAAACAAAAGCTTAAATTGAATAGTTCAAAAGTATTTCAAATAACGATATCTTGAATTTCTTTCAAACCCCTAGATACATTAAATATTCAGCTTTGTTAAGAAAGGTGCATAAACATTAGAAATACATAAACTAGTCAACATTATATGAACTTGAATACTGTAGACTGAAATCCCATGCACAGCTAAATAAAAGCATTTCTATTTACTTACTGCAAATAAAATATTTAGAATCAGAATCTAATCACACTTTTATACAATTGTTCAGTTTATAAAGAGTCGGTGCTTGTATTTCAGGTAGTTTTGATTGCTGAAATGGGTGAAATAAAAAAAACAGCCTAATCTCAGGAAGGATACAATTGAAGCAGAAAAGAAACAAAAAAAAAAAAAAGGCAAACAATCAAGGGGACAGATCACTTTCCTTTCTTAGGAGTCTAAAACAATGGGAGCTTTGCTTTAGAAAAAAAGGCAATGGAAACATGATATTTATAAAATCACAAGTTTTCTAGACAAAGTGAATATAGTTAATCTCTCATACACTAATTCCTTCACAATTTTAGAAGGATTTGAGATCACCAGTTGAAATAAAGTAGATTAAGACAGACAAAAAGACTGACTTGTTTCATGCAAAACCTAGTGAACCTGTATACAAGATTTGATTGTGGCTGATTAGCTTTAAAAGTGGGTTGGAACATTCATAGTATGTGGATTCATTAACTGCTGTTGGCTGTGAGAGATAATAGACCCCAGCCCTGTACAAGTGTTCTCCTTGTATAGAATAGGGCGTCAAATAGTTGAATAACAGTAAAAATAAAGTTTCAATTTTACCAATCCTTTTTTGGGAGTGTGGCCAAACTTCAGGACTGTTCCTTTTGTGCCTTGTGTAGTTTCCAGAGATATTTTATTTCTGTCTGGAAAAGACAATGCTGGACAATGAGCCTTAAGTCTGCTCTGTCAAGGTTCTCTTGTGTTTTAAGGTTCCACTTTAAAAAAGAGATGTGCTGGAAACAAAACTTAATGTAAGTGCTCCAGAGCTTCAGTATTATTGCACTTCAGTCAAATTGGCTATAAACCCCCAGACACATAGCCCTGGAGAACAAATCGTGATAAACCTTTAGTCAAAAAAATCTCTCCATTTCACTTCCAGATTACTTTCTCGACTGTGTATCATGCAAAGATTGCAGAGCTGCCTCCCTGATTATGCAGGCCATCATTTTGCTGTCTCTGTACAACTGAAACCTATGATTCTAGGCCAACATGTGGAAATATGCTACATTGCATTCAATACACAACTTAATAGGTATAGCTATAACTTCTTTTTTTCTTTGAAGGGGTTGGTATCTGGGAAAATGAAGCACTGGAGAAAGGACAGGGAGACCCTTCCTACCTACAGCCATGCAAATAAGAATCCTCTCCTTCTCAGCCAAAGACATTAGGTTAAGGAAGTGCAGAGATATACACAGCCTGTAAGCCATTTATGCTGCCTCCCCAGTATTCTCAAGAAGTCAGGGCAGCAACGGGAAAAAGAGTCCAGGAGATTTCTTTTAAAATAATGCATGTATTTCTTGCATGCTTTGTTTAAAAATACAACTACACTCCCAGAAGCCTACTGGATACACGATTGTACTTGTAAACAAGACACATGGGGGAGCACACAATTTATTTAAAGGATAGGGTGTTCTTTCTGTCTCACTATTTTAGTACATGTGACAGTGGCAGCAGCGGTCAGCCTCTAGAAGTTGCCCACCTGAGTTAAAGTAAAGCTCAATCTAATATTTATGTGACCACCTTGAAGTTGGCTATTCAAAATTGTTCCAGATCACAGGACTTCTACATTGAGTTTATCTATCTGTGGCCTACCACAGTAGTTAGCCATGTGGTAAAGCTCCCTAACATCTCCATCCAGCAGTGTGTGGGTGATACATTGAAGCTGATCTATACAGTAAATGGCTCACAATCACCAGAAAAACTACAACAGTGACAACATCCTAGGGGTATCCACTGCACAGAAAATCTGAATGAATTATTCACTACTGAATAATTGCAATAATGCCTATTGAGTGGTCAGAAAAGCTGAATATTTGACTAAGTACAGAGTGCAAAATAACAAAACAAGCTGTTAAGACTTTTATGTGTAGATGGCACTTGCTAGGTTTGACCTGAGTATATCAGAACACTCTGGACAGTTAACACTACAACACTTAGTTGTTAGAGCACAAGCAAAGCCCACTTGCTTTGTTCAGTTTTTAAAAATAATTTACAGTGTGTTAGCTGGAATTTCTATTAGACACCAACGGGCTCAAATAGGTGCCTTGTGGATCAGAAATTCAGGTTATGTAACTCTATATACACATCCCTTCCTACCTATTTTCTTTCTTGAAGTTTCATCTTAGCAGCTAACTACCACAGGCTGAGTTTACAGATGTCACATCCTCAGAGAGAAAAATGTAGCACAAGCCCTGGACCTTATTGTACCTGGTCATATTGCCCTTGTATTTAACACTCCTCCCTTTTTTATTGTCTGAATCAAGGTAGCTGGAGTAGGCTACTACCACTTCAGCTGCCACTGGCACTTTGTCGAAGGCAGCTGAAGGAACAATCAATCAAATAAATACTTCCTAGAAAATAAAGTAGCATCTGTGCTGGTGCCTACCCAGAGAACAAAGGCTGATTCAGCACCAGCTAGGACTTTTTGCAGTGGCTTACGGTCCTCAGGATGTGCAAACCATTCAATATCTAATGGCTCTGACTGAATCTTTAAGAAAATAGCAAAGAATTGTAAATCTGGCAGCTCCATGAACTTCATTCCATTCTACCACAGTCATATCAAGCTGTATTTCTCCCATGCTCTCTGTTTCCAAATTGTTTGTGCTTAGTTTTTGTTTGAGAGCATTAGAATGAATGCTAATGGAATAGACAAGAATGGAGTCAAATTCTGCACAAAGTGGCACTCTCCTCCCTCCTCAATCTTCCTCTCTATCACAATGTTTCCTAAACTCTGATCTTCCAGGTATTTTGGACTTTGGCTCTCAGAATCACTTATCATTGGCCAGTGCAGATGGAACTTCTGCAAGTTGACATCTAAAACACCTGGAGAGTAGAGTTTAGGAATCACTGCTCTACTGCAACCAGAAGGAGAATATCTAAAACTTCTACTATCATTGTAGATTAACTTCATTTTAATGTATCATCTGAATTTGGACCTATGGCTGATCCCAAATATGGTTAGTAAAACAAGCGAAATTCATGAACCACAGTTATGACTAGCCACTGTCAATATGACAAAATATTTAATCTAAAATGAAAGCAAAACATTGGCATCATGCCCAAACCAGCCACGTATATTCAGTTTATTTCTTCATCCACCTCACACACATCAAATATTCCTCCTTTCTCTATCTCAGTCTAACCACCCAGTTACAAATTTAGTCCAGTTCTGTTTTTGTTCTAGCTTAACATCTGCTCTAATTTAGAATAAACACATAAATACAGATTGTGAGAAGGCTGCTTTATAATATATTTGCAAAGGCTGAACACACTGATTTCAGAACAAATTAATTAATTATACCCAGAATTTCCTCCTGTCCATAACTGACACAGCTTAAACCATCTCATATTAAATCCCCAGCACAAAATGGGAGCTGTTTTTAACAGAAATGATAGAGAGAAGACTTAAATATCAGAAAGGAAATCTGAGGTATCATGGCCTCGTCATGTTATTGTGCCCATAGCCAGTGTTGCCCTTGACGGTCCCGAATACGTGAAGGAATTAGCAAAAATGCCTGGACTAGTCAAGCCCTTTGACACCAGTGCACACAGTGATAACATCTGGTGTTACTTAATTTAACCGCTTTGAAGTAATATGTACATATGAGCAAGGGGTACCTCCATTTAAAAACTAAGAAGACTACTAAGATTCCTTATCCCAAATATGCATGCACATGTACAATATCTAAAAGATTTATTTACTTATTTATTCCATGCACAGCATGGAAAAAGCATGGAAGTGACAAATATGTTGAAACCAAGTCATGTGCAAGTGGACTTAGTGAGTTATGAGAGATCTAGTTAAAAACAAAGAGCATCACTCAATCTAAGAAACCAATCAAGCTAAGACTGGTGTTATCTGCATTCCTAAGACTAGTGACAAAAATACCAACTGCTGAGAAGTTTGCCTTGTCTCTATCTGTCTCTCTGTTAGGTGATGAAGCAAGACCCAAATTCATTTTTAAAGATCACGGTATAGTTACCAGACAGAAATTATTTTCAGCTACAATGAGTCAAGGCAATTTAGAAATCATATTTCTCTATGTCGGTCTTTCATTCAGAAAACAAAAATGCCCCTCCTCAGGATTATGTCTTATTATTTGACCCCTGTAATTGATTCTTCTTACAATCTAGATAAAGAAAATGCACTATCAGACATTTATATTACAATAAATGTAATCTAAATGGTCTATAATTAAGGTTGTTTTAACTTCCATATGCATTAAGTTCATCATCATCCATGCTTATTGCATTAAGAATAAGGTTAAGAAAGGCCATTTCCGCACCGAGCTAGTAAAACGGTGCAGAGCGACCTCTAACGGAGGTCTTCTGCTCCGTAGAGTGGACTGGGGTGGACTACTTTCTGTAGTTCCATACCTCAGTCCACTCCGGAGCGAGGTTTTTAAAAATCACGGAGCGCGCAACCCCGTGCCGCTCCGTCGCCCGGCTCCGGAGCAGATTTGCAGGCACATGCAAGTGCGTGCCTGCAGATCTGCCGGGCGCGGGCTTCCGGTCGGCGACCTTCTCTGGTTGGTAGAGAGCTTCCACCAACCGGAAGCCGCCATTTGGTACACCGGAGGACTGTGGAGCAGCAAACTCGCACTGCTCCTCATGGCAACGGACTCGGCCGGCTGGAAAACAAAGCCGGTAAGCTCTGTTTTCAGCCGTTTCCCCCCACACATGCGGAAAGGGCCAAAATTTCATTCATTCATTCATTCATTCTCATTCATTCAATGTCATTTTGCTGTATCTATAATCAAAAAGTACTATTGCAGGGTTTGCTAGAAAAACTCAAGAAAAAATAGCATTATTAGTAGTATTAATATTGCTATGTCCCTTCATGATACTAATAATGAAAGCAGTACTGCAGGTTTCTGTAGAATTGCTGCAGCAGGATTTCACTGAACGTGGCTGTGGGAGGCAGATTCACAGCAAGCTTAAATTTCAAGCAAGAAACAAAAAGATTTATTTAAAAAAAAAAGAATAACATACTGCAATACACCCAGAGATAGAATCCCTGAGTTCTTGAAAAATAGACATAAATGCTCAGTAACCCGACTGAGGTAGGATCAGCATTCTGTAGGGACTACCATCAATATACAAGGGCAATTTTGTATACAGAGAATAGATCTCATTGAACAGAATTATGGCATCTCTTGCTAGCATCGGACACTTCCTTTAATTATTATTGCTAAGATTTCAAATAGTACCCAAAAATGTATTACAGTCAGCCCTCCATATTTGTTACGGTTAGGGATGCAGGACCCCCACAAAAGTGGAAAAATTGCAAATACCAAAATGTGTGTAGATGTGTCCGTGGGAAAGGGGCTGACGCACGGTGAGGAAAATGGGGATGCAGGATCTAAACCAAGTCAGGACAAGGAAAAGTAAGTGAGGTGTGTCAGCATAGTGGCCCTGTACTTCCTCTCTCTTGCCCATCAACTTTCTTGGATGTTGAGGGGGGGCATAAAGAGACAGTTTATGATGCTGAGAAATTGGGCTGTGAGCCATCCTTAGCTGCCCAGGAAGCAACTGGTGGAAGAGGAGAAGGACCGGGATGGGTTTTTAAAGGACTGATTGGAGCCATCAAGAGGGAAGATTCCCCCAGAAAAGAAGCGTGTGCAGTGGGGAGGGGGACAGGGGTTGGAAAAACTCACAAATAATGAAATTCATGAAAGTTAAACCTGCAAATGCAGAGGGCTAATTATACATACAACAGGTGAGGACAACTTCTCTGAGCCCAGAGGCCAAAATTCACCCCTGGAACCTGCTACAGGCTACACTCAGCACCAGTACCACTGAATTTGCCACTGGAATTTGGCAGGATGTCTGTATCAGCAAAAAAAAGACATATTTACCTGTAAGAACAAAGTATGAGCCTTGTTTTCAAAGCAACTGTACTTCCTGGAACCTTGTAGGAGCACGGTTGTGCTTGAACAGGAGATATAAATTTCCCAGCTACCTTTTTCTTAAAAGGAAATGCAGCTTTTTCCAATCACTATCATTCCACTCAGGGCATTCTGTCAGGCTGAGGGGATCTTGTTGGGTTGGAGAATCAGGCAATGGGGCCACCTGAGAACTGCAGGCGGGGTATTCCCCCTGCGCTCTGACCTCAGATTCACTATTCAGAATAAATAGAATTAGGGTCTCACTGATTCCATTGCACCAACTCCATTTATAGTGCTGAGCAGTCCTAATTGCCATTTATGATGAGGGTTTTAATTAGAGAGGAGTCAAAACTACTCATACACTGTCAGTTTTCCTTTTGGGTCTTTCTGCCCTACACTGTTATAGTCCTATTATTGCATTTTCAACATCCTGTGGAATTCTGGGGTTTGAAGTTTACTGAGGCCAAAGAGCTCTCTGGCTGAGAATTCTAAAGGCCCCTCCCTAAACCGCAAACCCTAGGATTCCATAGGATTTTGAAAGTGGAATAATGACACTGTGTAGCAAAGAAAGGTCCTTTGTCTCTCACAGAAATACCCCTCTTTTTCTCCCCCCCCGACTTAAAATCCATTCAGACTCTTCTTGAGACTTCCTGATGCAGCAGCAGTGTCAGATCCTCTCTCAGTGAACCTTGGCTCTTCTGCAGGGCTGGACCAAGATAATTTGCTGCCTGGGGCAAGGGAACAATATATCCCCCATTCTGTAGAAAGAGGCTGACTGAATCTTTCTTCAACACTAGTGACAGGCCAGCAATCTTCATGTCATTTGAAGGCAACAGGCTAGCTTATGGGGACTAGGAAAAGCTTTGTGGCACATACAGCTGCATCTTCCATCACCTTGCCATAGTTCTCCACACACACCCAGTATCTGCTGCCCAATGGTAGAGCTGGTCCTGACTTTCTAGACTAACAATGTGCCTCACACACCTCTCACATAGGCTTGAGGAAGGTTTTGTTTGTTTGTCTGTTTTGCTCACTAACAAAAGGTTCTGTCTTTTCCAAAAGCATCAGTATTAAAGTCCACAAAAATCTAGCTCATTTTAAGTATTTAATATTAAGTATGAAATATTCATTATATGATTTTGCTTGGGTTTTTTACCTTCTATCACTTGTTCAAGAATGCACATATATACACAACACAAAGACGTTCACTTTAAGAGAAGATGGAAGATCCATTTTCTATAATTTGGATTCAATAAAAAGAGACTGTTTTATAATTGCTGATTTCCTTTATGTGGTTCACTTTAAGAAAGATTTCAGTTGCTTGCATTTTTGTTCCAAAGTGTAAACCATACTTTATTAATTCTGTCAATGCATTAGAGAGGCACAATTAAAATGTAGCATCTTTTTCCATCAGGAAGAGGTGATCATAGCCTTGAAAGTTTTAAGCTTGGGAATATGCCTAATGGTTCTTGAAAATGTACAAAAATGATTCCTTGGCACTGCAAATGCAGAATCCCCCACGTAAGCAAGGTGGAAACTTTGTCTTATTAGTGCTTGTGTAATCTCTGAAATGAGATGAAGAATTTTTACTGTCTCACATTACTCACCAGAGAGCGAAAAATAGCTCTCTACCATATTTGCTAGTAAATGACAATCATTTGCCTGGTGGAGAAAAATGACTTTGAAAAATCAACATATTAGATCTTTGGCTGGAATACAAATGGTCATGTAGGTAGTTCCATGCATCCACTGGGAGCTTTGAGATTGTTTTTGCTGCACAAAAGCAAACTCAGAGACTTTCAACAGCACTCTGCAACTTGTCTAGGCCAGGGTCAGAGTGGATGTAAAAACAGAAAATCCCATTTCATGTGGCCAGACTCTTTGGATGAGGCCAATATTTGCATTTATCACAGGAATCAAATCAGAGAAGCTAATAAATGTTGTTTTTCTTAGAACACATTTATATGGCCAGGATGCTGCCTGAAATCACATAACAGGCCTGCAAACCATTAGTATGTATCTGCTCTCCAGCTGGAATAATCTTTTTTTTCCCCCACCACGGGCATCAGAAACTCTACATTCAGGATGCTTTGTGCTGGCAATGGTGAAGACCAAAAGTTCTACCCAAGGAGCAGCAACTGTTCACAAAAACCCTATTGGCTGTTGTCCACACAGCCTGATTTTAATGGTTGGCTACATGGCTAGTGAATGTCACGAATAAATCTATACTTCTGTATACTTTTACCTGGGAATTAGCCTTGTTAAACACAATGAGATCAGTGTCCAAGTAAACATTCACAGAATTGCTGGAGATTACATTCGTGACAATCCATACCATACCGTCTGTGATTTAATGTCGTCAGAAGGAAGTACTAATGATATGACTCATTCTTTTTGTCCAAGTTGTGCTGAGTACTGAAAGGGCAGGTGAATGACTCATGATTTGTAGGAGGGAAGAAGAGACAGAGACATAAGACAGAGGGCCAAGAGCAATGAAGAAACAAAGAGTGGGTGTGTAATAGAGTAGACCTGATAGGAAAGCAATAAGCTAGTTGAGAATATTTATGTTGTGGCACTGTATAAGAGCTTTGGAGGCTAGAGCAGCTTTTCCCAACTTGGTGTCTACCCGATATTTTGAAATTAACTCCAGGATGGCCAGTGGTCAGGGACTGTGGGGAAGTTTAGTCCAAAATATACAGAGGGCTCCAAGCTGGGAATCCTGGACTGAAGTCGCTAATAAAATTGCTGAATGTGTTCTCATAGTATTCAAATAATCAAAAACCCTGTGCATTCATCCTTAGTAGCTTGCATAGAATGGTTTCTAAATATCCATAAGCATCTCCGCAATTGTTGAAGAAATCACAGCCTGCTCACTGTAGAACTAGAAATAAAAATAAGGAAATAAAGATGTGTTTTTAGTTTAGATCAGGCATTATGAAATTGGCTAAAGTGACTGCCCACAGTCTATGAAGTGACTTAAGTCCAGGTCTGTGGTAACCAGCATCTCAGTCTTAGGCACATATTCTGAATAAGGATGGAAAGATCTATTAGTGTCACTTTCTCCTGCATTTGGATTTTAAACATATTTTTAAATGTATCAAGTTGGAACTGAGGCCCTTTTCGCATGGCATTTTCCACGCGAAAAAGTGCCTGGAGCGTCACGTGATTGTGAGGAGCGATCTGCATGACGCACTCACAATCGCGCGATGCTCCAGGGGCCAGCAGGCACCGATCACACACCTTTTCATTTTCAGCTAGAAGCCGAAAATGGTGCGCAATTGCACATTGCTCCCAGGCCCCGCACACACTTACCTGGCATGTAGAGCCTCCAGAGCCACGCCAGTTGTGCTTCCTGCCCCAGTGCAGCCTGGGAAACTCCCAGGCTGCGCTGTGGAAGGAAGAGGTGGGGCTCTCGCACGAGCAGGAAGCTTGTGCGGAGCCGAAGGACCCCGGACGCAAGAGCCTCTCGCCGGAGGCTGCTTGCGCGATCCCAGCGCCGGAAGATGGTAAGGTGCGGAAAGGGCCTGAGTCAAGATATAAACTAAACAAACAAATAAAGTTCTTAAGAAATATGCAAATTTTTGTAAACTCTTCAAAAACAAACTCTAGTGAGGTTTCCCCCCTTCCCATCACACTGGTCAAATTCAATAAACAACAGCTACTCCCAACATGGAGAGGACCATGTTATACCTCCTTGCTCTGTAAGGTCATTACATGAACCTCAGAGGGGAAAAAAGGTGGCAACTCTAATTCAGCACATACATGGCTGAATATTGTAAACAACAAGACTTTTCAAAGTATTTAAAGAACTGAACTAGATGAAAAAATATTTCAGATCCAGTTCCTCTCACGTTTCCAATTTTTAAAATCTAAAGTTCCTTCCATCCAAAATATCAAGAATTTTGAGAATTTAATGAACTCTGATGAATAGAAACAAACAGAAACAAAGCCCCTATCTCCACTAATTCTGTGTAAAAGCCCCACTGATTTCAGAAAAAAATCATTTTTATTGGCCATGTGTGCTTAGGATTGCAGTCTTTCTTAAATCAAAGGGACTTGCTTGCAAGCTGGTGTGCCATCATGGAAGCAACTGACCAAATGAATGACTGAGAGGAAGCAAATCATTTTGAATTGTGAATGTCAGTTACGATGTTGCTTGACACTTTGGACTGCTGATGTTTGTCACTGCCTTGCTTTGCTCCTATTTCATAGAATGGAATTGAGAGGAGAGGAAGTAGCAGGTGTGCTCTCTAAAATACAAAGACCAAACCTAGGCCAAACCACCATGGGATGAGGCACTCCTCTGTTCAGACCATGAACCACTGAGGTATGCATGTACTGGAACTTCTCCCACTCCTCTACTATCACAGCTCTCTCCCATACCACTTGGCAAACTGTTTTTGAAATATGTGAAATTTTCAGAATAAGTCTGTAATCAAATTTCTCTGTATGTGCATCTATATGCACAAGCATATGATTTCACTGAAAATGTGCACAACTATCTATCTATCTATCTATCTCTGTCTCTATGCGCTGCTCTTTCTTGAGATAGCTGAAGACAATACCCATCAGCAAACCTCAGAATCACTCCACAAAGACATAAATTGACTACCTAAGTGCAATCTAGAGAGACAGCTATACCAACATCATCCAGTGAGCTTTATGGCTAAACAAGGATTTAGGCCCAAGTCTCTTCTTGATCCAAATGCAGCCCTCTCCTTTTTGAACATTCAGAATCTCTCCACCAATGTAGCTGTGCTCAATTTTTCCAAGTGCTATTCTAGTTGCAAGGTCCAGCATAGTGTAGTGCCCTGAGTGTTGGACTATAACTCTGGAGACCAGGGTTTGAATTCCTGCTAAGCTGCTGAAATTCACTGAGTGACCTTGAGCAAGTTATACTCTCTCAGCCACAGCAGAAAGCAAAGGCAACCACCCTCTAAACAAATCTTGCCAAGAAAACCCTATGATAGATTCACCTTATCATCATCCCAAATCAGAAACAACTTGAAGGCACACAACAACAACAGACTGTAGTTACAAAGGCACACTGGTTAAAAAAAAAAAATGAGTATACAAAAGTCTCATCACAACAAATAGGTATTTTGTGTGCATACACATAAAGGATTCTTTGCACACATAAAGAATCTTTTTGGATTGCAGCTAGAGTAATAATAATGTCATTATTGTGTCTGATGATAGCAGTTTTACAGTTGGGTTATTGAGTGATAACTGCAATTACGATATGATTATTATAATATGTGAATTCACCCCCAGAGGACTTTGCAGACTTGCACACCAGTGTTACTGCATGTCTTCAGAAGCAAATATCTAGCATAAGACTTCAACTAAGCAGCTTTATAGACAACAATTGCCAATGAAAGCACAGAGCTAGATAAGATCATAACTGAAATTAGCTATTTCAACTGTATGCCTAATTGTCAAATTTTTAAAAATGTTAAGAAAATTTCTGGGGAAAGCAAATTCATTTTAAAATATTAACACATTTTGCAAAGATTATCTGGATGTTATCCTATAACTATATTCCCTATTATATTCTCAGCCATAAACTCTCTTTTTTAAAAAAAACTTTTCTGTTTCATGAGCCAAACAATAACATTCTTCCATCCCCATAAATTACACAGTCATTTTAATTTGCCAAGGACTCCACAGTATTCACGCTTGCCCCCTCTGTTGGATCCAATTGCTTCCCCTTTCCCTTGGCAATGGTACCTTCAGGCCAGAGTATTTCTTACCAGCACTACAGAGTTTATACAGTTTTCCAGTACTCAGATTCAGGGTGTTTTCAGATAGAGTGGTTCCCACCAAAGTGATTAGTAGACCCCATGGTGCTATTTCACCTTTTCCTCCTTAACATACTTTCTGCAATACAGAAGAAGATGGAAGAAGCAATGGAAAGATTACAAGTAAAGGAAATTTTGTGTGAAGCCTCTGTAAATGTAAAAGAGGCAAGGTCATGGCATGATAGAAACCTTATCTGAGACCAAATTGATGTCAGTAATTATATTTTCAGTGTTTATAAATGTTCCTCACTTGTTAAGAAAAAACAAACATCTTTGCGAGAATGTTTTCAAACACAGTGCTGAAATGACAATTTGTACTTTTCTATGACTTTGAGAATAAGGTGTACATATTTAATCTTCCACCAAGGACACTAACCTACAACATGAAACCTACTTCCAAAATCCCATGTAGTGACAGATCGCAGACATCAGCAGTAAACTTATGATATTTGCCCTCTGGCAAAGAATTCTAAATGTGTCAGGAACCTACAAATCCCAGGATTCATGCAGTAGAATCAAAGAGCTATAATTGTGCACCTACTTTTTCTGTTGTTATTGCGTTCATATTGTTTCATTGGTGAACAGGTGAGGTGAGGAACAGGTGAGGAACCTGTGACCCTCTAGATTTTGATGAAATATTTGTCCCACCATTCCTCATACTGGCCAGTGTAGTTGGGACTGATGGAAATTAAGGCTAACTACATCAGAATTGTCCATTTTCCTGCCCTGGTGTACTTTTCAGAATTCTCTATGACCAGATCCAGGTATCAAATTTTAGTGTTGACACTGGTTGTTATTATTATGATTAAATCTTGCCTTTTTCCTAGTTTGGGACTCAGAGTGACCTGCAGCAGTTGTTATGAGTGGTGTTTTAGTTGAACCCCACACTTAACAAACCAATCAAGTCTGTTGTTAAACCTCCCCCAGCATGTACTCAGGAAGCAGAATCCAAATTTGTCTTTGCACTACGAGAAGAAACCTGACAACATATCTTGAAGAAGGCAATTTCATCCTACCAATGCAAGCCCCAGAAACACCTGGAAGAGGATGCTCTCTCTTTTCCTCCTCCATATTCTTCAAGTCTCTCTGGAGGGTTTCTAGCCTGTCAGTACAAACACTGAGGGTAGGTGGAGCTTCATAGGGCAGAGGAATCTGTCTCCTTTCAGATTTACTTTTGGGTTTCTTCCATCAGTGCAAAGAAACAGTTGGATGCTGGCCATGATTTTTTTAAAAAGCTTGTCTCTTTTTCTTGCATGTTTGCTGCAGAAAGCACAAGCATGTGGCTGCAAACACAACTGCCAAGCACAGTGTCTGCAACTGCTCTGAGGTCTGTGAACAAGCAGTGACCTGTTGATCTTCTGTTACTGCAAATCAGTAGGCTATGTGGAGTGTACTAGAGCACATTTTAATAAAACCAAAAGCCTGACATGATCAAAGAAGAATATAGAATCTCTATCTAACTGTGCTGAGCTGATGACCCCACACCCTGAATCAGTGGTGATATAATGAGGTACTAATAAGCATTTTGCAAAGATCTTCACTCAGAAAATCGAGAAGGCCAGCTATTAATTTTGAGAGGTCTTCCCTTTGGGCTAACAGAGATAAAAATATGGCAAGCTTCTGCACATATTGGAGAATATTCATAAGAAGCTTGCTTTTTATTTTCCAAATGTTTGAATGGAAGAAAGGTACTTCTCCTCTCTTCTCACCCACTCACTGCCACACATTTGGATGGAAACAGGTCCCTCTGCTGAGCTTATTTCAGGTAAATGAGCACAGGACTTCATCTTTTATTTCTATTTTAATGTCTTTTTTGTTAATTCTCACATTTGTTCTTGTTTTTCTTCTATGGTAGAAGAAAGAGAGGTATAGAAACAGTGATGAACCTCTTTCCCACGGCCATCTGCATGCTGTCCAAAACAAATTCCACCACCCCAATTCAAGTGAGGATGATATGATTTAACAAAAGGGGTGCTGACTTCAGCATTCTCAGGGCCAGGTCTATAATCCAGACATTGGCTTCAGCAGCTGGAAATCTATTTTAATTTTCATCCTTCTCTAATAAAAGGACAGTACCAGCTAGAAGTCAGAAGAAACCAGAAATTATCAACATTTCCCTATCCAGCAACATGGAGGCAATCCCTGCTTACTGTAGGCAAGCAGCTACTCAGAAGCCTGCAATGTGTCATCGTGGTGTGTTTGGTATCCACAGCAGTATTTTAAAGGGGGATTTGATCAGAATCAGCAAATGTGCTACAAGGAAAAATCAGTTTAACATCACTTAAAATAATTACAGCTCCATGTGCTGCAACGACAAATTCTTAAAAGTTTAGCTGCTGTACATGCAGACACAACAGTCATTAGACATGCCTGCATCTGGGAAATTTGACTGGGGCCATTTCCACACTAGACTGTTATAGTGCTATTATTCCACTTTCAACATCCTATGGAATCCTGGGGTTTGCAGTTCAGGGAGGCCGGGATTCCATAGGATGTTGAAATTGGAATAGTAGCACTGTAACAGTCTAGTGCAGAAATGGCCTGGGTTAGTGCATCTGTTGTAACACACTGTCAAGGATCACCAACTAGATCCTGCAGTTCTGGGGTTCTTACATCTTACCCCTTTACCACCAAGCTAGTTAGGCTGTGGTGCTGGCCTAAGCATTTTAAACTGATCCCCATAATCTGAAATGGTCATCTGACCTTAATGAAGAATATCCAAGCCTTAAAAACCCTTCCTTGTCAGCTGGTCCAGCAGCCTGAACAACCCATCCTTAGCTGAGAAAAGCTACATTTTGAACTGGGCATGCCAGTTCACTAACCCTGCCAGTTATGGAGTTCTGGGAACTGTAATCCAAAAGTTACTCTTCCAGGCTCTTGCAAATTGTCTCTTATCTTGTCATGTCTCATACTTGACTGGTTTACCATGCTGTAGCTGCAGTTTTTATGACCTTGTTCTACCACGGTTCCTCTCTACCTCAGCTTGGTTCACCAGATATATCCAGTACATTATTTCATCTCTACCCTGGCCTTAAAGGATGTGTCTCATCACCCTGGCCCTCAGTTCCTATCTGCCTGATCTGACCCTTAACCTGCAGCTTATTCACAACCATGTCTTTTGTTTTTGGTTCAGGTGCTCAAGGGTTTACAAGTTTCAAACCTGGCCTCCCTTGCAGCTAGTCACAAGCAAGCTGTTAGGCTTGAAACCAGGTAAAAAACAAACTTCATATTAACTCTGGGAAGCACTGATGCTTTCCACAAAAACATGCAGAAGTGATTTAAAGATCTTGCTATTATTTTAATGTGTCATACATTCTGCATCTAACATTCTGCAATTTTTAGAAGTACTGGACATTTAGCAAAGAATAAAGACCATACCAAAGAGGTTTGGCACAATTGGATTATTCTTGCCTAATGTGGGCTTCTGTAATCAAACTATTTCCCCTTATGTTTAATTTGTTGCACAGGTTTTTCTGCCTTCAATTTTCCAACTATATGTTTGAAAGTATACAATTAAAAAGAGAGAACAAAGTTAACTTAAGTGCATGGTTTTTCAGCAGCCTTCTATATCTTGGTACACACAATACAGAAAGGTTAAGAGCAAAGCATTATAATTTCCAGGCACTGTTCAATTATTTGCAAGAATGTGGAAGATAAAAGTGGGGGAAATTTCTCCCTGTGACAAATGAGCACTTCATTTTCCCAGTGATGCAAGCTTATTATTTTTGGAGGTGACATCCAAGAAGTTCTATAGGAAGCAGAGAAATGTGCAGAAACCAAAAGCAGCAGATGGATCAAGATGCTGCTGTGGGGTTAAAGAAGTTCATTCTGGGAACAAAACTTAGTAGCATATTTTGAACAATAATGAGCAATGTTATTCTAATTGCTATTCCCTTTGACCTGTGATGGGTTCTTTTTAAAACAAAAACCTAAAGCCTCCTAAAAAGAGACTGCACAACAAAGATACTTAATGGCCAGTGAAACACAATTGTAGTAAAACTTATTGTTGACATTCTCTGTAGGAATGTCTCCCTTTTTGTTCTCTTTCTCAAACAGGTTTTTTTTCCATTCCCCTGACATAGAATCCAGTGTCTCTTTTGCATTTAGATTGGGATGGGGAAAATCTAGTTTGCAGACCTGTGATAATGGGCTGCCCCTATCTAGGCAACACAGATGAGCAGTATGGGTTCACTTCCAGGTAACCAAAGACTTAATAATATGATGGGTTAGATTACATTTCAACATCATGTCAACATCATGCAGGATTCACAGAAATCACAAGAGAGAGCCACTCAATGGGGAGAGCCTGCTTGTGAGAGGCATGAAAGCTTCCATATGTTTCAAGATAAAAGATCTTAAAAATATGGCACCAAAAGACTGGAGCCTCTTGGAACTGATGAAGGAATAGGAGAATTTCTGCCTGCCTCACCATCCCTGGAGAAACCTGTATGTAGGCTGCTTAAGGAGGTCCAGACTCCCAGCTTCCCATGAATATCCAGAATGCCATCTGTATCATGAGCAGAATAAGAATGTTTTAGCTAGTCGTATTACAGCCTATATTTTCTTTCCAGCCTTGGATAAATATGATTTAAGACTATTTCGTAACTTTGTAATTACTCTTAAATAACACCTGAAGGAAGCAGTCTTTATGTAGAGGATACCCTGCCTTTTAGAGTGTCAATAACCTATTCACAACATATCCTGTTCTCACCAGGACACTCATTGATCACTGCCCCTTGTAAGCATCCACTGTGAAACAGCTGAGACCTCAGCAGGGCCCATTCCTCTACCACCCAACTAGATGGATGTGGTTCTTTCATCCTGTAATGTATTTCAGAAAAGCAGTTGCAATGGAAAGAAATCAAATTATTCACCCAGAGAGCTCATTGCAGGAGATTCAGAGCAACAGTGCCAGAAGGTCAAGACCCTGGAGCACTGGCAGGTCTTTGTGGAAATGTCTACAATGGACCTGCCTGGCCTTCCACAGTGATATCAATTTTCACTTTCATAAAGATTACATGTTTCATCGCTGTTTCTCATCCAACATTGACACGTTTAAATAACAAAGTGTACCAGCATCTCTTAGAGATTTAAAAATCCCTATTTTAAAGTGCAAGAGGTTTTTTTTTTAAATGACTTGGCTGCATATTTTGTTAGAGATTTTATTTTAGATTCTTGCAGTTATTTTAAGCTAAAAAATCCTTGCAAAAAAAATTAGCTACAAACCACAAATACACACAAATACACATTAATGCAAAAAAAAATCCAATTACCATTCATTTTTCTCTTACGGACAAATAAAACCCTTACACGTTTTTGCTAGACCTGAAAGGTTAACATTTGTAAACAGTCCTCATAAGACAAGGTAATGAAACCAAAAAAACTTTCTAGAGATTACAAGAGAAATATCAATATTTGCACACTTTGAAAGTTGAGAATATACAAATACATTCCCAAGTATAAGGAAAACATACAAGTAATTATTGATTAAACAGAGTGTGTTCTAGTGGTTATTGTGAGAAACAAATTAATTCATCGTGGTATCTGAAATCTGGGAAATGTCCTTTATCCTCCTTATAGCCCTATTATTCTGTCCCAAGTGGCTATACTGTAAGTGCCAGAAATGTGAAAGTATAGACATACTAACAGCAAAACAAATACCTTGCATAAGTTATCTTTACCTATTTGTTCCTCTAGTCCTATTACATACAGAGCTAATCTCTGCATGAATCAGACTTGGACTGTATTAAGCTGATATAAGAGAGGAGAGGAAGACAAACAAGCAAGATGCAAGATGAAGGTTGTAGTATTCCTTTTTCTGAGATCAGCAAGCAGTCCCAAGCCAGAGGCTGTTACAGCAGTCAAAAAAAAAAAAAAAACCCTGATCTGTTCTAACCTACTAGTGTAAGGAGACTTCCTTAGGAGGTCTCCCTCTGGTTCTTCCCCTTGCCCTAAGCTGGACAATAATGCACAGGTTAAATCCCCAGCTGAAGTCTTTCAAACTAATCATTGCTAATTTCAAATGTTTATGGCCATTTCCGCACTAGACTGTTATAGAGCTATTATTCCACTTTCAACATCCTATGGAATCCTGGGGTTTGCTGCTTAGCGAGGGGCCGGCTGGCCGCTCCCTAAGCAGCAAACCCCAGGATTCCATAGGATGTTGAAAATGGAATAATAGCGCTATAACAGTCTAGTGCGGAAATGGCCTATGCTATTCTGATATTTATACTTGCTATATAATGGCATGGAGAATGTTATTGAAATTTAATGTAAATCTTTTTCTGGATTTCATACAAAGCTAGAAATATCTTTAACAATGTGAGTTTTCTAACATATTCCAAACATTCATCGTTACACTATTCAAAACCTCTGAGCATCCTTAACTGCAGAGTTAAATCCATCAGCTTCCTGGGATGGTATAGTATAGCCTTCCTACACCCATCTCAGTTAATGAACAGGGAGGGAGGGAGGGAAAGAGAACAGTGATAATTAAAGGCAGTGAAGGTCACCTGATTAGTAAGATCTACAACATCTCTGGCAAAATTTTACCAGTCACTGCTCTGTCAACTTTAATTCAAAGGAAGTATTAATCATGGTTGCGGGCTAAATTACTATTCTCACATAAAGAGAACTTGGTGTTTTATATATATTATGAGTGGAAATTTGAAATGGTGTTTAACAAGTTCCCTTGAAACACTACTTCCCCAAAAGCACACCACTCTGTCAAATGAGAACTATGTAAACCCTAATCAGCTGCAACACCAGTGAAACCCTAGAGAGTGAAGACGTATCTACTGGCCCAGCCACTCGACCTTTACATATCAATTCTATCTTGTGTGCATATGAACCGTATGTATACACACTGTATACACAGAAACTTGCACCCTGCATGACCTGTGAAATGAGGTGCAGTGGGGAGCAAAATAATTTTCATTTACTTCAGCAAAGACTTTACCTGTTTACACCGGCCAGAATGTGCCCCTGTAGTTAGATGTCATTTATATAACAAGTATTATCAAGATTTAGTAGATGCATAGGAAGATAAGAGCTAGAAGAGTAGTTCTGGGTCACTTAAGTTGGTCAAGATACTTGCCTGCAGAAAGGCTATGTATTAAATCCATCCAACTTCCCCCTCCTCTCTTGATATATTTCACCTTCTCTTGCTACATGTTTCAGCAGAGGACAGCTGTCACATCTCAGACAGGAAGAGAAGTGGCACTGGTCTACAGAGAAGCTCATTCTCAAAGTCAACTCCTTGAGAAATGATTCAAACCAACAATTCCTCTTCTGCAGGGAAATAATTATGAATTTAAAGGCTGGATGTTTTTGAGGGTAGGGCCAAATATTAACTGTAAGCAACAAAGCTAAAATTTAATACTGGAGTTTAAAATACATGTTACGCATATCCATAATTTAATATTTATTTATTTTTAACATTTATATCCCACTTCTCTTTCATTGAGGTGGACACATGATTCTTTTTATTTTCACAAAGACCCAGTGATGTAAGTCAGGCTGAGGAAGAATGATCCTGCAAGTTTTCACGGCACTAGAACTCAGATCTTGAGAGGCTTTAAACATCATGAAGAAAGGAACATAATTATTTTCTGCACATGACCTTAGATGAGCATTTTAAAAATGGATTGTTCATCTATGTTAAACATAACTATTTTAAAAAGAAGCTGACTTCCTGTTGTTTTTTTCTTGAGTGTCACTTGCATCTTTACACAAAGTTACACAGTTGTTGTCCCCTAGTTTCTCAAATTCTCTTTCATTAGGTATAAAGAATCAGCTCTTGACAATCAGTCTAAGTTGGGTCAGAAGCCTCACTATTATCTGTCGCTATTTTGCAACAATTTTCTGTGCAAAGGGATCTTGTACCTTTGAGACCAACTGAAAGAAAAAGGGTGGTTAAATCTACAAAAGCTTATGCTACCAACTTCTTTCTCTCAGTCTCAAAGGTGCTACAAGATCCTTTTGCATGGCTATGTCTTTGAACAGTTTTCAAGTTGAGCATCTAAGCTGCATTTTGGTCTTGGTCAGGTGATTGTTATAATTACTGAAAAATAAGAACTTTCCATCCAAGTTAAACCACTCACTAATCTGCATTGTACATAGGGCTGGTTCTACTGTTAGGCAGAATGAGACAGCTGCCTCAGGTAGAAGATGCTGGAAGGCAAGGAGAGGTGGAGATGTGTTGTTAAACAGAGCATGCCCTTTGCCTCTAAGATACACTGTGGTCCTCTAGTACAGGGTAACTTCCAACAGTGAATGGTGATATCCTTGTTACTGGGCTGGTAAATCCCTCCTGAGTTTTAGTCCAAACTGTGAAGGAGATACACAAAGTGTTGATCCCAATCCCCAAAAGAGGTTCAGCAGCTTGGATAGCTCCTTTAAGTTTGTATTTTAAAATGCAGCAGATTCCCCAACCCACTGGCATGAATCACCTGCCTCCACCAGCTACTTCAATATTGTTCCTGGCATTAAAGTAAGAATCAGTTCCCTGCCCACTTAGCTTCCATGTGTGGAATGCAGAGGTAAAGGGAGAGGAGATGCCATCAGGTAGCCAAATTCCTTGGAGAGCCCTAACTTCATGTCAGTTGTTTATTTCAACAGAAAACACAGAGCTGTCCACAAACAATAATTCTCTTTTTTTTACTTTGGAGCACTTCACTGAAAAAAATGCTAAGATATCACAACCTGAAGCACTGATTACCGCAGTAAGTCAACCAGAAGTGCAAGACAATCCTACAACTGCAGTAATATCCATTATTAACACTTGTGGCATAACGGCATCATGCCAAAGTATTGTGCAGCACTCATTTGGGTATCAAGAAGGAATAACTGTGCCAGAACTAAGAATTAATCACTTATATAGCATCTTACATGCATTGTAGCCAGCTTTTCTGATGCAACCATTATGCACCAGAATTTTTCAAACACTAAGTAGACACCTGCCTGGATCATTAAAAGGAAAAGACAATTCTCCATGTTGCAATTCGAAGGTAGTGTAATGATTTCCACTCCACATATAATATATTTAAATATGATATGGAAAGGTATGATTATATAGTGTATACTAGGGATGGGCCAACTGAATCCTCGAATCCTCGAATCTTCGAATCCTGAGTAAGGATTCAAGATTCCTGAATCCAAATCCCTGTGCCAAAATAGGCAAATGGAATCTTTCAAATCCACCAACTAAATAGATTGTTGGAGACCAGGACGCCTGAATACCAGGGCACCTGAATACCAGGGAGACCGGGATGCCTGTAAACCTGGGAGACCATACATACAAGGAAAGATAGTAAGTAGGTGAGGTTTTCCCTTGGAGTAACAATGGCCTTTGCTAACAATTTCACAAATTACATCTGGGCTTGTATTCTAAGATATTTAAATTGAACATTTCATATTTAAGTTCAGTACTTGACTGGAAGCTACAGGCCTGAGTTATTTCAAGGACAGCTGAAACACTCCTTTGTAGAGCTCCCTTGCAAACCTCTTTCAGACACAATTCTGGGGTTTGGAGTTTTACCAGGTGTCACAGCCTTCTCTGCCAAAGTGTATTGGTGCATCATCAAACTACAAACCCCAGGATGCCAGAAGCAGTTATGCAAAGAAAAGCCAGTTTTGACCTGGATTATCTCTCTACTATAGTATGTGGCCCTGTTTACACAGGCAGGAAAATGTGGGATTAATCCACATTTTCCTGCCTGTGTAGAAAGGGCCTTCATGTCATTTTCAATCTGGGGAGATCCTGAGGCAAAACTATGACAATTGTCTTCGCCAGATTTCTTCAGAGGGAGGTTTGCCTTTGCCTAGGCTTTTGCTAAGGCTGAGAGAGTGTGTCTTGCCCAAGATTATCCTTCTTTTCCTTTCTTTTTAAACTCTTTTTTAAAAAAGGATTTGAAAGATTCGAGATTCATGAGATTTGTGGATTCCCAGAACCTTCCAGGGATTCGGATCTGGATTCAGATTCGGAAAATTCTGGATTCATCCCATCTCTACTGTATACCCTCTTTTCCTTGCATCTTTCCACAAGGCTGTGCATAAACATGCACTGCATAAAACTATACTGCATGTCATGGATCCACAAGACTCTTTTTCATGCACCTGGAACAGGCCGTGTGATTGAAGATGCATTGGTATTACATCAGTGTTTCCTGCAGCAAATGTGTCAAGTGACAATGACTGACTCATCTGCAAACACAGCCATACATATACAGAACCACTGCTAGAATTTCTAAACAGAAAAACAGACTCCAAGTGGAAACAGGAGAGGATGAATGCCTCTCCCTACTGCAACCCTCATGTACAATCCACAAACCATCCAGAGCCGTCTGTGGGGAAATCCTTAGATGGGCAATGAAGGGACCAGAAGAGATTTCCACTGTGTTGGCACTGCAGCACCAGCACCACATTGGACTTATATCCATGATCTCTGGATCATACACATGGCCGAGTGTTCAGACTGGTCATTACAAATTTAACTGTTTGCAGTCAAAGCAAACACAATTCCTACATAAAAGGGTGAAGCATGGTTTCTTGAATCAGACTTCTTATATCATTTATTCCTCTCCTGACAAGTGTGCTTTATTTTATTTTTTTTAATTTTTTATTAAATAAAAACACAAAATTAAACATCTTGTCTTCGTACTACATACATAATTATACTTTCTTACATGTTATACATCATTTTCTGTATATTATCGTAGAACTTCATATCCTTATTCTTAAATCAATTATATCAAATCTTATTTCATATATATCTAATTCTTTTTATACAACATCTAACAATAATTCAGCCATACAAAATACACTTTATATACCTACCTAAAACCTTCCCTTATTTTTCATCTTGTTTCATAGTCAGTTGTACCTAAACTGTCACTTGATCAACAAATTCCCTTTAATTAGTACTTTGACATTTGTCCCCTACCTCAAATCGTATTTTCCATTTTTAAACAAGATTCTTACCTCTCAAAGTTTTTATCTCAACCTTTTCAATTTCTCAAATTACCATAACTTAAGTGGTTCTCTTTTAAATAATCATTCTGTTATATTTAACCTACTCACAGTCGTTTTCCCCCGTTTATTTTCCCAGAGAGGGGTAATTAACTTCCATTCTTCATTAATTTGCTTTCTAGATTTTTCTGTCAACATCGACGTTAATGTGTCTACTTCCCAAAATTCATATAGTTTCCACAGCCAGTCTTCTATATCTGGAACTTCTTTTTGTTTCCATTTTTGTGCAAATACAATCCTGGCTGGACTAACCATACAAATTACCATTTTACATAATGAATTCCTCTTAAAATACTCGACATCTAACATATTCAACAAATATATTTCCGGATACATTGGGAAGTTAATTTGTAAAGTTCTGGTAATACAGTCATGTATGTCCTTCCAGTATTTCTTAGTTTTATCACAAGTCCACCATATGTGGTACAGAGTACCTTTTTTTTGAGCACTTCCAAGATTTTTTTTTTTGTATTTTTCCTGATTTTTGCTATTTGTGTTACTGCATAAAACCATCTATAATATATTTTATAATAATTTTCCTTTAAACTTATACTTTTACAAAACTTTTTTACATCCCTCCATGAGTTTTCCCAATAAGTTCCCAATGAGTTTTCTAATAATATTGAGCATCCAACATTTTGTGCCCATTTTATCATATTGTCTTTAACCATCTCTTGTTCCATCTGGAAAGTTAGCAATATTTTATATATTTTCCTCACTAAGTGGTCAGTTCCAGATTTCAACACTCTATCGAATTCTCTTTCTCTTGTTTGTAATCCTGGCTGTTTAAAGTCCATCTTGTATCTTTCCTCCAATTGTCTCTGCAAGAGCCAATGTGTTGTAATACCTTGTTTCATCATTTCCTCTTTATTTTTCCAGACTCTTTTATCTCTTTGTATTGTTAATAAATCTTTATATGTCAGCCAGCTGCTTATTTGGGGCTTTTCTCTTCTGTAGAAGGCTTCGTGTGTTGACACCCACTGTGGTAATTTTGCATATAATTTATTTCTATACCATAGCCATGTCTTCAATAGCGGTTTTCTTATAAAATGATTGTTAAAATCTTTATTTACTTTTGCCTTGTCATACCACAAATATGCATGCCAACCAAAGAAGAGATCAGCCCCTTCCAGGATTAGTAGTCTCTTACTTTCTAATCTAATCCAATCTATAACCCAACTAAGACAGCTGGCATGAAAATATAATCCCAAATCAGGTGGTCCCAGTCCCCCTCTTTCAGTCGTATCTTTTAATACAGTCCACTTTATTCGTGGTTTTTTTCCATTCCAGATGAATTTCGATAGATCTTTTCTCCATTGATTGAATGGTATGTCGTTCATTGTTATTGGAAGGTTTTGAAACAAGAAGACCATTCTGGGTAAAATGTTCATCTTAATTGTTGCAATTCTTCCCATCAATGATAGCTCCAATTTTGACCATTTTTTAAGGTCTTCTTTTATCTCTGACCAGACTTTTTTACAGTTGTTATCATATAAGTCTGTGTTACTATTAGTAATATTTATTCCTAAATATTTTACTTTCTTTGATATTTTAAATTGAGATAATTGCTCAATCTTTTCTTCTTCTTGTTTTGTAATATTCTTGGTTACATCCACATTGACGTTGAATCCTGACACCTTTCCAAATTCTTGGAAAGTTCCAATTAATTTTTCAAGGCTTTGGATGGGGTCCTCTAGCATAATAACTAAGTCATCAGCAAATGCTCTTAATTTATACATTTGATTCTGAATTCGCACCCCTTTTATTTCTATATCTTGTCTTATCTTGTTGTTCAATATTTCTATCATTGTTACGAAAATTAAGGGCGACAAAGGACATCCTTGCCTGGTTTCCTTCTTGATATCAAACCTTCCTGTTTTTTCTCCATTAATCAAAATAGATGCTGATTGATTATTGTATATCATTTTCGTCCACTCAATAAACTTTTTTCCTATATTCATTTTTTCCAGTACTTCCATTATAAAACTCCATTTTACACTGTCAAACACTTTCTCAGCGTCAACAGATATCAAACCTAATTTTTTCTCGTTATGTTTATGATAATGTTCGATTATATTTAGTATTATCCTCACATTGTCTTTAATTAAAAAATTTTGATCTTTGTGTACCCAGTTGTTTAGAATCTTTTTCAATCTCTCAGAGAGGATGGACGTTTAAGAGGGATAGTGCTCTATAGTTCTTCACCTCTTGTTGATCTTTACCTTCTTTAGGTATCACAATGATTGTCGCTTCTCCCCAGGAATCCGGTCTATTATTAATTTCCAATCCATTAAACTATTTTTGCAATGGTTCGATTAACTGATCTTGGAACGTTTTATAATATCTTGCCGTAAACCCATCTGGGCCTGGGGCTTTTCCAATCTTTAACTTCTTTATTGCATTTATAATTTCAACCTTCGTAATAGGTTTGTTTAAGTCTAATCTCTGTTCTTCTTGTATTTGTGTTAACTTAACATCCTCTAGGTATTTTCTGATATCCTTTATGTGTTCTTTTGTAACATCTTGATCTTCAAATAGTTTTTTATAATAATCTTGGAATATTGTTTTTACTCTCTTTGGATGTCAATGTACTTTATCCCCTTCTTTAATTTTCAAGATCGATCTTTTCTCTTTTTCTTTTTTTAATCTTTAAAAGGCAATGGCTATCATTCTATAGCCCAAATGAAGCAAAGCTAGTAGTACCTTTGGTAGTTCTGGCAGATTTTGGAATGAATGCACTGAAATGTAGATATGTAAAAGCATCATGTACATTATTTATTTACAACAATAGCATGACAATTAAAAATAAAACAGGTCTTGTTCTTGCCTTAAAGATAAAATACATTTCTGGGGAAAAAAAGAAGACAGAAAAAAAGTATGTCTGCCTGATGGCTTACATAAAGATTCATATTACTATTCACACCAGAAGGATTTTCTGTGTAAGAATGTTATCACATTTGAAGTGGCCTGTGAAATTGTTGAAATAGATTTTTCTACATTGATCGATCCCCCAAATGCACTGAAAGAGCCCTTCATAGTCTCCTGAGTTCTAGGAGCCAACTAAAGAGAAAGCACATATTTATTCCAGTTTTAAGAGATACATGTGATGTATCTCAGAGCAATGAAAAATACCTTTGAGGCAACAAGGAAACTATTATCCTACTGTGCTCTACTAGTTCAATATTTCTAGAAGCTACTTAGGGCTAGAAATCTAATTGTAAAAGAATTATAGAGAAATCTTTTCGTGCATTTGGTCTGATTTTAAAACACATACATTTTCTGGCTGCTTCTTTAATAAGGCGTGAAAGCAGCAGACAATGCCCATCTCATACATAGGAGGATAAATTATGCCATGATGTCTAATTTTCCATAAGTAACGAGGAAAAGTGAAGGTTTTAAGCTTACTGTATTTGATCCAGAGAACAGCAAGCCGTTTTCCAGTTTTAGAAAACTGCTTTCTACCTCCTTGTTCCCTGTTGCCATTTCCAGCCCTATTTGAAAAGCCAGTTCTGAGGCTTGGAAGACTCAGGAAAACAGTCAGCCCTTCACATTTGCGGGTTTCACTTTTTGCAGATTTGATTATTCCTGGATTATTTGCTCTCACCTCTGCTGCCTCCCTATACCATTTTTAATAGGGACTGCAAGCCTCATGAGACTGAGAAACTGCAAACGAGGCTTGTAAGTCCCTATTTAAAATGGTGTGGGGCAGCAGTGGAGGTGGCAGTAGGCCCCACCAGCTACCCACTTCTGCCCTGTGAAGAAACCCTGATTCTTCAAAGGAATCCACGGTGGGTTGAATATGGTGACCATACATTTTTGTATGTGTTAAATATGGTTTGGGGGGGTAGGCTAGAGTTTTTCACAGTTCTTCCACTTTCACAGGGGTCCTGTGCCCCTAACCCTAGCAAATGTGGAGGGAGAACTGTAATTTTGCATGTTAAAACAGCCTATGTGAAGAGGAGCACTTTCTCTGTCTGTGGAGGCTCTTCATTACAATCTGGAATATTGATTTTCCAGGATTCCAGATTGCACAGACAGTCTTCCAAGGTAAAGGGTGCTTTTTTAATTAACAAAGCCAACCAAGTCAGGAGGGAGATGGAAGAGCATGAGAGAAAGCTAAACACTTCCTTTGTTTTTGTTTACTTCCTTCTCTTAATATCTGAACCTCTGAACTTCTGCTACAGAGAAAAGTTTCCCATTCCCCTCAAACACAGATCATCTTCCTTTTTGCTACTGTTTATTTTTCCTCAGTCAAAGTTTTGGTTAAAAAAAATAATAAAATCAAAATGACGTATATGGAAATTAATTGTGGTAATGAATGACAATAAAAATGGAGGAGGAACACTGATGTAGTTAAGAAATGTCAATGCTTGTCAGTGGCAATGACAAAGAAACAAATCTATAGGAGAGAAATTTGGGGGGATGGCAGCATGACGATAGCAAAAGAATTTTATTACTGTTTTTATTAGGAATGAAGCAAGAAGGAAATGTAATTTGATTGTTTGGCACCCAAGTCAATTACTCATTCCTAGTTGACTGGCCAGTGATCAAGCACTGACTCAGCATCATTCATCATTTACTCCTACCCAAAAGACAGAACAGATAAAAAGAGACCCTTTCAAGGCCAACAGTAATGCAGTAAGCAAACAGAAGACCCACAATAAATTTTCCCCTTGCAGGGCTGCAGTTCCCACCATCTCCCACCATTGGTTATGCTGCCCAGTGCTGATGGGACTTGCAGCTGAACACCATCTAGAGAGACACGAGTTGCCCTCCCCGTCTGTAATGCATACTCATGGCCTCCTCTTAGCAAGACTAAATAAGATGTAAAGCCCCAAATCCATTTCAATAAGATGTACATAGACTGAATTTCAGTTAGTGGTGGTAATATATGCCAAAGTAATTACCTGCTCCAGAACTCCACAGGTCCTGAAGTATATTTTGGGAATTAATAGCTTTCTGCCTTTGTAATTTTAAGTAAATCAACTGTCATTATACTGTGTGAGACAGCCCTAAAATGGCACTGCCTTGACATGCACCCATCACGCACATGATATTATATGACCAATATTGCATTTTCTGTGGATTCTGTGAATAAAAAGGAGAGGTGGGAAAGAAATGAAGAGAAGATTTTGGGCTGGAGATAGCTGTACATTATTTATCATATTGCTGATCCCTTAATTTAAAAATAAAACACCTGCAGCCATATTTCACTTTGATCTTATCTTCATAAGCAGATTTACTTTGATCTTCTTTGAATAAGTAGACCTTGTTATGTTCTAAACCTGTTTAGTGACAAGGAAATGAAGCCTACCATCTATTGCTTGCCAGTTTAAAAAGAGAAGTAGGACGGCATTCATTGTGTGCTTTCAAGAATTATTTTCTAGTGATTTTTCCAAAACAGCAGTAATGACAGCAGGAAGGAAGTAGAAGTCTTGCTAATGGCCATTCCCATGATTACTAATGACAAGAATCACCAGATCTGCCAACTTTTTTTTTAACCCAGTCTCTATTCCTATATCTTAAAAGAGCAGGGTAATATGCAGATATTAGGAAATAACAATGCCCATATTTATACTACGAAAGATTTCACTTGATTTCTGCAGATCAAGACACTATTCAAGGCACAAAAGATGATTGTGTGGGTTTCTTAAAAAAAAATTCCAGACAACTAGGCAGGGGAGAGTATGTGAACTGGAAGATAACTGGTTTTCTCTTGTTCTGTCATAGATTACCAGTGGTGGCCAGTGTCTCCATGTTAGCAGAGTGGTGAATTCAATCTTTAGTCTGAATTTTTAGTGAATTCAAGCTTTAGTCTGAATTTTTAGCTTGAATTTTTTTAGTCTGAATTTTAAAGGAGCTATCCATTAGTCTGAATTTTAAATGAACTCTGTCTTCACCTTGGATAGACTTTTCATACTCTGCCAGAACAGATTCACTGTCACACCAATAGCCACCAACCACTATTGCAGATCATTAACACACTATTGTGTGGGCAAGCAGAATGGACAAAATGTTTGCAGGCTCAAAGCATTTATTTTGCAAGCTAAGCAACACTCCCTAGTAGAAGTTTAGCTCACATTACTGGCATACAGTATATAGTGATACAATTGTAGGAACCTCAAGTGTCGTTCATAATGTCTGAAACCTTCTATTCCAAACAGTTGCCCATAAAGAAGGTCAACCAAATGCTTGTGCTTGATCCTAAATCCCTACAGTGAACATATCTTTGCACTACCAGGCACGTTTTCCACTGATTTTTAGGGAGCACAGGAAATAAAAAAGCATCTGGGAAAGCCAGATGCCCTCTCAGCCATTCTAGATTTTATTTGTATGGAACAAGAAAAGCAAATCCATTTAAAAAAAATAAACAAAAGAGAACAGATAATCATGAGGCAAGTATTATTCAGCTTGGTAACCATTTTCTCATACTCGAAATATTAGTATTAGTGCTTAAAGTAAATAAATTCGTTAACAATAAAATATTAAGAAATATATCTACAAAATTTAGTAAATGGTTGGTTCAAACTTTTACAGAAGTAAAAAAATCATTTGTTAAAAATGGTCAGCAACAAGTCAAAGTAATGATAAACATTTTTTTTTACTGAAAAAGACCATTATTGTTATTTCACAATTAAAAGAAAGAATATTTAAAATACCTACAGAAAAAAATATTAATGAATTGGGAATAACAAAACCATTTGCAAATTGCCATTTTCAGCCTCTGTGTTTTATTTAGTGCATAGATATTTTTTTTAAAAAAAAAAAAGACAAACCTGAAAGCTGCCAGACATACCTACAGGCCCCATTTTAGTCCTGTGGCCTAAACCAGATCGAGACCTACAGCTTTGGCTACTGCAGTAGAAGAGAACCAAAAGCCCCCAAATTCCATCACCACTGATCTTGAAATCCCATTTCTCATCATTTCTGCACATAAAAAAAGGACTTCAGCTTATAGCAGGTGCAGCCAGGTCAGCAGATGCTGATCACCAAGCTCATAAGGCAATGCCAGTGAAGTCTTGATTGCCAAAGTAGGGCTGGAATCTCTACTTTGCTACCACTGCATAGCAGAACATTGCAGAAGGCCATGAATGAATGCACTTGGCTTTCGGCCATGAAAGTTGTATGTAACTATAAACCAAAAGGCAGATTTATCAAGGCGCAAGACTCAGTCAGCAACTATAGAAAACTGCTGGTCAGCAACAGGACAGAGGGAACAAGTTTGGCCTTCAGATGTGTTATATACCGTAAAGAGTTGCTGAAATAAATGTGCCATAAAGAATAAATCATCCTGGTGTGGGCGGATGACTGTGGTACAGCTTTGATAGTTTCTGGGTGTTTGTTAAATAAAAAGAGAGGACCAGAAAGGAGAAATAAAGTTTGTTTCCTGAAATCTCAGTCTCCCCTACTTCAGGGCTGCTATCTCTTTCACAGCATGAACAATGAAGGAGCCATAAGTGAAAAATGGTAAGTGTCTGCATGCCACTTTAAGTAGGAGAGAAGGAAGGATCCATCACAGAGAATCCACTGAGGGTTACAGATATGATACAGGCTAGATTTTAGGCCTCCTAAAAGACATATACCCCTGTCTGTCCCAGGAAAGTTGCTGTCCTGGGATTTGCTGTGTTATAAGAGATTGCTAATTCAAATTCTTTCATACTGCATATTTAGTTAGTTAGTTAGTTAGTTATAATCCCATCTTTCTCCCAGCATGGAATCCAAGGCAGCATACAATGTTTTAAAGCACAATAAAACTAAACTAAAACTAAAAAAAAATTCTTAAAATAAAAGTCAAAACACAACTAAACTAAATTTCTGTTTCATAGAATCATAGAATCATAGAGTTGGAAGAGACCCCAGGGGCCATCGAGTCCAACCCCCTGCTATGCAGGAACACACATCAAAGCATTCCCGACAGATGACCATCCAACCTCTGCTTAAAAACCTCCAAAGAAGGAGACTCCACCACACTCCCAGGCAGCAGATTCCACTGCCGGACAGCCCTGACCGTCAGGAAGTTCTTCCTGAGGTTCAGGTGGAATCTCCTTCCCTGCAGCTTGAATCCACTGCTCCTTGTCCTGGTCTCTGGAGTGGCAGAAAACAAGCCCTCTCCTTCCTCTACATGGTATCCCTTCAAATATTTAAACATAGCTATCATGTTCCCTCTTAACCTTCTCTTCTGCAGACTAAACATACACAGCTCTCTAAGTCTATCCTCACAGGCCATGGCTTCCAGGCCTCTCACCATTTTGGTTGCCCTCCTCTGGACCTGCTCCAGCTTGACCATGTCCTTCTTGAATTGGGGTACCCAGAACTGGACACAGGATTCAAGATGAGGTCTAACCAAAGCAGAGTAGAGTGGTACCAGTACCTCCCTCGATCTAGACACTATACTCCTATTGATGCAGCCGAGAATTGCGTTGGCTTTCTTGGCTGCCGCATCACACTGCTGACTCATGTTCAGCTTGTGGTCTATTAAGACTCCTAGATCCCTTTCACACATACTGCTATCCAGCCACGTGTCCCCCATCCTATATTTCTGTATTCCATTTTTTCTACCTAAGTGTAGGACCTTACACTTCTCTCTGTTGAATTTCCTTTTGTTAGCTTTGGCCCAGCTCTCCAATCTATCCAGTTCCTTTTACTTTTTACTCCTGGCCACTGCTGAAACAGGGGCATCCAGGCTCAGATCTGAGTCCAAGTGTGAACCTTAGATTTCAGACTGAATCCCTCTTCCCTGATCTGCCTTTGATTGCCCTCATCCAATCCATTACATCACTTTAGTACAGGGACAGCTTCCTTGAAATTAGATGGAAAGAAGATATATAATTGGGTGTCATAAGCATACTGGTGACATCCAAAACTCCAGATAACCTTTCCCAGCAGTTTCATATAGATGTTAAAATACCATGGGGGGCAAAACTGAGCCCTAAGGGATCCTGCAGGCTAGCAACCATGGGTCAAATAGGAATCCCTCCAGAACCACTTTATGAGTTCATCCCTCCAAAAAGTATTGGAACCACTGCAGAACAGTGCCTCCAAGTTCTATCCCAGAGATGGTTCAGAAGGATACCATGGTCAATGGTCTCAAAAGCTACTGAAAGGTGCAGCATAACACACAAGGGCACACTCCCCTGTCCAGTTCCCTGCATAGGTCAATTATCATCAAGGTGAAAAAAGCTGTTTCTGTCTCATAGCCAGGTCTGATGATCTAGAGAAGCCTTTTCATTCATTTCATTCAGGACCCCCTGGAGCTGGAAGGCCACCACACACTCCAGTGCCTTGCTTGAAAAATGGAATACTGGAGACTGGCTGATAATTATCCAGCATATTCAGGTTCAGGGAGTGCTTTTGTAGTAGGGGCCTCACCACAGCCATTTTGAGGCAGGGCAGAATTCTGCCCTGCTGCAGTGAGAGATTCACTCTTCCCACTACCTACTCAGCTAGTCCCCCTCTGACTGCTTTTACAAGCCAAGAAGCATAAGGGTCCAGGGCACATATGGTGGCTCTCACCTCTACAGAGATCCTGTCGAGTCTCCATCTTTGGAGTTCTTTAAACAGAGGTTGGATGAGCATCTTTCAGGGGTGCTTTAGTTGTATGTACATGGCCGGGGATTGGACTAGATGGCCCCTGGCTCCCTTCCAACTCTAAGATTCTATGACTCCATCCTGGCATTTGCAATTTGTTGAAGCACCAGACCTCTCTGGCAGAGAATTCTAATTGCTCCACAAAACTACAAATCCCAGGATTCTGTAAGATGGAGCCATGGAAATTAAAGTAAAATCAAAGTGCTATAAATGTGTAGTGTGAAAAAGATATTTAAAAATGATAGTCATACTTTGCCATTTGTCAAAGAAAAAACAGAGTGGTTGCTGTTCATGCTTGCAAACTTGGACTATGCATGTCTCTTTCCCAGTAAAAACAATGAAAACCTCTCTTGCAGTAGCTATGGAACCTAAGAGAAGGACTTCCTAAGAAAAGAGTCATTTCTGGAGCAACCGAAGATGAATTATATAGAGGAAATTTGAGAGACATTACTTATACATTTGTGTACCTGAATTCACCTATTAAGTATTCTACAAAAGCCATAGATGGGGTGAGGAACATGGAGTTGTTGGATTGCAGTTCCCATCATTTCTCACCATGGGTTATGCCGGCTCAGTCTGATGGGAGTTGCTTTCCAACAACATCTGGAGGACTACATGTTTCCATCCATCCTGGATTCTACAAGATCAGGCTTAGGACCCCAAAGTTATATGGTATGTTAACACCTGTAGTATTACATATTTATAGGCTATGTAATCAATCTTAAATTCACTCTCCTTGACTGGAAAATTTTACTCTACTTCATAAAATATACCTCTTCCAGAAGGAAATATATGCCTATATAGGTCTGTGTTTTGTTTTGTTTTTGAGAATAAAAAGCCAAAGCATCATGCCACTGTAACCATTCTGATCATCAGAAGAAATTCTGCAAGGAACACTTAGTTTCATTTTATTTGCTGTGTCAGTCTGTTTCAGTGAAAACTTCACTTTCATGTAAAGCTTGATTTGAGAGCCAAACTAGCTCCAGCCACGACCAATCTGGCTGTGTTCAGGTAATACAGTCAAGGGGCACTTGTTTCCATACGCAGGAACATGGCACAGTACCTTCCAGCTTTTCAACATTTGACCATCCCCCACCCCAGTCCATTGATTCAAGACTGAAGAGAGATGGTAGTATGTGCTTATGTTCATAAGTGGATTTAAATGGAGTACAGCTGTTGAACATTTGGCCCAATCATGCCTGCTTTGGTGGCAACAGCATTCTGGAATATCAGAGCTTAGGATCTTCTGAGTCTCCTGTTGATCCTTTTAGCTGGAGATACCAGAGACCACCTGGATCAGGACCTGCCTTGTCACTAGGCAAAGTGAAACAGTCGTCTAAGGCAGCCTTTGCTGGAGAGGCAGGAATCTGTATCAGACAGTTAAGAGGGCTGAGCTGTGTGTGTCATACAGCTGGACCCATGCCCTTTAACCTAGCCTGCTACTCTTGGGCATGGTTTCCCATATCTAGTGTTGATGTGAAAATCACTAGCTACGCCAGGTGGCTTCTGCATGTAGAAGAGAGGTACCATCTTGTCTTTGAACCAGGCAGCAAAATATCTTGAGACATCTCTGACCTGCATCTCAACTGTTAAAATAAGAGCTACTCACACATTGGATTAATGAATTAAAATTGCTGGTGGGCCAGTGAATTCTCTAAATTTTAGCCAAAACTGAGCTATCCAAAGTGTTGAACACTATCCCAAAATAGATTTAGCACCATGGATAGCACCTTTGTGATCTGGGTTAAAACACAAAGTTTTAAAACACTGACTCATTAGTATGGAAATAATAGAAAGCCCCCCACCTTGTGACACCTCATTATATGACAATTTGCTCTTTTGACATTTCCAAATTAAGGACAAGTTCACTAATTCCATGTGGGGTTCACTCTTTTGTCAGTTCTTCTTCCCTATGGAGACTTGCTTGGGATTGTTGGGACATGTGCACAGTCCCAAGTCTTGCTTACCAAAAGAGCAGATCCCTTGGTTGAATTAATGGAACTTGTCTGTATTGCAAGCATCGAAACAGTGGGCTTCCATCAGAGGCTTGCTTGAGACTGCACATGCACTGCTTGCAAAGTGAGCTGAAAAGGGGGGAAAAGGTACAAAGCCAGCTGATAGAGTTTACAAGCAGTACACACAGGTGGTCAGTCCCAAGTGAGTTTCAATAAGTCCATGTTCCCTACGGTACACAGGTTCTAGTTTTTGACCATTTTCAATTTCTTACAGTGTGCTGGTCCCCAGCCCATTAGGTAAATAGGGGAAACCTATATAGGCTATAATTATCTTGGATGGGGCAGACATATGAATTATGACTCCATCACAACAACTTTGGCCATGAGACCCACTCTTAGAATGTATCTGTATTAATATGGTAGAAGATACCACAGGTTTTCCCAATACTGACTTCCATAAATATACTGAATCTATACAATTCTTGGCTAAATAATATGTCAGTTTATCCAATATATGTACTTTGATTTTTCTCCTTCTTTTTTGCTATATTCTATTTCAACAAATTGGATTACATCGTTCAAAGTCATCACCTGAAAGAAGTAAAGAGTCCTTGAATCAAACACATTTTGTGCATAATTTTGAGACAATGTATGCAACATCCCGCTCCTGATGTAAATGGTATGTGACATTATTTCAGAATAAGATTTTTCTTCCTCCTAAATGAGGGCATTTTCAAAATAAGCTTTGAAAAAGAGAGAATGGAAGAGGAACAACTCTAACTTGATGCTGGTGCCTCCTCCCTTCATTATTCAAAGCTAGCTTTTCTCTGCATTAACTAGACTCTTAATGAGAGCTGTCATAGCTGAATAAAATGCAATCATTAGAAGTACTGTAGCATTAGTAATTATGCCATATGTGAATGTGTCCTTGCTGTAGTACTTCACAATGTTTAAACCAATACCATCCTGCCACAGGGTTACTAGCAAGGAATTGAGGACTCTCTTAAGTCAGAGAAGTGGGATCTGTAATTATGCTTTTTAATTAAGATTTACTCAGCATCTTCAGAGCAATGTCTCCTCCCCTCTAGTGGAGTCGATGGACCTGTACAGCTTTCTTCACGGAACATCTTTTTGGATTATTGCAGATAACGTTGCAGCTTCAAGTGGTTAAGACACAACAACATGACTTTTTAAAAATGTAAGGACAGAAACAAAAACAGAAATCCTCCCAATGCTACAAAAACAATAAACACATTTGAAGATAACAATTACCAATAGCTCACTTAGGCATGTTTAGCTCAGAGGTCAGTCCCTTGGAGAATTAAGCTACACACTTCATTAAAAGCACACTGTGGCATTGAAAGTTATTATCTTTGCTTCACTTGCAAATGAGTACACAGGCCCCTGATCTGGATTGGGCCCATCATGTGTGAGTGGGGGAGAGTTTTAAACCTACCCCTCACATGCACCCCTCCCAAATTCAGCCCCACATACTAAACAAAGCTAAACAAAGACCCCCATTGGGTCTGAGAAAGTTTCTCCCAAATGGGGCTTGGTGGCAAATACAGGAGGCAAAACAGCTGGGGGAGGCTTAAATATGTACATGGTGAGCCCTACCAGGACTGGAGACTGGCGTGCTGATGATTTAAAAGGATACACATTCCAAAGTATTTTATGCTTTTAATGGAGCATATATTTTAGCAAGGGTTGTCAGATGAAAAAAAAATGGACAGGGTTCCTGTTTTTTTAATGGTTGTGTAGAAGAGAGAATTTCAGCTACTTCTGCTGAAATTTCCTCTTATATGAACCATTAAACCCTTATTTCACCTGACAATCCCCATTTTAACCCTTCAATTAAGTGAGTTTGCTCTAATGTATGAGTGTTTAAGATTATAAATAAAACTCCCAAAATTCAAATTTTGGGGACCAAATTAGAATGTAATACATTCAGTGTCTGAGTCACAAAGATAATTACGGGAGCTTAACAATCTCTCCACTATCTCATGGTTCCACATAAATTCTAAGTTCAGTGGCTTGTTCTGTTCCATCCACAAACACACTTTCAGGGTGTCCCTCTTCCTAACTAACTCACTGCTTTTATTGATGGAACTAGAATTCCACAGCTAGCCTCTTGAAGATGCCTATGATCAAATGAGTAATCCTCTTTTTATTTCAGTTTCCCATTTGGAAAACAGGAGAATTGATAAGAGATGATAGATCAAGGAATGACTACCATTGCTTTAGGAAATCCCTCCCTATTGTTATTTGAATCAATCTTTCAAGTTTAAGTGGAAAGCTGTGAGCTAGAAGAAAATCTTCTGCTAATATCCTAATAATTTATGGGCATGCATCATGGTAGCAGATAACAAATGAGTTGATTCTCTTGGATTTTAGTACAGGTGCAAATACCAAACTAGACACTAACATCAGAATTACTCTGTGTCTTATGTTTGTTATCAACACACTTTCAAAGTCTAATGGATGCTACTGTAGTTGATAGGACCAACTTTCCTCCATGTTAATGGGTGCTTAGAGAAAATAATGACTACTGAAATATCAGTTAAATACTTGTACCACATTTTCACCATGTTAAGTATCAACTGAATTAGTGTGTTTTTTTGTTCTGAATTAACTTGTATTCCACACTTTCATTTTGAATTCAAATGCAAAACATCTGCCCACAAATGAATTGGCTACTCTCCCTTGTATATCTAATTTGCTGTACTGGTATAAGATCTATCATAAAAACAGTCATGCATGAGATTAAACACAATTTATGACAGAAGAATGTCATTTGTTTAATATGTTTTAAAATAATTCACCTCCAGTGCATTTCATATTGTAATTATATCAATAGTACTACTCTGCCATGTCAAAAAGTCATGTTCTTGTGCCTAGCACAAGGTCAATTTTCCCTGCATACCTCTCTTAGTTCCAAATAATGAGACAATTAAAAAGTAAAAAAAAGTAATGCAAACTGTATATTTTATAAACGAATCATCTAATTGGATTGTATAAGGGAGTTCTTCCAACTAGAGCTCAATTTTCAGAGGAAGTTTTGTTCTTCACTGAAAATTGTAGCTACCACTGATAGAGAGCAGCTCTGAACAAGGGTGATCATCAAATGAGAGGTAGTTATCATAATAATGTTCTTGAAAGCATGGACTGCTGTCAAAGGTATTTATATTGCTGTGGACATCCATTTCCTTCCCTTTGTAGTGTGTTTCTCAAACTGCTTAAATCATCCAAACTTATTTACTTTAAATGACCATTTCTGTTGGTTGTATACTCTACTGTGAATTGCCTAAGTGGACGTATCCAGAGGGAAGGCCAGGGTGATAATAAACGGAAAAGTCTTGGCCCTAGTTTGTTATGAACTGTCCTTTCTAGAGTTAAACAGTACTGGCTTACAACTTCCTTTCTTACTGCTAAATTTCTCATCATGAATTTCACCTTCAGACAGCAATTTCAGCAAGTGTTCCAGACTTTTTCTTCAAAAACTGAACTTTTGCTCATCTTAATTTTCTACTTCATTAAACAGTCTGCCTTCCTTGTATATATGGCAACGTGGCCTCTTACATGTCTAACTTCCTGCTTTCTACAGATTTAATGTCCAGGCATAACTCACAGATTCTCAGTATGCCTTTCCCAGGTTTTCAATATGCTCACTGGAACTCAGTTCTCTTTTAGTGCCAGGCACTCCTGTTTTGACTTTGAGGCTTCTAGCATCAGCACATAAACACTATGTGTTACATTCATCTCAAAATATCCTTTGTGTGTTCTGTTTCTCCTGTGATGATCCTTTGATCCCTTTAAAAAGCTGCCATTTCCTTCTCATTGAAAAACTCTGCCCTGTGCTCCCCACTTGGAAAACCTGAAATATTACACTATCATCCCTCAGGGATGCCATCAATTTTATAGTGTCTGAACTATCCATATTTCTTCACCTCTTTCTTCTTTTCCTCACCTCCCAATAAAACAGATTGCCAGAAGTAACATTCTTTTATTTGAGGCAACTTCCAGAACACCCAGCTATGTTAAATCAGTGGATCTTAACCTTTTCTTTGCCACATAAATATCTTTTGCAGCCATGGACCACCAAGACTTAACTCAGGATTTAAAACCCTAAAGTTCATCAAATATTTATTTAAAATTGCTAACCAAGGGTCTTCAAATTTGGAGAGAAGGGAGAAATAAGTAAATGCACACACTCCTACGACTTTTTTTTTTTTTACTCTAGTAGACTGCACTAGAGTTTAGTGCAACTATTAAGTCAGCTTCTGGCTATATGCCCAGTAGCACAAAATATCACATGCTTCCTCTCAGCCACTCAGCATCATTCACCTGCTTGTTCTCACTTCATACCAAAGAAGCAAGTGCTGAATACCTTTTTTGCTATAAAACTGTTGTTTTCTTAACTTTTGAATGATTTGATATTATAATAAAACTTTATACAAATGATGTGTATCATCAGCAGAAGACTCCTGCTCTTTGAGATCAGTGTACAACCATCTGTCTTCTTTCCTTCCTTTCTATTTTAACTCTAAATGCTCCTAATATTTCTTCAAGCCTTCGCAGACCATCTGTGAGGACACTGCAAACTCATAAGGGTCCATAGACCACAAGTTAACAACTGCCGTGTTAAATAGTTTCTGGCACCAGCATTCTAGTTAGCCATTAATTTATATTTGAAGGGGAAAAAAGATAATGAAAATGACTTCCAAAACCGAAATATTATTTATTTGGTTTTTGCTTACTGGTGAAAAACTGAAAATTATGTTGAAATTCCAGTTTGTTGGACACAGTATACCAAGTCAGGACAGTATACCAAGGAGGCCTTGTAAAGAAAGTGTACTATTTTATAATGAGGTATTGTTAGATGCCAGAAATGTGTGAGAAGAATACCCATCAATCTCTAGGAGTAGAATACCAGGGAGAAGAAATAAAAACAACTCCATTATCTCCATTCCAACAAAAAAGACATACAGCACCTGAGTTCAGTATCCTAATGAATACACCAAGACAGGCACATAAAACTTGTAGTGTTGACCCCAGTGAAGCATGGATAATGTAATATCAGCAATGTAGTGTAAAGAGTGAAAAATAACTGCTGTAATGTGATATGATGCATAACAAGCATTAACTGTATAGGCATTTGATTGACTGCTAAACTTTACCAGATAGAAAGTTAAAACTCGTGAATGAGTTTTGCTTTGTGATGGTAAAAGCACTTAGAAGCACTGCAAAACATTTTGTAAAGGAACTAATATATTTCAGATCACACAGCACAGTTACTAATAGACAGGAATGTGAAAATCTCTCAGGTCTTATTTAGAATATAAAGGGTATTCATAAATTTTCTCATCCTCAGTGAGAAATGGCATCCTTCAACACACCAAGATACTCAAGTGAAAAAAAAAATAAAGACTGACAACCACTTTGCAAAAAGAGCAGTACTTTTCATCATCAACAACAATAGCCAGAGTGCACATATATTGAACACAAAAAGTTTTGTGCAAAACACTGTATTTGTACACAAAAACAATGTTTTTGGAGAAAAATGTTGTGAAAATTTAACAAAAAGTTCCCCAAATGAGGAACCAATGAAAAATGTATAAAACCTCTCATAATCTTGCCCAACAAGGCGCAAAAGGATTTTTTTTTCCTTCACAAGCAAGAGCAAAATGATAATTTACAGCTTTAATCTCAATCTCCATGAGTTTGTCTCAGCGCTATCTACATTTGCTTCTCATCTCTGTTTTGTATCAGGTTGTGAGGCTTTGTGTTTTCTTCGTGTACAAACTTTATTCAGCTAATTTATGCAACCTTTCTCTATTAATTATAACAAGTTTTGGTATTTTATTTCAATTATGCACATTTTGGCCATTTGCTATTCAAATATATGCATTGCTTTGTACACACTTTGTTTCTCAATAATGCCTTATAATCTCCAGAAAAGTAAAAATGGTCTTTAGGCAAGATGTAACTGTTTAAAATTTAATTTAAACTAACTTAATTTAATTTATTGGTGGCAACAAATCTTGGCAGTAGAAATGGCATTTCCCCAACTTACCGGGGAAAGCGCTTTGTGGGTTGCAGCAGAAAGAGAGTTTCTGGGCAGCGCCATTTTGTCTGGGTTGGCCATCTTCTTCTTGGGCCTTTGTAAGGTTTGTGCATTTGGAAGGAACCCAGAAAGAAGCAGCCAATCACAGACTCTCCACTGGTTGAGGGAGAGACTTGAGAGGGCTGGTGGAAGGCTTCACTCAGGTCTACCCCCAGGGTATTTAGCAAGTTGCACACTGCCCTAAAACCAGATTGGCAATGACTCTGTCCTGCCCTCTCACTCTTGGTTATCATGAGAGGAGAGGATATGTGTGGTTTTTTTTAAGCCTGTTGTCAGGTAGGTCCTGACTTGGGTAAGTTAGGTCTCCATAAAGGACCTTGGAGCATGGAAAGTGAAGTCTTGCCCTGCTTGGGGGCAAGAGGCCTTCACTTGACACTTGCCTGTGTGGCATCCCATTCTTGTCATCACACTTGGACCTAGCATTGTCAGTTGGATTGTCGGATGCCTGCATCCAGTTCCATGTTGAGATCAAGCCTATGCAGCTGTACTCAATAAAAGTTGTGGATATATTTCTTTCAATAATGGTTATAGTGTGAGTTACTGAAGGGAAGTCTCTTCCCACTCATCACTTATCTCACAATGTTCCTTTCATCGAATCTTTCAAACCCAGTGGATTTTTTTTTTCCTATTCCTGCTCATAAAACTTTGAAATTTGTTTTCCGGTAGAGGCAAAGGCCATTTCTGAGCTATAAGAATCACTGAATGTTGCACAGAAAGCAAAATGTCCCAAGTCATTCAGTCACTACAAAACCTGCAAAGCATATTAACAAATAGCAGCAAGCACCATCAGTTTTGAAAGTACAATGCAGAAGGTGAAGCCATAAAGTATACGGTGCGCTAGTTTAATTCATTCAGATAGCCATATTCCAAGGAGCTCTTATTTTAAGTGCAAAACTCCCACATACACATCTTAGAAGAGTAAAGGGTATAAATTACAAATATTTCACATGTATACAAGATTCAATAAAATATAAAACTTGATTCTGAAAGAGTTTTTATTTTATTTTTTTCTAACCTTTAATTGTAGTGTAATGAAGCAAATGTGTACAAAATAATCCAAATGTGATTATTTATTTATTTTTTTAGAAGAGCCTTTAAAACAAATCCATTAAAAGAACAGGTAAAAATCAATTCCACTGCACTGAAGGACCTAGCTGCTGATTCCCAAAAGCCTGTCAAAACAGAAACATTTAAAGTTGTTGTTGGAAGGACAACAAGGAGATAGCCATTTTAGCCTCCCCAGGGAGGAAGGAGCTGAAATCTTGACCTCACTGTAGTAAAGTTTAAAAAGAAAGATAATTAATCCTAGCAACTGCCATTGACATTATTAAGGGTAACCTGCACCAATTACAGTGGTAAATTTTAGTTCCCTCTGAAAAGCAGCAAAGCTAAACTCTGTTTGCAAGCCAGTTTCATTTTCTTTCCCATCAAAATGCTCAAAATCTTTGGTTTAAATCCAGATCTTATACCCAACTGGACTAGACCTATTAAATCTATGTGGATGCATTAAATCAACAGATATAAGTTCTATTTATTCCATGTGCCTATTTTAGCTGGTATTAACAACTGGATTTAGGCAGTGGTTTGATTCCTGTCAGGAATAACTGAGCCTTTTGCTTTTTGTAGAAGAACTTGAGGTTCTTGTGTCTGAACCAGAAATAAATGCCTGAATGTGGTGGATCAGCCTCATTATTATCTTTCAGTCCATACAGATGTACACCAATACCCTACGTTCCTTCAAAACCCATATAGCTGCATATGTTTGCTTGTCTTTTCCCAATTATCACTGTCCTGTGCAGTCTAAAGCTGGCTTAATTCTTGTTGAAAAGAAACAATATATGTGCTGGATATTGTAGGGTTGTTTTTTTCTTGAATACGAGGAAACAGGTTCACTCCAGTCACCCAACAAATTTGTCTTCAAATGATCAAATTCAAACCTTGACAAGGATAACTTAAATCAAAGCAGTCCACAAGTTATTGATACTGGTGCACAACTGCAGGAGGCGTTTAGCCTTATAAATAAACATATTCAACTTCCATTTATGCTTAAGAGAACAAGTGAAATGGAACATTTATACTGTAAAATACAAACACTGGGAAACAGACTATCTTTTGCTGAAAACATTATGAGACTTAATGGATTTAGTGTGTACAGAACAGCTTTCCATCTTCTAACTCTAAACGCAAAAGGTTTTAACTCTGGTAATCCCAGGTTTAAATGCTTGCTATACCCACAATAGTTGAAAGACAAACAATGTTGGATTTGCTCTGTGGGATTTAAGGGAGAAAAAGTCACTGTAGAAAGCATTAGCAGTGAACAAACAGGGGTGGCAAATGCATCTACAAGCATTTGTACTGTTTGAGAATCCACAGTTCTTGTGATTTTGGTCTGCAATACTATACTCTAAGTCAGGGGGAGCAGATATTTTCAAAAAGTGCTAGTGCTAAAAGTTCCATCAACACTGTCAAACAACGTGCAACTATATTTTCCTCCTCAGTTCCAGAGGCCCTATCTGTTTTACCAGACTTCTGTTCACAGAAGGTCTTCTTATCAACCATGAACAAACAAACCATGAACATAAGCAAAGTATAGCCAGTAGTGGATGGGGGCTTCCATGACAGTGGAGCAGTGAATCTCCTCTGGGCTTTAGTCTGAAATCCTAAAGAACTCTCCAAGGTGCGGAAATTTACTCGCAATACATGGCCAGCACATTTAATAACTTGTTTAAAGTTCAGGCTGAAAGTTAAGTAGGGTCATCACGTTACTGACATGGGAGCCATTCACAACTGAGTATGCAGTTCCAATATGAAAACCTAAAAACTTACAAAACAATTTTTAAAACTTTAGAACTCTGTTCTTATACAGATCTGGTTAAGTTCATTAGATCCCCAAAATTTTGTTTTTAAAAAAAAAAATTTAATTTAACATCAGAATGACGCACATGTCTGTGTCAATCTGAAGGAAAGGCATTCCACAAAAATTGTGTAACAGCCAAGAAGGCTCCCTACTGTCTCCCCATGGAGAATATTTTTCCCATTGGAAGAACACAGAAGTGAGTCCTTCCAGCAGAATTCAGTGCTCCAGCAAGCATATATAGGGAGAGACACTTAGGGCTTTTAGGGTCATTTAGGGGTTTGAATGTTAACACCAGCATCTAGAATTCAGATCAGAACTGTATTGTCCATGTAGTTCCTTTAAATTTAGTGTTATATGGTTTCTGTAGGGTGATCCCGTTAGCAATCTAGCAGCAGCTTATAGCACCACCTATAACCTCCAAGTCATCTTCTTTTTTAAAATAATTTTTATTAAAAGTTTTTCAGAATACAATAAAAATTACAGATATTTTGAAAAAGAGAAAAAGAAAAAAGAAGTAAGAAAAGCAGGATATAAAGAGAAATATAGAAAAAAAAGTGTGGCTTCTGAGTTTCTTTTCAGTGCTTTTACATAAATATAACATAATCATAATTCTCTCTCTAAAACTACACCATCTATTTCTTCTATTAACCAAATCTTACTAATTGTCAAAGCCAAAAGTTGCCAAACCATTTCTTTTTTTCTACAAAATGTCTATAAAGGGCTTCCAATCTTTTAGAAATGTCTCCAATGACTTTTCTCTAATCAAACCAGATAATTTGTCCATTTCTGCTGGATTGGTTAATTTCAGCAACCATTCCTTCTTAGCAGGTAATATTGAGTTTTTCTATCTTTGTACATGCAACAGTCTTATTGTCATCATCATATACTGCAACCTCCGAATCATCTTCAAGGGTATCCTCAGATGAAGTGCACTACAATAATCTAATTGGGACTAATGTATACACTACTAGCCCCAGGTTATCTCTGGTTAGGGAAGGCTGTAGCCGGTAGACCAGTCAAAGCAGGACCCAGGAGCTCTGAGCCATGGAGTCATCCTGGTCTCAAATGACAGAGATAAATGCAAGAGTATCTCTGAGCTACATACCTGCTTCTTTAGGAAAGGTGCAATCCCATCCAGGGCAGATGATTTACTCAGAATCAGAAACCATCAATCCTCAGCGCCTTTATCTTATCAGAATTCAAATTCAGTTCAATGGCCTATTTCAGCATCCAGACACTGGTCTACCACATGCATGGTTCCAGTTAACTCTGACAATAAAGAGAAGTAAAGCTGAGCATCATCAACGAAACTTTCAAAATTCATTTTTCCTTTTAAAAATTTCCGGCCTATTGGGGAAGAAAGTAAATATACAAGTCCCAGAACTGACATAATTTCTGATAGCATATAAGGAGAATGAGGGGCCTTTAGATCCAAGACCATCACTGATCAATCCCTGACAAGCTATTTTAAACACACACACACACCTCAAATTCAAGTAATAACAGCAGGGAGGCAATGGCAGTGATGTATTCAAGTCTTTTACTCCAAGTTTCAAGTCAAGTCTCAAGTCTGGAAGCCAACTTTATACCCCAACCGAAATTTCAGAACTAATGGATAGAATGAAATAAATTCAGTTCTAACAATTTAAGCGGAGTCGGCTCTTTACATTTGCAGTTTTGCCATCTGCAGCTTCGGAAGTGGGGAATAGGATCCTATCTTACTCCCCATTACTGAAGATTCAAAAGCTTTAAAAGGAAAGATCCTTCTTCCTCAAGCCCACTGGCTAACATATTTGCTGTTCCCCTCTGAGAAATGCACCCTGCACTCTGGGGGAGAGTCTTTTGCTCTTAGGAAAAGTTTTAGAAGGCTCTCTGATATGCAGTGGCGACAGGCTGCTGAGCAGACCTCAAACCTGCCTCAAGCCCATTGCCTAACCTGTTTGCTGTTCCCCTCTGAGAAATTTGCCCACACTTTGGGCTTGAGAGACTGTCATGTGACTATTAGGCAAAAAGAGATAGAGGCATTGTTCAAAGTCATAAGGTTTCTGGTTGAATGTGTTATGTTAACTGAACCAAGGGTATCAAGTCAGTCATTAAAAATATACAAGTCTCGAGTTGAGTTGAATCAGTGCATCATTTATGGCCAAGTCGAGTCACTGAAGTGACTTAAGTCTAATTTGTGTCCAAGTCTATCAACTCAAGTCTACATCACTGGGCAACGGTGGTGAAACTTGACACCACAGTCCAAGAAAGACTTCTCGTAGACCTCCCTGGGTGGAATAGGAGGTCTGTTCCATCAAGAAGAAGAAAATGAGCTCTCAAGAGAATATAGGTCAGTTCACATAAAGCAGTCATCCTGTCACAAATGAAATGTACGCTAGCAGAAATAGTTGGTCTTCAGTTTACCAAAACTGGTAGAAAAGAACATATCTGAATTAATTACTCAGTTTAAAAATTACTTGGACAAATGGATTAGATTGTACATTAGATTATACATTTGATGGCTGGGTCCTATTATCAGAGGTAAAATGAAATTTATATGAAGTATTTGTTCATCTGGGATACTGAGTGCCCATGGAATATCTTCAGGTAATACCAAGACTATTAGTACAAATAGATTTGGGAGTTCCAAATGAGGGAAAATATTATTTATTACTCATACCAATTATATATGTTTAAAGGAGAGGCTGATTACATTAGTCTGACATTACCCATAGCAGGATGTCAGATTTAGTTCCTGATGTGATTTAAAAGAGGGTTGTTTTTTTTTACAAAAAAATTGTTTGATCTTGCAAATATCCCCTGTGAAATAAATTATTGATGAAGTGCTGCTTTTAAAAATCATGGGTGAATAATATTATGCTTAAATCTATAAGGAAAACCTGGAAAAATTAATATTAAAGATCAGTGCTAGTGCTGACTGAAAACTGGTCGAAAGTAGATAGAGGACGATCTAGATGTAGCCACACTTAGAACAGACCCATTCAAACCAGTGAGACGTGACCAACAGAATTCCTTAACTTAATGCTGCATCCAGCCTATTAAGAAAGGGGAAGAAGCCTGTGGTCCTACAGATATTGTTGGACTACAACACCTTTAATTCCTGGCCATTGGTGATCGTTGGTGGAAATACCAGTTTTTCAAAACAACTGGACTTCTGGACACTTCAAATTTTTTTTCTCCCTAATTATTTGTCATTGATAGTATGTGCAGACCTCAGAGGATCCCAGAAAAATACCTGTCCCCCACTCCTTCTCTGCTGCTCTACAACCACATAAACCTTAAAGAAATCACATTTTCTGGAAGCAAACATTCATCAATTGATATTATTTCAATACAGGACTTCAATATAGGAGTTCAGGCTAAGCAGATTGAAGCCCTGAACAGTGTTATGAAATTAGAAGTTTTTCAACAAATAAGCAACTTATCTGGATAAATGAATAACATTAATGGTGGGAGGTAGAATCTGGCACTGTGGTATATTATGCTTGAGATACTTGTTGAAATAGAAAAAATGAGGAAAAAAGTCTAAAATATACATATGGTAACTAGGCTGTAATGGGCCAATTCAGCAACTGGAGAACTATAATTCACTGTGACTTTTTTCTCTGCTTAATCATCTTAAGTGCACATGTATGTGTTGTTTCAATAATTTACATTAGATTGGTGTGGATAAAGTACAGCTCATGGGCTTCATGCAGCTCTTGGGACATATCAGTGCTTCCCCCTGGACCTACCAGAAGCCCTCTAAAGCGCCCAGATTTCCCCGTCCCCATATTTAAAAAAAACAAGCAAACTCTGGGTGATTTTTCACCCTAAGACTGTCAAAAGGCTCCTTTGACAGATCCCTTTACCTAGGCTGGGCCTAAAACCCCAACTCCTAGGAATCCTGCCACTAACCTCACCTTGCCCTTCTTTTCCCAATTATTGCCTTGCTGGATTTGCTAGGCATCAGGCTGACCCTTTAAGTGTCAATTTGTGACAATGTTGTTGTGTGGTATTTTTTAGTTTTGGTATGTGTAACCTGACTCCAATTCAGGCTTGAAAGAGCGGCAGAGATAGGTTTTTTTAAAAAGCAGTAAGAATATATTTATTAAACACAGTAGAATAACCTAACGGTAGAGAAATTTACAGATGAAAGTTGAATTTGAATGTAAGACATTATATAGAGAAATTGTTTAAGAGATTTGAAGGAATAAATAATGGATTTAATATATTTGACTGTATTTGAAACCAAACGAAGTTATCTATGTAAGATAAAGATCAAATTATTTTATATATAAGATAAATATGAAACCATAGCCTGTCGAATTAAATGCTAATAGTGTATATTTAGATATTTTGTTTTGTATTATATCAAATTTGGCATATCATATACTTTATGTCCTACTATTACATTGTTATTTTTATTAATAATAATAATAATAAAAAACACAGTAGAAACAAATAAGTCAATCTCCAATGATAAATATATGATTAGCTCCCCAAAATTGCAGGTAGTTCTCCCTTCCTGTTCCAGTCCACAATCCTGTTTCTATGAACTTAAAAGCTTCTCTGTCAACTTCACCCTGCCAGTACCAGTTCAAAATCTTATCTGCTTCAGACCCTGTCTCTCACACCCTGTCTGAGGCCATTTCCACACGGGCTAATCGAAATGGTGCAGACCATCCTCCAGGTAGGACGTCTGCACCTGGGAGCAGACTCGGTCGGACCTACTTAACGTAGATCCACACCTCAGCCCCCTCCGGAATGACCCCAAGTGGTCGTCAAGCGTGCTTTTGAAAGACCGCTTAAAACAGGTCTTTCAAAATCACGGAGCACACCATTCCGTGCCTGCTCTCCGGTGCAGATTTGCAGGCTCGCACCAGTGCGAGCCTGCGAACTGCCGGGGGTGGGCTTTAGGCTGGCAAGCTTCAGCAGTTGTTCGAGACCCTCGACCAACTGGGAGCTGCCATTTTCGTCCCTGGAGCAGTGCAGAGCGACGAGCATGCACTGCTCTGGAGCAGCGCAGACCGGACCGGGGAGCCAAGAAGTCCGGTAAGTAGCGGCACGGGACAATTCCCTCGCCCCGTGCAGAAATGGCCTGAATCTCTCTGAGGCAAGCCTCTCCATTTTAATGCACGCTATTGCTCTGCAGCCACCCTTCCTGGCCACTCTGAGCCATGATTCGGCTGCCTGCATCTCAGTCTGCCTCCTTCATACAAACCAGTTACAAAGGCAGCCAACCTCCAGGGGACCCCAGCCCAGAAAAGACAAAGACAAGTCAGCCAAAAATCAGCCAAAATAACAGCTGGAAGTGTTGTTACATCACTTCTGGTGCATCCAAACACACCAGGGCAGGCTTCCGGACAGGTACAGGGGGAAATTACTCCTGCACCCTGTGCAGTTGACTATCCCTGCATTCAATACATTTAAAACTAGTCATGATTATTTTTAATCTTCTCTCTATATTTTTGAGTTAGAAAGGTACTGTAAAGGGGAACAATGGATTGTCTATGTCGAACTAAATCTCATTTTCCTTGAAATGCTCAATTTAATACATTAATAAAGGAGTGGTGTAGAGGGAGAGGAGCACACTTGGGACAGCGGTATGGGAAGAGACAAGAGAAATAGCAATTTGCCCTGCCATGATCCCAGCTGGAAGCTTCCCAGCCACCTCTGCCATTTGTGATGGGAAGCCATCTTCTCTTGGCTCTATCTTTACTTCTGACTGCAAATAACAGGTATGGGGGGCTACTCTGATCCACAGCTCAACAGAGTCAAAGGTTTAAAACACCTTCCACCATGCCATGGTTCCACTCAGGGCCATCTAGCTCTGCACTTGCTATTTATTTGTCATAAATCAAACATATCATACAAACTAGTGATAACTGCCAAGTGTCATTCGACTCTTTTAAGCAGTCAGAAACCCTTACAAGTATTAGAACTTGGTCTGACCCTCCCCACACTTTATGGGCTCAGTATTTTGCTGCTTCAGCAGCCACCTGCTCTCTTTCTTTTGGTTGCCCTTGTTGAGAGAAAATATTTAAGGAAAAACACCTGGAAAGTATTAACAGTAATGGTCCAAGAATAAAATTATGCACAAATGATGAGGGGTTGATGCTTAAGCAGATAATTGGGCAGCTGTTTTCAAACTTAACAAACTATCTTGAAAAGGCAGTTACTCTGCTTGAAGCAAGGGAGGGTGTAGAAGCTGCCTTTTGACAGGCACCTCCCTATTTGGATGAGGAGTCACATGTTTAGATGTCATTCCCAAGCACAGTTCAGACAAAATGTGGCACATAATCTGTAGCTCTCTTTTTAAAAATGGGAATCCTTCCCATGGGATGTTGAGGCTCCCCATTTCCAAGCAACCACATTTCAGCACAATTCCATATTTTTACACTGCACTATAGACAGGATGTCCAAGCTCTCTTGGTGACTCTTCTGCAGGATCAAGGTCAGGATATGACAGGAGAAATGTTTAGCAGAGATTCAGAGGTTGCAATTAGTTACAGTTACAGTTCCAAATCCTCCTCCACAAGTCATTTGTTACTGTCACTGCTGCAGTTCTTTAAAAATAACTCCTTTATTTCTCATTTGTCAAAAGTATCCAAATAATTGCTTTAATTACTTTTAAGCTGTTGACCTGTGGTACAAACCACACTCTCCTTCGGTCCACACTGTCATTTTCTCAATATCCATAAAATAATATGATGCACAACTTGAATTAGCCCATAAAACAAAGATATTCCATGTGATATTCCTCTTCTACCATACAAAGGCACCTCTCATTGCTATAAAAGTAACTAACATTACAGTGACATCATGGAAAAGTATCCCTTTACAGTCGTCATGTAACAGAGGCCATTTCCACACTAGACTCTTATAGTGCTATCATTCCACTTTCAACAGCCTACAGAATCCTGCGGTTTGCAGTTTAGGGAAGGGCCTAATTATGGGATGATAAATATTGGGAGTCTTCTTCTCAAGGTGCAGATTACAAGCACAAATTCTGACAGTACAGAAAAAAATCAAATCTTTTTGGCAGTTTGTTCTGTTTTATATTTAGCTGTTGATAGAATCTCAGCTTTCAATAAATCCCTTTAGGACCTTTCATGAAAGATTCTGTGGAATGAGTGATTTGAAAGGGGTCACTGATCTGTTGAAAGTTGCAAAAATATAAAATTTATCGTTATGAAAAAAGAGAATTCCTCCTCCTCCTTCAGACTGGTTTTTCAAAACAACACATTTGCTGAAAATGTTCAGCCTTATTCTTTTTCATGGATCTGAATTTGTACTTCAATGAATGGAAGATGATGTCTAAGATATGTTGCCATATAATTACAGTACTTTTTTAAAATAAAATTGCTGGGGAGAGGAAAGCCCAGTGGTAACTAGTTAAAAATATAGGTTATCCATAACCAGTTACCTGTAATTAATTCTTTCCCAAATTAACAAGCATAACCAAATTATATTGCATGGGTTCCAAACTGACCTGGAACCCCATTTACTGACTGTGGGGAGGCAGAAAGAGTGAGGAGGTTGCCATTTCTTCCTTGGTGGTGCAGCATCTTCCCAGGGACATTGGCCATTTCCACACTACACTGTATAGTGCTATTATTCCATTTTCAACATTTTACCGAGCTTACTGTTTAGTTTTTCAACAGTTTACTGAGGCCAAAGAGCCCTCTGGCTGAGCATTCTAAATGCCCCTCCCTACACTGCAAGCCCCAGGATTCCATAGGATGTTGAAAGTGGAATGATAGCGCTATAACAGTCTAGTGCAGAAATGGCCATAGTTATGAGTCCTTGTTTGTGAAAAGTAATTAATTACAACTATTGATATTTAATAACTCCCAACTTCTGATTTTAAGGGTATATATTTTAGCTAATGTAGAAGGAACTCAGAAAAAGTCAATTAAGTCATTAAATAGAACAGAGGGGAAAAAAACATGGCTGGTGTTTCTTGTACAGTTTTATCCCAATCATAAAAGCAGATGGGCTCTGCTCCCTACATATGCAATGAAGGAGTAGATGATACAGCACACATAATGCCACAGCTAGTTACCATGAGTTTTGGTTTAATGCAGGGTAGTATGAGTACTTGTGCCACTCAAAATGGACCAAGACAGTAGCCAAGGCAGTGGTAGGAAGAGGAGAAGTTGCTTAACCATTTGTCCCCTAGTCCTTTTGTTGCTCATATGAGTCACCCTTCTGAAGCCACTTTATCAGCAAGAAGATGGAAAGAAACATCTATTTTCCCTACAGGTGAAAAAGTTGCTTGAGGAGAGTACGAAAAGACAAGAGGATAAGGACACATAAGGGACACCCACTCACACACAACCTGTCTTCCTTCAGCTTCAGGAAAAAGCTGCAGAAGAAAGTAATGTAATTTCTGCCTGAGTTGAATGGAAATATTTTTAAGCAAATGTCCTCGGGATATAATGGCATGCTGCCTCATACAGAAGGAGGGGGAAACTGAAAAAGAATTTACCTCAGGCGCTGCACAGATGTTATGTAGGGAAGCTCATAATATCATCACAGCTCTTTGACCAAACCAAGCAACATTAGTTTGCTGCATCAATAGGCTGTAATGAGCTTTTGAAAAATGGTGCTGTTGCTAAAGAAATCTCATGATAAATGAAACTCATGTGACCTTCTAAAAACAGGACATGTTTTCCATTAGGAAATTAACAAAAAGGCAGAGGCTCACATCAAACAAGTTACGGGGATGGTTTCAGGTTGGCCATGCTGGGAAAAGAAGAGCTCCTTCTGTCCACTGAGGCTTCCATGATCCAACAGAAGATGGGATGGGGAGGGGATATTTTAAATTCTTGTTTTTTCCTACACCACTTTTGTATCACTTCTTGCATCACTCCACCTGTCCGGAGCAGCTTTTTGGGAGTTATAGAGGGCTTGGAAGGGAATCACAAAGATTGTCTTCCTGCTCCTTTCTACCAGGATGAGCAGAACCTCATTCAGTGCTAGTCGGGATCTAACCTGCAGTCATTACAAGAGTTTGTTTAGGAGCAGCAACCTAACACAGAATGTTCCTGTCTATATCCCTCTTAAACCATTTGGTTTTTTTTTTCCCACAAGTGAAAAAGATACATTTGCACCATTATCAAGTGTTTCATGTGTGGTTCCATCAGCAGTAGTCCCACTGTAGCAGTTCCAGTAGGCTTCATTCAACTAAGCTCTCTTTTCTTTGCCTTAACAAGCAGCAAGATGATTTCTACACACAGGTCATTAGATTTCCTCACAGACCAAACTGGCTTTATTTCTAAGCTATGAGCATCAGGATCAATGTCATTCAGGCCCTTGGGCCCAATGAATAGTATCAGCAAACAAGGTAAAATAATGCAGCAGAAATCACAGGCTGGTCTTCTCTCCAGCATGAAAAGAACCGGATTGCTTCAGGGGAAATGAGGCAATAGACTAAAACAGCAGAGCATGTTACTGACAGTGTGTGTGTATCTAGAGACAAGAATTTGCTGCAGGGCCTATTCATTAGCATCATGAAGTATAAGACTATCAGGGACGGTCCAAGTACATCACACATCAAAAGCAGAAGTAGACTCAGCACACTTGTAGCAATTTGCAACAAAGCAGCAGGCATATTGGCTGTATGGCAGATAGGTTAAACCTGTTCATTTCTACATCTGAATTATTTAAAACTAACTACCTTAGTTGTGTTCCATTATGCTGTCTCTCTGTTCCCATTATCTGTATCAAGGCAGAGGGAACATGGGCAGTCCTTCTATCTATGGGAAAACACATGAATTCCTCATGGGAAAATGATGATGAAATTGGAAATGACAATATGGATGGCATAATTATCAAAAAAGGATGTGAGAGAAGTAATTTTTCTTTCTTTCTCTGTATCTCTCTGTCTCTCACACAGGCGTGCACACACACACACACGTGTGCACACTCAGTAATACTATTTGAATTAAATCATTGTATTAGTTAGCCAAAACAATTCTATATTTTATTAGTAAGTCTCTTGCAAGTACAATATTCGTAAGTACTTATATTTAGCTGAGACATGTAAATATGTGTTACCTTTGACAGACATTTTGATTGTTCAGATAAATGGTGGGAATGGAGGACATAAAAAACATGAGGTTGTTCGGTTTTTTCCTCTGATTTTGTCTGTTTGTTACATTTGCATCATACTTTTCTTCCATCATGGAACTCAAGGTAGAATCCATGGGCTATACAAGCAGTCCCATCCAGTCACTGAGCAAAGCCACATTTATTGGCTACCTGAGTGTTACTGCACTCTGTGCCTTCAGATATGGAATCTTTTGGATAACCTCTCATATTATTTTTGTTTTCTTTTCCCTTTTTGAGTGCAAACCATACAGCATTTTTAAAAAAATCATTTTACAACATCAGGAACTTGGCCACATAAGACTACCTCAGCACAAATCCTAAAAATACTTATTAGGGAGACAGTAAGAATGCTTTCTGTGCCCCTCCCTTCCTAATTTTCACAGGTTCCCCATTTTGCTGCAGCCCTTTATGCCATATATCAACCTGTTCCAGAGGGTCGCAAACCTTAAGGAATAATTTTAGAGGACACGAGGACTACAAAGGTACAGTGATAGCAAAGCCCTATTTCATAAACCAAATTCTGCTCATGTGCACACAGGCCATTTCCGCACTAGGCTGTCATAGCGCTATTATTCCACTTGCAACATCCTGTGGAATCCTCTCTCTTCGGGCCGGCCCCTCCCAAACCCCAGGATTCCATAGGATGTTGCAGTGGAATAATAACGCTGTAACAGCCTAGTGCGGAAATAGTCTAAGAAATTCTTTCCTCTTAATGCTAAACGGTGGCTTTCAGAAGCCTGTTTGACCACCATAAATCTAGTTGTTATTTATAACTTTTCACATGATCCTACAAATAGGAGCACTGGCTAAACAGAGAAATCTATATAATACATTTTTTTTCTGTAATGTATTTGAAATAAGGCAAACTGAAAGTAAATTTATATATGACTTACACGCATACACAGGAACAACCCAAACTCACCACTCTACAGTTTTGGAAATCCACAGAATCTCTGGAATTTCTACCACAATAAATTAGATTTGAACCTGTCTGGGGGAGGATTCAAGAACATTGTTTAGGGAAGGGAAAATCCATTTGTCTGAAGTTTCCTTTTTATTGGCAGAACAGAATCTAGTTCGAAGCTGAGTACTGATACTTCTAAGATAACCAAAATAAAAGACTCAATGCATGTATCATTGAGTATTCCTGTTTTAGAGAGCCAGTCCAGTGGAGTAGTTTGAATGCTGGACTACGACTCTGGAGATCAGCGTTCGAATCCCCACGGGACCATGAAAACTCACTGGGTGACACTGGGCAAGTCACACTCTTTCAGTCTCAGAGGGAGGCAAAGACAAACTGCCTGTGAACAAATCTAACCAAGTAAACCCCACAATAGGGTTGCCTTAGGGTCACCAAATGTCAGAAATGACACACAATAACAACAAACTCCTATTTTATAAAACTTTCTGTTTGAGTCAACATAAAAGAAATTATGATTACAAGTAGGATCCAAAGCATTTTAAATATCTTAGATTTTTTTAATTCCATTACTAATGTCAATTAAGTGTGTACAATTTAATAAAACTACAGTCAGAACTCCAATTTTATTGTTCATGAGATTTGTCAGCTGTTACGTAGTGAGTACCATACATATGAGAAATCACCCTTTTTAATAAGAAGCATCATTTGAACTTTGGCTTGGTGAGCCTAAAAAAAAATCTAAGAGGTTTCATGTTGGCCTTGTCAGTTTATCTTGCCTTCTCATCAACCTATCATGTTCATATTTCACGGTGGATTAAGTAGATCAACCAAGCAACTAACCATGTTACTACTGAGGTCATCTATATTTGATCTATTTGGTAGCATTTTCAGTTTGCCTCTGAGACCTGAAAGTTAAAGAAGATGTCTTTAAACAGCTCTTCCAATAGTTTTAAAAACTGTGCATGTAACTTAGAGGAATACTGGAACTGTGTCACTGCTAAGCGTGGCACCATTTTGAACTTGGATGCAAAGAGATATACACAACTGTGTTCGTGTATAATGGTGAAATTAAAGGTGGGGCAATAAGTTGTGTCTCTGTTTATAGAGTCAAAGAATTGGAAGGGGGCTTATGGGCCACTGAGTTCAGTCCAAGATTTCCAGCTAGAGTATCCCCAGCAGGTAGCCTTCATTCTTTTTGAATGCAAGCTAAAATCACATTCACTTTCTTTGCTGCAGCATCACACTGCTCGCTCATGTTCAATCTATGATCACCAATAATCCCAGAGTTCTTTCTGCATGTAGTACTACTGAGCCATGTATTCCCCATCCTATATCTGTGCATTTTGTTTTTGTGTCCTAAAAGTAGAAATTTGCATTTGTCTCTACTGAATTTCATTTTATTAATTTCTGCCCAATTTTCCAGTTTATCTAGGTCCCTCCAAATTCTGTTCCTATCTTCCAGTGTGTAGCCACCCCTTCTAGTTTTGTGTCATCTACAACATTGATAAGGATTTGCTCCACTCCATCATCTAAGTCATTGATAAAAGTGTTGAAAAGTAATGGTCCTAGGACAGAACTCTGAGGCACTTCACTCAAGACTTTCTTCACAATAACTTGCAGCTATACAAGGAGTTCATGGGACAATAAGGCCCTTTTTGCACGCCAGTCCTGTTGCAAAATGGCCTCAGGAGCATTGTGCAATTGCAAGGACCGTTCCATATGACATCCTCACTATTGTGCGATGCTCCCAAGGCCATTAGGGAATGATAGCAGATTATAGCATTTTCAGCTCGTTGCTGAAAATGATGCATGATCGCACTTTGCTCCTGTGCCCGACATGCACTTACCTTGCATGCGGAGGGTCCAGACGTGCAGCCATCGTGCTTCCTCCCCCAGCGCAGCCTGGGAAAGTACCCGGCTACACTGCAGAAGGAAGGGGCAGAGCGCTCACACTTCCTCCTGGCCAACATGGAGCCGGTGCGCAGGGGAAGTGGAGGGGACGCGAGTGCCTCCTGGACAAGGCTTTTCGCACAATCCCTGCATGATGCCAACAGCACTAGGCAAGGTGCAAAAAGGGTCGAAGTCTCCACATCCATGGCCAGCTCTGCCATTGGACAAAGTGATGCAGTCACTTCAGGTGGTAGGATGCTGGGAGGCAAAAGGAAGGTGTTGGAGAAGGGACTGTCACCCTTCGCCCCCCCCCCATGCAAACCTGTTACCTCCAGATATGATGGCATATACCCTCTCATTGTCAGTACAAAAAAAGATTCACCTGAGAGGTCAAATGCCAACCATCCAGTTTCTGTCCATGGAAAGGAAGGATTTTTATTTTGTTCTTGGCCTAGATTCTAACATCTGTGGACAACCATAACACTGAAAGTGTAAGCAAATATGTTAATGAACTAACCCTTTTCCCTCATCCTGTTAATAAGTTGCTTTCTTACTTATAGTCACAATGGAGGGACAATTGTTTGGTTTTTTGCTCAAAATAATTTAAGATCTTTACATATAATACACAAAGAGAGTTTCAGCCTGAAGAGGCACAGTTTTATTTTGACTTCTTTAAACTGTACATTAAATTAAAGGTTGGCCATAGCAACAAATGGAAGTTGCTTTTCCACTGATCAGCAGACTCTTCTATCCCCCGAATGGTGAAAAAACTAGATTAGGCACTCACTTTAAGTGTGATGAAAATGGCTTGTTTATATTCCAAATGCTTCGAGAATGCAGCAAACATTTGTTCAAAGCAATTTGCACCAAAAGTATGAAAGCCTGATCATCATCATCCAAGGCCACATTCCAGGTTTTTTTATCCAAAGAAAATCATTATGACCAGTTCTTTTCATAAATCTTAAGTTGATCATAATGGAGATGACCTTGGCTGAATTTCGAAAAGTCCCTATAGAACACTTCCTTTGAAACAAAAGGACAGTACAAAAGGACAGTATATAAGGAAGGCAGTTCTGATAATCAGATACACACAGTTTCCAGACAAACAGCTCTTCCAACACAAGATGAAAATATGGAGCTGCAGGACTGCAATATAGTCCAGATGTATTCCTTTATCCTGTCCAACATATACAATACCCAATAGATGTACCATATTTGCCAGCATATAAGATGCACTTTTTCCCCCAAAAAAATGCCTTCTGAAACTAGAATGCATCTTGTACATCAGAAAATATGGTAACCATCATTAGCAGTGTCCTAACCCTCCTCCACCTTGCCCTAGTTCCACCAAGCCTTGCCTGTCCATTGCTGCCCAGCGTCTGTGAGGACCTCCTCACTTTTCTTCTTTTCCTGCTCCTTTTCCTCAGAAGCCCTCCTTTCATCATCCTTGCAAGCCACTCTCACTTCCCAGAAGGCAAGAGGAAGAGAGAGAAGAGCCTGCACTTCCCACTCCTCCCCTGAGCTACATCTATCCTCCTCACTGCCACCAGTCAAGCTGGGGGGCAACTGGGTGGGAGCAGATGAGAGGCTGCTGTAAAGATGCCAGGGGGAGAGAAAGGGAGGGGACTGGTTCCCAGTAAGAGCATGAGTGCACTTTTATTTACACATGCACCTCAGGTGGGGGACAGATGAGCCAACAGACATGTGGCACTCCTGCAGGAGAAGGGGGAACAAGCGGGTGTATTACACACAAACCCATTGGACAACAACACACCCACTTGTGTTGTGAATGTATCTGCAGCCCTCTCCACACGCCCTTGGCTCACTAAGAAGGTACTCGATGTCCTCATATCTTTCCTCTCACCTTCAGTGGCTACAAAGTTAAAGCACCAAACAGTTGAGGGAAGGGAAGAGAAGGATTTTTTTCTGCCATCTCATGCACATCCTCATGCAATACCGCCCAACCAGAGTTGCTTCTCGGCTGCACAAGCGGGTCTCTGTGCTGGTCAAGGGTAGAGAGAAACAGGAATTGGGGGCCACACATAAGGACTACCAGTAACTCCTGCCCAGCCTAAATGCAGAGGAAAGTGAGGGGGGGTGAAAGGAATGCTCACACAAGTGCCTGGCTGGGGAGAAGTCCCCACTGAGGCAAAAAGGGCTTTCCCTTCATTTTTTTGCCTGGGCGCAGACTTCTCCTCACCAACGCAACAGGAACAGGAGAGAGTGGAGCTCCTTCTACCACCCACCTTTCTTTTTCTCTTTGCCTCAGTGGAGTACTAAAAAAATTATTTCCTAAAGAATAAAGTCTGAAAATAAGGTGCATCTTATATGCTGGTGCATCTAATACGATGGCAAATATGGCATATTCTACAAAACAGAGTGTTACAATGTGTATACAATATATGGTATGAACGTAAAAAGAGTCATAGTGGATCAAACCACAGATTTTTCTTGTCCAACATTCTGTTCCCACAGTGGGAAACTAAATAACTATAGGAGACTCACAAGCACAGCATGAAGACTACAACATTCTTCCCCTTTTGTTATCCCTAGTAGCTCATACGGAAGCCAGCATGATACTGATCCTGGAGGTAGTGTTAGCCATCATGACTGCTAGAGCCCTCGTGGCACAGTGGTTAAATGCTGATAGTGCGGCCACAAGGTTGTGAGTTCGATCCTGCCAGGCTCCAGGTTGACTCAGCCTTCCATCCCTCTGCAGGTCAGTAAAATTACCCAGCTTGTTGGGGGCAATTAGCTAACACATTGTAAACCGCTTAGAGAACACTTAGCTGATAAGCGATATAGAAATACACATGCGATTGCTATTGCTAGAGGTAAATAGTCTTAATCTGTGTCAGTTTATCTAAATATGAAGTAAAATACTTGAAGCATCTTAATTTAACAATGCACACACACACACACACACACACATAATTTCTTTGATCCTTACAGTGCAACTGAAAACAAAATCTAAGCATTCCAGACTTTTTCAGTATATGCTAAGTCTGCTAACATTTTCTTCATGAAAGAGAATGTAGTTCAAAAATTCTCTCAGACTACCTCCAAATAGTTTAGCAAATGAGAATTAAATAAATGGTTAAATGAGATTGTCTATAGTACATCATATAAGATGATGTTACAATTATTATTTCTTCTGCATTATACACAATATCACTGATATGGCACAAACACAGCAGTACTCACTTGGGTGGAATGGGCAAATAAACAGATCCCAAAAGCATTCTTGGACTTCACACCCACAATCATTCTCAAAACCAAGGACACAAACATTATACACAAATAAATCTATTCATAAATTGACTATTGCCCTGTAAACGTCCTATTCTACCTGAAACTGTTCTTTGTGTTTACAATTTTATCTCATCATTAGCAAGCTTGGATCACTGGCTATTTATGATGGAAAACAAAAATACCCATAGAACTGTAGGCCTTGAAAGGATCCAAATAATGTCTTCAACTATTGCATAGAAAGCACATTCAGATATGTACATAATACACGTATGCTATTTCTTTCCCCCTGTCATGTCCTGCTTTCAGGACCTAGACATAAACTATGACTCAGAGACTGAAACAGTGGAACCTGAACAGGAGCAGACAGTGCCGCCCATCCCAGAGACAGAACAGGGGGCAGTGCCAGCCCCAGCAGACAGCCCTGCTCCTTCTGACACAGAAGATAACTTACTGTTACCCACCTTTGCTGAGCATAGATATCAAAGGGAAAACCTATGCAGATCTCAGTGAATTTATAACAGACAGCAGTTAATGAAGCACCAGCTGCGCTGACCTCTGAACCTATAAAAGCTGAGCCATTCCCCTCCAGAACTTGTCAGTGATTAACTGACCATTTCTCCTGCTGTGTCTCTGACTGTTCCTCTGCCATGTCTCTGACTCAGGATTGTACTGACTGCCTTTGATTTATGAATATCACTGGAAATGTTGTTATGCTTCACATTTGCTTTGAGTGTTTCCCTACTAGATTAAAATAAGGAATCACTTTGTTGAAAGAACTGTTTGCTGTGTGTTTCTAATCCTTATCAGCTGTCCTTTGGCCGACTGCCCAGACTGAGAATAGATACCCCCACCCATTCATTTAATTAATTCATTTTTGCATGAAAGAACAAATGTTTTCTTCTTGCTGGGCAAAATTATGAGCTTTGTGCATTTCTGATGGTTTTTCAAACTTTGAGAAATTTTTGTGAAAAACTCAGCTTTCTTAAAAAAAAATCAGCAAAAACCTTGTTGTGTGTGTATGAGAGAGAGAGAGAGATAGAAAACCATGTGTTTTGTACAAAATATATTCTTCAGAATTATTTCTATACAAAACCTCAGTTTTTTACACAAATTATTTTTTCACAAAAAAAGTGTCAAAAATCTAACAGTGTTTGATCATCTTCTTGACAGGATGACACAAGCTGTTGAAACACCATTTTGTGTTGAGCACAAGAACATTTGTTATTTTACTTTGCATCCAGAATTCATGCCAGTTCATGCAATGTCTGACTATAAAGGTCTACACCATCAATTCTGAACCTGGGGTCCATCGACCCTTGGGAGACCATGATGGCCTGATGGGAAGTCCACAAAGGATTGAAGAAATATTATGAGCTTTAAGAGGAAGGAAGGAAGGAAGGAAGGAAGGAAGGAAGGAAGGAAGGAAGGAAGGAAGGAAGGAAGGACGGAAGGAAGGACGGAAGGAAGGACGGAAGGAAGGACGGAAGGACGGAAGATGGACGGACAGAGAAACAGAGAGATGGGCTGTCATATATTGAACTCAAAGAGCAGGAGTCTTTTGCCAGTGACAGACATCATTTGTACAAACTTTTGTTACAATATCTCAAACCATTCAAAAGTTATGAAATTGTTTCATAGCAAAAAATGTACACAGGGAAACCATGCAAGTGAATGACACTGAGTGGTAGAGAGAAAGCATGTGACATTTCTTGCTACCATAAATACAGCGAGAAGCCATCTTGAGTTAAGTCTTGGTTGTCCGCAGCAACAAAAGATATTTAAGAGGGGTCATGATAAAGAAAGACTAAGAACTACTGCTCTACAGATCAAAATATTATTTTCTGTGTGGAAAATGCTGTTTTCACCACAAAAAGCCATATGTGATTTTGTGAAGAATAATTCCCAAAATGCAGATGGTCTTCAAAAACTGCAGACTTTCTTGCAGCAAAGAGAAAATTGCTAGAATTTCTCACTGCTTATTTCAAGAACAAAATTAGCAAAGAACTACATCCTTATTATATTTACTTTTCAGCTTTCCTACAGACTCCAAAGACAAGTGTTTTATCCACACAACAGCTTCCTGAGGAGAGGTTAGTCTGAAGAAGTAGCCAATGGCACAAAGTCATTTGGTAGGGACTGGGGCATTTGTTAGATCAGTCTTTGACAGCAAAATGTTTTGGGACCTCCAGGTCAATATTCTGTTGAACTAAAAGCTGAGCAAAACACATCCAGAATACATCCAGTGTTAGGTAGCAATCATTTAATTTGGTACTTTTGAAAATGGTCTTATAGTAAAAACAACTCCTGCTTGAATTTTACGTTTTGTTAGTGCCGTACACATATTGTTAGGATCTCTTTGAAAGGCCTCTGAATTAAAAATCCAGCCGAGGTTTGATTGAAAGAAGTGAATAAAGAAGCAATTTATTTTTCCTGATCCCCCTGACACTGAAATGCCCCCCCCCCCATTCCTGTATGTACACAGCAGAACAAGAATCAATGGAAAATAGGAAGGATGGTCTGGGGAAGATGGCAAGGACTACCTCGATGCTCAGAAATTGTTGGGAGCTGATAGGAAGCGGGCTGCAGAAGGACTCAAGGAACCCTTAGCTATGTCCCTGGTGGGTGGAAGGATATTCTAAAGGAGTACTAGGCAGCTGGCTTATAGTGATTAGGGTTAAAAGGAGTTGCAATCCAGCTGTCACCTGGAAGGCTGAACAATTTCAACATCTTCAAAAGACTGCTTTTTATTTTTCTGGTCCTCATAATAACCACAATTGGACCTACTTATCTGAAGTGCTAATGTCAAAAACATGTGTCTTCCACATCATCTGCTCTTTATGAGAACTAAGCTTTGGACGCCCAATGAAGTGCTGAGTAAAAGCCAGGAACTATCCTAACAATAATGTGTCAAACAATCCTATCAGGAGATCATGTATTGCACATAATTGATTGCAGCATATATCCTACATGTGACACTTGCTAGCATAAACAATCCATTTATCTTTGTCAGATGTGTAATCCAGAGGGAAATCTGTTTTTGCTGATGTTACTTCACAGATCTTTCCAGCTACAAAACTGAAGTCTTTAGGACACTAAGCAATAGAGACACAACTGTGCTGGGGCAGGGGACTGGCCCAGCCTTGCTGCTGGGCCACAAACTCCAAACTTGTTGCGAGGTAGAAATCACTCCAGTTGTTGTGCCACTCAGTAAGGTCTGATGCCTTGCCTACTAGAAATCCAGATATACACTCCTCTGTTGATGCTATTAAGAATGGGTGAGAATTTGGTTGGGGATCATTTTTGTTTGAATTTCTCAAGATTTGCAGGTTTCTTGATATCTGGGTTGACAAGAACATGAAAACCAAAAGTGACATACTTGTCCATCTAGCCCAAGACTCTGAGTGCTTCAGTCTTAAAAATCTGAGTTTGAATCCCTACGTGCTCAGCCATGTCAGTGTTGAATTGGAGTTACTACGTCTCTTTTCAGAGAGGCTCCTAATCTTCTAAACTCCTATGTCAGACAGCTATAACACAGAACAGATGCACCTATCAAATTTGTCTTGTGCTAACGGGGCAGAATTTTGCTTCAGTTTGCTTTTGAAGAAACTATCAAAATAAGCAAATGTCTTCACATTCAGGAAGGGAAAGAACTTGAGGTTTTTTTAAAAAAAAAAAACTAAATATGAGAGAGAGCAAAACTAACTGCTTCCCCTTCTTAGGTATTGTTTGCTTACCTTCTCTTCCCAGCTGTTTGGGTAAGAAGGAGGTTTTCAAAAGTCACGTGAGAGCTCAGGAAACTGAGGCCTGAGGCAAAATATATCTGTGACACTGTAACTTAGTTTACAGAGGATGGTAACTGGGTAGAACGTTAGCTAAGAGCTCCTGGATAAAGAGGGCGGGATGAATACCAGCAGCCAGCCAATCCCAGCACAGAGAACTCTGTGAGGAAAGGGAGGGGCTTCTATGAGGGAGGAAAATTCTTTTAAATTCTTTTTATCTCTTGACAGTTAGGGACAGACGGTTAGTGTCAGTTGGGAAACAGACTGGTCAAAGATTCGGTTGTCTGAGGGGAGTTACTGAGCTTTGGGTGGTTGAGAGGATTTAAGAAAAGGGTCCGACATAATTTTACTGGAACAGCGTTAATTGTTTGAACCTAAGAACAGACACCTAAAAGCATTCATTTGGTCTGGTGTTAAATAAAGTGAAACTCTTGGTTAAACCTGACTCTGGACAGTGTTATTTACCCTAAAGCAAGGATGAGGCACACTTACGACAAGGAATCTCAAACTAACACATACACACACACATGCAGACACACACATACAAGTCCACAGTGAGGTCACCTGAAGGCCTATGACCCCCAAATCCAAGAAGGGATGTTATAAAGAGGACAGGAAGGCAGGGTGATTGTGACAGGTTTCCAGGAGCTAGGAACTGCAGCGGCCAGCCTGGAGGGAAATCTGTGTGTCACAATGATTTATCTGATACAGGGCAGAATACGCTGCCTCTGCTTTGGTCAGACTTCATCTGGAATACTGTGTCCACTTCTGGGCATCTCATTTCAACAAGGACAATGTCAAGCTGGAACGTGTCCAGAGGAGGGTGACCAAAATGGTGAAGGGTCTGGAAGCCATGGCCTTTGAGCAGCGTCTTAGGGAGCTGGGTATGTTTAGTCTGCAGAAGAGAAGGTTAAGAGGGGACATTGTAGCCATGTTTAAAAATCTGAAAGGATGTCATGTCAAAGAGAGAACGGGCTTGTTTTCCACTGCTCCGGAAACTTAGACAAAGAGCAATGGATTCAAGCTGCAGGAAAAGAGATTCCCCCTGAACCTCAGGAAGAACTTCCTGACAGTCAGAGCTGTCCAGCAGTGGAATGCGCTGCCTCAGAGTGTGGTGGAGCCTCCTTCTTTGGAGGTTTTTAAACAGAGGCTGGATTGCCATCTTTTGGTAGTGCTTTGATGTGTGTTGGGTTGGACCGAATGGCTCCTGTGGTCTCTTCCTACTCTATGATTCTATGATTCTGTGATTCTACTTCCACTGCAGCAATCCCAAACACACACATACACACCACAAGCCTTGCTGCTGCAGTGTGGGCCAATGCTAACCAAAATATTCCAAGGTTATCATAGGACAGTGAGCAAAGGTCCTTGTTCTTCATGTCTTTTCATAGTCTCTAAGACATACCTGAGATTAGTTATTAAAGAGCTTCCGTCCTTCCTTCCTTCCTTCCTTCCTTCCTTCCTTCCTTTCTTTCTCTCTTTTGCTCTCTTTCCACCAGCAAGCAAACACCTTTTTATTTAGGCAGGCCTTGGTTCTTAACATGTTGCCACAGAAAAAGCTTTTAATGAAGTATGTTGTGCCCGAGCCTTTTAACTTTGTGTTTTTAAGCAAAATGTTTGCTTGTTGATTGTTGTACTAACAGTTTATGTAGCTGCACTTTGTTCTAACACATACTGGTAGAAAGGCAGGATATAGATTGAGAAAATAAATAAATAAATAAATTTTACATTGAACCTTGCTCTCAGTATGAGACCCAAGACAGTTTACATTAAAAGAGAATGCAGCTAAAAACCAATCGTGCTAGGGGGAAAAAAGCATTAAATTAAAAAAAAAAAGCATTTAAAAAGCATTAAACAAACTATCCTATTAAAAATAGCACTAATGTAAAACAATGTGAAATCATCTGAAACATAACAATAAGGATAGAATCATAGAATCATAGAGTTGGAAGAGACTAGAAAGGCTATCGAGTCCAACCCCCTGCCATGGAGGACAAACATCATCAAAGCATTCCTGACAGATGGCCATCCAACCTCCGCCACACTCCGAGGCAGCACTGCTGAACCGCACAACAGAGCAGCAGAGATACCCCATTAAGACAGACCTCCACTGCAACTAGGAAATAGCTTAAAGTGTGTCTAAACCTGTAAGTGAATGCAGAGCACTGAGAAGGCCAGCCTAGTCTCCAGTGGGAGGAAGTTCCACAGCCCGGGAGCAGTCACCGGTAAAGCCCTCTCACACAGAAAGTTTGAACCAAAGCCATACAGGGCTTTATAGGTTACATTCAGTACTTTTGTGCCTGTAAATGACCCAGTAGCCAATAAAGGTGTGCTAATAGGGGAGTTACATATTCCCTGTAATGCCACCAATCAGCAGTCTGCCTAGAGCAATTTGGATCCACTGAAGTTTCCAAAAGTTTCCAAAGGCAGGCCCACAAAAGAGTGCTTTACAATAGTCCAAACAGAATATAAGCAGGACATGTGTTACTGTGCCAGATCAAACAATTTTGGGACTGGGCATATTTGGCACTCAATAAACTAATTTGAGTTATGAATGTATGTTAGATCTTCTTTTTGCTTTTCTGGATTAGTTCTGAGACTGCATGTACCAGAAAACATCACTCAGTTTAAAACTGTTGTAGAAAATGTGAAAGGGGAATTCAATTATGGTGTTGTGCACCAAATTGCTTTTAGCCATCTGCTTCCTCATTTTGAATCATGGTTTGTACTTGACTGAATCACTACCAGGCTTTCATCTCAAAATGTTGCAACAAGTATTGGACAAACATCAAGTACACAACAATTTGCATGAAGGAACTTTTCCCATCTGCTACAAGAAATCTGGATGGAGTCTCACTATTGTCTTTTCTGATTATTCGTTTCCTTTATCAGTGGTTCTGAGAATATGAAACATATCTTTTAGATTTTTAAATTTTAAGAATGTCAAGTCTTAGGAACTTAAATAGGATCTCTGGTGCTGGTATCCCTATCCTGTAGTTGCTGGCTAGAGATTATGAAAGTCAAAGTCATGAGATGGGGGAAAACATAAAAGTTTTACTTTTTTTTTTCTTATGGTTTAAAATTTATACTTTTTTCCACCGTGAAATTGAAGCTGGAGAATGTTGGTAATTTTTTTTGTTCAAACAGAAATTGAAAGTTGCTGCTCTATTTGCACCAACCAAATTCAGCGAACTGCTCGTATTCTCAGGCATTTCTTCCTGCCTGTCATACAGAAGCCTATCAGATCAGACAGATGTCAACCACAGTTGAGCACTGAAATGGTTTAGTATGACAATAGTTTAACATGACTATTAAGAGTTAGCTACCTAGGGCTTGGCAGGGATGAACAAAACTATCAGCTTCATTTTCTCTCCCCGACTCCTCGAAAACTATAATCTTTCCATCCCAACTGTTAAGAAATCTGCAAATTTTGTAAAATGCTCATTTAAAAAAATGAACTGAAATTCCTCATCCATCTTTAATTGTAGTCCAATATATAGAGAGGTCAGTACATTCACGAAGGGTGGCTTGAGTCATGGGCAGAATTTGGAAAAAACTACTTTTTTTGTTACAAGTCCCAGCAGTCTGTAGTCAGCATATAAACTGACTGTGCTAATTGGTGGATTCTGGGAATGGTCTTCAAAAAAAATGTTTCTAGCCTTTGCTTATAGGTAGTTAAAGAATAGCACAATTGCCTAGTCAGTATTTCTGAATTTCTAGACAAGAGCAGGAAAACTCAGAAGATTAGCGCTGCTGGTTTAGAGAATATGTAAGTCACACAACATAATTCACTACTGGGTTCCACAGACTTTCACACAGAAAGGAAGAATGATCTACCCTACATTTTTAGGACTACAGATCATGGTAACATCAGCATTTTTCCATTATTCTACATTAAAAATGATCTTTGTAAAGTGAACTAAATTTGTACGGCACTGCACCTAGTCTATTTGCAGTTTTTAAAAAAATCCATGCAGAAAAGAAGTCAAAGACAGCTAATTTCAACCTGGACACAACATACGTGATTTCAAAAGCTTAGAAATCTGAAGCTTACTTCCTGTGCAACAAAGGTTTCCTTCTAGACTTTTTTGCTAGAAACATAATAGCTATCTTGCATGTAAAATTAAATTCTTTAGCTTAGTTGATCTGATTATTTTTTTTGTAATCCCATAAAGGTCACTGTTATCTTGCTAAAACCATATTTCCATAATTTGTTTTTCCCATAGTACAACATCAAGGGTCAGGGTTTTGTACACAAGTGATTAACATTTCAAAGCCTTTGAAAACTCTGTTTCTGTAAGATGTGGAAGTACTTTTGATAACATGTTTAATTTCTTAATGTTTGAATAATTAAGTTTTTTAAAAAAAATATATGCAGCAGCAAGTTACCAAATGAAAAGCTAACATTTTAAATAAAAAATATTATTTTTCCATGAAGGGCATTGCCACATTTAATCTATTATCCCCTTACTAATATTGTCAGAGATGGGCACATGTATTTTCACACATATTAATGAATGTCATACTATAAACATCTTTTATACTTTCCCCTCAACTTCCCTTATTGAATGTATGACACTTGCAATGTACAATTTAATGATTCCATGTGTTAAATCAAAACATTACATATGGCTATGTTACTGCCCTGGCTAGTCCGAGCTTTGGGGATATTAAAGATATTCCTTGATATCACAATTCGGCTGCACCTTTCTATTCCTCTACACGTGCTTGCGAGGCCACCGGACAAGCACGTAAACAAGCTCGGCCGTTAATAGCCGTAAGATTTGAACTACAATACAGGCAGGCCAGAAATAGCTGACTCACTGCTTTAGGAGACCTCCAGGCAAGTACTCTAATTAAGTATGCACACAACTTACAAAAGAGCCTCTGCCCCGCGATGGCAGCTTGATGAGTGGACTATACCCTACCCAAGTACTCTGTGTTTGCATACTGGCTACTCTACTGAAAACTGCTACGATAACTCAATCATTCAGATTCTGACCTTTCGGAGGCTTTGTCTCCAACTCCAAATCTATTGTTTTCCCCCAAGTATGGCATAGTCTGCAGTCACAATTCTCCTTATAAAAACCCTTGATTCCGAGACCTCCTTCGGAACACTCCTGAGTTTCATCCCGCCTTGCTGCCGCTTTGCTTGGCGAGCCTCCCCTCAGCTCCTCGTGCTGAGCTACATCACACCCCAGCTTCGCTCTCTATTTTTCTGGGCTTCAGGACAGGTGAAGTATCACCCAAACCAGCAATCCCTCTAAAAATCCCTCTATTCCACTCCAACATTTATCTTCTTTAGTTATCTTGTATGAGTGTGTCGCATACACTGTTTTGCTTGTATTTAATAAACACCATTCATTATTTCAACTTCTGTGTTCTCCTTGACTCAACCCGACCCCGTAGATATAGGGTTCAAGATCTCGCTACGTTACCCTGCCTCTCATAACACTAAGCAGTGCTCTGAGCTAATTTTCCCCAACTTTAGTTGAGCACATTTTGGTGTCCCTCCCAGGACCCCTAATTCGCAGGGTAGCAGCTAACTTGTTTTTATTAACAGCACTTCTGTTGCTCAGAAAATGATATTTATGTTACACTTACCACCAAGGATCATGAGACTGGACTGCAGTATCCATGATCCCAGACAGGAAATGATACTGCAATGATCATTTACCCCAAGATGGGTCTGATGGACCCAATGAAATTAAATGAGAGCATTTAAGGTGTTCATGGTAATTATGGTTCCAAATTCCATGATGTCTGGTAGCCAATGACACAGTACTATTTCGGGCAGAACAGTCCCTCTGGGCATCTCCAGTATTTGGAGCGCTCTTTCACCTGCCAGATTTGTGGGCATTGTGCATGATGATGCTTGCTCCTAGATGAATGCATTGACCTGGTCTGCATAACAGCAACCTAGCTGGAATTGCCCAGAGCTCTCAAAATTTTTCATAGCTCTCCATGCTTCTGTGTCACAGTAGGCAAGGCCTGAGGAGCAAGGAAGCATTACTGCAGTAAAGATGTAAACATTTGACCAATTCATCACAAGAATAAATAATTTCCACATTTTTTTCTCCAGTGTGAGAGAAAATGAATAGTCTGCACAGTTTGCACTCAGTATTCCCACATCCCAAAGTATTTCAGGAAATTATTCTGTGTAGACACACACATTGTGTGTGTGTGTGAAAATCAATGGAGGATTGTATTTTTAAAAAGCATATTTTGTAGAGAAAAACATTTTTGTGCAAAAAAAAAAAGGTAATCTTGATTGAAAAATAGCAATTTTGCACCCAGCACCCAAAACCCAAATGTATTTTCAGAAAGTTTTTGTTTTTGTTTTTTGCACAAAATGTGGAGGGGTGTGTGAAAAAACAACACATTTTGTGCAAAATGTGCAAAAACTATTTCCAGAGACACTCATGAGGTTGTGTGTCAAAATCATGGAGAGAAAAGATCATGTGCAAACAAACAAACAAATAAATAAATACTTCACATGTTATTTTTATAATTTCCCCAGGTGAAAACTACACAGAATTCAGGCATCTGTGTAATTCTTCTTACCAAATTTCTTGAGTGGTTTTTTTCTGTCAGGAACTGAATAACAGTGTTTCTTTTCCCCCATCCCTATTTGCAATGGTATATAGTAATTCCATCTATGAATTGATCCACCTATAGTTTGTCAAGTCCCTGTGTGTGTGTTCAAAGGTGAGGGTCTGGAACAGAATAAGGATGCCTTTCATGTATAACTCACTCTGGGGCACAACCGTCTCCCTTCCTAAGCTAGCTGGGTTGGTCTTGGTGGTGGTGCTAGATCCCCTAGCTAGTTTTGCTACGGCGAGGCAACTTTCATGCTAAGACTACCATGGCCATTTCTGCCCTCCACTGTTATAGTGCTATTATTCCACTTTCACCTCCTGTGGAATTCTGGGGTTTGTAGTTTACTGAGGCCAAAGAGCTCCCTGGCTGAGAATTCTAAAGGCCCCTCCCTAAACTGCAAGCCCCAGGATTCCGCAGGATGTTGAAAGTGGAATAATAGCACTATAACAGTGTAATGCAGAAATGGCTGATGTCAGGAGTGACTGAGACTTAATGTCCTCCATGGCAACTACATGTCCGTCCAAAGAGTTATATGACCCCATATACTTACCAGGCTGCACTCTTGTCCTGTTTTTTGTTTTGTTTTTTGTTTTGTTTTGTTTTTTGTTCTGGGTGGAATATGTGTGACCTTTTTATGGAAAAAGTTTCTACATTGATTACTACTGTCTGATAGGGTGGAGTGTGAATTGTGTGGCCATCCAGATGTTACTGGACTACAAGTCCCAGAAGCTCTAGTTAGAGAAAGAAAATTTCTAGAAGTTTTGAAGCCACAGAGACATAAAAATTCAGGTTTTCCCATTTATTTATTTATTTTCCAAAAAATTGGGGGAACTGGAATATTAGCGTTGATGACAACAGAGGTGAGCAGCTGTAGAAGGTCAGGGGCCACATTAGACTCTCAGGAGAACTTGGAGAGCTGCACCCTCCAACACACATCCCTGCTTAAAAAAAAAAAGTTTTGCCCCCAAATGGCCTCTAGGAGGCATGAGAAACATTTTTGCCATGTTTTAGTTCCCCTAGACTATTTTAGGCTCAGGAGAGAGCCTTTTTCTAAGGCCCTTTCCACACGTGAGAAAGGAAACGGGAGAAAACGGAACTCACCGGCTTTCTTGAGCGTCCGGGCGAGTCCGTCGGGACGAGGAGCAGTGCAAGCTCGTCGCTCCGCACTGCTCCGGCGTCCAAAATGGCGGCTTCCGGTTGGTGGAGGCTCTCCACCAACCAGAGAAGCTAGCCAGCCTAAAGCCCGCCCCCAGCAGATCTGCAGGCATGCACTTGTGCGCGCCTGCAAATCTGCAGTGGAGCGCGGTGATGGAGCGACACGGAGTCGCGCACTCTGTGCTTTTTAAAAACCTCTTAAAAGAGGTTTTTAAAAAGCACGCTGCGTGACCAGTTCCGGTTGCTCCGAACTGGACTGAGATATGGAACTACAAAAAGTAGTCCGCCCCAGTCCACTCCATGGTGCAGACCTGCGTCAGAGGTCGCTCTGCCCCGTTTTAATAGCCCGGTGCGGAAATGGCCTATCAATAGGAAGTAAGCAGGTGTCACTTTCTGTTCTTTCCTCTTTCATAGAAAGGCCTCTCCTGGGCCTAAATTGGTGCAAAAACTTTACCTCTGGGTGGCATAAAAATGGCCCTAGGGTCACTTGCAGCTTTTAGGGCATGCTCTTCCCACCCATGCTTTACAGATTTAAGGACACTTTGTTCCTTTAAAAACATAAAATCTGCCATACATAATTTGGTTTGGCAGGAAAGTGTCATGTTTAATATATTAAAAGTAGCCTTTTCAGGGAAAAAATACTTTTTAAATCTTTGAATTTACTTTTTAAATTTTGTCTATTTCACTACAAATGGAACTACAAAGTCGTGAACTGCGAACAACCATGGAACTATAAGGACCCTCTTTACTTTTACCAGTTTATGAGGAGCTGGCAAAAAAAAAAAAAAGGTAAAAACAGAAGAAATCCTCAACAATAGCAAACAAGGAAAACAATTTTATGTCCTCTAGTCTTCTGTAGTGTCAAGCACAGATAAAACATTTCTATCATCTTGAAAGAGACGGGTTGCACCTCAAAACTGCTGCTAAGAACGTATTTGCTAGGGGTTTTGCAAACCCCTTAGAGAAGACTTTAAACTGCTAAGCTAGCCAGACACAAAATGGAGCTATTGCATGATCACACGTATGTAAAATAATTACACTGACTGCTTCATCATACTTGTCTCCTGGATTTTCTAGGCTAGCAAATCTTTCTTCTGCCAGTACTTTGGACTTATTTGTCATTCCTGAAACCATATTCTGACTCCTTTTTCACATCCTGAGAATTTATTGCAGTGTAATCTCAAATAGGAACTCCTTTCAAATTTAAAGTATTGCTATGGTCCCAATCAGATTCCAGCCCAATAAATCCATCTGGCAGAATGTGTATACCTATGAGTCACTACCACATGACCTTTTAGCCTGAAAAAAAAAAACACCAGCTGGTTAGGCCACTTTTTTTGTATACAGTACTGTGCACAAGGAGCCATTTCTTTGACTTTATAGCTTGCATTCAGTAAAACTAATCACTGGAATTATTTGCAGTCCAAAGACTACCTATGATATCAGAGTGTTCAGAATACTTTCTTCCAAATGGGAGATAAATTTACTGTTAAAAAAATGTGGTTCCAAACATACATCTGTGCGATTTCCATTGATCTTTGTGAAGCATCAAGTAGTCCAGAGTGTACCTCAAGACCATTTCCTTTCATTCATGACTACTGTTTTCCTGTTACATACCTATATAATAAACAGGCAGAAATACAACAGATCTTTTTCTTCTGGACTTTTAGTACCTGCTTGGCACTTTGAATATGAAGTGTTCAACAGCTCTGCTGCAAATGTAAGTTACAGGTAACAACTCAAAGCTGAAGGTTGACAAGATGAAAAATAATCAAGGGAAGCTCAAAGTCTAGACATGAAGGCTACAAGCAGTTGTATTTTATTCAGCATAAGACTGTCGACACAACAATATCCTAGACAGCATCACACATTCTGCATTTGTTTGCCCTCAAAATTGCAGAAAACTGCCATTTTGAAGAGATGCTACCAACATTAGGGGCTCTGAAATGCTTTTGTTCCCAAGGCTGTATAGTAGAAAATCATCTTATACAAACTGGCTAACACTTATAAAATTGATACTGTAGTTACCATAACAGTATTAATTGTGTTTGAAAAATTACAACAGTAAATTTGCAATCAAGACATATGAAGTTACTATGGTTTGATTTTTTAAAAAATAAATCCAATCAGGATTTTAGAACAAGAAGAGAATAATTAAAATGACTTTTTATTTTTATTTTATTAGCTTGAAATTACTAGTGAGACCTTAATATCTCAGTTATTGTAAAAAAATATTTATTTTTCTAAAGAGGAATTCAAAGTGTGTTCTGATAACTAACATTTACAGAAGTCTAAAAGGTTAGATGAATTCAAATAATACATCTATAATGCCACCTAAAATTCCACCCCATAACAAGCCAGGGACAATTGGCATTAATGCCGATATTCAGCATTCTCCATTTCCTGATACTGATCAGAATCCTGTTGGGATATGACATTGGTGTAACACCATATTATGCAGGCAGTTGTACTTTGTGTACTCTTGTGCATGGACATATTCAGTGTCCCCTTCTTCATTTGCCCATAGCTCAATGATCTGGCTTAAGAGTGAGTCCAGAATGCTAACACAGCTCTGCCCTCCCATGATCTAGAACAGTGACCAAGAAAATCACTAGAATGGTCATTAGAAAGTCATCCAGAACATTGCATAAGTTTGCCAGTGGAGTTTTATGCTTCACCAGTACTGACTATCACATGTTCAGTTTGCCTGGCAACAAAGGACTTCTAAACATACGCAGAGCAGCTTTTCCTCATAGACAGTCTACTCAGCAGTACACTGTAAAGGGGTTTAGAACCACAGAATCACAGAGCTGGAAGAGATCACAACGGCCATAGATGCCAACCCCCTGCCATGTAGGAACACACACTCAAATCAACCCCAGCAAATGGCCATCCAGCCTCTGTTTAAAAACCTCCAAAGAAGGTGACTCCACCACACTCTGATGCAGCATGTTCCACTGTTGAACAGCTCTTACCATCAGAAAGTTCTTCCTGATGTTTAGGTGAAATCTCTTTTCCTGGAGTTTGAATCCATGGCTCCATGTCCTAGGCCATTTCCTCAGAACACTATTATAGTGCTATTATTCCACTTTCAACATCCTGTGGAATTCTGGGATTTGTAGTTTACCGAGGCCACCACCATATTTTACTGGGAAAGAGTGAGACATGTCCAGAAGTAGGCCCAATGCTGAGCAACTATACTGACATGCTATTGTGACATACAAGATTCTGTCAGCTGAGTGTGTAGTAAGGATTTGCAGTTGCCTGGCGATGGAGACTTCAAGTCACCACTATGTCATAATCAACTTACTGATACTGTGCCACTATACCTTCAGTCTATATCTGTGGCATTTAGAGAAAAGAAATGGATTTTTAAATAACAGTTTCAGCAACCAAGGATTCAGAAACATAATAATTGGTCAAGTGAGTGTTTAGGAAACAAGCCTGAACATTTTCAGCTATACAATGATCATAAGAGAAAGTTTAGTTATCTTGGAAACAGAAAGAAGAGGGAGCATAAAGAGCTGTACATCTTTACAAAAATCTTCTCACTGGGATTCTACATGACCTAGCAAAAGTGAAGGCAAATGATCAAAGAGGTCAGTTGAATCTTGTAGAACACAAATTCTCTCCACTTTTTAATGGTCTAACATTCAGTTAAAGGAACACTGGTTCATTTTTTCCATAATGGCCCTTTCCGCATGAGGCGAGTGAATCGCTCCACGCCGTTACTTACTGGCTCTTCTTGGGTCCGAAGTAAGGTAGACTTTCCCTTGAGCCCTTCCGCAGGGCTCCTCCATTAGTGCAAGGTGAACCGGAGCAGTGCGAGGTCTGTAGATCCGCACTGCTCTAGCTCAAAATGGTGGCTTCAGGTGTCTTCATGGGAGTGGACCAACCGCTGACACTGGCCACGCCCACAGCCCACCCTCCACTGATCGCAGGCTCGCATTGGTGTGAGCCTGCGCATCTACACAGGAAAGTAGGAATGCAATGGCACATTCCAGAAAATGTAAAGACCTGATTTTTCCAGTCTTTACTTAGCGCAGGGGAGGACCACTTGGGGGCGGGTTGGATCGGACTGAGGTGTGGAACTAAGTTAAATAGTCTGCACCTAGTCCGATCCAAGGTGCGGACGACCTCCGTGCCAGGACGCCTTGGCCCGTTTTAACTGCCTCGTGCAGAAAGGGCCAATGTCTCATTATATAGAGAGCACCTGGGTGGTAAGTGTTGCTGCTTCTCTCTTGAATTCATTCAAGGTAAATTTGCATTCTACATTACTTTAATCATCCATATATAAAAACTTTAAACAGCTGTATCAGGATGTGTGTTGCAGGATGATCAAGATCTTAGTATCAGGACTGTTGCTGAGGGAAGGTTACCTCTTACCTTCATGCTGCAGATTAACATTTTTTCTCTCAGAACTGCTGAACAATAAAAGGCCAGCTCTTCTGTTTGAGGCTGAGCCATACTCTTCAAAGACTATAAAGTTCTTAACCTCTAAACTTTGTTCATAAATAGTCTAATATTTAACATAACAACACAGGCTATTTGGAAGTTTCTGGTCTTTGGACGTTCCCTTTTTTACCTCTCTATGTAGTGAGATTGAAAGTGAGTATCTAGATATGTGCATGTTTGTACGTAGGTAGGTAAGTAGAGTCAGCATAGTGTAGTGATTTGACCATTGGACTACAATTCAGGAGACCAGAGTTCGACTCCCTGCTCAGCCATGGAAACTCATTGGGTGACCTTTGGCATGTCACACACTCTCAACTGCCAGAAAACTGTGTGACAGGTTCACCGTAGAGTTGCCATAAGTTGGAAATGACTTAAAGGCAAACAACAACAGGCAGGTATTTGGTTTACATTTTGTCACGTATGGGACTTAAAGGGACTTACAAATTGAAAAAATATAATTGAAGCAGTGACAAATTTAAATAGTAATTTTCTTAATGTGAGGAAGTGAGGATTGCTTGACAAAAAGAAGGTTAAGAGGTGACACGATAGACATGTTTAAATATTTGAAGGGATGTTATGCTGAAGATGGAGCAAGCTTGTCTTCTGCTGCTCCAGAGACTAAGGCCATTTCCGTACTACACTGTTAGAGTACTATTATTCCACTTTCAACATCCCATGGAATCCTGGGCTTTGCAGTTTAGGGAAGGGCCTTTAGAATTTTCAGCCAGAGAGCTCTTGGGCCTCAGTAAACTACAAACCCCAGAATTCTACAGGATGTTGAAAGTGGGATAATAGCATTATAACAGTGTAGTGTGGAAATGGCCTTAGAGATTGTGACTCACCCAAAGTCACTCAATGGGTTTCCATAGATGAGCAAGGATTTGAACTCCGGTCTCCAGTGTCACAGTCCAATGCTTAAACCACAACACTACACTGGATTGTCCCCTTGTTTTTCTTTTTCTTTTTTCTTGTTTTATTTTACTACACTGGCTTGTCTCCTGATGCTCTTTCAGTTTTTCCTAGACATAAAAAAATATTTTTACTCCAAAAGCACTCGGCAGCTTTATAGATAATACTGGTTATGGATGTGGGAGGGGGCCAAATAGGGAGGTGGGGGAGCAGAAGAAGCATTACAAAATGAGAGCAAGGAAAAGGGATACACAACAGCCCAGATACTCAGACTGAAAGACGTGGGTGCACTGGAAACATGCACATTTATTCAGGTTTAGGGCACCATCTGCATGGCTACAAGCAAGCTGTTTGACAATGTACTCCAATCACTACTTGTTATTTCCAGCATGGAGGCACATATTTTAATTACACAAAACAACATCATCCCATAAAGTTCTCATCTGTCTTGAGAGTGTTAAATGCCTCCTCACTAACGACTGCAACTGAAAAATGGGCAATGCTGTGTCTAGTATGTGAAGCCAGATTGTATAATATTTTGTCTGGTTTCCAGAAGGAGGTGTAACTACATGCAGGCTTTAAAAGATTTCAAGCCATATGTTTCTTTCTGCTTCTGCAAGATAAGGCCAGCCAAACCTGACTAAGAGGGCTCTCGGGGGGGTAGAAAACAAGACAACTAGCACCGCAGTACAGTCCTCCTTGTTTTCTTTGGGCCTTCAGAGCTTCTCAGTGGAGATTCCATGGGGAGTGAGCTGTATATTCTACTACTAAACAACCAGTACCTGGTAAACATCCTGGAGCTAAAGATTCTTTTCTTTATAATGTTGTCCTTTTGTTTTTGAACCTTGCATCTGTGTGTGTGCATATGCCTTCAAGTCACCTGTCAACTTATGGCGACCTCATGAATTTCATAGGGTTTTCTTAGGCAAGGAGTACTCAGAGGCGGTTTTGTAAGTTCTTTCCTCTGAAATATAGCACTGCACATTTTAACAGAACCTTCAGAAATTAAAGCATCAATTGCCTAGCCCCCCACCCCACCCCCAACCAAAATATATAAGGGTCACAAGCAGCAAGTGTGAAATTGTTAGTGTGAGAAAGCCTGAACAGCAAGAGTGAGGCATTAATTTGTGATCTGTGTTTATAACTCTTGCCAAATGGCACACAGAAAACTTCACATAAAATCATACAATGAGCAAGAGGCCCATGTTAAATGTTACTGAAAATAAGCAGGTGGTGAAGAATTGAGAAAAAGACAGAAATGTGGAATGAGTAGAGGAAAAATGTTCTTGCATAAGGAAATGAAAACAGGCAGAAGCAAAAGATTCCACTATCTCAACAGGTCTTTATTCTCATCTTCCAGTAAAATTATATAATCAAGTACTTGTATTGTTTTTATTTATGCCGAGATCCTGTCACATGTAGGGATCATAGGTCTTGATGGTCAAGCAGAGTGGAACAAATCAAGGGAACATTTATCTTGCTGCAATGGGAGAAGTACCTCCAGTTGAACAAGGTGGTTTCTTAGTGGTTAATGTCACCCTAGTGGTTGCTTAAAAGTTCTATATACTGTTCATGACTGCAACAGTTGGTTCTTGGGATATGCTTGACTTGTTTGTAGACCTTCAGCTATAGCTTATTAGTGTTTCTGCTGCACCCTTATTTTTAAAGTAAGCACATTCGGCATGGTCTTATGTCACTTCTGCATTCAACAGTGCACCCAGGTGTCTGCTTCCTCTACAGACCAACACCACAAATCCCACCCTTTGGTGTCTAGGTTCAATTCAGGAGCTTTCCCATTCTGTTCCCCCACTCAGACAGATGTTCTCATGCTTTTCTCCTCTTTCCTGCTCCATCTTGTATTGAGTTAAACCCTTCTTCCTAATTTCTTGAATCCAAGAGACCCATTCCTCCATATGTCATTTCACCTCCATTAACTATTCCCCCTTCTATTCTAATCCTGAGTACCACACTTGCTCCCCCCCATTCCTCTCCTTACTACCACTATATTTTCCAGATACCAACTGAGATCCTGAGGCTCATAGATCCATAGTCTGTTAATATGGAGTCACTAACCAAGTCCAGACATTCGAAAAACTGGGTGCAACCACTGTGTAATCAATGTATAGTAAAGGCTGTTCTTTGAGCAGAACATCTATTTATGTGCAAGATATACGCATCTAGGATCAGTATGCATGTTTTCTATTTTAGCATATACAAAACTAAAAATCACCTATGTGTACAAGTTTGTGTATGCATCAAGGCCTGTGCCCAAAGAACAGTCAACAGGAAATGATCAGAGGATTAGCTTGTTGCCACGTTTTCATCCTATCCACCCGAAGCACGCATACACACACACACACTCACACAGAGTGCTTTTATTCACTGAATACTGGGAAGGGCAACAATATACTCCTTTTAAAAATGGTATGTTCTGGCCAGAAGGTGAAGTTCCCAAAACCTACAGCTGAATAGTTGCTGCTTTTCTTTACCTCAGTCCATTACAGTTGGCATTAAATTCCTTTGTGTTTTCACAACTGCTGTCACTTTTGATGCAATGTACTGGTCAGGTGTCCCTACTCCTACAACCATCTCTGTTTCATCTCTCTTAACTTTCCTTCACCCTTTCAACTGTCTCTCAAGCTGTATTTTTCAAGCAAATACCCACCTACCCCAAAACATTTTTTTCCAGCTTCTCCCGCTGTCTGATGTCAAAGTTCTATGTCATTCTCTAAGAGCAAGAAGATTTAGACAAGTCTTTTGAAAGGAAAGGAAAGTGATACAGATTCTGAAAGGAGCAGATTCTTACTGAGGAACCTAGTCAAAGGTCAGCTCATTCACTGACTTAAGATAGATGTTGGAAATAGCAGATGTACCTGAAGATAGATAATCAGCAGGCCAAGGTTTTGAGGACAAGTCTTAGTTACACTAGAAAAAAACTAATTCTGGGAAATTTCAGTTTTGTTACATTAAAATGTGTGAACAAGCCCCTAAATCCAATCTTTAAAGTACAGTTTTTAGAAGTGCTTGTGCATGCCATTCATCCAGAGCCAAAATATGAAGTTTGAAAGTATCTGAATTTGATTTTAAAATAACATCAATTTCTGAATATATGCAGAACTGCTTTGGAAATATAGATATAGATATATCCCCAAAGCACTTCTGCATAAATTCAGAAATAAATTCTGAATAAATGAGTTGCAGCAATTTAAACGGACACACACACACACACACACACATACACAGCTTGGCTCTTTATAAAAAGAAAGAGAGAGAAAGAGAGAGAGCACAAAGCTATTCAAAAAACTGGTGTTCCCTGGTTTAAATTGCTACATCACATTTTCTACAGAATAAAGGTTGCAAAACACAAGTTTTAGAGAGTTAAAAAAAACAGGAGCACATCTCCCTGCAATCTCTCATTCTGTTGGAAGAACAAGGTATATCATCATTTCTTAGGAACATTCTCATTGCCTTCAGCACTGAAATCTAAAGTTCTCTGCTTTCCTGATACTCATTTTTGCTGTCATGTTGTAAAATATTGTTCCTGACATCCAAATAAACAATTCTGATAATTTGTCCTAGTCAGTGCAGCTAAAGTTAAGCCCAGACAGAGCCCCACATCAACATCAGGGTCATCTTTTTTAAAAGTACTGCCATCCAATTAAAACACCAGCTCCTACATTCACAGAGCCATGTGACACACTTCTTCGAATTTTAATATTTCTTTTTCAAGAGGAGCAGACCTTCCTGTCTTCATTGGGCAGAAGACAAGGCCCCCACCCTAATGAATTCTAATAAATTCTAAGGACCAAAAGTAAAGCATATTTTAACCTCAGAAGTAACTGGAGAATCTAGTGAGTTGGAGAAAATCACTAGAAAAACTAGCCAATTAATAACTTAATGGGTTGATTGGTGAGTTAATCTGATCCTGATGAAATTTCATTGAAGTTTCTGGTGAGCCTGATAGGATATAAATTAACCTGGAACTAAAACATCATTGATTTTATTGAAGACAAAGTCTAACTAATTTAGTCTGAATCCAACACAGTATTAATAAAATATTAAGACAAATAAAAAGGCTAATCATCTGTGAACTAGCGTCAGTCAACATTAAGGTTTATTTCAATCATAGCAAAAATCCCATCCTTCGTCATCCTTGTTTAGCTGGCCTTCCTACTGTTTTCCTTCATAGCTCCTTGAGTGTTCATTTCCCTGGAGGGCAAACTGGGATATACCCAGAATTTGACAAGTTAGTTCATTGATAATACATTGTCTGAGATTAATTGGACACCTACTTTAAGACTCATCCAGTCAGCATAGCCATGACCATGCTGGCTGGGCAATTGTGGGAGCTGTAGCCCAAAATGGGAACTCTCCCAAATTCTGGATATTCCACTTGAACGTCCTCACTAGGATCTGGAGGGGATGGCAAGAGCAGATTGGTGATCTGTTTTCAGTTTCATCTCTCTCTCTCTCTCTTGAACGCATACACAAATAATTCTTCTGGAAAAGGAGAGGAGTTTGGGTTTCTCCTAGAAACTAGCTAGATCATCATAGCAAGAGTCTGCCTTCTTCCTTACAAGCAAAGCTATAATAATGTCATATCAATTTCATAAGCTTCATTATTATTACCTTGCTCAGGATTATGAGGATTTTTTTTTAAAAAAAAGTCATAATGTTACATATTGTTCTACACTATGATATAGGGAAAGGAATTCCTAGTTTATTACAAACTGCAGCATGGTTAACAACCAGCTCCTTCTTTAGAAGCCTCTCTGCATTATTCTATTTGCTTCATCTCCTGATGTGGAATTATTCATCATAAATTCAATTTTACACCAGACAGTGCAGAACTAAATTCTCTCATTAAAAAAAGAAGTTTTATTTTAGTTTGCTGCATAGTACATTTGAACCTATAACAGCCCTAGTTTTAAAATGCTTTCATGTTAAAATGAAAATTGCAGTTGCATTTAAAGCATAGGTATACAATAAAGACCTGTGTATAATTTAAACACCAGACTTCAAGATTAAAGAATGTGATGCTTTTAGCAGATTTTGAATCTGAATGGTTCGCTGTGGTGTAAGTACTACAAAGCATCCTGGCTACAATACAGTGAACTATTCAGATTCACTAGATCATGGAGGAAGAGGAACAATTTAGCATTTGCCTTTCTTAAAAAAAATAGTATGATAACAAAGGTGACTTGGGAGAAGAGCCTCCACACAAATTTTGTATTAGATTGTTTATTTCATCACTATTACAATATTGTCACTGACTCTCTTATTCCAGGGAGGAAGGGATAATACCAGGGCATGAAATTCTACTAAGAAGAAGGTAAGCAGTGTTGAGCCATGTGTTGGAAAAGGAGATAAATCATAGTAACAAAACCAGAACAAAAAGCTGTTGATTTTCATATAAACAATATACTGAAAGTATAGTGTGAGGACTAACTTGGTGGCTAGTTCTCATCTTGAGGAGTATCTAATAAAATCCACAACAGAAACAGGAGAAACATCTCAAGACACTGAAAGGATGCTCATACTGATCATAGCTGATGCTATGAAAACAACTAATTCAGTATAATCGTACAACATACAAAGGCAAAGCGGTCAGGTCTCCTTTGGCACATAATGTTTACATCTAATTTTACAAGTATTCTTTTATTGCAGGGGTGGGCAACTATGGAAGACTAGGGAACTGCATTAGCCCCTCAAGAGACTTTGGAGCACCAGACACACCCTGCTACAAAAATGAAATAAAATAAATATCCTCAAAAGCCTTCTAGGGAGCATGTGGACATTTCTCCCTGTTTCTAATCACCCTCCAGGCCATTATACTCTAAGAATTAGCAACAGGAAGTGAGTGGAAGTCACTTCCTGTTGCAAAAAAGGGGCAAGGTATTTAGGAGTAAAAAAAAAATGATCCCTGGGGACCCTGCGAGGTTGCATGTAGTCTATAGGCCACAATTTGCCCACCACTCCTTTATTGCAACCCCATAAGGCAGGGATGCTGAATCTGCAGCTAACGCTGGGCAAGAATGTGGTTTCACTTTCCTTTTTCTTTTTCTTTTTCTTTTTTTAAGGAGTTTACCTGAATTTACAAAACTGAAATATGGGAGAAAGCAAAAAAAATTATCAGTCCCTACTTGTTCTTGGACTCCAACTTCCATTAACCACAAACAGAATGACTAATGATTAGGGGTTGTAAGAGCTTATAATGATGATGATGGCAATGACAATGCTTATTTGTAACGCCCTTTCCACCAAAGGGTAGAATATCAAACTTACACATTCAGAGACAAAGACAATAAAACATAACACTTTAAGTATACATAATGCTACAACATCTAGAGAGATACATATCGCCCATCCTTTGCTTTCAGAACATCCTGTTTAGTAGGACAAAGGCCTGTAGCGAAGATGCAGTAACGCTGTCAATACATCTACCCAGCCTTTATGCATTTATTGGCATATCTAAAAAGACATTACCTGTATACACTTATAGGCACACAGATCCTCTTGAGATGTACATGGTTTAGAAGTGCAGCCTCTGGTGTTAACCAGTCCATACATCCCCCTATTTGATATGGTTTAATTGGCAAAATATATTAATTGGCAGATATGTTTAATTGGCATAAAATATAAATTATACAGAAGGGATTCTGGTTGGATAGCAGGCCAAAAGGTAACCTCAACATGGCCAGGTCATACTTCCACTGAGAATTAGCCAGGAAAGCCTGACTTAATGGCTCTAACCTAACCCTCTCAACGAAAACAATAAATACAGGTGCAGTCAGTAAGCACCCCTGCTGTGTGCACTTCCCATCAAAACCTTCCCAATTCGTCCTTCCTACAACCTAAACCTGTTCCACATCACTCTTTTCCTGTCCTCAATGCAGAACTGGCATACAACCATCAAGGCCTTTGTCACCTCCATGCTAAAATTATCGACCTATTTCCCCCACACATTAAACCATCAACACATTCCGGCCACCTTCTGTCCAGCTTGCAACTGCCATTCTTTGCCTAGGCAGAGAGTCATCAACACCTCATGCCTTCAGGGCAGGCTTTTGGGTATAAAAGACCCCAATTTTGGTTACCTCCTTGTAGTACCTGAGTTGTGGGCATCCATTCTGTCACGCTGATTCCTGATATTGTACTGTCCTTGGGCACAAGCCTGAGCCACACTGATTCTCTTCATCTCTCTTTCTCTCTCTCTCATTCTCTCTCATTCTCTCTCTCTCTTTGGAACGGTAAATATTGCTCATTCTACTCTGAACTCTCCTCTGTCCACCTCTCCTCCCTGTCTTTCTGTTAGTCTTGTGTGAATGTGTGCATGAGTGTCAATCTTTGTGTGCTTGTTTGACTTTCCCCCCAAAAAACACATTCTAGACAATTTATAGATTTATAAGTCTTTGGCTGATTTAATTGCAGTTACTCCATAAACACTGGTGAAAAGGTCCTGCCAGTTACCCCTCTTCTTGCAGTCTTCTTGAGTTAATTAAATCCTCATTTTTACATTTAATTGCTGGTTCTGATAGAGAATCTCACGGGACCCATGCATTTGGGGTAACACTAGCTGTCACGTCACTTTCCTATGCCCCTTATGTAATTCACTCCACACAGATAAAGCAACTACAAAGTATTTTAGTTATGAAATATTCCAGGAAAGTGGTCAAATTAATTATTTTACGTCTACAAGACAAAAATGTTTAAGAAGACAATCTTTTCCAAATATATTTTCCTTTATGCTTTTCAGTCATTGTAACAATAGTCCCCTCAGTAAAGACACAGAGGTACACTGGGGATGAGGGTGAAATAGGTAATATGCAAAAGGCTGTATAGAAAATAGAAATATTTATTTACTGGTGCAACAACTTTGGTAGCTTCTTGCTTGGAAACATATATATATATAATTTATATTTTATCCCATAATTCTAACTCACTGAATAGAAAAATGCTTGAAAAACGTGTGACAATAAATGTTTGAGAATAAATTAGCCAAAGATTGATGGTAATTGTTACTTTTTTGAAATGATAAATTTCAAGACAGCATTCTCCCTTCTTCACAGCATCAATCTGAAAAAAATCTTATTTAACCTGCTGAATGATATTGAATAATATTGTTTGAAAACCTATAGTGTTATCTCTTGTATGAATAAGGAAATTATTGCATGTTGCTAGCATGACTGTTAATGGGAAATAATTATTGCATTTTTGTATATATTTTGGTTTTTAGGATGTAACTATTTTCTTTGTGTACATATTAAAGTGCATTTGTTTTAAAAACAAGGTACCTCTATTGTGGATGAAGAGTCAGGAATAATTTTAAAATAATAGAGAGAACATAGCTGAAATCACATCCATCCTTTAACACTCATTACTGCAGGGTAAATAAGATGTGCTGATGAACAGAAGTCTAGAAATTATAGTGCATTTGTTGAGAACAAACAATCTAGGAAGGTTTTTATCCCCCCCCCCAGCGTATTTTAGGAATTTAAATTTTGTAGGGGGGCATTAAATCAATATTAATATTGGTAGCCAGCACTCCGCATACAACAGAGAAACAGAAAAAAACCACTAGTCCCTCAGTGTTATTTTTTTACTCTTTCCTAAGGGAAACTCCTTGCATTCTTATAAAAAAGGAAGAAAACCCAGCACACAGCAGTCTATGCAAAAGAACAAATAAAAGAAGTTGTTTCCAAAACCATAAATTTCATGAATTCTAGTTCATGAATGTTTATGAGCAAGCAGATATGGATCACCAGTCATATGCTTTACACTATGATGACTTCAAACTTAATAAGCATTTTGAATTCACAGGAGAAAAGATGATAAAATCCACAGGATTCTCCGTCTTATCTTATAAAAGAATGTATATCTGTAATAGGATTTGGTATTAGATTTTGAAGCTTGCATTATTTATAACATACAGTCTGGCCTCATGGACTTCTCAATATGCCTGTTAGTAGTTATAAGACCTGGGCCAGAAATCTGCTGAAGCATTACACTAGCGGACACAGTTTTTCTAGGGTTACATAATAGTGGTGAGGAAAGGCAGACTAAATCTGGTGGACCTTGAACACCATGGTCTCCAGCGCTTTCCTTCCTTAATGGCCACAAACCCATGGCCCTACTCCCACCAACAATGCCTATACTGATGTAATAACCAACAGGATGCCATCAGGAATCTTGTGGGTAGTGGACCAACAAGATTCTACCACTATAAGCAGATTGTGCTTATTCTAGATATTTGTATACATTCATACATCTCCAGAAACCACAGTTGTGTGGACATCTTGTCAGATTATCTGATACGAATATAAAGACATCACATATTTAGATAGATAGCTAGATGGATAGATAGAGATAGAACCATACAGTCATCATCATCAAAGCATTCCATCCTGATTTCCCCTGAGTACCTGCTCCAAGAGTGACAGTTATTTTTCGTGCATTTTTAAAATGTGCACATATTTTGAATGTACACATCTTTTGTACACATGAACTTATTGACTTGAATATGCGTGGGCTCATGTTAGAACTGTGCTCCATCTTCTTCATTCATTGTTCAAATTTCTGCATTTTGACAAACACATTTTTCATTCTTCTGAGAAATGCATTGCCAGTTCAGAAACGCTGAGATTTATAACAGCAAATTGCATCCAGGTTTGCATCAGGGCCTGAGGCTGAAAAGTTTGTAAACCTGTAGAAAAAGCTTGCAAATTTCTCATATATCTCTAACTCAGGGACATTTCAGACATGGTTACATGGCAATGAGTAGGATTAACAGAAAACAGAATTTCACATCCTTCTGTTCTCCTGTGCTGTTCATCTTGTCTAAAATAATTCTTAATACATTTCCCTAAGTGAGAGGTGCAGTCATTCTGCTTTTCATACAGTTCTCACTCTCAGAATGCTGAAATCTCCCGTAGCTGATAACACTACTATTGTTCCTTTGTCATATGCTTAGGCTGCAATTGCCATTGTGCTGAAGTGAGCTATTACCTCCCATTGGGAAACACATACCAAAATGAACTGTATGGATAATACATGCTGCTTTCAGAATACAGAAGGCACACCAGGTGCATCAAGTCATATTCTTTGACAAGGATGAGACTAGTTCTAAAGTTTTATAGGGAACCAGAAAAGCTGCAGTGCTACAGTATCACTGTTCCTAAATAAAAGAGTACTCAGTGATTATGAAATCAAAAGCAATTACTTTCAGATTCCTTAGACCTTCATTAAACTTGCCTTAACTACAGCAGGCATTCAAATTATTTGACTCACCTTTCCTCTTAAATAGGAACCCCTCCTTGTTTGCAACAGTATGTAGACCTCAGGGGACAGGGTAGAAAGGAGAGAAGACAACCCGCTATAGCACAGTAACTTGTCCATATGATTTCGTTTCTCTATCTGACTTTCCTATCCTGCCTCATCTGTGCCTTTTCCAAAGTTAGCACTAAAGTAGAGATATTCTACCAGCATGGATGAGCTTCTGCAGAATATTAGATCCTGAGGGTGATGCTTTGGTAAAGAAAAGAGAAGCCTGAGCTATATTCAGGTAACTACCACTACCCCCAACTGACACCCCTATCATAAGAAAGGTTGGGGGACATTGGGAGAAAATAGCTTATTGTCAGTTATCAGTTGAAAATACTCAAAGCAGAAAGTTGACATTGGATCACAAATATTACAAGGAAAAGCTTAAATCACTATGCATCTAAAGCAAAATGTCTTTCAATCAGACTTATAAAATAAAGATTATTTATGAATTATATGATGATAAACATTGGGAGTCTTCTTCTTAAGGTGCAGATTACAAGCACATATTCTAACAGTACAGAAAAAAATCGAATCTTATTCGCATTTTGTTCTGTTTTATATTTAGCTGTTGATATGATCTCAGCTTTCAATGAATCCCTTTAGGATCTTTCATGAAAGATTCTGTGAAATGAGTGATTTGAAAGGGGTCACTGATCTGTTGAAAGCTGCAAAAATATAAAATTTTATCATTATGGGGAAAAAAAGAATTCCTCCTCCTCTTTCAGACTGGTTTTTCAAACCAACACATTTGCTGAAAATGTTCAGCCTTATTCTTTTTCATGGATCTGAATTTGTACTTGAATGGAATGGAAGATGATGTCTAAGATACATTGCCATATAATTACAGTACTTTTTTTAAAATAAAATTGCTGGGGAGAGGAAAGCTCAGAGGTAACTAGTTAAAAATATAGGTTATCCATAACCAGTTACCTGTAATTAATTCTTTCCCAAATTAACAAGCATAACCAAATTATATTGCATGGGTTCCAAACTGACCTGGAACCCCATTTACTGACTGTGGGGAGGCAGAGAGAGTGAGGAGGTTGCCATTTTCTTCCTTGGTGGTACAGCATCTTCCCAAGGACTTTGGCCATTTCCACACTACACTGTTACTGTGCTATTATTCCACTTTCAACATGCTGTGAAATTCTGAGATTATAGCTTATTGAGGCCAAAGAGCCCTCTGGCTGAGAATTTTAAATGTCCCTCCCTAAGCTGCAAACCCCAGGATTCCACAGGATGTTGAAAGAGGAATAATAGCATTATAACAGTGTACTGCAGAAATGGTTCTTATGTTCAGCACAGGATTACTGCATGGTTTTGAACCAGTAAGCCACCCAGGAGCTGGGTTGGCCAACTAATGCTTGGAACTTCCCAAGGAGATCTGGAGTTGGAAGTCTGCTTTCCAACCAGTTAATGAGGTTTTGTGTATGGTTCTGATAAAAGTTTTGCTCTCTCTTTATATCTCTCTTTGTCACAACTTCATTGTCTGGTATTTGGCTGGATCCATTTTGAGTGAAATAGGATCTCAGCACCCACTGAAGGAGACTTTTTTCCTAACTGTAGGAGAAATTAGAAGACCAGACCTGGTAAATCAAGGATCCAATTTTATTTAGGGAAAGAAAAGCATTTCTGTCTCCCACCCTGGCATAACAGAATCTGAAAAGAATAGAAGCCCTGAGCCATAAGCTTGTACATTCTAATATAGTTTGTAATAGTGACACAATTTGTCATCTTGGGTTCCTTGGTTCACCAGGCCTGGTCACCATCATCATCATCATCATCATCATCATCATCATTGCTTCTAGAGTCACGGGGGAAAAAGTCCCCATTACCATCTTCCCTACTTTGAGGGTCCCTTTGGAGGTATTCATGGAGGTATTCATGGAGATACCCAGCTCAGAGGGCTATCATTCCTGCCTCATTCTCAAATGACAAGGGAAATATTCAGTGGCTAATAGCTATGCAGATTCCCATTTTTATGGGTTCTGCCCCCAGGCAAGCTGGACTGAGTGGTTTATTTGTTGGATTCATTGTGTTGTGCTGCTTGAAAACAACTGTAACCATACAGCCCAATAAGGTGTCTCTGCACTATGTTTTATGCTCTCTCTCACCTTCTATCCCCCCTTTCACTGCTAGTCCATCAAACTATTGTAACTGAATGAGCTATAAGGTCACTAAATGTGCAGGGTTGGTATAACTTTTAGTTACCTACAGTTATGAAGATATGGCCTCACCGAATGATGGAGGAATATCACACAGTTCAAGTGCTTCACATTTGGTGTTGTGGGTTTTGAGGTGGCTACCAGGTGAGCAGAACAGTGTGCTTGCACAACAGGCCAGTTGTCTGAAGGATTTAGTTCCTCTTAAAAATAGGTATTTTAAGAGTTACCAGATTTCTGTAATTATTTCTTTACTTTGGGAAATAGAAAATTACTTTTGCAAACTGTAGCATAATAGTCACTGACTATTTTCAAGCCTTGGAACTATAATTATTTCTTAAAGTAACTTTTTAAGCTCAAATAAATAAATAAGAATATAGCTCTCAGTTACCATACAAAATCCTCCACTTTGGCTGTAAAAGGAGAGCTGAAGCCTGAGACCTCCAGCTACTAATTAGCTGAGAAATGCTTTTCTCACTATCCACCCACACAGTACAAAATACTTCTGTTTGACACATGATATATGCAAGCCTTTGTGGCAGGCAGCTAATGACCTTTTAGAGACCAAGCTGTGTTGCTGAAATGGCAAGCAGAAGAAGTGGCATATTTTTAAATAATAAAATATAAATTATAAGAGAATGTTCCCCCACCCATCCAAACCCCTGCCATGATACTCCGTTATGTAGGAGCAAAAAAACCTCACTGGTTTCAAGAACAGCTGGATTAATGTATGAAATAGCATTTAGCTTCCAGTGCCAGAGCTGTGGCCTGTCAGGGTTTGGAAGAGGTTCCTAGCCTTTTCACCTACAATGTGGGACTCATTTCATAGAAGTGGAACAGATCAACAAGCCAATGCTCCAGTGTTACACTGTGATACAAAGTTATCCCCAAAGAGAACCACACAAACTGGGTCTACAAAGTAAATGGCTTTAGCTGATTGATGTAAGTGAGCCTGAGCCTTTTCATACTCCAGGAATCTTGCTGTAGTGCATTTGATTTCTTTTCCCTTCTGTGGTGCATAAGGAAGTACCACAATATAGGTAACAGGATGTTGTTTGGCTGGATGGGTGGACTGATATCTCAGCTAAAAAATGACATGGAAAAGATTTGGTGCATGGGTTTTATTGGTTGCTCAAGATATGATCAAATTGGCATGTGACTGGACATTTTCTTACAGTCTGGTTTTGCTGTTTTGTGCTACTTGGTTTACTTAGAATCATTTGGGACCGTGAACCTATTTTCCTTTCATTCTTAGCTTACAGATGCTAATCTGAATTCAAAAGAAGGAGAAGAGGTGATATTGGGGTATAACCCCCCTTTGTGGAAGTACTTTGGAAGTACAGTTCTCCCTCCACATTCATGGGTTTCACTTTTGCAGATTTGAATATTCGTGAAATGCCCGTTGCCCTCCCCATTCTCCCCCTCACACTCCCTGGCCTGCAGGGAGGGAGAAAGATAATCCCTTCCCTGAACTCCCTCCCAGCAGCTCTCGCAGGCCCTCCCCAGGGTGGCAGGTGCATGCAGGGCAGGATCATGCAAGGCGGATGATCACTGCCTTCCTGCGTGCCCCGGACCTCCGCCAAGCAGGCGCTCTGGAGTAGAGCTACAGGGTTGTGTAGGGCCAGTGATCACCCATTTCCTGCATGCCCTGGGGCCTCTGCTCATGCAGGCACTGTGGAGCAGGCCTGCAGGGTTGTGCAGGGCTGGCAATCGCAGTGTCCCTGCACACCCCAGGGCCTCCACTCACATGGGCGCTCTGGAGGAAGCCCACAGGGTCATGCAGGGCCAGTAATCACACATTTCCTGCATGCCTCTGGGGCCTCTGCTCACACAGGGGCTCTAGCGCAGGCCCGCAGGATCATGCAGAGCTGGCGATCACCTGTTTCCTGCACACCCCTGGGTCCTCTGCTCACACAGAGGCTCCAGAGGAAGGCCGCAGGGTCATGCAGGGCTGGCAATCACAGCCTTTCTCCATGCCATGGGGCCTCTGCTCACACGGGCTCTCTGGAGGAGGCCCATCCATTCCCTGCACACCCTGGGCACAGCAGGCAGGAGTCTGGAGGGAGGGCGCCTGTCTATTTGTGATTTTTTTTACTTTCGCGAGGGTTCTCTGTCCCTATCCCTCATGAATGTGAAGGGTCTACTGTACTTATCATTTATATAGCTTTTCTGGGTGTTCTAAATGCTGCTTCACATATTTTTTTCCGTAATCCTCACACACAGAGAAACCATTTGTGAGGCAAGTCAACAATTGTCATTCTCACAGTACAGATGTGTGTATGCTGGAAGGGTGAAGTGGAGAAAAAAGTAGCTTACAGCTATGTGTGAGACAGGATTTGAGTCAAAGGTTTTCTAGCTCATAGCATAACCCAAATCATCTTTACTTAGAAGACAGCCCCACTGAGTTCAATGGGATTTACATTTTAATAACTGTACAAAAAAAAAGGTCACTTCAAATCACTGTAGTACACCAGCATTGGTGGAACAATTGCAGGGTTATCATTCATTTAAAAAAAAAACTATCAAAGTCTTCACAATATAAGATAGCTTGAGAAATTAAAATACTCACAGCCTCATACAAATGTTCCTTACCTGAGATTTTTAAACACGGTAACTATAACTCAGGGGTGGGAAAATCTTGACCTTCCAGATATTTTAGACTTTAAGACTCCGCAGCCCAGCTAGCAAGACCAAAAGTAAGGGATTACGGAAGCTAAAACTGAAAACATATGGAAGGACAAAAGTTCCCCATCTCTGTTATAAATCTCAAATATTATTATTGTTCTTATGTGCCTTCAAGTCAACCCTGACCTATGAAGACCCTATCATAGGGTTTTATTGGCAATATTTATTCAGAGGAGGTTTGCCATTGCCTTCCTATTAGATAACAGAGTGTGACTTGACAAAGGTCACCCAGTGAGTTTCCATGGATGAGTGGGGATTCAAACCACAGTCTCCCATAGTCCTAGACCAACACTCAAACTGCACCACATTGGCTTTCATGAAAGGCATTAGGTTTTTATATTTTATTTATTGTTTGCTTCCTACTAATAGCCATCCTCACACTGGCCATTATACCTGGCAGCGAAGGAACAGAATGTGCCTATACTACACATATTCGTCATCACTTTCATTTTCCCTGTCTCACAAATGCAGATGTTAAGAGTGAAAACAAAGGAGATCAGCAGGAGATCAGCAATCAGGCATCTGCTCTTTTTAAAAAATGAATACCAATTACAAGTGGGATGAGATCTGAACAGGAACATAGGGGTGGGGGTTAACTTTATCCTTGTCTAATTTGCTTGTGTAAAGTGCTTTGTCCTATAGAAAGAATAGCAGCTGGACCTCTTACCATACAAATAGCACAAGGCTTTCACTCACATTTCACTTAGAATCAAAATCCAATCATATTCATTGATCTATTTATCTAGCTGCTATTTTTTAAAATAAAATTGTGAAAGATCCATTTATGGGTCACCCAACCAGGGATTACCTAAGACCTTTTACTGCTTGAGGTAGAACAGAAAACAACACCCACTATTCATTAGGGATGCAAAGAATTTTCACAAATTTTCTCATCTTTAGTAATCATAGAATCATAGAAATGTAGAGTTGGAAGAGACCACATGGGCCATCCAGTCCAACCCCCTGCCATGCAGGAACACCCTCAAAGCACTCCCGACAGATGGCCATCCAGCCTCTGCTTAAAAACCTCCAAAGAAGGAGACTCCACCACACTCCGAGGCAGCAGATTCCACTGCCGGACAGCCCTGAACGTCAGGAAGTTCTTCCTGAGGTTCAGGTGGAATCTCCTTTCCTGCAGCTAGAATCCATTGCTCCTTGTCCTGGTCTCTAGAGCAGCAGAAAACAAGCCCTCTCCTTCCTCTACATGGCATCCCTTCAAATATTTAAACATGGCTATCATGTCCCCTCTTAACCTTCTCTTCTGCAGACTAAACATACCCAGCTCTCTAAGTCTATCCTCATAGGGCATGGCTTCCAGGTCTCTCACCATTTTGGTTGCCCTCCAAGAAAAGATGTCGTATCAAACAATTTATCAAGGGCCCTGAAATATTTATTTGTTTTTATCTCTGTGTTAAAACCGAAATAGCAACTTTTTAAAAAGCAGCAAGAATAGCAATAAATAACAAATAAATAAAATCCCAGGATGCCGGAGGGTCACCAAAAATATTTTATAAAACTCTGACAATTTCACGCAGAAAGGAGAAAAGTTTTCAAATACTTCATTCTTGTATGCAAGAAAGAAATAAGTGAAGGTTTCTACCCCCACTACTCACCCAAGCCAAGGTGCACACTACCTAAAACCTGCCAAGTTATTTTGGTACTTGATGAAGAAAATCCCACATGAAAATCCCCACTCAATAAAAAAATACAATAACACAGTAAAGAACTAAAAACTGGCCACATAACACCCCAAATCTGCTTCCTGAGACATTTACCTCACTCTGTCTGTTGAGAAGATCCAGTCCTGATCCTAGTGTTATGTCTAGACTGGCCCCATGTTTCCTCCTTCTAACTATTCTTTATATTTATTTCATCCTCCAGATACCCTTATCGATGAATGTGTCAACATTTCTGGCATATGATCAACCCACGATAAGTTACTGTGGTGTACATCATGAACTGCTTGCTCATAAGCCCTATGAATCAAATGCACAGGAAGAAACTATGGAGACACACTTAGAAACTGATCTGGATCTGAGCACAATCACAACAGCTGCGCGAAATCAGTGATCACACTCTACTGGCTTATGTGGTCTGAAATACAGCCCAGAGTTGCCGCCAAATTTTTATTTCTCATAAAGGATGAAATGAAGATTTTCTTCCGTGATGGATTCCAAAATACCTGGTCAATTCAAAAACAAAAACAAGGAAACAAAAGAGTTCCACATTCAGCTACAGATTGTTTCAAGTCTACAATTTGTAATTAGCTAAGTTGTGCAGTATTTTTTGACTTTAAAAACAGAATATGATCCTTAAAATAAATCTTTTTTCAAAACTCATCCTACCTACCTGTAAAAAGAAGACTGTACAGATCTAATGTATTTTTTCATATTGTAAAGTTTCAATATACTGAGATGTACTGGTATGTACAGGACCATGATTTAATTACATCTTACTTTAAAAATTTCAGTTTTTAAAAATTTAAATTAACAAAAGTTCTATCTTGTGTTATATTTTGAGTTTCTCAGTTTTGTAGGAACTGTTTTGTTACTGCTTTTGTGCCCGGAAAAAAAAAATATATAACCTCTCACTCTGAAATTCTGCACTGTGCAAAATATGCACGAATCTTATCACACTGACTGCACAGAAAATTCTGTCTACTGGTTCCAGAAATAATCCATTAACTGGGCAATTGGGTTGTTCAAGCTTACATAGGCAAGGTTGTGTGTCTTTTTTTTCCTATCAAAAGAAATCAAAGATTTTTTAACAGTTCTTGAAATTAACTGTTGCCTTGAATTACAGCCTGATTTCTAAAGCAATGAAATGTAATGATAAAAAGGGATATTTTAACAACATTATCTCTGAATGAATGACTCATTGTTTTATTCCTTCATGTAGTACTATATCGGGGGGGGAAATAAACAAAAGAATACACCATGGGCAAAAAGAACATCAAAGGCAGTAAATCCCCAGCAATGTAGTTTCATTCCCTTGAGAAAAGCAGGCCTTTAATGGGAGACTATGGCCCTTTCCAGACGTGGGGGGGAGCCGCGCGAAAACGGGACTCACTGGACTTCCTGAGCATCCAGGTGAGTCCGTTGGGACGAGGAGAAGTGCGAGCTTGTCGCTCCACACTGCTCCGGCGTCCAAAATGGCAGCTTCCGGTTGGTGGAGGCTCTCCACCAACCGGAGAAGCTCGCCAGCCGAAAGCCTGCCCCAAGAAGATCTGCAGGCACGCACTTGTGCGCGCTTGCAAATCTGCTCCTGAGCACGGTAACAGAGCTACACGGAGTCACGCACTCCGTGCTTTTTAAAAACCTCTAAAAAGATGTTTTTAAAAAGCACGCTGCGTCACCAGTTCTGGTCGTGCCGAACCGGACTGAGGTACCGAACTACAAAAAGTAGTCCAACCCAGTCCATTCTACAGTGCAGAAGACCTCCATCGGAGGTCGCTCTGCACCATTTTAAAAGCCCGGTGCAGAAATGGCCTAGGATGCAGTTTTTATTATGCAGTCTCATAGTAATGACAGATAATGCAATCCAATTGGGTAGCCATGATGATTAGTTGTGCTCTAATTCTCCAAACATTCAGTCAATGCAAAGCTGCTTTAGGACTGCTTCAACATTGTCCTGAAAATATTCATAAGCCAATATGCAAATTTCCAGAGTTCTACAGTAAAAGAAAAACATTGGACACACAGCGTCCAATGCATGTGAAAATGTGTCTTGTAAGACAAACTTTAAAGGGGAGTAACCATTGACAAGAGGGTTAAAATGTAGAGCCACAGAAAGGTTTATTTTTCCCTCCACTCTAATACTGTTTTGGTTCTGTTGTCTTAGACTGGATGAGGAAGCTCTAAAGTAGTCCTCCAATAACACCATCACAGGTACAAATCCTGATTTGGCAACGCATTGTAAAAGCTTCAAAAACATCATCCTAAATCCAATTGCTACTTTAAACTTTAAAGCAGATCCACTGAATCAATTGGGTTTATGTCAATGTTGACTTTCTGTTACGCTTCTGATTCAATGGCTTTAGTTCAGAATAACAACTGGATTTAGCCCATAACTTACAATGGCATTTCTAAATGCCATTCCACATACTTAACTAGCCAGGGACCCTTCAAGATAAGAGAGGGACACATACATTTCATTTACAGACTTGCAATATGTGATTTGGACACGCAATATATAAGCCCACTTGTTATTTTTTATCTCAAAGAAGGAAGCATTCCATTGCCTGGAGTTACCAGTGTATGGGATCATAGGTGCAGTACTTGAATTATCACACTCCCATGGAAACATGGTAGGAAGCACTTTAGCACCCACACCACTACCAAGCAGTCTGGGTTCATCCACACACTAACATAACAACTAGTGTAGGATTTGTGGGTGACAAAAGACTCAAAGTAAAATCTTAAATTTCTAACATCTCAATAGATTGGTCATGCTCCTCAAAGCTACCTCCCTGCAACAGCCACTAAAGACAGAAAAGATGGGGGAGGGACAACTGAGATAACCTCCTCCCACATGCATCTGTGTCTATCTTTTGACATGTGGGAGGGTGGTATCAGATCTCAAATACTAAATTCAAAACTATATGTGGGATTAATCTATTCCTGTTTCATTATTTAATGACCAAGTATTTATAATTTTTCTTTTTAAAAACCAAATCATTATGGCTAGTTTAAAACAATGTGGACCAAAAGGTAAAAGTAACATATTTTATTGTAAAATGGGCTAATGCACAGGGAAAGTGACCCCTAAATAAAATTTAAAATGGTTAAAATCTAAACAAATTGGTAATTTGCGCCAGCTATTCATGTAGTGCACTCAGCTACTTGGCAGGCATGGGATCTTAAATTTTTTACTATTAATGGTACTGTATTAGTACAACTGATGTTATAGTACAACTGCTTTAAAATAATGGAAAGTTAACATCAGTTTGTCCACAATCCTATATCCATTAACATGAGCATAACCCCCACTGAATTCAATGAGGGTTACACTTCTGAGTAAACAAGTACAGTAAGGCACTGTTAAAAATATATCTATTACCATGTTTTGACTTGGGGATAAGGAATCAAGAATTCCTAAGGTATCCAAAATGTTAGGAGAAAAAAAAATTCATATAACAATTTTTTATATAAATAAAGAGAAACAATTTAACCACAAATCTATTTTTCTCAATGCTTCTCCCAAGTATTTTACAGTGACTTCATCAATGAAATTGAAAAATCTGGATTCCACCATTTGTATAAAGCAACTCTTATGGGGAACAGTGAAAATTGCCTTCAGAATATTGTTAAAAAGAAACATGGGAATACAAAAATGTCAAAAGAGAGTACATTGTATTATTTATTTAGCATCCTAGATTTTGTAACATATTTTGCATAAATTATTTGCTATTCAAAATATTTTATTTGTCATTTTTAAGACTCATCCTAACTTTTATAATCTTTTTCACTTTCTGATTCCTTTACTTATTGGTATTCTGATTCTTGGATTTCTGCTTTTCACTTAATGATCTGAGCCACTGCCAGGAAGTTTGAAGCTGGTTTAAGGCAATTATAATGGGTTGTCTTAAAATAAAAAAGAAAGGAAAGAAGGAAGGAAGGAAAAGCAAAGCAAAACGAAGCATATTCATATGCACTGCCAGCAGTGGAGGGGGGGAATGCTATGAAACTTAGACTATTCTGTATATGTCCTTGAAGCATGAAATTACCTTTTTTCTAATTATTGTGGAAGCTTAGAAGGAATCTCAGTTTCTTGAAAGAACAAGCCAAGTTACAAATTTTTATATAATTATATTTCTTCCTTTTTTAAAATATGATGAAGTGTATATCATATGTTATCATCGCAGCACAGTGGAAATGTATGAATCCCCCTTGATGAGAGGATTAACTCCATTTATGTGGAGATTCCAGGAACAGCCAGTGAATCTGTCACCAGAGGGTAGTAAATCCAGTCAGCTGCTTCTCCCTCACCTGCTTCAGTTTGAACATGAATTCTGTCAGTACCAAATCTTTGCAGAGATGGAGTCTAGCAAGGACAGAGCTCCCCTTCAATTTGAAGGCAGCTATAAAATCCAAAGGGGATTCACTAGCATTGCAGCAGGACAACTATTTTCCCCAACTCATTCACACAAATTGCTTTCCATCCAAAAGGGCATCTATGTTTTTCAATAGTGTGGCAGCTACCAGGTTGCAACTCAGATAAAACATACGGAGACAGCTTTCATTTAACATCCTACCTTTCATTTTTTTTCCCCCACTTCAAGGCTAAACGAATGCATACAGAAGGAATTGGATCACAAGACTAAGGCCCTTTCTCCACCTTACCTGCACCCCATGATGTCCTGGCATCATGGGAACATGTCTTGAACATGTCCTTTTACACTCAGCGAACTGCCAGCAGTTGTCGGGACACACTCGCTCCTTCCTTCCACAGTGTAGCTGGCTTCTTCCTATGCTGCACTGAGGAAGGAAGCACCTGCACTTTCTGCATGGGCCCCAGCCAATGCGACTGTCATGCAAAATGGGCCTATTACTAGATTTTTTTTTTCAGTAATAGTATAACGCATGATCATGACAGTTGGAGACACAACAGGAGTGGGACTGCAATGACGTCGTGCGGTAGCACGTGTCACATTCCAGCTTCAATGCATCCCTGTGCCAGGATGGGGCCATGGGGTGGAAATGGCCTAAGTTCTTCTCTGATCAGTATTGTGTTCAGTACTTAAAAAAAATCTGCCCCTGCATTACTGCCCTCTCCCTCTCCTTCCGAATGCATTCATTTGGCACTAACAGGACAGCCAAAAAGAGCCTTGGTTGCTATTGCAAAGCCTCATATTCACATGCTCCTAACTATATGAAAACACAAAAGTGACTGATGTTTAACATGGCTATGTGGTGCTCTGCAGCTATGCATGGGGATCTCCACTTATATCGTTCTTCCATTCAAAAATATCAGAGGTTTCCCCTCACTGAGCAAGCATGATTTTTTCACAATTCACCTGCTTGAGAAAATTTAATGAAGGACTTCTGTGGGGGGGGGGCAAATGTGGGTCTTTTTCCTGGTGAAAAAAAATACGAAATTTTCACACAGGGAACTGAAATGTGCAAAAATCTTGCAGTGGTTGACCCTTTCTCAAGGTTAAGTCCAGACTGATTTAAAAGATCAGAAAGTTCACTATTTTGCTCTCATTCTTTCCAAATTTATTTTGGAGATTCATGCATGTTTTTTTTTTAATCCCAGAATATTTTCCATCAGCTCCTAGTACAATCAGAGACTTTTTATACCAGCTTCCCAAGTCCAATTATTTTAACCCAGTATAAAGTCAGAAAGAACAGGAACAAAAATCCAGGACTTTTCAGTCACAAAGAGTAAATGTGCAATTATTGTTACATCCCTATCTGCAGCTCTTTCTCTGGCAGAAACTGGAGTATCTTTTTTCCCCCCTCTACCAAAAACAAGGAAGTCTCTTCTTTCTGACTAACTAAATGAATATGCCATTTTGTTCTTATTCTCAGGAACAGAATTACAAACTGAAAGAAACACAGCTGCAGAATAATCCCTTACTAATTTTAGAAGATTTGCTGCCCGCCAAGCAGTACAAAAAACAAGGGGCACTTCAGCACCACAGAAACCAACAGGGTAGGATGGTGTTGCTTCTGCAACTGGAGAAGCGTGGGCCTGAGCAGGATACACCAGCTACCTCCTGTGAAGCTGGACAGCCTACCAGAGACAACTATTAACCCAGGAGATGCTGTGAATAGTCACTTTTGTTATAACTTGTGTTGGTATAGTTTTCACCTCCTTACATAACTATCAAGCTATTGAAAACTGGAGTTATTGATAAAAATGCCCACCAACTTAAAAAATAATAAAAAGGAGGGAATGACCGTCTATACTCTTGTGCATGGTAGACTAACACAGATACTACATTCCTCTGAATACTGCTCCTACTAATATGGATACTGTTTAAAATTCATGACAATATTAAATTTAAAAAACAATATTAGCTATAACCTGGGACAAAAAAAACAGTATTAGAGAAAGCAAGAGAAACCCCACTGCACATGCAAAAAAGTCCCTAGTTCCCAGCATTCATGCTTGCTCTTGTACAGTAATTCAAGAATTAATAGAAAGAAAGCAAAAATTGTCTATGTGACAGAAGTACATATTATCTGTAGCAGATAATCTAATGTCTTCAAAAAGATTACAGATACTCAGCGTATAGGCCTACTTATTGTTTTTTATCTCAAAGTAGGAAGGATTCCATTGACTGGAGCCACCTGTATATGGGATCATGGATGCAGTACTTGAATGATCACATAAAAGGAAATGTGGTAGGAAGCACTTTAGCACCCACTCTGCTACTAGGTAGTCTGGGTTCATCCAGGCACTAATGTAACAATCCTAGTGAAGGACCTATGCTTGTGGGTGATAGAAGAGTGTAGCTACTCCACCTCAAAGTAAAATCTCAAATTTCTAACATCTCAACAAATTATCATACACCTCAAAGCTACCTCTCTGCAATAGTTAGTTAAGATAGAAAAAATGGGAAGGGTGACAACAAAGACAACCACCTCCCACATGCATCTGTGTCTGTCTTTTGACGTGTGCCTTATAATAAATCAGTACACTGGTCTATTTAGCTCATTACAATCTACACATAGAAGCAGAGTGGCAATGAACACTGTAGCACAAGATGACTATATAAAAGGCACAAAAAACCTCAGCCTTGTTCCAAATATATGCAGGTAGGCTATCAGCATAGATGCTCCCTAAGGAATTCCATTTTTACGGATTCTGATAGAAATTGACCAACATATAAATCCTCTAGTTAGCGTATAGACCCACTGAACCAATGAAATTTATATAAGTGTTACCTTACCAAGTTATCCTTGATTCAATGAATCTAGTCTACTTGGAACTAACAGTGGTATTTAGGTCCTGCTCTATACCACCACCATCTTGAACTGATGTGCAGATTAGAATTAAGCTATTCATTGGATTTTGAGTTTCTTCTAATGATGCAACATAGTTCTTAGAGAAGAGCTTCAATGAAATGTATTTTAAAATGCATATTTTTATATAAAATGTTTTAGAAATCCATATTTCAATTAAAAAAATACATCCAAAATGTACATTCTATTGGAAAATAGGTTTAAAACTTATTTAAATAAATTTTTCAAGCAGGTTTTTAAAAATTCTTCTGATTATTGCAATAAGAGACAAAGATACATTCCCTAGTAATTCATATGAAAATATTGGAAACTGATTTGGCTAGAAACACATTCATCCAATTCTCCATTCATAATTGATTGATAGGGTGAGGAAAATGTTATCTGAACACAGAACAATTTCTTCTACTGTCATGGTTCTAATACTGAAAATTATCTATTCAATTTCGATTCTATATAGAATTGAAATTGTAAAATAACTTTTGGACACCCTGTATTTCCCAGGTAACATATTTTAGTCCAGGTTGCAAGCCATCTTTAGCTGGTATTTATTTGAAACTAAGCACTGGCACCAATTTTAGCAGAATAGTGACCAGGACAGTGATCAGGACATATAAACCATTTAAATCTCATATAAACTGTATAGTTGTATAAAATGCATTCATGTTGGCTTGCAATGAAGAAAATGAAACAATACCTAATTTTTAAAAAATCTATCATAAAAACGAAACATTAAAAACAAACATTCCATAAATATTTTCATTATCAAATGTTTTTGACATTTTGGTTCATACGTTCCAGGGCTGTGACAAGCCCTGAATACAGAGTTGGGAGCTGAACATTGGATCAAAAGCAAGCTTGACTACAAAGTAACTAAGTTGAGTCTTACTCTGAAAATAACGATGCCTCCTTATATGAACTGTTCCTTCCAGTTAATGTGATTTTCTCTTTCTCTTCTGCCTTCCTTGAGAGGAAAAAATGGAACCATTTGTTTCCTTTTGCTGTTAATATTAACCCAGTTTGAGAGAATTGGGTCATGACTGTGTACTCACAACCTAATTAGGAATGAAAGTCCTTGCAAGTTATATGTGTGCTATGAATGCTTTTTTTTTTTTCATGGTTTTAGTAGAGATACATATTCAGTAGGATGAAAATTACAAAGGCATGCAGCTAGGAGGCCTTGGACTGCTGTGAAGCTCTAAGGATGAAGGCATGAAGATATCAGAATTATCTTGACCATGACAAAGACTGTTAGGTGATGCTACATCCAGCTGTTTTGTACATTCAGGTATAGTACCAATGTTAGGAGAGACTGCAATACTTTAAAAAAATACTATACGATAAGCAAATATGTTATAATCTTGCTGAGCAAAAACCTCTATTGAACTACGGTTTGGTCAGATAACAGTGGTTTTACATTACGAAGGCATGAGTGACTTTCCCTTATTGTTTTTCATGTTTCCCTTTTTTATTTTTTTTACCATAACATGCAAAGAAGGAACATGAGGATGTATCCTGTGATTAGTTCCACTTGAAACAACAAAGGATATGTCAGTTTTGCTTTATCTTACATTCCTTTTTTGCCTCCAAACCTCAGATTCTTTCCATCCAGCATGTCTGTTAAATTTCAATTCTGTTGAATTCTTCAAAAACAAATTGAGGTCATATCCAGACTGATAGAAAACTCCTGGATTTTGTACATGTTCTTTCCAATTTTATACTGCATTAAAATAAACCAGCCTGGGAAACTAGTATAAAAATTCCCTAATTGTACCAGGCACTGACAGAAAACATTCTGAGATAAACAAAATGTATATGGGTCTTCAATATAAAATCAGAAAGAACAGGAACAAAAATCTGGGACTTTATTTTCTTTTTAATCATACTGGAGGCTCTGCGAAATTAAAATCTGCTCCATTTTTACACAGGCTAAATTAACATGGACACAGCTATTCCTAGCACAGAAAGGTCTACCTTGTACCTTGTTAATTGTACTAGGTGTTAAAGATAAGAAGATTTTCAGGAAAAATAAGTGGCACTCTAATTTAGCATCACAAATACAGTTGAATACACAGGGATTCATATCCAGACTTGTAAGAATTAGGCATTCAGATCTCTGGGGCTGGCACATAAGGGGAAAGGCCCACCACGCACAGTACATAAATTGTAGAAACTCGTGAACAAATTTTGCCAGGGCAGGGGAAGGAAAGACTTGAAAATAAGATTCTGTCATAATAGTAGTTCCACAGTATAAATGGTGGCATTTTTCACCTATCCCTTCCCCATGAATCTCAGTCCTGGGTTTATTTGTCTTGATAAACTCCTTTTCAATGCGTATCTGGCCTCTGCAGACTGAATGGCAAAACACCACAAAGAAATAATAAGCACTCTCAGACTATCATGAAATGCCTGGCTTGCATGGGACTTGCATTTTTAAAGGTTCAGAAACTAACTAACTACAGGAACTAAAGATAGTACCTGGAATAAGACTCACACTGGAACAGAAAGTATCCTGTCCTAGATGTTCTTGCCTCAATTATGGCAACTTTTGTTTCATTTTCACAGACCGAGGGTGACACATACCTGACAGAAATACATTGCAATATTTTGTTCAGAGTTATGGTTGTACATTTCCCATGGGCCCAAGAACCAGAAATACTTAGAAATATCCAGCACCTGGAATTCAGACTGGGGTAACGGTGGATTCCAGAAAAATCACCAAGGAGTGATCCTTCATTACCATTTCAGCTAACACCCACCCCCACAACCATGAAAGGTAGAGAGGCTAACATTCAAACTACTATACCATGCTGACTCTTTTTGGAAAGCAATACTACATCTTCTTAGAGGAGTTCTGAAAACAAATTTTCAAACTGACCCAGAAGCTGACAAAGTTATTTAACTTTTTCTACTATAGTTAGAACAATAGTCTTCATTTGGTGTAAACCTTATATATCTCCACTGAACCCCTCAGATACAGAGAGCAGTATGGAAGGAAAGGCTTAACCTATTCCTTGGAGACTTCTCTCTAGTGCTGTCTGGTGGCTTTCATGAGAGTAGGACAGTAACTCCACACTGGGTTTAGTCCAGATATTAAAGGAACTATCCAAGACGCTGAGCCCTATCTCCAAAACAGATTCAACACCTTTGATAGCACCTCTAAAGTTCAGCATAAAAGCAGATTCCTCATCCATCAATCACCACTGCCTCTCACTTTCTCAAGGTTAATGGAAGTACTAATTGCTTTCTTCTTTGAACATCTCCTGCCTATGTGCCTGTCTACTCACTGGCTGAAGTGGTGGCTGCTATCAATCAAAATCAGAAGAAACAGTATAAAACTTGGCAAAATGGCCCTCTTTTGAGTTGTTGCTCTCCATATCTCTCTTGACCAACACAGGACATTAAATGGAATGCTAATGAGGACCCTGACCATATGCTGCTCTCCTAGCTTACTCAATGTAGGGTCTTAGAGAGACCAGTACTGCTGGTTGGAGGATTTTGTTTCTTATGTTATTGTGGATCCATCTTAGTTTTTTTTCCTCTACTCTGTTCTTTCTATCTTAAAAATCTAACTGAAAATAGCTGGCTATGAGGCAGCAGGCCTAAACAAAGCCTGGCCTAGTCTGGTGAAATGTCACAAGAACTCAGACTCTTGTAACATTTGATCTCAGATCTCATGGAAACCCTGGATATCATAAGACTTAGTGCCTGAACCAGAATGAACAAGAGCTTGGCAGGGGCAGTAATCACAAACATCTATTTCTGCACAGTGCAGTTTGGAATGGACATTTTAAAAACTTCCTTGATTGAACTACAGGCCTCAGTATGATTTTTTTTATTATCTCACTCCCCCACTTACTAATTAATTTGCAGACAGGAGGACAAACTGAAGATGGGCAAAGCTATCTACCTTTTCTCCTACAAAAAAATGTGACCAATGGTAAGAATTCTGTTTATCTGCTGTTTTCTAGCATCCCCCCTCCAAAAAAAAAATGTGCAAATTTTGCAGCAAGTAAGTGAATAGTCATCAAAAACTGGACAGTTTTTAAATGTTTTCTCAAAGTGACGAGAAAATCGCTAAAATTACTCATTGTTTCCCTTGAGAAGAAAATTAGCAAAGAATTACACATCCTTACTGAGAGGTGTGTGACTGATATCCAAAGAGCTACCCGGGAGGGTTAGTGTTGGGGCATGAGCCAGTATTGAACACGACTAGTGGAATAGCAGAATCCAGAACAATCAGAAGAGCAGAAATCTCCTCTTTCTACTGTAGCTTTTTGTGCCCTCCCCTCAAATAAAAACATCTCTAGAAGGCTATAATACCATTGGGAGCTGATTTTCAAGAGTCTCCAAAGGAGGCAGGAGAAAAGAGAGCATTAGGAAATTCCATTACACTAGACCTACGGTGTTAGGTTTAGGACATGTTGCCATGATTATCAAAGAAATTATTCAGAAACAACAAAAACGGGGATGCACAACCCCCTCCCTATATATTATAGATCAAATTGCTTGAACCTTCCTTAAAGATTTTTTTTGTTATTTAAATCCCATTCATATAATATTTAAATACAACCTATACAATATTTCTCATAGAGGCATATAACAAAAACAACAACACAGAGTAACTGAGTCAGTGCCTATCCCTTTGCCAACCACACTAATTATAGCATCTGATTTATCTGATTTATCTTAATTAGGAGGTGTAGAGTAAATCAACATTAACACCAGCAGAGTTCATCAAGATTAATGTTATTTTAATGAATATCAAAGGAATTAGTATACTTCAATGTTTGCTGCTAGAACATCATTCTGAAATAATGGAAGGTGCAGTGAATATAACTGTGAACATTCCTCACAGCAAGCATCAAATAAGCTACCAACCTTAATTTTGTACATCAATAAATCACATTTTTAGCTGTCTCTTTAGATGCTAACTACAACATAGAACCTATTCTGTGACGGTAAATGACCTGCAACATTGATTTCATTATAAGCAGTCTTATTATTTCAAAGGGGCTAATGCATTCATAACGATGGACATTTCCAAGTGTCACCAAATTTTACATTACATTTGTAAGGCTAATAACCTATGAGTGAACATTAATTAATAAGCACTAATTAATACTATATTACCTTGAAGAAACATGACATCTTTATTAATGCCAAATGGTCTCTGAATGAAAGATAGTTTCAGTAGGATATGAGGGGACAGAAGCAGTTCTTGGGTACTTTCTAGCACATGGAGCATGAACTAACTATGTGTTCTTGAGACAAAAGTCCAGGCAGACCAGATGAATACAATCAGAAACTTCCTTCCCAATCCAAGTCAAGAGTTTTTATCTTATTGATTTGTCAGTAGTGGGGCAGCAGGAGAGAACAACAAGACGTTGCTTCGGATATTCTCAAAGGAATAAAGGCTAATCTACAAATTGGGCAAAACATGTGATCATCTTTCATGTGTGATTTTTAGGAAGTACCAGGAATCTGGGTCAAGATAAGGACTACAAAATGTATGGCATGGAGTTAACGCCTAGTCTACATACCGCAAACTGACAAAAATCGCCTCTGTGAAGTTGCTATTTGATCCAGGAGAGAAGTTGCAGTTGGCACCAAAAGCATATCCCCTCTATTGTAAAACACAGCTTTATAGGCCCTTTTCACATGGCATTTCTCATGCAAAAGAGCCTCTGGAGTGTCGCACCATTGTGAGGAGTGTTTCAGACAATGTCCTCGCAATTACGCGACGCTGCCGGGGCTTATTTTCAGCTTTTAGCCAAAAATGGTACACGACCGGGGCCCCACACACACTTACCGTGCGTGCGCAGCTCCGGAGCCGCGGCCTTCGTGCTTCCTCCCCCAGCGCAGCCTGGGAAAATACCCAGCTGCACTGCGGAAGGAAGAGGTGCAGCCTTCATGCTGCCTGACGGCCAGCAGGCAACTCCTGCAAAGCCGAAGCAGTGGGGACGTGAGAACCTCACAGAAGAGGCTGTTCACGTGATCTCCACACGACCGCGCCAGACAGAGGTAAGGTGCGAAAAGGGCCATAGTCTGGATCATTCTTATTCAAACCTTGTTCTGCACTTGGGGGGGGGGGAATTTTTAAAAACCCTTCCTGCACACTATATTATAACTGCATGCATGAGCACACATGCTGCTGAAGCTTCTGTTTTTAAAATAACCAGGCCTATTCAAAGTGCTTACACATTTAAAGTAATATGCAGTTGGGCCTCTAGTCTCTTAGCAATCCACACTTCCAACACTTCAGCAAAAGCTAGATAACCACAGTAGCACAATCATGATAAATGAGCTTAATGATATTTAACTGCACCATTTCTGTGATTTTCATTGCATTCAGTGTCTATGTAACAAAGACTAAAGTCACTGCGCCAACAGACTAACACAGTCTGCTTGCTTTGTTGCTAACTGCCATCAACATCAGCTTATGGTGACCTTGTGCAGAAGAGACCTGCAAGTCACCAGCAGCCCTACTCAGGTCTCGTAGACTCAGGGCCGTGGCCCCCTTGATCAAGTCTAAACATCTTTTATGTGCTCTTCCTCTTTGCCTACTGCCTATAGGTGCTATAACTTGAACTGAGGGACTATAAAACAGTGACTCTTCCAACTCATTCCTGTAGCAAGGGAAACATGGCCAATGGCCTCTAACGCTTTCTTCCCCACTCCTACCAGCCTAGCCCTACCCTTAGGCAAAATTTGGCAGCCACCTCAGACAGCAGATTTTGGATAAAATGAAAAAGCAGCCTATTCTCCAAAATCAATTAATTACAATTAAATAATTTTAGTGCCAGAAAGGCAAAGGTGCTTGTGAGATTTTTCTGCCTCACATGCCAAAATAATTTAACTAGCCTACAACATTACATAACCTGACTTTGAAGGAGGGACACTATTTTCTGCTCTGTCTCAGGCAGCAAAATGTCTTGCACAAGCTATCACCTCCAGCTATAGCAGCTTTGAGAGAACTCTCTTTTACAGTGTACCTCAGCCACTCACTCCAAGGGTTTAGCCAAATATTGTAATGACAGTATGCTCAGGACTGGGAATGACTGAATGAGTTCCAAATTATTAGCTCCCTACCTGTGCTATAAAGTGAAGATTGTATTGCTTAAATGGTATTTCAAAGTCAAAGAGTGTAAGAGTTTTAGAGTCTAGTAAACCTACGCTCTTTTGAACGAGAAAATTATTTCATTCGAAACAGGATATTCATTAATAAGAAATCAAATGTCACCTCAGCAGTGTATATGTCAGTCTTTCAGGGTTTTAAGACTAAAATATGCCGCAAATGAGGCATGAAAAGCTATTATATGGAATGTTCACAAGAAACAAGTTTTGCTTTCTTAATAGCAATAGAATCAATGAATGGATTTATTCAACTAGCAATGAATAGTTGTAAATCTACACTTGTCTCTTATGAGTATTTTGTTCTGCATCAATGTAAACAAATAAACAAAAAATGTCCTACTGTTCTCAACATATAAAACTCAGAAATCAAATCACTTCAGCAAAATATTGAAAAGACTTTGAAGAAAGAAGTTTGGGCACAAAAAATCAAACATGACTTCTCATCCTGTTACCTCGTTTAATGAAACATCTTCACAATCTTAAAAGTAATCTACTAAGAAAAGATCTCACACACACAGCTTCACCACTCAGCTGCTGCCACATCATTTGTACATTGTTCTGAGAAAAAAAAGTGACTATACATCAATTAAATAAATGAGTGATATATGAAATTACCATATCACACACAACTACTTCAAACATAATACTGCTCAACAGAGGTAGTTCACACACTGTCTGAAGTCTCAGTGGACTAAATGAAAAGGTCAAAAGCCATGAAGTAATTACATAGTGTAAGTGCATATGAGCAGCAGTATTCACTTAGTTTTTAGTTCTCCAACTATGCTCTTGGGGACATGTCCATAATTCAGCTGTCTGTACTTCAGGTTGGCAACCCTTAACAACATCAGTACTGCATTTTTTAAAAAATGCCTATTCTTCTATCACATCCTCAGAGCAACAGCATGTAGCTACCAGTGGAGAAAACACTTTGCTTGTTTCTAGAGGGGATGAACATATAAACAAACAAAATCCTTTCTGGTAGTACTTGGAAGAGGTACTTTTCTGGATTAAAATCCCCAGAGTTCCCCAGTCCCATGGCTACTGGCCACCGTGGCTGAGGGCCTCTTGATTATGGCAGTTTTTAAAAAAATAATTTTTGAGCTGTAATTATTGACAATTTTGAATGAGGACAGCCCAGTGCCAGCTGAACATATATGAAGCTCAGAACTTGGGAAGCTACTGTTTCCCATAAATTTTCTCCTGTTATTTGTTATAATGTTTAAAAAGTTATTCATTGTCATTGCTCATTACAATGTTAACTTGCGCTGCTCATTGTTTCTCTTGTGAAATTTTTACTTTTCATCACTTTTTAAAAAACAACCTTATAAGATAATGGCATAAAATGCACTTATTACAGATTATTATGTTATTTGTAAAACTTTATGTCCAAGATCTGAGAAGACCTCAAGCACCAGACTTTTGTATGATTAGTCAAAACTAGCTTTGCACTACATTTAAAGATTATATCAGATAAAATGGGAAGTATCATCATGGCATATAGAAAATTGTATAATCATTTTTCAAGGATAGATGTGTCCAGTCTGAAAATCAGTTGACCTCATTCTGTGCAGCAGGTTTGTCTCTAGAGGCAGAAGTATTCGTATTCTAATGTGAACAACAATGGATTTTCAAAACTAGGAAACTGTTCAGCATTGAGAAATGAAAATGCAGAAATTGGATTCCAAACTCATGTTGTACTATGTCAATGACAGAACACTATTATTTTAAATTGTCACTTATTCTATGCATTGTGTGTTTTCTATTGAGTGAAGGCCTGCATTAAAAGGATGAATTTTTTTAAAGGAAAAATATTTCTCACAAAATATAATTTTGCAGATGAATGTACTGATTTCAATTTAAGGACTGTGTATTCCTTATCTTGAACCTGAAATTTGAACTAACTCTCTATAGCCACTTCAGATTCTACAGGCACCCAGAAGACACTTTACATCTTTGCCTAACACTGAGTCCTACCAAAATTCAATGGTCTTTCATTAAAGTGGTAAAATCATGGAAGCGAAATTATTCTGCTTTCCCTTTCTGTCCATATGTTCTCCAAGGAAACAAAGACACACAAACAAAACTATCCCAAGACATTTTGCTGCCTGAGACAAGAGAAAAGATGGCTCTCCCTCCCACAATTCCATATAGAGAAGTCAACAACCTAGCAGTTTAGTACTGTAACAGGAGAGCATCCACCCCTTCATCAGAGGCCATCCAGATGGCTTAGGAGGTATGGGGCATGCCAAGTGGCACACAGAACTCTGCTTTCTAGGAAAAGGGAATAGTGGGAGGGCAGTCCAGTGTAATACCTGAAGGAATTGCCACTGCAGTTGCTGCACACACTAGCATCTGCTGCCTGAAGCAGCTGCCTCTCTTCACCTAGTGGTAGGGAAAGCCGTGGCCCCCACTCAACATTTGCAGATTAAAATAGAATCTATGATGTAGAATGGTACACATGTTGGCCTCTCTGCTGAGGGTATGGGCAGCTGGTTGGTCTAAGCAAGATTAGAGAGAAAGCTCGGGGATTCATGCAAATCCTCTGAAATGCATTGGTGTGGCTCCTGCCACTGCGTAGCATTTTCTTTACATTTTCAAAGCCAACCTTTCCTTTATTTCCTTCTCTTAATCCCTCCAGCTTCCGTTCCACTTCATTATCAGCACTTACTGTGGGCTTGTTTTATACTTCTTGGCAATGGGAAGCAGTTTACTATATCCTAGTTTCAAGAAAATGCTTACCTTAGTGGAACACATTCCAAGTTTTCTCAGAGTAATTAACCTTAAAACCATATTGGAAACCAAGTTTGCAAAATAAGGGAACATGAGAAAAAAGCCTTTAATTGACAACATGGTCAGGAAAGTAAATATTAACCAATATGCCATACACATATGTATACAATGATTATTTGTTATAGCAGGATGGCTTACAGTATCAAAAGAAATCTATGTAGAAGCATTCATTAGAGTACAGGGATTGCTCTCTCTAGAAGACCATATATCACAAACACTTCACCAACCCGACTCTGCAAATATACAATATTAAATATATATAGAGAGAGAGAGAGAGAGAGAGAGAGAGAGAGAGAGAGAGAGAGTTTTTATAAACTATTTTTATCAGCTAATTTGTCAGTAGCAACTATATGCATTAATCAGCATTCATAAAACTGTATGAAGTTAGGATAATTTCTGTTCCCTAGTCTTAAAAAGGAGAACTCAGCATCTATATCAAGTCAAGGTAAAAAGGTTGATTTATGAGCCATCCAATATGGATTGATTTAAAAGACAAATTCCTACTTCGTATATGCAGATCTGTACCTTAGTCAACTCTTTCACCACTCCTTGGAGAGGCAATGTCTCATAGAAAACACGCCTATGGAAATTACAGAAGTGTGCTTTGAATAAGCAATAGGCCACCGGGTGCTTGCTTATGGTGCTGCACTCTTTCTACTTCTACTACCCAAGTCCAATTTCAATTAACAGCTGTTATGAAAACAAAAGAATTATTCCAGGAAATTAACAATATAGTACTGAGTATCCCAGCCTGGAAAAGTTACCTTTTGGATTACATCTTCCATAATCTCCCAGTCAGCATGGTCATCATGAGTTGTGGTCCAAAAAAAGTAACTTTTCCCACTCTGATTAAATTTATAGTATATAAGGAACTTTCAATATGCACACCAGGATATGCAACAATATGGCTAACAGAGAACTTCTATTTTTTATTTACAGTATATTTTAATATACGCCATGGACATTTTTTGTTAATTCAATCACTTGTATTCAAACTGAAGAAACAGAGATGCTGGACAAATTCACATGGTAAACATTTTTAAATGAAACATATACTTCTTAGACTAATATATGAATTAGAATGCAGTTATCTTCCAAACAGTCCACTTCTCAATATTTTATACTCTAGTTCTTACTCATAAATACATCAAAAACACTATTTCTGAAGAAGATACTCTTTAAATTGTACATTTTATGGGAAAATGCATATGGCAGTGCATGGGGGAATGCATGCAAAATGGAGCTGAAAGAATGTTTACACAACATGCATTTTATGGAAACTGAATTTTAAAAGCATATTTTAGGAGCAAATATGCCTAATCAAGTTTTAAAATTAAATTAAATTCACTAATCGAACATGAGTTCTGATGTCTCTAAAAATTATTTACAGAAAATGGGATCAACTAGACATATAGCTGAACACATACTAAATGGATATGGGCCAGAAATAGACAGATCCATCTATTTGGGCTTTGGACTAAGGATAAAGTATAAAGAAAGTATGATTATAAAATACTACATTCTATTTCCAAGAAAAAAATGTCAAAGACTTGGCTATTCCAGTTATTCACTCATGGCATCTTAAAGCTACAGCAGTTTTGGAACATTCAAACCATCTGAAAAAAGCATAGTTTCCAAGTCCCTGGTGGCAGATATGTTCATTCATCCCTTCAAAACAAACATGAAGCTATTTGAATGGGCAATCAGAATAATCTAATGAACAAATACACCCAGCAGACGTGCAAAGGGATTATAAGCTTATGTCTAATAATTGCAGTCAACATTCACAACAACAACTTAGATCAGCCGTTCTCAACTTTTTTACCCTGGAGGAACCCTTAAAATAATCTTCACGTATCAGGATGCCCCGCATAAAAATTATTTCATCAACAGCTCAAAAAAAAAATTAGGTTATTTTTTCTCAATCACAATCTTTCATGGAACCTTTAGAGGCCTCTCACAGAACCCTGAAATTCCAGGAAACCCTGGTTGAGAAACACTGACTTAGGCCATTTCCACACGTGGCGGTGGAAACACCCTGTGCCGGTACTTACCGGACTTCTTGGCTCGACGCTGTAGTCCAGGCTGCTCCGGAGCAGTGCGTGGCCGCCACTCCACACTGCTCCAGGGACGAAAACGGTGGCTTCCGGTTGGTGGAGGCTCTCCACCAACCACTGAAGCTCACCAGCCTAAAGCTGGTGTGAGCCTACAAATCTGCACCGGAGCGCCGGAACAGAGTGGCGCACTCGGTGCTTTTGAAAGACCTGTTTAAACAGGTCTTTAAAAAGCATGCTGCACAACCACTTCTGGACATTCCAGAGCGGACTGAGGTGCAGAACTACAAAAAGTAGCCCAACCCAGTCCACTCTACGGTGCAGACATCCTCTTTGGAGGACGCTCTGCACCGTTTTTTTTTAGCCCGTGTGGAAATGGCCCTAGACTTAAATGGTGTCCACCTTTCCTACTATGTTATGAGAAAGAATTCACATATCTTACTTGGATTATCTAATGAAAGCACTGATGGACCACTGCCAGGGACTGGAAAGCAACATCATCCCCATGCAGGCCCTGGGGGTCGTACCCATTGTCCCATATACACAGGCCACACCACCCCAAAGATATCTGGGAGAGCTAAAAGGCTCCTAAATGGTTCATAGCACTCCAAAGCCTCATTAGGGATGCTACCAACTATTTCACCATACTTGCAGGCATGTTCAGGCCACCCTCCCAGTTTGGGGCCTTATAGGTCTTTCTTTCAACCCACAAAGTGATCAGAACTGCTTCTCCATTAACCTCCTTAACAAAAAAGTCCTGTGAAGATCATTAAAAAGTAACAGGATCCAAAAATGCCCCTAACATAACAAAATTACTAACTACATAGGCTTTTAGATAGCCTTGTACATTTTGGAGTAAAAAAAAAATTGTCACTCAAAAAATAAGGGTGCGAGCATTAAGGACCATGGGGGACCACAATTTTCCCATTCCTGGATTAATTGAAAAGGGGTACAATTGTATCAAATTATTATATTTTGTGTATGCCAACATATAGATAAATATAACTGCTTTCATTCATCATAATGATTTTAACATTACTTTTCTCTTGCTCTACAAATTAAATTTAAAAATGTATCTGCTCTTTATTAGGTAAATTAAATTCTAATTACTGTGCTAAAGTGTTGCATTTGACAGTTCTATCTAAAGTATATCCATTGAATCAATAGGATTTACATAGGTGTTGACTTATCATTCAGCAATTAACTCACTGGATCTATTCTAGTTAGACTAGAATTGTGACTTAAGCCTAGGGAGATGGTTATGTATTGTAATACAATGAAACTCCAATTTGTTGATTTATTACATTTGTTTTAGAATTGTTTTAAAAAAAGAATTTTATTACTAGGAAAAGCACATGTTTTATTACAAGGAAAAATGCACATTCTGCAACTATACCATTAATTAATGGAAGGTATTACAATCATTGGCAATTAAAAACAAAACTGTTCAAAAACATTTTTAAAAACCCAATATAACAATCAAAGCCTGTGGTTCTTCAAATAAATATAAGATAATGGAAAAAATATGAGAAAGAGAAAAGTTAAAAATAAGGGCATAGTTATAACTCTGCTAAATATCCAAGAGGAACTTAAGCATCAAATTCTGAGACTATTTCCCACTGTTTGCTCAGCTTTTGTGTTTCTCCCTAATTTCAGATTGCAGTCCATGTACAGTAGATTGTTTGTTTGCATATATGACAAATTATACCAAACTTTAACAACATTTCAAAAGTCCTTTTGTCAGCCTCAGATTATGGTTTAACCACTTAATGGACAGTTTTCCATATTTCATTTCTGTGTACATATGTTGTCTGTCAACTTGTGGTGAACCCACGAATTTCACAGTGTTTTCTTAGGCAAGGAGTACTCAGAGATGGTTTTGCCAGTTCCTTCCATTGAATAAAATCCACAGTACTTGGTATTCATTGGTTGTATCCCATCAAACAGGATTTGGTACCTTTAGGGTATTTAGCCATGAACAAAAGGAAAGTCTATTGCACTGGTGCTTCTTGGATAATCTGATCTATGGAACTGGCAATTTTTTTCCAAAGTGTCAGGAACTGGCACTATATTTGTGTCCACTGGCTACAACTGTTTCTTCCTTTCCTGGATTCCTGGAAACTAGGAATTAGCAGTGAGTGACTCAGGAAACACCACTTTGAGTAGCACTGTATTAGATGAAATCCAGTTTTGATTTGTCACATATACATTCAAATACTGACACATGCTTTAAAAAGACTTGACCATAGAATGTGATACATTCTTTGAGTGAAGACAGGCATCTCCTCTGTCTGGAACAGTTACCAGAGACCTTATAAGCCATGTGTTTCACACTGGATATATGATGTTAAAGGCCCACTACTACTATGGAATATCTTTGAGACCAAAAATAGTCAGGAATAATTCAGACATTACCTCGGAGGCCCACTTCCATCAATGTGAAAGGTTTGAAAGAGCTGCCACCTGAAAATTGTGTTTTGTTTAAGCTTTAAGGAAAACTCCATGTGTTCATATATGCATGTGTCTTCAAGTCACATGTAAACATACTGCTTTATACATGTGTGTTCAGCTCTCTGTATCACGTTGCTTGATGACACACAATAGAAAATGTTGAACTGCTGCTACAACTGTCTGAGAGGCTGTCAGAGGCAATTAATATTTTCCTCTGTGCTGCTTGATACACAATAGCCATTTTGCACATGCATCCCATTGCTTTGCATTACAATCACTCACTGATGAAAATGTACCCAGGAACTCACCTCCAGAGAGGATCTGAACTTTGGAATCAACTTCCTTGATTCAGCAACTTAGCAAAGGAGAAGAAAAGGAGGGGCAAATGAAGCATGCAGCCCCGTGACACAAGACAGTGAAGGATCCCTGAAGGATGTAGCCAAAACAGTGTAAATGAGATACATGAAGGTAGAAAAGACTGAACATAAAAAAGAGGAAAGTAATGAATACAGGAAAAAGACAATTTAAGCCACTTTATTGTGCCAGTGGATTTCAAATTAGCTGTAATCATTACGGGAAAGGTCTAGGGGCCATGGAAGACAGTTTAATGAGGAGTTTGACTCATATGAAATAAGTATTACAAAGGCAGTGAAGACATTAAAACTATAATAAGGAGGGAGAGAAAATTTGATGTCAGTATCTAACTGAAGAACATCTCCTTGTTTTGATGTGACATTCAGTTTTAGCCATATTAAGAAGCAAGCAAGGAAAAAGGATTCGCCCTGTTTGGTTGTGGGGACAGGGAAAAAGCTAGTGTTTCAGTAAAATGTATTTTTTATCATTAAATAGTTTTCATAACCATTATGGCACGTTATCTCTTCTACAAGCACTATGCTGTTCTCTGACATCAACTAATGACACACATGTGGTCAACATGCAGAAAACAAGTCCTGAGAGGAAAAGTACAGGAGGTACATTTCACTCAGGAAAGAGAAGACTGTGAGCAAAAAGGACATGACAGTACTCTTCAGATGTCTAGAGGACCATTGCATAGAAGATAGCAAAGACTTTGGCCAAAATCCTGTTTGTGATTACACAGGCAACTCCTGGTCTGCTTCCATATGTTCTTTTAAGATTATTGCAGAAGGAAGTATTTAATACCTCCTTTGTGAGATAATTTCTGCCTGCATGCATCTACTTTGCCAGAAAACACTCCCATAGGTATTTAGTTGCAAGAACAGGGAGAGCTGCCCAGGTAGCATCTGGCTTTGTTTCTTTTAGTGGCTGGAGAAAGAGGCAGAAAGACACTTGGCAAAAATGTGTACTTCCCCAGACTAATGCTGGAACTTTACTAATGCCTCTGCTTCCCAAAGGGATGGACTAATTTTCATGGGCTTAAGTGTACAGATTGGTGTTGAACCTTAGGAGAAACTTCCCAAAGGTAAGAGCAGTTTGTCAATGGAACTATTTGGTTGGACAGTTGGAAGGTTCTCTCTTACTGGCATCCAAGCAAACACTGCTCAGCCTTCTCCTGAGTATCCTGATTTTAAGATGGAGGTCAGACTAGATGGTTTCCACAGGTATGGACAACTGCACTGACGCTGAGATCAACTATCTGCCTCTACAACCTTCCAAACCTTATATAGACTGCCCAAAATACCTCCCAGCTTAAAAAAAAAATGAAACTGGCTGGAAATCCACTTCTGGTTTTGAAAAATTGGTTGTTTTTGTTTTTGTTTTCTTGTTAAACAATGCAAAGAGGACATGTGATTCATTTAAAGATGAACTGCCTCACCTGGAAGCTTATAAGGTCATTTCTACCCTACATTGTTATGGTGCTATTATTCCACTTTCAACATCCTGTGGAATTCTGGGGTTCGTAGTTTACTGAGGCCAAAGAGCTCTCTGGCTGAGAATTCTAAAGGCCCCTCCCTAAACTGCAAACCCCAGGATTCCACAGGATGTTGAAAGTGGAATAATAGCATTATAACAGTGTAGGGCAGAAATGGCCTAAGACATTGAGAAGCATTTTCTATTTTCTTCAGTAGAATATAGATTAAAAACTGAAAAACACCTACTAGAAAATAAATCCTACAGAAGATACTGAAAATTACTTCAGAGTATAGATTTGCAAGATTGTTTTCTTACAGTACAAAACAATCTTCTACAAACTCTAGTATGTCAAAAATTTTCATTCTGTAATCATAGTGATAGCCTGATCAATCAAAACTGGAATCTGTTCCTAGCAGCACCAATAGGCAGTAACCAAAGGGGTTGCTGGAAAGGTCTTAATGGCATTTGTTGTTGTTATGTACCTTCAAGTTGACTCTGATTACAGAAACCCTATTGTACTGTTTTCTTGGCAAGATTTATTCAGAGGAGATTTGCCATTGCCTTCTTCTAAGGCTGAGAGAGTGAATGGGAGAGAGGTGCCTACTTAAAGATTTTCTTTGGTTTTTAGTTAGAATGTGTGGGATTTTTCCCAGAAGAGTCCATTTTTGCTACACATTGCTTCAGTCATAAAGAGGCCCTCATTCTTCCCAAAGCTTTGCTTCTGCATAACCTATATTTTTCTGTTTTTGCTTTTTCTATTTTTAAAATTTCTTTTACAACCTCAGAGAAATTTTCTTGATTCTTTAATCTTTGAGCTGATATAAGAAGAAATCAAAAGCTATGCTGGCTTAGACTGAGAAACTATCTTGTCCAACATTCAGTTCACCTGGTGGCCAACCATTTATCTATGAAAAGCCTTTAACAGAACACAAGCAAAACCGTACTCTCTACCCTGCGCTGTCCAGCAACTGTTACATGGAGGCATATTCCCTCTGACAGCGGAACTGACATATAACCATCCTGACCAGTAGCCATTTATGCCACATCTTCCATGAATTTATCCAGTCCAATTTCAAAACCATCTAGGTTGGGAACAACCACTACACCCTGTAGCAGTAAATTCTATGTTTCAACTATGTTCTGTGTGCCTAATTTTAGTAGTCCTGAACTACAAATCATTCCGTTTCAATGAATGACCTTGGATTCTAGGATTATGAGAGATGCGTCTTCATCATTTTGTACACCTTAATTATGTTTCCCTCTACTTAACTTTTTCCTGAGCTACAAAAATGGTAACCTGTTGTCCAGTAATGCCAATACATGGTCATTTTGATTACTCCTTTCTGTACTTGTTCAGTCTCTACAACATTCTTTCTTAGAGGAATTATCAGAACTCTACATAGTATTCCAGATGTGGTTACACTGTGGATTTCTGTAAGGGCACTATGAGTAATTTCTGATTCCTCTTCTAATTATGTCCAACTGGGAATTTGGGCACACACTGGTGCCAGCTCATGTCCAATCAATATATATGTGAACTTGGGATTTTTTGCCCCAATATACATCACTTTACACTTGTTTTCAATGAATTGTCATCTATCATTTTACAGCTCATTCTCCTAATTCAGGAGATATCTTTTTGGAACTCTTTGCAATTTCTTCTTGTTCTCACCATAAATAATTTATTGTCATCAGCAAATGTGATCACTTCACAATATATACTTATTCCTAGGTTTTACATAAGAAAATTCTCTACACCTGAAGCTTGGTAAATATATGTTTTGCAATTTCTTTTGAGAATATTTTGCTATCCCATATCTTCCAATGTATCTCCACAGATTTTGTTTTCAAAAATAGAGGACACAGATTTGTTAGAAGACCTCTAAGAAACCTTTGCATTCTCTTACTAGGGACTTACATGTTTTCCCTTTGCTTGCTATATTCATGATATTTTTATTTACTCAATTCTGTAACATTCCATGTATTATTTTGCCATTGATACCATGATAATCAGATAATTTCTTGCTGGAATCAGTGATTGGTTTTATTTGAATGCAATGCATTCACTCTTTTCATTGTTTTATAAAAATGTATCTGCAGGTAAACAAAGTTAATGATGAAATGTCTGGCAATGTTGAACCTACATATATATACCCCTTAAAAACAGTTCCCTGGTCCCTCATGCCCAGAGATTCCTGGGATTTGTAATCCCGCATGTGAGGACCCAAGTTCAGAAACCATTGTACAAGAGTAAAACACAGAAAAACTTTTGACTGCAAAGTCTGAGCAAAGATGCCACCTGGATTATCCATTGAAACAAAATAAACATAGGGTGACACTTTCAGAAAAAAATGTTTGAGCCACAGTTGTGAAGTATCTGATATTAACAGTTTGCATTTCCATTTGCTTGCCTTTGTGTGTGGTGTACACACACACCGTATCCATCAGATGCTTAAAAAAGGAGCACACAAACAACTCAAGAGGGAAGAACTGAGGATTTGGACTGAGGAACATTAATTTTAATAACACATTCATTTATGGGTTAAACATGGAAACAGATTGGTGTGCCAGTAGTGTGGCATTTTGTGGATAGCTGGCCTATCTAAATAGACTTCCTGTTTAACTAATGCAGGCAGCAAGGGCATAATCTGTAACAAACTGCATAAGGCCTGTGTGGTTAACGATAAGGAGCAGTGACCATTTTGTAAATGTATAAGCAACATCCACTCTCCTTTAGACAGATAGGTTATCAAGAATCATTTGTCATGCTAAGCCAGGTGACACTGCAATCAATGGCTGTAGCTCCATCAGAGTCAGACTGCCTTAGAAGCAGCAAATCTAAGCAGTGAATTACGATGTACAGAGCCAGGCATCGATTGTGCTTCCTGCTTATTTATTTCCCAGAGCTATACAGTGACAAAGTGCCTCTAATTTTATCCCATAAATCTTTAATATTTCTATTTACAGTGTGTTGCAGAAAATATAATTTTAGAGCTTAATGATGATTTCTAGCTACACATCAGCTAAGCAATCCTTTTTCAGATACTGCATTTTGTGTTTTGTTTGGGGTAAATAATGGTCAAGGCTGGAGTTTCAATAAAGAGCACAGGTCAATACAAAAATAAAATTGGAATTCTGTCTATGGAAGATTTTTCTTTTTATATTCTGCTGTACAGTCAGCAAGCATTTTTAATGTAATTAGTGCCTGACCTCAAGCAGCACATGTTCTGCATATGATTTTCTTTTCATATCAATGCCTCTCCTCCCTCGGGAACCATGTAGTTACATAGCCCGATCATTACCAGTGTGTTTGGGGTTATTAAACATGCCTCCTTATCACCTATGGCAGCAGTCTCAAGCAGACACATCAGAAGTAAAACCAATTAAAATCAATGGAATTTATTATCAAGCCAACATGGCTAGATCCTGACTGTATGTCTCTGACACAATCACTTTGTGCATGATGGTTTGTTAGAGTACATAACAAACAGGTGTCACTTTTAAACTAGGCACCATAGCCATTTCCACGGTTAGCACAATATACATTGCTACCCAAGACAGAGCCCATTTCCGTACTAGAACGTTATAGTGCTATTATTCCACTTTCAACATCCTATGGAACCCTGGGGTTTGCAGTTTAGGGAGGGGCCTCAAAGGCCCTTTCCTAAACTGCAAACCCCAGGGTTCCATAGAATGTTGAAAGTGGAATAATAGCACTATAACACTCTAGTGTGGAAATGGCCAGAGTAAGAAATGATGCATGCACGCACATACACTACAAAGTGTTTGGTATCCTTCATGGTTAAATTAGTTTGGCACTCATGGTAGAAAACGGCATAAATTCCTCCTCCTCCTCCTCCTCCTCCTCCACTACCACCACCACCACCACCCTCTGGCATTAAAATAGATTAATAAAAGAAAAAAATGCATTATTAATTAAAATGCACTCCTCTTTTAACACCACACACACACTCACACACACCCTGCTGCCTGGGATGTCCACCTCATTCTGCCTAATGCTAAGGTAGTCACCTCCTGAGGGATTCACAGCAGCACCCCCTATTCCTCTTTCTTTTGCCTCAAAATATTTTTGCATAAATAATTGCATTGGAACGAGTTATAAAGATATAAATGAACCCCAAAGATGAAGCAATTTATATAATCAGCTAAAGGAGATCTTTTATGTGCTCCACATAACAAGCAGGCCCACGATTAAATGTTCCTTGTACTCTATGATTTCAGTCTGCAGATGAGGAACTAAATAAATAAATAAATACTCCCTCCAATAAAATCTCATTGTACATAGTAAATCCAGAGTCTAAAAGTGTTCCAGATATGCTAGTTCTATTCATTAATTTGTAGGGAGTGGAATTATTATAGGTATAGAAGCACTTGCAGGAAACAAAGTTGGCAACCTAAACTGGGTCACATTATCTCTAGCTGAATAATTTGCATGGGTGATTATGCGTGATGGTGATGGTTCGTACTTGATGAACATTTGATCTTTGCCAATACAATTATACTGTTCCACATAAGAAGAATGGGACTCCTCAGTTCTCACATTTTACAAACCACAACTACAGAAAAGCCCAAATGTGAACTGCAAGCTTGCATGCATATATCAAGCTCATGAGTATGTATTTATTGGTTCAGATTATATTTTTTTGTCTTCAAGAGATTTTGAAATGGATCTAATGTATCAGAACTGATGCACCCTTACACATCATGCTTCTGAGAGGTATTAACATTCATATTAGCAGCATTGCACCACTTGAAGTTAAAAATAGCCTTTTCACAACCTGCTAAAGCATAAAGTCGTCTATTCATGCCTCTTGACATCATGAAGCTCTGTCAGAAAACTAGTTTCTTTTTATTATTTTACATTTCTTTACCCATTCTGTTAATGAAAAATTCAAATGGATTTGAAACAAATGGAGGCATATAGTTCACTGCGTGCCTCAAAACAACAAAAAACCTGGGGTGTGGAAAGTTGCCTCCTTACCTCACTCTGTCTGGAAAGCGAAAAAGAATGAGAGGAAAATAGAGGTGGAGAGAGAGTGGGAGAGAAACAAGAACCGGAGTGTGTGTTTTAAAAAGACCACATATAGCTACTAAGAAGCAGGAATCAGCGATCTGTATAATAGTACAAAATATTACATCAGAAGAAATAATCACAAAATTAAATGCTGATCTACCCTAGACCCGATATTACTGCAATCAATTACACAGCATGAGCTTTTTTTTCTCTGAAGAGAAACTGAAACACTGTGCATTTTATGCAAAGAAAGATACAGAGTTTCCTTTCATTCAGTTCATTTGAACATCAGAGCTAGAACCCTGCACTGCTATTCTGCTGACTTTCTTTGGCAGCTGGAAACCTTTCTTAGCCTACATCCTTTTGTTGTCTATTTTATTTCCCTAATTAGATTGCTCCCAAGTGTTGCAGTCCTTTCTCACATGGATGGAAAGTACTCTAGCCTCGTTGCTTGTTTTGTTTTAAGTAAGGTTATCAACTTCTCCTTTCTTTTGCTGCGACACTTTTTTCATATCTTGATTTAATTCACTATCTGTTTTATGGGCAATGCAAACATTGCATTTTAATTCTGTGTGTTGTTGCATTACATTTTCACACTATTGTACATCACTTTGAAGCATTCAGTTCTAAGTAACTGTAAGTATTTGTAAAATAAATAAGCGTGTAGAGGAACGACCAATCAGCAGTGGCCAAAGGATCTAACAGAATTATAAACTTAAGCTTGAATGCCATGTAACATGCTTTTCCATGTCCCATATTTCCAATATGTTTTTTGTCTGGTTGTAACTTCATTCACATTAATCAATCACTGCCCTGAGATCTGAAGTGCCTTTGGTAAAAAGGTAATTTTAGCTAAATATTGTGGTGGAGGGAAATAGAACGTGCTTCAGTTCAATTTTTACAATATGCTAAACTTAACAAATTTCTTTATATTCATATTTTCATTTGCAGTGCCTGGTTACTGAATTCCTTCCACAAAAAGACTCACTAGGCACCCACTACTATTTTTATGGTTCAGGAAGGTTAAGGTCATTTTATTCTCTCAGAGAAATTTAGTGTTTTGTATTTTAAGTTTTTAAAAGATGCTCTGTTTTATACAGGAGAGGTAGAGTTTTTATTCTGAGGTTTTAATATATATTAATTGTGTTATTTGTTTCCTAACCTGAGTTGTTGTGTTGTATGAACCAAATCCAGTTGCAAGTTCTAAACAGAGTAGCCCCACTGAATGAAGGGGTGTTATTCTGTCCACATTTACTTACTTCCCACTGCCTGAATGGCATTGCTCCAATTGGGACTAACAACTGGATTGAGCCCTATATCATATTATATTTTGTTCTATTTTGCAAACCGCAAAGGAATAAATATGTTATGAAGGAGTGAGTATGTGGCTAGTAGATATATATAACCATATGCACTAGGAAAAAGTACACAGCTTCATGTTGCTCTGTGCCTTCAAGCAGTTTCTAACTTATGAGAATTCTAGCATTGAAAATCTTACAATTTTTTTCCAAAAAATATAAAATAGCTGTGTTTCTTTCATATTCACATTTCTGTATGTTCTCTATTTTGTATCCCTCCCTTCTCCCTCCCATTCCACTTATACCCCCATTGCTATTTAGTTTTATATATTCTCATAACTCTTTTCCCTCACCCCCCTCCCTCCCCCTACTATCTTTGTTTCATGTTTTCCTGTAGTCCAAAACCAATATTAAATTTGCTTAAACTAAACCTCCATTTTGTGAATTATCTTTTTGTTGTCATATTCTTATACTAATATTTAACTTACTATGTGAATTTGACTGTTATTTCCTATTCTGTGTTCCCACTCTTAAAATAAAAGTTACTTTTCCAAATCCTAGCTTCTTGCCTAAATCACTTTGTAGTATCTAATTTCTTTTCACCCAGTCTATGATTAGTCTCCATTCCCTTTCAAAATGTTGAGTTGAATTTCCTTCCAACAAGTTTGATAGCTTTTCTATTTCTATAATATCCATGATTTTAATCTTCCAATCATCCAAAGCAGGCTCTGTTTCTTCTTTCCAACATTGTGTGTAGCACATCTTGCTGCTGTAATTACATATAACATTATGTTCTTCTTTGTTCTCAAGCGTTTATTTCTTCCAATCATATTTAACAGATGAGTTCCTGTGCCTTTAGCAGATGTAGAAGATGCAGATCTTCAGTACAAATAACTTTCCCAGGAATGAGGACTTCACAAAGTCTGAGATCCAGCCCGAAGCATCTAAAATTATCCTACCAAACCCTTGCTAACCACGAACCCTGTTACCATGTTTACTTCAACAGCAAATTCTATAGCAATTACAACTCCAGACTTTCCTAATCATACAATAAACTAAAGAGCTCACAGTAATAAACATACACACCAAGTTTAAATTATCTACTAATCATTTGCACAAAAGTCAAAAACAATAAAACAGAGAGCAAGGGCAAGAGAGAATTCTTAAAAGCAGCCTTTATAGCTGGGGGTCCATCGGAATTTTTGAGCTAATGCAGGAAAAATTATTTGTATGCTCAAAAAGAAACTTTTAATCAGCTGAGTGACTAGAAATGACAGAATTAAGTAAAACCTCCACAGATTATATTTACTCTGAGACATGAACTAGCTTCTGTTTTTAAAAACAGATGTCAGCACAATTGGTCCTGAAAAGGTGCAGAAGATGTTCCATCTTTGACATAAAGTTGTTGGGTTTAGTAAGTCAATTAGGGCAATCCTACACATGCAGAAGAATGCACCACTGAATTCAAGAGATTCTGATCCTAGGTAAGTGGATATAGGATAGACCGCAATTTAAAAGACAAAGTAAGTCTGGATAAGGATCTTTCCGCTCACCCTATTCTCTTTTCTCTCCCTTCCCACACATATGAAGACTAACTTTCTGCTCCTAAAGTAGACAAAAGAGAAAATGCCATTATCTTAGCAAGGAAGAGAAGGCATGAAGCACAAATGATGAAACACAATTTCTCCCTCTCTTCCTCATCACAAACTCACCTTATAGATAAATGCACATGCATATAGACTTAGAAGTACAGTCACTGGGATTGCACATGAGGACGTTCTATGTTGTTCCCAGCAATGGAAAGACTAGAAACGCTATTCCAATTTGCTCTTTCATTTTTGTGGAGCCTGCTATCTGCCACTTAGTAACATGACATCACCTAGTGGCTGAATGTAGTACTGCAGGATAAAAATAGTTTTTTTACTTAATAAAAATTAGTCCTTTTGAAAAACAAAAATATCCTCAACTGCACACCTGCAGGGTCCTCTTAATATTCAAGTCAAGTTTCCAGTGTTTAGATTTCATGGACTTGGAGCTTTGTTGGAAAAAGACAAATGCAGCCACACCTTCATTGTATATATGCATGCCTTATATATTACAAAACTTACCTATTGCTGCCCTAATTGAAGTTTTGCTTATGTTTTAAATGAAACAAAAATCTGACTGGTAGCACTTAACAACCTTTAAATTTAGTGTCACATCAAGCTTTATGCAAAATGCACCAAATCAGCAATTCTTCCCCCCCACACACACACACACACAAAGCCAAAGTTTACTGATGGGCGCTTAACATGCACAAAATATTCAAGGAGTCAACCTACATATGAATGTTACATTTGGTCCAAACTGATTCCTAAATGTGCATTCTAGAGCCAAAAATATTAAGTGTTGGTGGTGGTGGTCTTTGTTTTGGTCTCATTATAGAACACATCAGGTTTGGTGACTGAATGATCAATGATGTAGTTTTGTATACTAAAAGGGACAGATATTATTTTGTGTATGTGGCATATACCATCAACAAATAAAAAGAAACCAACAAATATATTCTGATTAGACTAATACAAACTTCCAACATTACGTTAATCCATGAAAAGGAGAATTAAGAAATATCTATATGAGTAGAAATGAAAGCTATCTTTAGTTATCAGGCATCTAAAAACCTTAAGTGGAATCAAGATTCCTTTCTAAAGAGTATGTGAGATTCATAAGTCCATTTAAAAAAAAAGAGTTGATATTCAAGCTGACCTCAAATGACTATGCTCAAATCCATATGTGAATTTAAATGCTGTTAATGATACCCTGTTGTCATCAGGAAGATCAAATTCTGCTGAATCCAAGCATTCTAGCCCCAGAACTTTAAAGAACAAAACCTCAAAGTGGCTTAATAATAAGGCTGAAAGCATTAGCTAATTAACTGGCATCATTAATTTAGTATTTCATTAATTGATTTAATGCGTAGATTGCAGATCAATGCTGCACAGGAGGAGACAAACCTACATTAACCATGAGTAGTTAGTTCTAGATGTTATATTGTTAAGCTTTATGTTTCTTGACCCTTACATCTTATGAACTTCGATTGACAAAGTTCAAAGCTAAGTGGCTGAAAAACACAGAACCTAATTATCAGACTGTGTATCATAGGTAGTATTGATGTTATTACGTTTATATCACTCCTCCACCAAAATCATTTCTGAGTTTGCTGTGTTTATCCCATAGCAGCAAATCTACAGATTCTCTCAAAGTTACCTTTTTAAACTAAAAATCAGCTCAAATGTACACTGATGCATGTTTAATGAAAATCCAAAGGTGGCTTGGCTGGTTCACTAGAAAACAAACTAACCAACAAAAATCCAGAGTTGGGCAATTTTATTATCAGCACCAATGAAAATGCCACAAAACTGTGCAAGCTTTTAAATTCTCTATGAATTCTCATAATTAGCAGGCAATGGGAGAAGAAACAGAAAATCTCCAAAATTTAGGACCAATGTGTGTGAATAAATGTAGTCCTTTGATAGAGATAGAGACTGTGCAAATTACCAATAAGTATGCCAGTATCAGGTTACACATTGCAATGCATTCTGGGATGAAAAGCACAAACCCAGGCTGCAATTCAGAAATCTGTACATCCTCCCCCCGTAGGAAAATATACAAGTCCCTTCACCAGCACAGAGTAGAAGCACAAGGAAACACGACAGCCTGGCAAAAATGGAGATTAAAATTTAGGCGGTGCATTAGGCAAATAAGTCAGTTGAAGGAACAGCATTCTCCACAATCTCTTGCTCAGCAACAAAGAATCATTTATTCTTCAGAACAGATAATTTTAAAAATCTGATTTATGTAATTACGTCAATTAGAACAGCAATCCCCTGTTTGGGAATTTATAACTGATACGTCATTTGAAAAAGAAAGTAAAAACTAACGGCAAGCCCAATAACAGAAATCAATATGTTTAGTGAGAGAACTGGAGGTAGGGCTATTTAAAGTATGCTACAGACAAAAAACGATATTTGTTTGATACATAGGATGCAGTTACAAAGCATTTCTTTCCTTGCAGACTCACAAGTGCCTGAGAAAGAAGATCTTAGAGATGTAAATTGTTGTTTATCTCATTCATGAGAATGACGAACTATAAAAAAACATCATCAGCACCACCACCACCATGTCTTTCTACAAGATAGTGAAATATTTTCTGCCAGTCTTCATGAGAGTGCTTGCATTTCCAGATCAAAATCTGTACAAAATGTGCAAAGTACAACAATTTTGTAACCACAGTATGGTAGCTACTGCCTTATTGCATGGAGTTTTAAAAATTAGAAGCATTGGATGGATTGTTAGTCTTTTTGTTCTTAATTAAATCTTAATCAAATGAGCACCCATTTTGCACTGACCCATTTTAAGCAAATTGCCAAAAAAAAAAAAAACCCACTTTCAACAAAGATGATAGAGATGAAAAATCTTGTAGGGGTTAACAAACTCTTAACAGGCTGACTCTACATGCCAAGAGAACCTGTTTTGTCAAATAATTTAGCAAGAATTATTTTCATGACTAGAAGATCCTTGCAGGGAATTTAGGCCTAAATCCACTTGCTGGTTCCAACTGAAAGAGACCCTCTGAAGGAATTGCTGGATGGTGTGTCAGACCTTGTGTCAACCCCATTACTTTGATGGGAGCACTCTAGTTGGAACTAACAACTGCATTTAGGGCAAGGTATGCAAGGAATGAAAGTTTATCCTTCCCTTCCCTGCACAGTGTGTCTAAGCCAGACAGGGGCAGAGGACAGTACAGCAGGAATACTTTGGAAATAGTTCCCATTGACATCACTGTTAATCTACAGACTTAATACGTAGCCATGGAAGACTGAACAGGGCATATAAAAGATAATGAAGAGCTAAGATATATAGTAAAAGATAAGAGTGCTACATTGAGAAAGCCAAAGAACATGGTCAATGCCTCCTTGCCAATTTGTTGTTGCCTATGAGAAGCATCTTTTTAGCAGTGAAAAGGGAAGAGGGCAAAGAAAGGTTATGTCTAACCTCCCTGTCACAGAATAAAACAGGAATGAACACACACTGCTGCTTGAACAGTGTAAAATAATTCTTACCAAATGTTTTACTAATGACAAAAACAACACCACTGAACCTGACCTAATGAATGGTCCATGACTTGCTGACAGAGAGGATTTGCCCTGCCTTGGATGCCTGCCTGATTGCATCACAAATGCCTTTTTGTTGTTCAGAAACAACAGAGCCTCACCCTATGCAAAGGGAGGACAACCAGATGGTCAGTTTGGCTATCCAAATTCTTCAGAGAATAAATTACACTAACAAGTTTGGCAAAACTGTAAAGATCTTAATATATGAAGGACAGAACTTTCATCAGCCTGGTTAACACTAGTTGTGATGTTATCCCAAAAGATGGGTGACTCAGAGGTACACCCACAGTGCCAGTGCCTCTATGGAACAATGGGGAATTACAGCTCAAAAAGGGAGGACTGCAAGAGGGAGGGAAGCTTACAGGATCTTTCCACCTTTGTATAGCGGTGCTAATGCAGGGATACCGGTTGGAGACTGAAAGAATGTTTTATTGGGGGAAATACCACAAGCAGACACAGGATTCAAGCAGTCTCACAACCATACAAGGCTAACCAAAGGAAAGGAGGGAAAATTGGACAGCAAGAAGCTGGGATGAAGTGGGCAATATTTACCTATCCTGAAGAGAAGAGACAAAATGACATGGCTCATACTAGTGGTCTGAGGGTAGCACAAGAATGGGAATCTGCAGCAAAAGAATGACAGCCTATGTCCAGCATATTACAAGTTGTCTGGCTCAGAGCCAGGGTTTAAATACTCTTTTTCTTCCCTGAAGGGGAAGGTGTTACTGGCTCTCTGGCAAAGCAAACAACGTCGTCCAGAATGAGCTAATGGTCTTAGCATTAGGTGATAAGCATTGGTGGGAATTGTGATAGCTTCTCAATGAAGAAACAAAGGAAGAGGGAACAGGTTGATGAACACAGGTTGCTCTATTGAGACAATTTTGTGCACTATTGTGTTTGAAGGTTGAGTCATTGAGGGGATTATCGTAAACTCGTTGGCACTGGGGCTCCCCTATTGACTCCTTGAACTTATGACTTGGCCCTGCCTTGAGGTCCCATCTGATCTACTTTTGCATGTGTGCAGCCAGTCCTCTTTGCCACCATGGCTTTTCAGCCACAACAGTGTATTATTTATATTTTCCATGCCAACTAAATAATGTTCATTTCCAATTATATGATATCATGGAATAGGAGTGTATAGCATAGTAATAGTGATTGGCAATGGTTTAGCTAGCAAAACCTTAGTGGCTTCCATTGTCAAAGTATGCAGTCTGTACTATAGAATATAGTCAACGAAGATGGCTTTGTGCCATTCCTTGGTATGTTTCTTGATTATTACAATGAACTGAATAATAAACTGGTTCGCTCTCACCTACATAACAAAACCTAGCTCTTCCTGTTGACATGCTCTCCATTTAAATGCCCAATGATAATATTTTATATTATCTTTCTGTACCAACCTGTGGACTGTACTTGTACTGGGTCTCCTGGAAGAGCCTGCAACTAAGCAGAACATAGTAGCCAATCAGTAGTTTTGGTCAGGATACCAGGGCATCCCAGCTGTAATCCTGAAACATACTGTAGCATGAGCAATGTCTTCAAGATACCATAGACAATGTGGCAGGCCTATGCTCAGCTGAATATGTCCTCACTCTGCTTTCAGGATTCTTGTATTCCTGCAGTTCTAAGTAAACAACACTTTCCATATGGACATGCACAGCTGAGATTCTCAGTTTTCTGGCAATCACATTCGGGGGCTCTCTAGGTGGGGCCATCTTGTAAGTGTCAAGTAAATTCAACACATTCAAAACATAGCTGACAGAGTTCTGAGCAGAAAAACTGTTTAGAACAAGTGCCTTCTCTATTTCCATTTCTGCTTTCATTTCTTTGTATCTAATATTTCAAGTAGAAAAGATTTAAATGCAACCAAGATACTATTTTGCTTATCCAAACATATACTAGTACTATGCACTTGACAGTGGCACCCAGTGGATCCAGTGTCAGTGGACAGTTAATCTACTCTAGACTTTAGTGTGAACTTTAAGAGAACTATCCAAAGAGCTAAAGCTGTTTGGAGGGTCATATTCAGCATCTTAGATAGCTCTTTCAAAGTCTTCACTAAAAACTGAAGCTGATTCACTGCTCTGCTAACATCAGAGTTTTCCATGACACTGGCACCAGAATATATTTTAAGCCACCAAAGTCTGTGATACAATAAATTTGTTGGTCCTTGTAGTGTTACAAATTCCATATTGTAGTAATTTCTTTACAGAGCCAACCAAAAATTGTAAGAAATCTGTGCAAGCATCCTTGCCTGCTGAGGTTGGACTAGATGTGGTCCTTTCCAGCTCTAAGATTCTATGATTCCAAGCTCCATCAGCTGAGTCAGGCAAAGCTGTTACAAAAGGCAGTCAGGGAAAAACTTGAGATGACTTCAAGTCATGTAGTCTGCATGATGTACTGAGGTGTTATGGAAGGAAGCATCTGGGAAATTTCAAAAAGAGCTATTCAGGAACTAGGTTGCATCCTAAATGGCCCCTCAGTTTTCCGGGAACAAGAAAAGTAATAAAAAAGAGTCCCTCCCCCCGCTTCTAACTGCCACTGCTTTAGCCTCTGAGGGAGAAGAATTGCAGCCAGGTACAGCTCCATCTGGTCAGGATGATCAGTAACCTCTGAGGATTTTTTTATCCCTTACCACATTAGTTGCCCATTTTTGAAAATTTGAATCATAGAATCATAGAATTGGAAGAGACCACAATGGCCATCCAGTCCAACTCCCTGCCATGCTGGAACCCACATCAAAGCACTCCCAACAGATGGCCATCCAGCCTCTGCTTAAAAATGACACTCTCAAAAACGCAAAGCTGTTCCTATGTACAGTAAAGCTCATCACCTCTTCTATAAATAGAGAGCAGAAAGTGTGGGAAAATTCTGGCATTCTCCCCACCCTATGCCTTGTTCCAGGCCAAATGGGACTTAGCTAGCACAGCGTTTCTTTTCTCCTTTGCATGTCAAAGCCTTTTGCCTTCTCACCTAAAGCCTCACTCTTGCTCTTTGTGTTATTTAAATGCACAGTTATGGTATCCAGGTGACCAGACCATGTGACCCAGTATAGACCCTAGGGTCATTGGCCTTACATAAAAGACCACACTTCTCAGACATCCCTCTCTGCCATTTTTCCTTCTACTTCCTTCCCTTTGACCATGTTTCACCTATCCACCAAGAAGATGGTGAGTTAAGAATGAAGCTACTATCTTACCTTATCTTTTTGTTAGCTAGTTAGGATCTAGTCTCTCCAATGCTTATGTAATTGTAAAATTCATTAGTAAACTTTTCAAGTTTGTAACCTGAAACTGCTTGCCTTGTTTTGCTTTCTAAGTCAGTCTCAGTTCAGGGAAGCCACACAGAGATTTGGACATACATCTTCTGCTACTCTGCTAAAGGAAAGCTGATTTCTAACAGTTTTAGCTTTCATCAAATTCCCCCCAAAGAGCTAACACCCTAGCAAACTATAACTCCCAACAGAAAGTCCATGGGTTGTCATGGTTATATTGTCAAGGCTCAAGAAGACATCTGTGCTGTATCAGACAATGCTGGTCAACAGAAGCCAAACTGGGTAGCTTTAGCTCTGGTTGACAAGAGTGAGCCCACAGAAAATGCAAGGCCCAGTGTCAGTTTTATAATACATTTTCTTGTTTTAATTAGCATACAACAGGCTAAAAATTCATTTGTACTCCCACAGAATATTAAGACAGTTAACACTGACAGTTAATACAGCAGCAGGAATAATATGACCCTCACCATTGTTGTCTTTTAAAGCAGGTAACAAAATTGGAAGACAGTCACTGCCATTTCAGTTGTAATGTTCATATTCACAGTAATTTTAGATAAAACTTCAGGAAAAGACCTTCTTGTGAATTAAAAAAGTGTGGTAGCTGTTTAGTCAGAGCTCAGTTCTAATATTTATTTTCAGTGCTTGCTTATTACCATAATCAAGGATTTATTCTACCTTGGAGGGAAGGAAAATACTATTTTGTTGAAGGCTTCTTGGAAAAAATAGTCTTCAACAGACTAATATATTTTGGGTGCTGTCAAGTATACCAAATATGAATTACTGACTATTGTACTGAATCATCCTCTCTAGATCCATGAGCTTTGCATCACCTTACATTATTCCAGTGCAATCCTCAAGTAAGTATCAGATTAATGCTGAAATTGCTGGCTCAGAACGATTTAATGAAGAAAAGGACTTAAGAAAGAAAAATCTTTAAGTTTTCTTTCGGTAGTTCTTCAGCAGCATTTATATTTTAAATTTCACTTCTGTCTGAAGGACTCTCTCTCTCTCTCTCTCTCTCTCTCTCTCTCTATATATATATATATATATATTCACACACACACACTTCTCCAGTGACAGTATAATTTGTAAAAAAAATTATTTCTTCTATGTTCTATAATTAAAATGTTGACTTAATTATTAAGATTTGCCAGAATTTGGAAGTTACTGGTTACAAAGAAGTAGCTACAATTTGGTACAGGCATACCTTAGTTAACCAAGGCCATTTCCTCCCTACAATATCCTATGGAATTCTGGGCTTTGTAGTTTACTGAGGCCAAAGAGCTTTCTGGCTGAAAATTCTAAATGCTCCTCCCCCTAAACTGCAAACCCCAGGATTCCATAGGATGTTGAAAGTGGAATAATAGCACTATAACAGGATACTGCGGAAAGGCCCCAAGTCTCTGACATAGAAGCTCCTTTTTAGAAAGTCTTTTTATAGGAACCCAGCAGTAAGCAGTGCTGTAAAGCTTGACTTGGGAAAGAATGAGATTGAATTGTAGGTGATCCTGCCATTGCTTGCATGCACTTACATACAACAGGCAAGGTAAATGGCAGCCACAAGCCCCAGCCAATAGATACGCATTATTTGTTGGGACCTTCCGCCTCCAGGGAGCTTGGCTGATGTACTCCTTGGATGCCGGGGAGCCCAAAGAATGTGGCGCACCTCGAAAGCACAGCTTGCCACTGCCTCCGCTGCTAGGCTACACCAGTTTTAATAGGTGCTTATAAGCCTCACTTCACATTTGCAGTCTCTCAGCAAGCCTTGCAAGGTTGACTTGAGCATGTGTTTTTTTGGTATCCCCAAGTGTCCTGAAACCAGTGCAGATATCAAGAGCCCACTGTATTTGTATCCCATTTTATTCTGACTCTACTCCAGTTAAGTGACTGTGTAATATATACTTGAGGTTTGAGTACTGTACACCAACAATATAGCTAAAGACTCAAAGCTTATGCTAAAATAAATCTGTTAAAATAAATTTTAAAAGTGCAACAAAGAGTTCTTTTTTCTCTAGTTAGGGAGTAGTTACTTGTAATGAATTTCATTTTTGCCAAAAACATGGCTAACTTACAATTGGGTTGTAACTTTATGAGGGATAATTTCCCCTCTTTTGCAGTATAATGCAACTTTTATTTTCTTTTATTATTACAGAAGTGACCTCATTAAATGGTGGAGGAAGTACTCTCATGCCATGACCTGGCATTTTGATGTAGTTGTTGAGATGGCATTGAATGGGTGGAATGACATTGTATTCTAATCACAAGCCAGAAGGTTATATGTTCAGGTATATTTTTTTTAAAAGTAACTAAAAACAAACTATTTCAGTTAACTTTGATAAGAAGAAACTACCTATGGGGGTTTGAAACTCTTACTACTTTTTAAAAATAAATTTCCAGACTTTTAACATTTCAGTGGCACTTAAAAATCTTGTGTTTACAGAACCCAAGATATCTATGCTAAACCAAACCTTTGAAGGCTTATGACAGGTGCTAATAATAGAATTATTTTCTGTATCACATTTCACAACTACATAACTACATATATATCCAAGACCAGGATATTACACTTATTCATATGGGCTCAAGCTCAAATAAACCTTATGGTGCTACGAGCTTCTTCTTTTTTTTTTTTCTTTTTAAATCGAAATAGACTAACATAGTCGATTTCCACACTAGATTGTATAGCACTATTATTCCACTTTCAACATCCTGTGGAATCCTGGGGTTTGCAGTTTAGGGAGGGGCCTTTGAGGCTAGTGCGGAAATGGATCTAGTTACCTCTCTGAAAATGTCCAGCCCTTGAGATTAATCAAATTTAAAAGGGGGGGGGGGAATCAGGTTCGAATTATCATCACAAGCACTTAGTTCTAGAGGTGGAGCATGAATCACTCACCAATGCAAGCAACACCACCAAGGTATGTCCTTGGTGTTGCCTCTCTCCAGTTAGCACTCTGTCCTGATTTGTCTCACACTCCATCCTGCCCCCACATATCGCCTACTACTAGATCCAGCCCATACCATTAGACAAAGTGAGGAAGTCACCTCAGGCAGCAAATGCTAGAAAGTGGCAGCAAAGTGTCGAATGTCAGAGAAGTTTGCCACAGAACCTGGCACCTTCAGATTCAGTGTAGGAAGCTGTCATATCATTAGGATTGCTGAAAGATTCAACTGCCAGTTCAGTCAGCTTTTGAAGACAGACTGGCCAAAGGAGAACATCATCGTTATTTATTTCAGGAAGCAACATATCTTATGCTGGTACAACTTGTGTTCTACACCATACTCAGGTGGACAGAAATAGCTTCATGGGAAAAGGGGGGGACAGAATAGCAGATAGCAGAGGATTCTGACAAGAATAGGAAAGGCCTAGGTGGTGAGATATTACCTTATAGTCCAGCCCAGAGTTTAGAATGCTATGTTTTAAAAGTTGCCCAATGGTAATTGCTTTGCAATTCATTGTCATTCATTATTAGAGCAATTTGTTACCTTTCTCATTATTAGGGTGTCATTTTTGAGTTACTTTTAAAAAATTAAAACTAAATATTCAAACATTTTCCTAAAAGTAACCTTTCAGAAATAAAAAGTAAAAATTGTCCATTACACTTTCAAAAGAGAAAAACTGATAATGTTACTAGACACTATGTTTCTTTTAAAAAGTAATTAACTTGGTAATGTTGTTGCCCCAAAAGTATCACAAATATGATATGTTAATGTAAGATGCTGTATTGCACAGCATAGAATAAGAGTTGTGCAGGCAGAACTCCACAACTGCTCGACACTCACCATCGCCAGGATTCATGGTTTTGCTGTGATAGCCTTTCCTGAACAGCCATTCTATGGCTAGTAGAAAGTGTGAGGGGGAGAGAGAAACATCTAGCTATGCCCCATGGCGAGACATCTTCAAGCAAGATCCACAGGGCCTTGACAGAGGATGTCACAGGTCTGCATCTGCTTTTGGGCATAGCCAGATGCTTCTCTGACCCTCCGTGCTCTCCACCAGCCACAGAATAGCCTTTCAAAAGAGTTACTGCACCAAAACCATGAGTCTGGGGGCCTTTGGTCAATGTGGAGAGTGAGAGAGAAAACCAACCTTTGCAGCAACCAAAACAAGACATATGCATCTGTAACCATGAGTCCTGGGGGTTTCAGTCAGTGTGGATGGTGGAAGAGAATACTAATCTTCATAGCAACTAAAACAAGGCATATGTAGGTGCAAGAGGGACTTTCATTTGTATATTTCACTAACAAAATACTGGACATAATATGTTACTTCCAAGCTCTGGCCCAATGCAATTATCACTGGTGGAAAAAAACCATTCTGGCATGTCCCACATGACTTAATCATCCTGAATGGGAAAGCAGCTTTAGGTACTCCATCTGTTATTAAAATGTGAGTGATTATTTTAACATAGCCCAGTAATTTTAATACTGCTTAATGTAGCTGTTACCTTAGCCTCAATTTTTGGCAATGTTTCACAGAGTTCATTTCCCTCCTCTCTCTTCCTGCAAAGCATACGAGTTCCAAAGTATACAGCCACAGTTTCAGTCTTTGCAAACCCTCTTGTAATGAGGATGTCACAGTCGTGATACAGAAATCTCCATCACTGAAGATTAAATAATTCAGGAGGAACTGGAAGTCATTCAAACATTTCTACTCTTCAATTGTATTTGAAAAACTTAATGTTCCAAATCATGTCATGCTCAATGAGTTTCTGTGACTCACACACAATAACTTAAGATTCCTTTTCTTTTTATGTGAAATTTAAGAATGCCTAACAATTTAAATCAATGTCAAGACAATACATTACTTGCTAGACCCATTGTAATGTTAAGAAGAGACTCTCCTAAACCCTCAATAAATTATTAGTCTAAGCATCAGTAAATCACATTTCATATTCAAAATAAATATCTTTTAAAATCTTTATCACATATTCTATAACTGAGAACATCTGTACTGTTAGACATAAATATAGATGTAGTGCACCCTTCTCTAGCACAACCTCTACATCCATGAATGTGAGATCATGCAAAGCATCACGTCCCATTATAGTCAACGGACGCAATGGGTGTGTGCCCACATTGCTGCAAGCATGCACATGTTGCATCCAGCAACTACCATGGGACACAACAGTCACATTTTTTGTTTTTCACATGGCTTCAAGGAACAGAACTCTTTCATGTACAGCAGGTAGACTATATAATGTTTTTAAGGCAATCAGAGAATAGGAATGACTATAGAATATCTTTTCTCTTAACAAGCTTATCCAATACTTAAAATTTAACACTGTAAACTATTCTTTCACCATTTCATTTCAAATGAGTTGTATCAATTATCCAGATTATATCTAACTTCATAAACTGAATAAAAGATACCCAGTTACCATTTTAAGAATCCTTTTTTCTCCATTCACTCAGTTTTATATCTTCCATCATCTTAACCATTTTTTAAAATAATCCATAACTGTAATTTTAGTGCTGGAACTTGATTATTTCTCCACAAAGCAGGTATCAAATTTTTGTGCAAGCTTCTTTCTTGGGATCACATATTTCTTTTATGTATAAGAATTATCTAATTTCTCAGAGCAAGATGACTCAAGTCCTCACCAAGATATCTACTTTATCAACAAGGCTGTCATCTTCTGACATGCAGATGGTGGAACTAATATGAAATTGTGCCTTGAGAAAGGTGCACCAAGATCCCTTTACCTGGCAGAACTGACAAGTTGAGCAAGACCACACATATAATTGCTAGCAGGGTGGAAGGTGGGCTTACAGTGTGGGACTGGAACTTGGGAGATCCAAGTTTACATCCTCACTAAACAAGCTATTAAACTCTCTGGGTCACTTCCCTTGAGCCTATCCTACTTTTTTTTTTTAATTGCACATAGTAAAAACGTAGATAAACAATAAAAAGACCATTCCAACCTATAATGGGGAAAATGTCCATGCAAAACTCATATTCTCAATATATAAAACTTATTTGTTCAAACATGAAATCTTTCCAGAAATTTACACAAGAAGTTGGTATACTGAATTCAGCTGAATTGCTGTCAGCATGAAATAAAAGTGACTGCCAAACTGGGTAAAAATTTTCATTGTATCTGTCATCAGTTCTTAAGGAAAGTACCCACGAAGTGAGTTTTTCCATAAGTGTAACGGACCATAATTTGTCTTTCCACTGTAAAACTGATAGAGCATTTTGAACTCTCCAATTTTATGCACTAATCAGTGATGCCGCTAAACAACAAAACTGATGTAGTTGTTACATAATAGAGACTGTTAGCATCTGTATATAGGAACAAATGAGAAATATAAATTGGTTGGTAATCATCTCTATTTCAGCAAACACTTTATGACAAACCTGGAACACTCCAGATATAACTTCCCCACCACACCTACATAAAATTTTAAAATGACAAGAATTTTTTCAGTTCAGGACTTGCACAAAATTTGCACTTGGTTATTATGCTCAGAAAAGATCATTTTCTGTGCAGGGAACAGCATTTTCTACACAGAAATATTATTTCTGACACATGAAATGCATATTGTTTGCAGAAAATACTGCACTTGGGGATTTATTCTGCACAAATTTTGTACGTGCTTGATTTGCACAGAAAGCAACACTTTCTGTACAGGAAACAGTATTTGCTTTCTGCAGTATGCTTTACTAGCAGCACAGCGGATAAAGTCCACAGAGTGGCCCCAAATAATGTCTTACTGTTTCTGTGCTGACTCCAGCCTGCCTTCCAGCTGATACATAACAAAAACAAATACGAGTTAAGTGGGGTAAGATGGAGAGAACATATTTTGCTACCTCAATGAAGAGAGGTTTATAAAAAAAAAAAACAAGAAAGCAAATAGAGGCTATTCAATGGAACAAAGGGAATTTAAAAGATAGACTTAAAGAAGCCAATTCAGATGACAATCAACAACTAGCCACTCCTCTGCATTTTCTTGACCAGAACCTTCCATGTAGTTGCCCTGGGTTTATAGCCCTGCTCCTGTCTCCTTCTTCACCTGAGGCTTATGTACATATCCTTGAAAGGACATTTTAATTAGAGTGTAGCTTAAGCCATATTGTCAGCTGCACTTCAGGCTGAGCATTGCAGGCAAAAGATTCCCTATGGCTGCCACAGACTTCGGGCTGTCTGTCTAGCTTCAAAAGGTCAGGGACTCTGAAGCAATGCCTCACCTGCAGACTAGAGTTCGCAAGGAGGAAGATGCTCCCTAAGGCATGTCCCATCTGGTAACTTGTCCAATTATCAAATACAGTAATCTCTCCACATTCGCTAGAGTTAGGGGCACAGGACCCTCATGAAAGTGAAAAAAACATGAATAATTCTAGGCCCTCCCAAACCATATTGAACACACAAAAAAGTATGATAACCATTATTCAACCCACCATGGATTCCTTTGAGGCATCAGGGCTCCTTCATAAAGCAGAAGTGGGTGGCTGGTGGGGTTTACTGCCACCTCCACTGCTGCCCCACACCATTTTTAATACGAACTTAGAAGACTCGCTCTCAGCTTCTCAGTCTCATGAGGCTTGCAGTCGCTATTAAAAATGGTATAGGGAGGCAGCAGAGGTGACAGGAAATAATCTATGAATAATCAAATCCGCAAAAGTGAAACCCACAAATGTGGAGGGCTGGCTGTATTCTTTATACTCCTTTATATCCCTCGCCATCTTATTGGTGAGATTCTGCTTTCATTCTTAGTTCAGTAATGAAAAACATGCAAGTAATATATGTATTTATATTTTCCAGATAAAAACTTAAAATATGGATTTTATCATTTGTCTTTTGCGTAGGATGCCAGGAACAGGGTACCTAATTATGAAGACATATATCCCTATTGTCAATATAACTTTTGCTCATAGACTGGTGGACCAACTTTTCTACAGACCAAAAAATAAATTTAAAAAGTAAAGTCTCCTGCAAACACATCAAAGGAGGGAACAGCCTGCTGCTTTTTAATTTCTGAGTATTTAGAACAATAACAACAAACACTGGATGAAAGCTGCAGTTTTGTGGTAATATCCCATGAGAATACAAAGCGAGGACATTTTTATTCCTATAAAAGAAGAAAAGTAACTTGCTATCTCCATTTTACATTTAATTGGTTGTTTTGAATATGCATTGCCATTCTCTTGATAACTATGCATTGCCTTGGGAAGCCCTGATGGACAGAAGGGCATTCTAGAAATACTTGTAATAATCAAACAAATAAATAAGAAATGACAGAGAAAGCTCAAAAATGGTGGCAACATGAAAGACCAGGTACATTGTTTTTGATCACAGAAAACAACAGGTAGTTCAAATCCATCCAGCCATGTTAATAATAAACATACTATTGTGAGAATGAATACCATTATCATGAATACAAAATGCAGTGTGTCAAAGTGTGCAGTAGCTAACAAAAGTATTTCTCTGATGACATAAATCTGGATTCTGCACAAGAAATATCCAAAGGAGGTATAATGAAAATAATTTCACACGCTTCCCTGTCTACTCTTGCCTTCCCTTACTTCACTTGTTTCCCCAATGTTGAATTTTAGATTGCAATCCCTCTGGAATAATTTCATATCATCTGCCACCCTCCAGGGTCATCCATAGTGACATATCTGTAGAATAGAGCTGTAATCCACCAAAGCTGATGCTGGAAGAAACTGGTTATTTTTACAGGTGTCACAAGATTATTTCTTCCTTCCCTCTTTTTATGTACACTAAAGGCAGTGAACAAGTGTTAATAAATATTATTACATCTCAACACAATTTTAGATACGGCAGAGCAGAATGTAAACTGATTAAACAAACATAACAACTGCTCAGTAGTATATTTATTACATACCAGTGTGTATACCTGGTGTTGCCCGGGATTTTATTTTCTTATAGGTGATACTTGCTGGAAATTTTTAGATCCTGTGTCTCTAATTCCCCAAATTATCTGATCCAATACCTGTAACTTTCTCCTATATTCCCCAATCCAATCTGTGTTCAGAGTTATTAACATACAGAGGTTGGGTTCCTGAGGGAATACATTGCCCTCCTCCTTGCTGCTAGGTCTCATCTCCATAGCAACCGGTCTATCCCAGACAGTCACAGTTGACTTAGACCCAAGATCTCTGTGGCTGAGAATTCTAAAGGCCTCTCTCTAAACTGCAAACCCCAGGATTCCATAGAATCTTCTTAGGAAGCCAATCATATGAGGTCTTCACCAGACACAGCCAACCATATGAGGTCTTTGCCTGACACAGACAAACAGACAAATTTTGACTTTTAATATATAAGATAAATCACGTAACATTCCAAATCATACTTTGAAATAGAGATGGAACATATGAAGATATTTTTATCAGTGATCATTCTCTGTAGCAACAAATGCCATGTTACTGAATCAACAGAACAGACTTTGTTCAGGAAAAATCAAAACCCTCATCATCAGTTTTTAGACTCAGAAACCACAAGTGTCTACCAAAAAAAGGCATATTGTTCAATGTCAAGCTATCTTGTTGAATTTAAGAAGCTGAAAATTACTTTCCATAGTAATAGTAAATAATATTAAAAGCACCAAAGAGTCATCATAAGTTCTGTGAGGAAAAATGCTAGGGAAGCAAAGGATATATTAAATTATTCAAAAGAATGGTAGCAAAAACATGTGTTTTGCATGTTAAGAAACATTGACAAAAAGAATCCTAGATTGACAAGAATGTTTGCAGACCAGGACTTACTCTGCAAATTCACAGATTTGTGCAGTAAACAGCATGTTCAATACAGAAATACCAATTCCTGCACAGAAAATCCAGTTTTCTGCATAGAAAATGCTATACAGTAGAGTCTCGATTATCCGACATAAACGGGCGGGCTGATAGTCAGATAGCCGAAAATGTCGGATAATCCGGAGGGTCTAAGAAAAGCCTTGAAATCACTATGAATTGCAAATGAAAATGTAGATTTCGCAGCTGTTGTGTCAAAAAGTTCTTTAGGAAGTTCTGCTACCTTCTGCAACGTCTCTCCAGTGTCCAGTCTCTTGATTGCCTCAAGTTTCTGCTCCATTGATACAACGACCTTCTTCCTTTTCGTTGCAATGCTTGGGGGCGTGTTTGGGGGCCTGGCTGTGCCCGTCGCCTTCCCCGTTGCTATGCTTTGGCCCTTGTTTTGGGGCCTGGAGGTACTCGCCCTGCTCGCTGCCGCCGCCGCGGTAGCGGCGCTTGGGGCCGTGTTTTGGGGCGAGGCTTCACTCGCCCTTCTCTCCTTGCCCGTCGCGGCCGCCATGTTTGGGGGCGTGTCTGGGGGCGTGGAAATGCCTACAGCCACACCCCCAAGCAGCCGCGACGTCGGATAATCTGGAATGTCGGATGACCGAAGGACGGATAATCGAGACTCTACTGTAATTCTTTGCATAAATATAGCATTTTTGCAAATACAACTTTATTTTATGTCTAGGAATTGATATTTCTGTGTTGAAATATTTTTTTCCACATGAAAAATGCTGTTTCCTGTGTAGAAAGGGATATTTTCTGCACAAAGGAAAAAAAAACACGTGCAAATTTTGTGCAGAATGAGTCCTGCATTGAAAACTGTCTTCAAAAATGGCATGGTTTTTGAAGACTTTCTCACAGAAGGAAGAAAATTGCTGAAATTACTTGTTGCCACCTTGAAGAAGAAACTCAGTGAAGAATTACATCCCTACAAAATACCTGAGAATACAGATACATAGGTTAGCACTGATAGCTTGTACACATAAAAAGGGGTATCACACCTCAGCATGGAAAGCAATAGCTGATCAACAAAATTAATTTCCAAACTGACTTAAGTACTGTTGGATAAGACTAACATATCAGCTCAACAAAGAAGGAATGATTCCAGATAAAATACTGCTCTAAATAATGGCATCTACTGAAATTGTCTGCCTTCTTCCTTTTTTATTGCCACTAACTCTTCAGCAATTCACTCTAAAAACTCAATTCTGTATTGTTGGGCCTCCAGATATTTTGAAATATACCATCAATATACAATATACCATTTGAAATATACCATATACCAATCAGGGTACCAGGATTTCAAACAATTCAGAAAACATGACAAATATTATTTAGACCTTAAGTTCAGCCTGGGCATATTGTTACTTTTAAGAGCAACCAGATATTTCAGGAAAATATTTAAAAGAGAAATAATAATGGATTTTTATTTTTTATTTTAATTTTTTTTAGACTACTAGTAGGCTAAAATAAAATGGCTTACTGTCTCTTCTGCTGCCGCCATGTTGTTGACAGTATTTCAGTGGACCCTAAACCACAAGTGTAGAACCTGTGAACCTTTAGCCATTGCTGCACTTCACCCCCACCAGTTTTAGTCAGAGCACACAATTATCAGGCATGATGGGATTTGTGGTGCAACAACAAAAAGAGCCATAGGTTCTCCTTGTCTTCCCTAGGCCCTTTTAGATATAAATGCACACAGAAAATAAAGGCAGGGGAAAAGCAGGATTATGGTAGCAGGCTTTGCATCTTGCTACATGTGTTCACTGAAATGTCTCAACAATTCCCTTCACGTATAGCTGTAAGTATCATAGTCTGTACCTCAAGGATGAAGCCTGACACTGTCCTCATGCAGGTGCATTATAAGAAAGGATGCTCTTTTTCTTTTCTTTCTTTTTTTTTCTTTTTTTGCTATCTCATAATATTGAATTTAATTTGGAAAGGATGGAGAAGCTTCTTCCTGCCAAGCATGTAATTACCTTAGTTGAAAATCGCCTCTGTCCTCATGATAGCAACTGACATTGCCAGAGTCAAAGACGTGTAGGTAGGACCAGAACCAAAAGCAGACAGGGTTATAGATAACAGTTACTGCCATTATCCCATGGATGCCAGAACACTGGGGCAATGAGGGATTGAACCCTCCAAGATTACATTGTGGGGCTGAGCCTCCGCCAGAAAAACTGGAGTACCAAGAGTCTTATGCAGTTGAGTCTCCTCAATCATTATCAATCAGAAGTATACTAAATGACCAAACACTACGTCTAAGAAATGTCAAGGCAACAAATTGTCACTGAGCCCTCCTAGTAATAAGGAAAGTTGCCTGTAATCTACCCTAAGTGCACTTCCCTGGGCATAAGCTGCACTGAACAAATGAAGGGCACATTTAAGTAAACACTGTGATTGTAAGTCTTCATATTTAAGGATGCTTACATGATAATGAATGGGAAAAGTAATCTTCCCCCACAAGTAAGTTCAAGTATATACAATTAGTAACAACATGCAAGCCAATGAAGGGTTCTCATACCTTAAAAGCAGATTCAGGGCCATGGCATTAATCAGTGCACAACAGCCAGAAGGCCTCTATATAGAATCACTCTTCTTCCCTGGCTTGCACAAGATTACCTCCAATATAATGGAGTGTATTTGGCAAACCAAAGTAAGTGACAGAAAATGTGGGCTCTCTCAGTACCACAACAAAAGTTGTTTCTCCATATATGCAGCATAGTAAGTATTTAAAGAATGAAAATAGTTTTTTAAAAAGTGTGACTAAATTGGATTATCAAAGGACAGAACAGAAGACATGGATGATTACTCAGCTAGTTTTTACAGGAGGAGATGGGCAGAGAGCACAGTGATGAAGGTAAGGGTGAGAACAATACTTACATTATTCATATATTCAGAAAGGAGATCTTGGAGAGCCTGGCGAATAGCATTGCACTCAGTGATGATGCGCTCACGATGAAGATCACGTGTGCATGAAGAATCTGCTAACAAAGCAGCACCACTGATAATTCCTTCTAAACGCTTTTCTAGTGATGGCCTTATTTTCTCTTCATTCACAGTAAGAGGATCCAGGGCAACCAAATTCTAGAGTAAAAGTGTAAAGGGTAGGAGAGATACAGCTAGTTAGCATACAAGTGTTTACATCATTTTACTATTTAATATATTTAATACATAATTAACCCATTTGGCTATTTAATATATAACTATCCTCCTCTTCCAGTCTTTCTTCATGGTTCAGAATCTCCTTAAGCTTCATTTTTCTAGGACAGCACAAAAAATAAACTAAGATTGTGTATTAGAAGGTTTCCATTCAAAAGTCTTACCCAAAATATTTTATTACATGTGATAGAAAACATCAAATGCCTTTTGCAGCACAGCCATGGGAAACTAGAGGACGGGGGAGGGGGGAATTGCTAAGGATGAAAAAAAGCAGGTGAGTATTCTCTTTCAGAATGCCCTGTTAAATGCCCTTCATCATTCTATACAAGGTCAATTAAAATAAATATATTTGAAGATAATTCTAACTGAGTCTTCCTCAAAGAGAATCTATCCAGATGTTCCAAGTCTCCCTGGCCATGGGTCTTGTGGGATGGGGCTGATGAGAGTTCAAGTGTAAGGCATTAGAAGGAGCATTTAAAATTTAGAACACATTAGGATAATTGCAATCACAACCTCAATAATTCTAAAGTCCTTCAGTGTTTTCCTAAAATTCTTAGGTGCCTGAAAGCCTACCTACATTGTCCCTCCTCTCAGCATCTTCTCCATAATCTTCAGATGAACATGTAGTGGTAGGGAGCAGGGTCATTCAGCATGATCCTGTTCCCTGTTCAGTTTAAAACAATGTTTGAATAGGGTTTGTTATCAGAATGCATGGTGTGCTCATTAAACACCCGTAACATTAATGTAACTGTGGATCTTCGTGTTTTATTCTAATGTCAAGCTGGGATAATGTTTTGTATTTCACATTCATGCAACAAGATACCACTGCACATTTAAATTCCTGGTGGCTACAACTTGCAATGAATTAATGTTCCACATCCGCCAACAACAGATAAACAAAATAATACCACATATTTTATGAAAATGGGCTGCATCACCCCATCACAAAATGTACTTGTTTAATAGAGAATGCTCTTTATAATTTTTCTCACAGAAAGACCAGAGATTTAATCCGATCCCTTAGGTTCACAGTAAATAACAATCAGTCACTGCTAGAATGCCAATAAGATGAACATAAATATAATATCAAGAACAATGTCAGGCCTACCAATGCCCACTCAGCACATACATAGACACAGAGATGTTTTTCATTGCTGGATAGCCATGATATTCTCTCCTTGGGGGAAAAAAAACACTACCTCACCCACAATTAAGTGCTCATTAAGTTTAAATGAGACTTGGAGTAGAGTTCCCTTCAAACAGAGGACTGAGTTCTGTGCCAGCTCTTTAAAGAGAACAGATTTCAACATATGGTCCTCCATGTATTTGGGCTTAAACTCCCAGAAAACAGCTTAACCAGTACTAAGGGATTTGGGGAGCTGAAGTCTAAAACACCTGCAGGACTACAGGCTGAGGAGCAAGGAAACAGATGAATGTCCTCTGTAAGGTAAGACACATGAACAACCTACTGTAGCTGTCATTGAAAATGGGGCATCTCTAAACAGTGCCTAGTATGTGTCAATTCAGAGTTGCTTTACAGTGACGCTGAATCCACGGGGAGGACAGGTGAAGGTCCAGCTCTCTCCTAATTCTAGGCAAGGAATTTGTGGCTTAAGTCTTTGAAGCACTATGTAGGCTGATGGCATATAAGCCAACTTATTGTTAAAGTGGATCTGCTGGGGGTTTTTGTCAATATCTATTTTAATATGCATTTTAATATTTATTGGTTTAACTGTGGGCTCTTCCATATGGGGCATATGTATCAGAAGGCTGCAGTATTTGTTGTTATAGTTGTCAGGAATATCCAAAGGATGTTTCTGTTGCCCCGGACTATTTTCTGGCAATTCTCAACACCAGCTGCAACATTTTATTCCCACTCTCAAGTGATTTGTTTAAAAAAAAAATCTAAGACATATCAGAACAATATACACCCCTTTCTTCTCCTCTCCTTCCAATGTTTAAAAAAATTTATTTCTGTAGAGTTATCATGCTATAATGCATCAGGAAAAGGACATTTTTCCATTATAATTCCAGGGAAAAAAATAACTATTAAGATGGGGGGGAAATTGCCCTTCAAACTATAGGACAACCTCAGCCAGCTATGGTGCAGTTTAAAAAGAAAAAGCTTTAGAAAAACTAGCACCAGTCCAAGAAATTGGTATAAACAGTTCCTCAAAAGTGAGTAGATACAGAGGTGACAACTGGCAAAACCTGGAAAACCCAAGAAGTTATAATTAAAGAATTCCTTTAGGCCAATCTGGAACAACCCTGTATTTGTTTTGCTTACTACTGTTAGCTGTCCTCACTGCTACTATTCTGGCGGAAAGGTGGCTTATACAGTTAGCAATATAAATAAATAATGAAGGGAAGTGATATATCTTTACGCATTCCCAAAGTAAGCTTTTGAGGGAAGAGGAACACAACAAGAGGCACCCTCTCTTCATTATGTGTGTGTGTGCATGCTAGCTAAATCTGTGCAACTGCTTCATTTGCAAAATGAAACAATACTATTTTGTTTATCAAAAGGCACTGCCAATTTTATAATGTACAAGTTAAGCAAAGCAGCATCCTAATTTATGAAAATGCAGCAGGCATTAGAAATTCATTAAGTTATTACAATTCCTTTACATGTTTCTTTTTTAAAAAAACTGTACATTCTTCTCACAGCAGGGCAAGGATGCCTGATTGCAAAGGAAATTTGTACACTCTGTTGGGAGTCTTTGCCAACTGCAACAGAAATCCATGAAAATTAGCAATATTTAATTAAGCAAGAAATATCCCTTTTTATGGTTTCTTTCATAATGAAAATCAAGAAACTACAGAACCATTACACAAGCTTCATTTGGGGGCTATGTATTTTGAGGAATTCCACACTATAATGAAAGCAGCACACACATCTACTAGAGTGTCTGAATGAACAAATAAAAATCCAAAACATACACTATATCTCAAAACAGAACTTATCCTTGCCATCTATATCTCCTTATTTCTAGACAAATTCCTCAAGCAAAATAAAATCTCAAGTATGACGTTGCTCTCACACCAAAAGAAAAAGAAAATATATGGGATAGTGAATATGTCCTCTCAGTACGTTATTAAATAATTACATTAGAACACCCTAATGTCTAGGGTTCATAATAATGATGTGCTGGCTCTCCCTACTTTTGTTTCTGAGCTTAGACATAACATGTTACCAATAACGAGTTATTTGTAACTAATTCCTTTTGGCTCTAACTAAGGCCCTTTCCACATGAGGGGGCTGCACCACTGTGGGGATGACAGCGATCAGCTGGTCGTGTTTCTGCATGACATCATCCCTGGCCTGCCACCATGTTGCTCCCAAGTGGCGCACAGTATTTGCAAAACAGAAAAAATCCATTTTACATCTACCATCGCGCAGCACTGCCACCCTTCCCAGCTATGCAGAAGGGCGGAAGCAGGGCAACCCCTCCCTCCCCAGGGCAGCGATGGCAAGTGCTTGACTGTGCTGTGGAAGGGAAGAGGTAGGGCCGGCATGCTCCCCTCCACAGCGACCCAGCAAGGTGCGGAGGGCAGTGTTCCTGACGCCCTCCCCTCCCTGCTACAGCTGCAATGGAAGGACTTTGCAGAACCCCATCATGCAGAAATGGCCTAAGACATAAGGTACTCATATTATTACTGTCACATGAAGAAGAATAACTTTATTCTTCTGCAGTGTAACTATAACCATTTTAAATCACTTTTTTAGCTGCAAGGGATTGACACAGGCTGAGATTGTTAACAGGGAACTGAAGTTTTGCCTAGCAGTTTTATTAACTTGTAGCTTAATGCTTATATATAGTTAGATTAGAGTTTGGATTACTGGTCGCCCAGCCAACTCTGAGAAGATAAAACATCTCAGACAACCATGGATTGGGTATGGAAGTAACCTATTTCTAATAACCTGTAAAGGATGGATAAAAGATAAGGGTAGATAAATGTTTCCAGGTAAACAAGATAGAAGCTGTTTATATGAATACAATCATATGATGTTGTTTATGTGATACACTTATACCAAATGGATTATAAAGGAGTGCTACAAAAGAGTATTAGTAAACATATTAACCATTATTAAAGAAATAAACAGTAAAAAGTCTAAGCTACATAGAGCTCCTATTATTTTCCTGAATCCTGAGTCAAAACAGTTGTGAGTGGAAATCTTATTTTTAATATTTTTATTAACATGTATTTCACATATAAAAAAACTTATCGGGCTTTAAAAAGACAAATAGTAAACAAACAGACATATCTAACCTAATACTAAATTAAATGAGACTACAATTAAACTAGAAAGGGGCCAAAAATACATATGACTTCTAACTCAGCAGCTTTTGGTTCTAAGATAATCTACAAGATATACTTCTTCTAGTGTGTTTATCATGATCATATTACTGCCTAATATTTAGTAACTATAAGCATAACCTTAGCTCCCCCCTGCAACAGTCTCTTAGGTATACAATCAATTTATCCCAATCATATTTAAATTTAACCAAAGATCCTTCCTTAATTAAAACAGTTAATTTATCCATTTCTGTCAAATCCAGCATCTTCAACAGCCAGTCTTCATGTGAAGGAATAGCCACACTTTTCCATTTCTGTGTGTACAGCAGTCTTGCTGCCGTGCTCATATACTGAAAAATTCCTCCCACCTTTTAATCCATCTGTTCATCAGTGAGTGGGAATCATTTTGCTGACCTGCCTGCTCAGATTATGCTGTGGTCAGGGAGCTAGGACAAGGCTGAACCTTTTCCCTTATTTGTATAGCAACTTGTTTTTCAGAAACATGTGCTGATTCCTGGTAATCACAGAATCTTTTTCTGAGTGCTCACACACTGATTGTGTAATCATCTGGTCTAGAACATTTCAGGCTAACTGATCAGTAGTTGCCCAGGACCTCATCCCCCCCCCTTTTTTTTTTTGAAGGTGGCTACAATTTTTGTCCTTTTCCAGTCTGCAAGGACCTCATCTGTTCTTCGGAGAACTCAGTGTGAGGTACTTTTGAGCAGACATGCTGGGGATGGTGCTGTTACTGTGGCCCTTTCCACACAACATTGCCGTCTCGTTTCTGCCACAGGATGGCAGCAGTTGGCAGGTTGTGCTTCTGCATGACGTTGTCGCCATCCTGCTGCTTTCCTGTCGCGAAGTGTCACGCATATGCATTAAAAAAGCAGTCAAGACTGATCTCTTCCGACAGGCCTTCCAAGACTAGCATTTTCATCGCCTCCCATCAATTGTCTTCTTGTTTTGTTAATAGTCAACTGCTTGTCAATTGTTGTGTGTTTTAAGGGGTTGGTTTAGGTGGGTTGGTGGATGGTGAGGACTGGGTATGTTTTTAATCTCTTTTAATGTATTTAATGTATTTTATGTTGTTCGCCGCCTCAATCCTTGTGGAAAGGCAGGATAGAAATAAATATTATTATTATTATTATTATTATTATTATTATTATTATTATTATTATGCAGTTTTCGCAAAATGGAAAAAATCCATTTCGCGTCTGCGATCGCGCGGCACTTCCATCACTTCTGGCCATGCAGAAGCTATGGAAGTGCATTGGCGATGCTTCCTTACATAGCACAGCAATGGAAAAAGCCCGGCCGCGCCGTGGAAGGAAGACATGGTGCCACTGCATTCTCTTCTGCACGAGTGGGTGACGAGGGGAGCGTTGCTGACGTGCTCCCTTCTGGACCCGGGACTGCAGCGAGACGACGCAGAAGAGCATCATTATGCGGAAATGGCCTGTGATTCACAGCACCTGTAATTCCAGTATTCCAATTCAAGGGTAGTCAGTACTTGAGAATGCTATAATTACTAGCTGTTTCACTATGGCCATTTCTGCACTAGACTGTTATAGCGCTATTATTCCACTTGCAATATCCTATGGAATCCTGGGGTTTAATAGCACTATAACAGTCTAGTGCGGAAATGGCCTAAGATCCATATGCAGAAAGTGAAGAAGACAGAAACAGTAGTTGTTATTTTATCTTCAAAATGGTTAACTTACCTTTTTTAATTCCATACAGGTAAATATCTTAGATATGATTTCATATATATTAACCTGTATAAATGAGATATTTAAACAAAAACAGATATGTCTAACTCTTGATGGGATGTTTTTAATTCTTAAAAGCAACTTAAGTATTTATGCTTCCTTGATAAAAAATTAAGGGAGGAGGAAGACTGATGATAAAGAACTATCTCATTATCTAGCTGAGCTTTCCAACAGGAATCTGATATATGTCAGGCATCTCTGCATTGATCAATTTAAAAGAAACAGTAATGAAATCAATACAAACGAGTGAGCATTTGCAGTAGACAGATCTGATCAAACAGATTTTCTAATGTGTCCTGCCTGAGTGCCTTGTGCATCTTGCTCCAGTGGAATTAATGGAGTGATAAGAAGATTAAAGGTTTAAACTGAATGTTTAGGCTCCAACTTTCTTTCCCACTAACTTTCCAGAGTATTGTGCCAAGAGATGGCATCACCTCAAATGTTCATTACACCTTCACTTAAATCTGGAATTTATTTCAAGTTAGATCTACTGCCAGAGTTCTCCAGAACCAGTCTCAGAAAATAATGTGGGACAGTGGACATTAAACCTACCTAAAGAAAAAGAGAAGTTTATAATTCCTACAATTCTCCTTCAGCTTTGCACTTGAGGGGGTTCTTGTTTCTCTTTGTATATAACTGAATGGAGCAGTTTTGTTCCATCTGGTTCGTTTGAACTGGAAAGCTGAACATGAGTTCAATAAGAGGAAAGGATGGGAACATTCCTTTTTTTTTTTAATGTGCCATGAGACCCTGGCCTGTACACACCAGTCTCAATCCTACAGAGATTTTCTTTGCCCCAAAACAATAGAAGGGGAAAATGGTTTAGAAAATAACTTGCAGGGGCAATTGGAAGGTGAGAGTGTTGAAGATGATTGTAATCTATCCCTTGCCTCCACTCTGAACATTGTTTTTCCTGTACTTTCTTTTTCTCTCTCTGCCATAGCAGCTAACAAAACGGTTTTCTCTGCTGAAATGACAAAGCTGCATTTCAGAGCAAAATGGGAGGCTTGTGGGAGAACAATACACATTCATGTAGTTCCACAATAAGAGAAGTTTTCCATCATCTGTTCTCAGATCTCTTCCTTCCAGCATCTTTCTTCCACCCCAGTTTGAACCAATGGAACCATTACCTCTAGCAAAATAGAAAAGGGTTCCAGAGCCTGACTTGACTTGGAAAAATTATCAAAGTTCTTCTATGAACCAGTCCAAGGGAAGATTTATCTTCAACCACTTGTGCTTCAGATGTAAGTCTGTGGAATGTTCTTGGGCCCAGAGTTAATCATTTCCAATGCAGATTTTTGAAACCTACTTTGAAGATGAGTTAATAAAATGAAGTGCTGAAACAATCCACAACAAAGCCCATGGTAGGATGGTGCTTTAAATCTCATTCTTGAAATTAACTTTGCAATTGCTGCCCCATTTGCTACTTTTCCAGTTTATAGTATTAGAAGAAAGTGAGTAAGCATGTGAGCATGTGTGTAACTTACTGACTGCACACTGTAAATACGCTGACATTATTCCCTACCCTTTCTTGGAACATTAGTCAGTCATTGATGGGGTTCTCATACCCCTGGTTTAGCCAGATTTTATCCAGATTTTATACATGCTATCCTGTGCCCATATGAACCATACTCTGGCCCAGATTTCAAGCTTTCATTTAAAAAAAAAAGCAAGTCGTTAATGTACAGGCAGAATTATGGAGCAAAATATACTTCTAGTTAGCCTTGCCTTTGAGTGTTTTTAGACAATCAGTGAAGCCTCACACCATATTGAAATAAATATTTTGCTGGCATATGCATTAGCCAAAATCCACTGTCTCTCTGTATAAGTCTCCAGTTCCCTGGGTCTGTGGCCATAGCAATACATATTAGCTAAGATCCACTGTCTGCCAATATGAGTCTCCTGTTTCCCAATTCAGTATTACAAAGCTTCAGAGAAGTCTAGCATTTCAGGGAAAGTCCTACTAAAATCTATTTTGCAGAAAATATTGCAAATAGTGCACAGAAAGGAATAAGGCCTTTGAAGTGAAGGAGGAAAGATGCAACAGGGCATGGTAAAAATTGGAACATGATGACTATTTGAGCTTCTGTGCAGCCTGTGTTTTTCATGACTGGTTTTATTTATTAATGTATTCAATCGTTCATTCAGTTTATACTCAACCTTTCTCCCATCATGTGGCTTACAATTATCTAAAACAGAAGTTAGCTAAAACGTTACATTCCAAAACTTAAAAAAATTAAAGAATAGTACTATTGAAAGCAGATAGTTAAAAGCTGTATGAAATAAATTAAAAGATGGCTGAAGGCATCCAAGATAAAAACAGAGCACACAACTTTCAACACTATTCTGCTATGTGATTAAAAGTCAGTCAAAGTCCTGCCCAAATAAAAAGGTCTTAGCCTTGTGGTAGAAAGAAAGTAGGAGGGGGCTACCTAGAACTCCCATGAAAAGGAGTTCCGCAGCCTGGGAAGATTTTTTCCCATGTCCTCTTCAAACATGCCTGTGATGGTGGTGGCACTGAGACAAAGCCCTCCCCCACAGATCTTAAACTTTAGGCCAGGTCATACAGGGAGATAACAGTCTTTTAGACAGCCTGGACTCAACCCCTGTAGGGCTTTAAAGGTCATAACTAGCACTTTGAATGTTGCCCGGAACTGGACTTGGAGCCAATGAAGCTATTTCAACAGGGGAATTATATGTAACCAGCCCCAGCCAGCTACCTAGCCACAGCATTTTGGATGTACGGAGGTTGCCAAACAATATATAGCAATAGTATGCATTTTTATTAGGAGTTCAGGTGAAAAAAAATCAGGTTTAATTTTATGAGGAGCAGTTAGAATTCTCCCATTTCTTGTGGCTAGAAGTCTGAAGTTAAATGGGCCATTCTTGAGTACAACTGATGTCAGAAATACTGGAGTGTACTTGGCATGTTTGAACAATATTTTAGAATGGAAACCATTTAAATATTATGCTTTATTCATCCCTTGATGCCCAGAAGCTATCTAAAACAGTATAAAATCACCCAGAATGCTGAGCACTCTGTGCAGTGGCCATCAAATTCAAGAGTTGCATAAGATGATTGTGGTGCAACAAGCCACAGAAATTCCACAGAAGTTCCTTCTTGTGCCATTCAAGGCAAAACATTTAGATTCCAGAAAATTGTCCAGATCACCATTTGTTTCAGGGAGCCATGACCTCTGAATTCAATATCTGCACAAGACTAGTTGGAGCCAGAAAAATTCCACAGGAACCACTTTCTTGAGCCCTTTCCAGTCAAAACATCTTTATGGCGGAGAATAGCCCAGAAAGATGACTTTCCAGGTAGCCAAATTCACAAGCTGCAAAAGACCAGATGGACTAACACAAAAAAACAGAAAAAAATTCATAGAGACAAATTATTTTTCAGCCAAGAAATCTATGTCCTGGCTACTCTCCAAGGACCAAAAGTTGATGTTTCAAAGACTGGCATTGTTCATAGACCACCACTTTGAGTAGCACTTCTCTACAGTTCATCACATCCACCTAATTTATATATTGTCTTTATATACTGCATTGGCTAAATACATATATTGTGGAGAGGAACCAGCAGACAAGATTCCATGCTACTATCACCATCCTGGTCCATGCACTGGTATCTTTTTGTATGTCACATAATCTGGATAGTGCTATGGGCTTAAGAAAACAATTACAATCCCTACGAACATGCTCATCTTTAAAAATCAGGGGAGGAAACACTCCAAACCTGAAGTGGTGATGTAACCAAGATTCTGAAAGAAGGCTAACTAAAACAATAAACTGAAAGCTATGGAAAGCATGCTGAAGGTGCAGTTGGTTGCAATGTATTAGAATAACTGACCGCCTATCTTAATGACGGCTTTAAACATTTAGTGATTATACAAGCAGCATTATACTTTTTCATTATAGGCCCAACTATATAGAATAGTTAAAATTTGTTGCAAGTCTAAAGCTTTTAGAAGTATTCAGAGCCATCTCGGATTTTGCCCAACAATAAATTCCATCTTACTTGGTATGAAAGATATTAGGAAAGCTTCTAGACAGTACTTGTTGAGTAAGCTCTTTCACACATTTCGGCACTATAAACATTTAATGAGATTGGCTCCCAACAGACTGTTTACTACCGTCCATTTATTTCATGGCACTTTATTTGCAATGCAGAAGCAAGATAGAGCAAAGGTTATTTCAGGTTGTTATCCAATGCCATTTTTCCATAAATAAAGAAAAATGAAACCATTTAATTTTGAATGCATTCTTAAAAGGTTAAATACTCAATCAATTTTGCTTTATCTTACTCAACCAGCCTCAGGTGCCATTTGCACTATTTGGGTAAAAGCTACATAGAAAATTATATAAACAAAAGACTTCTAACAACACAGTGTGCAAACAAGAATCAAGAGGATATATATGGATGTTTTGCTTACACATGGGAGCAGCCCCTCTACACCTTCAGCCCCCCTCCAAAAAATTAAGAATGCCGTTTGTATCACCACCCCTTTAAGCAGCAGAGTCTGTTGATGGTGAGCGATTTTACTTTTCTACTATTTCTGAGCAACACTGAAGTTTTTACCATTTTACATATTTTCCCACACACACATTCATACATTTTATTAAAGGAAGAGGGATCCTGGGACCCTCTAGATGTTGCTGTACTCTAGCTCCCATCAGCCCCAGCCAGCATTGTCAATGGAACAGAAATAATGGGGTTTGCGGTTCAATTATCTTTAGAGTACATTATGAAAACATCAAAATAGTCAAAAGATTTTCTGTACCTTGGCTTAATCATATATCAAAATGGAGAATCAGGAGACTAGGATTTGGAAGGGCAGTTAAGAAAGATCTGTGTAAAGGTCTATAATTGAATACCACAGTCCAGATCATCCATGCCATAGTATTTCTGATTTCTATATATGACAGTGAAGAAAACTGCCAGGAAGAGGATCAACTCATTTGAAATGTGGTGCTGGAGGAGAGTCCTTTGGATGCCATGGACTGACTTATAAATGGGTCCTAGACCAAACTGAGCCTGAACTCTCCTTAGAATCCAGAATGGGGCTATCTTGCTTTGAAGATATCATGAGCTGGCATGACTCATTAGAGATGTTAACACCCAGGAAAATGAGAAAGAGATAGTAGGAAACAAGAAAGACCGCAGTAAAGATGAATAGATGTAATCAAGGAAGCCATAGTCCTTGTGTGTGCAGAACCTGAGCAGGGCCATTAATAACAGGATGTCTTGGAAGTTTCTCATTCATAGGGTCACCATAAGTCAACTCTGAGTTGATAACAATTAATAATAAGAAACAAGTCCAATTACATCTAGGGGGGTTGCAGCTTCCCTGCCTGTATTAAGACATAACCTTTAAAAAAAAATGCCCAAAGAGGCCTCATTTGTGCAATTCTCCTCACCCTTTGTTTTAGGAAAAAAATTGGATGAACCAAGTTTTATCTCATTCAGGCAATCAGTTGCCAAGCCGTACTTTTTATTATGTGCATGGGGGAATGAAAGAGTCCATGTGCCATTCCTTTGACACATAAAGAGGATTGCTCAACCAAGAAGGACATGGAAAAGACCACAATATTTATTTCAGGACTTGTCAGAAAGCTTAATAGGCTAACAGATCCATTTTCTCACATGCCGGGGGGAAGGCCAAAGCTGGACACAACCACAGAACATAAGTTCACTCACATAACACCAAGTGCTTCATGAGCAATGTGGGGATTCAAGAATATTTTTTTACCTTTTGCCTCAAATTTGATCCTAATATGCAGATCAAACACATCTTTCTGTCAGGATCCACATGACAACAAAATTTAGGGAGTGCCTATTTAAAAATAAACCAGTAGATACTCCAAGCAGCTAAAGAGTTGGCTGCTGCCACACTCAATAAATGAAGAAGCAGGAATATCATGTTGCTTAAGTACCAGCTCATGCTACAGCCTCATGTTGTGTTGTAGGTACTAAGCAAATAGGTGGTGGCTGTGAGGAAGGTGTGGTTTGTATCATTCAGTTTTGGGAGGAAGAGGTTAATTAAATTGTAACTAATTAGTTCTTTTTCAGCAGAAGTAATTCTACTGCGTGGTCAGATGGACCACAGCACCTCTAAGTCCCAGCACTCCTCCAAAACCAGAGCAGTACAAAGCCTTCCAAGGAAGGAGGTTGCATTGCTAATAAAATGTAGGCTCTGCCCTTACATTTGTAGTGTCTGTAAGCTGGAAAATCAGTTTGGAGTCCTGGGAAATTGAAGAGGTAGGTTTTTTTAAATGTGAATATAATAGTAAATCAATCTGTTTGGGGGTTTTGGAACCATAATTGTAGCTAATTGATTTTAAAAAGTGTTTCTCTAAGATCTGAAGAAGCTTACAATCATGCCTTGACTTGCAGGAGGCACAAAGCAAAACAAATCCTTCTGCCCCAATTAAACAGATATGAGCACCAATTTATTAAATCGCTCACCAAAATAAATCATCCAGGCAGGTTGGAGGAGTTTTTGAGAACCTTGCAATGAAACTGACCACACAGATCAAAAAGCTCTGCGATGAAACTTTACACATGCACATAGGTTATTCTGCAATGTGTGTTGCAGTACTGTGTATTCACCTACCTCAAGTTCATCCAGGGCACTTCCAAGAGTCGCCGCCTGCGATATGGGCTGCGCCTTTTGGTTTCCAATTCCTTGAGAAGCATTAGAAATGACATTGAGCGCATTCTGTATTTCATTACAAACGGAGTCCTTGCTGGCTGCAAGAGACACAATGTCTGAGTGTTCCAAACAAGCTGAACAAACTGAATGAAGAAGTGGCAAATTTTCCTTCAGAGAAGCACGTGCCGCTGCAATGTCATCTCGTTGATTGTTGGATTTTAAATCCTGCCAAGGAAAACAGAAATTTGTCTGTTCATGGTTTTGGGGAAGAAAATTATTAAACACTTAAAAATTGAAAAGTAATGCAGCAACAACTTCTTTGAATTGATCATGAATCCAGCAAAGAAAAAGAAAAAGATGATCTAATCAAAAGGTAGATCCAGATTGATTTAAAGGACCAGAAAGTCCTAGATTTTGTTCCTATTCTTTCCCATTTTATTTTGGAGACCCATACACACTTTATCCCAAAATATTATCTGTCATTTCCCAGTAATCGGAGACTTTTTATATCAACCCCTCCCCCAGATCAGTTCGTTTAAACCCAATATAAAAACAGAAAGAACAGGAACAAAATCGAGACTTTTCAATCTGTGTGGATGCTCCCAAAAAAAGGATACCTATGTTTTCTTCTATAGCATACTTTCATTTATAACATGCCCTGGGAAAAAAGGGGAAAAAAGGGAGGGAGGAGTGGAGATCTGTCTGGTTTTTCAATATGCCCAGAATAGATGTAATACTTAACTCCAGGGTAGGCAGCTTCCCGTCAGAACTGGGAGGACAACACTGGGGGAGGAACTTTGCCAGTTTTTGGGCCCACCTAGCTTTAAGCCCAAAAAAAGCCTTTTTCCCAAACAGAAGACAACAAAATATACATTCCAGAATTGAAAAAAGCCAAGCATGAGATTGGTGAAATTTTCACCAGTGAAAAGGAGTCTTTGACAAGGGGTCTATGAAAAGATGTCTTGTCATAAATAACTAAATAATTGTGTAAATAAATAAATAAATATTGGGGTGAGGCAGAGGAAACCTGCTCTGGATCCCCCAGGGGGTAGTACTTGTAGAACATACTTTGCCGACCCATGAATTAGAGTGGAGCTTGGGATGATTAAAGGAAAGGTAGGATATACCTGTAGTTAATAAATGACAAAATAAAGTGCTCACTGCTTTATGTACACAAGAACAACTTGCTGAATCAGCCAGTCCTGCTTTGCTCAAGGCAGTGCCTTTTAGGTGTGGTGAACTAAAACTGCAGCCATCTTCAGCCAAGAAAGTCCCATCTGGCCAAACAGTAGCATTGCCCCTGGTTCAGGGGGACAGCCTCGGAACATGCATGCATTTATATAAACATACTTTCATAGTTTTGGTCTTGCTTGTCTTTTATGCTATTCAGATGTGCATGCCTACTGGGGTTTTGCTGCACTGCAGTTAATTTAGTATTGCCCAGACCATCAGAACATGTCTCATGCGTGCCATTAAAGCACACATGACGATAGGGATGAGTCCAGCAAGAGATGGGAAGCCTTTTCTCAACAGCTACTTTAGAACACTGATGTTCAGAAGTTCTTTTTTAAACCACAATGCACAGTTATAGTTTCAGAGAATCACCTTTTTTATGGCAATGAATAAAAATAACACAAGTGTAATCAAGAGCCACATGCTATAAACTTCACAAGTGCTATCTGCTTTTAATCATAGGTCCTACCAAAAGATGAGAGTCTTGATGTCATTTCTGTTTCAAGTACAGCCTCATCAGAGATAACAAAAGTGTTTGTCTCCCCATCCAGTTCATAGGGGCATAAGGTTAGGAGAGAAAAAAAAGGCTTGCATAGAGAGCCATAATTCTCCTGTAACTGTAAAAGTGGGTAGATATGGCTCTGAAGTATCAAAAATGCAACAGAATGCAATGTAGTGTTATGCCTGGTCACCAAAATGTACAAAGTTTCCCTTGGTTCCTGGTGTTATCTACCCAGATATTGAATCTGATTGCTGTTGTAATTTAAAAGCGGCTATCCAGAGGATAGGGAAGATGGGAATTCCCGATACCCCACAGAGCCCGGATGCAGTGGATTGTGCAGCCACTCAGACTGAACAGGCGATAGATGTGGGAGACAATTACAACAGCAATCACATTCAATATCTGGGTCTTGGTCAGCAGAATCCATACTCCAGACTGTTGAGCGTGCGTTTTCACGGTCATTAAACGGCGACTGCCTTCTAGGTTGAATATTCAGAGGTGCAAGAGGCATAGAAAAGCCCACAGGACCATCATACCTTGGGAAGGGGGCCCTCCCATTCCCTTGCCTATGGGGAGCAGCCTCCATGTTGTCTCTGCAGGACTTGTCCGGGCATGCAAAAATGGCCGCTTCTCTCCCCACAATATATCTCTCAAAGGGCGTCTTCCTATCGGCCGGTTTGACACACGTGATTCTGAAGGGTCCAAATCTGTCCCTATTGGTCAAGGGTGGTGGGTGGGCTATTAGCGGGGTCACACGACCCCGTTGGGCCAGTGGCAGCGCGAATTGGAAATCGCCTGTGATTGGCCCGCATGGATCTGAGGGGGTCACGTGACTCCGCTGGGGCCCAATTAGAACCCGATTTAGAAATCGCCCCATTGGCCGGCTTGAACCACGTGGGTGGGGAGGAGACACGGCCCATTCTGGATGTCCCACCCTAGTACTTCCGGGGGGGGCGAGGGGGAAGGAGATTGATAAGTGTCAGTCATTTTTGACAGATCATAAATCAATTTTGACAGGTCGTAAATCAGTCAAATCTGACAGGTCATAAATCAATCGAATTTGACAGTCATCAATCACTTTTGACAGGAGCTACACACCCCTACTACTTACCACCTTATATGCCAAGGTTCCCTCCTATAGAATCCTAGGGTGAATATTTGGTATGAGGTTTGAATTCCCTGCTATAGAAGAGCTCTGGCACTGTGTTCAGGGAGGAAGATAACTCAGTGCTTCTTGTGATATATGATGTGGGGGACTGGCAAACTTTTTTTTCTTAATGTGCCAGGGACCAGTGCCACATTTGCATCCTTCAACTGTTTCTTGCTTTCCTGGAAACTCTCTGCAGACCAGCAACTAATGGCTCATGAGCCAGCATTGGTTCACAGACCACCATTTTGAGTAACACTCGTGTCATAACACTACTACACCCCAGCCTCATGAGGGCTGTCTTGCCTATTTTATCATATCTCCTTTCTAGTTCCCTGCCAGCATCATACTACATCCCAATAACTCCCTTCACCATTCATACAGTTATTTACTCACCCTGGCTATATGCAATATATTTCCTCCTACCTTTGCCCCCCAACTTGTCACTGATCTTGCTAGAACAGAACTTGAATCCTCATTACCATACCCATAAGTTTTGCATTTCTATTGGCATTCACACACACACAACTTGCTCATTCATAGGTATACATGTCTGTCCCTTCACCCCATGCATCCAATAAAGCAGACTTAGGCTATTTCCACACTATGGCCCATTAGCATGGGGACATGTTGAAGCCGGTCCACAACAAATGCCACTGCATGATGTCATTGTGGTTCCACTCCTATCATGTCTCCAGCTGTCGTGATCATGTGGTAATAGGCCCCTTTCATACAACAATCGCATCGACTGGGGCTGTGCAGAAAGGGCGGAAGTGCTATGAAGCCCTATGAAGCACTTCCTTCCTCAGTGTAGCCCCAGAAGGGGCCAGCTGCACTGCAGAAGGAAACAGCATATCTTGAAAGCTGCCACCCACTGGCAGCCAGCCAGGTATGCAGGGGAATGTTCGGGACACACTCCCATCCCAGCAATGGCACTACCAGGATGATGCTAGGAAACTACAGGACCCAGGTATGGTGAGGATAGGGTCTTAAGTCTATGAAAGCTTATGCTGCCAACTTCTTCCTCTCAGTTAGTCCTCAAAGATGCTACAAGATCTATTTGCGCACCAACAGTTTTCAGTGCCACATCAGGCTATCAATCTCAGGATTCCATAGAATACAGCCATGGCAGTTAAAATGGGGTGAATTGTCTATAACTTTATAATGTAGACCTATTTGGGAGGAACTTGTCACTTGTCATTATGGAAATAGAAATAAATAAATAAATAAAATATCACTTTTTAAGTGCATAGCATAAAGCACTTCATAAACATATTAACCCCTATTGCTTCCTTAACCAGATTGCTGGTGTTAGCTGCTAAATTTAAGCACCACAGAAGATGAGCACAGCTATTCTCCAAGATCTCTGACTATCTGTAAACCTGACTGGTCTCAGTGCCCAAAGGTAGGTCAGTACTGTATTGTTACCCTACAAATTGAAGATAGTGTGACTTGTCCAAGCCACTTAAATACATTAATAGCGGAGGTGAAAACTGAAGTAATTGTAGAAATATTTTGAAAGAAATACTTCGGTCTCTCAGTGAGTACAAAACGTACAATAAAAACCGGGGCAAGTGGAGAGATGAAGTGAAAAAAGAAATAACCTGCAGGTTTAAAGAGGAAAATGTTGGCTACCTTTGCAGAACAAACTTTACTACATAAGTAGAACCAAAACATAATTTTAAGAAGATTTGTGGAAAAAGCACCTAAGGCAAGCACTTGTAACTCCACAGAACATCCTGGGATATATAATTATCAACCAGAGTATGCTAGTATGTCAATCACAGATAAAAAGCTCAAATATAATTCTGCTAGTCACACAAAGAAAATTAATCAATTCCCATAACTTATTTCTACTTTGCAATGCAATATATATTCAGTCACACTTTACAGAATAGAAAAGGTCAGAAACAGCAGTGGATTTGCCTTTTCTTATGTTTCTGAAAAACAAAACAATTACCATCTAGCTTCTTCTGTGCCATTTCTATGCTCTGCCATAAAATCTCTCATAAATGCAGTTTAATTACTGTTTAACAATACCATTAAGGTTAATGATACTTGCATGTGATTCAAGATCCATTAATATTTTTTTCTTGTGGCATTTTATTTTCTTCCCCATATAAATGTTTAATACACATTTCAAAAAAATTTGTTGTGGAAAGTGCGATCACAATGTTGTTGAAGGGTTTCAGCAACAGATTCCTCCCTCATGGACTGTTCACATTTCTTGTGCTGAACGCTCAGAGTTTAAAACTCAGGGGCTATAACTACATCATTTTTCTAAGATCCCTGTTGATTAATAACATGAGCCCTGAGTACTTTCAGTTTCCTACTTCCAAACTCTCCTCTTTGGTCCACTTTCTACATATGGTTCGCTCATGGTTATGGCTCAAAAAGAACTTCATTGGACTCATATCCCCCTATGAAAATATCAGTGGTGAATCTCCCAATAGAATGAAGTACATCCTATCACAGAAATCCATACATTTTAGTCATTTGTAATGGCAGATCTTAATCATAACCTGTTTCCTATTAAAGTGTATCAGGCAATAGCAACAATGAAAATTCCTATGGCAAAATGTAAATGCCAGAAAACTAAACACTGAAAAATAGTCTTGAGTTCTTTTTAAAGCAGTGGCGTCTAACTTTTGGTCCCCAGATGTTGGAATGCAATTCCAAGATACTGGCCAGCACAGGCAATGATCAGGGTTTCTTGGAGCTGCAGTCAAATAACATCTGGGGATCCAAGTTTGGGAACCACTATTCTTAAGTGGCTGTTTGAAGAGTCCATAAAAATTAACATGAAATCATTCTAAAATTACTCTTATTTTCCATCTGTATAAAATGCCGAAATCTAGTGGATTTGTGTGCAAAAATACCCCTGGCTTCTGGAAGCAAAGTAATGAAAATTTTTTCAGGCCACACCAGTTTTGAATGGGAGATACTCTGAAGATGAGGTTACCTGGACATAGTACTGAATGCTGTTGAAGCAATGCCCATATAAATGAATATCAACAAATTGCTTGCAGCACAGCCAATAGACATATAATTTATCCTAACTGTACAAGCAAAAAGGACATATGATTACATATGAATGATATTCTGTTGATCCTGCTTACAACCAGCCACGTTTAACAACCTTGAAATGACAGGATATTACAATGAAGACATGGATGACTCAAAAGCAGTTACCTAGACAAGCATTTGTGCCAACTTTATGAAGCTATATATGTGAGTTCTCATTAAATTACAGTCTAAATCCACCAGTCAAGTTTTCAGCAATCACACAGAAAATTCTATTAAAGGAGATGGTTTTGCTGCTGAATGGATTGTAGATATTTCTTGAAACCCTTTCAGTAAAAATAAAGCATTATCCTACTGATTCCACAGTAAACAGTTCAATTAATCTGACTTTTAAACTAAGAATGCTCCCAGTGACAGATTTTACCAGTGTTAGGACCCGAATATCTAAAGGCACCACATCCTGTCTGATCTTGCAAACTAAGCAGGGCCAACCCTTCCTTGCTGCTACCCTTGCTAGTACTTGGACAGGGACTACCAACAAACGCCAGGTTCTAGAGGCTGTATTTCAGAGGAAGGAACTGGCAAAACCACCTTTGAGTATTCCTAGCCTAAGAAACCACCATGAAGTTCATGGGGTCACCATAAGTTGGCAGGCAACTTGAAGGTATGCATGCACACACAAACACAAGCCATGCAACTGCTGCTACACACCAGAGATGCTATTCTCGAAAAAGATCGAAAAGTAGCTATATATAAGATGAATGTCACAACAGCTAATGTTTGTTTCCTAAATACATCATCAAGGGGGTGATGAGATAATGAAAATCTGACTGTTCTAGAACCTGAGGATGTTAAAAGGTATTCTGTAGAATTTTGTTCACTTTTAACTACATTAAGGTTTTGAATTTCACTGCCAAAAATATTCATCCCAAGTTCACTCTGCATAAACTCCCAACACCCTCTCAACATGTGCTAATGGCCCCTGAGGTTCCATGCTTCAGTTGGTGAAGTATTACCACTCTGAATTTTTCATTTCCTGATGCACACACCACTTGCTGCCCACCTATATGGACATCAGTTCTACATTACAGAGGTTGGATAGGAATATATCATCCATCATAGTTTTCACTTTTTTCATCATACCTGGTCCTTTAATTTCAACGTATGTGTTTTGGCTTGTTCTCAGATACTTCTAGTAGGGGAAAAAAAACAAATGACAGCCACTTAAGCAATTGGTTTTCTTTATATTTGTCCATGTCAGTGTTTTTGATAGCCTGTTGAATTACCCTGCAATAAATCATTTAGAGTCTTCCCATACAAAAGCTTTCCTTTCTTGGACACATTTTAGTCAAATAGCTGATCTAAGTATCTGACCTAGATCCATGACAAACTGTCAAGAATGCACACAAACATAAATACAGGACAGATAGTTTTTAAGATGGTGATGATGATGATGATGATGATGATGATGAAGACAATGATTATGACGATGACAATGATGATGGCAATATTTAAAATATTACCACCATCATCCCACTGTATTGTCTCCACAGCTCTTAAAGTAGCCAAGAGAAGATTCTCAAAATAAAACACGCTCAGGTCTGTGAAAGTATCTACATGACACAAGGCTAATTCAAGCAGATTTTTCCCTGCCCTTCTTCTTTTCTTGGTCTTGGTATTTCAGATTTGGAATGTAAAGAACTGTAGTAAATCTGCTAGTCCTTGATGATAAAGGGTGCCTCAACAGACACTCAACCACCATGAGAGTTACTTGCTTACCAATACTTTCGGATTTGGGGAATTCCTGAAAACATTTTCTTTGCAGAAAAGCGATTTAAGAAGAAAAAGTCCTGAAATTCACAAGATCACCAAAAATGGGTAAACAGCCTTGTAATCTTGCATAATGGGAGAAAAATTCAAAAATTATTCATCCTTGTATGCAAAAGTGAAGATTTACATCTCTTCAAATAACCACTATTATGGCTGGTAAAGCAGGAATGTGAAAGGCAGGCTTGCACTGTACAAGAGGCCTGTGGAAGAAGGTGTAATAAATCTATGCATGGACATATTACATGCACTTCAGCACCTTTCTCAATGCACAGCAATATGAAAGCATTTTGCTCCAAAATACCAAGAGGCAAAAACTGTCAGTATCCATGCAATGTCAGGGATAAAAGATATTCTGCAATATCTCCCCAATCATGACTCTCATTCTCCAATATCTCTACTTGTCCTTACAGGAGAAAACATAATCTCTTTCCTTTAGAACAAAAAGAAGATGGCAGCACTGGGGTTGTAGCTATACTTGATTCATTATGCCACTGATCCCAGCTCTTTCCTTGGTAGAATCTGTATGACAGCATGTCTGAGCCTCTACCCAATATGTTCAGTTTATTTTTACTCCAGGTCCACTAGTGCCACACTAGCATTTTTAGTCCGACTCTGAACTGGCCTTTTAAGGCACACACATAAAATTGGAGTAAGGGGGCATGGTGTAGTGATTTGAGCATTGGGTTAAGACTTTGGAGACCAGGATTTAAATCCTCACTCAGCTATGGAAATTCTTTGGGTGACCTTAGGCAAGTCACTCTCTCAGCCTCAGAAGGAAGCAAAGACAAGCTCTCTCTGAAAAATCTTGCCAAAAAAGCCCCATGACAGGTTCACCTTAGGGTCACCATAAGTCAAAAGTTACTTGAAGGCACACAAAACAAGGTGGCATGCCTCAAGTGTACATGTGGGTCTCTCACTAGCATGAAATCCAGTATTCTCTTGGCTGCAAAGATCCCTGGCATGTGTGCATGTGCACTTTTCCAGGAAATATTATTTATATTAATGCTTATGTATGTGCAGATGTAAATATCTTGTCAAATTGTTGATTTGTAACATGTTCACTTGTATTTTAAATACCATCTTCTCTCTGTCTTATGTCCCTGCACTCCTCATTACCTTTGCTTCACGCAGCATAATCCTATATGTATCTACTTGGAAGTAAGTCCCATCAAAATCAGTGGGATTTACTTCCAGGCAAAGGCTCACTGTCCAGTTCTCCTTTCACTTTGGCAAGAAAAGCGGGGGGAGTCTTCTTCCTTCCCCAGCCACTGAATATTATGAGGAAGTCTACTGAGACTCCCTGGCCCTGACCCACCACTGAAACTCTGGGTGTGAGAAGCAGCTGGAATGAAGTCCCCTAGCAAAATGGAAGATTAGGAGTCTAGCTCACTAGAACTGTAAATCCCACCTAAGTCAATGTGGCTTAATTCCAAGTACATACATATAAGATTAGAGTGTGTAAAACAACAACAGCAAAGGATCTCCTCCCACGACAGCCAGTTCCTCATCCCTTTGGATGAGGAGTAGCACCTTTGTACCTGCTCCTCATTTGTTCTTGCTGGGTAACACACTCCTTCCACCCACTCCAAAACCACACACACACACACACACCATTCTGAGGCAACTACTATGTGTTGTTGTTGTTGTTGTTTGCCTTCAAGTAATTTCAAACTTACAGTGACCCTAAGGTGAACCTATCATGGGGTTTTCTTGGCAAAATTTGTTCACAGAGGGCTTGCCTTTGCTCTCCTCTGAGTCTGAGACAATGTGGCTTGTCTAAGGTCACCCAAGTGGAGCTTCCATGGCCGAGCGGAGATTTGAACCCTGGGCTCCAGTGTCACAGGCCATTTCCGCACACCTTCACACTTTAGCACACCTTTGAGGCCCCTCCCTAAACTGCAAACCCCAGGATTCCATAGGATGTTGAAAGTGGAATAACAGCACTATAACAGTCTTGTGCGGAAATGGCCACAGTCCAACACTCAACCCATTACACCACGCTGGCTCTCAAATATTAATTTTTGGTACATATGTCCACATGCTCCAGGTTAGAAAGGGGGGGGGAACAGTGGCTCCCATGAGAAAATTGAAACATCAGCATGCCCCCTGCCCCCTCCCCATGTACTCCAGGGCTACAGGGAAACCATCAGAGTAGCCCTTTTTATCCTGGGTTTAATCTGTGGAAGCCAGAAGAAATGAGGGTTTGATTCAGAAATCAGATAATCTCATGTGTCAACGCTGGGCAAGATTGAACCCTGCACAGATTGGACCCATAGATTGGACGTAGATTGCTAAAGTGTGAAGGTGTGTTAGAAATTGCTTTTTGATATAAAACCATATCATCCATGGTTCTTTTTAAACGTCAGTTTAAACCACCCTTTTCAAGAGGTTGAACTGAGCACATGAAAATGAGGAGAGAGTAGAGGTTGTGTATGTCAGCCCACCTCAATGTCTTCATTTATTGTCATCATCGTAATAAAGCTGGCTAAAATATTTATTTAATATTGACTAAATCTCTTTGTCTGTCCTATTCTTATGCTCAGCTACCAAAATCATGGACAGGAATGACAAAATAAAATTAAGGATTAAGACATGAATGGGAATCATGTAGTCCTCTAGGTTTTTTTGGATTGCAAGTCCCAGCAGCCTCAGCCAACATAATCAATGTTGAGGAATGCTGGGAGCAGCAGTCCAATGATATCTGGAGAGCCACACAATTCCCATTCCTGGATTACATTATATGTGGCAGTGAAGCCTTTGTAAAGTAGTATACTGTATACAGAGGGAAAATAATTGGTAAAGGTTTGCATACTCCCTTCCCCAATCCCCACACTAATTGACATTAGATGGAAAATGAAATATAATATGTATTTTGATCCACAGGCTGCGTGGGCAGTGAGGGAGGAAGGCAGCTCCACTGCCTGGCTCCTCCTTCCTTCCTGGTGGAAGTTGGTGAGCAGCCCCTTCCCGGGAAACAAATCCTGTGGGAGGTCTGGCTGCTTGGAGCTGTGTATTTTTCTCAGATGAGGAAGGAGTCTCCTTCCTTGGCTGAGAGAGGGATGTGCTTTTGCAAAACTAGGCGTCCCATGCCCCTCTCAGTCAAGGAAGGAGTTTGTATCTCCTTCTTTGGCCAAGAGAGGCGTAGGAGGAGCCATGCATCTCTCTTAGCCCGAAAGGGAAGGAAACTTCCATCAGCCAAGACAGACACAGGGGGCCTGGCTGTGCCTCACCATGCACCTCTCTTGGCCAAGGACAAAGGGAGACTCCCTCCTCGGCCAAGAGAGGAATGGAAAGCCCAGCTGAGCTTCACCGTGCACCTCTCTCAGCCCAGCTTCGTAGATCATGAACCCCAGCCATTGGCAGCAGCCATGGCCCTGGAGCGATAAGTGAAACTGTGAATACTGATCTAGCAGATACCAGGGAGCTGCTGTATTAAAATTCTTCATATGGTGTACAGTGTTGTAAACACAATATTAAGATCCCTATTGTACTAGATTCCCATTTATAGGCACACACCCACTACAGAAGTTTCCATTTGAATTCAGCTACAACTGTTCATAAGCTTTCCTTAACTGAGAGCACAGCCTTATCGGCATTTCCAGTTCTGCAGAGGCTGCTGCATGTGTATAGAAGCCTCCCACCCCTCAGATCTGAAGCTTCCTAGCACAGAAAGGAATAAGTTAAGCAAGGGGCTTATATATGTGGACTTTCTGTCTTTTTCACACATTAGCCCAAGATATTTTCTCATCTCAGGCAAAGGTCAAAATAATATACCCTCTCTCTCTCTCTCTCTCTCTCTCTCTCTCTCTCTCTCACTCATACACACAGGTACCATGCACACAAGCAAATTGGATTGGCAACTGAATTTTACTGCAGAATGGCAATAGGACAGTGAAGCCTACCACCCTAGAGCAAAGCAAAGTTAAAGTGTTGCAAAACAAACATGTTATGTGGCCAGGAGACTGAAGAAGATTGGCTGAGGGACTGCAGCCACTGCCATTCCATTAACACCTGAAATCTGTAGCAACTGCCTCATTCAGCCTAATGGTAGGGCAAACCCTGAGCATTCATTTTGACCACCAGAAGCTGGCTAAAGTGAGCAAAAGCAGTCATTAATGAAGCCTGTCTTCTCAAGGCAAAGTGACACATGCAGAAAGATATTTCACTCAAGAAACCTGAACATAATGTCTAAGTAACATGCAGTAGAATTCAATCATGTCAGCCCAACTCCAGTTTATCCTAACATTGCATTGCATTGCATTTACTTTGACAGTGAACTTAATTTTTTAATGATAAATCACAGCATTAAATTTAAAAGCCTTAAATATTTAGCTCAAGAAAAACAAAAAAATAGAGCCCCTCTTTAAATATGAGCTGATTAGATTGGAGGTTGGTTTTTTTAAAAAAGTGCTTTGTGTAACCAGCAAATATTTACAGGCTGCAAGACCATGAAGGAGAAAAATGTATTAAGCCCTTGAATTCTGCACCGAATGTTAATGTGTTTGTATATGATGGATTTAATACAAGAACTGAGAATAAATGACTTTCAGCAGCTGCACTTTGGACCCATAAATTGCTCTTGGTACTGCAAAATCCATACAGAGGAAGAACAGCTGTATAATTTACAACATCAGCATTTGTCAAGAAAAGCAGCAAATACAGGTCCTTCTTTTTCAGCACCAGAAAGCACATTCCTTAAAAAAAATTAAATAAATTAGAAACCATCTTTGCAAAGTGCCTCCTTGTATAAATGCATTATTCAGTTTTCAAATTGCAACTGAAAATGCAGCATCCTTTATAACCCTCAACAGATTTAAGTGAAATTCAAAGAGCATAAACTCCATACAACATTCAATATACAATTTAAAAGTGTGTGAAATTAAACAGCATTTCCCTTATTATGCTTTGCTAGGGTTGCGCTCCATTAAAGTTTTTTTTTTTTTAATGCAATTTCATGCAACTTCAAAACAACAGTAAGGCTAAAATCTGAAGAAAGTTTATCTCAGTCTGTTCTCCATTCATTATGCCACAGGGCTAAAGCACACACTGGCCATTTCCGCATGGGGGAATTAAAACAGTGCAGTGCGTCCTCCACAGAGGACGTCTGCACCTTGGAGCAGACTGGGTTCAGACTACTCATCGGAGATCCGCACCTCAGTCCGCTCCGAAACAACCCCAAGTGGTCCTCCAGCATGTTTTTGAAAGACCGGAAAAATCAGGTCTTTCAAAGTGCCGGAGCGCGCCATTGCGTGCCTGCTCCTTTATGCAGATTCGCAGGCTCACACCAATGCGAGCCTGCAATCTGCAGGGGTGGGCTTTAGGCGTGGCGAGCTTCAGCTGTTGGTCAGGACCCATGACCAACTGGAAGCCACCATTTTGGAAGCTGGAGCAGTGCGGATCTAGACCACGCACTGCTTCGATTCACCCTGGACCGGACCAAGGAGCCAGATCTGGTGAGTAACGGCACCGAGCGATTCCCTCGCCTCGTGTGAAAATGGCCATTGTTTGTTCGTGTTAACATTTTACCCAAATTTTATAAATCACAGATGATCACCAAATAGGAAAGCACATGGTCCTGCCATATTTTATTTATTTAAGCAGATATTTTTCCCACCCAAAACTATAAATCTCTCTTTAACATGTTTAATTAAAGGAATAATCTGAGTGTTTAACAGCAGGCATCAGCAACCTAATGACCTCCTGGCGTTTAGCATTACAACTCCATACAGCTAACACAGTCAGCGGTGAGGGATTATAAGAGTTGAGATCCGAAGTACCTAGAGGGCAGCAGGTTGGAAAAGACTGCTGTACAGCACTTTCTATTTACCTAATTGTTTAACAATTCTACTGTGTTTGTTTAATTCTTCTTATTACCTTTCAAAACTGCTCTTTCCTCCACTTTTCAGGAAATGGAAGTGCAATCCAGGACTGACTCATACATGTATGTGTACATTACTGAAAGACTTCTTCCTCAAAGATTCTCAGCTGAACATATGAAGAGAATGAAGGCAATATAAAAGGTCTAGCCTGTAGCATCTGTCCTATAACACCTCTTTCACTCATGTAAGAAAACATTGGATATGGTCTCACTGAAAGATGAGCAAGCAGGTGCAAACTGATCAACTGGATTGTTTGGATACAATCCAAATTATGGAAAATTCTTGCTATATTAGCAAAATGAAAACAAAACCGGAAATTCTAAGGCCATTCCCGCACTACACGGTTATAGTGCTATTGTTCCACTTTCAACATCCTATGGAGTCCTGGGGTTTGCAGTTTAAGGAGGGGCATTTAGAATTCTCAACCAGAGAGCTCTTTGGCCTCAGTAAACTACAAAGCCCAGAATTCCACAGAATGTTGAAAGTGGAATAATAGCACTATAACAGTGTAGTGCGGAAAGGTCCAAAGTTTGAATTTTGAAAATTCAACAGTTCTGTTTCTAGGCACAATTCAAAGTGTTAATTATAACCTACAAAGCTCTATACAGTTCAGATCCAGGTTATCTGGAGCACCATATCTTTCCATATGAATCTGTCTTGTGTTATAAGATCTTCCAGAGAGGCCTTTCTTTCTTTTTGACCACCCTCGGAGGTACATCTGGTGGGGACATGGGAGAGTGCCTTCTCGATGGCTGTTCTAAGTTCTGGAATACTGTTCCTAGAGAGATTAGACCAGTACTCTCCTTGCTATTCTTCACTGGGTAGATGAAGACGTGGTTGGTTCAGCATGCCTTTGAGGTATGATTGCTCAGGGGCTTTTCATTTACTGCTTTGTTTACCACTTTTAACTGCTTTTCATTTTATTGATAGTTTAATTATATTTTTAAATTTTATGAATTTTTTTAGCTATATCTATTTTAACTTTTTAAAGCATCTTGGTCCCACATTAGGAAAAATACAAGAGGGAGGAAGAGGAGGAAGTAGTCCAGCTAACAGGCTACAGTTACTTGTTGTGGGTGCAACAGAATACGTAATTCAAACATAAGACTCTAGCAGAATTTCTGAGGTATGATTTTATCTTTATTTTATTAGCTTATTTTCAATATTCACATGCAACATGCAGTCTTCTAAAGCAAATTACATTTATATTTCAAGGCAAAGGCCCCGGCCCACAAGCCATCTTTCCCCTATCTGCCTTCTATTAAAGACAAGCCTCGATTTTGTACCCTTTCTCCCCATCAGCCCCACCTTTTCAGTATTTCTTGAGCTGTGATTGGTGGCACCAACCAGGCTTGCCCAGCTCCAGCACCATTCATGCCCCAGCCTTAGGAGGCTGGTTGGCACTTTACCATAAGGGTACCATCCAAACACATTCTGAATAGGGTTTAACATCAGCTTTCAAGATGCTGCATTCAGGTTCATGTCCTGTTATTATGACCCATATTCCAAACTATTTAAGGATGAAGGAAATTATTAGGGGAAAATATTAAGGAAAAATTAGCGAAAGAACTCCAAGAAGAGTTTTTGTTCAGTGCTCATTGCTTGCAGTCAGATTGTCCTTACTTCATGTCATCCCAAAGATGACTCCAGAGGAATTTAGATCCATGCATAATTTACCTTTTTAAAGGGACATCAGTCAATAATGCCATTGATCTGGCTCTACACTTGCTTGACTGCATGTCCTTGACACTACAGTAGGCATGATTTGGGCCCTCAGCACTGACACTCTGCTTGCTGAATCTGACATGAAATCGCCATTTCACTGGCATTTAGATTACTATAACATGCTAGGCTCCCACTTCAAATATGCCTTTGATTATGACAAATTTATGTTCATGTTATGTGGCATTTCCAGCTCATGCAACCATGCAATCACTCATTATCAGAATAATTTGTAATTCCCAGCACAAGTTGCCTCTTAAATATCTAGGGAGACTGTGCATGCCTTTGAGAAATGGCATGCACAGAGTTGGCAGTATTTTTGCTGCAGATAAAGAGAGGGGTGTCACTCTACCACATCAACTTTCTCAAATATAGAACATAGTCCATCTTATGTCTCACCTCCTGCAATGTTTGCCATGCTATATAATCAGTAGTACATATCTGTGGCAAACAGGAAAAGGTAGCATTGAAGAAGTTCCAATTTCACAAGTTCAGGGAACTGGACCAGGGTAGATCCCTAATCACCACTGGAGCCATGGGGGGACTAACAATATAGTGACATACACCAGTGGTTCTTAATGTTTTCTTTACTGGGGACCCCCTGCAAATATAGTCTTTTGTTGGTGACCCACAGATTTAACTCAGGATTTAAAAATATAAATTTAGATTTAAATATCCAAATATTTAAATTTTCAAATATTTTTATTTATTTATTAAATTCTTCTGGAAAGTAGGATTCAAATCCCTACTCAGGCAGTGGGTGACCATGGACAAACCCCATTCTCTCAGCCTCAAAGGAAGGGAAAGGCAAGCCCCCTCTGAACAAATCAGGCCAAAAAACAAAAAACCCTGTGATAGGTTAACTTTAGAGTTGCTCTAAGTCAGAAGTGACTTGAAGGCACACAACAACAAAGTGCTGCTGAGAGGGAAAGGTTCTTTCTAGCCATCATGTCTCTCCTCTTTGAAAACTGACTTATGGCAATCCTGAAGCAAACATATCATGAGGGTTTTCTTGACAAAATTTGTTGCCTTTGCCTTTCTCTGAGACTGAATGTGAGTTGTCTGAGGTAACACAGTGGGTTTCCATGGCAGAGTGGAGGATTCAAACCCTAGTATCCAGAGTCATAATTTGAGTGCACACACGCCTGCTTCCATGTCCCTTTTGTCAGGGGTGCAGTTGTGGGGGTATGTGCACACACACCCAAATTGCTCCCTCGTTTGCAAACAAGTGAGCAGTTTCAGCACTCACCCCCCCCCATTGCTATGTCCCTGTTGCTCCTGCTGCTGTTGATGTCCAGCAGCAGGGCTTTGCAGACCCCCTGTGAGGGCTTCACAGACCCGCAGAGTCCCCAAACAAACAAACTATTTAAGGATGAAGGACCACTGATGTACACTATTCATCTCCACAAGTCCAGAATTGCTGCTAGTACTATCAGGGTAGATTTGCTGCTTTAGCATTCCATCTTGAGGGATCAACTCCACATAATCTCACAATAAATTTAGAGTTTGTCATATTCTAGAAGTCTAGGTAGGGGTAGGCTGTGCCCATCTGCTGACCCTTGCCTCCTAATATTGGACATAGTTCCTCAATCCTGTCTTTAGGTCCTGCCAGCTATCTGTTTCTGGCTTGCTGATTTTCTACTGTTTCAACTAGCTTTTATTCTGGCCTTCTCTGTTGCCAGATGAATCAGTAGGCTCATCCTCACGTCGAAATGGTATGTGTAGGGTCCCCTAATGTTAGACTTGTGGTGGCAATGAGTGTGCTATGCATTCTTTTCAGGAGGTCCAGGACATACCAGTTGGCCAGTGTCAGGCTATATACTTGTAGGAAGCACAGCAAAAACAATACACCGAATCCAGCTGCAGACTTGTCTATGTCACCCATGGTGGCTGGCACATTGCTTGTTCCTATTACACTTTCTACACAAGCAATACAAATTTGAATCTGGCTTGGATGGCCAGTCACTGCAGTGGGCCAATTTTCATCCTATCCTCCTATGCTGCTAATGTGCTAACATTAGCACGATAGATAGGTGCTACCACACTACCATGCTAACGTGCCAATGGTGGCGCTGAGTTTTTTTAAAAAAAATTGTAAGTTGGACAGACCCTGGGGGCTGGATGTCGTTGCAGGCATTCGCGGCGACATCACCCCCAAAGTAGCCTTCCTAAGCAACATGTCCTCAGGTGTTTGCCGGTGCAACAAGGGCAGCAGCCAGCCTGCTGCTGGATGGAGCTTCCCCTGGGAGTTCCTGAGTGAGGGATGGGTAGCAATTGCCCACACCTTGCCCACTCCCGGGTTGTTCCCGGAAGGATGCTGGATGGAGGCTCCGCATGGTTGCAGCTCCCACGATTGCTGCAGGAAAGACTGGTTATTTTGGGTTTCTCCCAAAAAATGGAAAACAGCAGGATTAGCCCTGTCTGCAGCTGGGATAGCACTTGATTGGTGAGAACATCCTGCGGTAAGGCGGCTCCTCCGGGGGAGTAAAGCATGGCTAATACAAATTTCAGAGGCCATGCAAAAAGGGCCATAGTGTCAAAAGAGTCATTTAACTGATTGGTAGTGTTTTCACCCTCCCTTTTGGGGAAAAAAAGTCCTACAAGCACTAGGTATTTGTGCTGTTGCATCTAGCTTCCACAGTATCTAATAAAAGCCTCTACATGATAAAAGGACCAACAATCCACTGTTTTTCCACTGGTTCCACTAAATTGACAACAAATCACAACTCACAATATTTTATTACTAATGAACAGCTGCAGTGAAAGGAAAATGCCTCTTGAAAGTACTTTTGCCAAGATAAGAGAAATGTAAAAGAAGTATTAGGTTTTGTGTGTTGGTAAATCTACAACATGCAGTAGCTTAAAAGCTTCTAAAGAACTTAACTTCTATGAAGTCAGAAAAGTCTCATTAATGTGAGCTGCACCCTAGCACAGATAGAAAATTCATTAAATTATATAGTTTTCAGTAAATTGATTTTGAGCTTAAGATAAAAATAATGTACACTAAACACACTTATGAAGAATAATTTTAAATAATTTTCTACAAGTCTTCACTAATTTGCAATCATGGATAGTCCCAATGTGGTACTTGACATTAGTAAGACTTTGGGAACATAAAGTTTCATGATTCCAAGTAGTTGTTTTTAAAGTGAGATTTGGAACATAACTAAGAATTCTTAATCTGTGCCTTACTTCTTTCTTAATTTGATCTCAAATGCTGTTGGAATTATGTATGAGCCAGTTAGCTTAAAACAGAATATTTCAATTCACCTTGAAGCAATTGAACACTTATATGCATAGATCCATTTGGACATAACTGTCATTTCAGTCTCTCTAAGAGGAAGAACTGTGCATTTTGTTCCTATGGAATTAAGATGTTTGCTAAACAGACATGGGCTAAACAAGGACCCTCTATCCATCTCAGACAACTTTATTTATATCAATTGAAATATTTACCTTTACTTATTTTATGAAGATATTTATATCCTGTCCTACATTAAAAGATCTAAGGGTGCTGTAGAATACTATGAATTTAAACAATTCAAAACAATTCAAAATTTTAAAATATTAAAACAGTAGAAGTCAATTTAAAATATCTAAAAACAAATTAAACTATATGAAAATTTGAAACAAGTGAAGAGAATGTAAAACCATGTACATGAATTGGATAAATCATTATACCCCAAAGGCTTTAATAACGAGCCATGCTTTTATGTGGCACTGGAATGAAGTCAGTGAGGACTCCAATGAGATCTCCAAGGTAGGGTAGCACAGCAGCGCTGGGAACTAGCAACTACCAGGTAATCTTTGTTATAGAAAGCTAATTAAATGCCAAATTTCCTTCTCATTTCTTTCATCACATGTTTAAAGCATTTATTAAAAGGAAAACAGAAAGATATCACAGAGGCTCCTTCTTGGAATCCAGACTCCATGAGGAATGTTGCTCCTGGTCTGATGATGGAAGAATCTTCAGAATACGTACTATAAGAGAATAATTCCTGTGTCCTAATTCTTACTGTTATTGTTGTGTGCCTTCAAGTCATTTCTGACTTATGATGACCCAAAGGCAAACCTCTCACAATGTATTCTGGGGCTGGGAGTATATGATACACCTCAGGTCAGCAAATGGATTTCCATGGCCAAGCAGGGAATCCAACCTGGTCTCCACGGTCTAGTCCAACATTCAAACCACTACATCTCACTGGCTCTCATCATAACTCCTACTCTCTGGAATACTTAAAGTTCAAAATATTAGAGGGATTTCTTTTAATAAAAAATGAAATTATTATGAATCAATATAATTATTTCAAATACATGTATGGGCAAGGAAATGAGACTATTTATTGTTCTAAATACCTGCTACTGTTCAGAACAGTGGCAGACTTCCAGTATAAGGATCTTATGACTTTGTTGGCAAACTACTAATTGAAGTTGGTGTTTCATGAACTTGTCAATTATTTAAAAAGTCAGATCCCGGCAATCATTACAGATCAATACAGCTTTACAGTCAAAATGCCTGTCATAGTTTCAAATTACTTTCAAATAACAGAACACCCTTCAGACATTGATACTTATTGCAAAATGTTTATCCCTACATAAAAAAAATCAGAAAGTTTTTTTTTCAATCTACCGTTAAATAGACCACCAAATTTCCAATTAGAATGACAAAATATAGTGGGAGAGAGTCACACTTTTAAAACTTGCGTTCCCTTTCCTTTCCCCAAAGCCCTCTGTATCTCCCAAAAACTAGATCTAGAGGATTTTCCAGCCCTCCAGATCCAGTTTTGGGTCTGCATGACTCAAATGAGGCTACCTCCCAGTTCTGCTATATTTTGCCAGAAGAAATTCAGCCCTGGATACTGCCCAGTAGTATAATCTTCTGTGAGTTAGTCCATTAGGAATGTTACATATGGGCATGAGCATGTTGGGGTCCATACAGACATACATGCGTGCATACACAGAATGATGAATTCAAAATATGAAACAATGAGAACAAGAAACTGAGACAGCCATCCACATTTAAAAATGACAAACCACCAGTATTTTTGTGCTGGTCATTCCACACAAAATCCTTTAAAACTGCATAGCATAATTTTATGCCATATAAAAGCAAGGGGTTAACGAGTCTCATGCTGTTCCTAATCCACAACACCCAACGGTATCTACCTGAGCTCAGTTACAAATTCTTAGGTTTTATTGCTCCATCTATAAAATCTCATGGTTTCATACTGCTCAGAAATCAACAGTGTGGAAGACAGGGCAGTAGCACGATATACTATGTAGTCATCTACTTATTGAGAGGGGAAAATTGAAAATGCTTTTATAGTACCTCTCTTGGGCCCAGCTTTTATGGGCTTTTTTATGTGGCACAATCCCTGCACAAGGATTGTACCACTTCATTTTCTCATGAATGAGTATTTTCCTGAATCACTCCTGTTCGCAAACAGCGGAACTTGCCATACCAGGAAGAAGTCTTGATAATGAACAGCTACGATGGGGATAATTTTAAACGAATGCCTCAGTGTGTGATAATCAAGTGTTACAACCCCTGCACAAAAATGGGAAGAGTCTGCCCTCTCTGTATCTACAGACAGGTCTTTCAAGAGAATGCTGCTGATGTAAGTCTGTACACTGAAAAGTTAAAGAGTAATTTAGGATAAATTCCACTGCAGTTCTAGCCCATATCAATAATCCATAACAAAGTGCCACAGGTTTTATTTACACAGGTCTTGTGCCTGCTTTCCAGGGAATACATTAGAAGAGTTGTAACTCCATCTGATACCACTAGTAAAATCCCCACGCACCCCAAAAAATAGCCTCTTTCTAACTGAAGAGCAGGTATAAATGCTATAAATAAATAAATATAAGTAGTTGCGGGCTCCTGCAAGGGAAAAAATTGCCCAAAGCAACCTGACGAATTAGCTTTTACCTCCTCTTACAAATTTCCATTCTTTTGGCTAGATGAAGACAAAAAGCCACTTCAATGGATGACAGTAGGGAAAAGGAAAAACATAGACATCCATTCATTAGTCAGAATACCTTCACCAGCATTACTTAAGCTTTCAAACAGCTGTCCCTTGAAGGCATAAAAGGAAATATTTTGTAGAATTTCTTTTGAGCATATATACCTTTCAGTATTTTTTTTTATCCCTCTAGAAACTAAGAAGCTTTTCTCTCGGTCCTTTGCTGTCCATTTAATACCACAAGAGATGGAAATCTGTTACCATAAAGAGCTCTCCTTAGTGGTTACATTATAAAGATGTGCACAGTTTGGCTTTAAAAACTATTTATGTCTCCCATAATTCTTTATCTCAATCATTTCTGTGTTAATACAAACACTGACAGAAAGAAAAGCCATGACATTTCCCTGCTGTTGCAATGTGAGTTTCAAAGATAACACTATGCCAAAACAACACACTCTGTTGCTTAAAGTCTAAATTCTCTTAATATCACTTCACAGTTTTGTAGCTGTATGGATTGTAGGGGTAGTCCAAGTCCCCGCAATACCTGAGGCAGGAGTGGGCAAAGTGCAGCCTATGGGACACATATGGCCCCAGGGCTCCCCAGGGGTCAAAAAATGAAAGAAAATTTGCTCAAAAATGCCTTCTGCAGATGCAGGGCAATATTGGCCATTCCACTCCCAAAGCTATTTTGGGCTTAGGTGAAGTCTTTCTTTAAAACAGGAGGTGAATAGGTAGTGCCTGCTGGTTGATTCCTGTTGTTAAAAAGGTCTTGCCTGGGACTAAAACGGCCTGGGAGGCCCAAAAATGTGGCAAAAATGCCCTCCTCCATACCTCCAAAGAGCTCTGTGGGGGAAAAGTGTTATTTTTGTGGAGGGCGCAGTGCAAATGTGACCCTCCCTCTGAGATCTCCTTTGGGCTAATGCAGCCCCCAGCCTCCCACAATTGCCCACCTTTGCATTATACCATGCAGCCCACACACTAAAGGAAGATATGCCAGTGAAAGTGTCCACCCACCCCCACTTAAGAAGGAGAGAAAAAAGGAGGAGGATATAACAGCACTACCTGTGTTTTAACTTATTTGCCTGCAAAGGAAAAAGATTTGGCACCATGCATAATAGTTTGTGTGGGTATGTGTGTGATAATGGGCTCTTCCTATTATCAAGGCAACATAGCTGAAGGGGGATAGTTCCCTCTCCTGTAAACAAGGGGTTAAGAAGTGTTGGAGTTTAAGTTATATTTTTGGGAGGTCAGCATCATAGAAGGACATCAGAGATCATGAGAGACAATTGCCCCATCAGCAAGACCAGATAGGGAACAAGGTGAGAATCTTCCAGATTCTCCAGACAAGAATTAGAAAAAAGCAACAAGGCAATCTTGTCATCTTATGGCAACCCCATGAGTTTCATTGGATTTTATTAGGCAAGGAATGCTCAGAGGTGGTTTTGCCAGTTCCTTCCTCTGGTATTTGTTAGTGATCTCCCATGCATGTACTAACCAGGACTGACCCTGCTTAACTTCCACAGTCAGTCAGGATCTGGTACCTTTAGATGACTTATCAACAAAAAAGATAAGGATGTGGTAGCATCATCTGTATCATGACCCCCCACTCTGTCAGCAAAGAAGGAGGTGGTAGCAATGCCCATCAGAAAGATGAAGTACCTGGCAGTGGTGACAGTGGCAGAAGGTAGCAGAGATGCAAGTCTGCATCCCTTCAAGATGCATATGTTTGCATGGGTGGAAATAGATAGAGAGGGAGGCTCCCAAGTTTGCTAGAGTGTCCTTTGTCTGTTCAACTTTTGATGACCCTTCTGACCTGCACTAATACCTTTAGGAATACTAATGTCACTTTTATAGCTTCTTTTTGAGTTTCTTTCTTGAGTTCATTGGAAGAGATGAAGATTTCGTTCAGCTCCAAGAGCAAAAAGCAAGCATAGATCCCTCCTTCTTCAGCCTAGCAAGCTAGTTAAAACTAAGATTTCTCTCATCTTTATATGTAGCTCTATTCATTCCTTTTAATAAATATTGTGTTTCTTACTTTAAGAAGAAAACAGACTTAGTGTGAATATGTTTCAAAGAAAGCAAACTATTTGCCCCACATATTATTTCAAGGGGGCTGAATCACAATATGCAGCTACCCAACCAGCTCTGCTAATAGAGGCAGAGGCAGCCATAATTCCCACTCTGCCAGATGCCAACTTTGGAGAGCTACACAGAGTGGCAAAAGCTCTCTGGATTTGTTTGGTGTATACATGAGTACTGCTGGACTTACGGCTTGAATACTACAAGCTAGGGACTTTTAACACCACAATGGAAAAAGGGCCAGTGTTACTGCCCTGGGTAGTCCAAGCTTTGGGGATATTAAAGATATCCCTTGATATCACAATTCAGCTGCACTTCTCTATTCCTTTCCACATGCTCGCGAGGCCACCAGACAAGCACATAAACAAGCTCAGCCGTTAATAGCCGTAATATTCAAACTACAATACAGGCAGGCCAGAAATAGCTGACTCACTGCTTTAGGAGACCTCCAGGCAAGTACTCTAATTAAGTATGCACGCAACTTACAAAAGAGCCTCTGCCCCGCGATGGCAGCTTGATGAGTGGACTATACCCTACCCAAGTACTCTGTGTTTGCATACTGGCTACTCTACTGAAAACTGCTACGATAACTCAATCATTCAGATTCTGACCTTTTGGAGGCTTTGTCTCCAACTCCAAATCTATTGTTTTCCCCCAAGTACAGCATAGCCTGCAGTCACAATTCTCTTATAAAAACCCTTGATTCCGAGACCTTCCTCGGATCGCTCCCGAGTTTCATCCAGCCTTGCTGCCACTTTGCTTGGCGAGCCTCCCCTCAGCTCCACGTGCTGAGCTACATCACACCCCAGCTTCGCTCTCTATTTTTCTGGGCTTCAGGACAGGTGAAGTATCACTCAAACCAACAATCCCTCTAAAAATCCCTCTATACCACTCCAACCTTTATTTTCTTTAGTTATCCCTGACTCGACCCGACCCCATAGACATAGGGTTCAAGATCTCGCTACGTTACCCTGCCTCTCATAACACTAAGCAGTGCTCTGAGCTAATTTTCCCCACCTTTAGTTGAGCACATTTTGGTGTCCCTCCCAGGACCCCCAGTTCACAGGGTAACACATGCATCCAAACATTGCAAACAAAATACACTGGCCCTTATTAAAGAAAGGTCAAAAATTATCTTCTTGACAATCAGTTCCTGGCTTTTTCAGAGAAGATTAATGAAACTAAACCAAGAGCTTGGTAATATCCAATCTACTTCTCAGTCAGCCATAAATATGGCAAAAGAAGAAGTAGCCAATTTTCTGAATATTCTCAAAGCTATGGAGTGTGTCCAGGTGTCCTTGGAAATATTTGTTCATTTTTCCTGATACTATGAATCCATGCAACATTGTGACCTAAATTGGTGAATTAACTATTATAAATGTTTCACTCTAGTGGAAGCCAGCTATGGCAATCGAAGAAGAGAAAGAAATGTTCTTACTGCTATGCCAGAAGTATGCCCATTCCATATTTTCTTTCAGTTGGATATGCACTCTTCCTATATATATTAAACAAATCCAATATTTACCATATGAAAACAAGATAAAATTGTCATGTAGGTTGTGTTTTTGCAATGATAGGCAATTTGTTTATGATCAATATGGTGAAATAGAAAAAGAAACACCAAAATATGGACTGAGCTATGCATTTCAATAGTTTAGAGGGCTGACACGCTATTTCTCCTTTATGCTCATGTTACAGTCCATTGCACTGTCTGTTGTTGTGCTGCCACTTATATGCATACATCCTGGAGAGACCTGTTTGTACTACGTATAGGTGGGTGTAGGAGGCAGGTTGACATCCTGTTACTCCAGTGCAGCAACCTCAGTTTCTCAGAAGCCATTTTAGTTAGTGTGGTAACAGTTGCACCTAACCAGCCAATTGCTGAGGAGCTAGCTAGATAGGTAAAAGGGTGGGTCTCAAAAGCAGCAATGATCCATGCAGCAGTGCCTACAAAAAAGAGAGTTCTCCTCTGGTCCACTTGACAGGTATTTAAATAGCCCCAACTGCCACATTTGCTTTGTTAATGATTGTTAAAACACACACGGAAAAACCACCGCCCATCAGTGCCACCGAGTGCGAAAGGTGCACCCAAGCCTCGCACTCAAGGCCTGCCTAGCCTGACACCTCTTTGTGATCAGAACTGAACAGCCAGGGAGATCTCTGACTCAAGCCAGGGCCAGGACAAATAGGTCTGCCTCAGTTCTCTCTCTCTGAGAATGCAGTCCCTTCCTCACTCTTGTCCCCCCCTTGGCTTCTTCCTTTCAGGACTCTCCCCCTTTACTGCCTTCCCTAAATCTGCCCTTCTCTCAGATGTAATGATCAGCAGTGATTTATATTTTCCAAGACTGTGGTACTGTTAGCACTAAGGTCAAGATGATATTATTGGCAGCGTGTATATTCCAGGATTCAAAATAAGACTCTGTGATACTGTTTTAAGGAACACAGAACTTCAAACATTTATTGTAACACTGTTGCTTTAAATTTGTTTTGTATCTAAATGTTTATAAACAGCACACCATTCTTCTCTCTCTCTCTCTCTCTTTCAGTTCATTCACTATCTCTCGTACACCCAATTTCTCAGTGTTCTCTCCCACAGAGCTCTTCAAATCTCCAACTTTCCCCAAACACACCACAAATCACCCTCCGCTTCAAACACACACCAGACAGTTAAAATCCATTATTTTTCCTCTTTCCACCAGCCCCTCCCCTGGACTATCCAAGGTTCCATTTCACCAGCCAATCAGCTTAAACACTCTCAGTTGCCAAGGAGGCTCCATTGTCAAGACCGCCTCCCATCAGGTTCATCACAATGATTGCTGACCTGACTTCGACTTATGGCAACCCTATCAAGGAGAAACCTCCAAGTCATCATCAGTAGCTCTGCTCAGGTCTTGCAAACTTGGGGTGGTGGCTTTCTTGATTGAGTTTATCCATTTGTAATGTGGTCGTCCTCTTTTCCTACTACCTTCTACCTTACCGAGCATTATTGTTTTTCTACTGAGTCATGGCTTCTCCAAATGCATCCAAAGAACTACAGTCTCAGTTTAATCATCTTGACTTCAAGGGAGAGTTCAGGCTTGATTTACTCTAGGACCCACCATTCATTTCTCTTTTTAGCAGTCTACAGTATCTGTAGAACTCTTCTCCAGTATCACATTTCACAGGAGTTGATTTTCTTCCCTATTAGCTTTCTTCACTGTCCTTCTTTCACAACCATACATAGAAACTAGAAATATAATGGCATGGACAATCCTAACTTTAGTATTCAATAGAGATATAGCTTTGCACTTCGGGATCTTGTCTAGTTCTTTCATAGCTGCTCTTCCTAGGCCTAGTTTTCTTCAGATTTCTTGACTGAAGTCTCCTTTCTGATTACTGACTGAGCCAAGGTATGGAAAATCTTAAGCTATTTCAATGTCTTACATGTTGCAAAAAGTTTTCCATTTTCAACCAAGCTATAAATATCAAATGCATCACTCTTGTTACAATAGGATTTTATTATGAAATATATGTGAAAGGGATGGCATATACCCTGCTTGGTGCTTTAATTCACACCAGATTTACATATTTGTGTGGATAGTTATGTCCACTAGGTTTAAAATATGGGATAGAACACATGTGTAAGAATAATTTTCAAAGAAGCAGTCATGTTTGTCTCTTGCAGCATCAATAGGAGAAAGGAAGGGGGAGGGGAAAATGTGGCAGAGCTTTTAAGACTAACTGGTTTTATTTTCTCATGAGCTTTCATGGATATAAACTCACTTCTTTGGATGCAGTACCAAACGGTTTCATGACCACAAAAGCTCATGCAAAAATAATATCCAGTTAGTCTTAAAGGTGTTGCCACATTTTTTCCTCCCACTTCTTTCTTTTATCTGTCAGAATAGGTTTGTCATATGCTCAGGTACCAGAATGCCTGTGAGGCTCTGTGTTGGAAAAAGTAACTCAGTTATCCAGGAGCATGCTACAATCTGGACATATAGAAAATATATACCACATATCGATTCTAACCAGCTTGGAGAAAAAAAGAAAAGAATACAGTGCAAAACCCACTCACATATGGTTAGTTAGTCCTTTCAGTTTTCAGCCATACAAGAAAATTTAATCAACACAGTTTACAAAATTCAGACACAAGGTAGCTTGCAAACACAAATGCACACTGAACCAATAATAGGTTAGAGATTAAACAAAACACTTACTGGTAGGCAACTGTTGTATAAATTCACCAAAGTAAAAATCTGTCAGGAATCTCTCCCTGACGGGCCACAGTCAGGAACACTTGGGGAGTCCAAATATACCAAACACCAGGAAAACACAAGCCAACCCAAGCCAGGTCAAGGTCCAGTCCAAAGGTTCAGAAGGCAGAGATCCATCCAGAGGGTTTCAGGGAGCAGGAGACACAAAGGTTGTGAGGGCTTGCTAATAACTTGCTGCAAGCAAGGAGCAGCCATGCCGGCAGACTTAAATAGCCCCTGTGAGCAGGTGCTGCTCATTATTGTTTCCTCAGCCTAGTCCAAGCAGCCTCTCTCCCAGCAGCCCATTTCAGCCTTCTGTGTGATTGAGGACTGATGGGCATAGCTGGCTGCAACTCCTCTGCATCACTGCTGGTTCCCTCTCTGTCATGAGCTGGCTGGGGTAACTCAGTCTCTATTTGACCTTCCAGTGCAGGGGATGTTTGCAGGTTGACTTGGTCACTCCCTGGCTCGGCCCGCTGCACAACCAGTTGTTCCTCAATCACAGCATCATCATCTATCACACTATCCCCTCCCCCAGGACCCTTTCCATCCCCCACAGGAGGGGCTGGCTTCTGGGGACAGCATTGATGCAAACTGCGAACCAACTGTGGAGGATGGACAGACGAGCATCTTCCAGGATCGTTCCTCTGGACAATACCCCTTCCAATCCACCAGATATTGCAGATACCGCTGATGCCACCGGGAGTCCAGGATCTGTGCAACCTCAAACTCAGGCTCCCCATCCACCATGACAAGCAGGAGAGGCAGGGCCGCAGTCTGGTATGGACTGCCAGGGGCGTCACAAGACAACAAGGAGACATGGAAGACTGGATGGACCTTGAAAGAGGTGGGCAACTTAACCCTGTAGGCAACCAGATTAATCACCGCCTCCACCAGGAAGGGACCAACAAAGTGATGATCCAGCTTCTTCACCAGGCGCTGGGTTGGGAGATGCCAGGTAGAAATCCAGACAAAGGCCCCCACAGACAAGGTAGGACCAGGTCTCCGATGTTGATCAGCAAAGTGCTTGTACCAGTCCTTAGCCTCCTGCAGCTGATTGTGGAGGATTTGATGGATCGCCTGCAGCCCCTGTAGGAACCAATCTGCTGCCGGTACAGAAGCACAAGGGGGAACAATGGAAGAGAAACACAGATGGTAACCATAGTTGGCAAAAAAAGGAGACATCTCGGTAGACACATGGTGGGTGTTGTTATAAGCAAACTCAGCCAAGGGCAGGAGAGCCATCCAGTCATCCTGATAGAAGTTAACATAACAGCAGAGGTACTGCTCAAGAACGGTGTTTACCCTCTCAGTCTGCCCGTCAGACTGGGGGCAATGGGCAGAGGACAGATGAAGCTGCAGCCCCAAGCTTTTAAACAGGGCATGCCAAACTGGGCAGTGAACTCCGGGCCCTGATCTGAAACCAAATGGTCAGGCAGGCCAGGGAGACAGAAGACCATGTCCAGAAAGAGCTGTGCCATCTCCTTGGTGGACAGCAGACCTGAACAGGGGGCGAAGTAATCCATCTTAGTGAACATGTCCACCACGACCAAAATGGTAGTGGACCCTCGTGACAGCAGCAGATCTATAATAAACTCCAAAGAAACAAATTGCCAAGGATGAGACAGCATGGGAAGTGGCAGCAGCAGACCCGCTGGCTTTGCAGGAAAACCTTTTGATCTACAGCAAACAGGACAGGAGTCCACATAGCGCTGAACTTCGGACTGTAGTCGTGGCCACCAAAAGGCCTGGGACACCAAGCACAAAATCTTAAAGTGACCAAAATGGCCCGCCAGAGGACTGTCATGGCACAGCATGAGGATCCGACCCCGGAGAGGACCAGCAGGGACATAATAGCAGCCCTGGCAACACAAGAGCCCACATTCCACTGACCAAAAGGGAGGAGAGAGGTCAGGAACACTTGGGGAGCCCAAATATACCAAACACCAGGAAAACACAAGCCGGGCCAGGTCAAGGTCCAGTCCAAAGGTTCAGGAGGCAGACATCTGTCCGGAGAGTTTCAGAGAGCAGGAGACACAAAGGTTGTGAGGGCTTGCTAATAATTTGCTGCAAGCAAGCAGCAGCCACGCTGGCAGACTTAAATAGCCCCTGTGAGCAGGTGCTGCTCGTTATTGTTTCCTCAGCCTAGTCCAAGCAGCCTCTCTCTCAGCAGCCCATTTCAGCGTTCTATGTGATTGAGGACTGATGGGCACAACTGGCTGCAACTCCTCTGCATCACTGCTGGTTCCCTCTCCGTCATGAGCTTGCTGGGGCAACTCAGTCTCTGTTTGACCTTCCAGTGCAGGGGATGTTTGCAGGTTGACTTGGTCACTCCCTGGCTCAGCCCCCTGCACAATCAGTTGTTCCTCAATCACAGCATCATCATCTATCACAAAATCAGACTTCCAGACCTTTCCTTAGCATTTATCTCTTCCCTTTCAGCATCTTCCACTTTTCACAAAGGCAATGATATAATAAAATAAGAGTTCCTTAAATAATTATTTATTTGACAAGTTTTTTAAATGAATAAACACTGCTGTATAATAATATGATTAAAGTTACTAGTTCAATAATCAGTCAAGCCACATTAGAAAAATTATACAACACATTTCTTTTATTAAATTAAGCATCCCTACTGTTATTGTGAACATAAATTGTTGCCTGGTGCAAGTCAGATTTGCTTGGATTAGCTAAAATACAGCTGCAGTTATACTCTGAATGTTGCAAAATATGTCTTCTACCTTGGTATGATGCACAGCTGTACTGTATACTGTTCAGGAGGAACCTTAAGTCAGCATTTCCAGCAACCCTATTCTCCAGTATCTTATCTCCTGCAGCACTCTGGCCTATCAGCAAACTAGGTAGATGAGGTTCTGTGGATCAAAGGCACCTTGCAAGCAGCAGTTCCATCCTGAATATAGTCAGTTCCTCCACAAGCAATTTGGAACACTACGCTTTACAAAAATGTTATATTCAAGTTGGTTCCTCAATCTAAGCAATTTATCTCCCCAAACTGTTGCTGAATCTCATTCATACATGCATACATACACATACTCCCTTGCTTTGCCTTGCCTTCCTTTATCTACTTGATTTCCAGCCATACCCACACATACCTATACATGCATAATACTCTTTGACTTGCTCATCTGCCTCTGGCCCTTTGAATCATTCCTTGTACGCATCAAAATTGGATCCCTGGTTGCAAACTGCCTCAGAGCTTGTCCAAGGGCTGTGAGATACTCAGGTACAACTCTGTCCAAAGTTCTACCCGTGGCAATCGTTTGTAAGCAAAACAGCTCAAGCAGATCATCTTGGGATGCCCTCTTCCAGAAGCAAATTTTGAATAAAGTTAGAGAGGCAACTAACTACAAGGGAGAGAGTGTTCTCATTTGTGATTCCCTCTTAATGAAATGCCCCCCACTCATAAGGCTTGCCTGTCACCCATATTGTCATCCTCCACATCAAATAGCTTGAGATGCACTACTGCAGACTACATATGTACTAAATGAGAAAACGATGCCATCCGGGCAGGAAACTATGTAAATATACCATAGACCTACAATGTAAAGGCAATAAAAAGCATCTGATTCTATGATGGAGTTCTATCACATTTCAGTTTTCTCTCACTGTCCACTGAAAAAACGAAAAGCCACCACCAGGTTCCAGGTTTTCTGAAGTGGGGGTTGGATTCAGTGGCATGTGCATGTTATGGGATAAAGAACACAAGAAAACACACATTCACTTCTACACAGCAGCAACCATCTACCTTCCAAAGAGAAGGGACATGGAACAGGGTCTCGGCCGTTCTCAGTATACATGGCCAGCATCATACAAAATATGGTCCCCCAGATCTGGCTATTTAGGACTTACAGACCAAAAGCAGAATTTTGTATTGTACCCCCAAATAAAACAGTGAAGCCAGTGAAGTTCTTTCAACACCAGGGAAATACAATCAATATGACAGGTCCCCATCTATAATTGACAGTACTTTTCTAAATCAATGTTCATATGAGGACCCACATATAATGCATTGCTGTAAGAAGAAGCTTGGAGCTTTGTTTTAATTCTGTCTCCAAAAATAGCTAGAACATCATGGTATTTATATCAATCAATATCTTACAAACAAATTATTAGTTGCATCCATTAGGTAATAAGGTGAAAGTTCCAGTCAGTCAATATCTTTTTCCAACTAGAAATTTATAGAGAGGCAATTAGTTAGTAGACTGCATCCAGAATATGATTACCAAGTACATTATTGCAACTTTCCTAATCATTTCTTGGCAGTTGCCTGAATAGAGGTCAGACAGGGTGGCCTAGTAAAAGTTCTACTATTAATCCTTATGTGTAAATGTAGCCTAATATATTTTATCACAGAATGCATATGAAACTTTTTTTTAAGTTGAATGAGCTGTAGGTGGAGATCAACAGGTCAAGTACCAACACAAAATTTCTTCTTCATGTCACTATTACATGCCTTCAGTCTTAAATCCATTCCATATTGCTTCTCTTCTGCATTAATCTGTTTTTTATAATTCCCACAAAAATGCATTCAAACATGTATCTTGAACAGATGTTGCCACAAAATATACATTTTATGTATGTGTTTTCTCTAAAAGTGCACATATGTAAAGGTATTTTATTATAAAAGGCCCGTTTTAAATGCATTTGGGGGGACTACAAACTGAATCACAAAATTCAGAGAAGTGTGAAATTTGAAGAAGAACTCCAATTCACATATTAGTCAGGAAAGTGTGGATCAAGACTGTCCATATCGTAATTTGCACTTATCAAATTCCATAACCATCTTTAGTGACACCAAACTGATTCTTATCACATCATCTGCCTGTGAACCAGTCAACTACCTTTAACTTTATATTTGAAAAAAGTACAGCCTTTTCTGATGTGAGTCTGGAAAGAAATGAATGAGGGTGTGTGGGGATGAGCAACCTTAGCAAGCACTGGCAAGCTTGCATCAACAATCTGTTTCCACATCTTATGGAAGTCCATTCAGTCATGTGTGGGGCAGGGAAGACATTTGCCACTATGATGACGGTTCCACCTCATTCATGTACATTCCTTTCAAATTTATGTCTAGCAAGGGCTAGAATTTCATGATATTTCAAATGTTTCATATGTATTATCTGTAGAACTACAAATGAACTGGTTAGCCTTAAAGAATTTAGGAACAGTGTTCTGCAAAGCACCTTTAAAGACCACAAGAATACTGCAGGTTGCTTGAACCAAGAGATGAACAGGAATAAGTGGAAGAAAGACAGGAAGCTGACTCCTACTTACAATGCCAATATACTGTGAATTTACTGTGCATTAATAAAGTAGCCATGTAGTAATGGCTATTATTATGTTATCACTATTCCCACAGACCACTAAGCACAGAATCATTATAAACTGCAATGTCACTGTAGTTAATGCTGTCCTAGAAATATGAAGAAGATTACTTCTTAAATTTATGAAAGATTTAAATTACATATTCAGTGTTTTACGCAATACAGAAGGTATTCCACCAAGTGTGGTAGTTTTGGTTGATTGAAAAGAGCCATGTACTTTGCCATCATCTTTTCACCTTCCTCTTTAATTTCATGATGGGAGGATTCTGTATCTGCACGATTTCTTCCCTTTGTGAAAGCAACACACAAATGACAAAACGCCACATTAATTTGTCCTAAGGGCTGTGCAAGTTTTCACAGCCTTGTTATTCCCTTCACTGTTAGCATATGGCAAACACTGTTTACCTACAGCTGTTATTGGTTTCATATCTCTGTGGTACATTTTAATAGTTCAGGGAATGTAATTGCCTTGAAATATCTCCCAAGCTATGGTACTTAAGGAATATTAATGACAAACAGTTTTTAATTTAATCACCATCACTACAAGTATCTCAAATTTCTCAGAGGTTCTTGGACTAATGCATATCTGCAGCAGGAGACAGTAGCTAAAAGCAAGTTATGCATCATTCATTTCTCATCTAATAACACTGTAAGCCTACATATTTACATGGAAATAGTCCCACTGGGGCTTGCTCCCCAACAAGAATATTTAGGATGGTAGTCTGCAACCCCATATAAAGATCTTCCCAAACATGGTGCCTACCAGCAATTTAGAATCACTTGAACTACCCCTAACTTTGGACATCTGTGATTTACAGGAATTCTAGTTCAAACAGCCAGTTCCACATTGGAGAAGACTATAATGGCCTCTAGTCATGGCAATTATATATTACCTCTGCATCTGGAGGAGAAAATAAGCAAGAAGACACTTGTGTCTTCATGTCCTGCTTGTGAACTTCTTACAGACATGTGGGTGGCAACTTTGGTAAACAGTATGCTGAACTAGATAAGTCTTTGGCCTGATACAGAATGTTTATTTTTCCCCTGATATCTTAAGGCTGCTATTCACACTTTCATCCAACATCAGAGGTGGGAATGCAGCATACAGCAACCGAGGGTCATTGTCATACTGAGTTTACTTCCAGCCCCCCCCCCCCAGCTTGACTTCTACCCTTGAAAAGGAGAAGGAAATTCCCCAGCGTTCACTAATTTCGCATGCTGCCACCATCCACTGAATTCTGAATATACTTGTAACTGAACAGGACACTGGGACCCTGTCAGTGAATTGCCAGTCTCTATGCTTGAGGACCTTTCCTTTCCCTCCTCCTTCTGAGTGAGAGAAGTTCTATCTAAGCGTGTGCCGAAGAATGGCGTGGGAATGGAGAGGAAACAGAGGTTTTACAGAAAAGCATTAATTTTAAGGCATGCAAGTAAACAAGACAATAATACACATGAGAGGCTCCCCCCTCTCAGGTACGCTTGAGTTACAAGTAGTTACAAAACAGATACATTCTTAAGATCAGCCAACCTCCAAAATAATAAAAAGCCCTAACGCGACTAACTACCTTATTCTAGTTACTCACATTTGGGTTCACAGGCTTAGATGGTCTAGGAGAGGTATGAGACCAGGAGGTGAGGCCTAGGGCCTGCAGCCTACTGCTGGCACAGATCCCATCTCCAGGAGGTTCCTTGGTTGTCTCTTTTCCACATGGCCTCTCAAGGATTTTTATAACTTCTCCTTCAAAGCATCTCGAAGCATCTCGAAGATGCTCACCTCTCTTCCCTTGATTGGGCCGTTCTCCCCCTGTGACCTGTGAGGCTGACCCACAGTAAAAATGTAACCTAATCCCAACACCTCATTAACCCTTGGTTTACCTGAAGAGGGAAGCATCCCCCTTCAGCCAAGTCTAGATAATGGGAAGCCCCATTATCACAGTCATCACCACCCAAAAAAAAAAAAACTTTTGAAACAAAACCCACAATTTGTGGAAAATGCCCCCAAATGCCCCTCCAGTCCCCTACAAAGCTGGGGACAATTTCACCACACTGTGAGGTGGACCACTGGGGCTCAGGATAGGCTTTTTTCCTACCACAAAGTTGCCCAGACATTGGCCTTCCAGTCACTTTGCACCAGGTGTGGGGAATGCCTCAATCACCTAGACATTAGTGAAAAAGCTGGACTTTTTCAGGAGTGCAGACAGGAGAGGTGAATGCCCCCTAATGGCCACTTGGACCAATGATAAGCACTGGGAGGATACTTGTAGTCCTTTATTAGAACTGCCATTGCAAATAAACAATCTATTTGAATGTTGAAAAGGCAGCTGTGCATTTAACATAAAAACATCCAGAAAACACCTAGAGAACGTTAAGGCCTTCTCCAGAGGCCACAATGGATTTTGACAGAAGGCAGGTAAAAACAATGTCTTGATTAATACGATACTGAGAGACCAATTTGGACAGAAAAATAATATCTGATTATAATACAATCCTGTCATAGAGGAATGAGAGAAAAGGTTTATTACAGCAAAGGACTGTTAACTCACTTGTCCTCCTCAGGGAAGTCAAGGGACATTCATCTATAGCAGCCGGTGGCTCAAATGGCTTGTGCCTTGTTTGAGAGATCATTGGAGAAAGAGACCAATGCAGTGTTGGAGGTAACACAGGCAGATACAGGTGTGCTGGATCCTTAAGAATTTTCTTCATGACAGGATTAGAAAACAAAGTAGATGAAGATGGAGTTGTCAATTGATGTGCTACAATTGCAGCCAGGTACACCTTCAAAGAGGAAAATAAGAGGCTCTGTTCTCAGAGATAACAGCAAAAAATACAAAACTGTGGGATGCCTCCACTGCAACTATAGTTTCCAATCTGTTGGCTGCAAATAAGCAAAAATGTTTAATTTTGTATTCATACAGTCATTTGGTTGATTCTTTTTGTGAGGATGACTACCCAGATGTCAAATGGTGTGAGATGATTGAGAGAGATCCTTCAAGCTATTAGCCTGAACATTTCTGGGTGATGAACTTGTCCCTCAGAATGAGACAAAAGGTCTGAACTTAAAGAAAGCATTATGTGCTAACCCTTGGAAAGATGGAGGAGAGGTGCAAATCACAGTCATAGACACCAGCACAGAGACACTAGGACCATGTCGGATCTGTCTCTGGGAAGCTTCACTATCACTTTCATCAGCAGAAGAAATAGTAGAAGTAATTCAGAAGGAAACCAGTCCATTTGCAGAGAAACACATCCCTTGGAGATCCTCCTCCTTTCTCTGCTCTGGAACAATAGCAGGCACACTTCCTCTTGGCAAGAGTCGCAAACTGATCTATGTAGGGTTTCCCACAAGTAGATGTCACTGGAAGAAATTCCTGGGACAAGAGAGACCATTTATGGCAGAGTACTGAGGTATAACTGAATAAGCGTACTAGCATATTGTCTCCCACAGTCAGACGAATGATTACAGGCTGTCTCTTGGCACACCACATCCAAAACTTGATGAAAAGGCCTAGAAGGAAGACAGAGTATATATCTCTTTGTTGATATAACAAATGATTGTTGTGTTGTCTGTAGGAACTTGAACAGACTTCCTAAGAAGCTTCCTCTTGAAGGTTTGAACGGCGTTGATTACAGCAAGAAGCTCCAGCACATTTATATAGAGCTGAGATCCCTGGTATGACCTACGTCCTGGACCATCGCATTTCTTTGGCGGGTTCCCCGGCCTAAGAGCAATGCATCTGTAACAATCATACAGAACAGATCTAGTAGCCTGAAGGGATCCCAGGCGGGAGGTTTGAAATCAGGCCACTTCCAATGGAATGATCATTCTCTTGTGTTCAAAGTCAAGTAGAGAATTGAAATGTTTGAGGAACCAATGTTGCAGCACTCAGAATTTGAGATGTAGTAGATATGTAACATCTGTAGTGGCCACCATTAAGCCCAGAAGCCTCTGGATTGTCAAAGCAGAAAGGCAAGGGTGTGGCAATACTGTGTATGCATTGTGTATGCAAGTCTCTGGCCTGAATACAAAAAGAATAACTCACTCTACACAGAAATCTATATTCTATAAAATCTATCGTTCTAGTAGGTTGTAATATACACTGTTTTGGATTGACATTGAGTCCTAAGTCCAGCTGAAGAGTTTATCATGCAGTAAATATCATGATAAAGTTTGTGCTGAGAAAACACCACCAACAGCCAGTCATCTAAATCTGCACACCTCAAGTTCTGAGAAATGAGAACACTACTGTCACACATTTGGTGCAGACTACTGGTGCTATAAAGAGACAAAAGGAAAAGGCTTGTATTAATAAAAATCTTTCTCTATGGAAAATCTGAAAAACTTCCAAGGCTGTGGTCTTATGCTGATGTAGAAGTAGGCCTCCTGTAAGTTGATGGAGGCCAATCAATCTCCTTTGTAAACACACCAATAGGTGGAATACTTGGGAACTTTATGGCATCACCTAGACAAACAATGGCTAATACCCCCCCCAAAAAAAATCAAAACAGTTCATCTCTATCCATGATGGATTTCATGCTAATGAGAGGGCCAGCTGCACACTGCTGAAATACCCCTACTCTAATTTTATATTTGCATATGGCTCACAGTTCAGAGTTGGACTAAAATCATGAGTGTGGTGAGGCTGGCCTGGCTCAAAAATAAACTGAATCAGATTGAGGAGAATCTCAGAACATGCAGCGACGTACATTCTACCAGGGCTGTTTTGGGAGGCCCCTAGGTTAAAAAAAAAAAACTAGAAAAAAAAACTGCCCCCAAATGTCCCCAAGATATATGAAGCCATTTTCACCACATTTTAATTCTGTTGGGCCAATTTAGGCCCAGAAGAACCCTTTTTCAAAGCAGGAATTAAGGAAAAAATTACTTCTCACTTCCTGAATCCCTCTATCATGGTTTACATTACACAACTTTACATATACTTGGGTCCCTATCACACTACACAGTTAAAGTGCTATTATTCCAACTTTAACTGCCCTGGCTGCACCTTGTGGAATTCTGGGCTTTGTAGTTTGGTGAGGTACTGGTGCTCTCTGGCTGAGAATTCTAAACACCTCTCCCTAAACTGCAAATCCCATGATTCCCTGCAATATTGCCATGGCAGTTAAAATGGAATAATAGCGCTATAGGTAGTGTGGTAAGGCCCTTGGTTCCATAGCAGAGGGGCTAAGAAACCCTGTTAGTGAATTGAGGACATAGGCAACAGGACACTGGCAAGAATGTCTGGATGCACATCAGGCTCTATCAGTGCACATTAGCACTCTCTGGCTGGCATCCTGACGGACAACAGGACTTATGCTCATTGGTCCTGATGTGCATCAGTCACTTTGCCAACTCACCTACTTAGTCTTAATAGGAGCCCTTACTGGATACAGATGTTATGGAATTGCCCAATTCTAATTTCCACCAACACAAGACCATTTATGAAGATGCAAGTCTCCAACAGAATTGTGGCTGCTGTTGTTATAAATGTCTCTCCTGGGCCTAACAGCCCTAGAGGTATAAAAAAGCCACCCCCACCTCCAACAGATGGCATTTGGGGCAAAAATTATTCTTTGCAGGGAGGTGCAGGGAGGGAGTACTACCCTCCAAAATTTCCTGGCATGCTAATGAGCCCTTTAGCCTTCAACATTTGCCTTGTTGTGGTTAACTGCCATCAAGTCAACTTCCACTTATGGTGACCCTATGAATGAAATACCTGCAGTCACCCTATCCTCAGCCGCCCTACTCAGGTCTTGTAAATTCAGTGAAAAGTCTTCCTTGATTGAGTCTATCCATCTGTAATGCAGTCTTCCTATTTTCCTATTGCCTTCCACCTTACCAAGCATTATTGTCTTTTCTAGTGAGTCCGATCTTTTCATGTACGACAGCCTTAGTTTAGTCATCTTGGCTTCTAGGGAGATTTGAGGCTTGATTTGCTTTAGGACCCATTCACTTGTCTTTTTAGCAGTCCAGGGTATCCATAGAACTTCTCTCCAGCACCACATTTCAAAGAAGCTGATTTTCTTCCCATCAGCTTTCTTCACTGTCCAGCTTTCACAACCATACATAGCAATTGGAAAAACAATGGTATGAACATTCCTAACTTGGCTTTTCTGTTGGAATGAGACTCCAGGAGACTAAGGATCAAATCCCCAGTTGGCCATGGAAAGCCACTGAGTGATCTTGGGCAAGTTACACATTCTCACCCTCAGAAAAAGACAATGATAACCCCCCTCTGAACAGATCTTTCCAAGAAAACTCCATGACAGGTTTTCCATATGGTCACCACAAGTCAAAACTGACTTGAAGGCACACAACAACAAAGTGTGACTAGGCAACAAAGTGTGATTAGGCAACCTCTATTTTTGTTACAGCACTATTCAACAGGAAATACATGATCAGCACATTAACATAATCACAGAGTCTTCTCTAACCACAAGCTCATACTGGCAAATATCCTCCAAAACAGCATACACCTCCAGAAATTACAGCAATTACACTACTTTGAAGTAAACAAAGATTCAGCCAAAGGGAAATAACGTGGACCTCATATTCTCTTTGGTATAGTCATCACTATTTCAAACAACCAAGACATTTAAAGATGTACTCTTGTTCACACCAAGACCCAGTGGCAGATCATGGCCCCATATCTGCCACTGTATGTGCCTCCATTGCTGCCATAGCAGCCACAGCCATCATTTCCATTGCCACATATGTGTACCTCCTCAACTGCTAATTCAAAATACTTAAGGAGCTAAGGGGTTCACCTTTATGTCTTTAAAGATGTGGAAATTTCATAGCCTTGATTTTCCCAGGCTTGTGTGAATCCTACCTGCAATTTCTTTCCATCCTTGTTTTATACTAGTTATAAGTTTATTTTCTTTGTGCACTGAAATTTGCAGAATCTTAATACATTTTTCAAGTTCACATGTTTATTTGTGCAATTTATCTAATTTATGCAACTTTTCCCTATCGGTTAAAGCATGCTTCTGCATTTTTTTTTCAGAAAGAGGCACATTTTAAGCTGCTTGCATTTTAAAATGTGTGCACTGTGTGTACCTAATTATTAGACACACTCTGTGAGCCTCACACACGTTTGAAGCAAGATGCACATGTTCTCATACCTATTATTGGGAGGTTTGAAGACTTATTTTTGAGATTGTTGAATTCAGTTAAATTTGTTTCCTACCCTAGATGCAGTTAGTTTACAAAGTCCTCAAATATGTGGATTCAGGTTACTTCAGAGGCCATTCCTCGTCACCCACCCACCTGCCATAGCAACCCACCTGCACTGTGAGACCAGCATCAGAGGCTCTAACCGTGTAGTCACCTTTAGGATCAATTACATAAATAGACAAAGGGACAGGATTTTGTGGGAACTGCCTCTTTTTGTGGAATGCTGTTCCAATCAATGTCTACCAGGCCTCAATGTTACAGACCATAAAGCAAACCCAAGAGACTCCAATTGGAGAAAGGATTCTTTTGGAGCCACTGTGTAAATCCTGCAGTACAGTTTTAATTATTATATATCATGACATTCCAAACAAGGATGGTTGTTTTAGAGAAGCTAGCTTAAAAGGAATTGTTTTCCCTTAAATAAACAGTCAGCCTTCCACATTTGAAGGTTTCACGTTTGCTGATTTCATTATTCACAGATTATTTGCTGTAACCGCTCCTGCCTCCCTATGTCATTTTTAATAGGGATTGAAGCCTTGTGAGATTGAGCAACTGTGAATGAGGCTTGTAAGTCCCTATTAAAAATGGTGTTAGGCAGCAGTGGAGGTGGCAGTAAGCCCTACCAGCCCCCTGCTTCTGCCTTGTGAAAGAACCCTGATGCCTCAGGGGTATCTATGGTGGGCTGAATATGGTGATTGTACTTTTTTGTGTGTTAAATATTGTTTGGGAGGGCCTAAAGTTTTTCCACTTTCACAGGGGTCCTGTGCCCGTAACCCTAGCGAATGTGGAGGGATGACTGTAATGCAAACCCAATAATTAATTACACATTTTAATAATAATATTTGTAGAAAAAACTTCCACTCAATTTAGACACAACAAAGAAAGTTTAGCTGTAATCAAGGAGGGAATCATACATTATACTCTGCTTTGAACTTCTTCAGTTTACAGGTGACAGGATTTGAAATATAGGGAGAAATGCAATGCTTGTCCAGTAGAAATTATATAGTTAACTATCAGCACTAGTGACAACCTTGGCCACTCTCACAAGGCACTGATGTTCAAGAACTGTGTCCATTCTGCTCTGTTGAGACTCCTCCAGGAACAAGACTTTCTAAAGTACTCATGGCCATTAAAGAACAAGTAAAAATATTGGATGTTACATTGAGCAAGCTGTTTTGATACTTAGGTTGTTATGGGTTTTCGAGGATTTGAGGACGTGTTCTATTAGTATTTTCTCCCGACGTTTCACCTGCATCTGTGGCTGGCATTTTCAGAGGATCTGGTGGCATGGAAGTGAGACAGAGTATATATACTTGTGTAGTCCCCAGGTGAGAGGAAGCAATTTGCATATGTTACAATTGGCCTGTGTGATGGCCTATTGTTAAATGGGATATCCCTCAGGGTTGTATTGTTAGTCAGGGGATATGCATAACAGTGCATTAAGTACATTAGCCATCTATTGTATTGTTTCTTGTAGAGGGACCTCCAGAGTCTGGGTGGTGTTCACTGGCATATTTTGAGTCTTGATTTTAGTGTTCTTCAGTACTGGTAGCCAAATTTTGTTTACTTTCCGAGTTTCATCTTTCCTGTTGAAATTGCCCATGTGTTTATGGATTTCAATGGCCTCTCTGTGTAGTCTGACATAGTAGTTATCAGAACGGTCCAGAATTTCTGTGCTTTCAAAAAGCATTCTGTGTCCAGGTTGGTTTACAATATGTTCTGCTACTGCTGATTTTTCTGGCTGGATCAGTCTGCAGTGTCTTTCATGTTCTTTAATTCGTGTTTGGATGTTGCATTTCGTAGTCCCTATGTAGACCTGCCCACAACTGCAAGGTATGTGATAAACTCCAGCAGAAGTTAGAGGATCCCTCTTGTCCTTTGCTGAACATAGCATTTGTTGAATTTTCTTGGTCGATCTGTAGATTGTTTGGAGGTTATGTTTCTTCATCAATTTCCCTATATGGTCAGTGACCCCTTTGATGTATGGTAAAAACACATTCCCTTTGGTTGGCTGCTCATCTTTACTTCTGTGGTTTTTTCCGGGTCTTGAGGCTCTTCTGAGTAACCTTTGGCCTGTAGAGCCCAGTTTAGATGATTCAGTTCATCTTTAAGGAGGTGGGGTTTACAGATTCTTTTTTGTACGATCTACCAGAGTTTTTATTGTGTTCCTGTTTTGATACTGTTTGATGGTAATAATTTGAATTTAAATGTCTTCTTTTGGATAATATTTTATTATGGGCCAATGTGGCATAGTGGTTTGAACACTGGACTATGGCTCTGGAGACCAGAGTTCAAATTCCTGTACAGCCGTAGAAACCCACTGGGTGACCACTGGCAAGTCACACTCTCTCAGCCTCAGAGGAAGGCAATGGCAAACCCTTTTTGAACAAATTTTGCCAAAGAAACTCCACAATAGGTTGCCCTAGAGTTGACATAAGTCAGCATACAACAAGAATAATAGCCAGCAAAACAAAAGCATGCTTACTATAAGCTGATAAATAAAACCTTGCTGAGAATCTACAATTCAGTAAGGAAACATATTTCAAATCACTCCCATGGTTTTACCCCATTTTCGACAAGAGAAAGAGGACTAAAGTGAATTTGGAGTAGTCTTCTTACTATAAGAGTGGAGGGCACTGTATAATGATTATGAAATTGAAAACTATCAGAGGCTCACTAGTAACCACTCCATGGAAGGAAAAGCAATGTATTTCTCATACTGTTGATAGCAAACCCTCCTAGTGTCTCCTAGCTATTATAACAAGGGGTTATGACATGCTGTGTTCCTCTCAAATGAATGTACCAGAAGGAAAAGCATGAATTTTTGTGCTGGTCTCCTTCATAAAAAGGCAGGAAACCTACTGCCACCCAATATTAAAAGCAGAACACTACAGATCAGAAGACTAAAGCTCACGCTATTGCACTCTCAATGCAATTCTACGCATCTCTTCTCAGAGGAAAGTTTGTCAGTATTCAGTGGGTCTCATTCCCTCAGTGACAAATACCAGAGTAAATGAAAGAACCTGACACTTACTCCTGCGTGTGCTTTTTGTTGTTGTTGTTTGTTAATATCTGCACATTGGAAGGTTTGTTCCTCCTGTGAATGTGTGTGAATTTTTTAAAGCAATCTGTGATCTTCCCATCCAGTCTTTGGGGTGGGGTGGGGTGGGACAAGCCTTGCCCTCCACATTTTCTGGATTTCAGTACCCAGAAGCTTTAACCAATATGGCAAATGGCAAGAGATCATGGGAGCTGTAATCCAGAACATCTAGAGAGCCAACATTTCCCCATGTTCATGCCTTGAAAACCCTCAGCCATTCAAATTCTTTAATGGATGATGTCATGTGCTGTGTACGACAGTGTGTTATACCAGCCTTTCCAAACTTATTGTTCAATAAAAGCACACAATGAGAATGTCTTTGGTTCAAAAGGTAGGAGAGAAACCAGTTTCTGCCATGATTTCTTGTTTAGTTCTTACAAGGGAGATAACAGAAACAGCACAGCATGAGTGGTATTCTGTGTGTCAACTACCTTGGAAAACTGGACCATGAACTGGAGCAGGAGGTATAATGAAGTCCACATCCAATGACAGCCATGTATAATATAGGCTCCACATAAAGTCTAAGATCTTCTGGGTGGGGGAGAACAGAGTTCTGCTTTAGCACTGGGAGACAAATCAGTGTAGAAGACAGCAGAATGATAATTCAGACTGATAGTTGCCGTCTGAAGACTTAACTTTATGCTGTTGGCAAAGCTAAAGAGATGGAACTGACATAATGACAGTTCCAGAAGAAGAAGAAGTTGTAGGTATGGATTTCATCATGAGAGAGAGGAGGTTCATAGGGCTAGATAGGTTATAGCAGTGGTAAGTGTAGTTGTGCTAACAGAAGTGGCTGCAAGAGGAAGAGAAGCTAGAGGCATTGGTGTGGTGGAAGACTAAGGTTATGGGGTTGCTGGGCAAATTGAGGTGATCGAGGTAGTACATGGAGGCAGACACGCCATGTAATGGATCTGTGGCAGCAAAACACAGGCCCAGTGCAGTGATCTCAAACAACAATGGTACCATTCCTGGTGCCACTATGGAGAATGAAAGTAACAGTGCCGAAGTAATGGTATCATCCCGATATAAAGGTGAATAAGAGAGGTACAATAGTAGATGATCATGCCAATGGTAATCACTGATACTGATCATAGTAAGACATCTAAATGTGATTATCCATGTTGATGCTAATGTCTTCAGTAGAAATGGGAGCTAGTACATGATTGTCTGTGATAGTATGAAGATCTGTCATGGACCAAGGAATGACAGCAGTACCAAGGAGACCTGGATTTTGAAACCAAGTGGAATGATGGTGAGTGAGGACAATCCATAGTTGCACAAGTAGGTAAGACCAAAGCAATATACTGCAGCTACAGATGTTGAAGAATTAAAGTTGTTGGTACAAATAGTTGGGTGGTACCTGAAGCCTCATAAGGTATTGAGCTCAATAGCACTGGATTGCCAGCATCTGCTGTCACTGGCCACAAAATCAAAGAGGAGGTCATAGTAACTCCAAGTGTTGAAGTTGAGAGTTCATAACTGTCAGCATGATCTTCAAACTCAAGTAAACCTTTAGATGTAGGCCTGTGCTTGTTCTCATTCTAGAGTTCTTTTTCTTATTTCTTTTCAATGTCAGCAGTGATATAGAGAGGGAGAGCATTTGCTTATGGATGGAGTGTGTTTAAAGGACATCACTCCCCTGACTGGAGTAAGTGGCAGTTTAAGAGCTGCACACAGCGCTACCTAAATCAAAGGGGCCAGCAGATCAAAACAGATGGGACTGAAGGAGCAGAAGTTGGTGCCAAGTCAACCGCAGACAGCAATGTTGATGGTATCGAAGTCATAGATGGGGCTGAAGTTGATCTAGCAAAAGGAGAAGCAGATGATTCAAGGCATGGAGGGCTTCTTATCTGCAGATGCTTGTTTCATTGACAGCTTGATGAGCAAAGTAGAAGTACAATACAGCAATTTGTGAGAAGCTGCATACAACTCCACTTTCAAAGTCTTCCTAGCAATGAAGTTTAAAGTGAAACTCTTATTATAGAGAGCTTGGGCAATGAAGCCTCAACAAATCAAACACTGCTGGACAATATGGCCCTCTCTGAAGCAAAATGAATATTTGGAGTGACCATCAGACAAAGTGGCATTTCTCCCACGAGAAACACAGGATTTCAACAGAAGTGTAAGGTAAGGGTATGGAGGTCTGAAGCCCTGAGGAGAAAGGGAAATATAACTTGTTTTGTTTTTTCAGATACCAAGACAGAATAAAACAGAAAGGCAAGTAGAAGGAGAAAGAAAAAGAATGGAAAGACAGTACAACAATGAGGAGGAGACTTCTCAACAAAGTACAGACCAGAAAATATTGGTCCTGCAGTCAATCAAAGCAGAAAAGTTTTCATTTCTGAAAGGGTAGCTTTGGCAGGCGAGGACATGCACAATTAGAGGAGGAAATGATGTTCCTGCCAAAAAATTATTCAGCTCCAGAATATTCCAAACAGGGTGTCCACACAGGCACAGTACCCATTTGCATGAGACATAGAGACTACAATGAAGAAATGTTGTTTAGTGCAGAGAAAAAATGTGTATTTCACACAGAATAATTCCCAAACTGTGCAAAGTTTGTCCTGTCTAGGATTCTCCTCTTCATGATTTCCCAAAACTCAAGAAATCTGGGGCACGGGGTATCATTTTTTTAAATATTTTTAAGTATTCTCTCCATTCCTACTTTAGAGCGGCATGAAAGAAATCTGAAGGAAGGGAAATAAAGGAGGTATGGTTTCAAATCAATATAACAGAGCCAGGAAAGAGCAAGGAAACGTTCAACATATCTCAGAAGCAGCAGCAGATATCCTCATGGTCATTGAGGGAGAAGAGGGAATCCAGTGACCCCAGAACAGGGTGGATAGGCAAGGAAACTATTGCAAACAGGAGAGGCCTCATAATGTCTCAAGCAGCTACAGACTCATGAAACCAGGGAGTTCTCTCAAGCACAACAACCCAATTATTTTGTGGTTGTTTAGAGATAGGAATGTTCCATATGTCACCAAGAATTACTAAAACATCAAGGGCTAGTTATGTTTTGTAATGTATCTGAAGCACTGCCAATAGATTTTATGTGTTAACTGCTGCACAGGAAGAAATTGCACAGCACTTTCTAACTAGTACGTATCCTTAAAAATAGATAGGACTGTCTTACTCTTCCTCCCACTGAAAGAAAAAACGTTAACTCATTAAGACACATGGAAAATAAAACTGTCAGGAGAACTAAATACATTTATAAAGAAATCTAAAATATTAAAAATGGATAAAGTCCTTATTTATGTGCGGTAGCTTCCACTATTGTATTACTTCTTTAATGTATGAAAATAAGCTTGTGTTGTTTTCAAATTTAAGAAAAACGCAGACATTATACAAGAAAATCCATCCATACCTCTGAAATTATTGGAATAGAAATATGCAACCTACAAAATACTGTGATAGAGGCAGCTGGGGTTTTTTGGAAGAGTGAAAGCCTGAAACAAGAAGCAACATTTTCTTCTAGCACTATGTTCTTCTCTCTTTTTCCCCTTATTCAGATCAAAGAGCACCAGAAGCATATTGCTGCTCATCTTATTCTCTATTTTCAGTTTGTCCCTGAAGGTATTATCTAATGTAATGTTGAACTTGCTGGCTTTCGGGATCAAAACATTCTCATAACCCTAGATCCCTAAAGGTTTCTGTGATCATCCAAGCAAAATCTGCAACAAATCTGGCAAATTGAAAAACAGTTGATTTATTGAGGCTTTAGAAGAAGTAGCTCTAAATGCATTATGTACTACCCATACCTGTAGAAAGCATACAGTCAAATAAGAAAGAAAAAGCAAAACAGAACCCTCAAGTATTCATTTAGCTTTAGGAATAGCTGTAGGAGCTGCTCACAATCAATTCATTCTACTCCCTGCCACTCATCTAAACTTTAGATATTTTAAAAAGAGCTTTCCAAGTCAAGTATTATTTTTATTTTGTTTTCAGTCATCCACTCAGAGGTCTTCAGTGTTCATGAAAAGCTTCTCCTGAAGTCTATGAACAGTTTTATCAATATACAGTGCAAATCTTACTGGTTTATTTTGGAAATAATCCTCATTTCGCCTCACACCACAAATTCACAGAGGAGAGTTATGTCCTCTTGGGACTGGCGAGGGAGCTTCACATGATAAAGTTCCATAGCAAAACCCATTGTTGGTGACTCCCTCCTGTTCATGGGGAGGAACATATCAAATGACAGAGGCAAGGAATCACAAACTAAGGTACCATGCTTTTTCCAGTTGACTCACAGTTGACTTTCTTGTTAGAAAAATATAACTCTTGAGTTTGAAACAACCTGGGCAAAAACACGGTAAAATTGCCCCTATACCCTGCCAGAGACCATGGGACATTTGATATTAAAAAAAAAACCTTATATCAAAAAATTCACAAAATAAATATGTGGGATGCTGGAGGGGTAGGAGGCTTCAAAAATTGTCCCAGGGCCCACATGCAGCCTTTGGGCCACAACTTTCCCCATGCCTGGTCTAAAGAGAGGCACTGGATACTAGCAAATTGTGAGCACAATTCTGGTTTCCACTTTCTTTGATATCAATCTGTTACAAAGACTGATTTTTAACTTTTATAATTTTTCTAGATTCCCCTTACACCTCCACTATTAAGGAAAACTGGGGGAGGCAGGGAGGGTGACATATTGCATACACAAAATTACAATCACCTGATATCAAGATCACCCAATATTGGCAGCTCATGAAGAAATACATACAATTTGGCACAGCTTTCTTGAATTATATGTGGTATAAAGCCTTAAGCTTACGACAATTGGAATATACCACCCAGTATAACTCCGGTTTACTGCTTTATTTATCTATTGTTCTCTTTCTTTCTTACTGAACTGTAGTAAGCAAACTGTGTTAAGGAAAATGATACAACTTTGAAATACAAGGCTGGGGTGTGACAGGTGAGTGAGAGACAAGGCACTTAGTAACTTGTATCTGAAAACTGAATAAATTGCCAATTAAAAAAGTACAAACTGAGCATATACATTGCACAGAGGCCTGCAAATGGACAACTGATGTAGATATCACAGAAAATGGACGAATGTAAGCTGAGGAAGCAGAAGCCCCAGATAAGGACAGGTGCTATGCCGGCACCCTTATGCACACTTTTACCTAAAGGCAGAAGTAGCCATGCTGGCCATAAGAAAAAATCTAAACTCCATATTAGCATATTTCCTTTACTGGGCCAATCAAAGGGCAAAAGAATGTGTACAAGCTTTTGAGATTTCCAGCTATCTTGATTAGGCTAGATGCCACAAAAAGCAAGTGGTGAAGAGAAATAATTTGATGTTAAAGTCTGGATAGCGTTTCAAGATGGAATAAAAGAAGAAAGGATCTGTAGATTTTACCTACTTTGCTGAATGTCTGAACAGGGTGCTCAGTTTTGCCCTATGGCTGGTACTTGTATATGAGCTTGCTCTGTTATTTTTAGCATTGCATTCCTTGTCAGAATGAGGAGAAACTCTGCTAACTCAACAAACAGAGTAATTTTCTTCTCTTTGTTTCCTCCCCCAGGCACCTTTCAGCAGAAATCTTTCAACCAATATTCTCAGTTCTTCCTCTTTTTTCCATTAAATAATTTGCTTCAGATACTATCTTTTCTTCCTGCAACAACAGTTCTAAATTTCAGGTCTGGTTTCTTATTTCAAGCCATTTTGTATCTTATTTCTAAATGTTCAGTTGTTTGAAGCATAACTGGAGTACTCAGCAGATACTATCTAGAGAACTCACAAGCCTGCACATTTTTGTAGCATTTTGCTTGGTCCTAATAAATGTATTGACTGTGAATGTCAGTTCATTTTTTTCTTTCTCCCTCCCTCTCATGGATCAGCACAGCTATCTTTTGTTTTTTCTTAACTGCCATTCTGTGATTCTTTATCTTCTAAACCAGTAAACTACAAAGGAAGTCATTTTACAGTTAATTTGTTGAGCACATTGGTGCCGATGTAGAAAATAGATGTGCTGTTTCTACTGAAGACACCAAAGAAATTAGGTTGTGCTTTAAGATCAATTACAGATACAGTCACTGGTATAAAGCACTGGGAAATGTGTCATCCTGCCATTTAGACTTTCCTAGACTTTCTAGACTTATTTTTCCTTCCTGTTTTCCTCTCTCTAATTTGGATACCTATTGATTTCAGTCTATTGCATATCTAACATATTTCTTGTGGTATGTTTAGGGTATGGCTATACAGTTTTTTTAGCTGTCTTCCTCATATATGTTTATGTATACATATTTTTCTATGAACACACACATCCACAACAATTTTACCTTTCTCTATCTTGCATTACTCTTCATGGAATATTTTTAAGATTAGGATAAAACTCACTTGGGACTGAAATATTGTTTTTGCTATCAGAGATAAATCAACAAATTACCAGATTTTCTTGCTTCCAACTTTGTCCTCTTCAACACATAACAAAAACTGTCAAACAGGAATTACTATGTGTGTTTACATAAAGAAAAGATACTTATAGAGAGCCACTACAGGTATGGAGGAAAGAATGTGTAAAAGAATATTCTCTGATTGATTTGAGAATTTTGGTGAATTCTTCCAAAATGAACTGTAATGTAATTATCAGATGTCTGAACTGGCCAAATGTAAGAATTACAACTATTTTCAGCATGACAAGGAACATACTGTACATATATCTTACATATGCATGTCATATGTACAGATGAAGCACATCACAAAAAACCTGGTGGCAATCCTAATTCAGTATTGATTTCATTGAATATACAGGGACCAGACTTTAAAGCAATAAGTAGTCAGTATCATAGGCCTGAATGGATATATCTGTCAGTTTCCATTTCCCTCTTGTATATTTAAAAAAAAAAACTCCCAATCCCATTGCAAATCTGAAGAAGTCTGTGAATTTTGGATAATTTTTATAAATATTCTTATAAACATGAACTGAAATGAATTTTCATCCATTCTTATCCATTATCTACTCAAAATATCTACTCAAAAGAAAGTTCCACTGATTTCAAAGATTCTTATGCTAACCATGCCAATATATGGTTAAACCTTATGTGCCATTCTTAATATGACATTGTTTTCTCTTCAAACCTAGCAATCAGCCCTCTAATTTCAAATTGCAGAGGCTGGGAATCTAATGATTATAACTCTGAAAGATACAGTCAGAATCACTCACACTCTGTAAAGTCAGGACTCTTGATATTGCTCATAAATGTCAAAAATTATTTGATAGTTCAAAGAAAAAAGTTTAGTTAGGATATATTATCATCATCATCATCATCATCATCATCATCATCATCTTTATTTCTACCCTGCTTTTCTCCCCAAGGGGACTTAAAGCAGCTTACAATTTAAAAGAAGCACAGTTAAAACTGGTATACAAAAGTTAAAACACACATTAAACAACAATAATGATTAAAAAAATGTTAAAATCCATATTAAAAACAGCATACAAATAGCAATTAAAGACAAGTTGCTTCACTACGTTGCAATAATCTTTATGGGATATATTTCTCCATTCACACACTTATTCCTATTTCAGTTTAAAATTTAAGCTTTTACCAGTCAGCTGAATTTTCCTTTTATCTTTTTTTCATAGTGTGCACACACATACAGTACATTGAAACAGATTATCTTGCTCCACCTGCCAGTCTCCTTCATTTGTAAAATAGAAAATGAAGAAAAATGTGTTAAGTTTTGCTTCCCATACTTCCTTCAGTAGGAAGCATTGCTCTACAACACGTGTGTCAAACACAAGGCCCCGCGAGGTGAATCCGGCCTGCCAGACCATTTCATTTGGCCCTCACACCTCTCCTGCAACTGCGGCACTCACCCCACCTGACGAGCCTGATTCCCCACATTGCAGGCCCCCAGCTACCAGTATTCTGAAGAGGGGCCCAACAGCCAGCACTCATGATCTACTTCTACTTCCGACTGCTCCTCTGTCCAAGTCTCACTGCCAGAGTGTTGCCACGGGTTACCATGGCAATGCTCCAAACGGCTCGATTGCAAGTGCTGGCTGCTGGGCCCCTCTTCAGAATACTGGCAGCCAGGGCCCGCAATGTGGGGATCAGGCTCACTAGGTACAGAGAGGGGCAGGGGTGCAGAAAAGGCCACAGGGGAGGGGAGGAACAGAAAGGAACACAGGGGAACACAGCAGATAGAGGCACAGAGAGAGTCTCAACCAGGACCAAAGAGTTAAACAAAGTTAATGTAATAAACAGTGCTTGGTAATATTTGTCTGATGATTTAAAAAAAAACTTTCTGTTTTCAAAACTCATTTTTCAATAAATTGTACAATAGCTATACACTTGAACATCTGCTTGCCATTATTTTACCTAGACTTCTAGTTTCAGAGCTAGTTATTACTAAAACCAGTAATAATCGAATGCAGAGGCAATTATTTAATATAATAAAGGAGTGGATACATTTAGTCTTACGGATACAATCAGCCCTTTGAGGGTAACCACAATGCTGATGCGGCCCTAGATGAAACTGAGTTTGATACCCCTGCTCTACAACAACAGGTAAGGAAAAAAACAGCCATATGATAGACATGCTCATCTTTGGCTGTACAGGTTTTTTTGTTTTCTGTATAAAAACTTAGGCCATTTCCACACAGGGTGAGGGAACTGCCCCATGACGCTACTCACCAGACTTTTGGGCTCCCTGGTCCGGTCCACGCTGCTCCAGAGCAGTGCATGGCCACCACTCCGCACTGCTCTGGGGACGAAAATGGCGGCTTCCAGTTGGTCGAGGCTCTCGACCAACCGCTGAAGCTCGCCAGCCTAAAGCCTGCCCCCGGCAGATCACAGGCTTGCACCAATGCAAGCTTGCGAATCTGCATAAGGGAGCAGGCTCGCACTGGCACGCTCCGTGCTTTTGAAAAACCTCAAGAAACAAGTTTTTCAAAAGCACACTGGATGACCACTTGGGGTCATTCCGGAGCGGGCTGGGGTGCAGATCTACATTAAGTAGGTCCATCCCAGTCCGCTCGCAGATGCAGACATTCTCTCTGGAGGACGCTCTGCACCTTTTTAAAAACCCCGTGTGGAAATGGCCTTAGTAACAAACAATTTTACAATTGGCTATATGGGCTACCTTTAGAAATTAAAATGAATAAACAGTGTGAAGATGTCCAGGTTTCAGTATTCTAGATACTAAGAAATACTCAAGAAACATACTCTGTCCTAGGAGAACTAGGAACTGAGCTGTTGTTGTTGTACAAACTTTCCTCAGCCAATACACTTAACATAAATAAATATACTTAAGATGAGAAGGGCTGGTTTTCCTCTGGGTTGAGATGGAATTCACTCCCACAGGTTCTTATACACAGAGGTAGAGATAACTGTCTTCAAGTGTCCTCATCTTTTATATCAACACAGTACAAACATCGCCATGGAAGCAACTCAATGACATGATCAGTTTAGTGCTTGTGACACCACAGTACTGGGATGCCAAATGGTTACACTGTTGGGAAAGGGCTTTACGCTTTCTGCTCTAAGAAATAAAGGAGAAGGATGAATCGAATTAGCCCACAAAAGTGTTAGATAAATTGTTAGATATTTGTATTATTTGTGCTTTTAAATTGATATCATGCATTTTAACTGATGTTATATGTGATATGTTAATCTGTTGCTGTTCCCTGCCTCAATCCATGGAGAGAGGGGGGTAACAAATTAGTAGTAGTAGTGCTGTTATTATTACTATTAAATATTGTCAGTCATTTTTCAGTATCTAAAAAGAGAAGAGGATACTGACAACAGATATATTCCCAAAGAGATGGAGTAAGCAACGAGAGGCATGCATAATTTTTTCTAAAACAAAGCGCACTATTTCTAGCGCTTATTTTCTAAAAACATGTCCCCAGATTTTGCAAGTTATATGTCCTAACCTGTGGCAAAGCTTTCCTTTTCTAAACTTCTTAAATATATATTGGGCACTTACAAGTTGTATATCAGTCTTTGCCATTGATTTGAGACTAAGCTAATTCTACATGTGACATAAAGATTTTTTTAATCAGTTTCACTTTCAGAATTTCTTACCTACTTCTCATAAATTTGGCCTGATGTTGAAAAATAAAAATGAACAGACAAAACAGTAACAATGGCATTGTAACTAGTGATGATTCTTTTTAACAATTTTCTCTTCCAACATCCACCAAGTTATAAATACAGTCCTCCCTCCACATTCATGGGTTTGACTTTCATGAATTTGATTATTCATAAGGCACCTGTGCCTCCCCCGACCTTCCTCTCCTCCCCCCAATCCCCTTACCTTTTGCCTTACTTGAGTTCTCAGCGCTGGGGCCAGAGGCAAGAGGATGAGAGGGGGAGCTCCAGAGGACAGAAGGAAAACACACACTGCCTTCCTCCCACCCATCTCCTTACTTTCAGTGTCAGTTCTCAGTGCTGGGGCCACAGGCAAGGAGATGGGAGAGGAAGCTGTAGGAGGCAGATGGAAAGCATACATTGCCTTCCTCCTCCCCCCAATCCCCTTGTCTTTTGCCTTGCACGAGCTCTCAGTGCTGGGGCCAGAGGCAAGGGGATGGGAGGGAGAGTTCCACAGGGCAGAAGGAAAGCACACGCTGCCTTCCTTCCCCCCTACCTCTGGCCCCGGTGCAGAGACGGAAGGCTCGTGGGCCAGGACAAAAGGTAAGGGGATGGGAGGGGGGAGCCCCGCAAGATAATGGGAGGAGGATCGTGGGGGAGGAGTTATTCATGATTTTTCCACTTTCATGACGTTTCTGTGCCCTGAACCCTCATGAGTGTGGAGGGGACACTGTCATTTTTAAAAAAAAAAAACCTCCAAGATAATTTTAAAATCAATGAAAATATATCAAAATTCTCACAATCTGGCCCAACAGATAGACATTTTTTGAAATCATTTGTTCTTGCATACAATAACAAAATAAGACTCTCATCTCAAGACACTTCTATCATGGATAACTTTATAAGAAATAACAATGACATAGATATAGCAGTCAAAATAGAAGATGAAGTATAGTGATATACTGTACATTTTTTTCTAAACCTTTGCACCTTTAGAACTATGTCTTCATTCTACAGTTGCCTATGAAAGGTGGAAATAGAACATAAGTACTTTGTCTTCTGACAATTAACACAAGTTCAACAGTTACAGCACTGACAGATCTTGTTACCATTCTAACTCATTATGGAAAATTTTAGACTCGCCTACTTAACAATGCCAGCTTTTCTGCTAAAGATAATCAGTGGGAATTTTCACATTAAACCCGTTTATTTGTTTTTTGGCTGGCAGACTAAAACTTTAGAACACAGAATATACTGTTAATTTTTTAGTCCCCACTTCATAACTTCAGCATTCCTTTCATTCGCCTCCAAGTTCCACAGTTTTCAATTCCAAATGTAATTAGACTATGAGCAGCCATAAACAATGAGCAATTGAAACTTCACCATCTTACCTAGAACAAAACCTCTAACTGTGTACAGGACTCAGAGGAGTTGTTTGGCTGCATTTTTTACAAGTTATCTCTATCCTGCATATAAAACATGCTTTGTTATCTTTTCTGCTGGCAGTAAAATATGGAATAAAGGGATTACAAAATGAATTCCAAACTGCTGAAACTGAAATACCTACCTATATTATTATTTGCAAGAATCACCTACATTAATGAGTGAAGAAAGATCATGGTTTGTACCCCAGAAGCAAATGGAGTACAATTGCTTTTCTTTATTTACTGTTTTTCATTGTTTCATTGTTCATTCTCAAAACCACTGCTATGCCCAGCACAACCACTTTCTGTACAATTAGGCCAACCATGATAACCAATCACAATGCACATTACCCTGCATGATGCTACTGTTTCATTTCAGGGAGCATGTGGCCCTCTATATGAGCTTTCATCTCCCCAACCTTCCCCTAAGTCAATTTAGCACTTTCATTGCACAGCTCTTTGAAGGATTTCTCGCAGACTTGCAGTGGTGGAGAGAAAGTAAATCAGGATCTATGGGTAGATCTCTAGGTGGCTTGCAGTACATCAGCAAGCTTTTCTGATGGCCAAATGTTTACAATAGTAACAAAAAAATGAAATGCCCAGCCTGTCCAAAATTATCCTGGTGAAATGAAGAACACTTAGGCCCTTTTCACATGTGGAGGGGGAAACGGTGTAGAGCGACCTCTCATGGAGGTCTTCTACACCGTAGAGTGGACTGGCGTGGACTACTTTTCGTAGTTCCACACCAGAATCCACTCAGGAGCGGTCGGAACTAGCCGGGCTGCGTGTTTTTTAAAAACCTCTTTTTAGAGGTTTTTAAAAAGCACAGAGCGCGCAGCCCCGTGCCGCTCCGTCACCCGGCTCTAAAGTGGATCTGCAGCCGTGCGCAAGTGCGTGCCTGCAGATCTGCTGGGGGCGGGCTTCCGGCTGGCGAGCTTATCCGGTTGGTGGAGAGCCTCCACCAACCGGAAGCTGCCATCTGGGACACCGGAGGAGTGTGGAGCAGCGAGCTCGTGCTGCTCCGCGTGGTGACGGACTTACCCGGCTGGAGGTAAGCTCCGTTTTTGGGCGTTTTCGCCCATCCCCCCCCCCACATGTGAAAAGGGTCTTACAGTAACCCAAGTCAAGAATGGGAGTAGAGGTGGAAAGACTAGCAGGTCTGTTCACTTTTTTTTAGTAATTTTTTATTAGCATTTAGACATAAACATAAAAACACAGAACACATACACACATAAACCATACCATACATTAAATCAAAATTTCAAAAAAGACAATACAAAACAATACCAAACATTACAAACATAACTCTTATATAATTAAACTGTAATCAAAACTTAACTAACAAAGGAAAAACTACAACAATTTAAAAATTGGTTCCCACCCTTGTTGCTAACAGCTCCTCCTAAATAAATGTATTTAACTTATAATCATTACTTATTTTAACTTTGTTGCTCATTACGTTTTAAACCTTTTATAAAATACCCAGAAAAGAAATATAATTATTTATATAATTCTATGATTCTAGTGTTAAATCATTCTAACTTCTAAATTCCAACTTACATATTTATAACATTATTGATAAAATCATAGTGTTTTGATAATAATTAATTCTGTAAATTAATTACCAAATTACCAATAACTTTTAACACATATTCCTTAAACTAAACTGTACTTATGCTATTAAAAAATATTAGAATAGCAACAACTTAGAGTCATCTTTCATTTTCATAGTAGCTTTCTCACAATAATAGCGAAAATAAAGGTGAAAAAAGAAACAACAGCATGCAAGTTCAAAATCCTAGAAAATCCTAGAACAATTCACCCTCATTTTCCTTTAGATAATCATTTAAAGATTTCCATTCCAAAACAAAACCTTGCTCAGAGATCTATTCACTTCTGATACTCCAAACAAGATCCTTGTTCAGAATGCTTTTAAATCTAAGTGTTTTCTTTTGCACGAAGCTCCAGTTGATAGATCTCAGTGTGCTAGTAAAAAACAAAGTTGCTCTCACAAGTGTGAAACTTGCCCAGTCCTAGCCTATTATACAGAGGTCTCCATGTAACATATGCCAAAGCAAGAAAGAAGTAATACTGGTTTAAACTGAGGCAGTGTTGACAAGGGGAGCAGGATTAAAAGGCTATTAGGGATGTTTCAAACTTCATCAATAATCTCTTAAGACCTTGCTATTCACTGGAAATTCAAAAGTAAAAGTGTTTGGGGATGTGGTTTTTCCTGGAAGAGAAAAGTAAAGAAGAAATAATTGAGATTTTTTAAAGAGAGAAAGGTAGAGAGAAACCACAAAGAAAAAGAGAGCGAAAGGGAGAACGTGGCACAGGTCTTGGAAGTGCAAACCAAGGCATTCCAAAGGAAGATATAAAGATCCAGGAAAGGAAGGCATAGGTTCAAGAACTACTAAAGTCCTGTTTAGGTCATCTGTGTAAATAGGGCATATATAAGCAACAAGGAAGGACTTTGGCACCATGAGTCCCCAAAGACCTACCCATGCTGACCCCACCATTTTGGCCTCTCACCCATCTCTGTTAAGCAGGGAGCTCTGAGAGGAGCTTCACATTCAACATAGTTAATAAGAACACATACAGTCAGGAAACATTGTAAAGCAGGGCCTCATACTGCATGGAGCCTCTTTTCAATCTTGCAGATCAAAATAGCAAAACTGGATACAGAGAGAATGAGGGCTGCACGTGTGGTCCTGTGCCCCTTACAAACACTGATATACTCTGCATGTAACTCTTGAAGCTACACAATCAAGATTTAGAAAACACACATCAGATGCATCACATGTTATACTGTAAATAAGAAAAGGAGGATTGAGAGGAAATGCTCGTAACATAATTTTATTACTGCAAAGAAAAATACGGAGTTAGGAGAGACACAAGAGAAATATTGTTGCGCTCATAAATGTACCGGATTGTCATAGTAAGCACTCTGTTGGTGATCCTTTCAACATTTCACCTGCTATTTTTTCAAAGCTGATACGCCAAGTGCACAGTCACGCATTTTACCATATAAATGCTAAATGATGAGGCTGTCATCTTCAGAGGCCAAGTTGCTGTAGTTTTGACGCTAACAATTTATGTAGCATACAAGGTTATATGAAATACCCTTACAGCACTATAAATTTTTTTGTCCTGTCAAAACAGGTGCCCCTATTATAGCCGCTGGCCAGTAGATGTGACAATGGTGAGAAACTTTCATATAAACCATCTAGCTCCTGTAAATATATTAAGGGGTTTAAACCCATATAGAAATAATGAACAGTATTTTTGGAATGACATAAAATATCTTTTGCCAGAATATTTATTTTCTTTATGTTGTACGGAAATGGGCAACTGCAGAGCCTCAGCCCACTCTCACCCCAATATGCGACCATGCGGTCAAAAACAAAATCAAAAGTGATTTCTGCTTTCTGCTTTTGGCTGTTTACAGGCCTTTTTTGGAGATGGAAGCGGTTTGGGTTGAGTTTCATCATTCAGAAAAGCCCCCTCCAAGTGACTTTTGTCCTCAAAAGTGGGGATTTGGTGGAGTTGGGCTCTGAAAAAAAAAAACCTGGTGCTGTCCGCAGAAAGCAAGCTGTCATTTTTCATCCCCTACTATAGTATGAAGAATTTTTTTATGTTGAAATATTTTGCATACCTAAATCCTACTGAAATCGACTGAAGTAGTGTGAACAATTGAGTTCACACTGTTTCCAAGGTTAAATTTAATGTTTCTAAGCTGCTTTGAATCCTGTGTTAGGAAAAAGATGTGACATTAAATAAACAAATAAATTATACAATTGCAGAAAAATAATGAATTTTTTTTTCACCAGCTGATTGTAATGGATCAGGATTTATGCCCTGAACCTCAAACAACATGTGAAGTATTAATTTATTTAATCTTTCATTGCCAATAATTGTGGTTATTATGGGCATCTGAGTTGAGTACAATTTGTGGCATCCTATCTTAGGACTTCCTTGGCAAGATTTATGTGTGCCACAGTCTTCCTTTTAGGCAGAGAGAGTGTAACTTGCCCAAGGTCAACCAGTGGGTTTCCATGGCTGAGCATGGATCTAAACCTGAGCCTTCCAGAGTTCACACTGAAACCACTATCCCACACTGGCTCTCTGCCCATTATTAAGATGCCCAATTTTGGCCTTTCCAGTTTATATTCCACCCCCTTCTCAAAGACACGTAAGCAAAAACAGCAAGTCATTGTATAATACATACTGTTCTTTTTCTTATCAATAACTTGTTTATTTTTCAAAATGAAGGAAAAGCCACTGCCTTTTGTTGCTTCCTACAGTAAAGAGGGAAGATAGGAGAAAGAGGGGAGAAATGTCTACTCCCATCTTCTGTCCACCAAGTGAAAATGATGCCACAAAGGCAATCTCCCTTTTGCGAAATAACAACAGCATCAGACTCAACACAATTTTCTCAGTACATGGAATGAAATTAACATATTGAGCCCTGGTGGTGCAGCAGTGAAATGCCAGTACTGCAGCCACAACGCTGTAAGTTCAATCCTGCAGGGCGCGAGGTTGACTCAGCCTTCCATCCTTCTGCAGGTCAGTAAAATAAGTACTCAGATTGTTGGGGCAATTAGCCAACATACTGTAAACCACTTAGAGGGTGCTTCACACTGATAAGCAGTATAGAAGTGTAACTGCTATACTGCTATATTGCTATATTGCTAACATATGTGAGAGTAGGAATAGAAACTTTGCAGTTGGAACAAAGAGACACTCCCATGCTCCAAAACCACCAATTTCCTTTCTACAGAGAAAGAACAGCAGACATATATTATATATTCCTCACACTTTAGTAATTGCCACTGCCATGACGGTCTCTCCTAAATCTGGACACATGGATTCCAGACCAACAGAATTTTTAGAAAGAAGAAGCAGACTAGAGCCCATCCTCAGGGCAGTATTCCAGGGGAGGGGGTGTGCTGAAGGTGGGACCAAAGGTGGAACCAAAAGGACTGCTATATTTGGGATAAAATTCTTATTGTCAGCAACTAAATGTTGAAGGATGCATTTTAATCTTTTTTTAAGCATTAAACACCTGGGAAACTACCAATGATAGTGTCATGGGGAAAGAAGCATGGCTGCCTGGGGAACCCCAGAGGGAAAGATTGTGTCTACAGGAACACTGTGTTCAGCCTCAGGGCCTAAGCTCAGTTTAGGCAGCACATCCCATTTTTTAATCGCTTCCACCGATTCCAAGTTTTGAATTCTAAATGTTTTAAATGGTTTAAAGAAGAATAGGCAGCATATTACATAAAAATAACATAAACGATTATGTTTATTCACTGCAACTCAGCAGTTACAAAGATGGACTGTTCTTCACATTGTTATAGAGTGATGAAACCAGCATGCAGCATTCTCCAGAGCAAGTTGAGACAAAACCCTTCTCAAAACCATTCAGTTCTAGATCGGCTAAGGTTGATGGAAAGGGACAGCTCTCCCATCAAAGATCCTCAAGAATATGAGAAGATGTTTCTTCATAGGCTGAAAGTATCAGTAGACTGTTGTTTTGAATTTTGCCTAGGGAAATGGGGGTATGATCCCTTTTTGAGGATTGGTCCCTTTTTGTTGTCCTGTTAGCAAATATCTAACAAATGGAGGAAATCCACTTCTATATTCACATAAAACTTCAGTCTATAGACTTGCCTCACATAACTGTGTGTGATGAAAAGGATTATGGCAGACAAGGATTTTTCTGGGGGAAAAGAGATAGGGTAGGCTGCGTTTTATTTCTCCCACTATCCAAGCTAAATGAGTTTTTCCAACTTAGAGGAACAGCGAATGGTACAATTTAGCATGTATGGTTGTGACTTCATCAGAGTTTCAGTTTGTAAGCCAACCAGAAAACAAAGATCCCGGAGACTTTGTGTTTTAATAGACAGATTTTATTTGCACTGAGCTCCATCCCAAAGATACATCAGAAATATCTATATTTTCCATAGTTCCACCCTAGCTGCCAGAATTTTTTATTCTTAAAACATTGGCAGCCCACAGTAATTGCCACCACTGGAAACTCCTCATTCCTCCACTGTGCACATTTTGACCTTTTGTGATGTGACAGAAAACAGTATTTTATAGCAAATCTATGAACTCTTACCTTCCATTTCAGCTCAGAGTATAAATACATGTTCTCAATTACCATTGCAAGCCAAAGGAGTACATAATGTCAATAATTACAAAAGGAACAAAGGAGAAAAGAAGATTCAGTTTATGCTTGAAAGTTACAATAAATTACCATATATAATGGTGGAAATGAGTCTAGCCTCGTCACAGAATCATGTGCTACTGTTACCACCCCTTATAAATCCCATCCTGTGGGATAGCAAAATTGGCAAGAAATACCATTTCATACAAAAACTGAACAGTTATGGCTGGGAAACATGCGGTAAGCAGCACACTGACTATAAGCATGGCTTGGTCAGGATGGCTTCAGGATGGCCAGGTCATAAGGTTAAGAAGAATTAAGCAGGAAATCCCAGCATTAATGGGCTTCCAGTAATCCTATCAATGACCCAACATCTGAATACAATAGGAAATGAAACTGCCCAGGTGATGCAGTCAAGCACCCTGCCATGTGCAATTCCTACAGAGACCTTCCCCAATCACCTCACCCATCCAAGACATTAAGAAGCTATCAGGACTCTCATTGATGTTTTGTCACCCAAAGTAAGACAATCAGCCTGTTCCAGACCCCTTTGTTTGCTCTACAAGAAAGCCATTAATTCACACCTCTTCAGGGTGGGAAATAAGAGCACAAAAACCCCAGCTCCAGCCAAGCTAATTTGCTAGCACTTTGGGTGTCATGCTGCACCATGGATTCCTGTTCCTCCATGCTGCCCTCAGACTCTTGTGTTTGAGCCACTTCTCTTCAATTCTCTGCTCCAGGACTGGTAAATATCACTCTATACACCCAAAATCTCTCTCCATCAAACCCTTCTCACTTCTCCCGTCCCTAACTTTGAATAGTTTGTGAGACTGCTTGATTTGTGGTATGTGTGTCTGTTAATTTCCAATAAAAACACCCAGTTTAAACCCTTAACTGGAGTTAGTATGGTTATGCAGAGATGAAATGATCCTGTCATTACCCACCCATCCCCCGCAGGCCTCCTTTGAGCTGTAATTTCTCCAATTTCTAAGGAGACGCTGCCACTGCTGGTGGATCTCAAGGTCTCCCGTATTTGGGGGTAACACTACCCCACTCCTCTCCTTTGGCATGGGCAAATTTTCCTTCTTATCTTGACCAAGTTCAGCAAAAATTATCAGTATGCTTTGTTGAAACAAGCATGCTTCATAGATATAGCTTCTTATTTTCAAGCTGAGATGTTTCTGACAAACTACAACTGAGATTACCAACCATTTGCTGTGTGTTTACAACACAGCTAGCTTTGGTGGTCAATTAAAAAACAAAAATGAAAACCCACAGATTCTTACTCATATTCATGTTGGAATTGCGACGGAAGAGTGAAGGACGTCTGGATAAGACTAGGCTTATTCGTGTCACAGTAAGTCATGATTTGTTGCAGTATCTGAATATTCTCATTCCATCTTTGTGCATAAAGACTCTTGTGTTTTTATTTCACATGTACTGAGGAGAGAGCACAGTATAATCTTCAGAAAGCACTGACTTGTCAAAGAACTGCCAGCTGGGATGTATCATGACTTTTTTAAAAAAGGAAATCAGTTCAAAAATCTCACCACCACTTTGAAAACTGTGATGTTCTGTCCTATTCTGTTCTGGAAGATTCCTAACTGTATTTCCATGGCAGATCCTAGGCTATTACTGTACTGGAAGTCAACAGGCCATTCAAGACTACATAACAAGAAGGCACAAAAACAGCTTATAAACCCCAGTGAATCAGTTAATACATATTAAATTTAGTGCCTTTAACCATCTGCCCAGATTTCGTCAGGTTAGCAAGGACAGACACACAAACTGTAAAAATAAGTTAATGGTCGTGCTTTGAAAAAAGGGAGAGAAATTCCAGAAGCAGGTCACTACATCCTGCTTTATCACTCGAAATGCACTCAAAAGCAGAGGTGAGCAGACTACAGTTCTAAGTCTGGTTCCAGTCCTTCTCAGTCTGACTTCATGTATTCTTCAGCTTAATTTCTGAATCCCATTGCAAGTGATTAGCTCAGATCTTTGGCAGATCTGTACCACTAGCCTGGTGAGCTGCCAGGAAGGTAGGAAGTGGAGTAGAAAAATGAGAGAGGAGGGATGGGTCAACCCAGTTTTGTTCTGGCCCTGCCCACTACCAGCATGCAAGGCCCAACAGATTATACTTGGATTTTTTTTTTCAGCAACAGCAAAAAAAAAAATGTTGCTAGGCACTCAATTAAATACTATGGCAATGTATCATTCACATATTTCTTCTTTCAGAACCTCAGGAATGCCTTAGCTGTGGATTCCTGCACTCATTGGGCTAGATGTCCGTCCAGATCTTTTCCAGTTACCCTGTCTTTTCAACCAGGGCAGCAACTGGTTCCTCTCTCCAAAGGAAAGCAACAGTGATGATGAGTCTTCCAAAAATATTATTTCCAGGTTCTTATTAGTATCCTATTGGTAACTGGGAATAAACTACCTTTTTCCAAACCACTGTGTGTCAAATCAATAGCCTTGGTTTGTCATGATACATTCACACATTATTTAAAAAGTAAAAATAAACCATCGCCAACTCATACCACAAATGCGGATATGCTTTCATTCTTCTGTTATTTATGGCTTGGATCTACTTTATAACACATGTGCAAGACATAATTAGATGTAAACAATCTTTTAAGTTACAAGGTTCCAGTGTTCCCCCTCCCTCACATTTCTTTTCATGAATTGAGCTGCCTCTTTATAGAAGTAATCATATATAATTTGCATCAACTTTAATGAGCAGTTATGTCCCAGAGATGCTCTTCTTACAAAGCATTCATACCTCTAAGATATTCTGCATTAGGAAGCTAGTAAACTCAGGTAGATGCCACTGCCTTGGAGCTGATTACACTGATGCAAATTTACATTATAAAGCTTTTCTTTGCCCTCATTATCACTCAGATGCTACTTACAAACAAAAACCAAAATTTTGAATACTTAAGGGAATGAATCTAAGAAAGTGGGTTCCAGTATCAGTGTTTATATTCATGATTTCAGAATGCACTGCTCTGGGCCAGAGTAAATTTTGTATTTAACACACTTTCATAAATCCTTTCAATGAAACATCAAGACATTTTATGAGATGTTACAAAACTGACCAAAACCCAACAAATAACTTTTGAATCCTCAGCTGTTGCACCTGCATTCAGACACCCACAAAAATTGTTAGATTAATCTTCACAAGATTTCCAGCTAAGAAGCAAATGTTATTTTATGTATCTACCATTTCTATCAAAGAAACATTAACGGAACGTTGAATCTGGCTTCAGCTATGCATTCATAATAGTGTTGTTTACATGCAATTGTCAATGGAAGCACCAAGAACTATAACAAAAAGGTTTACATGTTTTAATATAATCTCATACAACGACATGATACTAAAGGAGACACTTGCATTCTTCAGCATGAGAATTTTCCCCAGGGTTATTAAGTATGCCTATTTTCATGTTGACTTCAATTTCCCGAATCGGTTTCTTAACAGAAATAGACAAGTGAAGCCTGAAGCTAAATGTTGCTGTTTGTATTTCTCATGTTCAGGATATCAACCACATCATTCCATTTTTTACTCTTCCTTTGTTTTCCATCTTTTACCCCAAAAATCAGCCAACATGCAATGCTCATGGAGCATGTTCTCAACTATTCCTCTCTCCCTGCATCAAGATTTTTTTTTCTAAACTTTTTAGTCACCTCTGTAAATCATAGTTCCTCCCAAGCCTACTGATGCCTTCTTTTTTCTCTTTGGATAGAAAATGCCATTTTGGCTGTATAAGGATCAGCATTCAAACAGAGCTCACTATCTATATATGCTCACTAACTATATGAGCAGCACTCATTAATTCACTGTGAATGCTTGCTTTAGGCTTTCTTCCAGAATCAAGTAAAATTATTTAAAATTATATGACTTCCTCCAGTTCTATCATGTGCTAAGCCAGCCTGCAAGCCCAATTCATTATAAAGCAATTTGGTATGTTATTAATATGGCTCAGAAATCATTTTTCCTACAGATAGTTTCCTATGTGGCCTTTCTATGTGGCCATGAGTGAGGGGTGACCAAACGTGGAATACGGAGAGCTGTAGTTTGAAAAAGTAACTTTTACAAGCTCTTTGTAGTTTCTGAATAAGATACAACCACTGTCGAGCAGGACAAAGTCAAGCAAGACAAGGCAGGACAAGGAAACCTATGCATGTACACCTTCCCTGCTCAGATAGCCAAACTGAACATGACACATGAATATAGTAATATTGGGGGGATTGCATAGCCATAAGTTAAGTATGATCTACTATTTAGGCACAATGGTTTTCCTCATGGTAACAGCCTTTAAACTGGTCTCTCCCACCTCCCTCCCATTGCCCCACCTCCAGACTCTTACAGCACAATTAGATCACATAAGTGCTTTGATGGGAATTCACAGCAGGGAAATATGTTATGTATAAAGGAAAGTCAAAGCAACTAGCTTCTTCCTACAATGAGGGAGAGAGTAATGACAACATGGGTATTTATAAAAGCACTGGAGACTAAAATAAGTTTGGGTAATAATAGTGATTATCAGAGGCACTGATACAGCTACTGCATCTTTATTCACCCATGGAAGATAAACATTCTTATCTCTTCCATATATATCTTGTTGACCAAATAAGTCATTTTTTAAAAAAAAATCAAATATAATTAGTAATATGCATCTACTTCATTCGGACCATTAAACAATTGTTGCTATAAACTTGCTTTTCAAAACGCTTTATTTAGTGCTTTTCTAATACATGACACACTATGGTTGGATAAGCAGGAAAAAAATGGCAGGCAACTTTCCATAGGAGAGGACAAAAATGCTCATAATGCTTTTTATTCTGAATTTCAGTAAAGTTTGTTTTGCTTTGTTTTATGTTTTTGCTGTTCAAAATATTTGCACCCTCTGACTCCAACTACCTCATCCAGTTCAAAATGTCTGTTTTCTGGCTTTCAATCCCTTCTCCTTCAGATTATTAGGAGCTCTTTCACACTGCAAAATTAAAACACAATGATTCCATGTTAACTATCATAGTAACATTAAAAGTTATTTGCCTAGGATTTGCAGTTTAGAGAGAGGTATTTAGAATTCTTAGCCAGAGGGAATTCTAGAGTTTCACTAAAATACAAACCCCAGGATTACATAGAACACAACCATGGCAGTTAAAGTTGAATCATAAATAGAGGCCCTTTCCGCACGAGGCGAGGGAATCACTCTGTGCCGTTACTCACCGCTTCTTCTGGGGTCCGAAGCAACGCAGACTGTCCCTGAAACCCTTCTGCAGGGCTCTTCCTTGGTCCAGGGCAAATCAGAGCAGCGTGAGGTCTGTAGATCCGCACTGCTCCGGCTTCCAGAATGGCGGCTTCCGGTTGGTCGTGGGTCCTGACCAATCACTGAAGCTCACCACGCCTAAAGCCCACCCTCTACAGATGGCAGGCTCACATTGGTGCGAGCCTGCAAATCTGCACAAGAGAGCAGGAACGCAATGGCGCGTTCCAGGAAAATAAAGACCTGTTTTTTCCGGTCTTTCAAAAACACGCTGGAAGACCACTTGGGGTCGTCTTGGAGCAGACTGAGGTGCAGATCTCCAGTAAGTAGTCCGCTCTTAGTCCACTCCAAGGTGCAGACGACCTCCGTGTGAGGACGCACTGCCCTGTTCTAATTGCCTGGTACAGAAAGGGCCATAGCTGCCTGACTTACTAGGCAGCAATTTTGTGGTTCAGGGAGGCTGTGTATGCCCAAGCGGTTCCCCTCATGCACCAGCAATCCTTCTGCTTCCCCAGCAGGCTGCGGGGGCCCGCTTTGCATTCTGGTACTTTTCCAGGGCAGCCAATGAGTTTAAACCTCAGTTTGAACTCACTGGCTGCTCCTTTCCCAGGTCAGATTCTGTTAGTATTAGTGTTAGTTTTCCCTCTGGTTCGGGAAAGGGGCCATTTAAGCAACTTCCCCCAGCTGGATGCTCACTTAACTTGGAGTGTCAGACCAGGGAAGATCCTTGGAGTGAAGCAGAGCCTCATCGGAGTAGCAGGAGTAGTGGAGAAGCACTGGAGGACAACAGTGAGCAGCAAGGGATACAGTGAGGGCAGAAAAGAATGGTGGCGAAGACCAGCAGCAGCGAGCAGAGGTGACTTGGGACAAAGAGCTGAAACCACACAAAGAGCCCTTTTCATTGCTATTAAGAGTTAGAATCTCTGCTCAGCCCTCCTTAGGACAGCACAGGTTATAAGGAGAACAATGCCAACAAGGAAGGGAAAGCAGACCATGATGGTGCAGAGTCCCAAAACACGAGGTCAGGTAGGGCATCCACACAGATCATGAGAAGAACTGGTACCTGGCACTAGGCAAAAAGAGAATCACTACTGCAAAAGAGAGGTTGCTAGCAAATAACGCGGAGCTTGACCAGGGCAATTCAGTACTTCTGCAAGGCTTTTCTCAGAACCCAGAAAAGCTAGTGGAAAAAGTGGAGAGACTGAAATCCCAGGCAGCAGTTACAAGCCAATTCATGGAGGTGGCAGCAGTGACACAGGAGCATCTGGTCAACCAAGCATGCAGGGCAGGGCCAGGAGGCCTCATGCGGATAGATCTCCATCCAGCAGTGGCACAGAACACTCATCGGAGACTTAGGAGGAATCATCGAGTGAAGAAAAAAGGAGCAAGTGCAAAAGGAGGGGTAAGGGCAAGAAATGCAGAAGGTGCCACAGCAAGGAGGACACAGACAGTGGTGGATCGTTAGGTGAGCAGGTTTTGGCAATTGGCACCAGATCAACAGCTAGTGACATTCGCAGCAGAACTGTGGAACTTTAGGAACGAAGCATGATTCAGGGCATTCTCAACTTGGTGGCTCCGGCCATGTTTCAGGCTTATTCTAGGGTGATGCCCAGGTTCCTGGCCTTCTGCAGGGAGAATGGGATCTGGACAGAGTGGATGGTATCCAAGCAGCAGATCCTACAGTTTATCGCTCAACTGAGGGAGCTAGGTTTGTCTCCTCACTCTGTATCGCCCCACCTCATGGGGATCTCTTTCTTCAGCAAGGCCAAGGGGTTTGGGGATCCCTGCAGCACGTTCCTCATTAGGAAGACAGTGGAGGGCTGGAAGAGGATAGATCCCAGGAAGCCTGATAGTCAGTGATCCATTACTTTTCACCATCTGAGATGGTTCATTCAGCAGCTGCCAGCCTCGTATTGATCCAAGGAGGAAGTTGCGCTGTTCTGAGAAACTTTCACAGTGGCATTCTTTGGGGCATTTAGAGTGGAAAAACTAGCGGCTGGGTCTAAGGCAGACTGGTTGGGTTGGGCACTACATGTTGGTGACATTTCTTTATTGAGGGTGTCTGTCATCATCAGGGTCAGGTTGTCCAAGTGTGACCAGCTAGAGCGGGGTGCCACCATCCAATTGCAGGCCACCGGAGCCCCTAGCCCATGCCCAGTTACAGTGCTGTGCAGGTTCCTGGGTTTCCATCTGGAAGGTCCACCATCATAGCATTGCAAAGTTGGAAGGGACTCCAACAATTGTCTAGTCCAACTGTCTGTCAGAGCAGGAACCAACAGCCAAACCATACCTAACACACAGCCATCCAAACTCTGTTTAAAAATTTCAAACAAAAAAGTCTGGCATCTTCCAAAGTAACTAAATCCACTGTTGAACAGCTCTTACCATTAGGAAGTTCTTCTTAACACTTAGTCAGAATCTCCTTACACATTTGGATCCATTAGTTTGGGTTCTATCCTTTAATGCAGCAGAAAACAAACTTGCTCCATATTCAACATGGTAGCCCTACAGCTAGCTAAACAAAGCTATGATATCAGCACTCACAACTCTTGTCTTCAGGCAAAGCATGCCCAGCTTCCTCAACCAGTACTCCTAGCACTTTGTTTCCTGACCCTTTACCATCCTGGCTGTCCTCTTCTAAGCACATTCCAGCTTGTCAATATCTTTCCTAAACTATGGTGCCCAAAAGTGAATACAGCAATCCAGATGAGGATTCAACAAAGCACAATATTGTGGTACTTTTACTTTCCTTGATCTGAGGACTATAGTTCTGTTGATGCAGTCTAGAATTGCACTGGTTGTTTTGGTTGCTACTTCAAACTGTTGGTTCACATTTAGCTTGTGGTCTATTCAGATCTTTAGATCCTTTTCACATGTACTGTTGTCATTTATCACTATTCTATATTTGTGTATCTGACTCTTCCCGCCCAAATGTAATATGTAACATTTATTTCTGCTGAAATTTATTTTGGTAATATTCAAAGAGATAGCTGTATTAGTCTGTCTTACCATAAAAAGACATTTTTAAAAATCCAGTAACACCTTTGAGACTAACTGGGAAGAAGCAATTTAGAGTGTAAGATTTCATGAATGCATTCCATTTCATCATTTGGATCTGATGAAATGGTCTGAGTTCATGAAAGCTTGGCTAGAAATTAGTCTCAAAGGTCTACTGGCATTCACTTTGTTAGTTTGAGTCCAATTTTTTAACCTGTTGAGGCCATTTTGAATCCTGATTCTGTACTCAGAATATTAGCAGCTTCTCACATCTGCTCCAAGAATTCTCAGAAACTATAGACAGGGGTGGTGGTGGTGGTGGTGATCATCATCATCCTTGATTTATATAGGGCCATTGATGTTCCTGGCATTTTACAAGTAAAACAACAAAAAACAGTGGATCCTGCCAAAGGCATATAGTCTCAAATATATGTGGATATACACAGAGAGAGAGAAAGCGAAGGAAGGAAGGAATAATAAAAATGTAAAACCATACAACTGTAAAATAAATTATAAGATAAAATACAAAAAAGTGATATAACATAAAGCAAACTGTCAAATACATATAATCAAAATTACAAGACCATAAAACAACGTGAAAATAAAATTCCAAATGTTTTGGAAAACAAGGAAGATTTTAGTTGAGATTTAAAAATAACTAGGAAAGTAACAGTCTGCAAATGTTCAGGGAGGCAATTCCAAAAGTATGGATCAGTAAATGTAAAAGGACAAAGGATGAAGCCCTTGGCTGAGATCTGAGAATACATCTGCTAGTGTCTTTAGTACTTTCAAATTATGATGTTACCTAATGGTATTCTTTTGTTGCAAAACAAGCAATAAGACCCCCTTGAAGATCTGGGCACATTTGGATTTGTCCTACAATGGCTCTCATTAGATGTCATTATTGTTGTTAAGATAAATTAATGGATGCATCCACCTTAAGCAAAGCTTTTCATTTGCTTCCCAGAGGTGACTAAGAACCACACGTGTTTAAAAAAACACAAAACCACAAGTCTCAAGCAGCATAATCCTGGGCTACTCTATTCAAGATAAATTTTTATTCTCAGAAAGATTTAATATTAAGCAAGGACTTAACAAAAGGGAAAATAAGATTCAATACCTTTTTGTTGCCAATATAAGGAAACTAGAAAAAAAGAAAAGTTCCTACTCCAGCAGACTGTTTTATAAAATTAGTATTCATAAGGTTGCCTTTGAAGTATCACACAGGGATATGTAAGCGAATTCAAGCACCACCATGCATGCTAATAGACATAAGGTGAAATGCTAGAGAAATTACAATGGAAATGAGTGACAATACTTTAACATTTAGACAACTGCTTTAAAGATGTATGCTGAAATTACAGGATAAATTAGTAAAATTCTGCCTTTGTTAATAGTTTAAATTATTGTAAAGCCTCATCTTTACAGCATTTTTTGAATAAAAGAGTGACATTATTATTCAAACAAATGGACAAATGAGAGATAACAACAGGAGCCTTTCAAGGCAGCCATCTTTCCATTGAGGGCCTTTGATACACAGAAATTCTTTAAAATGGTTTTGTCAGTTTGCAAGACAATGGGTTACATGACAAATTCCAAAATACTAACATCTGAAAGAATCTGTTTAATCCCATGAAGAGACCAATCATTCACAGCCATTATGATTACATACACATTCATTATACTTGTTATATACACATGACGTACACATCACCCACTTCAAATTCAGAGAGAAGAATTAGTCTGTAGGGCACAGACCCAGTTCCTGTAACGGACTATTCCCATTTTTATTACTTTGAAATCTGGCATAGTGAAGAGCTTTGACAAAGGAATCAAACCATCTTAAGGTACAATTCTTGGGGGAGGCCTCTTGATTGGCAAAGACTAGCCATTAAGTTTATGTGCTAAAGGGGATATATCGCAATTCTATAAAACACCCTTGAGTAGCATTAAAGACTGCCTAGAGCACAATTTGATCACATAAGTGCTTTGATGGGAATTCACAGCAGGGAAAGATGTTATGTACGAAGGAAAGTCAAAGCAACAAGCTTCTTCCTAGAATGAGGGAGAGGGTAATAACAACATAGGTACTTATAAAAGCATTGGAGACTGAAATAAGTTTTGGTGATAATAGTGATTATCATAGGCACTGATATAGCCAAAATGCAGCTACTGCATCCTTATTCACCCACAGAAGATAAACATTCTTGAGATTATGCTTTCTCTTCCATATATATCTTGTTGACCAAATAAGTCACTTTAAAAAAAATCAAATATAATTAGTAATGTGTCTCTATTTCATCCAGACCATTGAACAATCATTGCTGTGAAGTTGTTTTAAAAGTGCTTTATTAAGTGCTCTTCCAATATGTGACACACTATGGATGGATAAGCAGGGGGGGAAATGGCAGGCAACTCATTGGTAGAGATCCCTGGGGTATGTTCTTTCCATAGGAATGTACAAAAATGCTCAGCTTTTTATTTTGAATTTCAGTAAAATTTGTTTTGTTTGTTTGTTTTTGCTACTCAAAATATTTGCACACTCTGTCACCAACAAAAAGCTCATCCAATTTAAAATTTCTGTTTGCTGGTTTTCAATCCCTTCCCCTTCAGATTATTAAGAGCCCTTTCACATTACAGAATTATAACACAATGATTTCACATTAACTATCATAGCAACATGAAATTGAATTTGCCTAGGATTTGCAGTTTAGGGAGAGGTATTTAGAATTCCCAGCCTGAGAATGTTCCAGACTTTCAACAAAATACAAACCTCGGATTACATAGGATAGAGCCATGGCAGTTAAAGTTGAATCATAATAGAGCTGTTAATTGTGTGATGTAAAAGAAATGCAGATGAGACACCTTCCATGCCATTAGTATTTTCATGTATGTTCATGCAGTTCTTTAGAATGAATAGCATGTTTTTCAGAGCAGGATCTGGATCTACTGCACAATGATGACATGGGTTCTATCCTGCATCCAGAAGATGATTTATGAAACCGCAGACAATGGTCTATGTAAAAGTCACTTTCTGTCTTCTGACTATGACCCCCCACACTTTAGAAATATTATGAATTAATCCACAGATGTTTTGAAGTGTTGTCATTATATTTAGATGACATCATCTTGAGCCAGACACATGCAGTGGAGAACACAGAAGTGTTCCCTTGGTAAATGGAGATTTTGTGAGAATGCAACCTGTGTAATTCTATACAGGTAATTCATTGTGTATATATAATTAAATTCTGAACTACAGAGAATGTTTCCTTCACAGCCTACTCTGTGGGATTAGCTATTTGTCATTGGTAAATGGAGTCTTTGCTGAAAACTAGAGCACAGCAAGCATAACCCATTTTACAATGGAAACAATTCAAAAACAAAGACAAAAGCTACAGAGCAACCACTTTAACATCACCCACAGGGGAAACTCAGGAAGCTATCTGCAGGGAACACCTGGGAAAGCAATTTGATTAAGGATGAAGAACATGGTTGCAGAGAGAGGAGGTCACGGTTAACTAACCTTCTAAAAGTTCTTTGAAAATATTACTACCATAATATATGGAGGGAAAGCTGTCACTGTCATGGCTTTAGCATATATACTGTGTTTTCACCATCTTTTCAAATATGTAGAATCGACTTTGCTCTAAATTATCTATTTTCATGTAATCCTAATTGCTTCCTCTCCACTTCAGTAGCAAAACACAGCCAGAAAATGTGTCTCCTCTTTAATCCCTACAGAGTGATAGTAGACAAGCTTGATGGTCTGACAGTCTCTGAAACCATATTCCAAGCAGTCATAAAAAGAAGTAGTTAAATAAGAAATAAATTGTAACATTACTATACACATGCACTGGGTATTTTTGTTTCAGCAAGCTTTTAGCTACCTTGGCATTCACCAGTTTCAGCACTAATTCCCTCCACTTTAAAAAGACAGAAGCTGTGTACGTTAGTGTTAAAATCATTAGAGGAAAACTGTGGAGTAAGTCTCCACCTCTCATGCCCCTTTAGCCATTTTGACCTATCATCACCCCAAAAGGGGACCGGAACAAAGAATAAGCAGTTCAGTATCACTCTGCCATCCTTTACTTTAGGCAGGGTGCCTCTGTAGTCTACCTTACAGACAACCAGATTTTATTTGAATGTTGTAAGACCAAGTTAAGTTTGAAGCTTTTTTTTAAACCCATAAACATCTGGACAGCAAACTGAGTGGGCACATTTCTCAGCTGGTCACAGTCTTCATCAGCTATCCATCTGTATGTATGTGAATAAAGGTGTGAATTTTATGCAAATACTTAACTTCTTTTGCAGGGGGATGTTTATATGGCAGCCCCAAAATTAAGTATCACTTCATTACATTTGCCATGAGTTTCTGGTGTATTTCCATGGGCAATTCAGCTGTACAAAGTTATCTTGACTGCCATGTCAGATTTTAAAGTGACGTAGCAGGCAATCTTCCCTGAAGGTTTCTTGGAGATGAAGAACAAGCTACACATTATTGGGAAATCCATTGTTAGATCTCCAGATATTTTCTATTTTAATTAAATGCTGTCATAAAGAACTTCCAGTTTGATGACAGTATGCCATGTTCATAGTCAAAATTGCATGTCCCACACGCTAATATTTGCCTTGAAATTTATTAATTTGTTCAGTAAGAAAGCCACAAGGAAGGAGAAAGAACCTGGATTAAAAGAGTGGAGAAGCACAAGACTACTCAAATAATTTATGGGGCTGGAGGCAAATATAAGATTGAGGGCTCTGCCATTGACCTTCCTTCAGACATCAATGGAGGGGGACTTTGGTGAGCAAAGTAAAAAGATCACAGCAGGGGCTAATGGCAAAAACCTGGCCCTGCCAAATACACCCCCTCCCTCCTCCAAACAAAAAAAACTGGAAAAGCAGTTGAGCGTGTATGAATTTTTATTTGCTTATTTATAGCAGAACATGTATTTTACTTGTAGTCTCTATAGCAGAGCTTTCTAAACATTTCATGTTGGTGACACATTTTTTAGACATGTACCATTTCACGACACAGTAATTCAGTTTTACTAGCAAACCAGAGGTTAAACTAACCCCATATAAGAGATACAGATACATACATAAATTCTAATAACAAAATGTATGGGGACACAACATATCTCATGAAAACTTTTAATATGTTTTTAAAAATATATGATTTATAAATAATAACATACAGTTCCAAGATTGTAGGTGATACACCTACACACTTCAGGCTACACACTAATGTGTCGCAGCACATCCTTCGGAAAGCCCTGCTCTATAGCTAGGATTCTAAAATGTTTATTTAAAAATAAGAAGTACATTTGCTGTACTTGCTTTATATTTCTTGCTCTAGACTTTTCCATGTGTTACTCTCTGAAAGGTGAAAGAATTTTTCTTGGAAGAGCTTGGATGCTATTGGATTGGAAGTGCGAAAGTTGTCATTTTTAATTAAATGAAAAATATTTCTCCTCTTGTGAACCAGCTTTTTTCATACAAAAAAGCTCACTTCCAACTTCAAAGTCTTCCCTATGAAAGACACTTCAGTGTAAGTAGAAGGAGGGGGGACCTGTCCTATCACATTTGTTGGCATTTCACCATTTAAAACAAAATAGAGGAATTGGAGAACTCAATGTACCCAATATCAAGAATCAGCTCTTTCTCCAGCACAAGGCTGTATGCAAGGATCCACCAAAAGTTAACTATAGTTCAGGAAGTTTTATGATAAAAAACAGTTTGAATACTACCAGTTCAAGTACAGTTACAATGAATGCATACTTGCTATATTGCCAGAAGAAAGATTATTTCCTACTACAGCTGTCATTTGCAATTTGTTGTTATCATGTGCCTTCAAGTTGGCTGATTTATGGGAACCCTATCCTAGGATTGTCTTAGCAAGATTTATACTCAAATTCTATCCTGTGAGAAAGGTGGGATATAAATTCAATAAATAAATACATAAAAATAAGGGAGGGTGTGCTGTCACCTTCTTCGGAGGCTGACAGACTGTGACTTCCCCAAGGTCACCCAGTGGATTTCCATGGCTTAGCAGGATTTAAACCCCGGTCTCCCAAAGTCCTAGCTCAACACTCAGATGACTATATCACACTGGCTCTCCTGTTAATGCTGAAATAAATGGGACTTAAACCAGCCACGCTTATATATAACTTGTTATTAATAATCCTTAGCTGGAAAATGTTCTCTTTCTGTCTGACCTTTGGGCTGAACTTACTCCTAATATTGTTTTATTAATACTTGTTACTAAAAGATCTATTCTCCAATTTCAGCAGGGCCCTGACAGTCCCAGATTTGGGAGTGGGGAGTGGATCTGCAAACCTGAAGAAGCACAGCAGGAAAATGCAATGCTCAGAAAGGCAAGACTGGTGATCTGACTGTGCCTCCCCCCCATTTGTCCCATTTCCTGGACAGCATTGCATCACCAGACAGGGACAAGGCAGGGGGGACTGGAGATGACATCACAGGCCTACATTGCCATAAAGAAGGCCTGCCCATTTCATTATATTACACAGAGAACCTGCAATGTGCAAAAGTTTCTCAGATGCTTTTTTCATTCAGCGTGCATTCTGATCTACTTTTATACCTGACTTGAACATCATGTTCAGTATGAAGCTGAGGATTATAATAACAGTGTTAATAAGATGCTTTTAGACCTGCATTTTGCAGAATGAAAACAGTAGTTGGTCTGGGCAACCTTTCTGTACATTCACTCGCACAACTTATGTTTCCGCACTTACTGCTTATGCTGGTTTCCCACTGCCTGGTGCATCTGTTTATAAATTACCTTCCAAATGCACCATTTTGTCACCTTTTGAGTACCCTAGGAATCCTCTAACAACCTTCATAGTGTAACAACAAAGCAGTAGCACAGCTTGCACATCCTTAGGAAAGTGCCTTAAGAAGACTGCCATTCATTTTACTAATAAGATGCTGTAACTCTTAAAATGCTCCTGCTTCAGTCTCATGGCAGCCTGCTGTTCTCTGAGTGATCACCAAAGTACTCAGGGGTGTTAGGTGCTCCACAGAAAGGACTGTAACGAGTAGGAAGAATGCTGAGTTGAAAGTTGTTTTGAGTGCCTTTAATACAACATAGCCTTCCTACTGAGAGTTTTCTCTGAAAATAACCCTTCAGATTTAAAATGATGACATGATTGGCATGGCAAATTCATGGGACTTTCAGAATGAGAAGCCTGGCTGAAGATTAGATAGAAGAATCACTGGCTGAATGATTTAGCAGAATGGGAGAGGGAAGGAGAAGAAAGAGACTTTCATCTAAGAAGTCAACATTCAATGGAAAGGCTACATATACTAAGTACCAGTGATGTAGGCTCGAATTGATAGACTCAGACTCAAGTCAGACTTAAGTCACTTCTGTGACTCAATTCAGACTTGACTCAGCACACTGACTCAACTTGACTTGAGATTTGCATATTTTTAGTGACTGACTTGCTGCACTTGATTCAGTAACATAACACATTCATCCAGAAAACTTACAACTTACTGGTCACATGACAATCTATCTCAAGCCCAAAGTGTGAACACATTTCTCAGAGGGAACAGCAAATGGGATAGGCAACAGCCTTGAGGTGGGCTTGACGTCTGCTCAGCAGCCTGTCCCTGCTACATATAGGAGGAGCTTTCTAAAACTTTTTCTAAAAGCAGAAGGCAAGACTCATGCCCAGAGTGCAGGGCAGGTATCTCAGAGGGGAACAGAAAATGTGTTAGTGTCGGGATTGCCCTCCATATGAGGGGATTATGGTTTAGTGTGTAGATCATATTACTCTTAGTGATTTTCCTGATGGCCTTGTAGTACAGATAGAGCAGGTGTACATTCCTCAGTAGCAGTTCTCAAAACATTCGCTAGAGGAAAAGATAGTAGCTATGGTGACCTGGCGGTCATCCTGACCTGCAGTAGGGAAAATATGCACTCGCTTACCTCTCCTGTGAAACTGAACTGTTTAACCTTAGAGAATTTGGGAATATTGGCCACTTCTGTCTTTTGACATTTGTGTTCACTGCTCTGCATCTTCTCAATAAATCTGCTATGTAAGTTTATTGATCCTGTGTATGAGTCTGATCCTGACAGAAAAGACAGAAGTCAACCATGTGTCAAACTACCAAAAAGGTGGAAAGCCTCCCTACAGAGGAGGAACAGGATTTAGCTGATTCCGATGGGGCTACTGCCAGTGAATTGCCTCCGGACACCAGACCCAAAGTACGGCTGTCCTTACCGACCACCACCCCCACAAGCGGTCACACTTGGGCTTGGGGAGAGAGGTCTAAAACTACGGTGAGACAGCGCCAAAGAGCAGCCAGATGGGACACTTCAGAAAGAGAACTGGCACTGATGGATGAACTACTGAACAGAGAAGAAGAGATGGAGAAAAAAGATGAAGAAATATTGGAACTCCAGGCTCTGATTCGTGATATGCGCGCCATGGGGCCAAAATCAGTAAGAACCCCATCCAGGGAGCCATGACACCCAGCCACCGGTCCAGCAGCAGCAGCTCCACCGCCAGACGGACAACCCGTACAGCCAGCGCCACCAGCTGCCCCCGCATTACCGCCTGCAGTCCCAAGGAATATTGGTGAGCTGAAAGCTTCGTTTAATGTAAAGGGAGAAAAACTCTCCTTTTTCCTAACCATGGCATCCAATTATATGTTGGATTATGGGCATCTGTTCCAAGACGATGCAGCCAGAATCAGATATATTAGTCAACGGATGAAAGGTTTGGCAGCTGATTGGGTGGCTAACCTATATGATTCACGTGCCCCAGAGACTGAGAATTTGCAGCTATTTATGAACAATCTCCACGAGCACTTCGAAGACCCACACCTGCAAGAAAAAACTAGATACCAGCTGAAAAAATTGAGACAGGGCAGAAGCAATGTGGGAGAATACTCCAGGGAATTCTGAAACTTGGCAGCAAAAGTACTCTGGTCTGACGAAGTCCTGAGGGAATTGTACAAGGACGGATTGAACCCTATGGTGCTGCACGGCTGCTTAACTCAAGGTGACCCCCAAATGCTGCCTGGGTGGATTAAGCTAGCCACGGAGATCGAAGGGATAACTCAAACCGTCCAGCTAACTCGGCAATGACAAGCTCAAGAAATGGGACTGCGAAAACTCCCACGCCGATCCACATTCATCAACAGTGAGGAAAGAAACAGACGCCTCTGTCTGGGTATCTGTTTTTCTTGTGGAAAGCCGGGACATCTCTCCAGCAACTGCCCTGAAAAGAAAACCTCCAGCAATTCCAAGGAACTGCAACCTCATACTGCCAAAGGGAAGATCGCCCCTCGTAAATCTACTACTCCCAAGCAGACAACTAAATGCAACATCAAAGACCCAGCAGCAGCCGCAGGAGATTGCCCTCAACAGGAGGAGAGCCCTTCTTCCTCTTCCTCGCCTTCGGACGAAGACTCTGAAAGCGGCTGTGAGGAGTGGGACACTGCTGGAACAACATATGTAAGTAACCATAAGACCCCCCATTTGTTTGCAACCGTGACTTTGACGGGAAAAGATAAAAAACTTCGAATTCATAGACCTTTGATTGACTCTGGCTGTTCCAGAAGCCTCATACACCCAGATTTGGCTTTGGAACTTAATGTGGATTATCAACCTCTAGAAAAACCCATTAAACTGACACAAATGGATGGAAGCCCAATGTCAGGGGGAGCCATCGGGGGAATCTCCATTCCCCTTTCTTTCAGAGTAGGGGACCACAAATGCAAAATGCAGTTTTTGGTGCCTAAGGCAGTACAATTTCAAGTAGTTTTGGGAATTGATTGGCTACGAAAATACAACCCAAATATAGACTGGACAGCTGGGAAGCTATTAAACCATAAATCTTCAGCTGCGAGGCCGCAGCTCCCAGCACTTTCACTAATCCCTGGCTCACATTCCAGCACACTATCAGGATTTGCAAAAGGCTTTCCATGAACAAGAGGCTGATAAATTACCCCACACACACACAGAGAATTCGACTGTAAGCTAAATTTAATTGATGGCGCAAAGCTCCCCAAGCCAAAAATTTATCCTATGAGTCGCCAAGAACTCTAAGCTTTAAAAAAATTCCTGAACAAAAACTTAGAATGCAAGTTCATAAAGCCGTCTACCACCCCACGGCCAGTCCGGTATTTTTCCGCAAGAGAAAAGACCCAAATGCTGACCCCAGACTGATCGTCAATTACAATTTGATTAACCAAGTAATTATGCCAAATTGTTACCCAATACCACTTATCAAAAATGTTTTGAATCAACTGACTCAAGGCAAGTTTTTCACTAAACTGGATCTTAAGGAAGCTTTTCACAGAATTCGAATGCACCCTGATAGTGAGTGGCTAACAACCTTCTCCACTCCTTTGGGCAATTTTCAATGGACTGTTCTCCCTTTTGGATTACAATCTGGACCCTCAGTTTTCCAAATGTTTCTCAATTCTATTTTTCATGATTTACTATTTGAAGGATTGGTTATTTATCTGGATGACATTTTGATTTATGCTGAAACCTTAGACAAAAACATTTCGCTGGTTAGAACTCTTTTGCAGCGATTAATTGATAACAGACTGGTTGCTAACTTAAATAAATGCCAATTTGACACCCAGTCTTTCGAATATCTTGGCTACCGTATTTCCAATAACACTCTCAACATGGATCCTGCTAAAATTGAAACAACCCTTAACTGGCCAGTTCCTAAAACTCTTAAACAACTACGACAATTCCTTGAGTTTGCCAACTTTTATCGTAACTTCATTCAAGATTTTGCCACCCTTGTTTTACCTCTCACTGATTTACTGAAAAAACCTAAAGGGACCGAATCCACTAAAAACCACAAACTCTCTTGGTCCCATGAGTGCCAAACCACTTTTGAGACTCTGAAGAAAAATTTACCTCAGAGCCATTGCTTCTTTTCCCTGACACCTCTAAACCATTTGTCGTCCAAATCGATGCTTCGGATTTTGCTATGGGGGCGGTGCTCTTGCAGCACGATGCTGATGGAGCCCTTAAGCCCTGCACATTTATTTCCAAGAAATTTTCAACTCAACAATTGAATTGGCCAATTTGGAAAAAAGAAGCTAAGGCTATTCACTTTGCCTTGTCAACCTGGCAACATTTGCTGGAAGGTGCTCATGTTCCTTTCCAAGTTTGGACTGATCACCGGAACTTGCAGGCTCTGCAAACAGCTAAAAAGCTGACTCCTAAACAAGCTCGCTGGGTTGAATTCTTCCAACGCTTCCGCTTTAAAATTGCTTTCAAACCCGGCAGGTCTAACACTCTGGCTGACCCGCTCTCTCATCTGCCTTGTCATGAACCCCTCCCCTCTGCCTCCACTCCTGAAAAAACTTTATTTCCATCTGACTCTCTTGCATCTCAAGTCACCACTTGCGCACTTAGCAAAGCCTGCCTTTCAGCTTCCACCCTGTGTGATACAACTCTTCGAGACCTCATTATAAATTCTTCTCACAAAGACCTTTGGCTTTCTTCTCACAAAGACTCCATCGCCTGGGAAAACGGCCTCCCTTTTTATGGCTCTAAGATTTACGTGCCTCCTGATGCCCGCCCTGCTATTTTACATTGCTACCATGACACCAAACCTGCTGGTCACTTTGGATTTCTCAAGACTTTACACTCCATTCACAAGCTTTTTTGGTGGCCAAGTTTGAATTCTCATGTGCAAACGTACATTAAGGACTGTGCCACGTGTAATTTGTGTAAATCCCCTACTTCCAGACCGCAAGGGTTATTACAACCCCTTCCCATCCCTTCCAGACCTTGGGATGTTATTACATGAGACTTTATTCTCGGTCTCCCCTCCTCCTCTGGGTACCATTGCATTTGGGTCATTACTGACCATTTTTCAAAACAATGCCATTTTGTGCCTCTAAAAAAAGTTCCCACAGCTGAGAAACTTGCTGATTTGTTCATTACACATGTTTGGAGACTTCATGGATTGCCTTCCACTATTATTTCTGATCATGACCCTGTTTTCACCTCCAAATTTTGGACTTCTCTTTTGAAATCATTGGACATTACACAAAAACTCAGTAGTGCTTATCATCCGCAAACTGATGGTCAATCAGAAAGGGTTAATCGCACACTGGAGCAATTTCTACGCTGTTTTGTATCTTCTAATCAAAATAATTGGTCTTCTCTTCTTCCTTTCACTGAATTTGCTTTTAATTCTGCTGTGCATTCTTCCTCTGGAAAGCCCCCCTTTGAAATTGTGTACGGCTTCAACCCCACCCCCTTTCCTCCCCTCCCCACACCATCCCCTGCCTCACCCCTCTCTCTCACTGCCTGGGTTGACAAGTCTTCCTCTGTCTGGCAAGCTGTTTCGAAATCTTTAACTGCTTCTAAGGCCTCTCATAAACATTTCGCAGATGCTCATCGTTCCCCGAACGCTGCTTACAAACCTGGTGATCTGGTCTATCTCTCCTCCAAACACATTTCCTCTACTTCCCCTTCAAAAAAAACTCTCTCCTAAATACCTGGGGCCTTTTCCTGTAAAGCATGCTATAAACAATGTTTCCTTTGAATTGCAATTACCCCCATCCCTTAAAGGTATCCATCCTGTTTTCCATTCCAGTCTGCTCAAGAAGAGCCCTTCACTGGCCTATTCGGTGCCTGATCTGATGATTCCACCGTGCTGATTTTCTACTGATCTATTTCATGTATTTCTGGTTGAATCTCCTTTACCGTTGCTTGTTTTGCTTTTGCTTCTGTTCCCTGTACTCATGCCACTGTATTCATTTTTTTTTTCTTCTCTCTTTCTTTCTTTTTGGAGATGGGCAGGATGTCGGGATTGCCCTCCATATGAGGGGATTATGGTTTAGTGTGTAGATTGTATTACTGTTAGTGATTTTCCTAATGGCCTTGTAGTACAGATAGAGCAGGTGTACATTCCTCAGTAGCAGTTCTCAAAACATTCGCTAGAGGAAAAGATAGTAGCTATGGTGACCTGGCGGTCATCCTGACCTGCAGTAGAGAAAATATGCACTCGTTTATCTCTCGTGTGAAACTGAACTGTTTAACCTTAGAGAATTTGGGAATATTGGCCACTTCTGTCTTTTGACGTTTGTGTTCACTGCTCTGCAACTTCTCAATAAATCTGCTATGTAAGTTTATTGATCCTGTGTACTAGTCTGATTCTGACAGTTAGGCAACAGGCTTGAGGAGGAAGGATCTTTACTTTACTCTTGAAGCTTCAATAACGGGAAATAAGAAGGATTCTATTCTCCAATTTTGAAAAAGCCTCCAGCTTTGCAAATGGGAAGTACGAAGGATCCTATCCCTCACTTCTGAAGCTGCAGATGGCAAAATCACAAACGTAGAGAATCAACTCCATTTAAATGGTTAAAACTGACTTTATTCAGCTGTGTCCAGAAATTCTGGAATACAGGTTGGGGTGTAAAGTTGGATCTCAGACTTGAGACTTGACTTGAAAGTATCTTGCAAGGACTTGAGACTTGAAGGTAGAGACTTGAGACTTGGAGTAAAAGACTTAAATGCATCATTGGTAAGCACCATTAGGAAGAGTAAAGCAGCAGCCACCAGGGAGCATGGGCAGAGGGGCAGGGAGTTGCAGAAAGGTGTTGGAGGATTGAAATGTGTGTGTCATGAAGCCTGCCCTGCCCTTCCTAAATAAATCTGACACCTTTTGGGCTATGGAAGACATAATTTCATCACTGACATAAAAACAAGGTTCAGAATGCAATGGGTTAGGCTTCTATTTGTGGAATAGATCTGGTAATTCACTGAAGGCAGCAGGTATCTTGAGGCAGTTCTAGCGATAGGAATCCTTGCTATAGAAGCAGTTGGACCAGTATTGTTAACTCAAAGGAAACAGGATCCCCAACCTTCCCTATTTATGATCCAGTGTCTGGGCAGGAGCTTCCCAGTTTTTGAGCCACATGGGACATAAAGTGCAAGAGGTTTTAAACTGCAAAACACAACAATGAGGATCAGAGGCCTTTTGCATTCTCAGTGCAGCCCAACTCTGGATATGCTCATTAAATCTCAATTCCTTTAGTGTGGCTTTTATGTCTAAGCAAGTGGTACAGTGCAACCCTCTCTGTGCATATTCAGAAATAAGCTTAACTGAAGCTGGGACAAGGGGAGCTCTTCCCTGACTGGAAGGACTGAGACCTTCATTCTAAAAAACATTCCTTACACTACCTTTACCTCCTTATCAATAATGACTTGAGTCCATTTGAGGGAACTGTAGTTTGGAGAACCTTGGAGAGAGACAGGTAACAAATAAAAATTTATTATTATTATTATTACTACTACTACTATTACTATTATTATTATTAATTTTGCGGTTGACACATGCTTCAGAATTGCTTTCACAGAATCACTCATATATTCATAATTAAAAATCCCAATAAATTTGTCATGGAGACAGATGCATCAGCTAGCACAAAAAGTATGCCAAGGGTAAAGAAACAACAGCAGTTGGACTTAAATGGATGCTTTTAGCTTGCAGAGCCAGATCCGGCATCCATCACTTTTGCCCCTGGCTGCACCATGTGTATCAACATAATCTTTAAATAAAATCAATCTTTGTGGCACGGAAAGTAACAAATCTCAAATAAGCCAACTGTTTGCGAAATTGTGAATTTCTCTTTCAGCTGCACTCCCTTTTTCAAAATAAGTTCTTTGCAGCACAAATATGAAGAAACTTGCAAACCCCGATAAATTCTTATGAAAAATGATAATCTATTCTTTGCTAATACTTATGCAGAAAGGAACTTTGTACATTTTAGAGTTGCACGGAAGGGAAATTCTACCACACAAGGCTTCTCTCATCAATAGAATAACCACAGCTGCAACCATTTTTCCCTCTTCTGTAAAATCTTAGGTAAGACAGGAGAACCTTCAGGATACAGATTTGCTAAATATTATATCCAGATTTTCCATGGGAAACATTCAAGTGATCTTATCTCATGATACAGATAGCATTACTATAGTAACCAATACTGAATTTTTATCTTCCTCAACAAAAATATCAAAAGTCAGGGTTAGAAATAGCCATTTATTTCCAATCAAAAAAGTTTTTGTAAACTACAGTATACAGGGAACTCTCCTTAATTCAGCAAAACCACAAACTAGACTATTGGAAAAGAATTAGTCATCTAGGACAACTGCAAAACAGTTGTTAAATAAGATTAAAGGTAAGGTCTACAGTAGATAACAATGTCAGACTGATCACTGATTCCACTGAACTATTGGATTTGGCCTGTTCCCCTTGCAGATTATAATGAATAGAATGATTGCACAAGGTTGCTGGAAACATATATCTATATATAAGAAAAGCATTCTGTGCGCTTTCATTCAACTATCTTTCCTGAACTGATGAGAAAATAAATTTCACCTTACTAAATCATTAGTGGCAAAACAAGCAAAATGCTGAGATACCAAATCAATAGTTTATCTCCTGTTTAAATGCCTAATACCTCTTTCATGTATGAAATTATATTGTCCAAGAAGATATTTTCATCAAAATAACTTAGGTACATGTATGTTCCTGAGTGCTGCTTCACATAGCACAACTCGAAGGGTACTCATGTAGTCAAACTGTTTTCTCCACTATGGCGATACAATTTTGGAACTGATCACCACACTCACATCACAACAAAACATTTGTGCTGCAGTTCATATGTTATAGGAATTCCAATTTTCTTATGAAGATTATCTTGCTGGAGGAAAGTTGTAATGTGTGGAGAAGTCTTCTAATACTACAGATTTAATGAACTATCTGAAATGTCACTCTCAGAGCAGTTTGTTACACACTCTGTGTGTGTGTGTGTGTGTGTGTTTGAGGGAGAGAGAGAGAGAAAGAGTCACTTGAAAGACTGAAGAATTTATTATATCATAAGCTTTTGTGGACCAGAATCCACTTGATCTGACATGTGAAGTGTTATCCCAAGCTGGCAGGTTTATGTACATATGAATAAACAAAGAAAAACTGTAAAAGCAGTGTGATCAGAGGAAAGTGAAATGGAAAACAAAATGTGTATTGTGGCAATGGCATTAAAGCTTAAAAAACATATAAAATAATTACAGTGACATTCAGAAACAGTGAGCTTGTACATTTTCTTTTAGGAAAAATGAATGTAATGAAATGCTGAGGGTATTCAGGACTGAGCTGTGGCAGGATGATGATCCAGGACCCAGAACATCATCTTACCACTGCTCAGTTATGTATGGCCATTTCCACACTACACTTTTATAGTGCTATCATTCCACTTTCAACATCTTATGGAATCCTGGGCTTTGCAGTTTAGGGAGGGGCCTTTTAGAATTCTCAGCCAGAGAGCTCCTTGGCCTCAGCAAACTACAAACCCCAGAATTCCACAGGATGTTGAAAGTTGATAATAGCACTATAACAGTGTAGTGTGGAAATGGCCTACGTCTTCAATACCTCATTACATTCATTTTTCCTAAAAGAAAATGTACAAGCTCTGTAGAAATATATGTAAAATAATTCCAGTGATAAACAGCCTTGCAATGATGGGAAATATCATTATATTATCTGTTTCAAGCAAATCTACCTCTTTATAGAAAAAGAGCCAATTCCAGGCTTCAAAATAAGCAAGCAGCATCAAACAAAAGATAAATTGCTTCCTATATTATTAAAGAACCTGGAGAAATAGCTACTAGGATAGAAACTCATTTTTTAAAAGGAAATGGCCTTATAATTTCTCTGCAGCCTTTGGCATGTAATAATTAGAGGATAAATTTATTTACACTAATTCACAGTTCAGATATAATGAACCAGTAAACAATGGTTCATAAACAACAGTTCATCAGACTGTGATTGTTAACTCCAGAACTGGGTTTTAGTGATAAATATGGGAACAGATATTTACGGCATGTCTGATTTTATGGACATTCAGCTTTCATGGCTTTTTGATCTCACATTAATTGTAGAATCAGTTGACTGCTAAAGTCTCCTTAAATTTTGAGAGATAGGTATTCTCTTCATTTTATACATTACTCCCAGTTCTTTATGCCTGGGAAAGAGGTTTTGCTCCTCCCTGCTAGTGGTTTGCTATGCAGTGCTATTCCGAAGTGGCATATATCTGCTAAGTTGCTATGGTAAAGTGGGTGGGAAAGTACTGAAGGGTCCAGTCCAGATAAAGTGGAATTGCTGGAGTGGGGCTGTGCTGATGTGACCCAGTCTACAATGCCCTAGCAACTGCCAAGCTTATTTTCTGTGTGACCATCTCAGTGATACAACCTCAAATATGTTAGTGTTTTGTCCATCCAACACTCCAGGTAAGACATTATAGTAGTACTGAGACTGGACAGGGAAAAAAGTATAGAGGTATTTAGTTTTTGTTGCACAACACAGTGTTGGAAGGTTGGTAGAAACTTCTTGTAGTGGTTAAATCTGAAACCCGGGCCAAGTTCCCATCTACTACCAAGAGTCCATTAGCCCTGGACCTTAGTCAAATCTGTCATATCTGTTGCGTGGCTGTTATGACTGAGCAAGATTGGAGTCTTGTCCTACCTCCCTTAGCGGCACGAAGAATCCCCCAGTTCCTTCTCTCCTGTAACAAAATCTTGTTGATGTGATTCCTAGGTGATCAAGGCACTGTTGTTAAAGCAAAGAACTATTTCCCAGTTCATCGAGGATCATTTTTAAAGAATTTACTACAATTATCAAGTTATTTTTTTTTCATTGTCAGGATGGAAAGAATTTCTATGTTTTAGGGGGTTTTTTTAAAAAAAAACCTATACTATAGTCTACCTGGGGATGGACAAATTTGGCGCCTTGTGTTGTTGCCAGTTGGTTCATCTGTAGTCAGAGCAGCAGCAATAATGATACGGTCTTGTGAATATTGCATTCCCTTAATCTTTTTTTTTTAAAAATAATTTTTATTAAAATTTTAAGTGAATAACAATACCCCCCCGCTTCCAAACATCAGTTTTCCCAGTTGAATCTGAGTTTAACATTCCATTCCTTATAAGCATTCCGTTCCATACATTATCTCTTTTTTACAACAATCGTAAATTATTACTTTTAGCTTATATTTAACTATTTACATTTTTCTTTTCCCCTATTTCATTCTTTTATCCAATTCAATACCTCTCGCCATCCTCTTTCAAAGCCCTGGATTGGCTTATTTTTGAGTGAAAAAGTTAGCTTTTCTGTCACTATCATATCCAGGACTTTGAATTTCCATTCTCTTATATCAGTGTATTTTCCTTCTTTCCAATGTTGAGCATAAGTCAATCTTGCTGCCGTTATTATATATAACAATGGCCATTTCCGCACGGGGCAAGGGAATCACCCTGTGCCGCTACTTACCACACTTCTTGGCTCCCCGGTCCAGTCCACGCTGCACCGGAGCAGTGCATACTTGTTGCTCCACACTGCTCCAGGGATGAAAATGGTAGCTTCTGGTTGGTCGAGGGTCTCGACCAACCGCTGAAGCTCACCAGCCTAAAGCCTGCCTCCAGCAGATCACAGCAAATCTGCACCGGAGAGCAGGCACCAAATGGCGCCCTCCGTGCTTTTGAAAGACCTGTTTTAAGCGGTCTTTCAAAGGCACACTTGATGACCATTTGGGGTCGTTCCGGAGCGGGCTGAGGTGCGGATCTACATTAAGTAGGTCCGACCCAGTATACTCCCAGGTGCAGACGTCCTCCCTGGAGGATGCTCTGCACCGTTTCTATTAGCCTGTGTGGAAATGGCCAGTGTGTTTTGATGAGCTCTTATTTCTCTTTGTTGCCCCAACATATTCAACAAATAGAATTCTGGCTTCATTTCAAAGTTAAAACCATACATTCTTTGAATTTCATCATGTATTTCTTTCCAAAACTTTTTTGCTATTTTACAGGTCCATCACATATGAAAAAAAGATCCCTCTTTCTCATCACATTTCCAACATTTTTCATTCCCATTTCTTGTTATTTTTTTCAGTTTTACAGGTGTCATGTACCATCTATATATCATTTTATAGAAATTTTCTCTTAAATTCAAACTTGGTGTAAATTTTATATCTGTCTTCCATGCCCTCACTCATGTATCCAGCTCAGTTGGATATCCTGTATTTTGTGCCCATCTAACCATGTTATTTTTAACAATTTCTGGTTCCATCTCTCTTTGTAACAATATTTTATAAAATCTGGAAATTCTCTTTTTCTGGTCCCCTTTCATCAATACATCCAGTTCATTTTCATATCTTTCAAACCTGTATAATTTTTGATCCATTTTAAATCTCTCTTTTAATTGTTTCCATGGGAACCAGTTAAATTCATGGCCTTGCTCTTTTAATTCCTCTTCTGTACTCATTCTTAACTTTGTACCATCCTTTTTCAGTAGCTCTTGATACGTCAATAATTTTCCCTGTTTTGTTGGAGCAATATTAAATGCTTCTTGGGGTGAGATCCACAACAGAAGTCCTCTATAAAATTTGTGTTTTATTTGTATCCACACTTTCAATAGAGTCTTTCGGATACAATGATTGTTAAAGTCTTTATTCACCTTTACTTTGTCATAGCATAAGTATCCGTGCCAACCAAATCTATTTTCTATTCCTTCAACTTCTTTTATTGTTGTGTTCTCCTCTTGAATCCAATCTTTAATTGTTTCTAAGCAGCATGCTTGATAATATATTTTCAATGATGGCACATCAAAACCTCCTCTCTCCTTTGTGTGCATTCCCTTAATCTAAATTATCAACTACAGTGGGAAATACAAAATGTTGAAATGTACTTTCAGTATCAACAGATACAACAAACTATAAAAGCTGTCATGGGTCAAGAAAGATATGGTGTTGGTAGAAGGTGGATTATCTAGAAGATACAGAGACAGATGTCTCTAGTCTGTATCTTCTTCCAAACCCACCCCATGTCTTGGGATCTGGTAGCTCTATTTAACCTGTTTCCCACCCACTATGACACTGCTCCTATTGAGTGTTGACAGTTCAGAATAAGATGTCAATTATCCACACTTCCACTGCAGCTGTAGATCTATAACGCTACTGTTGAAAGAACTGAACTGGTTGCCAGTTTACATCTGGGACAGGGTTAAGGTTTTAGTATTAGCCTATAGGGGCCAGACAACTTTGGTCCAAGACACCTGAGAGAATGGATTCTCCATTGTATACTCACCTTGCCACTATGTTCATCATTATCATCACCATCAGTCCTCCTGTTTATATCACATCCTACTGATGGTCATGTGGAAACAGAGAGGAAAAAGGCTATTTCGACACAGACTCCCTCTCTCCAAAATATCCTCCTTCCAGAAAAGAAACATGCACCACTCTGATATGGTTTAGTTATCTTAAATAACGTTTTTATTTGCTTGGATGTTTCAGTTACAATGCCTTTCACTTTGATTTTTGGCTTATAGTCCATTAGTTACACTTAATAGGTCTTAGCTGTGTTGTATACATTGTATATTCATGTTGTGGTTTGGTTGTTATATATGACAGGCAGTACAGCAATATCTTATAGGAATAATCTCAATGAAAAAGAAACTTTACAAGATTCTTGTAAGACCCCTGAACAATTTCACTAAGAAAAGCATTATCATCCCCACCCCCCTCCAAAAAATTAATAAGAATAAGAATAATGTAAATTACAGTCTGGAAGACATAAAAATTTATCTGCTGCAGTAGATGATCGCCCAAGCTCTCCCTACAAAATCAATGCACATTATTTTGCCTGTGAAAATTTGGCACATTATCACACAATAAACATCCCAAGTTGCTGTTTCAGTGGAGAATATTTAATCACTATGATCATATACCATTAGTGCCACAATTTATTCTGTATATTGCTATTGCATGGAAGAATGGATACTTTCATTCTGTTTCTTTTGGCAGCCTTTTCCTGTTATTTGCTGTTAGTATGCACAGTTTAATTAATGATCTGGTCAGGAAAAGGACACTCTATATTTAAGCATCAACCTCCCTTTGAAGAATGAAACAAGGAGAAAATAAAACCATCCAGTTTGATTATTTTGTTTGTTTGTTTGCTCATAATCCCCAGTGTTTTCAGTGATGGGAAGACAGGAAGTGTTTTTATCAGGGATGGGAACCATGAGTCCCTTGGAGGGTTCCCACGTCTCAGGGCCTGGCTCCTCTTTTCTAGTGCTTACAGCAAATGAAAGAATCTCAGGGCAAGAGCATTATCTTGAAAGTGTGTGTGTGTGTGTGTGTGTGTGTGTGTTCCTCATTTGTGTTGCTGTCTTTTTATTTGAATGGCACACTGTGCAACTGCGGTTTATATTTAGTGCATCATACTTAATGACATTACCAGGGGCTGCCCCTTGTGACATCACACTTGTAACATCACCAGGGCCTATCTCCTGTGACATCACCAAGGGTAGTCTCTAGGCTTTAGTGCTGAAATCTCCTGGCTTGGGATACTCCTGACATGGTTATCCTAGTACCTCCAGATGTTGTTAGACAGCAGCTCCCAACATTTCTCATCATTGGCTACGCTTGCTAGGGCTGCTGGGTGTTGCAGTCATCTCAAGTCATGATAACATCTCAAGAGATACATGATTTCAACCCCTGGTCTACACTGAATGAAAGTAACTCAACTCAGTTTCAGACAGAACCTCTTCCCAGCCCTATTCTAGAAATGCCAGGGACAGAATGTGGGACCTTGCCAACAAAGGGCATCTGCTCCATTACTGAGCTTCAGCTCTACCCCTCTTAAACCCAACTATGTAAACTGCTTCAGGGTAATGAAAAATATAGGCCATTTCCAAACCAGGCTTCTGTAATGGTGCAGAGTGACCTCTCACGGAGGTCTTCTACACCGTAGAGTGGACTGGCGTGGACTACTTTTTGTAGTTCCACACCAGAATCCACTCAGGAGCGGCTGGAACTAGCCGCGCTGTGTGTTTTTTAAAAACCTCTTTTTCGAAGTTTTTAAAAAGCACAGAGCGTGCAGCCCCATGCCGCTCCATCGCCTGGCTCCGACGCGGATTTGCAGGCGTGCGCAAGTGCGTGCCTGCAGATCTGCCGGGGGTGGGCTTCTGGCTGGCGAGCTTCTCCGGTTGGTGGAGAGCCTCCACCAACCGGAAGCCACCATTTGGGACTCTGGAGGACTGCGGAGCAGCAAGCCCGTGCTGCTCTGCACGGCGACGGACTTACCCGGCTGCCGGTAAGCTCCGTTTTAGGATGTTTTCACCCATTCCCCCCCCCACATGCGGAAAGGGCCATAGAAAAGATCAACAAAATAAATCCATGAAACGTGTAGTTTGCCTAGGTGGGTGAAGGTTCTTCTCTCTCCTGCCACATAAAGCAGGAAAATGCAATTATCAGAGCAGAGGCCACATCTCTTGGCCATAATCCCATCAGGGATCACAATATATGCCCTCTCTGAGCTGCCCAATTTGTCACCACAAGAGCAGGAAAAAAATCCCTTTACAACAAAGCACATGGTAATGTGTGCCATGTTTTGAAGCCTAACCATGCCTCTCAGAGTGTGATTCAGTCTGGGGAAAAAAAGTGCATGTCCCCAAATCACTCTGATTAAAAGATATACAGTAGGACCCCTGCATCCATGGGGGATTGGTTCCGGGGGCCCCACGGATACTGAAATCCGCGGATAGTAGGGAACGCCTTGTCCCGCTGCCAGCTCTGGCCTGATTATGGCTGCGGTGGGCAGGAAAAGAGTGGATGCGCCAGGGTGGGCAACGGGAGTTGGTGAGAAGGGGCGACCACAGTTAGCAAGGAACACTATCCCATGCTCCTCATTCTTTTCGTGCCAGCTACTGCCAGGATCAGAACTGGGGCAGTCGGCGGGAGTTGGTGAGGGCACAATCCCACGCTCCTCACTCTTTTCCTGCAGCCTGCCACCAGGATCGGGGCTGCAGCAAGCAATGAGAGATGGAGAGGGGCACGATCCCACGCTCCTTGCTCTTTTCCCACCGCCCGCTGCGAGGATCGGGGCCAGGATGGATGGCAGGAGTTGGTGAGGAGCGCGATCCCACACTTCTCGCCACCTACCACTGCAGGCCCAGTTATCTGTGGTTGACCCAATGATGGCCAACTGCAGATAACTGAATCAGCGGATAATGAATCTGCAGATAGCAGGGTCCTACTGTTTTGCGAATTTTGTGCAACTGCTGCTAACACAGCAAATTCAACAATGGCCATGTGTGTGGAGGGAGAGTCCTTGAGGTGTTGGGGATGATAGGAGTTTCAGCCCCACGGAGACGCAGCAGAAAAGCCAGAGTTCAGCGAGCCAACAGCAGCAGCCTTGTTCTCCAGTAAGGATACTCACACACGGAGGAGTTTCTTCCAAAACAGGAGGCACTTTATCTTGCAGCAAAGTTCCGTTATATACAAAACGTAGGACAGACGGACAAAAGCTTGTGCCAGGAACCAGGTTTGGTCAACAGACAAATACATACTGGCGTTGCTTTGTTATATACATATCTACAACCAATCAGGTGGAGGTTTGCACACCTCCCTCTACCATCTGCACACGACCCCAGTTTCTTATGCAACCTTGCAATTACCCACAGCTGGAGCATGATGCAACATCTTTGCAGTGGGCTGATCATTTTCCCAGGGTTCCCTGCCTGGAATCCCTGACATGAGGCTGGGTAGAGGACTGCATGTTGTTCACCCCTGTCATAGAGGAGCCTGCCACTGTGCCTTACGACTCTACCAAAGAGCCTGGGGACAAGAACCACCCATCTTTTATTTTGGAGCATGGGAATTTCTCCAAAACTTTTTTCAGTTAATTTTATCTTCTAGCATTTTCAAAATTCCCCTCGATTTATACTGACATTAAAAAATACAGAAGTCCTAGAAAACCCCAGGTTGCATAAAGCTAAGAAAGACTGGAATTGCAGAAACCCATTTCCATCTAATGACATTATTTGTGGAAGCCCTCTCACTCAAAGGTGAGGAGGAAGTAAAAACACACTATCCTACTCATCCTGAGAGAGAAAATTACTATTCATGACAAGGGAAAATTAAATCACTTTTTATAACAGTTTGAACAATGATAAGAACCTCGTCAAAACCTATTATTAGGGTCATAAGATTTCATTCAAGTTCTCAAAACTATATAAATTTTTAGATAGAATTATACAGCAGCCACATCTTGGTTCACCTAATCAATCATTGCTATGATTAGGAATTATAAACTAATACAATATAGCAGATCTATGATCAGATTTAACTTTTATATTTTATTTCAAGGCAAGGTTGGTGAGTGTCTTCCTGTTGAATGCAGTGCTCGCTTGGGGTAATCTGTCAGGGATTGAATGTGGCTTGGATCAAGACAAAAACGATTGGCTCACCTCATCACTCCTTCTGCTTCCTTTACCTACCTTTCACACACTCTGGCTTGAATCCTACTGACAGTACCAACTAGAGTAGACCCATTGAACCAGCTGTGGAATGGTCAGTCAACACTTAAATAAATTTCACTGATTTAGTGGGTCTACTTTATTTGGGACTATCAGTAATACTTAAACTTTTCCTCTCACTTTTCATGTAGCAGGCTAAGGCCTGCACACACACTTGCACTGAGCTTTTGAAATTAGACTGAGGTCTGCATGAGATCAATCTGATGGCCGCATGTGATCTACTCCTGCTTTAAGCCATCTATACAAGGGTGTTCAGGACTTTACTGCCCAAGTGTTGAATTGAAGAAAGGGAGTTTAGCTTTTCTTCCACACTCTTTCCATTAACTTAAATCCTCCATCTCCCACTAGCATAACCGGTTTAAAAAATGCAGAAGAACGGTATAGGTTGTTCTCTCCCTTACTTCCATCAGACAAAGAACAGTTTCAGGAGCATGAGATATGCAAGAAAATGGCAAAGGCAAAGGGTTTGGTAGGGGTCAATCACCCTAGTACCACTGCACAAAACAAAAGTGGAGCATCCCTTTAAAGATAAAAGTGAAGAGATTCTGTGATGTATTTCCTAGTCATATCTTTTTTAAAACATTAACAAATGCCATTACAGGTTATATGATTTTTCCATTTGCAGAGGGAAAAAATGTGATTGAGGAGGACAGAATGAACCCTGCTCAAAGGTAAGACCCGCTGATTCAGTGTAGCTCAATTCTGGTTAAGTGTACACAGGACAAGTTTCAATCATACTTAATTCCACTGAATTACCCTAAAGAATGTTATTGATGCAATGTACTAAGGTCTAAAATGAAATCAGTTGTCTGAGAAATTTATCTTGAACACGTATAATACTAAACATGTGACTTTTAAGCTAGGGAAACCAAAACATTACAAAAAGCCAAGAAAAGTCATTCCCAAAGCTTTCACAGAGTCTTCAGTACTAGATTCTCCCTGTCTCTCTTATATTTGGAAAGAAATGATTTCTAGCCAAGAAATCAGAACTATTCCTCTTTCATTTCAGGAAGTATAAGAGGATCTAAAAATTGTTCGAGGAGAACCACCAAAGACAGGCTGAAAAGATCTTGATTTAACATCTCTTTGTGAGAACCAGTACTTTAATTGACTTTTCAGTACACAGGTTATTGGGGCTGGCAAGTTGCCAGCATGTCAGCAAGTTGTCAGTCTTATAAAGTAGGCTATTCAAAAAAGATTCTAGCACAGCACTAACAATATACGCCAGTTTCCCATTACTTACTTCACTCACAAGATGCTATACTGGAGTAACTTCTGCCAATTGTGTTCTCCTTGCCCAGAAATCATTATTAACTCCACAGGTTCAATTACTGCCTTGACAATAGGTTTCTACTTGTAGATGACAAGCATGTGGGGTGCAATGAATGCGAACATGCCTCCTATGGGGAAATTTATAAGATGTTCAAGAAGACATCAAAAATTTTAAGTGTAGTAGTTTTATCAAGAGATCTAGCTATCTGTTCTTTTTAAATGAGTACAGGAAATTGCTGAGATGTTCTATGGACAGGCTGATTCCTAATCAGAAGGTGGGGGAAGGGGACACAAGTTGAAAACAGGGCATAAAAATTTATTGGAAATTAGGAATGCGTACAAAATAGAAATTAACAGTTCATACAAATGACTTCCTATAAAATGATCAGTTTATGATCATTTTGTTATTCACAACAGACAGGTATCATGCAAGATCCCCATTCTTGCAAACTGGTGGTGATTCCTGTGCAGCATTATTTTATTTTATTTTGAGCCAGTGTGGTACAGTGGTTCGAGACTCTGGGAGACCAGGGTTCAAATCCCCTCCCAGCCATGCAAAGCCGCAGGCTGACCTTGGGCAAATCACATTCTGCCAACTTCAGAGGAAGGCAAAAGCAAAGTTCTGATTAAATATTGACAAAAAAAACCCTATGATAGGATCACCATTAAGTCTGAATAGACTTGAAAACACATAGAAACTGTATTTTTAAAAACAGGCAGTCAGAACATTTTGGTGGAAGTTCTATTGAAGAATGCACGTACGAAGGGGGTTATTGAAGACAAAACATCCCAGGTTTTGTAATCATTTTTGTACCCGTTCAAACTGCATTTTAAACTTCTCCTTTTGATTGTATAGACTGCCTCAAAAACATAAAAGATGTTAGGGAAGTAGGCCTTTAGCTGATTTGTTGAAAATGTTCCAATTCCAAATTCCCATTTTAAACTCAGTTATTTCACTAAGGACAAGCAGATCAAGAATACATTCTTGACTTGCTTCCTCCCATGCTTTGTTCTATGCTTGTGCTTGATTTTTCATCTGTAATAATGGTGGACTTCATTCTCAGTTTGTGGTAAACAACTGGAAGTGAGGTTCTAGAGTAAGCAGACCATGTTGTCTCTTTAACCTACTTTTTTGAACTTACCGATCTAGTTCACTATGATCATCAAAACAGGAATAATAAATAAGTGGCTCACTTTACAGGGCCACACATTTTTCAGCTACAAAAAAGAAAAATTTTGCCTGTACATGTATACAAATAAGTGAAAGTCAAATCTCACTCACATCATCTTTGAGGACAGTTTCTCCAGCCAGTACAAAGCTTAGAAAGTAAATTTTAAGACAAATGAACATATTGACAAGCTGAAACTTCCCATAATAGAAGTGCAGTAGGATCATGCTTCGGCTTCTCAGGTCATTATATTCATTTTTCTCAAAAGCCATTTTCCAGTCAGTCTTTGTTCAAATGTCAGCTATAGGAGAATATATAGGTAAGAAATCTTGGGCTAATCATTGTGGAGCCTAGGCCACCCTGTTATCTACCCACTTGGATAATCCACAGGAAGGAAGCAAAACCAGAATGGTAATCAGAATGGTAACTCAGAAAATGGTAAATTTTGTTACTGCTAGATGAACATGCGAGGCTTTTGTTTTGTTTTGTTTTGTTTGATTGTTGTTACAGCTGACATACAGAATATCCTTTCTTGCCATGAATCATGGGCATGTTGCCAAGCCCCATGATTCCACAAAAGGAAAAAATAATGACAGCATCATTTGACTCCTGTGGAGAAGTACACCACCCTCTCTGGTGTTCACTGGATTTCTTCACCACCAGCTATTCCATTCTGCTTCCCCAATGTGGGATGTTTTGGAGGTAAAAGCCTCATCTGAAGCAAGCAGCAATATTTAAGGAGGCCTTAAATGTCAGCATCTGTAAACAGAGTTCATAGACATCAAACTGCCACAATCTAGTCCTTCCCCTCCTATACCTTTGGACCAAAAAGACAAGCTCCCTACTACAAACCTGCCCAGCAATTCAGATTTATCTTTCTTGTCTCTGAGTACTGCTATCATATTAGTGGTGCTTATTTGCTTTGTAAACTACCAGGGAGGACATATAAGCCAAAATAAGGGAATGCCTTAAATAAAAAATAAATAAATAAGGAGTAAACTATACGCCATTTTGGGAAGCTATTTAATACATTTCTTTTCAAGATCATTCTTTTCAAGATTCCTATGGCATCTTGCAAGATAAGAACAATATAACAAACATCTTACTAAAAGAATACTAGAACACAAAACTGCTCAATTAAAATCCAGGGAAAGCAGATGACTTTTCACTAAAGGCCTTTTTAAAGATGCCACAGATACAGTTCTCTGTGAATTCTGTTAACGGAAGTTCTCTCCACAAGATCCATCTAACCAAAGCTCTGTTGACCAGAATACTTATTGACTGAAAGCTTTGTGTACTGTTTCAGTAGGCTGCAAACCCTCTTGTGTATTTTCATGACAAGATAACTGAAGCTATCCTTTCATCTGCCTAGTTTTCCAAAGGACCATACAGATTTCAAGGCACTATGACACCAATCTCCTGAAGTGGGAAAAAAATTACACATCATGCCACCCTAATCTAAAAGCACACTACGTGAATTAAGAGGGTTCATTCCCATTAGGAACTGAGGTATTTAAAACAAAAGTCAAATAATACACTACTGACATTCTTCTAGAAAGAGACCATCACAATGCTATCAGGATTAATGCAAAAAGCACATGAAACTTTCCTTCTGCAAGTAGCATTCCATTGGACTCTCAAACTGGGAAAAAACCTTTGCCTGAGGTCATGGGAAACAGGTGCTCCTTTTACAACAAAACTGAAGAAAACAACAGAACAGCTTGAGTCGCTTGGCAAAAATCCCTGCAACAGGCTCTGTGGTTTTATCTCAGAGCCTCCAGCTTTCCCACTGGATACTCAGCAGTTTGCAGCTATCCTGCTGTGTTAATTGATAGAGTAACAAGAGCTACCTGTCAGCAGACTCAACTGCTTTTGAACACCCACTGGGGATGAACACATCTCTGAAATACATACAAAGCTAACGGGGTTGGTTTTCCATCACAGTTGTGAGAAAGGAGATGTCTTGAGTGTCAATGGGGAGTTCACTCTCTTGTGCCCTGAATGTTTGCTATCCTGTATCACAATGACACCGTTCATAAATATGTAGTCCGTGTGAAAACTACCACCAAGCAATTAGAGTTTAAGACGCCATTTATTAACATGCAGATTACATTTGAAATTTTTCAATTATCTAATCCCAGGGCACAAGCCCACACGGAGTTGCAACAGCTGGTAAAGTAAGCTATTAGTGTCAACTAGATGACACCTGGAGAGAGAAATGAATTACTGCTATTTTATGTAGCACTTCCAGAGTATTCAAAGGGCTGTGGCATACATTGTTTCACTCATTTCCTGGACTAGTCCTACCATTAAACACAATGAGATGACTGCCCTGGGCCAAGTTTTGATGTTATGAAAATGCAGCAAATGGTTAGTTATCAGTTTGTTATTCTCATATTTTTCCACCCAAGCAAGGAGACACATGTGGGATTTTCTGCCTCAAGGGCCAAAATACAGTAATTAAATGGCCTTGGAAGGGGACAGAGCTTGGAAACATTAAATTTTTGGCCTATAAATTCCAGAATTCTCCAGCCAGCATAAACAATAGACATGCTGGCTAGAGAATTCTGGATGCTGCAATCAGCGTAATGTGCGGTAGCACTTTAGAGCATGTGCAGAGTGCTGAGAAGGAAGCGACGTCCAGCTGCAACCAATTGCTGCGGACAGGGAAAAAGAAGCCTCACAGACTCAAAGCAATAAGACTTACTGCTGCTTATTCAACAGAGCGCATAAGATAAAAGTTAGGGCTTCTGGTAGCATGCCAAGAAGCATAAAACAGTCAGGCACAATAATTGGCAGAATGAAAAAACAGACTGACAGCATGTCTGGATGCAATATAAAAAATTACCCCTTACAGCAGTACGACCAGAAGCAAACGAACCTAAGGTAAAGTACAGTGTCATATCCAAGCCTTTTTAAGGGCTTAACCACACTCCAGTCCATATGGAGTGACCCAGTTGCATTCACAGCATGCAACTTCTTCATGTTGGGTGCTTTGTGATGAAGTAAGACCTTCTGAGGCAGGCTAGAGAAAAACATTCCTTCACAGCTGCCTTCAAGGTCACATCACCTCATTCTTTCATCCACTTAGAAAAACCTTTCCTGGCTACACTGCACTCGCACTCTGAATGCCCTGATAAAAGTAACTTTTCCAAACCCCGTAGGGTTAGCACCTTTGAAGCTCTGTAAGAGGCAACAAACTGACTTGCGCTGGCCCTGGTATTTTCTACAACTCAATCATATAGGTTACTATAATAATCTCCAGGCCACACAAATGGGAGGCTGAGAGAAGGCAGTTTGGCCCAAGCTAGTAACTTGATAGCTCAGGCATTAGCTAAACTAGGAGCATCCAAGTCTATACTTTTTAGCCTCTGCAGTACATCAGCTCTTCCTGGTCAATCTTCTGATATTTCTTGATGAAATATTTTAGTAAAGGATTCACTGCCCCATGTAAAATTAAAACAGTCTTGCGAAACAGAAAGATGACCCCTGAGTAATTTTTAGTGCAATCAGTTTTATGAAATGTATTCACTTGTTCTGAATATTACTTGCAGACAAATCCCACTGTTCATTATGAACTTCACAGTATTTTGTCTGTTGTAACATAATGGTTTGTACACTGCAAATTTACTAAATATACATCTTATTGTAAACAATTAAATAAGGTGGTTTATAACAGTTATGTAAGATAACTGAATTGAGGCTGTTGTACATATCATGAGACAATACGACTCACTGAAAAAGACGATAACGCTTCATTAAAGTGGAAGTCAGTAGGAAAAGATTAAGGCCATTTCCGCACGAGGCTGTTATAGCGCTATGATTCCACTTTCAACATCCTATGGAATCCTGGGGTTTGCAGTTTCGGGAGGGGCCGAAATGGCTTCAGACTGCACTATAGGTGGATTGACTCAATCAAGGAAGCCACAGCCCTGAGTTTGCAAGACCTGAACAGGGTAGATGATGACCAGGGATCTTAGAAGTCTCTTATTTATAGCATTACCATAAGTTGAAGTTCATTTAATGGCAAAACTCAACAGAGAGAACATTCTAGCACTTGCCTGCTATGAACTACCGAATTAAATAGATGGGCCCAGGTTCAAATGTGTATGTAATCACAAAATAAATGTAAAACATGTGATTTAAGGTAATGAGGTATAATAACATAGAGTAGTATTATACATTGAAAATAATTCAATGTATTGAATTCGATTACATCTTATTATTATTGAGTTTATGGGGTTTATACACTTTTTCACACTGACAATTTAGTCATGTATTACATTCTCTCATTTCAGAATTGGGATATCTTTGTTTCATTTGGAACTATTGTGGTGATTCATGTTAGCTTCAGGTTTACAGCATATTTTAGGTAAATGGTAGTTTCAATAACCTACTTTCATTTAACTGGAGCCTTTGTGCAGCTGTACTCACAAAAACTACTACATTGTTACATATTACTTACTTTAGTATGTTATCTATAGCACACAATTTGAGTTGAGTTGTATATTTTTAAAGTTCTGATTTAGTTCTGTGAATTATTTTCAGTTTATAATACTACTTTACATTATTACACTCTATAATACTACTCTATATTATTACATTAAATCACATATTTTACATTTATTTTGTAATTTCATAGTCATTTGAACCTGGTCCCACCTATTTAATTCAGTTGTAAATAACAACAAACAACAAGACTCAGAAAACAGAAAACAACACTGTGGCAATAGCATAATTTATATCAGTTTAATGGCTAACAGATTTTAATAGATTTTTAACCCTTTTTTTAACCTTGCTACCCAAAGTTTTTTTAAAAAAAAACGAGATTGTCTGGATTGGATCCAGACTTGTTCATAAACATAATTAATTTAAGTCCTGCATATATCAGTGGATCTCCTCTAAGTATGACTAGATCTGGATCCAAACTACTGTGCTTAACATTTCTTTTCTCAAAAACATCTAATGACTACAGTCAGTTCTCCACATTTGCAGCTTTAACTTTCAAGGATTTGATTATTCGCGGGTTTCTTCAACCCCTGCCCCTCATCTCAAGTCCTTTTGGGGGGAATCTTCCCTCTCAGCAGCTCTAATCAGGCCACGCATCCCTTTAAAAACCCACTTCAGGTCTTCGTCTTCCTCCTCCTCCTCCTCCTCCACCAGCCGCTGCCTGTTCAGCTAAGGATGCCCCACAGCCCAATTTCTCAGCACCACAAACTCTTTCCCAGTGCCCTTCCCCACCCAAGGAAAGAGATGGATGTGAGAGAGGAAGTATAGAGTCACTACCTCCTGTTTCCTTCTTTCCCTGACCTGATTTGGATCCTGAGTGTCCACCTTTCCCATCGTGCACCAGTCCTATTCTCACAGACACACACATTGTGATATTTGTGATTTTTCCACTTTCACAAGGGTCTTGCACCTCTAACCCTAGTGAATGTGGAGAGACAACCATACTTTAAAAAAAAAATCCACCTGAAGAGTCCTGTCTAATTAAACCACTAACATGCTACATTCACAGCACTAGTTGACCTTAATACAAGAGATCACTTTACTAAGTCACTTATCTAACGGCTGTAATACAGTATGCTGATCATGCAAACAGGTTTCTTTTCTTCCTCAACAATCAATCGACTTTTTTGTTGGATGCAGTTGCAGGAGAGCTGAGATGAAAATGAAACTTTACCTGCTGTGTGTGTATATGTACCTTTAAGTCACCTGTCAACTTATGAAGACTCTATGAATTTCATAGGGTTTTCTAAGGCAAGGAATATGCAAAAGGTGATTTTGCCAATCCTTTCTTCTGAAATACAGCTTACAGTACTCGGTATTTGTTGGTAGTCTCCCATCCAGGTACTAACCAGGGCTGACCCTGTTCAGTTTTCAAGATCAGTCAGGATCCAGTGCCTTTAGGGTATTTAGGCACCCAGTACAGAATTTAACCTGCTGTACTGGGTGCAAAACTAGCAAGAACCCCAGTATATTGCACCAAACCATTGCTGTCCACCTGCCCAAGCCTCCAGCCAGCTACTGTTTAGTAGTACAGATACAGAAGGTCCATTCCCCATACAGTGGGGCAGCCCCAGAAAATCTTTTTGACACCCCTGGCCAGATTTCTTAGATTTTGCTATGCTATTAAACTCTTTCAGTGTGGAGGGTGAGGATGATATAAAGTATGAAGCTATGTGAGTACTGATAAGATAAGGGAATTGGTAGGTTCAGAATGACAGCCTCAGCACGAGACACCAACTTTGGAATTCAGAAGGTCTAGTCCCCAACCCTGATGAATGATATAAAAGCAGATGCTTCATTTTAATAAACTGCCATTTTTGTAATTTCAGCTTTTCCTAGTGAAACATCTGGGGATTATATGCCTTGCAGATGTCTGTGCCATGTGTTGAACACTACTGATGTTAAGCCACTCTCCCTCTAGTGAATATTCAAAGGTGTGAGGAAATGGTAATCCATTTTTGAACATTTCAGGTTGAGATCATCACAAGTCTTGTTCAGATTCTGCAGTATATTCTTGTGGAAACACATGTGCTTGTAAAATGTTGTACAGTAATGATATCTTTTGACAGCCTGCCCTGTGCACCCTAAATGAACCATTTTGTGTTCTCTTTGTTACAAAAATAAACTTTTTTTTCTAAAGTGTTTCTGGGGCGTTCAGCTGTTTAGTGAACATATTGATCAGAGTTCATTAAATATTCACCTTTCTACTGATAAATCAAGTCCAACAATATTGTACATTACTAAAGCCTCAATATGGTGCTGTTTATGAATACAATATCTGAGATGATAGACAATTTAACAATCAATAAAGAGCCATCAGTTGTGTGAAAGACATGCCGGTCTCAGACTACACATACTTACCGGGGAGCAAACCACATTGGACTCAATGGTACATTTGTCTGAGTAGAGATGCACAAGATTGTGGTGGGTTTTTTAATGCTATTTTTCTAGGTTTCTTTTTTCTTTCCTCATCCGTAATATCAACTAAGTGATCTGGAAAACCAACATACTTCCCAAAATACATTGAAGTAATAAATGAAATTTTAAATACATGTAGCCTCAGACTGGTACTTCACTCACACAGCTGATGGCTCTTTATTGTTTGTTCAGATGTCTGTAATCTCAAATTTTATATTCATAAACAGAATTATATTGGGGCTTTAGTAATGTGGAATACTTGATGAGTAACTTCTACATAGGAGAAGAGGCTACTGTCAGGACAGAATACAGAGAAATGAAATGGTTTCCAATTGGCAAGGGGATCAGGCAAGGATGCATTTTATCAAACTATTTGCTTAGCTTGTATGATGATCATATCATACGTATAACAGGATTAGACTCAGAAGAAGGAGGCGTGAAAATTGGAGTGGGGACCACCAACAGTTTAAGATATGCAGATAACACCACCCTACAGGAGAAAAAAGCAAAGACTTAGAATGATTACTGAAGAAAGTCAAGAAAGAAAGTGCAAAGGCAGGCTTACAACTGAACATTAAGAAAACAAAAATGATGGCCACCGATGATTTACATAACCTTAAAGGAGACAATGAAGACTTTGAAACAGGTCAAATTTTTCCACACTCTGGCTCAGTCATTAATCAGCTATGAAGGAATTAGACAAAATCCTGAAATGTAAAGATATATAATTGAAGAATAAAGTTAGGATTGTCATGCCATTGTATTCCCAATTTCTATGTATGGTTGTGAAAGCTGGACAGTGAAGAAAGCTGATAGGAAGAAAATCAACTCATTTCAAATGTGATGCTGGAAAAGAGTTCTACAGCTGAGGAGAGTTCTGAAGAGTTCTACCCTGAACTGCTGAAAAGACAAATAAATGGGTCCTACAGCAAGTCAAACCTGAACTCTCCTGAGAAGCCAAGGTGACTAAATTGAGGTTGTCGCACTTAGGACATATCATGAGAAAACATGACTCACTAAAAAAGACAATAGTGCTTGGTAAGATAGAAGGCAATAGGAAAAGAGAAAGACTGCATTACAGATGGATAGACTCAATCAAGGAAGACACATCCCTGTATCTGCAAGACCTGAACAGAGCAGTTGATGACAGGGTGACTTGGAAGTCTCCCATCCATAGGATCACCATAAGGTCAACTTGGCAACAGATAACAACAAACTAATCAAAACAAACCTTCCTCCTGTACCTCCTTCCTAGGTTCTGTGAGCAGCAAACAAATCAAGTCCTCATAGGCTACCATATATCATTTCCATTTACGAAAAAAAAATCAAAATAGTATCAAGAAACTTTTTTTAAAAGTTCAGATACTTTACACAGCTTCAGATGTATGTTTGTTGTTTCTCTTGGACAAAAGGGCCAAACCAGGTGTGACATTAATTGTAAGCATGCAATGAGCTTGCACATTTTTATTATCAAAATAGCAGCTGAGGTGAGAGAATGTTAACACTGTCTCCCCCCCCCCTTGTCATGTTCCTGAAAAGAGATACATAATCCTTGAAGTTTCTACTTGCATTTCAAAGGATGTTCCCACTGATAGCAGACAGGAAATTTTTCTTGGGACTGTGGCAAGGAACAAAAGAGACTTAAAGCTTCCCCTCTTTATCCTGTAGAGTCCTATGGCTTTTCAGCAGAAATACTGCCAGGTTTCAAGAAACTCTGTGTGTGTGTGTGTGTGTGTGTGTGTGTGTGTGTTTCTTTCTCTCACTCTCTCTTTTGTAAGGCTGGACATTCCTTTACATCTAGCAGGTATGTAAGCAGGCTGCTTGTCTAAGATCTGCACCGCACAGCAGTTGCACAGAAGGATAACAGAACCACCCTTTTCATTTGCCATATTTATTGTTCTTTTTCCTGTCCAATTAATTGGAACCAATTCATGTTCTAATATATATTCCTCACTGCACATTTCTTCTATAAACCATATTTTCATTCATAAGAGCTGATGCACTTCATAATGTGACAGTAGAGAAGGAAACTTTGATCCTCCTCATTTTGAAGCTATCTGTCTTAAAGCTATAAGGCTTTTTAAAAACCTCAGATAACAAATACCAACTGGTTTTCTCAGCTCTTGATCTCTCTCTAGTTGCTTGATAGAAGCAAACTCTATACAAATACAAAACCTTAGGAAACATTGCCATTTTAATAACTATTTTTTTAACCAACATGGATTTATTTTAGACCACTGTACCATTTTTTCATATACTGAACAGTAACAATTGATAATTTAACCAAACAGAACTTTGAACATTATTAGAGGATTTTATTCCTAAATCCTCCTCTTTGTTAACCTTTTTCAATCTAAATATTGCAATACAGTGCAATACAAATATGTTTTTGGGACATTTAAATAGACTATCTCTGAAAACAATGGTTATCTATCTGTTTTTTGAAATAAAAGTACATACAAAAAAAATTACAGATTCACAAGCCATTTTCAACCCTTCTGTGTTTTTCTTAGATTTAATTATTACTGCTACTACTAAGTGAACAACAGGGACATTAAATAACCTTGTCTTCTGCCACACATCAATAAAGTTTTATATATTCCTTATTAAGACAGCCAGCATGTTGTAGTAGTTTTGAGCACTGGACTACAACTTGGGAAACCAGGGTTCAAATCCCTTCTCAGCCATGGAAACCCACTGGATGACCTTAAGTAAATCACACTCTTTCCATCTCAGATGAAAGGAAAGCCAAACTCTCTCTGCACAATTCTTGCCAGAAAAAAAAAAACATGATAGGTTCATCTTAGGATCAGCATAAGTCAGTGATGACTTGAATGTACATAACAACAAATATTCCTTATTACTATATGATCGTAGAATCATAGAATCATAGAATCATAGAATCATAGAATCATAGAATCATAGAATCATAGAATCATAGAATCATAGAATCATAGAATCATAGAATCATAGAATCATAGAATCATAGAAATGTAGAGTTGGAAGAGACCACACGGGCCATCCAGTCCAACCCCCTGCCATGCAGGAACACCCTCAAAGCACTCCCGACAGATGGCCATCCAGCCTCTGCTTAAAAACCTCCAAAGAAGGAGACTCCACCACACTCCGAGGCAGCAGATTCCACTGCTGGACAGCCCTGACCGTCAGGAAGTTCTTCCTGAGGTTCAGGTGGAATCTCCTTTCCTGCAGCTTGAATCCATTGCTCCTTGTCCTGGTCTCTGGAGCGGCAGAAAACAAGACCTCTCCCTCCTCTACATGGCGTCCCTTCAAATATTTAAACATAGCTATCATGTCCCCTCTTAACCTTCTCTTCTGCAGACTGAACATACCCAGCTCTCTAAATCTCTCCTCATAGGGCTTGGCTTCCAGGCCCTTCACCATTTTGGTCGCCCTCGTCTGGACCTGCTCCAGCTTGACCATGTCCTTCTTGAATTGGGGTGCCCAGAACTGAACACAGTATTCTAGATGAGGTCTAACCAAAGCAGAGTAGAGTGGTACCAGTACCTCCCTCGATCTAGACACCATACTCCTACTGATGCAGCCGAGAATTGCATTGGCTTTCTTGGCTGCCGCATCACATTGCTGACTCATGTTCAGCTTGTGGTCTATCAAGACTCCTAGATCCCTTTCACACGTACTGCCATCCAGCCACGTGTCCCCCATCCTATAGTTCTGCATTCCATTTTTTCTACCTAAGTGTAGGACCTTACACTTCTCTCTGTTGAATTTCATTTTGTTAGCCTTGGCCCAGCTCTCCAATCTATCCAGGTCATTTTGAATTTTGATCCTGTCCTCTGGCGTATTAGCAACCCCTCCCAATTTGGTGTCATCTGCAAATTTGATCAGCATGCCCTCTATTCCTTCATCCAAGTCGTTCATGAAAATATTGAACAGCACTGGGCCCAGGACAGAACCCTGTGGCACCCCGCTAGTCACTTCTCTCCAGGATGAAAAGCAGCCATTGGTGAGCACCCTTTGGGAACAGTCAGTCAACCAGTTACAGATCCACATGACAGTAGCCCTGTCCAGCCCATATTTTACTAGCTTGATACAGATATTATTATCAGGTTCCTAACTGCATCTTGTTTTCACCCTGCTTTAAGCCACCTTGTGTCCCATCTGAGAAGAAAGATGGCAATTAATAAATTAAATAAATGCATAAATGCATAATCAAATTCCTTCAATAATATAGTTGCTCTTGATGTGCATTGTTTCCAGTAAACCTATAAGAAATAGCTACTCCGTACAATCAAATGCTTTAGTTCAGAAACATCTTAAGAAAAGCAAACAAGTAGGCCTTAGTGTTATGAAGCACTGTTAATATTTATAGATCCTATAATACTAGAATCTATGCTCCTCCACTTAAACCCTGGCTGAAATCTATTTGCTAGTTTAAACTGGGAGGGGGGAGACCAGTTACCTAAGTTCACTTGATTCAATGGATCTATTCTACTCTAATTGGGACTAGCCATTATATTTAATTTCATTTAATTTATCTCATCCATGTTTACATATTTCCTCATGGTAAACTATTTTTCTGAACCAACATAAATGTTTTACAACCTGTATTTAATCTGTCTGTCTGTCTGTCTGTCGAACTCAATTTGAGAAGAACTGAATATTTAATAATAGGATAACCTCTACTTCATTCTATGTTTTGACCCTCCTTAAGTTCCTGAATCATACAGTTTATGTCAGTTAAGTAAATCTCACAATTTGCTAAAAAAAATAATACGCACCACCTACTTTTTAATATGTTAGTCTTTCAATAAAAGTAAGTTTGATCTCCCTCTAATAATTTTCCCCTTACATGACCCCAGGCACTTATCACTATAGCACAATATGTCACTTCAACAAAACTTATCCTCACATATCTAACCTGAAATAATACATTTTCAGACATTTGTACATTATCCACTCTAGCATATAATTTAGGTCATTTTCTGTAAAACCCAGACTAAGATCCACCATTGTACTTTTGCTTCCCCAGCAGAATTAGTGGTTTTCCCTCATTATTACAGCCTCCCATAATCTTTAAAAAAAGTGTTTTGTACCACAAAGGGCTAGAGGGGAGAGTGGGGAAGAAGTCCTAATTCTACTGACAATGGATACCTAAGTAAGTTGTTAGATCTTGATTCTCCTCTCCACAATTGTTGAATTAATGATTTAATCACAATAGACATATAAAAATGATAACAGTGTTTTTAAAACCTCACTTTTAATGTTAATTTGCAGAATAGATAAAGACGCATTGTTCTAGTTGAAAGCACATCTGGGAAATGAATGTTTGTATGTGTGTGTTACGGTTATATATCATTGCTTCTAGCCACTAAGTCCTGTACTTAAGTCCAGACTATCTGAAAGCACATATCTCCCCGTGTGAGCCTGTTTGATTTTTATAATCTTAGGGGAAGGTTATCTCTCAGTCTCACCACCCTCCCTGGCATGTCTAGTAAGGATATGGGAACTTATCACACAACTGTCCTGATTTGGCATGGACAATCCAAAATAATTCTTGTCATCCCTCTTTGTCAACTGCTTTTAAAATGTCAAAGTTTTTCTCTCCTCTTTCCACCTTCCCCCTTCACCCTCAGCTTACTTCAGTTGCTATAGACTGAGTTCAAAGGGCAAAGTAGTTTGCACTAAACTCAATGTGGGGAGAGGAGGGGACAGTATCTCACCCTTCCCTGGATCAGGCAAAAGCAAACTGCTGCAGCCTCTCCTTACTGTTGTTGTTGTTGCTATTGTTATTGCTGCTACTTCTTACCCACCTTTCTCTATGGATCAAGGTAGGAAATAGATCAAAATAAGTTAAAAACACATAATATCAATTAAAAGAGTATATAAAACAAATCCAATCCATCCATACTTTAAAATGTATAATGTAAAAATCATCTATATAGGTGTGCCAAAAGAAACTGGTTTTTAATGCTGTTTTAAATCCAGACACATATCCAGATGTCAAATCTGTCCCAGCAGGTCATTCTACAGTCTGGGGAGTAGCTGAATGAAAAGTCCTCTGGGTGACAGTTGCCAGCCTACTCCTAACTGACTAAAATAAATATTGTCCAGAGGACCTGAGTGTCCAGGGCAGATTATATGGAAGAATGCAATCCCATAGGTAACATGGACCCAAATGATGTAGGGCTCTAAAAGTAAAATGCAATGCTTGGAAACTAATTAGCAGCCATTTGAGTTATTTTAATATTGGTGTAATGTGATTGCTCTTAAATGTGTCAGAAACCAACCTGGCTGCCGTGTTTTGAACAAGTTTCCAAACTTGCTACAGAGACAGCCCAAAATACAATGCATTGCAGAAGTCCAGCCTTGAGGTTATCAGCACATGTACTACCATCTTTAGATCCTCCAGCTCTAGGAAGAGGCACAATAAGTATGGTAGTAAGCATGTTCTTCTTCATTAATTACTTTTGGTATCTTGACCACATACTGATGTTGTTTGGCCAAACATGTCTCTATTTTCACCTGTGAAATTTGGTGGGGGATAGCTGGAAGAGAACCTTCTCAATGGCTGCTTCTGGGCTATGAAATTCGTTCCAGATGGAGTCTCACTTGGTCCTCTTTCTGTTCTCTTTTTGCTGGTAGGCAAAGACCCTCCTATTTAAACAGGCCTTGAGTCTTTAATCAATTGGGACAGAAGGATGTGAAATGGCTGCTCTGCTCATGCAATATGTATTTTATGCATTTTTGTTTAAATTTATTTCTCAAAGGTAATGTTGGAACTGGAAGTAATGCAATAGACAGGTTAACACTTTTTCAAACTTTCCCATATTGTTTTAGCTATTTTGTTTTAATTTATACTATAAGCCACTTTGAGTACCATTCTGGGAGAGAGGCAGGATATAATTCAAAATAAATAAATATATAAACAATCTGAGAACTCATAGTTATAGGGGTTTTTTTTCTTTTTTTGTCCTTCAAAAAAGGACATGCTAAGGATGCTGCATGTGATACATCATACAGCTGAGGCTTTCCATCTTGAAAAGTCACACATTGTATACGTACCGTAGGCAATCAAGCATGAACAGAGCACATCAGTCACACTTTATCCCATTATATAGTCTGTCTACTTACCACCATGGGCAGCTTTAACAATATATTCAGTAGCAGCATTCAAGGGGAATTAATTTTACCATGAGTAGAAAATATCTGACTGGAATCCATAAACTTTTTGAAAAATCATCTGCCTAAAATGTTTTTAGCCTTGTGTGAATCTGTGTGCAGCTGCCTCGTGTAGTGAGTAGCTGAATTGCAGGTAGCAGTCATCCCAGTGATGTATTTTCAGTCCTTAGATCAACTCAACTCATATATTCTGGTCACAATACTGGATAAAGGTTGCCAGCCACTAGAAAGAGGGAAAGTAGGAGGACCCCTTCTCTCCCTTCCAATTGCTTATTGGGTATAATACAGTGCTGCTTCCTTCATGACTTTCACAGCAGAGGTGCTCAGCAGACTAGCAGAGAAACTAAGGAAACGTTCTGAGCATGTGTGGTAAGTATTCACAGGAACATTCACTCAAGGGGATGAGCGACATGAGGAAGTAGGTGAAAAAGTTGCTGGTAACCTTACTTTTTCCTGATGATCCTTGTTAATTCTTTTTCAAACCCCTTATCTCAAGTCTGGGAACTGTAAACCTCAGCAATCAGTGCAGATGTGCAAAGGAGTGGGGAGGAAGAGAAGGAGGGACTGCCGCCACCAACACCATCCTGCCATGAGTCCAGTTTCTTCTTTTGGTGAAGTAAAAAAGAACTAAAGTGAACATTATTTTTTTCTTTTTGTTGTTCTTGTTGCTGATGATTACATGTTTTTGTGTGCACATGTTTGCTTTTATCCAGGAGGAAGAACAGCCTGATATAAACTGAGAATCAAATTTATACTTTGCAAATACACTTTCTAATGCACAGATTCGAGAACCTTTCTCATAATTACAGCACTGTGATTCCATTTTAACTGCCATGGCAACTTCCTGTGGAAACATAGGGTCTGTAGTTTGGTGAGGTACTAGAGCTCTCTGGCTGTGAATTCTAAAAACACCTCCCTAAAGTGCAAATCCCAGAATTCCATAAATGGAACCATGGCAGACAAAGTGGAATCATAGCACTATAATTGTTTAGTGTGAAAGGGACCATGCAGGTGCTAAGAAAGCAGCTAGAATGTTGTTGAGCAGCTTAGCTACTCAGAGCTGACTCGTCCTTCATTTTCCTCCAAAGGCCAAAGATAATGAACATTTTTTCCTTTCCACTCAGCTGTGGACTTGGTGGGACAGTGTTATCATCATCATCATCATCACAACCACCATCACCACAATCATCATCATCTTTACTTATATCACTTTTTTTCCCCAACACTAGGATTCAAGGTAGCTTATTCATTAAAAATATTACAACTACAAACATACAAAAATATTCAATATTAAAACTGAGTTAAACATATTAAGAAAATACATTTTAAAAAAAAATTAAGAGTTAAACAATACACTTTAAAACAATACAGCCCTTACAACCATCTCTTTAAACGTTTTCAAGTCTAAAAGCCTGTCTGAATAAAAACCTCTTAATCTGCTGATACAAAAGTAGAAAGGAGGGGCCCATTCTAACCTCCCTAGGGAGGGAGTTCAAAAGTCTAGGGGCAGGCAGGGAAAAGGCCATCTCTTGTGCTCCCATCAACAGTATGTGTGAAGGTGGTGAGACCAAAAAAAAGGCCTTTCCTCTGGATCTCAGGGTCCAGGCAAGCTCATATAGCAAGATTTGGTCTGTCAGATAGCCTGGACTTGAACCATATAGGGCTCTACAGGTCATAACCATCACTTTGAATTGTGCCCAGAAATGGACCAGCAGCCAGTGAAGCTGTTGCAACAAGGGAGTTGTGTGCTCCATGTAGCCAGCCCCAGTTAGCAATCTCACTGCAGCTCTTTGGGCCAGCTGAAATTTCTGAGCACTCTTCAGAGGCAGCTCCACATAAGAGCTTGTTAAGTAATTCAAATGTAATGTAACCATGACATGTATCATTCTGGCCAGATCAGACATCTCCAGGCATGGGTGCACTTGGCACACAAGCTTTAAGAGTACAAAAGCACCCCTAGCCACTGCAGAAACCAGGGCCTCCAGGTTTAAGACTGTCAGGGTCAGAGACCTGGGCGGCAAGACAGCCCGGAGAAGGGAGTGGGAGAGCTAGCAGAGTCCTGCCAGAAGGAGTCAAGGAAGCACTTACTCAAGGGAAGTCCATTTACCTAAGCCAGAGCAACAAGCAAAAGCCATAGCCAAAATTCCAAAAGCCAGGAGTCTGGAGCCAAGAGATCAATCCAAGGTATCAGGAGCCAGGTGCTGGAAGCAAGGAGAGGCTTGTAGAAAGTTTGCCACAAGCAAAGGAAAGCTTCCAGGCAGGCAGTTATATAGCCCAAGACACAGGTGTGGCTAGTCACTGCTTCTTGAACTTAATCAAGGAAGCCTCCCTTTGCTCAGCTCTCTTGAGTCTCCGCCTTGTTTGTGGGCTGATTGACACAGGCTCCAAAGCATCTTCAGAATCGGATCCCTGTTGCCTTAAAGGAGCGGGCAGAGGAACGTCCCAGCCTGCTCGGTCCATGGCAGCAGGGGGAGCTCTTGAGCTGCAGGACTCATCTCCAGCCAGAGCCACGGGGACCAACAGCTGCTGCTCGTCATCTCCACCCTGAGCAACAGGGACCAACAGCTGCTGCTCGTCAGCAGCAGCTCTGACAGGGGCTTCAGTTATCACAAAAACTGAGTCCCAGAGTACACTCATATGGTAAAACTGCATCTTCAGTGTAACCCCACCGAGCACAGGCTGTATCCCTATTGTCTGATCTGTCTTTACTGCCCAGGAGGATCTCTGTCTTATCTTGATTGAGCTTCAGTTTGCGTGACCTCATTCAATTCATTACTGATGCCAGACACTGGTTTAAAACAGAAACAATTTCCTTGGGATTACGTAGAAAGGAGAAATAGAATTAGGTGTCATCAGCATACCAGTGGCACTGAACTTCAAATCTCTGGAAGACCTCTCCCAGTGGTTTCATGTAGATGTTGAACAGCATGGGGGACAAAACAGAGCCCTGAAGGACCCCAAAGACCACTGGCCAAGGCATCAAACAGAGGTCCACCAGCATCATCTTCTGGGTTCACCTCTCCAGAAAGGAACAGAACCAGTTTAAAACAGTGCCTCCAAGTCCGACCCCAGCAAGACAGCCTATGAGGATGCTATAGCCAATGGTATTGAAAAGCACTGAGTGGTTTAACAGAACCAAGAGGGACACACTCTTCCTATGTAGTCCCTGGCACAGGTCATCCACAAAGGCAACCAAAGCTGTTTCTGTCCCATAATTGGGCCTGAATCCAGACTGACATGGATCAAGATAACCTCTTTCATCCAAGAATCTCTTGAGCTAGGACACAACCACACATTCTATTACCTTTACTCAAAAATGGAATATTGGACATGGCCAATAGTTATCTATCACAGAAAATTCCAGGAAAGGTTTCTTCAATAAAGGCCTTACAACTGCCTCCTTTAGGCATGTTGGACCTCTGCCTTGGTGTAAAGAGAGATTAACTACTCCTGTCACCCACTCCAGATCCCCTCTGGCCTTTTTAATGAGCCAAGAAGGGCAATGATCTAACAGACATATGGTGGTTCTCACCTCTCACCTCTCCATCCTCAGGCTCTACAAACTGAAAAGTATCCATTATCACCAGAGAAGCAGGGACCAAACCTGCATCATCTGGGACTGCATCAACTATGGCATCCATGTTGGAACAGATCTGAGTGACTTTACTTGCAAAAAGCCATGTAAATTTTTCACAGCAGATTGTTGAGTGGTCTGCATTTTCTTCCTGAGGTCCAGAATGTAACAGATTTCTGATCACTTGACACAGCTCTGCTGGACAGCTCCTTACAGATGCATGGATGGCAGAAAAGAATAATTCCTGACTGGCCATACTGCCGTGGAACAGGCCTTCAAGTAGTCTGTAGTCTGTGTTCATTAACACTCACTCTCGGTCTTCCACCAACTCTGTCTCTTTCTGATTCCATCAAAAAAAAAAATCTCCTTTAGGCTTACAAAAATTAAACAAGCAAAGCCACTTTACAAATTTCCAGCAATTAGAAGGAGACCAATGACTAAAAGTTCTGAGCAGCCTCAACTCTCCTCCTCATTCTTCCCCAATTTATTCTCAGTCCTCCTCACTCACAGGCTTTTCATAAGGAAACTGAAGGATTTGTTTTCTTTTTCCTCAAAGGACTGCCATCTTGCAGAACCAAGAACTGGTACCTGAAAGTCAAGGACTTTCACTTATCTGTATAAAGACAGGAAACTTACTACCTAGAGGACTTTAAATAATGATTTTTAAACTGCATGTTCTTGCTTTATGTCTAGCAATTCATACTGGTATAGGCTTCAGCTGTGCAGCACAGAGATAGGGAAGGTGATTACTTTTATTGGACCCTTTTTTACTGAAAGAATGTGCAGCAAGCTTTTGAGTTACACAGAATATATCATCTAGCAATTCTCCAATACATTTATGATATTCTGTAGAACGCTTCTTATGTGTTTAAAATTATTCTATTGTGTGCATTTGGAGAACTGATCTTTACAGCTCCAGGCCTGTGGCTCCCAAATCATAAATAAATAGTCCCAGGAAGATAGACTTTTGGTAAATTTTCTCTTGTTCAGTCTCTGCTGTGGTGATCAACGGAGAGATGTTTCACAATGAAGATTTTTTTTCTCTGTGTGCATAGTTCTTTGGCTTTCGTTGTTGTTTGCAAAAGTTTGACCCTATCTTTACTATCATGATTTAGAAAACAAAGACATACATTATTTTTATGCCTTGGTCCCAATTAGAGAAAATAAAGTCAGCTTTCTTTCAAATTATAGGAACTTGTGTTTAATGGTTTGCTACAAGCATTGGTTATTGTATTTGAAAACAGTTTAATAATATTTTTTTACCTAATTTCTCTTTTGGGGTAGGCAGTTGGAGCTTTTTAATTGATCGTATGAGGGCTGTTTGTCATCACACTGACAATGTAATCTTGTGCTGTAAGGCCCTGCTTTGGGGGTCCCTGATATTAGTATGGTTTGGATGGGCACCATACCTAATTGGCATCATATATAATTGGCAACACATTTTATTGGCTCTGATATCAAATTCATGCCTGAGAGGTGACAGAAAGGTCAAACCGAGCAAGGGAAAGAATTTGACTGTAAATGTGAGAAGGATAGGTCAACTCAAAACTTCCTCCAGGTAAAACTGAGTCATTTGTCAGGCAAATACACACCATTCCTGTGGATAATAGGCTTAAATAGAAGCTGGAATTTTCCAGGGAATCCAACTATGAGGAGCCCTCCAGGACAATGACTGACAGATATCCATCCCTTGTACACCTGGATTCTTTCCTCTTTCCTCACAGCACCCACAATAGACAGCTATTACAATACCCATCATGTCTTTGTCAGTCAAAGCACTAAGCCCATCAACAGGCGAAAGACCCATTGTCCACAACATTGTTCCCTTTGTCTTGCATCTGGAACCTTCACAGCCACAAGCCATTTTCAGGATGCAAATACCTTTGATTTCAGGATGCCCAGTGTAGTCTCTTGAAGGTCTACCCATCACTCTGTCCATCTGGCTCCTGAATGAGAACTGTCCTTAGGTCCTACCTAAGCCAAAACACATTTCTGCTCTTCACTACTCTTTTGGACTGGTAATTATAAATCCCCCAAACCCCTCAGCCTCTCCATAATTTTTCCTCCCTTTTTCTTTCAGTTAGCTCTTGTGTGAATGTGTGATTGTGTGTATCTTGTGTGCATGCATGAGTGAATTCCTCTAAATAAAGCACATTTTTAGCTTACTTCTGAATCTCTGGCTGATTCTTTTCCTGCGTGTGCCCGTAAACACTGGTAGAAAAGATCTTACTAAGTTGCCCCCCTCTCGCAGCCTCCTGATTTTGAGCTAATTAATTCCCCATTTTTTTCAAGAAGGTATTTGGCATTGAAGGGTGGCCCTTGTGGCACCTACATTTTGAGGTAACAGTGCATGGCTACTCAAATATCAGCCCCATTAAGTTCAATGTACTTACTCCCTGAAAAATGTACATAAGATTTCACTTACCAGGGAGGAAATTTTGTTGGTACCAATTAAGCTTAGTTGAGAGATACAGGATTAGACTACAAATATTTTCATTCTGCACCATCTCCCTTGCTCAAACATTTACATCACAGTTCACAGAATTACAACTAATTTACATCTTACACTGATTGAAAATAACTAGTTAACGTCAATGAAATTAACAATTACTTGGAATTTTCAAATAAGAGGAGAACTTAACTAATTTTTTTAATTGATTGGTTGATTTAAATTAGAACATTAGAATTAACTTAATTCCAGAGTTAAGTTTTAATTAAGTTTTATTTAGTTAAATAAGGAGTGAACAAATTTTACATTTCCCAAGTGATTCTCTACACAAAGCCTACTTCACTTTAATTTTTGCAGAACTGCATCTTGCTTTTTGTTAGTCTCTCAGGATTCAGAAATCACAATGCCTACCATTCTAGTTAATTTTTAGAGTGCAATAGTTTAATTAATTTCAATGTTACAAGACTTTAAACTAACAGCTATCAAGGGCACCTTGAAAGAGAGTGATCTTCTTTGCATCTGGGTGACCTTCCTGTGTTCTATAAGAGAAACTGCACAGAGGGTTCTCATCTCTTCAGGGAAACTGAAAGTTTAAATCTTTAAGCCATGTGTGAATTAGTAAAAGAGGTGAGCAAGATTCAAGCAGTCTCACAACCACACAAAGCTAACATAAGGAAAGGAAGGAAAAATTGGATAACAGGAAGCTGGGGTGAAGTAGGCAACAGTTACCTATCCTGAGGAGAATAGATGGAGCAATGTGGCTCAGACTAGGGGTCCAAGGATAGCATAAGAAAAGGAATCTGAGCAGCGGAGTGACAGCCAATGTACTACGTCCAGGGTACTATGAGTAGTTTAAATACCCTTTTTCTGCCCTGAAAGGGAAGGTATTCATTGTTCTCTGGCAGGGCAAACATTGGGGTCTGGAACAAGCTAATGGCCTTAGCATTAGGTGACAAAGCACGGATGGGAATCGTGATAGCTTCTTAATGTCTGGGCAGGTGAGGAAACAAATGAGAATTTCAGTGGGAAGAGGGAACAGGTTGATGACCATCAGTTGCTCTGTTGAGACAACTTCACGTACTACAGTGTTTGAAGGCTGAGTCGTTCAGAGGATTACTGCATGCTCATCAGCACAAGAGCTTCCCAATTGATCCCTTGAATTTATGACCTGGCCATGCCCTGTGTTCCCATCTGACCTACTTTTGCATGTGTGCAGCCAGTCCTCTTTGTCAGCTTGGCTTTTCAGCCATAAGAGTGTATGAGTTATATTTTATGCCAATTAAATAATGTTCACATCATGGAGTGAGGGTGTACGGCATGGTAACAGTATATGAAAAATAAGATTACACCCCCAAAAAATACACACTTTTTTTTCCTTCTCTCCCAAGTTCAGAAGTGGGACAAGGAATGGTTGGAACTGAAATCATGGATATTATTTTCAGTTTGATCCTAGTAAAACTTCAGGTGCAAGCATTTACCTTAGATTTAAATGGCAATTTAACATAAACATAATAGTTACATTCCCTCTCTTTCTAACATAAGTGCAAGTGACTTATCTTCCTTGCTAGCCTGGTCTTCCTGTTGCTTGAGCTCAGGTTTAATGATTTAACCTCGTACAGCTGGGACAAAATATCATATAACAGTATATAAAATAACAGATACTTTGACCTAAATCCAGTGTATCATTGGAGGGAGGGAACAATGCACTAGGAGATTTCCCTCAATCTTTCAGTTATGACAGTGGTAATGCATTTCTCTTCCGGTCCCCAGGCATGCTACCATTTGTCCATCTGGTTCTGCAACCAGTTGTACACCTGGAAGCTATATTAGATTTCCCCTGCACTCTTCCTTCCTCCACACATTATCTGGGATGAGGTATGTATGTATACCATGTTATTTGCATTACCTGAATGGAATCATGAGAAATTGGGTTTTGCCACAAGTGAATTATCCTTAGGTTTTAGCAACAGAGAGGACTGGTTTCTGGGTACCAGTTAGTTATAAAACTGGAAGATAAAGGTTAAATATTCTATAATCACTATTGTGTGTGATTATTGATTATTATAAGGGAAAGAGAAAAGGAATTGGAGAGCAAAAACCTAATCTGCTTTTGAAGCTAAATTGTCAGACAGAACACAAAGGTATATAAAAGAAACATTTGGTTCACTGTTTTAAAGTTGACAGCTTGCATATCAGCTCTTCTAACAAGTACTGTAAAATTCCTACAGGGCTATTATACCAACAAAGCAACACTGCACTCTGACATAAATGCAACCTCTCGCCATGATTGTATACTGCCCAAGTTCTTTCTAATCAATTGTTCTGAATGTTTCTCAATATAAAATAACCATCAGAAAAAGTAAGTAGCATACCCACAGCACTTGGAGCTGACCTCTAAGTCCTTTTTATTTCTAGGATTACTCTAAACAAAGAGCTCTTTTATATTTGCCTCAAAGACAGGAGCAATTTCATCAACAGCACAAGCCACACTTTATAAAGTTTTCTATTGATCTGCAAAACAGCAGGGTGCCAGATTCCCATGGCACAGCATTGGTTAAATTTTGCCCAAGGGAAGCCTATAGCTGATAAATTCTCCCTCAGCACTAAGGCTAACTGCAATTAATGGAAATTACTACAGAAAGTTTGGGGTCATATGGATTATTTCTGCAGAAGAAAAACAACATAAATATAAAGGATTGCTTGATATTTCATCTTTATTACTTTTCTTTCCAGGGTGGTGGAATGTTTTAAAGATTGTTTATTGGTGCTGTGGGTTTCAAGAGAATGGGAATTGCCTCAAAATCCTTTTAGCCATATGATTCTTTTACCCTCTCCTGACTGTTTTCTGAAGCAGAAAGCCATTCACCACATTAAATGTAATTACACATAAAGATAATAAAACTAACATCAAGGAACTCTGCCACTTTTAACATAAAAGATAGCAGAAATACCAGGATAGAGTACATCCTTTGCTCGGTGCAGTGTTCCTGATGAGACCAAATGGTCTATCTTGGTACTGTCTTCTCTATTATTCTCTGTATATCATGCATCAGTAGTGATGCCAATTTTCTCTCCATTTCATTAGGAATGAACCAAACCAGCACTAAACTTTAAGATCTATTACCCAAACAGCTGCAATTAAAGTTAAGATGTCTAAAGTACGAGTTAATAGGAACTGCAATTTAACCCCTTACAACAGCTGACTTATGGACTTAGTCCATAAGTGAAGTGATGTGAATAGGAAAGGATGTACATTCTGGATTCCTACATCAGTTACTTGTTACACTTAGCATAGCCTGAAGGTATCTGTTCAGGCTGTATCTGCATTGTATTATCAAATAAATATCAAGAATTGCAAGTACAGTCATCCCTTCACATTCACTGTGGCTAGGGGCACAGGACCCTCGTGAAAGTGGAAAAACTGTGAATAACTTTAGGCTCTCCTAAACCATATTTAACCCACAAAAAAGTATGATCACTATGGATTCCTCAGAGGCATCAGAGTTCCTTCACAAGGCAAAAATGGCCAGCTGGTGGGGCTTACTGCCACCCCCACTGCTGACCCACACCATTTTTCTTTTTAAATCATTTTATTCAGAATTCTTATTATAAAACATACATATTTGATAGTCAGCTTCATTGAAATATATCTGATCTTCCATGTTGATCTAGATTCCATTTTCCAGATTTCTACAAGCTTTAGGTACCGTACAACATTTTACTGTTAGTTTATCTGATAGTTCTTACATTTCATTCTTCGTATTTCCGCTTCATGATATATTCCTGCCGCCCCCTCGTAATATATCTTTAATCATGAATTACGTATTTCCAGCTGTTAAAACCCAGCAATTACCCGTTACAATTTGCCATTCTTTCTGTATCTCGTTGTCTGATTTCCCCTTTAATCTCTGGGAGACCATGTCTGCATTTTTATTTTCAATAAGTGTAGCCCACCATTGTTCAATTGTGGGTATTTGCTGACTTTTCCATAACTTTGCATATTCAATACGAGCTGTTGTTATCATGTACAATAATATTCTCCAATGCTTCTTTATACCAATACCCTCTAATATATCGGTCATATTTAACAAGTACAATTCAGGTGTCTTAGCAAACTGACCTTTCACTAATGTACAGATTACATTATATACTCCATTCCAATACTTCTTAGCTTTAGAGCATGTCCACCACATATGATATATCATACCGACCTCCTTCTGACATTTCCAACACTGTCCAGTACCTGTATTATAAATCTTTTTCAGTTTATCTGGTGTCATATACCATCTGTGAAATAGTTTGTAATAGTTCTCTCTCAAATTCTGGGCTACGGTAAATTTCTGCGTTTTTTTCCAACTCTGCTCCCAAGACTCTAATTGAATTGAATGTCCAATATTTTGAGCCCATAAAATCATTGTTTCCTTTACTGTTTCTTCTTGTCTCTCCTGCTGTAATATCTCTTGATGGATTTGAGCAAGGAGATGAGGCGGATTTTCAAAAAGCCATTTAATTACTCCAACTTTCTCTTTTTGCTCAATTCCATATGTTTTTATGTCCATATGAAACCTTTCTGTTAATTGTCTGTAAGGGAACCAACTCAGTCTTATTTCCTCCTGTTCTAGTTTTTCCCTTGTTTTCATCTTAAGATTGTTGGACGCTGATCTCTCAATTATATCATCATAGCGCAACCATTTATCTGTATCAGTCCATCTGCCAAAGAAGGTCTCTTGCGGTGAGACCCATGTGGGGAGCTGCCTTATGTTTTTGACTTTATACTCATCCCAGATTTTCAAAAGTGATTTTCTGATATAGTGATGTAAGAAGTCTTTATCTATTCTTGCTTTATCATAAAACATATAGGCATGCCACCCCATCCTCAAGTCTGCACCTTCCAATGCCAGCGTTTTCACATCTTGAAGGTCTATCCAGTCTTTTATCCACATAAAAGCCGCTGCTCTGTAATATATTTGAAGGTCTGGTAATCCCATTCCTCCTCTACTTTTTAGATCTGTCATAATGTTCCATTTTATCCTAGGCTTCTTTCCCTGCCATATAAATTTAGTTAATTCTCTCTTCCATTGTATGGAAGGTTTCATATTTGTTATTATAGGGAGATTTTGGAACAGAAAGTTCATTTTTGGCAAAGCATTCATCTTTACTGCTGCAATTCTCCCCATGAATGAGAGCCGCAAAGAAGTCCAATTTTGTAGATCTTTTGTTATTTCCTTCCATTTTTTCTCGTAATTATTTTGAAATAACTCATTATTTCTTTTAGCTATCCAAATTCCTAGATATTTTACCTTTAGTCCTGTTTTAAATCCTGTTTTTTGTACTAGTTCCCTCTCTTCTCTTTCAGTCATATTCTTGATTAAAAGAACTGTTTTCTCCTTATTAATTTTGAAACCAGAGAATTGTCCATATTCTTGCATTATAAAATTCAATTTTTCTATAGATTTGCATGGATCATCCAGAAAAAGGACCAAGTCATGACCCACACCATTTTTAATAGGGACTCATTCGCAGTTTCTCAGTCTCAGGAGGCTTACAGTCCCTATTAAAAATGGCATAGGGAGGCAGCATAGGTGACAGGAAATAACAGATGAATAATCAAATCTGCAAAAGTGAAACACGCAAATGTGAAGGGCTGACTGCATATAAGAGAGAGAAGAAGAGAGACCTGGCAGAAGATCCAGAGTGAGACACGCATCATGATGAAATTTTACTTTTAAAGTACACATGAGCAGACACACTTCTGGATATACCCAATAGGTAAATATATCTCCAAATAGTGCATTTTAATACCCTGAATTATTTGATGGTGGATATTCAAATAAATCTTTAGCATGTATAATTTTAAAACATACCTTTTTGTGTGTCTGAAGTTTGCAAGGATTTTGACTGAGAAGTTCTATGAAAGATTCCATGAGGAGAATTAGGGGGAAAGAGGCCTATCATTCTAGAATGAGAAGAAAGAGCTCAAATAGTCATGGAAAGAGATCAGATAGCCATGGAAATATCTCAAATATTGAGATTCTGGTCACTGATCACTGAAAGTCTCATAAGGCCCATGTCCAGGACCCTGGTGAGCCACTTAGGTCCCAGCCTAACTGTTTATGACATTTATTTCCTTCCTTTCTTCCAAAGAGTACAAGGTGGTATATACAATTTCTCCACCCTGATTACAACTCTCTGAGGCAGCTTAGTCGAACAGATCATGACTGGTGAGGGTCACCCAGTAAACAAGATGAATAAGTGAGATTTGAGCCTGGGTCTTTCTGGCCATAATCTAAATTTCTTTTCAGCCTAGGTTTACAGATCTGCAACTCTTGATGGTTGTTTATGTTTACAGCTACTAGGAGCTATGGCAACTGGAGTTGCCCTTGCATTTAGAAACCTATGGAACAGGGCTATCCAACATTGTTTCCAAAGGAATGTTAGGTGCTATTGTGTTCTATCAAAAGAGAAGTTCAACATTTCATTACTTCCCTGACACAGTTCAACATGAAGCCCTTTCTGAGTGAAACATAATCTTGAAATATTGATAGTTTTACAATAAGTGGTAGTTTATAGTGGTAGTTTTACAATAGCAATAGTTTTACAATAAAAATGCATCCTCAAGGGTGAGAGAAAAGTGGAGTTCTGAATGAATGAGAACAATCCATGTGATCTTCCCTCTCAGTATGGCTGCATCATTTGTACATGGTTCCAATCCAGATGGAGGTCGCATCATGGAAAAGCAGGTGCTTTGTATGTGAAATGTTGGGGATGATAGGAGTTTCAGCCCCACGGAAACGCAGCAGAAAAGCCAGAGTTCAGCGAGCCAACAGCAGCAGCCTTGTTCTCCAGTAAGGATACTCACACACGGAGGAGTTTCTTCCAAAACAGGAGGCACTTCATCTTGCAGCAAAGTTCTGTTATATACAAAACATAGGACAGACGGACAAAAGCTTGCGCCAGGCACCAGGTTTGGTCAACAGACAAATACGTACTGGCGTTGCTTTGTTATATACATATCTACAACCAATCAGGTAGAGGTTTGCACACCTCCCTCTACCATCTGCACACGACCCCAGTTTCTTATGCAACCTTGCAATTACCCACAGCTGGGGCATGATGCAACATCTTTGCAGTGGGCTGATCATTTTCCCAGGGTTCCCTGCCTGGAATCCCTGACATCTGATTTTTTCAAACTTCAAGAAAAATTATGTACTGTAAATTGCATGAAGGGCCTAAACACCCTAAAGGTACAGGATCCCATCTGATCTTGAAAGCTAAGCATAGTCACCCCTGGTTACTACTTGGATGGGAGACCACCAAAGAATACCAGGTGTTGTATGCTACATGTCAGAGGAAGGAACTGGCAAAACCATCTGTAAGTATTCCTTGCCTAAAAGAACCATATGAAATTCATGGGATCTCTGTAAGTTCACATGCAACCTGAAGGTACATACACTCACACATACACATAGATTGCATCAGTTACTATGTCTCTGCTTCCAGAAGACACGAACCTCAAGCCCTGTTCAGATATTCTAAAATTCTTTAGAGGTATTATCAGCTGTGTATGTGCAGTGCTAGTGAATGTGTGGAAGTCAAGGACAGGACCAGCAAAAAAGATTCCCCTCTATGCATTGATTGGGTTGACAGTTTTAGAACAACTGAAAAGGGTTTCAATGTTTCCTAAAATTCTGTGGTGGGAATTTACATCAACCATGTATCCTCTCTACTAATACTAAGTTGTTGGCATCTTTAAAATTAATTTAGCTTACTGGCAGCTTGCAGTGAAATTTTTAACAGGTTTTAATCAAAACAGATACATAATATTCTTTCACAAGTACTTAGAGACAGGAGCAGAAGCAATGCATTTTAAAAGACAGTGCATCTGTTACATCTTGTTAAAGTCAGATTGTAAGGGCCTTAAATCTTTTTATTAAGAAATGGCTGAAAGATCTGAACTGTGAAAGTCCTTCAAGAATATGGTTTCTTGATTACCAAAGAACACTAATATTCTTAATGTTGGTAACAGAATGTTTTTAGATAAAATTGCATCTCTTGCTGCACAAAATTTCAAAAATATAATACTATATTCCATTTCAAGTTTGGTCTGTCACAAATAGAAAGACTTCTGATTGTGATCTCTATGCAAGAAAGCAAACCATTTTTGTAGAACACCCAAACCACACCATGTTAGACAATAATCACAGCATGACTTGGCAGTATTTTTGCTTAACTATGCAGAAGCTGCTATCCATAAGAAATGTTAAGGGCACACTTTCGTGTAGAACATAGGCTGATCAGCGGAGGGTTATGAGCCAAATAATACAATGAGGTGGCACAATAAAGTGCAAGGCTTATGGTATAGGCCAGTCTGAAGTGTTGTAACAGCCAAATTACCATCACAAGATGTCAGGCAATAGGTGGGATTTGGGGTCATCCTGGGCCAAGCAGATTAAAAAAAAAAGCCTGCTAATATTAACTGTTGGGTAGGTTATATTTCTTAACTTGCCTGAGGTATTCCTTCTTATCCTGATGGCTGTATTATTAATGTGGTTCAATTTGATCTAATGTGTTGTGGTCTTTTTTCTTTGTCAAAACTTTTGTAAATGGAACACTGTGGATATAGAGGTATTCTGTATCAATTAATGAGGTAGCTCAGGCTTTGAAGCAGGTTGCCAGGGAGGAAACTACACATAGCTAGCCAGATCAGTCTCCCTATGCAATGTACAATAGGGCAATGCTACTCAAAGTGGTGGTCCATGGACCAGTTCTGATCTGCATGCCACTGGCAAGTTTCCTGGAAAGAAAGAAACAGTTGCAATTAATGGGCACAGATAGGATGCTGGTCCCTGGCACACTGGGGGGAAAAAAATCCTGCCAGTTCACCACTCTAGACAGACAAAGAAGCACTGATTTAGGGTACAGCTGTTCTCTTCTATCTTTCTTTTAAGTCTATCAGTTACACCAGTTCTTGTTTATCAACATGCACTGCTGTGATGGTGCTTGTATTCAAACACCCCTTCCACAGATTTCTCCCATTATATGTTAAAAAAAGAGAATAGTAAACTGAAATTTTGATACATCTGATCTTAGTAATTACACATATGTTTTGAATTGTTAATAATTTATTCTTGTAGAGTACATTAAAGAGTTTGGAAGAAAAGCCTTTTATTTAATAATGTAATAATTTTAATCTCATCTTATTTTCTTATATTTCTTATTTTGTCCTTTGAATTTTTCTAGTCAAACATTTTCTCCATGTTAGAAATATTCTATGGTCTACCATAGGGCCTGTAAATATTTGAGACTGTCCAGTCATATTGCTAAATACGACATTCTATTTTTCACATACTAACCTGTATCTGTGGGGAGATGAGAATATTCTGAAATATCAGTGAAACACACAAAATTAAATGCATAATTTACTGAACAAAAACACAAGAAGGAAAAAAACAGTCTGAATAAGAGCCATGTCTTGTCAGAGTTCAGAATACTCTGTGTGTTTAAAGTGTGTATCAACTCGCTTGTTATTTAATCTCTTCCTTCTCACATTTTTCAATATGCAAGTTAGAGAACACCTAGTTCTGCAATTTCAAAAAGGACTGTTCCAGTCTCCTACACATAGTTATTAAGATGATGACTATTCACCATAGCGTTGAATAACATCAACATATAAGTGTTAAATGCTATATATGTCAATAGTATTCAAAAATAACTCACATGCTAAATATTTTCTTTCCCAATCCTTATCTCTCACACTATTTATGTTGACCCCTGCTCCATTGGCCAAAAGAACAACCATGAAGAAAGCCACAGCCCTCAGAGATAGAAGATACAACTCCTGGGCAGCTTTTGAAGATCTTCAAGGAACAAGTGGACAATTATGCCTTTTTCTTAAGAAGAAAACAGCTGTTCTATTTAGGTTCTTTCACTAAGATGTCTAATCTGAAATCCAAGACTTAGAATTTGTCCTCTAAATCTTTCCTGTTTCAATATTTAGAGTTTGGTCATCCTTTGCTTAACTTCTGACAGACTATTTTTAGGATTATATTTCTCTTTTGAATTTCCTACCTAAATACTAAATGATATAAAGCTGGGCATTAAAATCTTATTCTTATATTTAGGACAGCTTCCCCTGTAAGCATAGCTCCAGGCATACTTCAGCACAGGACATAGAGCCAATCATGTCTGAGAAATGGAAGACTCAACACACATGTTGTAACATAGAAGATAAGAGGGGGAAAAGTGGTTGGATATGATTTTGTACTGTTCACTTTCCAGAACACACACTGATATGATGCAAATGGCAGGTGTACAAGCCTTATAATCATTAGAAACTACCTCTTGAAGTTCAGTTCTTTTTCTCTATATCTTATCCATAGGAAGATAGATTGGACTGAATACACATTCATGTTTTCAAAGAATGGATACACCTGGCTATCAACATTCACAAACAAAACTTCCAAAATGATAAGAGTATTTCTATCAGCACTTTTTGGAAGCATATGACATATGACCTGGAAGGATATTATGTGCTATTAGGTCCAGTTGGAAAAGACTTTGGATTGAAGTCCCCGAACTGACATAAAACTTGTTGAGTGTTCTTGAGCTCTTCCAAGCTAGCCTACCTCATTGGTTTGTTCTGAGTATAAAAATGGGATATCCTTATGCTCAACATTTTGGGAAAGAAGTGAGATGAAAGTATTTGGTAAATAAATAATATAGAATATGCATTAATAAAATAAACATCTTGATTGCTTAAGTTAGACATTTATTATGCTGTGTTTATTTTTCCTTAGATTATGAGTCATTCTAATAGTAAGCTATTTCTTTTTTTTTTTCTGTCCTGATCTTAGTACAATTTACATGATAAGAAATGAAGACAACTACAAACAACATTATATGCTTATTAGCATATTTGTTGTTTGTTTTTGTATGCCTATAAGTTGTTTCCTACTTACAGCTACCCTAACATGAATCTATCACCAGGTTTTCTTGGCAAGATTTGTTTACTGGGAGTTGTCCATTGCCTTCCTCTGAGGCTGTGTGACCCGTCTAAGATCACCTATTGGGTTTCCATGGCCAAATGGCTCCCAGAATCATAGTCCAAAACCCAAACTATATAACCTTCTGACTCTTGTTCTTTGGCATATATCTATGTATTAATACAGCAAAAAGAAACTTAGGCATTATCTGGTCATAGTCTGTTCCAGCATTCCTTATGCTCTCCACGGGTAGCAGAGTTGCATTTTATTAGCACAGTTTCCCAACTTGAGGCTATCCCTGGTCCTGCAGGTCAGATTTCTGACTCTGAAATTACCCTCTGACTGTTGCTTTGCGGCTTTTTCTTTACACTCCTGTTACCAACTCAGACTAGTAAAAGTAACCACCAACTAAACATCAGCACCATCTATCCTACACTGGGCATCTTTCTTCCCTGAGATCTGTCTCTAGAGGACCTTGTCCAGTTCCTTTGAAAATCCTACTCTACTGAAATAGAACAACTACAATTTCAACTGCATTTATTACTTGGTTATCTAATGGTGATAATAGGTTAGGAACTAGCAATCTAGTGCTTATTAAAGTTGACAAACATTTAGAAATTTATCTCAACATGGCCACTAGTGGACTTCTAGATAAAGATTTCATAATAGCAATACCTTATCAAATCTCTGAAGTAATCTCCTCCCTCTCCATTAAAAACAATAGTTATTTATGAGAAGTTTTAAAGACAAGAATATTTTGTTCATGGACCTCTACGGGGATAGAGGAGTTGACAGCACCCTCAGATTGTTTTCCAAAACTCTTGAATTTACCCGATTGACTATATAAGAAAATTAACAAATGTGTATGGCTTTTTATTTTTTGATAGAATTAGATGGAATCTGCAAGGACAGTAGTCCTTTCTACAGGGGTAAAGTCTTTTTAGGTACATGATACACATCCTTCAGCACAGGAGATAAAGCCAATCATATCTGAGAAATGAAAGACTCAACACACATAATTCACACAAATAATAAGAGGAAAAAATGGCTGAGTTTTAGTTGCAAGGAGTTTTTAAATTTTAGACTTAAATGAAACAACACTCTGCCATCTCTGTGGTTTCTGTGGGGAAGTTGTACAAATATAGCAAGCTATTTATAGGAAACCCAAGGTCAATATAAGGGATCTGTGACTAAAGAACATAACTCTTCTCTTAGGACTATTCATGCTTGGCATCGGACAGTTTGGATTACAAAGCTATGTTCTGATGAGAGATGTCTACTGCTTAACGTCTGGAGATAGTGTTTCAGTCTTCTACTTTGTTGTTATTGTGTATCTTCAAATCGTTTCTGACTTAAGGCAACCCTATCATGGGGTTTTCTAGTGGCTGAGAGTGTGTAACATGCCCAAGGTCATATAACATGCCAAAGGTGGGTTTTGACGTCCAAGCCGGAAATCAAACACTGGTCTCCACAGGCCTGTTTAAATAAATTTAAATTAATGTGTTTAAAAAGCAAATAATCTCCAGATACACATTCCCAAATTCCCAGTAGTATGTACTCCAGCTATTCAGTGCCAAGATTTCACGGTCTTGGAAATATGGATCTTTTTTCATATTATTAGAGATAAAATGCAAAAGCAGGATTTTACAAGATACTAGTTCATGTAGCTCACACCCTAGAATAAACTGGCATTGTTTTCTGTTGTGAAATTCTGAATGGGGAGGTATATCCATGTTTTATGCCTTCAGTTTTAAGATTTCTCAACAGTATTTCTAAACAACTTTTCTAGCTTTTAGACCGAGGTCCCTATTCAACCAAATGGAGTGCAAACAGGGTTTTGTACTTCAAGAGTTTTGATATCATCCTATCTGATAGAAATAGGTCAGTGTTATGCATTTCTAATATGTGTTGGTAGCATTCAAATTTGAAAGTCCAAGATACTCATGCTGGGTTCTCTACCATCTCTGTCTGTGTGGCTAGATGCCAAAACTCTGTTCATGCCATATGTAGTTACCACTTTTACATCTGCAATTCAGAACCGTCAAATGTGAAATTTTGTCTTGCATAGCTATTACGCAAGATGACAAGTAGACTAATTGCGGATATTCTCTTCAACTAAAGTAAATATTTGCACTGATATCTACAAACTATCATCAATCAAAACTGATCCCATCCCTTGACAAATAGATACAAGACTACTCCATTATATCTCCACAGGTCACAGAAGAGCTCTTCTCATATGCCTCCCAATGGGTAAGTCAATGTGTAGATATCCAAGCATCATATCAAGACATTATGGAGAACCAGATACCGATGTGCTTCTCCCATGTCTTTCCAATACTTTCCTGGACTTTCCAACACTCTCTTCCCACCTGATCAAGGAATATAAACTCACATTCCTTGTCTAAGCAAGCATGGAACAATAGTACAGAGGAAAAGATGTGAGGAAGCTTCTCAAATTTTCCACATCAGAATTTGTTTCTTAAATTGAACTGATGCTTTAAGAATTCTTCATTGTTCCTTATTTATACATTTGTTTCTTGATTTTTTGCAAGCCAGAGTGAATGAAAGAAAGAGCAAAGAAAAATAATAAAGAAAAGAACCTCATTCCTACATTAGAAGAACACATAGATATTTCTTTTCCCACAACAGTCTTTCTTGCTGGGTGTGCATGTTCTATAAGCAGACTTTATTATGCCCAGTTGCAGGGTTAGACAACTTTTGCCCTCCAGATGTGTTGAACTACAACATTGCTGACTACTGGCCACATTGTCTGAAGGTGATAGATTTGTATCCAACACACTTGGAGGGCTCCAGGTTTATTTATTCATTTAATACATGCCCACACACATACACACAAATACATATATGCATATACCACTTTTCTCCAAATATAGAACCCAAGCTGACTTATTAAGGACATAACTTTTAAACAATACAGGTAAAAGAATATGTAGTGTAACAGTTATAAAACAAACAAGCAATCCCATTTTAAAAGACTATTTTAAAATAGTTTAAACGCATGTAAAAACATAATGAAAATTTTAAAAATCCAGCATCCCCATTTAAAGACCCTTTTACATCAAGCCATTAACAGGCAAAGGAAAAAGTTATTTGCCCACTGATGGAAAGAGACAGTGTATCAATATAACTACCCATGGGAGTAAATTCCATAGTCTTAGAGCAGTCTCCTATGTCATCACCAAACTTGCTTGTGATAGTGATGGGACTCGGATAACCTCCTTCTCAGGATCTTAACATTTGGATAGGCTCGTATTAGAGAAGGTTGCCTGTGGGAATTCCGATTGTGCCCAGAGCAATCTGGTTCAAGCACACATTGTAAAAAGGGTATATATTTTTGAAATAAGAAAAAAGACAGTTCGATGACTGTGCAAAATACCTTCGCACACCCAATCTGCTCAAGGAATTTCTACTGAACTGGCAACTTTTGTTTAGCTTTTAAAAAGAAATCTTCACAAGGAAATGGTCACGACATATTCTTATACAGACTTAAAATAGCACTTTTTAAATAATTCATGATCAATTAAAAATCTTTCACTACAGACAAATTAAAAGCCCTTTTATCACATATTATTAGCCTGGGGGTATGCAATCAAAATCAAACAAGTACCTTAACATCTACATCAGAGCAGAGTGATATTTTTACATGTTTTAGAGTACGCCAGCTATTAAGCTACTATACTATCAGAGATATCTAAGTAGAATCAAAACATCCTTTGAATCTGAGCCAGCAATGCCACAGGCACGCTCAAGGCATTACCAGCTTTACGAACAATGGTTAAGCTATAGACTTCTCATATGACAAAAAGGGTAATGCTAAAATGAGTCTTAATATGATTGCATATACCAGAAGTGGGAGACTGTGGGGGCTTTGAGAGGACACTTTTCAGATTAGCCGAGGGCTTGAGGGGTTGCATTTAGGGTGACTGGTTGTTTTTAAAGATTTTTAAAAGTAAAAAAGGGTAGGATCCTATTGGGCAGTTACAAACAAATAACTATGATAGTGACAAAGCAATGCACTGGCTGCCAGCCCAAGCTCCCCCATCCCACTTACGGGAAAAAGCCAGTAATCAATGGGAGTGTGTTTCCCTGTCATTCAGGAAGCAGTCGAGTGACATTCCCACCTCCTCCCGAGAGCAATCTCCATCACAACTTGTAGAATCAGAGTCTCTGTCACAATTCCCCCTTGCACCTGAGATCAGTCACATGAGCAGAGAAGGAAATCAACAGCCACTTTCCAAGAAACAGGGGAATAGACCCCTATCAATCATAGTGGCCACTTCCCAGGAAGAGGGGATTAGGGAACTTTCACAGTCCCTACATACCCCTAAACTAGGGCATAGATAGGAACTGTGAATACCGCATAGTTATTTTTTTCCAAGAGGTAAGAAAAAAAAACTTTAATAACAGGGAAGAGTAAAAAAGTTACAGCAAATGCCATAGCAAAAAGAACCCAGCATTACAGATTCCAGCTCTGTCCGGTTCTGATAATCTAAGGCCTGGCCCCTACCATCACAGCTCCCTCTGGTACAGGTACAAAAAGGGATAGAAAGAGTGGGAACAGGAGGCAGTGCTCTGCTCAGAATGCACTGATCCACGTGGGAGTGGGGGAAGGTAGGCTGGAAAGAGCACCTGGAGTGACTTGGCATAGTTATGAATGCATAACTGCAGGTTGCACATTCATAACTTCCCAACAGGATTCTGGCCAACATCATTAAGAGTTGCATATATGTTAAAATAGGTTAAAAACTTGGAGAAATTAATTTTTAAAAATCATTGCTCATTAAACATTATGAAAGCTATTAAAATCGTCCCACTTGTTATTTAATAAAATAATATTCCCCATTCATATTTAATTACTATTAAAGTGATATTTCTATAATGTTCTTTAATGTACTTTTGTTGTTGTTATATGCCTTCAAGTCATTTCCAAATTATGGCAACCCTAAGGTGACGCTATCATGAGGTTTTCTGGGGCTGAAAGTGTGTGATGCACCCAAGTGAGTTTCCATAGCAGAGCAGGAAACTGAATCCTGGTCTCAAGGATTGTAGTCAAATCACTTCTCCACGCTGGCTCTTCAATGACTATGATATTGACTGCTCATGTTGGACTAAAAGGAATTAAAACATCTATAATATTGAGTATGGTGTTGACTGTCTTATTGGCTATAGTGTGTTTAATTCTTTTCCCCATTGATTTTAGCGTGTTTAGTGGTATGCCACCAAATTTTGGTAGCAAACCACAACTTCAATTGGTTTAGAAAAATTAAACTTCTGGGGAGCAACCTTCTCCAGCCTTGAAGTATAGGGTGAAATATAGCCCCTTGATTTTCTTAATTGACTCATTAGCCAAAATAATTTATGGATGATATTATCTTGTACTATTTCCATGGCAAGCAATAATAAGCTACACAAGTCACCCCCCATTTTCTTAATTTATTTTATAAAGGAAACTATGCAATTCTTTATTTTGAAAAGGAAATATATTTGAATCACAGCACAGCAGTGAAGTTTCATCTCAAATAGTCAGTGACTAAATGTCATTTGTTTTCCTTCGTTCTGACCCTACTGGCTTATAGCTGGAGATGATACCTTCTGTGAAACGTTTTTTCTAGGGTTATAGTTTAGGGGCATAGCAGAGCTTCTGCAAGTCGCTACAGTATCTGAGGACATTTTTTTCATTCTGCATATTTACGGCACAATGATACAGATCCATAGTCAAGTATATTTGAAGTGGTGGTTACTTTGTATTAAAAGCATTCCAAAAACGATTCCAAACTAGAAATCACTTGAGATTGGGACTGCTGACATATCTTATGATCTACAGGAGGATGTTGATATGGTTCTAAAAGGGTAACATTACATCTAGAACTTTCACAGGCAAAGATCTGTTTTTTTCAAAGATAAGATTCTTTTTCAAGAGAATGCAATACCCCATTAGAGATTACACAAGGTCATAGCTATCAGTACAGGGAAAAATTACTACAGTATACCACAAGCATCAAGAAAGACTAGAAATATGCTGTTGTTGTGTGCCTTCAAGTTGTTTCCAACTTATGGCGGCCCTAAGGTAAACCTATCACAGGGTTTCCTGGGGCTGAGAGCATGTGACATGCCTAAGAACACCCAGTGGGTTTCCATAGCTCAGTGGGGAATCAAACCCTGGTCTCCAGAGTTTTAGTCCAATGCTCAAATGACTACACCAGGCTGGCTGTCAGAAATACAGGCCGATCCAATAATTCAGTTGCACAATATCATATCATGGCTACACATTATAATCTTAATGAAAATAAAAACTTTAAGACCATGAAATTTATTTCTCAATATTTAAGTATTCTGTCAACTAAAAAGTTCAGTATCAAGAGCAAGATGGTGATGACAGCTGATGACGGTATAGCTTGAGCCTATGCTCTAGAATAATTACATAGTAACTAGAGAGGACAGACCTTCCTCAGTCCTCATTGAATTGCTCCCTTGTTATTCTTGAAGAAAACAGGTGCTAAAGTATAACATAACTATTTATATAGCTTTTCTAACATAGAGAGTACTTTTACATGTTTAATTCTTTGGCTTCACTAATGAATTCTCATGAGAGAATTTGTATGAGAGAATCTGTCCAGGAGAACAGTCTTGAGAGTAGTTCTGGGTTGGAAAATAGTATTGCTTCCTGAGCTAAAGAAGTTATTGTGCATGTCAGCTTTTGCTGTCACCCACTGAAGACTTTAGGGATTAAAAATGTGCTGGGACTAAAATTACACTGCTGGGATCAGTAAACTGGTGTCTTTCCCTTGCTGGCTTATTGGTTTTAACATCTACAAGTGCAGTGTGGATGCAAAACAAACACATGCCAAAAAACCTCACAACAATCTGTCCTTCAGCAATTCCATTTCTTTATCAAGATTTTAGTGGCAATCAACCAACTTAAAAGAGCAATTCAGCACTATGTCTACAACTGAATTAGCATTCTTGTTCTGTATAGCGTTTTCTGCTTTGTGCACAGATAAATGAAGGAGAATCAGTTATCACACTGGAGTTCAAAGAGTTCTGGATAAGATTATTCACAACTAGCAAAAGACTTAAGCCACATCTCTAAATCTAAACATTCCAGAAAATGTGAAACTCATTTTCAGCTCTGATATTAAACAGTTCAATTTGAATTCAGCAGTGAATTCAATAGGAAGACATACTCCCTTTGTCACCCAACCAAGGTAAATGTCAAAGATATTTCAGTACCCATAAAGTATGAGCATGTCCAACCTGACATGTAGTATCTAGAAGAAAGGTAGCAGAGGCAGCTGCTCAGACTACACTGAAACCAGCTTCAGATTCAACAGATGACACGCTATCAGCCAAACGTGCATACCAGTCTACATTTGGCAACAGATGTTTCTTGTGACTTTCAAAGGGGGACGCCAGCACAGAGGCTTGCACGGGTCATAGATGGGGTTGGAGCCTGTGCACACTGCCACCAAAACAACATAAAACTGACTGTGGATTCACCTAGTTGGAACTATTAAAAGCGGTGTCAAATGACTGGAATGTTGTATGGCATCTGTCTCTGGAAATGGATAAAGAACCAGGAGTCATTTTACTGCAGTGTAAGACCAGCAAAGTTTATTAACTTGCTCACTAATTGTACAGGGCAGGTCAAGACTTCTTTCTACTTGAGGCCAAGGGCAAAACAGTGTTCCTTCCCAGAAATTGATTGGACTGGGTGATTCAATTTTCTGTACTGGTGATGTAACAGTATCTTCTGTACTAAACAGGCTAATTTAGAAATATAGGACAGGCTATGTGGCATGTACACATCTCACATGGAGCTGTCATGGTACCTCTGCTGCTTCCTTCCGGCCTCTGCTACCTGAGTCAACACTTTTATTCTGCCTAATGGGACAGCCAGTTCTGGAAATATGGAGCTGCCACCCACCATCTCCAAAATAACACATTTATTCATATATCTAAGTGCAATTAGGATGGCTAAATGCTCACTCAAAAATGAAGCAAAATCCATAAAATAGATTTTCTGCCACAGCGCGCGCACACACACACAACATGTAGTTTATTTTCCAGAATGATTTGGTCAATCATTTTTGAAACTAACTACCTAAACCCTTCTCAAAATTTAGACATGATAAAATCAGAATTTCTGTGGGTTAATTTTTATTTTTTTAATTTTTTTTGGTTAGTCATCTGCTTTATAACCAATTGATTTAAAAATGCTCATATCATTAACAGTTCAATATAGGTCTTTTTTTCTACCAGTAAAGTAAATATTTAAAAACATATAATTCACAAACAAGCTGTTTCACTCACTGTTAGATAAGAAGGTCATCTTTTATTTTTCATTCCCTAATTTTCATCCCCTTGTTACACTAGCACATAAGAACCAAAATATTTTTCAAACAATAAATAAATGTCCTCTTAATTATTGGCCTCAACAATTAAAATTTAGCTTCATCAAATAAACCTATTAAAACTTCCAGCCCTAAATGTAATAATGTTCCTAATGCTACACCATGAACAAGAGAAAATATAAATCTTCAAAAACATGGAGATACGTTTGAAAATACTGTCACCTACTGGCAATTTTTTTTAAAAAAAATCTGAATAGAAAGACAGCAAAACAATTTATCAACACTTAGACATTCAAAATGCAGCTTAAAGAAATGCATTAAGTACAAGCTGTTTAACACAGGAAAATAATTATTGCAGCTGGTGAAACAGTAATAGACAGAAACAAAATACAAATGATGACACAGCTATACCTCACTTAACATAGTAGATGTGTTCCCGAACATTATTTCTTTAACAGAAAATTTGGAACCAGAGGCAGAAAGAACAAAGAAAGAACAAGTCTAGATTCCTATACCACAAAAAAGAAGAGCAATTCAACAAACCATTTATTCAAAAGTAACAATGTGTGTGTGTGTGTGTGTGTGTGTGTGTGTGTGTGTGTGTAAAAGAGAGAGAGAAACGGAACAACGAAGTTAGCTAAGTCTTGCACATGTAAACAAAAACATTTTGAACCTTCTAGAAACCACTTGAAAACTTCTTCCAAAGTGCATTCATGGAGGTTTGGGTCGGTGGGGTTCTGTTCTGTCACCATCTTACAGTTTTCTTATGATTTCCATTCTGGTGACTAGAGCTATACTTTTTTAACATACCTGAAGTAACTGGTAAGGTAGGGTTATCTGCTTTCTTCTTTTCTCTATGTTGCTCCTGTGTGCTCAGTAATGTATTCTGAAGGCACCTGATATTTACCTTGCCTGTTATAGACAGGTACACACAGCTACAGTAGGATCCGCTTCCCAAGTCAAGCTTTATTGAATTGTTTGCTGTCGATACTCCACTACAATCTCATATCAAAAATCTGTGTCACTCCAGCTCTTCATCATCACTCTCCCAATGCTAACACTGCTTTAAAAACACCCATCTGGACAGAGGACAAGAAGAAAGACTTGGCAGGTTTCTTTGTCATAATATTTGCTAACTGAGATGTATGTATATATACTTAAAACTATACTTTAACAGTAAATTCTGCTTCCTTCCTTTGACCTTTAGAAAAATACTAAACAATGACAGTCCCATGCTGAGATCAGAGATGCAAGAATTCTTCTTTATAATGAACCAGATCAGTGGTCTACCCAGCCTTTGCCAGGTCTGACAGTCCTGGCCTAGAGGCAGAATACATAGCCAAAGTCTCAAGTTCAGTGTGCTGTACATAGGTCAGAGATCAATACACTTTAATACACATTATACAAGTTTTGGCTTTAGTATACATTACAGCCTAAAACAAAGAATTTTGAACCTTTCGTATTCAGAGTAGGCAGCTGTTCCAAAGACCATGCTATATGCACTTCAGGCGGCATGGAGGGCATTTCCACCATGTTTGGAGGCCCTCTGGGCCCCCATGGGTCAAAAACCATTTTTCCCCATCCACTAGGGAGTACAGGGTACATTCCACTACATTTTGTGGATCCCCTGGGCCAATTTAAGCCCAGAGGAGGCTTTTTCTGAAACTGAAGACATGGTAAAAATGCCCCCATACTCCCAGTTTGGGGGCTTTTTATGGGAGCAAGTTCAGCCCTCCAAGGCCTCCTGGGGGGTAATGTGCCACCCTAGGCTTCCACAGGTGCCCACCCCTGTAGTAGTACAAGGTGACTACCATAGCACCTTCCACTGCCATTAATTTGCTATGCTTGTAAAAGTTTCTCTCCCCACCTGGAGACATTTCTTTGCTCTTTTTCAGTTGTTATTTTAATCTTATATTTTTATAATAAACGCTAGTTTCCAACAGCTGTGACAAAGTCCATAACATCACTCAAATTTTACAGCTCTTACACAAACTGTGAGATAAATAATTATCCTGACTTATTGTTTACAAATCCATATGTATGACCATAGTTCCAAACCAATGGCTGGGTTTGATGGGAATTATAGTCCCATATGAGAGCCAGGTTAGTATAGCAATTTGAGCTGACTATGACTCTGGAAATCCACTTTGGGCAAGTCACACAGCCTCAGAGGGAGGCAAAGGCAAACCCCACTCTGAACAAATCTTGCCAAGAAAACCCAGTGATAGTTTTGCCTTAGGGATGACATAAGTCAGAAATGACTTGAAGGCACACAACAACATTTGTCCAATATATCTGATGGGCTCCCACTGTCATAGGCTGTTCCAAAAGGATGATTGATATATTCTGGTTCCTTTATATTTCTGGATTATTCCATCTCTTATTTGAACAAAGCTACAATCTTCTTCATGGCTGGCCTCATAATCTTCTTCAACCATGGCAAAATAGTGAGCCATCAATCCCAAGTTTCCCTCTCACACAGCAAGACTAGACGATTATGTACTTTCTCTCCAAAGAAATTACAAAATTATCATCCCATTTAACATTAGTTCCTTCACCCACTGGGAAATATAATTATCTTACATATTCTAGATATAGTGCCTTTCATTTGATCTTTTCCTAGAATCTGTGTTCAAATTATCTTGGTGCTCTTCAGTTCTGAAGTAGATTTTTAAAAAAGTGCCTTAACTGAAATAAGGCAGCAATTCTCTACACACTTACCAGTAAATAAAGCCAACTGACTAGAGTGGGAATACTTCCAAGTAAACATGGCTAGGACTGTACTCTAAATCTCTTGCAATTTAGATTTAGATTTCCCTCTTTAATTTAGAAGTAAATCTTCATATTTAATGAAGCTACCACCATGTAGTTAAATGTTACCATACTTAACGAAGGTACCAATGTGGCTCCTTGAGTGATCATCTGTGAACTCACACATAAGTGTTGCTTGTGCAGCGAAACTTTACAAACTTCTAGAGCTCTGTGACCTTTTGAGTAGGAGCTCTTGCTTCTTCCCAGTGTACATATCTTAGAGTTGATACCTGCTTATTCCCATAGTCCTTTTTCATCTGCTACAGCCACTGCATCTTTAGGGACTTTAATCAAGAGCATGATATTGAGCTAATGTTATACCTTTTGAGTCCTTTACAACTGTTGGTTTTTTCCTGCCTTCTTCTCCCATCATTCTTCTTCTTTGCAATTTTTTTGGGGGGAAGGGTTCAGAATCGTATGACCCCAAAGGTTTATGTGAAAACTGTGTTCAATGCAGAGGTAAGATATGGCAAACAGAGGTGCACTCTATATGTTTGTTGTGCATTGGGCAGAATCAAACTGCTGGCTCCTGTAAGCACTGCCAAATCTTCACACATAACCCAAGCTCAGCATAATAGGAGGATGCCACCAGGGTTTCCAACCTTGCCACCAAAAACAGACCACTGTGTGCAGTCTTTGTCCATATTTGTTCAATGGTCCCACCAGTGATCCTATCTGCCCAATTGGTACCAATTCAGTTCTCTTCATCCCAAAAAACCACAGAACCAACAGCAGTACAGGAGGTTCTCTGGTACCAAGAATATCCTTAGATATATAGTCCACCAAGAAATTGCAACCTAAGAGATTTTCAACTCAGTCAAATGACCCAAAGAAGAAAAAAAGGAAGGGAAGGAAAAATTAAGATAAGTATCAATACATCCTGCTCCAATCAACCATAGTCCTTCAGAGCGCAAACTGTCCTACTCATTCTCTTCAGTTATTAAATCAGCCTCAAACAAATTTTTGGCACCTAAAGCTTCTGCTACTTCAAAAGCTAACCCTGAATCAGGTTCTAAACTAGCATTGACACTGATAGGTACCCAGGGTACAGTTCCATCAATTTCAAGAAAAGTATAGTTTCAGCTCCACTAGTTCCCACAGCATAGGTACCACCATCAAACCCACACTGAATACTAGATTATTCCTTTCTTCCACTAACCTATTCCCGTTTTGGAACATATGCTGCAATGATGTCAGCACCAAGATTCTCAAAACATCTCCCGGGACCCAAGATATTCAATTGTATTCATAATAGGAAATTATCAGTAAATCGCCTTTCATAACACAAGTTTCTCCTATCAAACAACACACTTTCTCTTATTATTCTCATTGACTGCTCATCAGACACTGATTTCCAGAGAACCATTACTTGTATCAGTGTTCTCCAGGTACTTTGCATCTGTGCTTTCTGATAATTCATGGTGGCAAGCACACCAGTTCCATTATTTTTGGTCTCCTATGCCATGTTAGGGGCAGAGGTCTCCATTTAAATGGCGCAAGTCTAGGTATGACAACATTTCAGGATAGGAACAGTACCCATAACCACACTGCAGTTCTAAACAAGTCATTCTTGCTATTGATACCATACTGGTACAGAAGGTCAATTATTTGGCCATAGTATCAGAATCACCCCACTCTCTACAATGAAACTTCACCAGAGAAAAGCACCACCTAGAATGTTCATAAGACAGTCTTTGGTACTTGCTTGCAATCATCTCAGCTACATTCTAGTACAATTTATCTGACATCATTGTTACCTTTCATCAACTATCCCCGGTTGCTCAACTAGCTATATAAATCACCGTTAAAACTGCCCAGGCTTCTTTACAATCCAACGTCACTGCCTTTGTTCAACAATCTGTCACACTAACCCGTCCTTTGACCAATGGAGTAAGTAGCCCCCATGTGTGAGTGACAGAGACCATGAAGATAAAGTATTTAAATTTTATCAACGGCAACATTTGTCATAGTGAAAAATTCCCCATTTTTTCAGTAAATCCTTTAATGTAAAAGAATACTGCTTAAGGAATTAAAAAAGGTTTCAACTTACTTCTATATTTAAATGAGCCATTAATAATACAGATATTCTTAGCTAAGACAGAGATGGGAATCATTTGGCCTTCCAGATGCTATTGAACTGCAGTTTCCATCAGTGTTAGGTAGCCTTGCCAATGCTGAGGGATCATGGGAATGACAGTCCAATAACATCTAGAGGGCACCATGATTCTCATCACTAAACTGGCAGATCTGGCAGATTCTGAAGACAATAATTATGGTATTAAGGACATTAAAGGTCTTCAACTCCAATTGCCAGTATCAATTACAACAAATCTATTGAATCAATTTCTGAATGGTCATGTCGGGTAGCCCTCCATATTTCAGTATGGGACATGTAGTAGTGGTTAATTAGCTGCTTGCTTGTAACCAAGGATGGGAACCAAAGACCGTTAGATAAATAAAGCTAGGAATGCAGCACTGATAAGAACTACCAGCCTGAGCTGGGCTTTTCCAAGGTCTCTTGATGTCTATTGCTGTGAGAAAAGAATCTTTTGCTTCTAATATTTGGTTTCTGCAAATTGCTTTCAGTTTGCTCACTGAAGTGCTGTACAACACATCACACTCCTAATAAATAGTGCATTAGCACTGTTACATTTGTGTGTGTGATTTCGGTTCCTGACAGGTAAGGTAACACTTATGTAAGTTCCATTTGTTCAGTGAGTCTTTCTGAAGTCAGAATTAACAATTAGATTAAAGTCTGTATTGCCTTTTCATTACCTGCTCTACACCTGCAGTATTTATCCTGGAATGAGAATACAATGCAGGCATCATTTTATAATGCTGTTACATGTACTGTTTCTCATTTTCATCACACATCTTCTAAGACGCAGTCCTCAGCCATTGTTTCCAACCTTCACACAGCACCCTTAAAGCAAATGTTTATTTTTACAGAAACATATATGTGTAATTCTCTCACCTCTACTTCCATCTTCCATTTTCTCTGACTTGTTCCATCTCTTAAAATGTTAAAAGCAAATTAAAAAATGGCAGTGATCCTGCTGCCTTTACCCACTTTAGGTTAATGCGTGTCCATGTTGCTTTGGGATCAATACTTGAAGAGCAATATCCTAATGAATCTAAATATTCAATGAACTTTAAAGTCAATTTCAAATATAGCCCCCTCCAAAAAAAAATCATTACAGAACTAGTTTATCAGTTTTTGAGTAGTTTTGTAAATTTTTTATCATTTTACAATAATATATTTACAAATTGAAAAAGGATCCCTAAAGTAAACACTTTTACCCAGAGATAATGAGTAAATATTACCCATTATACAAAAATAACAGCATTACCTGTTGTAAATGCTATTTTAGGGGAAAACACCATTCTTATGCCCTCATTAACCTAAAAAGTAATGCATTACAAGCAACATCTTTACTTTTAACATACTTCTATAGCAGGTCAATCCAGTGAACAACAGGAGACTTGCTTCTAAATTAATATACTTAGAATCCAGTTACATAACTACAATAGTCAAACAAGCTGTTCTACAATACTGCTCATCAATCTCAGAACTGGAAGTGTAAATCAAAACATATTTCATTCTCACATGTGAGATGGAAAATTTCAACTTTTTTTCTCTGCTAAGTGAGGTTACTAAAGTTTTTGCAAATTTTGCATTTAGGAGATTGTACATGAAAATTTCAAGAAGAATTTTTTTTTATTTGTACAAAATACAATTTTCCTACAAACTACAAAGTATTGCACACAAAAAAGGATACTACATGTATTAACAGGAAGTTTTTTAACCTGTTTAATTACATTTTATTCTTTTAACTAGAGATTTGAAGCGTTTTACCACTGGTAAGTTTAGTTCTATTTTAATGTGCATTTTTGTATGTTTTTAATTATATTGCTCTTTCAAACTGTAAGCTACCTTGAATCCCAATTTTGGGAGGAAGGTAGGATACAAAGAAAAAGTAATCGTAATAACAATAACAACAACATGCAAAAAAAGCACTTTGTAAAAAAAAACTTCTTTTACTATTACTGCTGTGGACAAAAAAAGTACTGTTCTTTTCTTTCTTGCAGAGCAATGAAAAACTTGTGACTACTGACAGTTTCTTGGATACGTTAAAACACCCTTTCTCATTAAGGATGAGAAAAACTGAAACCCTACTCAGAATCAACTGGCAGATAAACAATTAACTAAACAGAAATTTTACAAGAAGACATGAACATTTCTGTGCAACACAGAATTTAGTGTTTATGACCTAATCTCTAAAGGTAGTCTTGGCTAAAACTACAATCCTGTGTGCACCATCCAAGCAAACATGCTCTAGATATTGTTTTTGAAAGTAATGAGCCTTAACTTAGATATGACTAACTGTTCTGGTTAGTTTCCATGACACATATTCATGACCAACTCTACCTGAAGTTAAAACTACAATGCTTGTTTTGGACGAAAATAAATAAACAAATAATATGTTTTAGAATCTATTTAGCAAGCTGGTTATTTTTACAGAAGAGATTGTTTTTAAAAAAATTCTTTGTATTCATCAAAAGGACTGTGGAGGGGGGGTTGTTAAATGTTTTATGTTTTTAATTGAAATTATGTTCCCTAAGAAAACCTGTCCAACCAAACATGGGATTATAGAGAAAAAAAATAAACAATTGCTGCAAAGGATCCTTTATTATATGAGTTAATAGGTTAGCTTACAATAACTTGTAACTAATGAAAACCCCAATAGTGTTGGTTCTGCAATCTATATTACAAGATAACAAAAAAGCATTTCAACAACCAGAACTTTAAAAATAAGCCCAATACTTCCAACATAAAAACCAAAATAAATACCCAACAAGTTTTTTTAAAAAAAATCAAATATTTAGAGTTCCCTTGAACTTAGTTTTCATAAACTTAATTAATAACCAATTGCTTGTTTGTATGTGTCCTTTGTGTAAACAGCTTCAGGACTGCAGCCTATATTTCTCTCCTAAACTGAAGAAAAGAAAATCCAAGGACAAAACACAGCTGAAGGAATAGGAATGAACACAAAGCAAAATCTTTACATATATGATACCTTTTAAAAGAAAAATGAAATTAAGCCAGCAGTAATGCTAAGATTTTAAGCCATCCAAGCAACTTCAGCATACAGACAAGACTGAGAGAACCTTCAGTATGAACACATTTGTGGTGAGCGGGGGAATCAGAATTCACATAGAGGTGGTCATGCTGAAGCTTTATTCTTACATTAGGATGCCATTGTATGCCTGCCCTTCACAGAGGCCCAAATGAAAAATAATGTTCTAGGTAAACACACCTCAGTTTGAGTTAGTAAAAATTATTTTATTGTACTTACCTGTTGTCGCTTGTATGCCAAATGGTCCAGCTTTTTCAATTCTTCCTGAAGATTTCTATAGGTTTTCTGCAGTTCAGATTTGCCAGACACATTCTGAAGAGACTCAAATGTTCTTTGAACCTGTGGCCAAACAAGGGGAGAAACATATTGTAAGAGATTCCCTATACTTAACTAGGAATGAGCTCACCAGAAATATGCAAATTTGGGCTCAGTTTGGATTGACATTGGGTCTTCTTGCCTGCTAAGGAAATTACTAAGATAATAAGGCTTTCTGGAGGCAACCCATTCAAGAAGTGTCTTGCTTTAGTTAGTTAGTTAGTTAGTTTTGCATTTGTGTGCTACCTTTCTCCCAAAGTAGGACCCAAGGTGTTAATTATAACATTCATGTTTTTTTTAACATTCATGTTAAAATTAAAAAAAACCTATTGAAATATCACATAAAAATAGTATAAAACCATTTTTAAAACATACAAAAGTTTAAAAAGATAAATCAAACATGCCAATAAGAAGGTCTCCTGCTTACACATTAAAAGACAGCTTAAACAAAATCATCTTTGCATGCCAGTGAAAGGAAGGCAGGGAGGGGGCCAGCTTAGCCTCCCATGGAAGGCTGTTCCAGAGGGTTGGAACAGCCACTGAGAAATCTCTCCCAAGTGTCCTCACCAAATGAGCCTCTGATGGTAGTGGGACTGACAGAAAGTCTTCCTCTGCAGATCTTAAAACTCTGGCAGGTTCATATGAGGAGATATGGCCTTTCAGATAGTCTGGATCTAAGCCATTTGGGCTTTATATGTTATGACCAGGACTTTGACTTGTGCTCTGAAATGAACTGGTAGCCAGTGAAGCTCTTTTAACAAAGAAGTGATATGGTCCCTACAACTGGCCCTAGTCAGTATTCTGCCTACAGTATTTTAAACCTGCTGAAGTTTCCAAACAGCTTGCAAAGGCAACCCCAAGTAGAGTGTGCTACAGTAGCACAACCAAGACATAATCAAGGCATGTGTCACTATAACCAGATCTGACATCTCAAGGAATGGGCACAGTTTTAACTGTGTAAATTCACACCTGGCCATTGCTGAAATCTGGTCATCTAGGCTCAGATACAAGTCCAGGAGAAGCTGCAAGGCTGAGATTTTGGGAGGAGTGTGACCCCATCCAACACATACAGAGTCCTTATCCTGGATCTGCCTTTCAACTGACCAAGAGCACCCATGACTAACAACAGATTTTGGTTCAGTACCGAGACAGCTTCTTGGAATCAGATGGAAAGGAGAAGTAGAGTTGGGTGTTATCACCGTATTGGTGATATCAAACTCCAAAACTCCGGGTTTCCTTTCCTAGTGGTTTCATGTGGATGTTAAACAGCATGTGAGACAAAATGGGTCCCTGAGGGACCCCACAAGCCAATGGCCAAGTCATTGAATAAGAGCCTCCCCCAGCACTACCATCTGAATTGCTCACTCCAAGAAGGGCTGGAACTACTGCAGAACAGTATCCCCAAGCAAGACAGCCTAGGAGGATATCATAGTCAACAATATTGACAGGTGCTGAGTGGTTCAACAGAACCAACAGGGATACACCCCCTTTGTTCAGTTCCCTGTGTAGGTCATCCAACAAGGTGACCAAAACTGTCTCCATCCCACAACCAGGCCTGAAACTAGGTTGAAATGGGTCTAGATAAGCCATCTAGATTATCTAGGCCGATTATCTCGAGCTGGGAGGCCACCGCACTCTACCGAACCTTGCCCAAAAATGGAATGTTAGAGACTGGCTGATAATTATTCCAAATGTTGGGATCCAGGGGGCGCCTCAAAGGGTGACCCCACTACTTTTCTGAAGAATGTATCTGGTACAAAAAAGAAATGTTAGAATTAGCAATCTTGGCATATTTATGCTCACTAATGGTTAGATTGCATGTTACTCTCCAGGAGTTTAGGCACAACCTATACTTATGGTAACTTCCAGTTTGTTAGATTTTTTTCTCCATCCTTCTGTCTTCCTGCATCATTTCAATCTAGAGCTGCTGTCATCATCATCGTCCACCTCCTCCTCCTCCTCTTCTTCTTCCATTAGATCATGTATTTTATTGTGAACAAGTATTGTTCATATTGTTTACATTTTTTACATGTGTTTAAAAGAAGGCTACACTTATTTATTTCTCCATTAGTCGCCATGGGTGAGTGAGCATGGGACTGGTTGTTGTTCAACGTCTGCTTTGCCTAATCATTGCTCTGCTTGGGAGGACCAGTACTATCTTTCACATTTTCCAACAAGAAAGACTATTCCTTGTTCTGGATTTAATTAGCAGCAGCACTGTGAAAACCAGGTTCAATCCAGGTTCCAGGATCTTCTGATCTTCTAGTTGCTGCTTTGGTAGGAAGGTTTAGAAAGGCTTTTGTGGACACCCAAGCTCTAGGGCCAGGGTCAAACTCAGTACAAGTTTACAAACAGAGCTGGACGTCATTAGGACCTTGATACTGCCCAGAAGGCTGTTGCTTGTTTCTCTTTACATTTGCATTAGTAGTCCAGAAGATACTCAATAATTTCTAAAATACACCTATAGTGGACTGGAAAGGACATTATTTGTTATGGATCTCTGCTACGTGGGAGGTCATTGTCACATCTTATGACTGGTACAGTTATATTTAATGTATTCTTTCTTGTAATGATGGTTGTGCTATTTGTTGTTGCTCTGTGTCTTTAAGTTATTTCCAACTTATAGTGACTCAAAAGTGAACCTATAACCTGGTTTTCTTGGCAAGGTTTATTCAGAGGAGGTTTGTCACTGCCTTCCTCAAGGTCACTCAGTGGCTTTTCATGGCTCAGTGGGAATTTGAACCCTGTTCTCCCAGAGTCCTAGTCCAACACTCAGACCACTACAACATGCTGGTTCTCCCTTTGTCCTATAGATAGAACCATTCATATATCAGACCTAATACAATAACTGAACTCTTCTGAAGTAAACCTTAGTTTGGAAGTAGAAACAAAGACCAGCCCATTTAGTCCTGTAAGTGACATGAACATTGTGGAGGGACCCTATAAATCCCTACACTGATTATCTTCATTTTGTTACTTCTTTTTTCAGGACAGGAACAATCAAAGATGTTTTCCTGAATAATAAGCTTCACAGTGGACCCTGATAAACGGTGGGCCCTGCAGAGCCATATTTATTGTTATATCTAAGGCCGTATTGATTGTGTCAGGTCATATGTTTTCCCCATTTTACTGCATGCTTCTCAAGATATATCTGCACAAACTCAAATGAGCAAGTTCATTTTATGTGCTGAAATGTGGATATGCTAAAAGCAACTAGACCTTCATAATCTGCACTGCACAATAGGCCTCCTTTGTATAGGTAGCTCTCCAGTGTGCAGTCATGTCACAACAACCTATACATTAACTAATATAGATGCCATACAATATCAGCATGGTAACCAGTATGGTGTAGTGGTTTGAGTGTTGGAGTACAACTCCTGGGGACCAGGGTTCAATTCCCTACTCAGCCATGGAAACCCACTGGTTTATTTTGGATGCATTATACACTCTCAGCACCAGAGAAGTCCATAATAGGTTTGCCTAAGGAGCACCATAAATTGGAAATGACTTGAAGGCACACAACAACAACAATGAAGAACAATATCAGTAATTTAAGGTGCTATGTGTTTGAGGGAGATGCAGGTCCAGTGTGAAGGCAAGAGTGAAAGTTTAAATGATTGTTATTAAACTATGAAGCTGGAAGGGGACAGACATACAGCAGACTTGGTGCATACTGGTCTACACTGAAATTTGTATAACTTGTTTTGACCCAGGCATAACTGATGAAACAGATATTTGTGTGTGTGTACTTAAAAATCTTTCTTGTCGCTGTGTTTAATTGTACCTGTTATGTTACTTTTTTGTCATCTTGTAAGCCACCTTTTGAGGGATCTAGCTATGGGAGGTTAAAAATCTTTTAAATAAATAAAGCATTTCTTAACCGCAGGCACAATTTTGCCCTACATGCTAGTTTTGCCAGTGCTGATTCCACATTAACATCAGAACTGTGTGAGACAATGCCCAGCTACTATTTAGATTGGCTTTGAACAGATTGAGGGAATTTTTTTTTTTTTTTTTTTTTTTTGCAAAATATAATTAAAGCTTAGCCACCCATACCACTGGCAAAGAGGAGAAGCTAGCTAGTAAATATATCTAGTAAATATATATGCCACATTTTGATTAAAATAGTGCTCAGAGCCATTAAAAATAAAATATAGATGAAAGTTACAATTGAAATGTTAAAATTAATCAATTCAAAAACATATCCAAACATTGCCTGGGAAAACAGGTGTCCAAGTACATCAGCCACAGATCCCCAAATAAGTGAGAGCCAATGTTATGCTGGGACATTTCTGTTAGTTCAGTGAGGCTTCCCTCCTCCATTCCTTCTTGATGCAACCTTCTTTGTAGCCTGAAAATCAGCTCCGGAGTGTTTCCCCAGATTTTAAAGATACTCTTAAGGGAGAGAGTGAATTGTCTCCTCGGTCCCACAGTTCCACTCATTGAAGCTGTTTGATTAGCAGGAGAAAAGAATTGGACCCTTGTTATTAATCCGAGTCACAGAAATGGTATGGTGTAGATTTTAGTAATCTCCATACAGTACAGGTATCATATACAATATAATTTCATGCACTGCATGTTCCAGTCCAGACAGTAATGTCTGTGACACCAAAGAGATAAAATACCCATTTATGGGTTTGGCCCCTTTCTCCCCCCCCCACCACCACCATTTTTATACATTTAACAGATCTCTTCCTTGGTCAGCAATTTCATTTTGTAAGGAATGACATAACCTTTAAAATTAATTTTGGTTCAGTGATCAAACTCTTCTCTTTTATTCTATGAAAATTACAAAACCTCGAAGCCATGGAACTGGAAAGCAAAGAACCTCCTCATCTGCTCTCAAATGATTAATGACAAATCTTACAGCCAAGATCCTCATGAAGGAATACTACAATATGTCAGCACTGCTGTTGTATTAGGACACATTCCAGGGAAAGCTTTACAACCATATATGAAAAGATTGCTTTTTTTTTTTAATTGATGTACACTAGCAAACATTTTGAAGACCATGTAGGAAAAGACAGAGGCTACCCTAAATCTTGTAAAACCTTCCTGGAATTTTGCTGAAAATCAAATGTCTTTTCTTAGATCAGGGCCACAGTCATTTGGTTGCCTGAGGGAATTCAAAAATATTATCATCAATGTTAAAGAGTTTGAGCGAAAGAAAAAGCAAAGTCAGAACTCATTAGGGATTTTAATTGTATTAGAATTTGGTCCTGGATAGCAATGTCTAAAATGCTGCTGGAGTTTGATGATTATTCAGCAGCATGTGTTAAAGTTACCTGATAGTCTCAGTGTATTTTCTAATTAATAAGACAGCATTTAAAAATGCTTTATTTTGGTAAAAATGACCAAGCACTGCAAAGCAATAAAGAAATACCATTTCCACAGAACAGTGTTGAGGAATATGTTGGGCACTGTAGGGGAAGATTATACAACTAACATGGTGTGTAAAGAGAGGAATTTATTCTTTACTGAAGGTTTGTTTTCCATGAATTATTCATATTTGCTTTTTAAAAAATAGAGATTATAGTATTCTTTGCTGCATATTCCCTATTTCTGAAATATTCAACAGCACACTTGTGTAGTTTTTCAATTATTTTACCATTATTAACAATCCAAATAATAAACTGAAAAAAGCTCCAGCATTACTGAAAGCACCTCAAAATTGGTTGTTTTTCCACTGTAGCCACACTACTTTAGAAGTCTTAACAGAAATTTTAGTTATAGAAAATACAACCGGCTAGTGGTGTTTCCAGAAAGAGGGTTCATTCTTATGACACTAGTCAAAAAGTACAGCCTGCCTGCCTGCCTGCCTGCCTGCCTTTCTTTCTTTCTTTCTTTTTGTCTTTCCTTCTTTCTTTATCTGTCTATCTGTCTGTCTATCTGTCTATCTATCTATTATCTGATTCTCAATAGAATCAGCAAATAAATATGAGGATTCATACATAGTTGGGGCCCTAAGCCCACTGCAGACATGCATTCATTGCATTTTGGTCACATTTGTTATATTCTCCCACCAATGAGCTTAGGGATGTGATGAAAATTTGTTGCTGTTCACAAGACACACAGGACTTTTGGTTTTTGGATGCCTTGAACACTCAAATCTTTTTACGCTTTCAAATTGCCAGCTGCTTGCTCCAGGCATGAGAATTTGCAGGTACTTACTTCATTTGCTTAAAGTAAAGGGTCAAGCACTTCAATGGGAAATTCAGCACATTTTTATTGCCTAAATATTTTTCCTAAATAGTGTCTCAGGCATTCAGACAGAATATTAGGTTAAGCCGTTAAAACACCAGGGGGTGCCATTCATTCTGCTTCTATATAAACAACAACAAGATTCCTTTGGTTTAAAGTTTATCATCTAACCCAGTGGTTCTTAACCTTTTCTTTACCGGGGATTTCCTGTAAATATAATTTGTTGCCAGGGACACCCTAGCCTTAACTCAAGGTTTAAATATTTAAATTTAGATTTACATATATTTATATTTATATTTATATATATGTATATATTTAAGGCTTCTGCAGACTAGGATTCAAATCCCCACTCAGCCACTGGGTGACCTTTGGTAAGTCACATTCTCCCAGTCTCAGAGGAAAGCAAAGGCAAACCTCCTCTGAACAAAACTTGCCAACTCCATCCCCGATGATACATTCACCTTAGGGTTGCCATAAGTCATAAGTGATCTGAACGCACACAACAACAAAGTGCTGCTGGCAGAGGGAGGTTCTTTCTAGCCATCATGTCTCTCTCCTTTGAAAACGAGCTTATGGTGACCTTAAGAGGACTCCATCAGGAGGGTTTTCTTGGCAACATTTGTTGCCTTTGCCTTTCTCTGAGGCTGAGAGAATGTGACTCGACTGAGGTCACTCAGTGGGTTTCCATAGCTGAGTGGGGATTCAGATCCTGGTCTCCAGAGTCATAGTATGTGTGTGCACCTGCTACTGTTTCCCTTTCATTAGGGATGTTTAGATGGGTTTGCAGGTGCTGAAACTGCTTCGCTGGCGAAACTGCTCCCTCAGCATCCGCAACCTCTTGCTGCCATGTCCCTGTTGCTGGCTGTCAGTGCTTGTTCTCACACTTTTTCTAAGTGTAAAAAGCTTGCCACTTTATGGATTTTATCTATTTTTATGGATCACCTTACATGATGACACTGTCAACTCCTGCAGCAATCCCTCTCATCCTGACATGCCCTATCTCACAGAGTTCAATATAGTAATATAAAATAGTAAAACAAGAGAAAGAGAAAAGAAAAAAAAAGTCTAATTTTAGGACAGCATAAGATACAGACCCCCTATGTGGTTGAAGTGTGGTGAAAGGTTAAGGGGGGAAAAACTCAGGACTGAACTGTTTAACATTTGTTGTGGGCTGGAAAATGTGAAATGAAGAGAGTGGAGATTTTGAAAGAAATTTGGGAGGGAGGGCAGGAGGGGAAGCTTCCCCACCCCTTTTCAGAGGGGATCTTGTCTGGATTCCACTGATTTACGGGCAGAAGGCTAAATATTTATTTCTGTGTAGACCTACTAAAGATTGTTTAAACCTAGTCAAGCATAATTGACTTGGTTTGGGGGCTGGAGCCATGGGCTTTAATTCCTATTTCTAAAGAGTTATTTATTCATTTATTTCCAAGAATTCTACACAGCCTTTCCAAAGTAAATTTCACTGAGCAGTCTATAATGGAAAAGAAAAAGAAAATTATTGGTGAAAAAAGAAAAAGAAAATCAATGTAATGTAACTGTGGTCCTTAACATGGGGTCTATAGACCCCTAGAGTGCTCTGATATCCTCACAGGGGAACTGCGAAGGCTTGAAAAAATGTTATAAGCTTTTACAGTTGAAATAGAAAGAGAGAGAAAAAAGGAAGAAACACAAATTGGTACAGAATTGTTCCAATAAAAATATTATGATAGGAGTGTGTGCATTTACTTATTTATCCTTTCCAAATTTGAAGAGATAAGCAACTTTAAATAAATATTTGATGCACTTTAGGGTTGTAAATTTTGACTTAAGTCTTGACGGTCTGTGGCAGCAAAAGATATTTAAAGGAGGTCCATGGTAAAGAAAAGGTTAAGAACTGCTGTAATATAATAAACAAAAACTATAATTAAGAGCAGCAACAAAAACACATTTCAGTTTAGGAGACACTAAAATCCTCTAGACATGTAGTTATAAAAACTAGAATTAAAAAAAAAACACCACTAGGTGCCATAAAAATTTGAAAAGAATTTAAGACCAGTGCAGAAGCTGAAGGTGAAGTACCTTGTAGACTAAAAAGGTGCTACACATCAACAAAGTCCCAATCATTTACCTTAGGTATACACAGAACACCACCTCACTGTATTTTTCCCCATGTTAATTAAAATAAAAGATAGTGTTCCCGTTGCCTTTTATGTAACAAGCTTTTCATGCTGAGCTGAGTTGATTCCAAATCCATCTTGCTCTCTTCTTTGATCAATAGTTAGAAGTTCCATGGCTTACTATCCTCACTATTTTAATTAAGAATTTACCAAAGCATAGGCTAAAATCCTTCAGAGAAGGAAGCTTGAGAACTGAGAATATAAGATGTTCAGTTAATTTGCCAAGCATAATTGCTACTCACTGTGGTCAGATGTTGCAACAGGTATGCGACATCAATCATATCTGCCAGAATAAGGAGTCTTGTAACAGCAGCCAGAAGAGTACGTGCTACTTGGACAACTGCCTCCCTTTTGGGCAAATAGCAAGGATCATCTGTAAAAGTTTTTGCTGATATCTTTAAAGCATCACCTGCAAAATAATATACAAGGAATGCTGCACGTCATCTTCTCATGAGTAAATTCATAATGCAATAACATTGACATTGAATTATACCAGTTGATTTGGAATTAACTACTACAGATGACATCTTTAATATTTTAACTTAATGACCCACTGCTGAATTTGCTAGCTAATGTCAAGTGAACAACTTTGCTTCTGAGGAGATTCAAGACAACACATGGACTTCAGTCTCTAATGGGTCACTCAAACAGGGAAGTTTCCATGATAGGCAATCGTGAGCTCATCAATACAAATGCAAATCTTAGAAGTAATAATGTGCAAATAACACAGTTGTTCTTTTTGCAGCTGGGATGTAATACAGTCACCCTTCCAAAGTAATATAATGAGTAGGAATAATGTTATTTTGGGGGTGTGACAGGTAATATATTCTGATTAATTTTTTATTAAAATCTTAAATTTTAAATTATAATTTTAATGAATTTTAAAGTTTACATGTTAATTTTAATGAATGTTAAGCATATTCTAGTTAAGTTTTAGAGGAAATTTAAATGTCATTTTGAATGAATTTTTTCAAATTTTATGCCATCCTCTTATCAATTCAAAGAATTTTATGCAGACTCAGCAATGTGTGGCTTCGTTAAGCAATGATGGACACATACTCCATTTGTTGGCATGGAAAAGGCCACAGCTTTACTGAATACAGTAAAATAGACAATTGGCACTAGCATGGTCCAAATCCAGGTACCAATTGACCTGACTGTTGATTTATGCACACCAACACACCCAGCCCATCTCCTTGTTAGAACCAGAATGACAGACATGGGATTTCACAAGGGTGAAATCCCCTAAAGCGTGAAGGAGCTTGGTCCTGGTTACTCACACTTCCAACATCCTTTAAGAAGACCAATCAACTGGGTCTCACTGGCATAGTGGCCCCATCTAACCCCAAAACTGGATCTAGACTCCATGCTAAAATCACTCAAAGTTGTGACAAACTTAAATAATACTTAAGTATCCAACAAAGAATACATCCCATAACTATAAACTCCAAAGCCAACAAATAGATGAAGAATGTGTGAAAATGAAGTTTCAAAGCAGTTGTTGGGTTAAAGCAGGGAACCTGGCTTGTATAGCCAAAGAGCAGACACAGAGTCTAACCTAGCTTCCCCACCATGCCATCCACCTGGCAGAAACCAGTTGGCTGGTCGCCCTAATCTTCCCAGAGTACAGCCAAAAACATGGGCTTCTGAAAAGGGGAAGGAAGCCAGAAGCATTAGAAAAGATAGCATCCACCACATTGCACCCACCACCACAGTCTGCAAATGGTGCTCCCAACAAGCCAGGGAACGATTCCCCCAAAAAATATGGAGATGGAAAAATAAAAAGTTACACAACATGTTATCTCCTTTTAAAATGTAGTATTTATCTATCAAACTCCTTTGGGTGGCCTCTGCAATGAGTTATGTAAGTGCTTTTAGAAAGTAACTTTCATGTTCTGTACAAATCTACAAACAGGTCATGTGAGGAGACATTCAAGTACAGTAAACTACAATAGTCTTCAGTGCCTCAGAAATATTTTTCTCATCCACAGTATGACTTTATGCACATTTCATGATGGATTTCCACATGTAGAAACCACACAGCTGCTGAAAGTGTTGATAAAAAGATGAATTTCCCCAAAATCAGTTGGCCCACAGTGGCAATATGTGTTGATTCTTCAGTGCAATGAGTCCAATATATAACAGTGTTTTAACAGAATAAAATAAGTAAAGAACTTTCTTATTTCTTTACTATACAGACGTTTCCATGTCCTAGCTCTTTTTTTAATTATGAGGTATATTGGTTTCTTAAATGGTGCTCTTATATCTGTTTATATATTGTTACACTGATTTCTGGGGGTCCCGGGAGGGACACCTCAATGTGCTCAAAACAATGGGGAATGGGAATTAGCAAAGAGCACTAGTTAGCAATGCGAGAGGCAGGGCAACGTAGCGAGATCTTGAACCCAATGTCTACAGGGTCAGACTGAGTCAATGAGCAAACAAAAGTAAATAATAATAATTGTCTTATTGAGATACAGTCAAACACGTGTATGCAACACACTCACACGAAGAACTATAGAAATAAAGGTAGGAGTTGGATAGAGGGATTTTTTTTAAGAGGAGGTTTTGTATGGGAAATACTACACCTGTCCTGAAGCCCGGGTAGTCTGAAGACGAAGTCCATGGAAGTAAGAATTCTCAGCACGAGGAGCTGAGGGGAAGGCTCGCTGGACGAAGCGACGGCAAGGCGGGATGGAAGCCAAGAGCGATCCAACAAGACGCTCAAAGTCAGGGGTTCTTATAGGGGAAAGTGTGGCCGCAGGCTAGTCCGTTCTTGGGGATAACAATGAGTTTCAGGCTGGAGACAAAGCCTCCGAAAGGTCAGTACTTTAGATTATTGAATTATGACAGAGTTGTCAATAGAGTAGCCATCATGCAAATGCGGAGTGCTTGAGAGTTGTATATTCCGCTCATCAAGCTGCCTGCTCGGGGCAGGGGATCTTTTGTAAGTAGCGTGCATACATAATGTGGTACTTGCCTTGAGGTTTCCTAAAGCTGCATTCGGCAATGACTGGCCTGCCTGGATTGGGGTTTGAATGGTTCAGCTATTTTCGGCCGCGCCTGTGTGCGTGCTTGTCCGGGGGCCTCGCAAGCACGTGGAGAGGAATGGGTAAAGAAAGCCAAATTATTGATATCAAACAATATCTAATATCCCACAAGCTCAGGCTAGAAACAGCGGTAACAATATCCTCTCATGGAAAAGTGAACTGCTTACATTAGAGCTATATGTGTGTTGTGTACCTTCAAGTTGTTTCCAACTTATGGCAACCCTAAGGCAAACCTATCACAGGATTTTCTGGGGCTGTGTGTGTGAGAGACACTCCCAAGGTCACCCAGTGAGTTTCCATGGATGAGCAGGGAACCAAACTCTGGTCTCCAGAGCTGTAGTCAGACCACTCAGACCACTAAACCATGCTGGCTTTCACATTAGAGCCATACAGACTGCCAAACATCTTATTGTAGTGGATTTGGCCATCCGAATTCATCTGGCTGCACTTCCCAGGTTAGGTTCGAAAGCTAACAAGTTAATGATAATAAAAAAAAATAGACAACCTGGTCAAAACTTCACCATAATGAAATTCGCATTCCCTGCCCCACCCCGCCCTGCAAGTTGTTAGAATCTCACTTGGGTCACTTCAAATTCCCTTCTTTGGGATCTACCTCTTCTCTTTCCCAACTGACTCTCTCTCACTCTGGGATTATTCTAAGCATTTTTACCTACTATATAAGAAGCCAGAGGGCAGTACTGAGCAGATGCTTATTTTCTAGTGTTAGTAGTGGCTGGGGATTACAATTGTCACCTCTACACACACATTGGCAAAAAAATCCCTGATTTACCTTGGTTCTAGAGGTGAGCCAACAGTATGGCTGTCATATGCAAAATAATGCATGGTCTCAGATCAAGAGTATCCTGCTCAGGGTTGACATTTATCATTATCTGAATATCAGCTGTAATAGTTAAGCAGAAGCTGAATAGCCATCTGTTGTGGATGTCACAACTGTACACTGCCTGCATTGGTAGTGGCTTGGACTAGCTGATCTTGGAGATTCCTCCAACCTTACGATTTTTAGGTGCAACATAGGCAGCAGATATGGTTTTCAAACAAAAATATTTAATTTTCTCTTTACATAGATCAAGGCTTTTAAAGTTGAAGCTGTTTCACAGCTACATGGAATACTGGTGCTTAAAGGAATTCAGCTGGTAACAAAACACATGAAAAGACATAAGGAATATCACCACTATGTATCTGATCGGAGAGACCTTGGTGCTGTCTGTAATGAACCCATGGATTCACTTGTTGAGTTTTTGGATCAGCATGTTGAAGTTGAGGTAGATTTGTTGCTAGTCATGAAGCCATTTTCTATTTTGCAACATTCAGTAAACCTGGAAGCAGTTCACAAGTTGTTAGGGGCAAATCTTGATCTAGAAGAACTTTCAGTGGATTATTGGATGAAACTTCAGCTTGAAACACTTGATCAAGCTCACAAGGTGCCATTCTTCCATTTGGTCCAGTCTCTTGCAGAGAATATGGAAATAGAACAACTCTCCTGGGAGATAACCTTGCAGCTGTGCCTCATAGTGCTGCTGTTGGACATCTCATCAGCAGAAGTGTCACACTAAGTCCATAACCAGAAGCAGATCCTTGGCTGAGTCAGAACACAAATAAATCTACATCTAATACAATATGTCACCATTCACTGAATGTGATCTGAGGGCATTCATGCTTTTATGACTGAATAAACAAGAGCACAGGACCAAACGTGAAGGTAAAGCAAATAAGCAGGAATGGTTTGAAGGGATTTTCTCAGAGCTAGGAAGAAACACAACTGTCTCACCTAGTCCAAGATGGTGATTATCCAGCCATCTTGAAACAAATTTTGACATGCTTAGGTCAGTTGACGCGACATAGTACAATCATGGATCCTTCTTATCTGGTACTTGTACTACTCTGTAACTACTGTCAAACTTTTTATTTGCAGAGTTCAATATGAGTTATTGATAGGTTTTGACTAGTGAGATAATTGGCTCCAATAATATATTATTAATATAATGTTAGGAATGCTGAAAGGGAGAACAGGCATTTTAATTTTCAATTTATTTGTCTTATTTGTCTTTCTATTTCTTCTGAGAAAGATTAAAGAAAGAGTCAAGTCCCTATTGCCAACTGCACAAAATGTTATTTCCTACTTTACATTTTATTTTCCTACTGCATGTTAAAATTATGCCTACTCTCAATAATGTGAGGTTCTGTGGATATGAAGAAATCACTACTTTGTTTGGTGGTGTCAAGACACTAAAACTAATAGGCATTGGGACACTTAGGAAGGAAGAATAACCTCCAGCAAATTTCACTGAGGGAAATCATTACTAAGCAATGAAAGAGTTGGAAATTCCATCCCTATTAAATAGCAATTATATCAATTTGACAAGGGAAACAGATGTGAAATCATAAAATGAATAGGTTTTGTCTAGCTAATGTCCCAGATTCCAAGATCTGAAGGCCAGACTCCTCCCCCCTGGCTGCAAGAGAGCACTGCTTTGAAAAGAAAAGGAGATTTTGTTTTGGATTGCCCCCCCCCCCCCGCCTCCAGTGTTCTGCTGGTCACCACTGCTGCAGGCTGCTTCAGAGCAGGTAGTATAGATGCTAGAGGGGGAATCAAGCCACCTTCATACCTACATCCTCTCCCTCTCAGTTTTTTTATGGGAACCACTGTCAGGGCTTAGCAAGGAGAGTGATGAACATAAAGAAATACTGAACTGTTAAGTTCATCACAATCATCCCCTTAGTAGCATTATAACAATTACTATTGTTGTTAACTAGAAGTCAGCTTTGACTTATGGCAACCCTATGAATGAGAAACTTCCAGCTCACCCTATCATCAACAGCCCTGTTCAACTCTGGAAGACTCAGGACTGTGACTTCCTTGATTGAGGCTATCCATCTGTAATGCAACCTTGATATTTTCCTAGTATCTTCTACCTAACCAACCATTATTGTCTTTTCTAGTAAGCCATGCAGTCTCATGATGTGTGCAAAGTTTAGTCATCTTGGCTTCTAGAGAGAGTTCAGCCTTGATTTGCTCTAGGACCCATTTATGGGGTTTTTTAGCAGTCTGTGGTAGCTAGGAAAAGTTAGAGGCATTCTGTTAGCATGGTTCTTGGAAAACTTGATTTCCATTTTTTTTAAGAAAATTATTAGCCAATTTCAGTCCCAGTTTTAGTTTTTAAAAAGTGGGATAAAAATAAAGATATTTTCCCAGTTCTTAAACTTGTTTGTTTGTTTGTATGACACAGTCTAAGCAATTGTGCTTGATTCTTAATATTATCATGCTTAATGACATCACCAGGGACACTCCTAGGCATCAGGTTTTGGCCCTGAGATTTCACAGTGTGGCATGCCCCTGACGTGGCAACCTCATAGTGATAACACAAAACAGCAAACTGGTCTGAAGAACAAAACAAAATTGGGAACGCCTGTACACTAATAAACATGGAATTGAATATAAAATAATTTTACTCCAATACTAACAAATACAAAGGAATAGTATACAAATGAATAATATACAGAATTAAATATATACAGACACTGAACAGACAACACAGAAATTTACAATAGCAATATAAAGAACAGGAATAATAGTATAAAAACTAGTAAGTTCCAACAAGCACTGTAGGCAAAACTTTACAGTAGTCCTGTAGAGGATCTGGTGTACCAGGTTCTCCAACCTATTCACAATTGTCCATGAACTTTCAGTGATAAACAGAAACTCTTAGGTTGCTGATTCTGAAAATTGTTTTGTCCAGGTGTAATAGAACAGTACATATTCTGTAATAAATAGAAGTTTTTAGACTACTGATGGCCAGAGACTCCACTCAAACGTAACAGCGAAGCTTATGATGAAAAGCAAATGATCTGAGCTATTGACGCCAAGGACTCAACTCAGATTTAGCAACACAGCAACAGTAAGGACTGCAGGGCGTTTCTGCTGTTTTGTCTTGGGGTCTTCATCGGGCTTTGGAAATGTAAATACCTCTACAGCAATTAACAATAAGAATTCCTTTATTACAGATAACCAATGTAAATATCTTTAAAGTATATTCATTTATATACTATCGCTTTCTATTTACTAGTATTGGAGTAAAATTATTTTATATTCAATTCCAAGTTTAGTGCTATACAGGCTTTTCCAGTTTTAACTTCATAGTAATATCATTAAAGATAAGCTGCTTTGGAAGAAAGGTGAGATATGTGTCAACTAAATAAAATAAATAAATACAGTGGCATTAAGTACAAATGCCTGGAAGACATCTTAATATGTCAATAAACAACTGTCAGGGGCCCGGTTATTTGCTGGAGTTCCTTTTGTCATGTAATTACATGTACATGTATTTCTAATTAGAAACAATACTGGTCTCCATCCAATGGAGGTATGGAAAAAACATAGCCCTCTGTATGTTGCTGGGTTGCAGCTCCCATCAACCACAATCTTCAGTGGTCAAGGGGAAGTTGCGACTCAACACATTGTCAGTCCCATTTTGGAGTAACATTTATTGCATACATTCAAGCATATGTGCTTAAAATAATATGTTAAGGAGGCATTTATTAAATTGGACAAGGAAAGAGAGAATTAGAAAACACAGGTTTGACAGAGGGCAGAAAAGCATGGGGAAATTAAGATATATAGCATTATCAAGTCAATGAGACTGCAAAAGATTCTGGGAGGAAAAGAGATTTAAGAAGGTAATGGGATTTGAGAATAACATGGAACTGGAAAGAGAGACAAAATGCAGGAAGAATTATGACGCATAATTAGCTGATAATACATGGGCTTATGGCAAGCAGAATGTAAAAACAGAGACATGAGGGAAAATAAATAATTTAAGTGCTCCACATTTAAAAAACAAACCTTGGGGATGCCTTTATTGCCATGCCTAATACGTAAAACTGCTACTATTCATCTTTTTAATTGTTTTTTAATACATGATATGATTTGACACTCTGAAAGATACTATTTGTAATTTTTATTATTTTCATATATCACAAATGTAAGCTACATCATGCTTGGCTATATTTTATCACCCTGTCTGTTTAACTTGTATGCTATATATATCATACATAAAGCAAGATTAGACTCAGAAGAAGAAGGCATGAAAACTGGAAAAGGAAACATAAGCACTTTACAATATGCAGATAACATCATACTACTAGCAGAAAATAGCAAAGACTTGGAATGATTACTGAAGAAAATCAAAGCAGAAAGTGCAAAAACAGGTTTACAGTTGAACATTAAGAAAATAAAAATCATGATGACAGGTGGTTCAAATAACTTTAAAGTAGACAATGAGAACATTGAAATAGTTCAAGATTTCTGGATCCGGTTAAGATGTCAGTGTGACAGGCAGCCAAAGCCGGCTGGCTCTGGACTGCCACTACTAATCCAGTTATAAATAACATCTGGGGTCCCTGCAACCCCCCCAAATTTCTCCCTTTGAGGTAGGGAGAACGGAGCAGCTCACAAGTCCGAAGTGCCCCAGCGATGGTGAAGGGAGGAGGAGGAGAAACACCAACGCGGACGGACAGCGACGGAGCAAAGCCACCAGATCAGCAGCCAGATTACTCTGAGAGGTACCAATGAAATAACTTTTTTAATCTAACTGACTGGAAGTGAGTACCCAGTTAATCCCAGCTGAACTGTGAGTAGTAAATTATATACAAGGATTTTTTAAACCTATGAATAAGAAGGCACATACCAAAAAAACAGAGCCCTCTGATTCTCTGGCTGAGAGCAGAAACTAGAGGGAGAAGAGCTGGGTCCCCCTCCCCCCTCATCTGCGTTGAGGTTTGACTGTTTCCTCCAAGAGTGCGAAGTTGTAAAGTTATGAAATGATGAAGGGCTACTCAGAAATATTTTGAAATCGGGTTTCTGAGGTTTGTTTTTTAGATGGATGAGAACAGAGAGGGAGTTTTGGATGTTTAAATTTTAAGCTGACGAAGAAGACAGAGAGAGAAAATGGCGACGAGCACATGGAGAAGGAGAAGGGGGGTGGAACTGATAGTAAAGCGACCAGAACTGTGAGTGATTGGGAGAAGGGGGAAGATTCAGTGTTATGAAATTTTTTTGCCCTTTTCTCCTGAATATTGACTATGGTTTATAACTGAACAATAGTAATATGGATTCCAAGTGACTATAAGTGAAATATATTGAATGGAACATATTCTGGGACTAGGAAGAGAACCGAAGGTTTTTAAACTTACAAATGAATTTTTCTTCTCTCCCTCTATTTTGTATGAGACTTAATGGGAGTGAAAGAAGAACTGCAATTGAACCGTAATTGAAAGGGCACTTAACAGACTTAACAAACTTTGGATTATAATAATGGATTAGCTTCTGGAAGAGAAGTGAAGATTTGGAGAGAAAGCTGTTTTTAAATATAAGAACTACTGTTTTAAAGAGTTAACTCTGGCAGATATAGTGATACAATCTAAACTTTTATTCTTTGGGATCCATAGAGATTAACTGATTTGTGTTCAAAACAAGGGTAACTTCTGGAAGAGGAAAACATGGGGAACTTATAAAAATGAAATGAACTTTTGTTAAGGTAACTAAACTTTGGGTGACTTTAATAAGAAAGGGAAGCTACGAGTCGTGAAAATCAATGGGATTAGCTTCTTGAAGAGAAGCAAAGGTGGAAAACACAGTAAATATAAATTTAAGGTTTAAGAACAATAAACTAAGGGGTGCTGATCTTAGAATGAGCTGAGACTGAATAACAATTGATGATTACTGGTGAAATTTGGAGATAAGTGATACTTACTGATATTTGAGGACATTGATATTCCTACCTATAGATGCTGTTATGTACATTGAAATGTTGACATTTATTGTTTGATTTATAGATTGATATTAGATATTTGATATTTGGTATATAGATTATCTGACTAATAGATATAGAAAGAGTGACTGATTGAAAGATGACATTGATATTGATATACTATAACTAAGGAATTTTAAGATGGTTTAAGGACCAAGAGTTAATAATATAAAGTGAGACTGGCTTAAAGGTTATGGCAACAGGACCAAAAAAGACAGTACAGCAGCAACTTCACCCTGTAATATTAGATAGACAAGCTTTAATAGGTTCTAAGATGATGGAAACAATGAAACTTTTGGAAGAAATCCAGAAAATGAAAACAGAAATGATGGATGAATTAAAAGCAATAAAAACAGAGATAAAAACTACAAGAACAGAAATTAAACATGATCTAAAGAGGTAAGTTGAAAATTTGAATAAAAACTTACAGAAACTTGCAACAGATATAACAACAATAGACACAAAAGTTGAAGAAGTAAGAGGAAAAAAGCAAAAGTTGGAAGATTTGGTAGAAAAAATGAAAAAGGAGCAGAAAAAAGACAGAGAGACTATAACGAAGCCAGAAATGAGACAAAGGAATAAAAGTTTGAGATTAAGAGGTTTGGAGGAGCAGAAAAACAAAAATTTACAACAAAGAGTGATAGATATTATAGCTCCATATATAGGACAGAGAAGAGGGAGATTTGACACAGAGACTGACAAAACTTCAGGATTGAATCCTCAATTGCAAGGAGAAGGGGCCTCCCATGAAATGTGATGGTTTATTTTACTAGAGAAAAAATTAAGGATTTAATCGTGAAGCAAAGTTACAAAGAGAAACTGATAGTTGATGAGGTAGAAATCAAAATATTTAAAGATATACTACCGAGTGTATTGAGACAAAGAAGAGAATACTTTTCCTTGACAAAGAGTCTTCAGAGGAGAGACATAAGATACAGATGGGAATTACCTGATGGAATCTCCTTTTTTAATGAAAACAAGAAAGTAAGGATTACCTCAGTTGAAGACTTGACTTTCAAGAAGAACATTTTAAGACAGATAAGATGACAAAAGAGATAAGGAAGAAATCAAAATACCAATCAAGAGGAGCAACACCGGTTGAAGATTCTAGCCAAGCGTCAGAAGAAGAGACACAAATGGTAGAAATAGAAGAAAAGAAGAAAAAAAGGAAGTAGAAAAAAGAAAATGAAGCTAATCTCCTGGAGCATACATGGAATAAACTCACAAGCGAAAAGAAGGCAAATCTTCCATCATCTAGAAAGATTAAAAACTCAAATTATTGTTTTACAAGAAACCCACATAAAGGTGAATCAAGAAAAATATTTGAGAAATCATAAATTAGGAGAATGTTTCACATCCTTATACACAAAGAAAAAAAAAGGAATAGCAATCTATGTGAAAAAAGAGATCCAAGCTAAAGAAATCTTCAAAGATAAAGAAGGGAGAATTCTGGGAAATGAAATTCAAAAAAATGGGGGAAAATGATGTTAATAGGAATTTATGCGCCAAATGAGAACAAAGCAGAATTTTATAAAAAAAACTCCAAGACAACCTGCAAGCATATGAATATGAAGAATAGATTTTAATGGGAGATTGGAATGGAGTCCAAGATGTAAAATTGGATAAAACAATGGTGAAAGGGAAAGAGCAAAAAGAAAAGAAAGCTAAACTATCCAAAAAAAATATTTGAATTATCTGAAGATTTGGCTGTAATGGATGCTTGGAGATATAATCACCCAAATACCAAAGATTTCACATTCTTCTCAGATCCGCATCAAACTTGATCCTGTATTGACATGATCTTATTGTCAAAAACTCTATTAGCAGAAGTACAACAGATAGAAATTTTACCCGAAGTAATATCAGACCACCTTCCGGTGATGTTACAGATGAGAGACAAAATTAAACAGTTTCAATGGCGACTTAATGATGGCTTATTGAATGATGAAGACATTATAAAAAAAGCTAAAGAGACATTGGACAGATATTTTAAAGAAAATACGAGACAAGAGACTCCGATGAAAACAGTTTGAGATGTGTTTAAAGCAGTGATGAGAGGATTTTTTGTCCAACAACGATGATTACAAAATAAGAAAAAAAGATGAAAAATACCAGAATTTATTGAAAAAACTTCAAGATAAAGAAAAGGAATTCAAGGAAAATCCACTCAAAGAAGCCATACAATTGGATATTAAAAAAATACAGAAAGAAATAGCAGTATTAACAAAAGAAGAGAAAGAGAAAAAAATGAAATATATGAAACAAAAAGAATTTGAACAAGCAAACAAAATTGAGAAGTGGCTGGCTTACAGGATAAAAAAGAAGAAAGAAAGGAATGTGATTGCAGAAATAAGAGAAGGGAAGAAACAAATTATGATTGTTATGCCAAAGATTCTATGTATAGTGGATTGGATTCCTTGTATTGTATTGTATTATATTGTACCTTTTGTTTGATTCAGCTGGGCAAAACTGGAGAAGAAAACTTGTCATGGGAGTTGGGGGGAGGGGAACATTTAGAAGAAAAGATTTCCTATATCTTAGCTCAGTCATTAATCAGAATACAGACTGTAGTCAAGAAACCAGAAGAAGACTTGGAAGGGCGGCTATGAAATGCCTAGACAAGACCATGGAGTGTAAAGATGTATCATTGAACACTAAAGTTAAGAAAGCTAATAAGAATAAAATCAACCCATTTGAAACATGATGCTGTAGAAGAGTTCTATGGGTACCACGGACTGCTAAAAAGATCAATAAATGGGTCCTAGAGCAATCAAGTCTGAACTATCTCTACAGGCCAAGATGTCTACACTTCGCACACATTATGAAGATGCATGACTCACTAGAAAAGAAAATAATATTTGGTTAGGTAGAAGGCACTAGGAAAATATGAAGACTGCATTACAGGTAGTTAGGCTCGATCAAGGAAGCCACAGGCCTCAGTCTGCAAGATCTGAACAGGGCTGTTGATGACAGGATGAGTTGGAGATCTTTCTTTCACAGGATCACCATAAGTCGAAGTTGACTTGACAGCAGTTACCAAGAACAATGCTGAGTACCATTCTAATTTTAAAACATTTTAAAAAAAAATTATTAAAGTTTAACGTGAAAATTAAAAAAAAAAAACCTTCCCCACTTTCAAGCTTTTTTCTTTTTTTTTCCAGTTGAATCTGCTTATTTACATTCCATTCATACATAGTTTCTCTTCAGAAGGTAATCTTACATTGTTACATCTTACCTTGTTACACTGCTGCTTTGTTACATTGCCTCATTACATTGTTGCCTTGTATTATATACAATCTTGCTTTATTCTTTTCCTTTTCTTATTACTATATCTTTATCCAATTTAAGACTTCTCTCCATTCCCTTTCAAAGTTCTGGATAGACTTATTTTTCAGTGAAAATGTTAGCTTTTCTATCTCTATCATATCCAGAACTTTTAATTTCCATTCTTGTATATCAACATAGTTCCTTTCTTTCCAATATTGTGCATATGTCAATCTTGCAGCAGTTATCAAATATAACAGTGTCTTCTGGTGCCATCTTATCTCTCTTTGTTGCCTCAACATGTTTAAAAAATAAAACGCTGGCTTCAATTCAAAATTTAAATTGTAAATTCTTTGAATTTCATCATGTATTTCCTTCCAAAATTTCCTTGCTATCTTACAGGTCCACCACATATGAAAGAACGACCCCACCTTTTCATCATATTTCCAACATCTTTCATTTCCATTTTTAGTTATTTTCTGTAACCTTTCAGGTGCCATATAGCATCTATGTAGTATTTTATAAAAGTTGTCTCTTAAATTTAAACTAGGTGTAAATTTTATGTCTGTTTTCCATGCCTTCACCCATGTATCCAACTCAACTGGATGTCCAGTATTTTGTGCCCATCTAATCGTATTATCATTAACAGTTTCTGATTCCATTTCTCTTTGCAACAATAGCTAACAGAATTTGGAGATTCTCTTCTTTTGGTCCTCCTTCATCAATAAATCTAATTCATTTTCTTTTCTTTCAAATCCATATAATTTTTGATCCATTTTAAATCTCTCATTAAGTTGTCTCCATGGGAACCAATTAAATTCATGTCCCAAAGCCTTTAATTCTTCTTCTGTGCGCATTCTAATTTTAAAACATTTTTAGTGGGAAAGAGCATAACGCATATTTGCAATGCAACACAATATACATGACACAATTGCAACATAGTGTAGATTTGAAGTATTAATAAGGTGCAGCATTCTGCATTTAGAGAGAAAGCCACTCAGACTTCTAAAAGCATATATTCTAAGTGATATCCCATCAACCAGGGATGTCAACAACAACAGTTTATATCAAATGCTTTTATAGATGGCTTTATAATTATCATATTAGTCATTTACTTATAAGATCTGGCACTGAGCCAACTTCACTAGTTTAGAGAGCAGTGCAGAACTACCTGGCTCATAAGAAATGTATCCTACTTTGAGGCAGTGTTAAATTCTCTTTGCTTTTTTGCTTTTTTTCCCCCTTCACTCACTTCTTCTTACTGACTTGTACATCAACAGAGAGGCTGTTACATGGAGGTGGGCATGTAGAGCTTGGATGTGGTGATCAGCCTATGTTTCGTGCCTCCCACTTGGTACCTAACTGATCACCATGTTAGGGAACACAGGGAAATATTCTGTTTCTATGCTTTCACACATCTCAGATACAGCAATAATCAGGGCAAGTGCCTTTCCCCTGCATACCATATAGCTCACATAATATCAGAACAGCCTTCTCCAAACTGGTCCCTTCAGATGTGAGAAATAACAGCTCCCATCTGTAGTCTCACTACAAAAGAGCTGTAATAGGTCCCGCCAATAGTCAGCTTTAATCAAGCCATTTCTACTCCAGTCTTTTTAGTGGAGGGGTGTCCCAGCTGGAGCTTTCCCCATGTTGTTGGACTACAACCTCTATCAGTCCTTGCCAGTATAACCAATGCTGTGGGCAGAAGACCACAAGTTACTTACTGCTGGTCTATCACAACTTTGTTCACTTCTCTTCTTTATTTGTGGCATACTATGAATTATGCAAGTTGAGATTGCTTCACACAATACTACAGAAGCCATAAATCTTCCAGTGTGAGTACATGCCACAGGGAACAACTGCTAATCAGGAGCTCACTGCAGAATATAACCAAAACAAATACATGTTTTAAAATGCTGCCGCCTGTTAAATTTTTTAGCATGTACAATATATTAACATATGAATTAGCTACTAATCCGGGAAAGGCAGACTGGTCTGGTCCTATAGCAGGAGTAAACTTTATTATCTTCTGGTTTTTTCTAGTATTACAATTCTGACAAAGTTAATTTAGTTTACAATTCTACTTTGGTCACCAAAGCCAAGAGCAAAAATGAAATTGTCCCTGCTTTCCCCAGCCAAGAAGTTATTTATTTATTTGCTGAAATGTTTCACAAGAATAAAAAGAAAGAAGAATCAATACATTAAGACTGTTTTTAAGTTGTATCTCCCTGACTAGGGAAGAACCACTGCAACTGCTGGCTGCAGCTTTGAAGAATTGCTTCAGGAGACCTAATAGATTTGTTGGGCACAGAAAAAACATCACTGAATTTAGGGAAGGGGAAAAATGGGACAAGGGAGAACTGATTAACTTGGCAAAGAGAATTTATTACTGAAGGGCAGACAGAAAAGGGAACTGAAAAAGATATGAAAGAAAATCAGAACAGAGCTGATTGATTAATTCTGCATGCAAAATAGCAGAGCTTTGATGATCCAGGAATGAATGATAAGGGACAGACAAAGTGAAGTTTCAGATTAAAGCAGCACTGAGTTTGTCAGATGACGCAAGGGTGCAATGAAGAGGTCACATGCCTAAGCAGCAACTATAATGGCAATGCAAGCTAAAAAGAGGAGAACTATTCGACAGAACAAGAACTGTTGGATTCTCCCCTAGGATCATTAGACACAGTCATCCCTACCATTAGGCAGAGAGAACAAGAATCTGGTGGCATGTGCTTGGACAGCAATGGCATTGCTACATGACTTGTACTGCAATTCCTAAATCAACCTTGTGCAACCTGACAACGTGAACAGCATCCTCGGGGAGCTCAGAGCTACCACAAGTATATGGGATCCTTACCCCTTCCCTTAGCTCTTGAAAGCAGCTAGACGGGGACTGGCTGAGTGGGTAAAGAGAGTGGTGAATGCCTCAGTACAGCAAGGGAATCACAGAATCATAGAGTTGGAAAAGACCACAGGAGCCATCCATTCCAACCCCCTGTCATGCAGGAACACCCTCAAAGCATTCCCAACAGATGGCCATCCAGCCTCTGCTTAAAAACCTCCAAAGAAGGAGACTCCACCACACTCTGAGCCAGCATATTCCACTGCCGGACAGCTCTGACTGTCAGGAAGTTCTTCATGAGGTTTGAGTGGAATCTCTTTTCCTGCAGCTTGAATCCGTTGCTCCTTGTCCTAGTCTCTGGAGCAGTAGAGAACAAGCCTGCTCCCTCTTCAACATGACATCCCTTCAAATATTTAAACATGGTTATCATGTCCCCTCTTAACCTTCTCTTCTGCAGACTAAACATATCCAGCTCCCTAAGCTGCTCCTCATAGGGCATGGCTGCCAGACCCTTCACCAATTTGGTTGCCCTCCTCTGGACACACTCCTCGTTAATATCCTTCTTGAAATGCAATGCCCAGAATTGGACACAGTATTCCAGATGAAGTCTAACCAAAGCAGAATGGTGGTACCATTACCTCCCTTGATCTAGACACCATACTCCTATTGATGCAACCAAGAATCACACTGGCTTTCTTGGCTGCTGCATCACACTGCTGACTCATGTTCAGCTTGTGATCCACCATGACTCCTACATCCCTTTCACACATACTGTTATCCATGTCCCCCATCCTATATTTGCGCATTCCATTTTTTCTGCCTGTGTAGGACCTTACATTTTTCTCTGTTGAAATTCATTTTGTTAGCTTTGGCCCAGCTCTCCAAGCTATCAAGGTCATTTTGAATGAAGTTTCCATCCTTCCTAGAAGAGGCTGTGGTGAGCCATTACCAATAAAGCCCTCCCTAGATGCCACCATTCTGGATAATTATCAGTCACTCTCTAACACTCTATTTTGGGGTAAGTTTCTGGAGTGTTGATTGCTTTCCTAGGGACTTCTGGATGAAACAATTTATCTAGATTCATTTCAATCTAGCTTCAGGCCTGCTTGAGGGATGGAGATAGCTTTGGTTGCATTGGCGGACGACCTACATGGGGAACTAGACAGAAAGAGCATGTCCCTGTTGGTTCTGCTGGATCTCTCAGCAGCTTTCAGTACCATCAACCATGATATCCTTCTGGCATGGGACTTGAGGGCACAGCTCTGCAGTGGTTCCAATCCTTCTTGGAGGGGCAAACTCAGAAGGTAGTGCTGGGGGACTTCTGTTCAATGCCCCGGCCATTAGCCTGTGGGGTCCCTCAGGGTTCACTGTTGTCACTCATGCTGTTTAGCATCTGTATGAAACCACTGGGAAAGGTAACTTGGAGTTTTGGGGTTCAATGTCACCAATATGCTGATAACATGCAATTCTATCTCCCCTTTCTATCTGATTCTAGGAAACCTAGCATACCAGTGTCTGCTGTCAGTAATGAACTATATGAGGGCAAACAAATTGAAACTTAATCCAGACAAAACACAGGTTCTCCTGGTCAGTCAAAAGGCAGATCAGGGAAGAGGGACTCTGCCTATGCTAAATGAGGTCACATTCCCCCTGAAAACTCAGGCCCACCTCTTTAGGGAATTGGTTTCATTGTCAAATCATTCTTACTGTCAAGAATATTCTTCAATAGCATGTTTACATGAGAACAGCACAGTATCTATGTTTAGAATTTGGATTGTTCACTGTAAAGAAACAAGCACGTCTAACGTGCCTGTAATCAAGTCAGTGTACAAGGATAAAAGAGTTTAAACCAAATGACTGTTGAAGATCATGGCCAAGATCCCACATCATGTGCACAAAACTTGAGCATATTTTTTTCTGGATCCTAGGTTTTGGGAGGGGGACAAACACATCTGTGATATTCTGAACTTTTGTAAAACAAAAAGTTGTTTTTAAACAGAAATTATGGTATGGTTATGCATGTGGTGTATAGGGTATGTAACAAGGTAAGTGATCTGTTATGAGGGGTGAAAACATGAAATATTGGGGTGATTGCTGATTGAATGAATGTTTGAAGTGATTTTTTAAAGGCTGGTATATATGACGGTTAGTCAATGAGAGATATGATTTAGTAAGAGCTAGGAATTAGACTCAGGCATAGGAATTGAGAGTTAGATATGAGGCAATGAAAAATGGATTAAGAGATGAGATGGTGAAAAGAAGGAGTTTGTGTTTTGGGTCAGTTAGGACAATGAATTAGCTTCAGGCAGGGTTGTGAAAAGATAGGAAAACGTGTTAGTCAGTTAGGATTCAGAGGAGTTAAGTAAGTAATAGTTGCATCCATGCCTTGAAATTCAGTAACCATGAGTTTATGTACACCAAAGAATCTTTAACTGTATGTTAAATGATGGCAGTAATTGTTAAAAGGTGTTAATTTCAAAGTCATCCTCTAAGCTGATAACCAGGGCCTGGCAGTGGAAAAACAATTTTCAGCTGCACACTTACTTTAAAACCATTAATGGCTTAGTATCCAAAGGATTGTCTGCTCCTTGAAACCACCCGTACAAGGAGATCATCATAGGAATCCCTACTCCAGATATTCCACCATCTGGGGTGAGACAGGTAGCAACTGCAAAGAAGGGATTCTTTGTTGTAGTGCCAATGTATGGAATGCTCTTCCCAGAAAGGCTCGCCTAGTGCCTACATCTGCCTGCTATCCCTTCAGACTTCTTAATGATAATAATTAATAATTTTAATAATTTTAATATTGCCTTTTATATATTGTTCCATCTTTGTGTTTTATGGGATTTTATATCTTAACAGATAACTGCACTGGTAATTTTTTTAAGCTACAGCATACACATTTTGGGGAAAAAATAAAGAAAGCACTATCACTGCAACTTTTCTTTAAGTATTTCAAAAAGCATACCTGAACACTTCAAAATAACTATAGACCCAGTGATATAAAGAATAAAAATGTAAAAGAAACTACCCAATTTAGTATTTAACATATTGAAGGCTTATCACAAACTGCCTTGTTTTCCACTGACAGGTATTTTCTTCATGTAGCAGTTAGATCTTAAATTGCCAGTTGATGAATGCATATCTATACAAAAAAAAATCATCTGAAGCCACATGAAACTACAGCAAAAACACACTTCCCCTTCTGTTCTCTCTGTTGTTGTTGTTGTGTGCCTTCAAGTTGTTTCTGAGTTAGGATGACACTACACTATGCTGGCTCTCCCTGTCCTCTTTGCATTTTCCTATATCCCATATGCATCAATCTTAAATGCATCTACTTAAGTTGAAACTAAATTAAGAACATGAGAAAAGTCATGCTGGGTAAGACCAAGTTTTTATCTACCCTAACATTCAGTTCCCACCATGATCACTCAGATGTCTATTAGAAAGTTGTTTCCAAATAACTATGCTTAGAATTGTAACCTTCAGTCTATTTTCTTCCTTGCCTGTTCTGGCCCTCACCTCACCTTCCCTTCAGACATCTATTTTTAGCTGCCACTCTGAGAAAGCTAAGCTGAAAGTAGCGGACATACCTACCTCCTCCCACAAAGAATTATACAAGCTTTGTCCCTTCTGCCAGGAGAACTGTAACCCACTCTCAAATCCTTGGCTTGACAGTTCCAAAGTTCCTGAGCAATACTAGCAATGAGAAACAACATAGCTTGCCAGCTGAACAATTTCTAAGACCTTGATGACTATGCTAAAGATGTACACTTATTTAAAAGTGCCTTCTGATTGCTTTTGTTTTTCGAACAGTTCAACAGTGTGCTGACCACAAGTTGAATTTATATTGTACTGCTTTTTTTTTACCCTGTGTTCTCCTTATGAAAAGGAAGATGTGTCACAAATTGTTCCTTTTGATATAGGGTAAGAATAAGAATATAAAGGAACGATGCCGACCAAACCGAAAGCCTGCCTAGACTGTGATCATTTTTACACAGAGCCTGACTAGTTGACAATGTGAAGCTGGTGAGTAGGACAATGCAACTGTACTTTTGGTGCCATGTTCCCCAGGAAGTGATACAAAATCACATTGACCTTCTTAATTGTTCACAGCTGTTGGAACCTTCTTGAGTCAAGTCAAGTGTGCTTAACTTGCATTGTTAGGATCCAACTTGCTGCAAAGTTAAATAATAAACTATTTGTAAAGTTAAATAATTTTGTTGTATAAACAGCAGCTGTATGGAGCCAGAGCAACCTTGAGATCACAAGAGAGGTAGACAATGAAGCTGACTCTTCAGTCTCTGTAACACGGTCCTGACAAAAAGCACTCTCCAGAACAGCTAATTGCTTTGCAAGGAAAATGTTCATGAGCACAATTAGGGTGGCCATGTCTCATGGCAATCTGAGAAGAAGGTCCTATACTTAAAGAGCTGTCCAGTTTAAAAAAAAATGAAGTTTGATCAAGAGCCTTAGAGTGGTCCATCACCTGTTCAGATGTGCACTGCAGACTGACACATGTCATTTAATCAATACTTTCTGATGACAGGAAGATACATTGTATAGTTGGCCCTATACATTCGTGTGTTTAACTTCATGCATTTCATTATTCGTGAGTTTCTCCAACCCTGCCACCCTGCCTCAAGCGCTTCTTTCCTAGGGAAACCTTCCCTCTCAGAAGCTCCAATCAGGCCACACAGACCTTCAAAAACCTACCGCTGGTCCTCCTCCTCCTCCTTTGCCAGTTAAGGACAGCTCACAGCCTGATTTCTCAGCATCACAAACCCTCTCCTGGCCACCATACTGGCCCACCCCTTTCCATCTCCTTTCCCTGACCTGGTTTTGACCCACCCTCCCTACCATACCTCAGCTCCCTTCCTACAGACACACACTTTTTGATATCTGTGATTTTTCCACTTTTGCAGGGCTTTTGCATCCCTAACCCCAGCTAAGGTGGGTGGCTGACTGTATTTCTATTTCATTTACAGTATTAACTTCTAAATTTGCAGCGATAGATATAAATGTGAATTATATGCTAATAACTGTCTTCGTCCTTGTTTTGCTACAATACATTTCTCATTTTGGGGGGAGCAGAGTAATTCACAATAGGCCACTCTAGTTATGGAATCTTCCCTTGAAATGCAAACAACAGTTTGAGAGAAGCTATGCACATTAATCAATTCATGCATTTAATATCATATCTAATTGTGACTTAAATCAATAGTAGGATCCTTTGCTTCAGTGAAAGACAGTTGGCATCCAAAAAGCTCATACAATGAAAATTATCAGTGAGATGAGATTGTTGGATTTTGTGGTCCTGAGCCAAACACCACAAACCTCAAGTGTTGATTACTGAAAGGCATGATTACTAATGACAACAGATAATAAGAAATTCTTGCACTGAATTATTACTGAAATATGCATGATTGGCTCATAATTATCTAAATAAATGATCAAGAGATAATTGATTATGCTTTCAACTCTTGATTTTAAATCACCCTTAGTGGTTAGGTTTAGACAGAAAACCAAGGATGCCAAGCAACACAAGCTGAAAAGAAAACAAGAGGATTTGTTCTAAAATTGACTTTACTGATCATTGTAGTTTTGATCTCAGCAACCAAAACTACCTTAATATATGCAAATCTATTTTGTTTTTAAATCTGAAATTTGGCCTTCCCATTTTTCTGAGTGGTAGACAATAGACTGGCACCCTGCTTCCAATTTAATGAAATAGAACCTAGCTAAATGTCATATTTGTGGGACTGTTTATGTGTGAAAAGGAGAGCCTGAAGAAGTGAGCAGTATCCAGAGAGAGAACGAGCAGATTCTGACGACCTGAACAGCCTGTTTCTCTGTTACTGAAAAACTAGAAAATCCATAGACTGGCATCTCTTCACATCATCATGTCCACTTTTCATTTTTATGACCAACCTACAAAATGAGGAGGCCACACATAGGGCTTGGGTTAAACTAGGGCAATTTATTAATGTATGCCTAATTAACATGAACTTGAACTTGGGTCTTGAATTTTGTGACATGAGAAAGGATGGGTCGACACAACAGGAGTTGCTAAGGCAAGGGGTCATTACCCGACCTCTCCCCAAGTCTCCCTTGGGCAAGATACCAGATCCCAAGGTGAACCCATGAGGCTGGGTTCTGACCTTGGCTGACCCTTTTTCTGGAAGGCAAGCCCCCATGCTGAGCCCCCCTTGCCTCTCCACCCCCAAAGTGAAGGCCAACCGTGGGCCTGCCCCAAGGACACCTCTATCATCATCCTCCCCCCAAGTCTGGCAACAAGATGAAAGGGCTCCAGAGGCTTATCCTACACCAGCGGGTGCCACAGGCACCCACCGAATCCTTCACAGCCCTCCATTTACCTGCCGTGGATAAGGATAAGGATAAGCTTATCCCCCCACAAACTGACAAGATGATTGTAAGATCCACACCAAGCATTGAAAATTTTTATGTTTGCTCGTCAGGGAGCCCACTCCCCAGTCCACCACATGGCCCATGGTTGCACAGTGACTGCATGGTCTCCCCTTGTGGGAGGTCAGAAGAAGCATCTCCCCCCCTCCAGGCACAATGTGGCACGGGTGGGGGGAAACAGATTCTGTTAATATGATTTACTGTCCCAGTATTTGTGTTCAGGCCAGTCTATCATCTATCACCTAGAAAATAGGAAGGCTGAATTTCAGATTAAAAGATCAGTTAAGTTTGATAAAGAATCTGGTCATGCTTACCACAGCAAATCCACAGAACACATCCCGCATCCCACACAGGAAGAATCTTGGTGGCAAAAGGGGCAAGGTGACAGGAATCCAAGAACTTGGAACTGTGGGGCCAGTCTGGAGGAGGGATTCATCACATTCCCCATTAAATAAAAGGTAATGAGAGATTATCTTTGGCCCCAGTTATCTTTCTTGCCTTCTTAACTCCAGCAGAGAGCACTCCATTCATCCAGCTTTGTTCTATTCACACTTCCTATTTTTCATTCTCAATTCTACTCCCATGATAATGTCATGGGAGTCGATAAGCCACAAGCAGCTTACCTGGTCTTTTTGTCTCCTAGTATCAAGTGCAGAGTTTAGATGGGTTTTGCACCTGAGAAGCTTAAATTGAAATTACCTTTGCTCCATTATTTTTAATGACACACAAAGGAAGTTTGGATGCAGGAAAAGGGCACCTGCTCTGTAATATGCTGTTTGAAATGCCTATTTCATCTTGCTTCATGATATGACCACCCAGGACTGATATAATGGTAACATCCAATCATGTTGTGACTGGCCTGCATTACCTTATGGTGAGGAAGGAAATATGAAATACGGTGTATTTATGGTAATGAAAGGCTGTGGCTACCAATAACAATGACAGTAAGATTTACAATATAATGTGCCATCAGTGTACAGAGTACATGATGTTCTCACCTGAATGTTGCCCCTTGTTAGAGAATTAAAGCTGTTGTAGAATGGAACGAATAACACCTAACTGGTTTTTTATTAATTGGATATTGTGGCTTAATGTAACAAAAAAAAAAAAAATTGTTTATTTTTAGAACATACCAGCAGAACTTCAATTATGATCCACGTTGATATGCCTCATGGGTATGTACCTTCAAGCTGCCCATAATTTGATAGGGTTTTTTAGGCAAAGAATACTCAAAAGTGGTTTTGCCAGTTCCTTCTTCTGAAATATAGCCTATAGTACCTGATATTCTTTGACAATATCCCACCAGAGATGACTCTGATTTGCTTCCAAGATTAGACAGGATCTTGTGCCTTCAGTGGCCTCTTATGCCTCATAGAAATACCCAAATGCCATGTAGCAAACCATCTTTGAAACTTTGAAAGTGCTAAAAGCTGAAATACCACATGGAGCAGGTAGACACACTGGTTGAAAAAAGCTGTCAAACAACCTGCTGTGAGCACAAACACCTGTGTGCTTGGGAGAGCTGTCTGGATCACAACTGGCATTTTCTTATGACTCAGGATGCCCCTTCTCATTTTTGACATGAATTTAGTCTATCTTTAGCCTTTTCAACCACCGGCATCTTTGATGAAGCACCCAAAAGATTTCTACCATGGGATAATAGCTAGCCATGACTCTAGATTTTGGAATCTGTGGCATATGGTAAACTCTAAGCCCACACATGGGGCAAGGGAGACTTTAGTGGAGTCCAGAAGTCCAGACTGGTTGAAAACCCAATACCATGAGGGAAAATTGAGACTAAACTATAGATTGTGCTTATCAATGCCTTGAAAACTTTTTTTATAAGCATCCATAATCGGTGCCACCAACCTCTTGTAAAGTCTTGTACAATTTGTTTGAGCAAATCAAAAACAATGGCAGAATAAAATAAACACTATATAATAAAATTAAAACTGCTGCTAGCTCAAGTCCTCCTCCTCTAAAACATGAGGAAAACAGGGACTGTCATACTTTACTATATGCTTAACATGTATTTAGGAGAAGTGCCTTTTCAAGTGCTGTCATAAAACAGGTTTTTCCTCACCTGCATGCTTTGTTTTGTGACTAGTCATTGGAAGGTAAACACCAGTTTATTCTGAAAGTTTATTTGCTGAGACAGCTGCCTCCCACAGCTGGAGGGAAATACATGCTTTCCTTATCATCTTGTTTAACCCAGAAAAGCTATTTGTACAGGAAAACCTAAGACACAGAGAGATGTACCTCCCAACATTACATGTTCTTTAAGCGACTATAAATCTTACGGTCCTTCATTCATGCTGCCAATCTCCATGTGCAGCCAGGCAGGAGTCAATAGACTGAGGTAGCAGGAATGAAGGATAAGCATCACGATAATCAGTAACACTGAGATCCTAGGACTCTAAATCAGTGCAACTATTAATATTTGCATGCCCTAAAAACAACTGTGAGTAAAGGAGTTAGCCCTCAGGTCTCCAGGATATATAGAAGAACTGGCACAATATCCCAGCATACAGAGCCAACCCAATCAGCCATTCAGACAGCAGACGTAGAAGGGCAACATTAAGTTTTCAGAAGATAGAGTTGCAGATATTTTGCAACCTCTTCTGCTTTCACTTCATATCTTCAGGTTTGGTATAAGACTCTGCCCCATTGCCATTTTTGAAGTACTATTCAACTGTCACTTTGGTCACCTGCTATATAGACTCTTCCATATTGATTTGAAGAAGCCTGTGTTTTCACAATATCGTCCCTTGGGTTTCGCTAGTTATTTTTTATATTACATCCACTCAGTCTATTCTTTTTGGGAGCTGATTTTAGCAATTTTTTAGATCTGCACTAAAGCTCTTCCCCAGGTTGTTGAAAATTGAGCTGTGGTTTTCTGAGGTGGTCCCATAGTTTGAAGAGCAAATTATCTGCTCTCTGATTTTGAAAAATTTTCTCAGAGTTACAGGGCTATAGTGTAAGAGTTACATTTCACTAATGCGCTATCAAAAAAAATTAAAAGAGACAATGGAGGAGAGAAGGATAAGTTTTTGTTTTGATACATCTCAGAATTAAAAAGAAACCCACTCAAAGTTGGGAAGAAAACGTTGCAGCTGGTGCCAGAAATTGCCAGAAAATAGACCAGGACATAGAAATATTGTTCTGATTATTATTATTATTATTATTTTGTAAAGAGTGTCCAACAACAACCAACACTGCAAACTCCCAACACATTTGCCCTATCTGGAGGAGCCCTAGATGCAAAGATAATTTGTCACTCATCTCTCACTTATATCAGGCTTTCTGAAAAAATGGCTTGAATAAAGGGGACTAATAACGGACACCAATAAATCCTTCATTCTTTGAAAATACAAAAAAAAAAAAAAAAGACCTGGCAGAAGTGGGCAATGTTAATTATTCTGTCCTGAATCCAAAGAAATTATTCACTAGCACTGGTGGCAGGCAGTAGTTAGTCTCTCGAAACCAGAGTCTCATAGAGACCAATATGTAGTGGGACGCAATTTCATATCACAATTATAATCAGTAACTGTTATGTACTTTTGCCTGATTCAGGTAACTGCCACCAGAAGATCAGAAATGTCAAATCCATATCTTCCCATTTCCTTTTTGGATCAAAAAGGACTAGTATCTGAAGTATTCTATATTTGCTCCTAAATGATTATGGTATTTGTGAGTTAAAGTTTATCTAAGAGTCCACTTGAGATACGATAGCAAACAACAGCATGCAACACAGGCAAGGCAATAGATGGAAATAATACAAGCTGCAGCTGTTGTCTTCAAGACCATATATAGGCTCCAAGTAATGGAAATAGAAACCAAGCATCTGAACTATGCCTGAACCACTCCTGTCTGGCAGAAAAGGGAAGGGGGCAAAAGGCACAAATGATTAGCTTAGGAATACATGACGCTGCTGTCCTGGTTTTACACTAATTAAACATCAGCATCAATAACAAGTTGTTAATTAATTCACAGTTTGATAGTCATGGCTTAAAGCTTCACTACAGAAATATTTCTTTCTTTGTGTCAGAATCTATTTTTTAATTTGAGTCATACCACACACAGGACTTTGTGAGTCAGAGGATATGAAATTCTGTAATGAAGCTTTTTCAAAGGCTGTGGTTATAAGGATGCATTTCATTAATGGATGCATAAATACTTCATTTTCTAATTTAGTATCACCAGGTAAGGATAAGGCATGAGCAAATCTATATAAACAAATCTCAGAAATGAACTCCAAATTTCACCAGGAATATAATCCTTATGATTAATTTTTTAATGAATCAGTAAGAGTTTAAGAATATTAAAAATGTTTTAATCTGAGCAACCTCAGGATATATTTAATAGAAAGAGGTATTAAACATGTTTTGAATATACAAGTAAGAAAGGTAGGCTATAGCACTCAATCTGTGTGCCTTCCCAAGTGCTTCCATTATGCCTTGTTCCTTGAAAGTTTTCTCCCATGCTCTTCACTTTCTTTTTCTCCCAAATTAATTTTTTTATACAAGTTCCCCTTTTCCCCCATTCATACTTTCTGTCACAGTGTTCATTCTATCTGTAACTGTCACCTCAAATGCCTGTCTAGCTACCTCTCACTCATCCTTCAAATCTGTTAACTTAAAGAACTGGTGCAAAGTTATTTAATGACCATTCTAGCTGAAAAAATTATTTGAGTAGTAATCCAAAAAAGTAACTCTTTCAAGCTCTGCAGCAAATGCATTTAAATGTGCCAATGCTAGTTCTATCAGGTTTTATTTTTCTCCACATTTGTCCCAGGCTATTCCAAATCTTCACCCATTTCTTAAAATGCATCTCATCCAACTAGAACTACCTGCTCAAAAGTGTATTTCTTTTTCTTCTTTTTTTTAAAAAACAGATGCTGAATTTGTACAATTGTAAGCATAGACTTAAACTCATTCCAATACATTTTCCTAAAGTGTCCTGAAAGCAGGCAGTCATGGGTGTTTTAAACAGGATCATGAAGAAGCCAGGTTCTGGATCTGTCAAGTAACCAAGAACATAAAGTATGTAGGTGAACAGTGCATTCATGCATATTAATGTAAATTTATCCAAACAATTTTTAAAGGTTCAGACAGTTCAGAAAGGGAGGTAAGACAATGCCTGAAAGTGAGACAATATGAGACTTTAATCTGGAAAAACAACTGCATCTTGAACAAAGCTTTATATAGGATATGGTATATGACACAGAACATTTCACACAAGTAGGACAACTTATTCTTAGAACCCCTATTTGATAGTTAATAGCAGCCATCAATTCCTTGTTGTTTTGTGCCTTCGGGTCATTTCTGACTTGACCAGGGCTCCAAGGTAAGGAAGAAGTAACCTGGAGCTCCTCACAGTAAGTAAGGTTGAAAGTTTATTTAAATACGAACTCATGGTATACGTTGTTGTTGTTTTTGTGTGCCTTTAAGTGTTTCTAACCTATGGCAACCCTAAAGGTAAACCTATCATAGGACTTCTTGGCAAGTTTTGTTCAGCGGGTGTTGACTTGCCTAAAGTCACCCAGTGGGTTTCCATGGCTGAGCAGGGATTCGAATCCTGCCCTCCAGAGTCATAGTCCAATGCTCAAACTACCATACCATGCTGGCTCTCATTTCTACCTAACTTCATGAGGCACAAAAGAAAGGAATACAGAATCACTAAGGAATCAGTTTCTGAATGATGTTCAATTTAGTCAGTAAAGTAACTTACTGAATAAAAAGTCAGTTTCAGATTTTTATGATGTTCAGCATCAGTGTACAGCTTCAGTGATGCTGAGCAGCTGTTCAGGGTCATTCCCTGTTCTATCTTTCCTTCCTGGTAGTCACATTCTGGAAGAGCAAGATTAAGGATCATAGAAATAAGCAAGAATCATGCTTACACTGAAAGAAAACGATAGTCTCCATGATCTATTTTAAGATGGCGAGGGCTCTGAGATTGGCAGACAGGTCATTATGAATGTTGTATATTTACCTGTATGTTTTTTATAAAACTGTAAAAACACAGAGTATAGTGAATAATCATAATAATAATAATAATAATAATAATATCACCAATAATATGCCGAACTAAATAATAATATCACCAACTAAAGCAGTTAACAATATGACTATCATCAAGACAATCACAAAACAATAAATGAAACATAATAAAATTAATATATCGAAGAAAACGGAAACTATATGAGACTCTCTTAAGCAAATGCAGATGGCTATAACCTAGGATACTTCTGATTGGTAGTTCCTCAGGGAGTTCAACTACACATGAATCTTGGTGCTCCTAATCGCTTACAGTTTCAGGGGAGGTCCCAAGCCCCCACTCCCACTCCCCATTCTGGAATGCAAGGTGACACTGAAGACACTGACACTGAACATTTGTCACAAAGACACTGAACAATGTGATTCTGCATCATCAGAATGTAAAACTACCCAAAAATGGCATAAATATTTAGGAACTATGCCATAACCCAAACAGCTATGTAGTTGTATTACGTCACAGATTGGGAAACGACCTCAAATGCCATCTTTTGAAGCTCTCTGCTAGTGTAGGAAACCAAGCAACACCAACTTTTGCAAAAACAGCTTACAGGCTGCAGTAGTTCTTCCCCTGCTTAAAATTAGCCTAATATTTCCTGTTGCTGTTATTTTGGATATTGCTTCTATTTCTAAAATGATAGATGATAAACCCAAAAAAGTCCCATTAAATTCAAGACATGTATGCAATTAGCTTTATGGATATTTTATTTCTGGCAGTCACCTCAATTTTGGCCCATGCTGAATAAGCAAAGTGAAAGTCTGAAAACACATTTTGATTATCTGTAAATACACAATTACAACTTCTGATATATTGCAAAGAACAATTTGGAAGACTATTTTCTTACAATCTTCTTTTTTAACAGCTTATCATTTATGACTACAGTGTATTTCTTCTCAATTGACTGGAAAACCTTCTTAAAAATAAACACAGCATTCACAGGTCACAAGCCTTGCAATTCCATCATATCTTGAATAGTCAACCCTGTAATTCCCTCATATCTGGGTATACAAACAGCATATATCACTTCACATTTTAAAGCAGTACAAACCAAAGCCCAAGACCATCTCTATATAGAATGACAGCATTTGAAGGAATCTCAAAGATCATCTAATCTAAACTACTACCACTGTAGGAAATCTACTTCTCTACCACCTGACAAGTAGTTATCCAACAACTCCTTAAAAACCTCTGAAGAGACTCCAACTTATGAGGCAATGTATTCCACTGTGAAAATCTTCTACTGTTTAGAAGTTCTTCCAAATGTTTAATCAATATCCCCTTTCTTGTAATTTGAAGATTATAAACTCTTTGACCTTACCCTCTGGAAAAATAAGAGACAGATTTGCCTCATCATCCATGAGACAACCCTTCAAAATATCTAAAGATTATTATTTTCCTATTTCTTGTTTTTATAAGACTTAATTGCCAAACTTCCACTGATTTTGCAACCTCATCTCCAAACACAGGGCAATTTGCCAATATCCTGCTTAAAATGCAGTGCCCAGAATGGGACACAATACCCCAGGTGAAATCTGATCAAAGCCAAACAGAATGCTACCATGATTTCATTTGATGCGAACCCTATATTTCTGTTAATGCAACCTAGAGCTGCACTGGCCATTTTAACTGACTACGTCACAAAGTCCACTCACGTTTAGCTCGTGGATCTCCTAAAATCCCTAGAACCTTTTTACAGCTAGTGCTATCAACATGCATGTCTGTCCTATGATCTATGCATTTCAATTTTTTTTCTATCTAAAAGCAGTACTATACATATGTCTCCGAGAAATGTTGACCTTGTTGTCCATCCTATCAATATCAGTGTGAATCCTGCATCTGTATTCTAAGATACTAGCCACCCCTCATAGGTTAGTGCCTTTTGTAAGCTTTCTCCTTCATCCAAATAATTTGTAAAGATGTTAAATATCTATGGTCCATAAATAGAACGCTGAAGCACTCCACTCAGTTCTTCTCTCCAGGTTGATTAGAAGTCATTGATAAGCATTCTTTGGCAAGGTCTCTGATGTAGTTACAAATCCAGCTAACAGTGGATAGGTTGTGCTACATATGATTATCTTGGTATATCATAAGAGCCAATACACAAAATCAGCCTTTTGGCGGTCCCTTTATACTCACCAGATTTTCACTTCCCTACATTTCTCCTTTCGCTTCCTCTTATCATCACCACTATGAAGCTAAGTACAGAGGATCAAGGAATTTTATTCAGCATGTTATCATTTTCTGGTTAAATTATCAAACGCATTTTCAGACTTCACTAAAAATGTAATGGGCCTGTTTAGGCACTTAGTTTCCTCTGACAGTGGAAAGGAATTTGTATTAATTGTGCCCTGTCCATTCAGAAGATATGGACAGGAAACACAAACGAAGATTAATATTCATGGGAGAAATCCATTATGCCAGATTGGTTGAGAAACAAAGCCAAGTGTGTTATTTTATTTTTTGGTTTTTGTATAAAACACACACATATATATACACATATATACACCCACACATTCTCTCTCTCTCAGTCTATGCATGAGACATAAAAACACAAGCCAGATAAGAATAGCTTTGTGTGGTACTCAACCATTAAAGCATATTTAATTGGCTTTTTTAAAGAGATTATAATAGAAGCAGTAAGTTATCCAAAGCATACATCCCTAGAGCTGTCACTTTGCAACCCAGCCACTAGAAGCATACTTTTAAATTTCCTTATGCAGCAGGAGGCCAGAAACTGCAGCTTCTCTCAGTTATGCCCTATCATTTCCCACACCTCATTCTTCACCTGCTGTCTACTTTGGAGCCCTGAGGTCTTCCATAATAAGCCTTTATTGTGCAATTGCCCTGCCTCATCCAGAATATTTTATGGACGGTGGGGACCACCTAAGAAGTATTTTTGTGTGAGGTTTTTCCACTCAGGCAGTCACACCAGTGCCATCAACTGTGAGGATACTTCTTAAGCAATCCCATCATTATGGCTAAATGTGAGGGTTTTATACTTCACCTACGAAACATGAAGACTTCACGGTGTTCTCTGGAAACACTCAGCATAAGGGTTTACCCTGATCCCCACCTCTGCTACACATAAGGACTTCCTCCTGTCACCTTTGTGTGACACCAGCTGTGGAGTCTAAATGTCCTCAAGGTTGCTATGAAGATCTAAACTACTTTTTATCCACAGCAAGATATCACCCTTTCTCCTTTTATGCTGCCACAACAGACACCTTGTCTGAAACCAAACTCTCAGAATGACAGCAATTCTGGAAGCCAAATGTGTATAAAAACAAAAGCAAGCCTTTACAGAAGTTAAGCATTTAAAACACTACACTCCCTACAGAAGTTAGGCATTTAAAACACTACACTCCCTCCTCTCAGTCTAAATCAGATCTTTATCAATCGGACAGCTCAAACTCATTTCTCTCACTCTAACCTTAATCTAAGGCCATTTCTGCACTAGACTGTTATAGTGTTATTATTCTACTTTCAACATCCTATGGAATCCTGGGGTTTGCAGTTTAGGGAGGGGCCTCAAAGGCATTAGGGTCACCATAAGTCAAAAATGACTAGAAAGCACACAACAAAAACAAATCCAATGAATGCCATTCTCTCTCTAACACAGAGATGCAGAAACCTCTCTTGAGGCAATGGTTGGCTCCCAATTCACAGAGTAAATCAGATTTTCTAGTAGCTCTGGCTAAGCTGAGAAAAAGCATAAAGCCAGATAGCATGATTAACAAGTTTCAGTACAGGCAGGTACCTATTATTATGGCATGTAGCAATTCTTTAGCATTTTAAGAGTGAAGAATAATGGTCATGAAAAACAATTCTCAGGTCACATTTAAATGTGCTTTGCAACAAAAAAACCCATGCAGCTACTCTTTGAAATAGCTATGTTATTGTCATAATAATTACAGGCTTACTTTCTTTGCGAACATCACGAAGTGCAGCATTAAGTTCATCCACAAACACAGGGGCCTCCTTAGCAATTTTCTCCCCTTTGTCCAGCAGGTTCCAGGTGGCTTCTTCAACAGAAGCAAGGATAACACGGGCTCTTTTTGAACACCCTTTTTTCTTGTTAGAAGGGTTTTGAGGACAATTCATTAATGTGGTGACCTAAAACATAAAAGAAATTTCAACACCTTCAGTTCTGTGATTAAAGAGGCTATGTTTCTCAGATTCCAGTTAACAACAAAATGAAAAGCCCAGAGAACAGTGACTATTAAAGCTCTCAAAGCCATATAATAAGGAATATATGGTCTGAGGCAAGACAGTTTTAAAAGCAACAATTGCACATCCAAACAGACATCCAGTCCTGGCCTTTGGACACTCAATGGAGACAAATGGACACATGCAGTTTAATCAAGTAACCAAGAACACAGATTCAGATTGGAAGTTACTGCAACACTGACTAGAGGTATTAAATGTCAGTGAAATTAAATTCATGTAGTAGAACATAGAGGTACATTGGTCAATAATTCTAAGGTTTTTATAAACCATTCTAAAAAACCTTAATAAATAAAACTTAATAAAGCCCCTCTCCCTGTACCCTGTAATGTCAGAAGGGAATTCTGCATATGTTCAGAAGCCAGAGCTTGATTCCTAGAGAAAGGCCCAGGCTCAAAAGTTTTAATCTGCTTTAATCAATCATGGTGCCTTATGTAGAAACCTTGCTAAATAATTTGATGTAACATATATGTTTAAAGCTATTCATATTTAAATACAGTCCTTCCTCTACATTCATGGATTTGACCATTGTGAGTTTGATTATTCTCCCCCCACCCACCAGTGCCCAGTTCTCCTCTTCCTATTCTCTTCCATTTTGCCAGGCATGGAGACAGGAGGCAAGGATGCCCAGAAAAAGGCAAGGGAATGGGGGGAAGGCACATGCACACATTCTCCCCTCTGGAGCTCCCTTCTCCTATTCCCATGAATTTGGCCCCAGCAGGAGAACTTGTGCCAAAGCAAAATGCAAAGCAATGGGGGAGCCCCAGAAAGGAATGGGAGGGGATGGGGAAAGTTATTAACAGTTTTTCCACTTTCATGAGGGTTCTGTACCCCAAACCCACAAAAAGGTGGAGGGACCACTGTATATCCTGCCAATTCCCAATACTAAGGGTCAAGGCAGCTTACAAAAATTAAAAAACAAACACAGTTAAAAGCATTTACAAAGCCACAAATAAAACATATTCAAATTTGTTATTAAAATCCAACTAAACCTATAGAAGTTAAAACCATTTCAAACAAAACCATTAAAAGTTAACAAACAGCACACTGTTAAAAGCCTGGGCAGTCAATTCCTGAAAGACTGGTGGAACAAAGCAAAACAAATAAACAAAAAGTTTTCACTAGTCAAAGGTAGAGCAGCAAGGAGGAATCCATCTAAGCCACTCTAGGAAGAAGATTTCAAAACATGGGAGCAGCCATCAAGAAAGCCCTCTCCCATCTGCATACCAAATCTGCCTGAGAAGGTGATGGGGCCAAGAGGAGGGTGTCCTCTGTAGATCTTATAGCCCAGACAGGCTCATATTAGGAGATAATGTCCATCAGACATTACTCAGAAGGCAGTGAGACCTACCTTCCTATTATGATTAGAGCAGAAGAGAGCAACTTCCTGGGATCCAGTGATCATTTTTGATCCCCGGACTCATTATAGGCATCCCTCCACCCAAAAATGCCCAAACCGAAGTGGCTACAAAGCAACTTCCTGTTTTGTAAAATTATTTTGGGGCTTCCACTCTTTGAGGCTTCCAAGAGTGGAAATGTTCCTTTTATCCCCCCATTTTCAACATAGGGTATAGCATGGCCTCAGGTTCGACAAAAATGATTGAGGAGCCATCCTAACTTAGAGAGTCCAAAGGGACTTTATTATTGGTGATTCAATGTGGTATTGAAATCCAAGCCCATATAAGTTCTAAGAAAATTGGAATGCAGAATTTGTCTGTATCTGAATGTGTATGTGCGCAAAAGAGAGAGAGAGAGATGTTAGCATGTGGAGAGGAAAAGCTCCATGCAGAAAGGTAAAGCATTGTTCTTCTACTGCAATGGATAAAAATGTTGTAAGAAATATTTTCTTTTCATTCCTAACCCGAGAACAAATCATATAAAATCTTCAAGTTTTGAAGACGTCTTGACCGGGTGTTTTTTCCAGGCTTCTGGGGCTGTGTTTGATCGTTTGTTCGTTTGTCTGTTTTCTCTGGCCGTGTGCTCTCCCTGAGCACATGGTTTAAGTGACTAGCTAGGGGGAAGAGCTAGCAGCTGTTAGTCCTAGCTGACTGACAAGCTAGGGGGAGGAGCTAGCAGCTCTTTATCTCTGCTCCCGGCAGCATGCGCCTTTGGCATGCGCGCTTTCACTTTACTATCTAACCTTAGCAAGAATTAATTGCTTCTTCCCTGAACCTATCCAGACTCAATCTGCCTGTCCACAACATCTAGGTAGGGTTGGAACATGAGAGAGTACCTATAACCACTATAGAATTGCACCCTCTCTCTTGATAGGTTGACAATAAGAACTTGGCAAACAGGGGGTTGATATAGATTTTACCAGGGGACTTTGAAGGCAAAGCCCAGTTTTACCTTTTTCAATTTAACTATCTAAACTATCAGGTATGGAGGGGGAGGGAGCTGCTGCAGTCACCTGCCACAACTGTGGCATGTTTCTTTTCCTGCCACAAGACGTCCTTGGGTACACCTGCAGCAAACGCAAGCTGGTCGCTCTCTTAGAGGAGAAGGCTCAACAGCTGGAGGCACACGTTTCAAATCTTCGCATTATTAGGCAGGGAGAGGAGTTCCTGGATAGGGCTGAGAGGACCTTTTCGAAGATGGAATGCATGGAGGAGCTAGTGGACAAAGAAGCTGGTTTACGAAACAGAGAGACGGACGCTTGCAGGAATGTGACAAGCAGGAGTAGAAAGCCACGGTGTCATACAGAGACTCTCGAGCTACAGAATCGCTTCCAAGTTCTTAACTTTCTTAATGACCAAGTGGAACAGCAGGAAGAGGTCATGGAACATCATCCAGAGGAAATCCAACATCAACAACAGTAACCCCAACACCAGCAGAACAGCGTCCAACAGCATCAGCACCAACACTCTCAACACAAACAGAAAGTTCAGGCAGCCGTGAGGGAATCTGCCCATCGAGTAACCCCGGACAAACCTCAGAGGAGACGAGTTCTAGTGGTTGGGGACTCTTTGCTGAGAGGAACAGAACCGATCATTTGCAACCCGGATAGAATCAATCACGAGGTGTGCTGTCTCCCTAGGCCCAATATCAATGACATAACAGAAAGGCTAATGAGACTGGTCAAGCCCACTGACCGTAAACCCCTCCTTTTGGTTCACGTCAGAACCAATGACATGGCGAGGCGCAGCTTTCACTGCATCACGAAGGATTATGAGCTTATGGGTAGGAAGCTGAAGGACCTTTGTGCGCAGGTTGTCATTTCATCTCTTCTCCCGGTGGAAGGACATGGCCCATGAAGGGAAAGAAGAATAGTGGAGATCAACAACTGGCTCCAAAGATGGTGCCGCCAGGAGCGATTCCGATTTTTGGATCATGGCCTCCATTTCCACAAAGATGGTCTTCTGGCAAGGGATGGCCTGCACCTTACAACCGTCAACCGGAACGTTTTTGCTAACAGTCTTGCAAAACGGATCAGGAGGTCTTTAAACTGAGTTTGACTGGGGAGGGGGACAGTATTATTCTGGGCAAGGATTCAGTGAGTACTGTGAAAAATAGTCCAAATGATATAAATAGGGCAGGCCAAGTAGAACTAGAGACCAACAAGGAGAGCGAAAGTAGCTTTAGTACAGGAATTCCACAAAGGGCACATCGTCTCAAGTGTCTCTATACTAATGCACAGAGCATAGGGAATAAGCAAGATGAACTCCAAGTCTTAGTACAACAAAATAAATATGATTTAATAGGCATCACTGAAACCTGGTGGGATGGATCTCATGATTGGAATGTAGAAATAGGGGGGTATAACCTATTTCGCAGAAATAGACCAAACAAGAAAGGAGGAGGTGTAGCCTTATATGTAAGGATGTTTTCACTTGTGAAGAGATCCAGGACTTAAATCCGAGAAGCCAAGTCGAGAGCATCTGGGTAAGAATTAAGGAAGCGAGAAACAATAGGGATGTGAGTGTGGGGGTTTGCTACAGGCCTCCGGGCGAGCCTGAGGACATGGACGAGGCCTTCTTGGACCAGATGACTACACATTCAAAACGGAGAGATGCCGTGTTAATGGGAGATTTCAATTATCCTGATATATGTTGGCAGTCAAATTCTGCAAAGACCACAAGGTCCAACAGGTTCCTTGCTTGTCTTGCAGACAATTTCATGATCCAGAAGGTAGAAGAGGTGACAAGGAGATCGGCTATTGTAGATCTGATCCTGACCAACAGGGATGACTTAGTTGATGAGGTGGGGGTGGTGGGATCCTTAGGAGGGAGTGACTATGCTCTTTTGGAGTTTGTCATTCAGTGGGAAGGAGAAGCCAAGTGTAGCAAGACACGCATCCTAAACTTTAAGAAAGCTGATTTATCTAAACTTAGGGAGTTACTTGCTGAAATTCCATGGTAAAGAATACTAAAAGAGAAAGGAGTTCATGACGGATAGGAGTTTCTTAAAAGTGAGATAATGAAAGCACAATTGAAAACGGTGCCAATAAGGAGGAAAAATGGCAGGTGTCTAAAGAAATGGAATGGTTGACTGAAGAACTCTCAGCTGAGCTAAGTGTTAAAAGAAACATGTACAGGAAATGGAAAAATTGTGAAACCACTGTTACCCTGTGTACTGGGGGTCCCGGGAGGGAAACCAAAACGTGCTCAACTAAAGGTGGGGAAAATTAGCTCAGAGCACTGTTTAGCGTTATGAGAGGCAGCGTAACGTAGCGAGATCTTGAACCCTATGTCTACGGGGTCAGGTCGAGTCAAGTAGCACACAAAAGTTGAAATAATAAATGATGTTTATTAAATACAAGCAAAACAGTGTATGCGACACACTCACACAAGATAACTAAAGAAAATAAAAGTTGGAGTGGTATAGAGGCATTTTTAGAGGGATTGCTGGTTTGGGTGATACTTCACCTGTCCTGAAGCCCAGAAAAATAGAGAGTGAGGCTGGGGTGCGATGTAACTCAGCACGTGGAGCTGAGGGGAGGCTCGCCAAGCAAAGCGGCAGCAAGGCAGGATGAAACTCGGGAGCGATCCAAGGAAGGTCTCGGAATCAAGGGTTTTTATAAGAAGAATTGTGACTGCAGGCTATGCCGTACTTGGGGAAAACAATAGATTTGGAGTTGGAGACAAAGCCTCCGAAAGGTCAGAATCTGAATGACTGAATTATCATAGTGGTTCTCAATAGAGTAGCCAGTATGCAAATGCAGAGTACTTGGGTATTGTATAGGTTACCCATCAAGCTGACAGCGCGGGGCAGAGGCTCTTTTGTAAGTTGCGTGCATACTTAATTAGAGTACTTGCCTGGAGGTCTCCTAAAGCAGTGAGTCAGCTATTTCTGGCCTGCCTGTATTGTCCAGGAATATTACAGTAATTAACGTCCGAGCTGGTTACATACTTGTCAGGTGGCCTCGCAAGCACGTGGAGAGGAATAAAGAAGTGAAGCCAAATTATGATATCAAGAGGATATCTTTTAATATCCCCAAAGCTCGGACTAGCCAGGGCAGTAACACCACCAAAGAGGAATTCAGGCAAATAGCCAGGAGATGTGGGGAGAAGGTCAGAAAAGCTAAAGTGCAGAATGAACTCAGGCTTCCCAGAGACATCAAAAACAATAAAATGGACTTTTTTAGATACGTCCGCAGCAAAAGGAAAAACAAGGAAATGATAGGATCACTGCGTGGAGAAGGTGACCAATTAATAACAAGGGGAAGAGAGAAGGCAGAACTACTCAATACCTTCTTTGCCTCAGTTTTCTTCCAAAAGGATAGAACTACCCAACCTGGGACGAGGGAAATGCAGCACAGAATAAGTAGAGAAGTAGTACAGGAATATCTGGCTAAACTAGATGAATTCAAGTCCCCAGGGCCAGATGAATTACATCCAAGGATATTAAAAGAGCTGGCAGAAGTCATTTCTGAACCACTTGCAATAATGCTTCAGAACTCTTGGAGAACAGGAGAAGTCCCAGCAGACTGGAGGAGTGCAAATGTCGTCCCTATCTTCAAGAAGGGGAAAAAAGAGGACCTTAATAATTATTGCCCAGTCAGGCTGACATCAATTCCAGGAAAGATTCTAGAGCAGATCATTAAACAGTCAGTTTGTAAGTACTTAGAAAGCAATGCTGTAATCACTAAAAGCCAGCATGGATTTCTCAGAAATAAAGCATGCCAGACTAATCTTATCTCTTTTTATGATAGGGTTACAGGTTTGATAGATGAAGGGAATGCTGTAGACGTAGCATATCTTGACCTCAGTAAGGCCTTTGACAAAGTTCCCCATGACATTCTTGCAAAGAAGCTAGTAAAATGCAGGCTGGAGAGGGCTAGTGTTAGTTGGATTTGTAATTGGTTGACCGACCAAACCCAAAGAGTGATCAGCAATGGCTGCTTTTCATCCTGGAGAGAAGTGACTAGTGGGGTGCCACAGGGTTCTGTCCTGGGCCCAGTGCTATTCAACATCTTCATCAATGACTTGGATGAAGGAGTGGAGGGCATGCTGATCAAATTTGCAGATGATACCAAATTGGGAGGGGTTGCTAATACATCAGAGGACAGGATCAAATTTCAAAACGACTTTGACAGATTGGAGAGCTGGGCCAAAGGTAACAAAATGAATTTCAACAGAGAAATGTAAGGTCTTGCACTTAGGGAGAAAAAATGGAAAGCACAAATATAGGATGGGGGACACGTGGCTGGACAGCAGTACGTGTGAAAGGGATCTAGGAGTCTTGGTAGATCACAAGCTGAACATGAGTCAGCAGTGTGATGCAGCAGTCAAGAAAGCCAACGGGATTCTTGGTTGCATCAATAGGAGTATGGTGTCTAGATCGAGGGAGGTAATGGTACCACTCTATTCTGCATTGGTTAGGCCTCATTTGGAATACTGTGTCCAGTTCTGGGCACCTCAATTCAAGAAGGATGTCGACAAGCTGGAACGTGTCCAGAGGAGGGCGACCAAAATGGTGAAGGGTCTGGAAGCCATGCCCTATGAAGAATGGCTTAGGGAGCTGGGTATGATTAAGATTAAGAGAAGATTAAGAGAGGAAATGAGAGCCATGTTTAAATATTTGAAGGGATGTCATGTTGAGGAGGGAGCAGGCTTGTTCTCTGCTGTTCCAGAGACTAAGACAAGGAGCAATGGATTCAAGCTGCAGGAAAGGAGATTCCACTTGAACCTCAGGAAGAACCTTCTGACAGTTAGAGCTGTCTGGCAGTGGAATATGCTGTCTCGGAGTGTGGTAGAGTCTCCTTCTTTGGAGGTTTTTAACCAGAGGCTGGATGGCCATCTGTTGGGAATGCTTTGATGGGTGTTCCTGCATAGCAGGGGGTTGGACTCACTGGCCCCTGGGGTCTCTTCCAACTCTATGATTCTATGATTCGTTCTGCAGTCAGATAATTCAGCATTGTTGTTTGTTAGTTTGCTTTTAGTTTTTACTAAAACTATGGGATAAGCAGCTGTTTTAATATCTACTTTAAATTGCTATAACACAAAAAACAGTAAGTACAGTTGGGCCTCTGCATTCACTAAGGTTAGGACTGCCACAAAAGTGGAAAAACAGCAAATATCAGTATGTGTGTCTGTCTGTGGGAAGGGGACCAACACATGGTGGGGACAGTGGGTACCCTGGATCTAAACCAGGCCAGGGAAAACAGAGGGAATGGTGGTCCTATATTTCCTCTCTCTTGCCCATCTCCCTCCTCGGGTGTGGGGGGCGGTATCGGGAAAGGGTTTGTGGTAGTGGGAAGTCAGTGGCTGGTGGTGGGGGAGGAGGAGGAGCAGAGGTGGGCTTTGAAAGGGCTGTGCAGCCTGATCAGAGCTGCTGAGAGGGAAAGTTGCCTTGGAAAAGAAGCTTCTGAGGCTGGGGAGGCAGAGGCTAGAGAAACTCTCAAATAATCAGATCCATGAAAGTGAAACCCACAAATGTGGAGGGCCAACTGTAGTTCTTTATTTTTTCTTCTAGAGAAAATGAGGGAGACCATCTTTTTTTAAAGCCATTTTTCCAAGATCTGAGTTTTACAAGTGCTCTCTCCCCAACACTTCATGAATTTACTGATGGGTGGCAGTTAGTAAAAAATGTCTAGTTTAGTTGCATATGTAAATATATTTGTAAAGCTGCATTTATTTGGTTCTTTAAAGATCACTTTTGCGTATGCTCTAACATTTCACAGATCAAAACCTGGACATGTGTGGACAAGCAACATCAGAACATGATCAAGACAGCAAACATTTATTACTAAGAACACGCTTGCTAGGAGAGGCTGTAGCAGTTTCCTTTTGTCTGAGTCTACTTGGAAGGGCAAGGCTATAAACCCTTGTGACAGACTCCCTTTCAAGGCCAGCTGGCCCCGCAGCCTTGGACCCTTGTCGCTCTCACATTGCCCTAAGGTCCCTGCTTAAATCCCCCCTTGGGACATGGTCCTCCAGGTAACCTTCACTGCGAACAAATTTTTTTTAATAAGTAGTTCTTGTAATGATACCTGTGACATTTGGTCCAGGCTTAAAAAAGCTAGTCAAAGTCAGGTTTAGCAAAGTAACAAATAGTTCAACTTTTATTTTCTTAATATACAGAATTACTGCTTTATCAAGTTCCAGCTCTCAGTTCCAACCATATAATAATATTTAAACTGAATCATGTCAGACTCTTTCCTTCAATCAACTCAGCCACCCAGTATGCATTCACTCCCCTCTGACTCTCGCAACTCACTCCTTCAAAAGTCTTCCTCCAATCGTCCCCAACAAACTCTCTTGCTTTAAAAAAAAAAAATCCTCCTCTCCTTCACTGAAGCCCTTTCCTCCCCTCACAGTTCGCTGTGCTGGGATTGGCTGCCCTTTGTTATTCACAAGTGTGTTTCACACCCTTTCATCAGTAACTTCTTTTCAAGTTCTGTTCCTCTTTCCTTATTGTGCTATAGTATCATACTCTTCCTCTCCTCTTAAAGTCCTCTGCTGAGTTAATTGAATGTAAAGTACTTTTGCATTTTGAACTCAGTTGGCAGCAACTGAAGTAAGCTGAGGACAAAGGGGGAAAGTGGGAGAAGGAGAAAGATTTTTTTTTTCTGGGATATTTTAGGGACAGGTAAAAATTGGGACAACTAAGGATTAATCTGAACTTTCCCTGCCAAATTGGGATGGTATGCTGCTGCCTCAGTCTAAATGTTAGAATCGTATCTAATAGAGAATACTTGCACTCATGAACCATGTGGATGAGAAAATGAATACCCACCAATAATGTCTTTTAAAATGCCTTGATCTGAAGGCATAATACTCGCATACTGAGCATATAGTGAATTAAGGAATCAACTCTGAATGAAGCACACAGAAAATCTCTAGAGATGGCCCTAAATTAACCTGTCTTAAATATGTTATGACAAAGGCAGCATTGGTAGGGATTTTTAAAAAGAGATTTCAAATAAGGATCATCCTATTTCAGCATTCATTCTTCTTATACACATGAAAGAACTTTAACAAGTCAAACTGGCCATAGTTCAGGACAATTATAAGTGGTGAAGTGTGAGAATGCAGTATGCTTATTCTAGCCAACACAGAACAAGATAAAAGCAAGTAGATTTTAGTCCTGACCTTGCAGGTACCAATTCATGATGTTGACTACTAATATCTGAAAATGACAACATAATTCCAAAGCTGAAGCCAAGGAATTCTGGCCTGGTAAGGATGAATGAGAGATGCAGACCCATCTGAGCTGCTAGGAGGAAGGTCAGTTTGGAAATGTAATTAAAGTAATTTTGCTCTAAAGTGAATTTTTTTTCCCATGGAATGTCTAGGCCATACTAAGATTTTACATCTGGTATCAAATACTATCTTTAAGTTCCTCTACTTATATAATCTCATCAGCTCTTCCCTTACCATATTAAGCACAAGTAAAAGGAATGCAGATTTTTCATTAAAAACACCACTTTTAATCAAATTGCATTCTGATTACATGTGTGTGTGAACATTTGGAGGGAGGGGAAGTCCTATAGCTTTGTAATGAAGCAGTGAATTCACAGCTGTCCAGAAACACAGTGCATATAGTTATTCAAACTTTTCCTCAGTAGTTCTCATTAAAGCTCACTAATCTCATCCAGGTGTCTTTTCCAATCATTTTATTTTCATCTAAAATTACAGCAGGAAGAAGATTGCTTATGGATAGATATTTCAGTTGGGGAAAATATTCACAACTTAGCAGAAGGGTAATGTTAACAGTAAATCCAGCCAACAGCAGCATAGCATGAGGGTAAGGGGAGCAATAACTACCTACAAGCTGATGTCCATTACAAGTGCTTACAATTTTTATTGGTTCACAAAGTAGGGCAAGGAGCAGCCAAACTAGTCCATATGCCTTGAACAGCCCAGCTAGTACAAATGTCGAGATAGCAATGATAAGGAGTAACAGGAAAGTTGGGTTCAAGAATGTTGGGTTCACTCCAGTGGTTCTTAACTTTTTCTTTACTATGGACCCCCTTTAGATATCTTTTGTTGTCGTAGACCATCAAGATTTAACTCAAGATATAAAACCCTAAAGTGCATCAAATATTTATTTAAAGTTGCTCATTAAGGCTCTTCAAATTTGGAGAGGAGAAAGAAATAAGTAAATGCACACACTCCTATTATAATCTTTTAACTGGAATGATTCCATACAAATCTATGATGATGATGATGATGATGACGACGACGACGACAATAGCCAAACACTGAACCATGATCCATTGTTACTTCATTCCCCCCTTGCTTGTTTATTTGGGCTTCTGTGGTCATGTTGTCCATCTATAGCAACACGTGACTTCTGTGAACTTCTGACTACAAACTATGGAGTGCCAAATGCACCTCCTATAGCTCCAACCAGTAGATACTTTGTATCCTCTCACTGGGCGACCACAGGCTCTGCACCATCCTTTCATTGCATTGTGCCCACTCAACCCCACAAATTAGCATCGGTCATGACAGCCACTCTCCTCAAGTCCTGAATTGGCATCCCCATCATCAATGTCTCTGAAACCTACTAATGCAGAAACAACTTCATTGCAGAGGGAAGACTTAGATTTAGATGTTGCTTCTGAGCCACTGAAGAAACCACTGAAGATCCCTCAGATGAAATCTTTCCCAAGGAAATGAGGCCAGACAAGCCACCATCAAACCTAATACTTTGACTAACACCATCAAATATGAAGTAGACTGACTCAGCACTCTCCTGACCAGAGTCTGGAGCTTCTCCTTCCTGTTGTTCAAGAGAAAGACTCTGTGCAGAACTATATCTATAATGATTCCCAAAGGCTGAAGGTGCTGAACCAGCTCTAGATGATTCCTTTCCTTGCTGATCACAAGCCCATTACACTCTAGATAATCCATGGTGAGCCACATATCTTCTCTGCCCTTCTGCAAAGAGGAGGAATGGACCAACAGGTCCTCTAGGTATGTACTCCTCTCAACCTCAGGTGAGCCACCAAGTCCATCAAAACCTTCATAAACACCTGTGGGGAAGCCAACAGACTGAATATCAAAGCCCTGTACTGACAGTGACCCTCCAGCTAAGCAAACCTGAGGTACTTCCTGTGTACCAGAATGTGCAAATATACCTCCTGGAGATCAACAGATGCCAGAAAATCCCCCTCTTGGACCCTTTCCAGAGTCAATCTCAAGGTTTCCATACAGAACTTCTGCATAACCATGATAGACCCTGCAAAGGCTCAGAAAGGATCCCAATCCTTGTTTTTCTTTGAGACCAAGAACAGCAGTGAGTAAGAGCCCAAAAATCTCTCTCCTGGGGGGATGGGCTCTATGGCCTTTATCTTAAGCAGGTGTTCTATAACTTGAAGCATCTGGGAGTACTTTTCTGATGACCAGGGATTGTATGGCTGAAAGAAGAAATTTGGGGTCTTTTGAATGAAATCAATGGTATAACCCTCCCTCACAGTCCTGCCCACTCAAACATCTGCTTCCACCAGTGGGCAAAATGTAAAAGATGAGTCCTGACTGGGAGCTATCTCAAGTCAGAAGGATTCACTGAGCTTTCCTCTTTGTTTGTTGGAAGAGCTGAAGCTGCCCTTACTGAATCCAGCTGACTGCTGTCAAGCATGTTGTTTCAATGAGCCTCATTTTAACCTGAAAGACCTAAATGCCCACTGCTGAAGCTTGGGTCTAAACCCACAAAAGATTGAGTTCCAGACTGAACTTATTATCAGCATTCCAATTTCTCAGCCAAAGTTGGTATCTGGCAGCATCATCCACTGCCATGGCCAATGAAGGAAATTGTACAGAGTCCAAACTGGCACCTGCCATAAAAGCAGACACCTTGGTTCATCCCCTGGCAAAGCTTAGTCTCCTCCTTGGGAAAAAGGGAAAGCAAATTCTTTGCCCAACAAATAGATGCCCTGGCCAACACTGATGTCACAAAAGGCACTCAAATAACAATGATCTGACATATTATGAGACCTGCATTAAAAATTATCAACCCTCTCATCTTCTGCATTTTAAGCACGTCATCCCCATCTCTAAGAAACAAAGAACCTGACACCAAACCAACCAAAGGGGCATCAATAAAGGGTGCTTTTATTTCTCCATCACTTCAGGTGACAAGGAATGAAAGCACTTAGCAAAAGCTGAAGTTATCCTTGCCAGTCCAGAACGAGTCCACTCTCTTTCCATAACCTCTGCAATCACTTCAGGGAAATGAACAACAGAATGGTTGTGTTTAGCCTTAGCCCTGATTTCTGGCACTTCTTCCATAGATGTACCAGAAACCTTCCCCTCCTCTGGGGATAACTATCCTTCCTCCCTGTCAGACATTTCCAGAAACACAGAGGACTTTGCATCCACAACAGTAGTGACAGAAGAGACACATTTGGTCTTTCTTTTTATTTTCTGAAAGGGAGAAATCACAAAAGACACAGGTTTCATTTATTCCCCCTTCTCTCCTAAGAGGAAGAGGACTCTGAAAGACAATGCTTTCTGGCATGCTTAACCTGCTTCTGGCCACTAGAGGGCCAATGAACATTAGAGAACTGATGGCTGTGCCTGCATGTTGTTTTATGCCTTTTCTTATGGTGCTGAACCTACTCACCATCTTGGGTGGCTAATGGGCTCACTGCCACTTCCCTGCCAACCCCTGATCCCCCAGACCGCACAGCCTGCCTGGCTATGAAATCCAATTTCATACTTCCTGGTGAAGCTCTTGATCATTTATAATAAGGGCAGAGAGAAGTAGGAGCATCTGCCATACTCACTTACATGGCCAAAACCATGCTAATCTGCTCTCTCATGTGGTCTGTCTTAGTATGCAAAACCATGCTGAGCCACGTCAGCAGCACCTACAGCACCCAACTCCAGTCCCTCAGAAAGAGACAGATAGTATTTTCGTTTGGAACTCCCTAAAGGCACAACACCAGCCACACAACCAATAACCTGTCATGATTCAAGCTGAGTCAGGACAGAACTGGGAAGGTGGGATTGGTTCTCCCACTTAGGGTGAGAAGGATGATTGACAGATTTGGAAGACCTGAGCCAGTATGAAGAACTGCCTCCCCATACTGAAGGAAAATGAAGCTCAACTCACTCCTGTGCAGAAAAATCTTTAGAGATTGATGGTATGATTGGCAATCCCTTTTAGCACAAATGGAAAATATGCTGTACAGGCCACAATCCATTTAAGAAGTCAATATAATTTTGTTTGTTTGTTTGCTCACTTGCTTGCTTGCATTTTTGTTTATGCATTTGTTTATTACCTCTCAGCCCATCAGATCTCCCAAGACAATGTACAAGGGATAAAAATGTTTAAAGTAATAAATGCATGACTGAAGATCCTCTTTAAAAAGAGTTCTAAAATCATACACCATTTTAAAAACAGCTAAAAAGAGTAAAGCAGCCACTCCTAATTTTAAGGACTGAAGGCCAAATGAAATAATACAGTTTTAGCTGATCACCAGAAACTCAAAAGGGACGGAGCTAGCCTGACTTTCTTTAGAAGGAAGTTCCACTGTCAGAGTGCTGCTACAGAGAAAGCCCCGCCACATTTACCCATGAGCCTAGTCTCAAGGGATGGTGGAACACACAACTGAGCCTCATCTGAAGATCTCAAATTTTGGGCAGGCTCATATGGGACAGGACATCACAGTACAAATTATAATACCAATAAATACTACAAAGAAAATGAATAACGATTTCAGAATTATTTTTTAACTGCAAACAAATTTAGAGGGGATTATTTGAACTGTATCTAGTAAACTGGATTTTGTTCATAGAGCTGCAATAAAGTGAAGTTAAAAGAGCAACAAAGTGCAACTCTGCAAAAAAAAGAGTCGACCAAATTTTTATTACTTGCCCAAGTATATTAAAAATGTTAAAGTGCATAGGCATCTAGTTACAATGATAATATAAAAATGAAATTACTGGAGGAAAACATCTGTAGTCAACTGAAATAATTTACTGCAAATAGACACTGCTGTGAAAGTTATCAAACAGAATAAATGGAATAGGATGAGTGAAACATATCAGAGGGCAGGCAACCATGCAAATTAGATTACTGATTCACCTATATGCCAGGGGAACATTTCAAGATAATTCAAGCTTTTAAGTCAACATGGAGAAGTATGCATGAAGACTAAAGATTTATTAATAAATTCCACCATAACCTAGTGGTTTTATGGAGAAATTTGTCAATTATGACAGAGATTAAATTGTAATTTGAAGACTGTTATATGTTAAACTAATGAGTTACATGGCCCTGTATGACATTCTGCTTTCTTTGCAGTATACAATACACAATATAAAACATGGGAAGTTTTACAGTGAGTCAGTGCTAATTCCTGAGACAGATTTGCTTTGTAAAATATCTAGATATGATTTTAAAAAATGCTGAAACCCTGGTTCTTAAAATTCTAATAAAGCAACTTTTTATGCGATTTTCGCTTATTTCTTTTGGTTGTAAAATCATAATGTTGTTAACTGTTTTATTCTTGTACTTACATTTGTAAATTACATGAGGACACTTGCCAACTGCGCAATATATAAGCATCTTAAATAAAACTGTCCATACAGACACGAGATCTGAAAACATGTTCCTGGGAAATCGTCAAGAGCAGTTTTTCAATACTACAGAGGGCTAGGGCCTGAAAAGAATGAAGTAGCAGTTCTGCTGAAGAAAACAATGGAATCTAGCAGAAATATACAGCTGGATTCAGATACCCAAAATTTTGTTTGTTTCATGTGCCCAGCCCCATAAGTTTAAATGTATTAAACCAATCCCACTGTATTTCCATCATGACTGCCACACAACACACACAGACACACACTCCTTCTACGGAAAAGGGCCCTGAATTTGTCCAGTGTCCTACCCTGGAAACCTTCTTGCTTTTAAGCCCCTGCACTGTCCTTATTGCTGAATACTGTTACTACTACTATTACCACCAGAAAACACAGTAGTACCAGTTTTCTCTCTACTTCTTTTACTCTTTACTACATAGTGGACACATAGTCATGACAGCTTCAGAACCATGGCCATCCTTGCTTTCATGATCAGTTAAACAACTGTTTCCTAGGAAGGCAAAACACAGACCAAGACCACATGCTTTATCCTTCTTTCCACAGTACAAGATAGCAGATGATGTCATGGGCCAGGAGTCAACTTCTCTAGGTGAACAGCAGCCTCAAAAGAGGACAAGCAGACACCAGGAGCTAATCGGGCTGGGATGAGAGCCAGCTGGCTCCAGCCTTTTTAAGGAAGGCAGAGGGTGGTGACGTGACACCAGAAACAACTTGTGTGTTTACTGGCCCTTGCCTCTGTCTGTGCTACACATTCCTGGCTTGCCGTCTACCTGTCTTCTCTGACCTTTGTACTGTCTGAGCTTGCTGCCCACTTGATTCCTGAACCCTTGAACCAATGCTGGACCATGCTTCTGCTTCACCCTGAACAGGCAAGCTCTACTGAACTGCTAAGCTGTCTCCATTGTCTGCTCAGTACCTTTGCACTCTTTGCCTGGCAACGGACAGCCGGCACCTATGACAGATGAGAATCATCAAACTCCCACAGGATGCACACTATATTCACAAACATTGATTTATATTAAATTCATAATAACAAATATCCAGTTTGGTGTAGTGGTTTGAGTATTGGACTAGGACACTGGTAGACCAGGGTTCAAATCCCCCCACAGCCATGGAAACCTACTAGGTGACCTTGGGCAAGTCACATTCTCTTAGCCTCAGAGAATGATAAGGGTAAACCCGCCTGAGCAAATCTTGCCAAGAAAACCCCATGGTAGATTTACCTCAGGATCATCATAAAGTCAGAAATGACTTGAAGGCACATAATGATAAATTATATTGAGAAGGTGGACAACAACGGCAATATCTGACATGTATGAGTTCTCAAATTATTCAGAGGAATGTGGTTATATGAAATTTCTTCATTTGGTAATTTGCATGTGAATTTTCTGAACTCAGATGAAGTATCATGTAGACTATCTCAAAATAAGCTTCTTCATATTTCATTTTATAATTCCACACACACTTTCTCTTTTTCCAACTTACCTGAATTATGAGAGGCTCCAGCAACTTCTCCACAGTTCGTGTCTGAATCTGCAGATTCTGTGGATCAATTTTCATTTGTACTAGTGGTACTCCTGATGCCATTTTAACCTGTGGGCAAAATAATAATAATTTCTTAGATAGTAATAAATTATAGGATTTCACAGAGTGAAAGATATGTGCTAACTTTAAATAATTTACAATTCCAGCATGAACTGACAAGATGAAACAGCAATGAAACAGCTATGACAATCAACAAGACAAAGCATATGTATCACAATTCTGAAAAGACACAACCGCATTTGAACATTGATTTGTTGACAGCAGCTTTCTGTGATCCAGTGCAATGAAACAGCAACATATAAGATCAAGTTTACTAATGCCAGAGCAAGTGGTAAACTGTACTAAGTTCATTTGGTAAGAGGAAACTGAAGTTTCACGTTTTAACAATCTGTTATTGAGCCAACATGAAAATGACATATTAGCTCTGCACTAGAATAATTGATTGATTTGTATCAGGCATGTGCTACAGATTTAGGTGAGCCCTGATCTCAGAATTGGGCCAGACTGATACTGAAATATTTTGAGATATCCAAATCAAATATGAGGCAGACTCAATGCAAATCTGAAGATCCCTGATAATTCAATTTGGAGGAAAATAGAGTGTGATAAATAGAGAGCACTCTCTAATCCCTGTGTTTTGAGGGAGGGATGTTGATATACATTGCAAGATTGGCCCTGAGTTCAATGCTTTGCTTGTCTTTGCACCCAAATTCATGGAAACTAAAGGTGTTTTGTTGAGATTTCTTAAACACAATGGGATGTAGCACTGGGTACTTATTGGCAAATGTTCAAGTCCATCTACCTCTGTCAATGTACACTCAACATCCATCATGTATCTCTGTCTGAATTTCACTTTCTGTGGCTGTATTTTCATTCACCTAAACTTCCAAATCTTATATCTTTCTAAAGGTGCATGTTGGCATGATAACATCCTATAGAATCTGAGTTTTGCCATTTAGGTAGGGTTATTTAGAATTCTTTGCAAGAGACCTCTAGTGCCTCATCAAATTACAAGCCCCAGGATTCCATTAATGTACGCATGTGATTAAATGGAGAATCAAAGTGCTGTAACTGTGTAGTGTGAAAGGGCCCTCAGAGAGGGAAAGAAAGCAAGTTACAAACTTCTCAAATTTTGTACACCTTCTTTCTTTCAAAAATTCTTTACCTATCCTTCAGCAATGTCACAGGTTTCTCTATAAGGGCCACTCCTATTCTGTATGTCATTCTCAATATAATTTGTTTTCAATATAATTTCTGACTTATAGTGACCCTCAGGCATATCTATCATGGGGTTTTCTAGACAGACTTTGTTCAGAGGGGGTTTGCCCTTCTCTCCTCTGATACTGAGAGAATATGATTTGCCCAAGGTCACTCAGTAGCAGTGATGACTGACTTTGACTCAAGTCAGACTTAAGTCTCTTCAGTGACTCAACTCGGAATGAACTTGGCAATAAATGATGCACTGATTCAACTCAACACAAGACTTGTATATTTTTAGTGACTGACTTGCTGCCCTTGGTTCAGTAACATAACACATTCATTCAGAAACCCTACGACTTTGAACAACACTTCCATCTCTTTTTACCTAGTGGTCACATGACAATCTGTCTCAAGCCCAAAGTGTGAGTACATTTCTCAGAGGTGAACAGCAAAGGGGTTAGGGAATGGGCTTGAGGCAGGTTTGAGTCTGCTCAACAGCCTGTGCCACTGTATATTTGAGGAGCCTTTTAAAACTTTTCCTAACAGTAGAAAAGACTCACCTGTCAGAGTGCAGGGTGCATTTCTCAGAGTCGAACAGCAAATGTGTTAAGCAACAGACTTGAGGAGGAAGGATCGTTCCTTCTAAAGCTTTTGAAGCTTCAGTAAAGGAGATTAAGAAGGATCCTACTCCCCACTTCTGAAAAATCCTCCAGCTTCCAAAATAGGAAGTAAGAAGGTTCCTATTCCCCAAGTCCAAAGCTTCAAGATCACAAATGTGGAGAGCCAGTTCTGCTTAAATTGTTAAAACTGACTGTCCAAAAATTCTGGAATATAGAGTTGGGTTATAAAGTTGATTCCCAGACTTGAGACTTGACTTGAGACTTGGAGTAAAAGACTTAAATACATCACTGCCCCATGAGCATCCATCACTAAGTAGGGAGTTCAAACTCTGGTCTCCAAATGTCCTAGTCCAACACTCAAACCATTATACCACACTGCCTTTCTCAGTATAATAGCCCTCAAAAACTTGAGGGGTAAGTTCTTCCTCTTTTGAACTCCTCAAAACCAAATCACGCTTGTACAAAACTCTCTGCATCTCTTTTTCTAATAGTTAGAGGTATTAGTCCCCTCAGGAAGGGAAACTGTACCTCCAAATGCCAAGAAATAAGTTATCAACAGCACCTTTAAGAAAAACAAAATTTAAAGACACATAGCACAGACACATCTCCATCTGTCTGCCTGATATTTGTGTTACGGAATTACTGACTGCTTTATTGCATCCCATAAATAACTACAGAGTTATTAGCATTTGAAAGAAAGACAGATTATATTAAATGCTAACCTTAGAGATTTGTTAAAACTATCAGCTGGGAATTCAGATATTTCCCACTGGATTAGAGAACCATTACCTTAAGTCATAGGTAGACTTACTGAATCTTGGAAATTGCTAAACCAAGCAACAGATCAAGACTACATCATTCTTCAGATAAATACAAATACTCAGGTTTACTGCTTAACTGCAACAATACACACTTGAAAAAAATCTTTATTTCTAACTTGCTTACCTAATTAGGCTAGAACATAAAAACAAGGTGAGTAGGTGAGGCATCATGTGCAGAAAAAAAATAATTTTGCCTGCCACAGATAGGACCACAGTGTACAAATACTTTAAAGCTATAAGTTTGTAAGATAAATTATGACCTGCCTTAAAAACTAAAACACATCTGAAAATAATTTTGTTTAGTATTCACCTACAAAATATAGTCACTTGTAGGTCGTACATATGGCTTTTGCTGACCCCAAAGTGGGGGAAATAAAGAGACTGGACTCCTGTATGTGCTTAATAAGACCACTTTATTTAAACTGTTGGGAAGCAGGCCTTATATGACCTTTACCTCCTGATGACATGCCACCCCATCTCCTTCCCTCCACACCATCAAAGCCAGACTCTCCCCACAAATGTGCACACTGCATGGGGCCAGGACTGAATAGCCCTTCCTTCACTTCCCTGTCCCTACAACAGTTGATATGGTGAACTGTTAGAACACCTGTTGTTTTTACATACTGCACATGTACCCATATAACCTGAAATCCAGGACCATCAAACGTATATTTATCTATTATCATTTGTTCCTGAATCCACACTCAGAAGCGGTACAGAGGTTCAATGGTTATTACAATGCAGGCCTTTCTTTCATTCATCCATTGAACAATTTATTTGACTTGTCCTTTACTACTGTGCTACATGGTGCTGGTTTTCAAACAGAACCTTTATGTAGTTTGCTGCCCTTGCAATTAGAACTAAGAAATCAAGAACTAGCTCATCATGAAGTCACAAAGTTATTTTGGTAGTTCAGTCCTTAGAGGATTTATATTAAAATGCTTCAATCTAGCTTGATTAAGTCCACAAGATATCTAGCTTTAATACTTACATATCTGATATGATTTCTATACAGAATTTATGCCAGCCCATCAGAGAATGTTTTATTATAGCACAGCTCTAGTTTATCAGAAGATAAGTGCCCTGAAGTTAGTTGGACCTATACTTCACTCCAAATCATGCTGTATGGCTACACCAACATCCTACTTCAAAACATTAATTGGTTTGTTATTATAATAAAAACACAATAGAAGATGGGTATCTTTCTCAGCAAGAAATCAAGCTGCATACCTTGAAATGCAATCAAAAGCCTTAATGCTTAACAGCTTCATACTTATTTCACAACAAATTTTAAAAGATGCCATAAGTAACATGTTTCCATCTCAGATAGCACTATGCAATTAGTAGAAATCCCAGTTGTTTTAGTCTGCATTACATCAGCCCATTCTACTTCATATAAGACACAGCTATACCTCCAGCACTTGTAATCATCAGTGATAGCTACAGTCTCATACCTCTAAATCTCCTGCAAATTACAGCTGGTCTAGGTGGGGTCATATTTGACATCACCCATGTAGCCCAGTCCTAAACATGTGTACCGAGATCAATGAGATACCAATGTCTAGTCAGTAAGTGTGCCTAGGATTACAGTCAATATTTTCACTGTTGCCAGTATTTCACCAGTTCTTGTATGGCATTCCAGGTTCTTTGGAAAATAAAATCTCAAAAACAAGATAAATTACACAAAAGGTGCTTATATGCAAATATTTTTCTTTTTTAGGATTTATTTTATTTCAGAATTGTAATTTTCTTGATACACGTACAAGAGATTACGCACAATCTATGTAAGCATACATGCATGTGACAGGTGAACTAATTAAGTGCTGTCTTTGGTGGCAGACTGTCTCATAACAACATGGAACTGCTTCCACCATACAATATTCTACTGAAAAGCAATATGTAAAAACCACGTATTATGAATGAATGCACAAAAACTGTCATTTCAGAATTTAAACCTTTTAGTAGCTCAGACTCGTATATCTTGAAAGCAACTATAAAAGTGACTATTCCTTAAGAATGTGTGCACTATATGTGGCTGCTGGGTTTCTTTTTTTTAAGCTAGTCTGTTTCGAGTCACTGAATTTGTGACAAAAGATGTTTCAAAGCTGCTAATACCATATCACTCACCTATTTCAGAATGCAAACAGCTGACATGCAAGTGCTGAGCCAATGTCTAGTCAGTTCTTCCAGAGTTTGGAAGTTCAGCGCAGCTATTGTAGCTCACTACTTGGCTTATCATACATCTGCAAAAAGAAAGCCTGACAAGCACTGTAGTGTATTTCAGGGTAAGTGACAGGACATAGTGGCTGCTGGACAGGGGGATGGGCAATCCTTAAAGCTATACAGACCAATGCAAAGTCCTGTGGGAATAACTAAAAAGTAATAACACAAACAAACATTCTTCTAGTCTACATGGAAAAACGAGATGAAACATATCAGGATTAAAGATGCCTTGCCATAGCAGCAGAAGACTATCTTTCTTTCCAGAATGTGGGTTTTTCCATTTCTTCACTCCTACAATTTGGTCATATGCCAGCCTCAGTCTCTACGCAGTGACTCAGACTCTCAAAGAGGACAGCAAAGGGATTCATAAGGTTTTCACCCACTGCATTGCGACTGCAATGTTGTTGTTGCTTTTTCTTTTGTGTGTGTGGCATGCAGCATCCCACGAGATGCTGTATTGGACTCATAAAATGTATTTTGCTTTCCACCCTCTCAGAAACAAAGGTGTCTTGGTAGGGAAAAGTACTCAACTCAGTCCCATGCCAATTTTAATGAAGAAATATAGTATCAGACTCTTCCTTCATTACCCTTCTGGGCAGAGGTCTACAGTGGTTCCCCCTACCCATGTTGAACGGAATGAATGCATACAGATTTTCAACACTTCTGTCGTAGCCCTCAGCCTGCATGTTGAAAGAAATGTTGTTGTTTTCCTGCCTCCTGTCAAGATCTGTTCAATCAGCTGGCAGAAGTTGCTTCTTGTGCAAACTATATTTGTCTCTTTTTCATTATTGCACACATGAGATATTCATCAAGCCAGGTGCTGGGTTTTCTGAGAAAGTGATTGAAAGTCTTTTACATATAACAGAAGAAAATTGCATGAAAAACTATTAACACCTTTCAAGACAAGTCTTTGTGAGAGCATACTTGGTAGGATAGGTTTCACAGATATAGTTGGCACTTAGTTTTCTATTTCTCTGAAAATTTCACAATCAGTTGATCTTGGCACAACTTTAGGACAGAGCTCAGAAAGTTACTTTTGGGGATTATTTCTTTATGTAACTCCGTACATGGCCAAAAAGCGATTCATTACTTTTATGATATAAAACATTGGTAAGTCATGTTTCCTTAACTTTAAAAAAAACATGAATTTATTGGAGAATGGCATAACATCTATTAAAAGTGCTATCAAATAACTTTAATACAAGAAAATGTTGCTTTGCTACCCACACAAGAAGCAACACAATTCCACTCATTATGGATATCTTGAAAGCTATATAAAGGAATATAACCTGCAAAAATAATTCAGAGTAACCATATAAACAATATTTGTATTCTCTCTCTCTTATAACCTCCTCAACCAAAAAAAAAAAAGTGGTGTATTACACATAACTATTTTCCTGGTAACTTATTCCTTCCCAGTTTTGCTGTAGGAACAGTGCATCTTAATCTGTTGACCGCTACCAAGACATTGCACAAATGCCTGTTATGATTTACGTACTTAATTCCCTCCTGTTTGTGTGAAGAAGTTTAAAATGTGAAAGATTTGCTATCTGTTAACTTTTTACAGTTTAATAGAAAATTCTATCTTAGAACAGCAATCTAACTGTAGTAAAATAAACAACATAAAATACTGTAGTTCTGTTGAACTCGATGAAGCCTGGCCAATTAAAAGCAACTGCATGGCCAGCATAATTTTCTCATCAGTTGACCTTTGCCTGCCTGGGCAGAACTTCCTTGTTTCTTAAAAGCTACAGCTCATGTTGTCACTTTCCCTAAATTTAATACTTAAGTCATGTTTCCAAAAACACCATTTTCCATTTGAGAATAGAGCTCTGCCAGAAATGTTAGTTTTTTCAACTCTGAAAGAGCTTTTTTTTTAAATATCCTCTGAAAGTCTATATTTGTGCTTACATATTTTTGTACATGTTCTTTCTGAGCAACAATAGCAGCAAGAATTGTAATATTTTCCCTTAGAGTGCATGTTCTGGGGGTTTGAATTCTGCAAATTGAGTTCATTGGTTCTTTCCTTTCTGAGGCATTAGTGGAGAATTGTTCTCCATTTTCTGTACAACAGTAAATATTTGAAAACATCTCTCATACTGTGTTTTGATCTTCTATATTTTGTGATTAAAAATTATTCCTTCACCCTTGCCTTTTATATTCTGTGTTCTTAAGGCTCTGTCATTTCAATTGCTGACTGAATCGTTGCCAAACTGTTTGCAACATATATAAAGTGGTTCTCCAAACTGGCCATAAAACTGCAGCTGAGGTATAATCAGTGTCAAATACAGTAGAACTAGTACTTCGATTCTGAATGAGTTACATAATATCCACACAGAGGAGCGGTGCTTCTCCTGTAGAGAAAGCCTACCACAATAAACCACCTTGTAGGTTTGAAATAAGTTTGAACAAGGTAGCAAGATTCAACAGAGAATAGCACACCTCCAAGTGCCATTCATTATGCAGAGATTTTTTTTAATGTCCTTTGAAATTCCTTTTCAACTTATCAGACAAGCCCTCCTCCTTTGTATCTGGTCACCTGATGTCTTGCCAGAAATACCATGTAAACCCTACTTGCACATAAAAAAGGCAGATAAAACCTCTTTCCATCATGTCTATCACACAATATCATATACATGTGGTCAGCATAGCCAGTGTTTTCTCCATAGTGGTCCCAAACCTTTAACAACTTCCTCACAGACAGAAATGTACAAGGTGCCATATTTCTAATATTTTATAAGAAGATCTGACCAAATACCCATATTCTATTTCCAAAGTGGGCAATCAGATGCCTCTGAGGCCTATGCTACATGTTGCATTAGATACTTAGAGAGAAGATGAACCTCACTTTCCTCCTTAGTCCAAAATAAGCTGTGCGGGTATGTTCGGATCAGGGCCACTGTGAATGCATAGCATGGGCATAAATCTACCCCCTAACTATTTTTTTTCCTTTAAATTCATCCTCTCCTCATGAATAAACCCCTGCAAACGCAGGGGGAACCTGAGCCACCCCAAAGACTAGGCAGCAAAAGGGGGATGAGTCCACCTTGAAATGGGTCTGGCAAAATTGGAGCACCAAGACTCTTATGTAATTGAGCCCCTCATCAGAAATATACTAAATTATTAAGGACAGAAAAAGATTAATACAGCTACCATAGTTGAACCCCTCAGGAGTTAAAGCTCCATACACTCTATCTTATGTACACTTACTTGGGAGTCAGCTGCATTGAACATGTGCAGACGAATTCTAGGGAGCATACCTTCCAGCTGTCTGAATTTGGCAGGGACAGCCCTGAATTAATCCTCTGTCAACCCACTTTTTCAGATGCACTAAAAAGGTCCCAGTTGCTCTCTCTTCTTCTCACTTCCTCCCTTGTCCTCAGCTTTCTTCAGTTTCTGCAAACTTAAAGTGCAAAACCAATTTGTTTTCAATTAACTCATAGGAAGGAGAGGAAGGGACAGAACCTTTTCTTCCCCAGGAAGCTCAGTCAAAAACAAACTGCTGCAGCCTCTCCTAACAGATGTGCTCTTCCTCATTAATAACTTTTGTCATCTTGATACACTCTGATGTTGCTCAACCACATGTGTCCTCGTTTTCCTCTGTTGGGAGTATGAGGTAGTAATTTTGCTTATAAGAGTGTTCATTTTCAAGGCTAATGATAATGCAATGAGAGAAGTAATTCACCTTTCCCCTGGCTGTGCCCTCAGGCACTATGAAAGCTGCTGTGATGTCCCAGCTGGAAATTCCCAATCACAGCAAGAGGTAATCTGCCTTGACTTCAGTGGTCCTAAGAAATATTCATACTCTAGAGATGTTTCACTAGGCCAAGGGTGGGCTTACATTCTCAAGTAGGGGAACAAGGAGGAGAATTTGCTTCAGCCACTTTTCCTCTGTGTGCCATAGAAAAATATGAAAGAGAAAGGCCCGCTACTGCTTTGTAACTCTCAGTCACTCCTGAGGTAGTAGTCTTCGTAAAACATGTCTCTTCTGTAATTTGTGTTTGCATTCTGCATATACTGTATTGTCCAGGTGCTAAATGTTGATGGCTGCCTTGAAGATCCTTGCTGTCTCATATTCGTTCTTCCTAGATTCTCTTCAAAAGGCAATCTATGTAGTATGTATTATGTAATATGCTATATATAGTGTACCTATAGCCTTGATAGTCCCAATGATATATATCTAATCTGACTGTAACAAAGCATGTATTTGGGAAGAAATAGATATTCAGGATCTCTACTCTTATCCTTAAAGGTAAAAAGCAATCAGATATTTCAAATTCAGTTGATAACTATGAGTTCTTTGTGTTTCCACAAACATGCATCAAAATTAGAAGTTCCAACTGTTCCTTACACAGCTGGGTGACACACATGAACCCAAAGCTAAAAAAAAATGTGACACAAGCCCATGTTTCGTTGACTGCTGGCAGACATTCTAATTCCACTTCCCATCCTTCTGTAACTGCCACTTTGAGCGGTTACTGGCCAGTGTGGAAAACTGAGAAAGCTCAATATACAGAGCAGTGTTACAGCCATTCTTGGGCCAAGGACAAAGTAATGATTGAGAGTGTTGGGCTTGGGTGAGTTAGAAACATGGGAGTATGAAAGGCCTGAAGTAAAAATGCAGTTTAGAATGATACAGCAGTTCAGGTTAACCGTGTTATAGCTGGGAAGCAAACTTAAAAGCTGAAGAGGTATGCATAAATAGATCACTTCTGTGCCTGGAAGGGCCCAAGGTATCTGCAACATCCATCTTTCATGGGTCTTTTTCCTTTGAGACCAGAATTGATCTCCCTCTTATTATGGGGTCGCCACTCAAATGCACTCTGGTGCCCAGTAAGCCCTGTGTCAAGACTGAATTTCCCTTCAACTGTCTTGTGTGTGAAGAGGAGGGTAAATAAAATAATTATTTCACTAAGCTGATCAGACAGCTAGCTGTTTAAGATGTAGAAGTCTGATCTCTGAAAGAAGGACAGAAGTGCTGTCTGTGGTTGCTGAAGTAACACACATTATAGGCTACCAATTTTGAAGACATAGTTCCTATGCCTTTATTGCTGCCTGACAGGCAGAAATTGAGTAGGTGAATTTTTTCTAGCATGAAGATGAAACAGAACCACACCTAAATCTCTGTCTGAGAAGCAGATGTTTAAAGGCACAGGATTCCTGCCAGGGAAATTATGTTAGCTGTTTTGTGAACCCACAAGGTATAGCAGATGGGAAATACTTCAATTTAAACAAGCATAGTCATTTTTCTTTTTTTAATTAGCCTCTGGTCCTAACTCTCAAACAACAATATGATCTTCTGGCATTAGTTGGTGATAATGCTTATCTCCATGCTATGAAAAGCTTCCACTGCTCATTGCCACATACCATTCTTCTCTTAGAGGCCCATAAGCAGCCCTGGCTATCCCTTGCCTCTCCAGCATTCTAATTTAAGCACACATTTTCATCATGATCAGTCAAGGAGCACTGGTTGGTTTTCTATTCAGAGTGTTAGACAAAGAGAGAAATAGGACTGATCCTCTTTTGCTAGAGGGATATAGCTTGTTTCCAAGGTTGTATTATTGCTATTCCCTGAGTGATTGCAGATACTGCAAAGTGTAACAAGTGGATTTTCCACCAACTTGCAGTACCTGTCTCTTGGTATGTCAAAATGGAGAAAGCTGAAGATTTGAGTTTTTCCTTTCCCATGGATAAAAATGCAAAAAATATTCTAAAAAGCTGTGAACAAAAATTAGGGACATGTTACCTACAATTCCAAAAAAAATCTTGAGACACCTATTACTAAGAAAGATGTTCTAGAAAAGATTAAATTCTCTGAGGCAACTTGATTTTTATGGAGAAATTAGTTGAAGTAAAAATTAGAGAAACAGCAATGATATAGAATAAAATTTATAGAATTTAGGATACAGAGGAAACCTTTCAGCTGGAAGATGAGTGCAAAGCAAGTGAAGACATGCCCGTCAATTTGCACAAACTATAACAATGAAGGCTTAGCAGATTTACTATGAAGTAATTCCCATCGAACTCAATAAGACTTGCCTCTGAGTGATCATACCTAGATCTAGGGTACTGAGAATCTACAAATGCATGATCTAGCCTTCACTGCTAAAAAAAATTATAGTACACGCTTAATTCTGTAACAATAGTCTGCATTCTGCCTTTCACATAGGAACTATAGAAACCGCAGGCATTTCATATTTTCCTCTTTTTCTGAAAACAGCCTCAAAATATCTTCCAGTTGCAGAACAGGATGAGGTAATAGTGTCTTTTAGAGTTCTGTTGAAGAAAACTATTGTCAGAGAGGGACTTGTCATATATGGAAAAGAAAAGAGGCATTTCATCTCCCTAAATTCTTTCTCAATGTATCTGTTGAAGGTATAAAAGCAAGTTGGTTCTTAGCATCCTATATGTCCATTCATAAAGCCTTTCTTTCCTACTATCCTCCTTAAAATATGAATCTCTAAGAGGGGCATAGTATTCTGGATTAGAGGTCATAATAGTTAAGAGTATCTAACAATGTGGACATTGATCCAAGGACCTGAGGTTGCATATCCCATCATTACTGTAGTTCAGCGTCAAGACATATGTCATCCTTTAGCTGTGGTAGCACTACAGATCCCATCAGCCCTAATCAGTATAGGCAGTGATAAGTGATGAGGAGAATACAGTCCAGAAACATCTCTAGGGTCACATGTTCCATATCCCATTATAGTTCTTCGTAAGTGGAATAGTTTATGCTGAATTCAGTTGGAAATGCTCAGAACATCTACAAATCAAATTTTCAGCATGAAAAGTTTTTGGCAGCCTTCTACAATTAGCTGTGCTGCAGTCAAATTCCTTATTCATTGATGGGACAAATACTTAAAAACTGTGCCTTCAGATTTTACTAGGCATTAAGTCACACAAAGGCATAAGGCAAGAAAGGGAAACTCAGAAAGGGAAATTCAGATTTAGAAACTAACACAGAGCTGATGCTGTATAACACAAAAGAGAAGACACAAACAAAATGCTACAAGGACTAATAAAGAATTATTATATATTACTTGTAAATATATACTTAAAGCAGCTTATAGGCCTGAAGGATAAAGTCATTAGAAACAGCTAAAAAACTTTTCAGTGGACCAACCCAAAAGGAAACATTAGAGTCCAGATCAGTTATACACAATCAGTAAGGAGGTTGTTGTTGTTGTGTGCATTCAAGTCATTTCCAACTTATGATGACCCAAAGACAAACTTATCCTGGGCTTTTCTTAGCAAGATTTGTTCAGGGGAGGTTGCCTTACCTTCCTCTGTGACTGAGAGAACGTGACTTGTCCAAGGTCACCCAGTGGGTTTTCATGACCAAGTAGGGATTCAAACTTGGTCTCCCAAGTGCCCTACTCCAACATTCAAACCACTACACCACAGTAGCTTTCTAAGGTACTCCTGTACAAATAATTAATTGTACGAATTATCCTGCATAAACAGTTAAGCATGCTGCATACTCTTTTATCTTTGGAACCAACGCAGATTTTGTTTATATAAAGGGAGGACAAGGTTCTGCAAGAGCACAATGGCTTGCATTAGGGCTAATCCTCTACAGCACTCCAATATCATATAGAATATGGGTATGTTTGCCTATGGACATTTAGAGCATGTTTGTCATTTCTAGAGTAGGCCCACTGAATTGTGTGAGAATTGTCAGTCACAACTAACTTCAGTCCCACTGATATCAAGGAGTCTGCTCTAGATAGGCCTAACATTGGGTGAATCCCTCAGTTTACTTAAATACTGTAATAACAAATAAACTAAATATTACCATACTTGCATAAACAGCAAAGTCCAGTCCATAGTTTTGTTTACAGATATCTTTGCTTGACAAAAGTAAATATTTCCTTCACATACTCCATGCAGCTATTTATTGTATCCTTAGCTCAAAAGGTCAAATGTTTTGATAATTTGTAATAAGACTTCAAATGAAACACACCAAAACCTTTTAAGATCAACTGGACCAAAAAAAAAACAAGAAATAAGTCCATACTGGTAGTAAAGTTGCTGCAAAGAAAGCAAGTGAGCCTTCCCAAATGAAGAGAGTAACTACTAAAAAAAGTCACACCACTTGATTTCTTCTTGTTAGGCTGGTGCTAAAGATGAGGGTACCAACCTGTCTCTCATCATTAGCATAAAGGAATATTTAAATAGATCTGATTAATATTCTCAGGGAATTAATCTATCATCTGATAAAGCAGTCACAATAGCATTCCTATAATAATTAGAAAAAGGAAAGCTTAAAAGCCAACCTTGTATAATTCCAGATGGAGACAATTCTTTCATATTCTACTCCAGCTCTTTACTTGGAAAAAGTTTACCTAGCTGCTCTTGCAAGAAAGCTCGTAATTACTGGTTCAGTCCACATCACTACACAGGTGGTGCTAATTTGTAATTACAATTTCTTTCCTATTTTCACTTTGTTTCTATTCTGAACTTCCTGTTTGTCAATAGGATGCTGGATCTTTGAGATTAAAGTGCCCTCTGCTGTTTGAAGTCTGCTGTTCAGGTAAGCAAAATGCTCCAACTGTTTGTAGACCATTAAAAACAGCAGAGTCCTGTGACACTTTAGAGAGTAAGGAATGTATTATGACATGGGCCTTCATAAACTTGAATTTACTTCAGAGGCATCCAGTGTTATCCTCAGCTGGCAGGTACATACATGAATATAGGAAAAACCTTGTAAACATGGAAATGCAAAAAGTGCAAATTAAATTAAAGATTGAGTGCATACACAGTAAGTGCAGTAGCCATTTACATTAGTAGTAATTGCCTAGAATACACACAATCGAGCTAAATTCTAAATACAATACAATAGAACTTGCACTTATCAAATTCCCATTGATTCAAAGGGCAGTCTAGTTGAGACTAACAATTGGATTCAGTCCCCTAATTGTGTTATGTCAGTAAATACCTGTAAGAGGATGAGAAGCCATTGTCTCCCTTCACATCCCAATGGATAAATTCAAACCTGAATTAAAAGTTCTAACAGAGCAGTTTATACCAGAATCTCATTTTAAAATTCCTGTGTTTAAAGAATGGGAACTTTCAGCCAGCAGTTGTGGAAGATTGAAATGCTCAGCTGTTCTGTTTGTGGAAAGTGTGAGGAACTGCACCTGCTTCTAATGCCTGCCTTATTCACTGAGCACACACAAGGGAACTCTACACATGATCAGCTATACAGTGTAGGTGGCTCCACAAATCTTGCTTATGCAGTGTTTCTGATAATGTGGAAGCTGCTATGCATATTCAGCTATAAAGGTCTTTTCCTGTATTTAGTCACTTATGTAAATATCAGGATGTGTAGAAGGTTGCTAGATTGGATCTGAGTGGGGATCCTACAACTTTAATCTTTAAGACCTCTGGAGGAAGTATCCCAAAGCTTTGTCAAGTAAGACAAAGATACTAGTCCTCCCTCATCTTCCAATCTCTAACTTGCAGCTGCAGCCATCCCCTCCTAATGTGGCTATTGCTCTGACAGTGTAGGCCGGGGGAGGGATTATGGAGTTCTGTTCTTGTCTTCAGTTCCTCTACTGGTGATGCAGTAGCTAAATCGGAAGGGAAGGGCTGTGGCTGAAAGTTGGAATTTAGAAAGTGAGGAAAGACAGGTACTTTTGTCCCACTTGATGTAACTTTGCTGTACCTTGTCCTGCTTCAATATTAAGTTACAAGATTAAGTTACAAATTACATCCCAGATCCAGTGTGGCAACCCTAGATGTGTGTGGCTAGCAGGACCATCAACATCAGTGCTGGGACCCATGAATGCTGTATCTAGAACTTGTCTGTAGAGTTCTCAGCACGTAGATAGCTAAATGCTAAGAAGCAGGGTTATAGATTAGCTTCTTCTTTGAGGGGGGATCATCATATGAACTGTCATCTGGAATCCAAATTTATGTAGTCAAGGCATGGGTTACCACAGGGTGGCCAGAAGAAAAAGAGGTCAGAGCTCCTCTACCTTCAACAGTTGTGTATTTCAGAGATTTTTGGCACATGCAGCTTACATGATAAGCTGCACCTGCTGAATGTTCCCTCTTCTACACAACGGTTAAAGCTACAGATGTGCTGTGTTCTTTTTCCTGTGACCATACCAGTTTGCCACCTTTTCTAGTGTGGGTTGTGAGAACTACACCTCAGGTACCTGCCTTCTCAATGCCATTCAAAAGACTTCTTATGCATAAATAAAGAGAAATATCTCTCCACTATGTTTATCTCTATAGAGAACTGAGCACATAAAAAACAGTCCAAGAAATTCCTTGCTGAGCAGCCTCTGTCCAAGAGAGAAACTTTTATTAAGATACTCAGCGTATAATTGAGTGCATTTATCCGAAGGAGAGTTTGGATCTTAATTCCCAGCAATAAAAAGCAGGTAAGAGTCTTTGAGAAAGGACAGCTCTTTCTAACCTAAAAGATTTGTTATGTTATGACTGGTTCTTTTGCATTGGGTGACTTCTGCAAAAAAGCAATTGAAGAAGTGTAGCTATTGATAATTAACTTGTTCCTTTGTGTTCATAGAGTATAGCAAATAGACCACTTTCTTTGATCCTTGGCAAAAGCTACTTTGAAGAAAACAGCAGCCAGCCAGAGATATTTCTGCAAATACAGATAAATTGAATTCTCCTGTTTCTTAATAAAGAGGTACATGACATTTACTTTCATTTGTAATCCTGAAAGATTACAGTACAAGAGACTTTTCAAACCTAGTAACTGAGAGGGGAAATGCTGGTGGAAAAGCCTTATTGATATGGCAGTTTTCATAATCCCTTCAAAGTTTAAAGGAAGTAAAATATTGCCCATCCGCAGAAAAGAAAAGAAACTTATTCTGTCCTTATTTACATACTATTTCACATGATGGTGCACATACATATTAAGAAAATGAACAAAGATACAGGCACAAAAGTATATACTCTCTCATATTTAATAGTCTCTTATAGCAAAAGAAGTAACACAGGTGTAATTTAACATTTACAGTTCTAGTAGTATCCAATGGTTAGTATTGGTTGACTGGCAGTTATTAGCTGAATTAGGTATAGTTGTTCATCAACCTGTATAGAGGGGATGTTCTTTCTTTCAAAGTTTCAGGGTTCCTGAATTTCCAGAAACACATACAGGCCATGTTTGTGTACTAATAGTAATTTCTGTTGGGCAGGCCATCAGAACATTATTTATATCACAAATCTCTGCTGTGGAATTGCCTCTTTGTACTCCCCATCATAAATGTATATCTACTTCATATGAAGGCTGCATTTTATAATAACCAGAATATTTGGTTCTATTGTGTAATATAAATGTGCATTAGTCAGATATCCTTATTGTAGCAACTATTTTCAACAACATTTTTTCTCAGAGTGAACCATATCCTCCAACCATCCCAACTGGGCAATACCAAATTAATCCTGTGTTATCACACTTTTTTCAGCTGCATTTAAAATGTTCCAGGTTCTCTGTGCTCCTCCCACTTTCCCCCTTTGTCCTCAGCTTACTTCAACTGCTACAGACTGAGTTCAAAGTGCAAAAGTAGTTCATGCTCAATTAATTCAGCAGGGAGGAGAGAAGAGGAGCAGGCCAGATCTTGCCCTTCCCAGTAGGCTCAGGCAAAAGCAAACTGCTGCAGCTACACACAGGTTATGTTTTCTTCCTCATTAGTAACTTTTGCCATTTTGACTTGCTTGGCTACCTGTGTCCCAGTTTTCATCTATGAAATGTTAGAAGGTATGGCGTACATTTCAGGTGTCTGGCTCTGCCTGGCTTTTTTTTTTAAGTAGGAATTTTAGTAATGTATTTAAAGGAAGTAGTTGCTTATTTGGGGATAACTAACTAACTGGGGTAACTAGTATGCATAGGCAGGCCAAATAAGGAGAAGACAGTATATACCTCTGGCACTTATTCCTACCTAACAAGTCTGTGTTGTCTTACCATTCTCACTTGTGCATTCCAGTGGTATTTTTAATCAGATAATTGTGGATTAGAAGCAGATCCACTATGCATAGTCAAGACCTGGAGAGTGGAAGTGGTAGGATTTAATCTTTCTCAGCTGTGCTCCCTTGGAACATGGTGTAGCCTCAAAGCAGAGTTGAATATTGAGAGAGAGTATGTTGTTGTAGTCTATGGGAATTATGTATTTTTCCACAGATGTCCAAGTGAATGCCACTATACTGAATTGGCCAAGTGAAATAAACTGGGGATTCTCCTTGTCTGCTAATCATCTGTCTTCTAGCTATGAGAGGTAGTCTCAGATCTAATGTGTCAACCCCACCCTGATGATAATCTTGGAGAATCTGAACATGATTTATGTGAAGGCTAAGACAGCTCAAAACTTTTACAAAGTTTGAGTCACAGAAGAACATAATTCTAGAGTATGTACTGGATCTGTAAGAAATATTAGTTGGCATCACTTGGATCCTAATACTGTGATAACTTGCTCATCATTTGATTAAATAAAATGCCCACAATAATAAAGAGCTTCTGTGAGGAAAAGTAACACTGAAAGGTAGTCTATAAATAAAGGGGGAAAATACACTGATTCATATATGTCATTCTATTATACAAATTACAACAACCCTGTAAGGCCAGTATCTTTACCTCAGTATTGCAGATGCAACATAGCTGAGGGTAAGACAGATTGTCTTCTCAAAGGATCAAACTAGAAGAAACAGCAGATCTTTAACTGGAATACACATAAGTTTTTAAAGTAAAAAGCAGGTGCACAGGGGTCCAAATCAGACTAAAGCTTTGCTGCCATTAAGAAGGTTCATTTTTCCCATATACTATTTTACCACACTAAAGAGGACATGAAGAGATAAATTCCCTGCCCCTAAGTCCCGTTGTACAATCTTCATTTTTAAAATGGAAATAAAATATCCAGAACATGGTTCTATTGGGTCATCTCTTTGGCTTTAACAGTAAATATGAAGTTTGCTACAGGGTCTATTCCACTCTGAAAGAGAAACAGCTTCTTCATTAGTGAAGAAAGAGATGATTCAATGGCAGTAACATTCTGCATTCCATTTGCTTTAGCACCTTTTTTTAAGAAGTTATTTCCTTTGCAAATATTGCAAATCTCTGAATAGGTATATGCGAAAAAGGGAGATATTCAGCCTCCAGTGCTCTTAAAATTCTCTGAATTGTCATTGTATAGGGAGCCATTATGATGGTGACTCCAGTCCCTCTGGCAGCAGAAGACCTCAAAATCACTCTCACAGAATTGCGGACTTTAATGGAATTCCGAAAAAAAGAAGCAGTGAAAAAAATAAATGATGAGTATGGTGACATTGTTGAAATCTGTAAACTGCTGCACACCTCTCCTACAAATGGGATATCTGATTCTCCATTAGAATTAGAGGTTAGGAGATCTGTATTTGGAAAGAACTTTATTCCTCCTAAAAAACCTCTAACATTCCTAGAATTGGTATGGGAAGCACTGCAAGATACGACATTATGTATTTTAGAAGTTGCAGCCATCATATCCTTGGGACTTTCATTTTATCATCCCCCGGGAGGAAGTCTTAAAGCGTGTCACGCAGATGAATTTGAAGATGAAGATGAAGATGGGGAGGCTGACTGGATTGAAGGAGCTGCAATACTATTGTCAGTCGTTTGTGTAGTGTTGGTTACAGCTTTCAATGACTGGAGTAAAGAAAAACAATTTAGGGGATTGCAAAGTCGTATCGAAAAAGAACAGAAGTTTTCTGTGATCAGGAATGGGAAGATAACACAGGTGCCAGTGGGTGACTTAGTGGTTGGAGATATTGCGCAGATCAAATATGGTGACCTTTTACCAGCTGATGGTTTGCTTCTCCAAGGGCATGATCTAAAAATTGATGAAAGCTCCCTCACAGGGGAATCAGATCAAGTCAAGAAGTCTCTGACAGGAGACCCCATGTTGCTTGCAGGCACCCATGTAATGGAAGGCTCTGGGAAGATGGTTGTTACTGCTGTCGGTATAAACTCACAAACTGGCATTATCCTCACCTTACTTGGAGTTGGAGATGACAATGGAAAAGATAAAGAAGACTGCAAAAAAACTCAACAGTCAAATGATTCTAAGGATAGCAAGGCACCTAAAGTACCTGAAAAAAAGGCTTCTGAAAATTCAACTATACCAGCTCCACGCAAAAAAGAAAAATCAGTTTTACAAGCAAAACTCACAAGATTAGCAGTCCAAATCGGCCAAGCAGGGCTGGCAATGTCTATAATCACTGTTAGTGTCCTTATATTCGCTTTTTTTATTCAAACATTTTTGATTGAGAAACGTGTTTGGACTGTTCAGTGTACACCAATTTATATACAATACATTGTAAAGTTCTTTATTATTGGGGTTACAATCCTGGTTGTAGCAGTCCCAGAAGGCCTTCCACTTGCAGTTACCATTTCACTTGCCTACTCTGTGAAGAAAATGATGAAAGATAATAACCTTGTGAGACATCTGGATGCCTGTGAAACTATGGGTAATGCAACAGCAATCTGTTCAGATAAAACAGGAACTTTAACCATGAACAGAATGACAGTAGTCCAGATTTTCATTGGTGGCACACACTATAAAATTGTCCCTGCACCTGATTTAATTCATCCAACCATGCTGAATTATCTGCTTAAAAGTATTTCTGTAAATTGTGCTTACACATCTAAAATACTCCCTCCTGAAAAAGGAGGAGGGCTGCCCTGCCAGATTGGCAATAAAACTGAATGTGCCCTACTGGGCTTGCTTCTAGAATTAAATCAGGATTATGATGCTGTAAGAACTAAGATACCGGAAGAGAAATTATATAAAGTCTACACCTTCAATTCTGACAGGAAATCTATGAGCACAGTTTTGAAAAATGAAAATGGTAGTTTTCAACTGTTCAGCAAGGGTGCTTCTGAAATACTCCTTCAAAAATGCAGCCGACTGTTGAATGGTGCTGGAGAGCCTGCCCCTTTTTCGAAAAAAGATAGGGAAAATGTGATAAAAAATGTGATAGCACCAATGGCTTCTGAAGGACTACGAACCATATGTCTAGCTTACAAAGATTTCCCAGCTGGCTTTGACCGATCAGATCTCTCAGTATGGGACAACGAAGAAGCTATTATCAAGGATCTGACATGCATTGCTGTTGTAGGCATTGAAGATCCAGTGAGACCTGAAGTTCCTGAGGCAATAAGAAAATGTCAGGATGCTGGCATTGTTGTGCGCATGGTCACTGGGGATAACATTAACACAGCTCGTGCAATAGCTGTAAAATGTGGCATTATTCGACCCGGGGAGACATTTGTGTGCTTAGAGGGGTCTGATTTTAATAGACAAATACGCGATGCAGATGGGAAGATAAAACAAGAGCTTATTGACAAGATTTGGCCTACACTTTGTGTGCTTGCAAGATCCTCACCTACTGACAAGTACAACCTAGTGGCAGGGATCATTAACAGCACTATCACAGAACAAAGGCAAGTGGTAGCTGTTACTGGTGACGGTACTAATGATGGGCCTGCATTAAAGAAAGCTGATGTTGGCTTTGCAATGGGTATTGCTGGAACAGATGTAGCTAAGGAGGCTTCTGATATAATTCTGACAGATGACAACTTCTCAAGCATTGTTAAAGCAGTTATGTGGGGGAGAAATGTATATGATAGCATTTCCAAATTTCTTCAGTTTCAGCTTACTGTCAATGTGGTGGCAGTCGTTGTTGCTTTTGCAGGAGCATGTGTTGCCCAGAATTCTCCTCTGAAAGCTGTTCAGATGTTGTGGGTCAATCTCATTATGGATACATTTGCTTCTCTTGCTTTAGCGACAGAAAAGCCAACAGAGGAGCTTTTGAAACGGAAGCCTTATGGTAGAAATAAGCCTCTTATTTCCCGTACAATGATGAAAAATATTTTGCTTCATGCCATATATCAGCTTGCAGTTGTCTTTACACTTGTATTTGTAGGTGAAAAATTATTTGATATTGAAAATGGGCGAACTGCACCAATGGAGGCACCGCCTACTCAGCATTACACTATTGTGTTTAATACATTTGTGATGATGCAGATTTGTAATGAAGTCAATGCTCGAAAGATTCATGGAGAAAGGAATGTGTTTTCAGGGATATTCTCAAATACAATTTTTTGTGGTATCGTCTTGGGAACACTGATTGTACAGATTCTTATTGTTCAGGCTGGAGGGAAGCCCTTTAGCTGTGCAAAGCTTACCCTAGAGCAATGGCTGTGGTCAGTCTTCTTTGGCATAGGGACCTTACTGTGGGGACAGATAATCACAAGTATTCCAACTAAGTATCTATGGTGCTTGAGGGAAGTTGGTGAGGCCCTGCCAAAAGAAATTAGTGAAGAAGAACTAGCTGATGATACTACAGAGATTGACTATGGTGAGCGGGAGCTGCGCTGCAGTCGCATTTTGTGGTGCAGGAGCCTGAAGAGAATACAAGTTCAGTGCAGAGTAGTGAGAGCGTTTCGGTCTCCCTTATACTCTGAGGTACATTCGGCATCTAGCACTAAAGCTATCTAAGGGAACGTGAGTAGTGGGTCTAAACCTTTCTTTTCCCTGTTATTGAGTCTGCATGTCACAATGACTAATATGTATGTTAGCTCCATTCAGAAATGGGTGGGATTTTGTTTCAAAGCAGTCATTGAAACATATTTTGAAACTGTATTACAAAATAGAAATAATTCTTATAGAGGATAAAGGGAGAAAACACGAGAAATGAAAACAAAAAGTTGGTTCAAATTTTCCTCATATGTCTGAGCCTTACATTTGCAGCCTTTATGGATCTTGAGCATTTCAATTTTGTATTGCAGGTATTTTTGGAAAAAGAGGGTGGGTGATAAAACCAAAAGCTATGTCCTGAATGTCTTATACATATTGGTTTAAAATGTGCTGTATTATAAATGACAGTAGTGAAACTGTATATAGTCTTTTTCTTTTGCTGCTGTGTATACTAATAACTGATATGAATTGGCTAAGTTGCCTTAGGGCTTTCATCTCCTGTTTGGAAATGTGCTATATTCCCCAAGTAATTTGAACCCTTTCTTTAGCTGCTGGGCTATGATTCCTACTCAAGGAGGGAAATAGATCTGGCTATAAGAAGACCAAGTTTATTTGCTTGTTGTTCTTCATAGTTGCTTATAAAGATTATTGAACAATAAAAACTTTAAAACATTTGTCCTGGTTGTTATTTAATTAAGGAGTAAGAGAACCCAGTTGTTCGAAAAAATAAAAGTTTGCTCATGGACCAGTGACAAAATTCCTTCAATGTATTATGAATTTTTATTGTCTTAAACAGGTCTACCACGACAGATAGATGCCCTCTTAATATTTCTTGCTAATGAATAGCCCTCCTTCTAGTCTTCCTGTTGATAGCAATTGTTGAATGACCAGTCCTTAAACTATATTCAGTTATTACTTAGTTTTTGAGCCCTGGTGGTGCAGTGGTTAAATGTCAGTACTTAGTTTTTACACATTACATAGTGGAAATTGTATAGTGACAAACCTGTGTGGCAACATAGCTAGATAGCATTTTACATACATACTTCATATGGGGAGATATAGTCTTTTAAAAAAAAAGTATATGATCATGTGTAGAATTACCTGAAATTATTATCGAGGGTTTAAAAAAGGACAAAACTGCGATACTGAATTGCTCAGAAAACAGGATATATATTTCAATTTAATGCATTCTTTTAATAGTGAAGTTTGTGGCTGGGGAGAAGTCACAGCAACTGAGCTGATGGAGCCCACAATGTTGCTCAATATTATCAGCTACAAACCTACTGCATCTGTGCCGCTTCAGATACGTTTCTTTTTGGAATGCACTGGAAGATTGATTGACACATCTCTTATTTAGTACTAAGACTAGCAAACTTAACCTGCATTTGCAAAGAGCAAACTAAGGAACAGGTTCACTAATCTCTTCCTTCCTTCCCCAACAACTTTGAAGAGGGTTTTGATCCTAGTACATGAAGAAAAGAGAGTAGCAGCAACAATGAGAGCTGTCAAATAAAGCATGAACCTCGGTCAGGACTAGCCGAAGACATTTGACTGCCTAAGATAAGGAAAAGTAATGCTTGGGGAGCCAGCATGACATAGTAGCTTGAGTGTTAGATTATGACTCTGGACTGGGGTTTGAATCCCCACTCAGCCATAGAAACCAACTGAGTGACTTTGAGCAAGTCACACTCTCTCAGCCTCAGAGGAGGTCAATGGCAAACTCTTTCTGAACAACTCTTGCTGTGAAAGCCACATGATAGGTTTACCTCAGGGTTAGCATAAGTAGAAAACAACTTTACAGTACACAAGCAATAAAGTGGAAAGCAGCAGGAAAAGAGGAAGACATATTGCAAGTGGATAGACTCAATCAAGGAAGCCACAGCGCTGAATTTGTAAGATCTTAACAGAGCTGTTAATAACATTTTGTTTTGGCTATCTCACATTCATAGGATTGCCATAAAATGAAGATTACCTGATGTGATGTACAGGATAACTCTGAGTTCAACCAGTTAGACTCAGAGGTTTCAAAAGCTTTATTCAGGAACATCAAAGAAAACAACTGTTGGATTTGCAGAACTATATAAGCCATTATATTTCAAAATATTTCAAAATGTGCTGCTATCCCTTTTGCTAGCAACTTAAAGCAACACTTTTCCTGGGCTCACCACCCACTCCTGCTCCTTTCTCAGCTTGCCAACTGTGTGACCTTGTAGCAGCTGTTTGTTCTTATCACAGATCGTTACCCAAACATTTCCAGGTTCCCATCTATCACCTCGTCCCACCTTTCCCTCTATACAGCAAAGCACCTAAGCACTAAAGTATGACTATAAACATGGGAAGGAAAGTGCAATCAACCTGACACTTGGTGATATTTATTAACAAAAAGACAAAGGACAAGATGGTGCACTCCTCTCCTTATTCAGAATCATGGGGGGGAGGGAGCAATCTTGCACAAAACACACACACACAAGTCCTGCACAACAAAAATCTCGTGGAGAAAACAATGGCTGTTTTTCTTTGTCTGTAGGAGAGATTGCTGGGTATTCCAAAGATTTTTGTGGATGATTTTTGTCATATAGGACTGCATTTGGTGTTGAAAGTAGCTATCTTGTGCAAAAAAAAAAAAAATGGCTGTTTGAAAACTCCACAATTCTCATGCGAAAAGAACACATGCATTTCTGCATAGAATAATTTCCACAAACACTTTGGGATGTGTGAATATATGGATGCTGGGTGAAAACTGACCCAAATTCTCTCATCTGTATTATTATTCTTGTCCAGTTTCATGAGTGTTGGGAAACAAATTTTTTCAGTTAGGAAATGAATAACAGCAAATATTATTTCCATCCCTTGCGATCAGTGCTGCTGATGGTGGCACCGTCTTCCTAACTAAGATGACAAGTATTAAGCTGAGGAAGTAGAGGGAGCTCTGCAGCACATAACCGACTTTGCTGAGAGAAATTACTGCTGCACTAGTCCACTATACTGCAATTTTTGAAAGCTGTAATTTAAAAAAGTGTCCTCTGAAGACCATAATCTCTGCTCATATAGTATTGCATTAGCAGTTGCAAAGCTATTTTGTGTCCCGCACCATTGGTCCCTTCCCTCCATCTGAAGCTGGTCTAGTAGAATTTCTTAACTAATTATGTGCTCCCTGGAACAATTTGCTTACAACCCCCACCCTTCAAATAGCTCTTTAAGCATGAGATTCAACTGTGCCCATTTTTTGTAATGATTATATTTTCTTTCGGGATGCTTTAGTACATCAGTGCTTACCTCCCAGTACATTGTGTCTATAGCAATTCATAACATACTGGGAGGTAAGTAGTGGGACATAATCCTAGTCTTTTAATAGACACAAGAATTTTCTACAGACTGCTCCTGGTGACTTCAAGGAACAAGCTATACAGTGCAATGTACATTACTTTAAAAAATATAGGTTGCTGCAAATGACATTAAAAGTAAACAAGTACCATTCTATTTTTTTTTTCCTTATTAGCTGTGAAATAGGTCAAAGTTATAGATGGAAGCAAAAATCATGTCTACATGCTTAAAAAAAATAACTTCTAGTTCAGCTCATTTTCTATACAAATCTATAGCCAAAGATAAGCGAACTTAAAGATGTGGCTTAAATCTGTTTGAATTTTCCCCTCATTACTGAATAAAAGAAGAAGAAATGCACATTTATAGAAATCCAAAGGTGAGTAATAATATGGGTACTTAGCCTGGAGATATTAAACTCTTTAAAATGCTGTAAAAATCTTGAGAATAAAACTTATCACCTTTCCACCGGTAAAATCCCACAGGTGATTTTGGAGGTTTTACATACTGAGAATACAGCTTAAGTTGTCTTGCATCAGAGTTCAATTAATAGTTCTGTCTCCTCCTAAGTGCTCCAGTTAATTACATTATACAAAAAAAAAAGATTATTCTAAAATTTATCATAATAGATTTGCCACAATAGACATGCTTCTTGCAATCTTGATTCAAGAAATATAGGGACAAGTAAATAAAGCTATGGGGGGGAGCACTGACTGATCTGGCTTTCATAGTGCGCCGTAAAAACATTATTCAGCAAGTCCAATGGAGTCTACTCCACCATAATATTAGTTTCTTCTACTTGTGTGGACTCAGGGGACCCTACTATCTTATGCTATCCTATGTAGGTACAGAATAAAGAAAACAGAGATACAAACAGATTGCAAACAAATGGGGAGGGGGTATTGGGATAAGAACAATGTGGCACATGCCATGCCTAAGCCTAAAGCCTGGGCAGCTGCTGCCAACTGCCAAGAGTTCAGATCAATTTTGCAGGTAAGTCTTTAACCAAGGCCTTATTTTTCTCATGGGCCTTCATTCAAACATATGACAACAGTATTCTCATAAACAAAACAAGAGATCCAACTGGATCAGCTAGAGTCTTTTCCACTTGCAAGTTTCAAGCCTTAAGTCTCATCCACTCCATTTCTCAGTTAGTTCCCACATTTGTTTCTCTAAGCAGGGCCCGCTCATCCACATGACACTTTCCTGTCCTGCATGGAACCTGGGGCAGGATCCTTGTTCGTGCCCCCCTCCCAATGTGGAGCCCCCTACATCACAAAAAGGTTGTGCTCTCCTATTCTCCCTATTCGGGACCTCCATCACTCCCCAGCCCAGGTATCTCTCAGGCAAAGCTCTGTTGGGGCTTCCTTGAGAGATTTTGGGAAAGATTTTGCCACAATTTGCCCCAACCAGATCTATGACCCAGTGGGGGCTTTCTCCACTCCCCCCCCCAAAAAATAAGTAGTGACCAGAAGTCATATGTGATTTTAAAGAAAATTCTGCCCCTCTACTAATAATGGGTCAGTGGGCAAAACTAGAGCAAAATTGCATCTTCTAGAGAAAATTGCATCTGGCATCCCCTAGAGAAAATAAGGGAATTTTTCTGAAGAAAAAAAGTTAAAACAATTTGAGGGTTTCAAGGGGACAGCAGTCACATAGGGAAGGAGGGGTGATGGGGGCAGTTCGCCCCAGGTGGCAATGTTTTAGGGGCATCTCGGCTTGCAGCCATGTCCCCGTGCACCATGGCCACGCCCCCCACACCACAGCCATGCCCCCCACCCCCCCATGCACTCCAAGCTCCGTCGCTGGGGGGCAGGCAGCATGACATCGTATTGGGCTGTCTTGAGGGCCCTGGGGTTGACATTTGGGTTATCGGCCACCATTTGCCCACCTCTGCATTCAAATACCATGTAGAGAGCAGGAAATTAACATCAAACATATGACTATATCTCTCTGAAAGGAATGAGAGTGAAGCCATATTATCTGCCTGTTTTACTAGGGAGCTGGTAGGTGTTTTTCATGGGTTTCATTGCATTTTAGTGATGAAAAGTATTTGAAATTAAAATTTTCAAATACCAGCAAACAGCTGGATATAAACACTCCCTCAGCGGTGCCAATTAATAATTTATCAGCAGAAGTCAGGCATTACATATCCAAACATAATGCCTAGTAGACATGTCAAAGGAATTTTCAGATGTGATGTGTGCCTCCTACAGAGGAGTAAAATGGTTGTAGGGAGGCATAGTCTATGAGCTGATCAAACTAAAATCCAATGCTTGTATTTGGTCTGACTGATGCAAATATCAGAGCATGGCCATCATTCCTACACCCTCACTATTTTACTTAGGCTGCAAACCTTTTTCAGAAAGACATCATCTCTGTGTCCTTTACTACATGCATTACAATCACAGCAATGAACAACTCCTTATCATTACACCTCGTTTGCATGCAGGGAAGTGCTTATCCTGCTAAATTTTTGTTTATATCATAGCTCTGAAAGGCAAAGAAACCCTGACAAAACACTACACTGTAGCCCGTGTTCAAATTAATGACCTGGATTTCATTCATATGTCATCTTATCAAACTAAGTTATGCATAAGCCCTTTATCTTTGTTCTCTTTCTCTGTGTAACTTGTTCTCTTATTGTTATTTGGGGGGGGAAAAAGTAAATCTCAACTTATGAAGACCCTAGGAAAGAGTGACCTCCAGGGGCCCATTCATCATCAACCTGTAAATTCAGTGTTGTTGCTTCTTTTATTGTATCAATCAACTTATTCTCCCTCTTTTCCTATTGCATGCAACTTTACCAAACATACAGTCATGTAGCAACGGGAGGGTGATGGCAGCAGTTTGCCCCCGGCGACAATGTTTTTGGGGCATACTGGCTCGTAACCATGCCCTTGTGCGCCACAGCCACGCCTCCACACACTGCAACCACACACTCGCACACCATGGCCACAACCCCTCCCATTCCCCCTCCACACGCTCCAAGTTCCACTGCTGCAAACATAATCTTGTCCAGTGAACCATGTTGTCTCATGATGAGCCCAAAGGATGGAAGCCTTTGTTTAGTCATTTTGGCTTCTAGTGAAACTTCAGGCTTTATTTGTTCTTGGATCCACTTACTTCTCTTTTTGACAGTCCAAGTTGTCCATAGAATTCCTTCTCTACGTAAAGGCTCCCCCAATGACTTGAAGGTACACAACAACAATAATCTATAAATCACAATTCACCGTCAAGTTAACTTAAAATCATGGAGTCCCTGCAAATGAAAGACATCTAGGAGCTTCAGACATCAACACCCCTACTCAGCCTTTGCAACTCTGGGCCATAGTATTCTTTACTGAATCAATCTATCGGTAATGTGGTCTTCCTATTTTTCTTAATACTGTACTTTCTGCCATAATCACTCATTTTGATGATGGATCTGGTTTTGGTTTTGGTTTTTGTGTTTTTTTGCAATAGTTTAACTGCAATTTGTCGAAAGAGCACTGGAGGGCACTCTAGCACTGGATTACTTCATCCATATTCAGTAAGGAAATTTTTCTTCCTTGTTTGGTTTGGTTTCAAATTACAGAACTTCTTTCTCCTTTTTTTTTTTTTTGTTTTAATCATTTTATTCAAATTCAAATATAAAACAAACAATTATAACTGTCAACTTATTTGAAATATTTCTGATCTTCCACACTGATCTAGATTTCATTATCAATATTTCTTAACATGCTTAAAATATTGTACTACCATTTAATGCTATTATTACTTGTTGATTCTTGCATTTCCATCTCCATATTCCCGCTTCATGATATATATCCTGTAGCCCCCTCATAATTTATCTTAAATCATGGATCACAGATTTCCATCTGATGGTACCCAGCAATTACCCATTACAATTTGCCATTCTTTTTGTATCTCTTCATCTGATTTCCCTTTTAATCTCTGAGAGACCACATCAGCATTTTTGTTTTCAATCAGTGTACCCCACCATTGTTCTAATGTGAGTATTTCCTGAGTTTTCCACATCTTTGCATATTCAATACGAGCTGTTGTTATCATGTACAGTAATATTCTCCAGTACTTCTTTATACCAGTACCTTCTAATAGAACTTCTTCCTCCTTTCAAGCATTCTTTTAAACTGACATTTCTAACTGCTTTATATTAAGCCTTTATTTTAGCACAACCCTAATTGAAGCAAAGTTTTCAGAGATTAGGCTTCAAAAGGGTCATCTCAAAAGGGTCATTTCTTCTTTGGTTTGTTATAAAATCTGAGACAAATTCCCAATTCTGCAAATACCAGTGGATCTCTAGCTGTTGAAGGGATAATGAAGAAGTGTTGAGATGGGCAGATGACCAGTTGTTGTTACATGCGTTTAATTCATTTCTGACTTATGACAACCCTAAGGCAAATCACAGGATTTTCTGGGGGCTGAGAGTATGTGACATGGCCAAGGTCACCCAGCAGGCAATCAAACCCTGGTCCCCAGGGTTGTAGTACAATGCTCAAACCACTACATCATGCTAGCTCTCAAGATGAGCAGACAGGGGCCTAAATCCAGTGATTAGTCCCACTTTGTAGGTGATTTGAATCAAATGCTGACTTACTAAATTTCTATTAATTCAGCAGGTCTGCTCTAGCTGGGATTAAAAGTAGAATTCAGGCCAGAGAACTAATCCCTCATGGAAAGAAAAACAGGAGAATGGAGAAGCTATCCAGTGATATAAAATTAGGGACATGGAGAGGAACCAGACTCCAAGAGAACAAAGGTACCCCAGGTAACAAAAAATACTGTTCAACTTTTATACAAACAATATAGCAAGGACAGGGAAGAGCACACTGAGGATACTGCTGCTCTGTATGTCAAAAATGATGCCAAGTCAAACAAACTAGAAATCTTAAAAGAGCAAAGTCTGTACAGAATTGTTGTGGGTGACAATGCCCACAGCAATTCTGCTAGTATTGAACACTATTAAATAACACTGAAGATATGCTATCATAACTAATACAACCACCAGGTGATATACTGCTTCCAAAAAAAAAAAAACCATGACTGCTAGTCACTGAGAAACAATAGTAGGAAGGGCTTTTGTCCCCAAACTATGGACTTCTTTTAATTGTCTGGTTGGATGCTGTGGGCAACAAGATGCTGCACTAGACAGGATTTTGGTTTAATCCAATAAGGCTCTTCTTTTGTTCTTATCAGGATATGAGAATTCACCCACCTGTAATAAATACTACCGAAATATTTTTCTTTATGATTGCTAGAGGATAAGATGGGGCTGTATTTTGTGCCCCCATCTTAAAACTGAAATTCATCACTTTGCTTTTCCTCATAGGTATTAAAGGCAGCCATTTCCTTCAGAGAAGTAAAGTGGTCCTCTGAGGAAGACCTGTTATTTGCCTCTGGTGACTTAAGATTACTTTTATCTACACCTAATTTTATCTACATGGGTTTGGTCTCACTGGAGTATGACAGAAAGTTAGGAATTTGCTTTTACTTACATAAATGGTTTCAAACACATAACTTAAATCATTTCGAAGATTGTTCTTTACAAAATTCACTGGTTATCAAATCTGGGTTCATTGCTTTTCAAATCAAGTTTGGGTTCATTGGGTGTAGCTTATTTTTCTACAGAATAGTTTTGTTGTGTTCTGATTGTATCATAAAGAGTTGTTTAAAGATACCAAAGGAGAAACAATCAGAAACTAAATCCACAAAGTTAAAATGCATATTTTGTTTATTTATAGGAAAATGTATATTCTGAACAGACTTCAGAAAGGAGTAATGAAGGGACTTCTTATGATAGACGTGTCCCCAGATCAATGGAAGAAGATCCAGAAGTCTGTCCCAGGAATATGTGTTGCCAGTACAATGAAGTAAATCGCTTTCCATTAGCTGCAAGCCTCATATTAATTTCTGTGTTTGGGTATACTCTAAAGGCACCAGATCCCATCTGGTCTTGGAAGCTAAATAGGGACAGCTCTAGTTAATACTTGGATGGGAGACCATTAGTGAACTCCAGGTGCTGTACATTATATTTCACAGGAAAGAACTAGCAAAACCATGTTTGAGTATTCCTTGCCTAAGAAATTATCAAATTAATTAGGTTGTCATAAGTCTACAGGTGACTTGAAGGTATGTACTCACACAATCCTTTATGAGAGGATCTCAATGTTTTGATAATAACACAATGAAATCAACAATTACCAAACCCTAGAGATACATCAAAAGCTAATGCAACCCAAAACATAAATCTTATCATGTGTAGGCACATTCAAAAGTAAAAATCCCAGAAGAGGCAAGTGGAATGATGGTGAAATCACTTTATAATGACTTTATCACATTAAAACAAGCACTAACATAAGGAATTATTCACCATTTATGTATTTGTTTACTTATCTCTTTTTTTTGTATCCCATGTTTCTGCCAAATGGTGTTAAAAGCAGTTCAAAGCAAATAAATAAATACATAAATACTAATATGTTAAATTACTGTAACCAACAATAAAATAAAAAAGCCACCAAATAAGAATACCACACTTGAGAACTGTCCTTCCAAGAAAGACTAGATGCACGATGCCTCCAAGTCTCCACACAGTCAGGTATTCCACAAGGAAAACAAAGTCAGTGGTACTGAAGGCAGCTCAGTTAACCATCAACAAAAATTCATATGGTACACATCATCAAATATAGTATGTAAACCATCTGATTTGGCTCCCCCAATTTTCTGCAAGTAAACAAATATCCTCTTAATTGTTAACATTCATCAGCATTAACATAGTATTCTAAAGGCCACACTACATCCAAAGCTGCTTCTAGATATAAGTTGAAAATAAACCTGTTGATTGAAAGAAAAAAAAAATCGCAGGATTCTGTTGTAAGCAGTAACACTCCTGTTTATCTGGATTCCATCTATAATCAATCCAGTTGTCAATACATTTTCCCAAACTATAAGAGACACAAATCTGGATTGAATGGTCTGTTGGTATGACTCCCGAAAGCTAATGGTATTTCCATTAGTAAATGGAAACCTGGCATGCAATAAAAGAATGATTTATTACCCAAAAATGGGTAATACGTAAGTAGAAAAGAGGAAAAACAATTTCTTCTTCTTTCCAAAATATTCAAGCAGAATTTTTTAAAAAACTCTAACATCAAATAATTATTTCATGTTCTAACAGTATAAAAGCATTTTAAACCAAACAAGAAAAAAATTGAGGAAGCCACGCAAATACACCAGAGTTGTTTTTCCATAATAAATCAGCTTCCCTAGCAATAAATAAATTGGCTTCTCTTTAAGACAATTACTTTAAATACTGCTGAGAATTAAGCACACAAGACTTTTTCTTTTCAAAACCAAGTCCTCTGACTTTGCATGATAATTTGTCTCTAAAACATGGAACATTTGAAACCAAATTCTTTCTTGACCATTTTCATTTGGATCTGTTTTTCAGACAATGCAAAATATAGCATTAATCTACACAGCAACTGGTCCTGCAGACTCCTATAACAAAGTAAGTACATCTTTCTTGGCTCATAGTCCCTGTGTTACATATAAGGGCTGTGTGTTCAGTTTTGGGTTCTAGGCTACAGGCCTATGTAAAGGTCATAACAAGAAGTGACTTTCATGTACGCCTGCAAAGTGTGGCCTGCATACAGTACACTGAAGACTGGGTAGTTCTGCTTCAGTTATGACATGGGCACTTTCCAGTACTCATTAACCCATATTCCAAACAGTGTATCATAGTGAATTCACCACATGGAGAAAGAACACATTACGGCTTGAATGTTGGGAAAATTAATTATCCTAAAACAAAGGCAGTTTTCGAGAGAACACTTCTACATCCTACACAACAAATGAGGAATGAACTATTTTTTAATTCCAAAGTGATCATCTTGTGAGATTCTAAGAGAAGTTCTAGTTCCTCTCCCCGCCCCCACAGCAGGAGCAATCTTTGGCATATCTTCTTCCAAGCAGTGAAAAATACAAGATGGATAGCTGCACTTTTATGTTTCCCTAGCACTGGTAAAGAAGTTCTGTCTGTACTATATGCTTAGTACATCATTAGCAGTTAACCACAATTTGTAATCCTTACTTGTACATCCCATGGTAATTCTTCTGTAGCACTCAACACAAGATTTCAGTCTGGGGGGAAAAAAACAGGAAAAACAGTGTGAGAAGGGAAGAACTAATAAGCAACTGGGAGGGGTGTGATTTTGTGAAAGTTTCTTGTTATTAATTCTGGATAGGGAAGGATGTAAAGCAGAGTGGAGAAAATCTCCATTGTGCAGGAGGCTGAACAGAGTTTAAGAGGGCAAAGTACTTCTTGCATGAAGAACTAACAGAAAAATAAACAAGTAACTTCTATTATCTGTGCTGCAATAGCAGAGTGTGTCCCTATCTGTGTGAGGAGCCAATCACTCTATAGCAGAGCATATGCTTTATATGCATGAAACCGTTGATTCTCTAACATTTTCATTAAAAAAAAATCAAACCTGGAAAAGACATTTGACCTGGGATTTTAAAGAATCATAGTTGGATTAGATAATTACTTGGCTACTTGGCTAGATGGGCCCACTAGTCTCACTACAATTATGTAAGGATATTTGTTAGTGATTTGAGGGATTGTTTGTGTTTTGGATTTTGTTTTTTGTTTTGTTTTTGTCCTGGAGAAGGTACTCATTTCACACAACTAATTTCAAGCATAGAACTTCTTAGGTCAAATGGGCAGTCTACAAATGTGGCCAGCAGGTGGTAAGGAATCAGTTGTGTTCGTTTCTGTACTTATAGAAGAGAACCATTCTCAGCATCAGCATCAGCACCTGCAAAAAGCTGAAAGGGCCCCAAACTATGACGAGGACCTTACTGTTGGGGAATTGAGATTTTTGGTAATGAGACTCTCAATCAGCAGAGTATCTTAGTAACTGCACAAAAACAGAAGTTGAACAGATTACCAGTCCCACTTCTATCACTCCACCCCAAACACACTTAACCTAGCTCAAAATAAACACAAAAAACAATTTGGTTAAAAATATAAAAGAATGTACTCACAAAATCTTGCGCATAGTCTACACAGGTTCAATTCTTGAAGAAGGTAGGAAGAAAATTAAGCACTCACATGCTTGCTGAAAATAATCCCTGTTAGGAGATCTCAGGGCATGCTTTCAGGACAAAAGGCGAAGACAAAAGGAAGGAGTAAATGGCAAGAGAACCCTTTTAAGACCAAAGAATGTGTACGTGCTGGAGGAAGAAGTGTTGACCAAAACAAACAGGAAGTTTTCTCTAGGCTATCTCTCTATGCCTACAATAAACATGCAAACAAACTAGCCAGTTAATTAAGCATGCAAAGGTTGCCACTCCAAACAGCCCTTCTCAACCGTGCATGCACCCCTGAAGTCCCATCTTGACTCGCGGGTTCTCAAAGCCATCTCTTTGTAGAGGTTTGGTCAGGATACCAGCTACCATCTCAGTGGTTGGACAGTAGATCATCTTGATCATTCCATTCTCTGTCAGCTCACATACTTTGTGGTATCTTGCTCCTATGTGCTTGCTGCGTGGTGTCATCTTCTCTGTTTGAGAAAGTTTAATACAGCTCTGGTTGTCTTCCATAACTTGAATTGGTTTTTCTTCATTTATTCCAAAATCAGACAACAATTGATCAAGCCATAGTAATTCTCTACATGCTTCTGATGCTGAAATATACTCTGCTTCTGTAGAAGATAGAGCCACCACACTCTGCTTGTGGCTGCCCCAAGAAATAGGGCCATCTCCATATAAAAATAGGAAACCACTGACTGAGTGATAATCTGCAGTATCACCAGCCCAATCTGCATCAGTGTAGCATACTAATTTAGGATTGCTACTAGCTGGTAGCTTCAATTTAAAGTTGATAGTCCCTTTTAAGTATCTAGCTACCCTTTTTACTCCAGTCCAATCTTTCTTTGTGGGTGAGCTAACTTTCCTGCTCAGAATCCGTACAGCAGATGCAATATCAGGTCTTGTGTTGGTAGACAGGTACAGAAGTTTTCCTACTGCTGTTCTGTAAAGACTATTATCTGGTAAAACATCACTTTCTTCAGTATTTTTAAGAAAATCTGTGGTCATGGGCGTTGCTACAGTGTGGGCATCTTGGAGTCCTAAGCTTTCTAAAAGTTCAGCAATCTTTTGTTTTTGATTTAGTAGAAAAGATCCATCTTGTTCTCTTTGAATCTCCATGCCCAAACAGTATTTTGCACCTCCTAACTCTTTCAATTCCACTTCTTTGTTCAAGTGATGTACAACTTCTGAGTAGTCTTTATTTCTGTTGGTGGCTATAATCAAATCATCAACATAGGTCAGGATAAAGGTTGAATAACTTTCTTTAGTTCTGGTGTATAGACACTGATCTGCTTCTCCTTGCTTAAAGCCTAATTGTTTCAACATTGTGTCTAGTTTCTCATTCCAAGCTCTAGCAGCCTATTTAAGTCCATACAAACCCTTGTTAAGCTTGCAAACCAGATGTGGTTGCTTCTGGTCTACAAAGCCTGGAGGTTGTTGCATGTACAGTTCCTCTGTTATTTGTCCATGTAAGAAAGCAGTTTTTACATCAAGGTGTCTGACATCCATTTGTTTGGAAGCAGCTAGACTGAGAAGCAGTCTCATGGTACTGTGTTTGACAACAGGTGCAAATGTCTCATCAAAGTCTATTCCAAATTTCTGTGAGAAGCCTTGAGCAACTAGCCTTGCTTTGTAGCGTTCCACCTTTCCTTGTGCATCCAGTTTCAGCTTGAAGACCCATCTGGATCCTATGGCTGTCTTTCTTGGTGGAAGTTCAGTAAGTGTCCATGTTCTATTCTTATGCAGTGCATCTATTTCTTCTTGTGCTGCTTTTCTCCACTGAGCTGCCTCAGTCGCAGGCATCTGTTCAATTTCTTCAAAGCTTGATGGTTCATTTGGTAACACTGATGTTGCGAGGTAGGACAAGCTTGGAGCTGGTACACCTTTGTTGGGTCACACTGAGCATCTGGGAACCTGTTCTGGAACCTGGTCTGTCTCTGCAGCATCCTCCAGTCCAGTGCTCAGGTCAGAGCCATCTGCATCCCCTTCTCTTAGTGTACTGCTCTCTGCCTTTAGCTTGCTTTCTGCGGCATATATCTCAGTCCTTTGTTCAGAATCAGGTTGTGTAGCTGCTTGTGGTATTTCAGATGAAGGCAACATCTGCAGTTCTAAGAGAGGTTCAACATCTTGCTCTTCTTCTTCCAGTGCTTCTAAGATAGTCTCTCGTTCATCTGGAAAGTCTACGACAGTTCCTCTCTTATCAACTCTACTTTGTTCATCAAAGTAAACTACATGCCTGGTAGCAACTTCACCAGTCTTTAAGTTCATTACTCTGTAGCTTTTGCTTCCAGGAGCATAGCCAATTAGAATAGTCTGCTCTGCTCTTGCACCTAGTTTGTGTCGCTTCTGTTGTGGTATGTATGACTATGCAATACTTCCAAAGGTTCTAATGTGTTTCATGTCTGGTACTCTGCCATGCCATAATTGAAATGGTGTTTGTGTTGTGCCTTTTGTTGGCAATCTATTCTGGAGATACGTTGCGGTCATAAAGGCATCACCCCAAAATTTACTGGGAAGATAAGCATCTGCCAGCATGCACTTTGTCATCTCCAGGAGAGATCTCAGTTTCCTTTCAGCAATCCCATTCTGCTCAGGAGTGTAAGGAATGCTCCTCCTGTGCAAAATGCCATGCTCTTCCAGGAAAGCTTGTGTGCGATGTGAAATGTACTTACCAGCGCAATCTGTCTGGATAGCTTTAGGTGTTATCTCAAACTTGGTTCTCACCATGACAACATACTTCTATAGCATGTCTTGGGCTTGACTCTTCTCTTTCAGAAGATAAGTGCCACAATACCTTGAAAAATCATCCACAAAAATTAAAGCATATCTGTTTCCACCAAGTGAAGGAACATTAAATGGACCACACAAATCACCGTGAATGAGATCCAGTACCTTAGTGGTTCTCTTTTCAGTCCTTGGATGAAATGAGGGTCTGACTGACTTTTATTCAACACAAGTTATGCACCTGGTAGTACTCTCATTGTATTGTTGATTCACCTTGATTCCTGTGGCCAAACTCTGGTTCTATAGTTCAAGAACTGCCTTTGGATCACAATGTCCAAGTCGTCTGTGCCATAGGTCAAGGCTGTTCTCATTCATCTGTGCTCTAGCAACATTAGCTTGTTGAGCTGAAAGATGTAACTCATAGACACCATTATTCTCAAATGCTTCTGCAAAAAGGACATTATCTTTGGTAACTGCATTTTCCTTGCTTGAAAAGTATTTCAAATCCTTTCTTATCCAAAGCAGACACACTGAGCATGTTGCAGTGTAATTCAGGAACAAACAAGACATCACTTGCTACATTCTGGGTAACTTTGCCATTAGGCAGTAGACAGTTTAAAGTGCAGCTTCCTGATCCCAGGATCTGCATAGATTCACCATTTGCAGCGTGAATTTTTCCTGCTGCACCTCCATCAATTTTATCAAAATAAGCATCAGAAAATGTGCTGTGATTGGTGCAGCCACAATCTATAATCCAACAATTATTTTTCTGCTTGTAGTCATTAACTGCCAGAGTCTGTCCCATTAAAAGAAAATTACTTCCTCTGTAAGACTGTTTGCTTGATTCACCTACTTCATGCTGCCTTTGTCTTGTGAATTTCTTAGTTGGAGAGCTACCATTGGCTGAGGACTTTTTGGGAAGGGTACAGTTTCTTGCAATGTGACCCTTCTTATTGCAGTTATAGCAACTGAGCTCTGATTGGTCCCTAGGCAGAGCTTTGGGTCTGCCCTTCTTAGTGGCCAGGTAATTTGATCCACTTGGTCTCTGTGTATGATCAAAAGGGGAGGCCCCTTCGTCAATGCATTCTTCTCGTAGTTTAGACATAGTTTCATTAAAGGTTAGCCCTTTTAAGTTTTGTAAGAGAGAGATGAAGGGATTGAACTCTGATCCCAGAGTTCCAGTCAGGAAACAAACCTTTTGTCTATCAGAAAACTGGAATCCACAGGAATTGAACTTATCAAAAATCATAGTCAGTTTGCTGATATAAGCTTCACAGCCTGCTTTAGTATGAAGGCAAAGCTGTACAAGTTCCCTCATCCAAATTGACTGAAACTTTTCATATGAAAGACCATAAACTTCTTTAATTTTGTCTAACATTTCCTTTGCAGTGGTACAGTCTCTTACATAAAGTAGCTGATTAGCCTCCAATGCATTACCAATTAGGTACTGTGCTGTGGCATCTTTTCTCAACCATTGTTCTGCAGCTTCACCACTTGGTTTTTCTTTTTCAATTGCATCAAGAGCATTATGGTGACTAAAGGCTAAATTTAATTTTTGTCTCCATTCTGTATAGCTCTCATTGGTGAGTCGCACAAGTCTGGGTTTGGAAGCTAGGTCTAAATCTGCGTGCAGCATTTTTGCTTTAGTTAGCAATTCCAAAAAAAAAAAAAAAATCAGCACCCAAAAAGGTAAAAGGTAAAAATTCTCTAGTTAGATGTGTGTCTCCAAAAAGGGGGGAAGGGGGGGGGAACCAGCCGCTTTCACAAGAAAGACACAATGCAAAAAATAACTAAAACCCGAAAAATCTGGTAACTGTTCTGTTCTGGGCCCATAACCTGTTGGGGAATTGAGAGATTTTTGGTAATGAGACTCTCAATCAGCAGAGTATCTTAGTAATTGCACAAAAATGGAAGTTGAACAGATTACCAGTCCCACTTCTATCACTCCATCCCAAACACACTTAACCTAGCTCAAAATAAACACAAAAAACAATTTGGTTAAAAATATAAAAGAATTTACTCACAAAATCTTGCGCATAGTCTACACAGGTTCAATTCTTGAAGAAGGTAGGAAGAAAATTAAGCACTCACATGCTTGCTGAAAATAATCCCTGTTAGGAGATCTCAGGGCATGCTTTTGGGACAAAAGGCGAAGACAAAAGGAAGGAGTAAATGGCAAGAGAACCCTTTTAAGACCAAAGAATGTGTACGTGCTGGAGGACGAGGTGTTGACCAAAACAAACAGGAAGTTTTCTCTAGGCTATCTCTCTATGCCTACAATAAACATGCAAACAAACTAGCCAGTTAATTAAGCATGCAAAGGTTGCCACTCCCAACACTCACATGTTAAGTTTCCTGCTAGGGTCAGTCAGACTACTTGCCAGTGTAAAATGATTATCTCAAGCAGCATTTTGGGGTGCCATGAAAGGTCAATAAATTGCTATTTTCTTTGCCATTGTTGTATTTTTACTGCCAGAGATAGGAAGAAACACTTGTGGAAACTTCTGCCTCACATACCAGAATAACTTTGGCTAGCTTTGACTTCTATGGATCATGAGTTTGAGGAAGCGGAGTTGGAAATGCCATCCTCTGCAGGTCTGGGGGAGCAGAATTGTTTTTTGGTCAGCCCTGCTTTCCTCAAGGTCGTAAATATAGTGCTGATACTGTGGGAATTTTTAAATGGTTGGTTGTGGCAGCACAACTACTACCAAGTACGGCAATAGCTTCAGCAATATAGGATGAGACACATCTAATTTTGCTCATGTTAATTTTGCTTAATTTTTTTTCTCAGAGATTCTCAACCTGGGAGACTGCTATTGCAGAATGAGAGTTTTGGAAATCAGTTGTGAGGATATAAAACTACTGAAGGAGAGACTGTTTGGGAGATAACAGCAAGGAATAGCTTTATGAAATTAAAGGGAGTGATAAAAGGACTGATTATGAAGAATTGGTTTGAGCTGAGTTACATATGGAATGGTTTCCAGAAAGGTAGCCTTTTAACTCTTTTCCAGAAAAAACTGCAAAGAGTCTTACAGCATCCTAAAGGCTGACACGTGTATTGCTGCATAACTGACCTGGGACTGAAATGTGTACATTGCATCTTTCTGTATTCTCTCACATTCTGTCCCATTTCCACAACTATGTAATTGTGTGTAATACCTGTGGCTTCAATATCACTCCATCAGAGCACCTAAAGAAGCAGGCTGACATCCGCAAACTTTCACTGCTAAAATATATCATAAAAACTACCTTGAGTCCAATAGTGGGGAAAAGACGAATAAATTATAAATCAAATAAACAAATCAGTTAGTACAATAGCATAAAAGAAGCTGTTGGAGCATTCTCCCCATTGCCCCATTTCCTCCTTTTATCTTACTTCTTATGTTTATCTGGGATGGAGCTGGGACCCTGAGTAATTTCCAAGGGAAATTGGCTGGAGCCGCTCTGTGGAGAAATTGGCACCTCCTAGCGGGTATGACATTTAAATTTAATTAAATGCCCTAAAGGTGGCAGATCCTGTCTGACTTTGGAAACAGGGTCAGCCCTGGTTGGTACTTGGATGGGAGACCACCACGTGTTGTAGGGCAAATTTCAGAGGAAAGGACTGGCAAAAACCACCTCTGAGTGCTCATTGCCTAAGAAAAACCTGAGAAATTCATGGCAACCTGACAGACAACTTGAAGGCGTGCGCGCACACACAACACACACACACACACACACACACACACACACACACACAGAGTCGTTATGGGTGAGGTGCGTCCCAAGCACAACCCCCTCTTCTTTGTGTGAAAATGCCCTCCCGCCAATTTTTGAAATAACAGTTTAACAGTAAGCTTGGGAGGAAGCTACATGCCCTAAAAGATTTATTTTTTTTTTTCGTTTTTAGGAGATAATTTTTACAAAGAGAAGTACACTGACAGGAGGGAGAGTGAAACTGACCGGCGAGGAGGGGGCGTGGATGTTTGCAAGAGGGAACTGTGGGGGTCCCCGCCCCCCTCACTGAGGCGAGGTTAAAACGACAACCTTCCTAATATCATATAGACGGAGCTTCTCCAGATATGACCCTATCTGCAGCTGTTCTCTGAGGAACAGCCCTCCTTCTGGGCGAGCCCGCCTTTTCCCGATTTGGATTGGAGAAACGGAATGACGGTGTTTTCTAATTGGGTATTCCGTCCTTGAATGACAAGGTAGGTGAGTCCACGCGCCATCTTCTGCTCCGTTAAGTGCTTCCTTGCGTCACTGCCACCTATGTGGCAGCGATGGCCGAGTGGTTAAGGCGTTGGACTTGAAATCCAATGGGGTCTCCCCGCGCAGGTTCGAACCCTGCTCGCTGCGAGAACACGGGTTTGTTCTTTTGTTTTAATCACAGTAAACCAGATCTGCGCAATCCTTACAATCGAAACAGTAAACCTGGGCCCGAGTGGAATTAATGTTTATCGAGCCCAGTTTCACTTCCTCCCCTCCGCGTATTCTCGCTAGAGTGTGTGTGACTGAAAACTACTGATTTGCGAAGAACGCAATACATTATTTCCAACAACATGAGGCCACGAGGAAATTTTCCACAGACTAAAGCGGCTTCTTTTTTAATCTCCGCGATGTAATAGCAACCAAGGTACGAAGTTTTTCAGCGCGTATGGTTCTTTGCATGAAAGCATTTTAACCTTTAGCGTTCACCAGACTTTTTGTTTGTTACAATCAGTTATCCGAGGATAGATATGATAGATCTAGCTGAAGCTGTCCTTTGAAAAGTGACTTCCTCGAGCTTAGTAGTGAAATACATGCATCGCCACCGTGAGAAACTCTAATTAAAGTGGGGGACAGAGCAGGGTACCTAGGGGTCCCTTATGATAAGAGATGCCCTTTAATCGAGGGTGGGAAAACTTTTTCTTCTTTGTAGAGTGAACAAGATACCCAAAAAAATCCCATATTTTGGGGCGTGGTCTCTTGGTAAAGACAGAAAGCTGTGCATCATGTAATTTAGGAACGTAGACTACGTGTTTACAAGAGAAATACACGGCTAAGTTAACTGAAATCAGTACTTTCCTTTGGTACACACCAACTTGTTAATAGGTACTTCCTGCTTGTCAGCCTTGGTCATTTCCGCACCAGACTGGTCTAGTGCTATTATTCCGCTTTCAACATCCTATGGAATCCTGGGGTTTGCAGTTTAGAGAGGGGCCTTAAAGGCCGGCCCCTCCCGAAACCGCAAACCCCAGGATTCCATAGGACGCTGAAAGTGGAATCATAGCGCTATAACAGGCTAGTGCGGAAATGGCCGTCACGCCGTGGCGCTGACACGGCCAATCCAGGCGCGGACGCGGGCGTTCTCGTCCTTGGTTCGCTTCCCTTCTCTTGAGCTTGGAAGGCACCTGAAAGGTTGGAAAACGCCGCTGTTGCACTGATCTTGAGACGAACCCAGCATACTCTGAAGAATGTAATGCACGCTTTTAAGCTAGTGGCTGTACGTTTTTAGAAGCACTGATCTTGTTCCGAATTTCATTCCATCTGTTTTCTTTTCAGCTTAGTTCAACTTGTTTTAAGCTTCGCTGTAAGTCGTCTTGAATGCCAGTTTTTTAGCAAAGGCTCTGGAAGTAAGAAGTTAGGACGTATGAACATCTTTCAGTTTCTTTTGCTCCTGACCTCTTCTTTTGCTAAATCTTACCCATCCAAAACATACACAGGCACACACAGGTCTTTTAAGACAATACATTAATGCCATTGTACAATTTTAAACACCAATTTTCAGCTTTCATTGTTATTTCATTTTTTCATGTTGTTATATTCAGTTTCATAGCATATATTTTTGAATTTAAAACATTTAAAGCATATAGGCATGTGCCAGCTTAGATGGGAAATAACATCAGTGAACTCAAAGGGAATTATTTCTAAGAAAATATATATAGGATTTCACTGAAATTGTTCTTTCCGAATTTGTCTAACACCTGTATATGTTTTAAAATATAATAAAATTATAAATAAAAATGTAAATAATTATAAATAAAAGTGTATAAAATGAAAAATATTTTATTTCACTGTTTATGTTTCTAACTTTCTTGATTCTCCTTTTCTTCAAGGACAGCATCATTACCAACATTCTCATTTCACAGTACTGACACTGTTTAAATTCAGTGTCCAAAAATTATCTTTGCAATTTCAATTCCATATAGATTCATTACCCTTTTCACGTGAATATGTGAATGAATATTTAGATTCCTAGATTCACGCCTCCTATAAATTATTTTCTTTGTGATTGTTAATAATTGCTGCTCTCTTCGTTTATCTGGGATTTTCTAAATGCTAGTGCTTTATTCTACCTGCCCTCCTTTTCTTAGCTATGTAATATTTCCATGTTTAATTTAAAATGTAGCTCCTTTCTTCTTTAAGTTTTTGATGTTTAACTTAAGAGAAGGAAACTGAGAGAGAGAAGAAAGGATCGAGACCAAGAAGAGGCTCAAGACAGATAGGAATCTATCTTTTGCAGATTTGCAGATCACCAAGGTTTTCTAACTCCCAAGGACTAAATCCAGTTGCTAGGCCCAATTAAACTAGACCCATTGTCTCAATTGCTGAATGGTAAGTCAGGTAAATCCCACTTATTCAATAGATTTTTTTCTAGTTGAGATTAATAGTACATTTGGACCCATATTAACTATATATTAATTAATTATATTCCATAGTGGTTTAGGCTTTTGAAATGAAAAACGCCAGGAATAAGAAGGAGAGTACAACAGGCAGAAAGACTATGAACTCAGTTCAATTCTGGTACTGAAAACAAAAGGAAAAAAATCACCATCATCTTCCCAAAAGACTCAAGACACTATTGAATACGGATTTGAAGCATATTTTTCTGCCTTCGTTTCTCCTGCTCCACACCAATACACTGTGTCATGAGTGGGCAACATAAACCTCATGCACTTTTATGCCTCTCTGCATGTTCCTTCTTGCCACCATTTGGTGACAAGAAAATGGTGTTTATTCTGTCAAATAGATTCAGAAGCACACTCCTTTCTTTTTTCAAAGCTAAATTGCGCTTTCAGAAACTCAGTCTGACTTAGGCAAAAGGCACGTGTTAACAGCTGAGCACCACAACCCTCCCGACATCCCTGCTACCACATAAGCTTATTTCTGCATCACACATGCAAAACATTAATACATTTTCCTCCATAGCCCTATAAAGAAAAAAAACCCTCTTTAAATCATTCTTCAATTTAAGCCAGTTCAATCCAATTGACGTCAAGAGGACTCAAAATCTAACTTGAACTAAGTTTGCCTTAATAACTTTGTGGATTACGATGGGTTGATATTTATGTGTAGCCGGAATTTTCTGAAAGATTTCACTGCCCCATAAAATATTTTTGGTAAGGACATTTTAAAAAGAAGATGGTAGACATTCTGGCACCAGCTTTTGCTAAAAGCCCTTTCCAGACATCTCCCTCATCAAAGGCACATGTTCTTAATTTTGCTTACTCAACACGAGCATTCATATTAAGACAAAACAACTACAAAGTGTACATTCTTCTGCATTTATTTCTCTGGCTGGAAAATTTTGCCATTGTTATTGTGCAAGAGGGCTTTATTCCAGATTGATACATCTTTTATGCTTGGAGGGGTTAAAAATTAAAAAGAGTGGACCAAAGGACTATGGGTGAAGTACTAGAAATGTACAGTAGACATTCTTCAACCCATAGGAATGCATATCTGTCTGTACAACACACACAGACACATGCACACACTTTGGTCAAATTACTCATTTAAAAAATGCAGATTAAAACTCGAGTAAATACTTCTTCTAAAAGGAGGCAATTTCCAAAAGAGAAACAACAGAGAGAAATGTGTTGGAAGTGGAGAAATGTGCTACTGTGCTTGCAGAAATAGCTGTTTTCCTCCAGGAGGCAACAGAGCTAGAGACAGGTAACTGGCATTCTCCTTCCCTGTTAGTTATGTAACTGCTAGCAGGCTTGATCTTAACCTCTCTCTGATATATGTAATGCTCTGTAATAAAAGAGTGCCAGTGTAGTAACACTGGGAGACTAGGGTTTGAATCCTCACTTGGGCATAGAAACATACTGGGTGAGCTTGGACGAGTCACACTCTCTCAGCCTTAAAAGAAGCCAAAGGCAAACCACCTCTGCACAAATTCTGTCAAAAAAAACCCATGATAGGATCAACTTAGGGTTGCCATAAGTCAGAAAAAAAGTGAAGGCACACAACAATAATAAAAATAAAGTTTCTCTTCATAGAAGATGGTCTTTTGCTGATGATGACCAATATTAGGTTCTGCTTAGGCTGACAAAGGGATGGTCAACCTCTTTCTTTCTCCCAGTACTTTTCAGCTGCCAGTCAAGTCACCACCATTTTCCTCTGTCGGAATCCAGATATTGTCTCCCCTGAACATATCTGAAATCCAACAAAGCAGAGAAGCAACTTTGGAGAGAGGAGAGTGTTTGAGCAGGAAGTAACAACAAACAAGTAATCAATGCTCCTCATATACTTCTGTTAAGAAGCATCCTAAATCTGGGTATCAGAGGTGCTTGAAATAAACTTTAAAAAAAAGTTTTTCCATTCTAGAATCCCAGGTACACATACACAACTATATGGCAATGTTGTCTCATGAGCCCACAGTTTACTAATTTATGAGACATGATTCCCGTCCCACTAAAGTAAGTAGCAAAATTCTCACTAACTGGGAGCAGAATGCCCTCTAACATTATATCCTCACTCAGGTTCAAATTATGGTATGTTAAATATACTTTTTAAAAAATACGCTTCGTACTGGTCACTTTATTTTATGGGGGGAAAGAAGGCCCCCAACCAGCACAAGTACATGCTGAGTGGACTGGGCGGGAAGGGGACTTGACCAGTGCGGTTTTCCACACAGGTCAGATTTCTATTTGCTCCTACAGCTGCTGTTTATGATGGCTGAAATAAAAATATGCATTTTGTGAGGGGAAATCTGTTAAGTTGTAGTTAGAACATGATGGGCCATGCAATCAAATACTCTTTTAAAACACATGCTAAATCCAGTTTGATAGTCCTTGAATGCCTTGTTATCTGCTCTCATCCTGGGCATGGGCCTTGGAATGCAGACACCGAAAAAAGTTACATGGAACACAGTGAGTAAGTCTGTATGCCACAGACAGATGTGAAAAATATTTGGACATTAGAAACAACTTTCCTTTGTAGTCAACTAAGATAAGAACATGTAAAAGGTATTTTTAAAATAGCCTTGCAGGTGTAAGGACTCGTTTGGATAGGGTCTGCTCTGCAACATTGTAGTTAAGAAAAGCAGCTGAAACCAGATTGAGGGGAGAGGGCACAGTTAGCCATGAACTCTAGTTACCTACAGCCTCATTATAATATTAAATTTTATGCCCCCAAGGTAGGGTCTGGTATTGTAATTTGGGACTACCCATATGGACATGCACAGTGTTTGAATGCTGACATAACGTATTCATGACATAGTTTCTATACATGTGTATTTCGATTAGCCAATTGACTAGCTTTTTTTTGCTTCTGTAATCATGCTTAGCAGGGTATATAGCTGCCTGCATGCAGCCATTTGTTTGGAGTGGGTTATCTTGGGTGCATGAGCACAGCTACTCCCCGCTTGGACAAACGACATAAAAGGTACCCTTTTGTTATGATCCAGACTAATTATTAATTGGGAGTTTGCTACTACATTTTTCTCATTTGTCCTTTCAGGGAGGAAGGAATTAGCAGTGAGGGGATGTACTACAGAAATGAAAAAGTTAAAGACTTTGCTCTACATTGCAATCCAAATCAGCACTGCATAATGCTATGCAGAAGTGGCCAAAACTCTTCTGCTGGCTGATGTGAGAGATGTAACACTGCTGCACACACACATACATTTGTGCAGCTTCTCCTTGCCTCCTTTCACTGTGCCCTGATGCTGCCTTGCTCCGTAAAAGATGTACTAGTCTCTCTTTGCCTGCTTTGCATAAAATACGGCAGTCATTTTGCACAGCCACCACCTATCTGTACATAGAGGGTGGCCAGGTAGCAGCAGCAAGGAAATGGGAGACCCATGGATTTCCACGAATATGAGGGAGTAAAGGAGGGAGAGGATTGAGGACAAGGGAGCACAGTGAAGCACTAGGAGGGGCAACAGAATGGGAGGGAAAGTTGCCCATGGGGCTTTCCCAAGTGGAAGGAACAACATTTACCTTTCCATGCTTAGTACACCAAGCAAGAAACCCTTTCTGTTTCCCCCCCACCTTTTCTGATTAAGATGGTTGTCTTAGTTTGAATGACAGTTCTCATACCCTCGTGCATTTGTGGACAAAGTGTGGCCCATGGACCACATGCAGCCCTTAAGACCCCAAAGTGCAATTACTGAACCCCCCTAGAAACCCATCCCAAGTTAAATTTATTTTTCAGGCCAATTTTCAGGTGATTTCTTGCCCACACAGAAGCCAAAAGTCCTTCCGAACAACAAATAAATGAGGCAGTTTGCTTCCCCCAACCAACACAAATCGTTTGAATGTCCCCCCCTCCAAAATGGGGGGAAACAAATTAGCCCAAAATCAGCTAAAATTGCTGCCAGAAATAATATTACATGACTTCTGCTGTACTTGAAACATGCCAGTGCAGTCTGCTGGTTGGGCACAGGGAAAATGGCTCTTTCCCTCTCTGAAGTTGCCCACCCTAGCCCTAATGATTCACAATAAAGTCACGCCTTTCTTTTCTGCCAGTAGTATCTACTAAAATGTCCTCTAAACTGGCACAAAAGTGCTTCAGCTAACCATTTGGAAAAGGCAAATAACTGCAGCAAGAGGCCAATGGCACACAGCAGTGGAGGACTGGAGAAATTGTAATTCTGTGGATGCTCTTGCTCTCTCCAGTTCCCATCAGCTCAAGGCAGCCTGGCTGATAGTGAGGGATTAACAAGAGCAATAATTCAGTATCTTCTGGAGGGTTACAGGTGCCCCCTCCTGGGACCAAGGGAACCAACTGTCATCCAGGCACAGAAAGTTGTTGCTTGATGATGACAGCTAGGCAGCACTGCTGAAACTGATAGATCAGAAGAGATGTGGGGAAAGCAATAACACCCAGACATAAGCTGCTGATGGATATCACAGCGCCCAAAGCTGAAAGTGTACTGATTCCTGTATTGTGAAAGATGATTTTATTACTTGTTTTGCAATTACATCAGCCTCCTAACATTTCATTCACTGCCAGCCAACTACCCCAAACCGACTCACCGTTCCTTTGTGATGAATTTAGAAAGGGATGGCGACCGCTGTCAGGAAATTAAAACCTTGCAATCAGCCTATGACTCATCATCAGTAGCACTTGCTGCTATTGATGAAGAAGGTGCCATTGTCTCATGTTGCAAAATAAAAGGAAGTAATCTCTCTTGCAGCTGAGTCATTGTGAGATAGGGATTTTGAGTGACAGACCTATTTGTTTTCACTGTACTCTGCTTTAAGTGATATCTCCGTTTTGGAGGCATGGGTTACATTGTAAATTAGGCTTCAAAAGCGCTGAAATTATTTTAGCCCCAAACTTGAATATGCTATTTATTTATTGCAGGATGTTGAAATTACAGTTTATAAATTATAGCAATCCCAATTTAATCAATGTTAAACTCCACAGGTAGCTCTCATGAAAGGATGCAGTTTGCCGTCATGATTTCGAAGGCTGGAATATGAAACGGAACAATGTCAGAAAGTTTCTTTGTGTCAAATTGAAACTACTTATCTAGGACCTTCTGCATGCAGAGCTTGGGCTCTATCATTCAGCTACCAAGGGTCTAGGGAACCAATCGTATACACAGGAATTAAGGGAACAGGTGGGATTTAGGCAGCCCTGGATCTATGATCTTCTTTCCAGGGGTTCTACCCTGTAACATAGATTGCTATTCTTATGCCTATAGTCATTACATCTAGTGTATTTCTGGGATCGGTATGACCTGTTAGGAAATATAGGTAAAAACCCAAGTGGGCTGAAAGGCTGGGATATTTGACTGAATACTTCTTCTACCATGAATTTGCCTGTCCTACTGTAGTTGCTGTCGAAAACTTTGTCCACATTTTTTCCCTTCAGAGATGCCTTGGACACGAGAGAAAGATTTTCTGGTTGCAGTACCCATGTTCTAGAATTTCCTTTGCCAGAAAGATCTAGTTGATCTCTTCCAAGCATTTACTTGTTTCTCCATTGCTAGAATGTTTCAGTAACAATCAGAATCCAATAGTTTATTTTTTGTCTGTTTATGTCCCACCTTTTTCTCAGCAAGGGATTCAAGGTGCTAGATTTCATGGGCAGAATAACAGAATCTAATGGAAATGTGAGGTGTGGGTTCCCCTCTCCATTGCAACCTCACCATGAGCATCTACAACCAGTTCTGTAGTTTTAAGACAGTGCAAAGAGCAGGAGGCAGGAGACAAGGAAAGAAAAAACTCCACTGCCACTTCTAGAACAATGTTGGATTCAACCCTCTTTTAATATTGTTCATTTTGTGTTATATTAAAAAAATATTCTGGACATAGGCTGCCATGTAGAACTTTTTGATTACTGAAGGTTGGGACATACATTTCGCCAGTCAACCATCTATGAAGGGACAAAGGTTAAAGGTAGGGGCTTCCTCAAACATAAGGATGAAATCCATTGCTAGTTTCTTCTTCAGCAGAGAAGAACAGCTTAGAAATTCTATTTATCAGACTACAAGTTAGAGAAGCCTCCAGTCAGCATGCTCCTTGGGAATTATAATCCAGTACAGTATATCATTTCCAAGCTCTGCAGAGACACATATACTCAGAGGAATTCACAATTTACCTGAAATGTGAAGCAATGATATGGCTCAAACTTGCTAGGCCATTCATAGAGAGAAGGGAAGCTACAATGCTGTCTCAAGCTTTAGATGACTAAAGAATTCTTGAAGTCTGAAAAGAACAGGATGACTTAAACTGAAGAGCTCTTTTATATAGGATTAAACTTAAGGCAAGGAGACCAGAAACAAGTAGACAAAAAAGCAAGCACATGTTCTTCCCAAATTCTTCCAAGCACACACAAAAAGTGAGCTGACTTTCCTTTGTCTGTGACTGGCTTTGGAAAAGCAGATCTGTGTGGTTTCTCACCAGCAGCCAAATCTGGAACAGTTATTTTCTGGACTACCATTCCCAGAATCCTCCAACCAGCATGGCCAAGCAGCATGGCCAAGCATGACCTACCGCAGGATATTATCTTTTCTGTGTTAATTATGTATTCACATAGCAAAAGAAATAAATGTTTCCAGCCAAAAAAGGAGACTGTAGAAGAAGGGGAAGCTATTGTGTTTTTCCAGATTTAGCTTCTTCCTCACTACTGTGATTAACTCTTATCATTAAACAAAGTTAAGAGAGGGAAAAAATAGGCAAAAGTCCATGCATGGAGAAGGCAAAAAAATCTGACTTTATTTTTTTTAAAAAAAGGAAACCAATCATACAGAAGAAAAAAACAGGTCTACACATTTTTGCAATAGACGTATTGATATAAGTTACAATTTTAACAATATACAACACAGAAATGGTCTCTGAAGGAAATTCCCAAAACATCTGCTCTAGGTTCTGGTAAACATTCCAAACATAGGTAACGTTCTTCAATCCAAAATTCAATACAATTCCTACCTTTCATTTCCCTCCTTACTGGCTAAACGTATACAGAGCACTGTTTGAGTATCTAGGTCTTAGTTGAAAGATTAGGAAAATAACTAAACAAAACCTCTACCAGATGGAAGAGAAACCTCCAGCTCTGGAGCTAAATCCAGCTTTCCTGGGGTCCCAACCTATTATCATTTCTCCATGATACTGTTGTTTGCTGGATTCCCAGCTTTTTGTATGACTCTTCCCATTCTTACAGGGCAAAATGCTTCTCTTAAAGCTTTGTTACTGGGATTAAAATCTCTAAAACTGAATTCAGCCCCCAGGAAATAGATTTCCTCTCTCCTGATCTATGATTTCATTTGTTGTGGCTGTGTGCCTTCAAGCCATTTCCAATTTATGGTGAACCTAAGGCAAACCTATCACGAGGTTTTCTTGGCAAGATTTATTCAGAGAGGGTTTACCTCTTCCTTTCTCTGGGGCTGAGGGAGTGTGATTTGCCCAAGGTCACCCTGTGGTTTTCCATGGCTGCGCAGGGATTCAAACCCTGGTCTCCAGAGTCATAGTCCAGTGCCCAAACACTGCACCATACTGGATTTCATTGTAAGTACGTAAGTTCAGCTGCAGAGATACAGGTCTCCCATTTTGCACCAAGACTGGGGCACAGCAACAAATGTGCACACTGCCTTAATCTTTACATGTGTCACTATGATATTTTTCAGATCATGTATAGCAGAGATAGAGAACATGTAGCCTTCCAGCTGACTGCTGTACTGCAACTTCTTGTCAAAACACAGTCAGTACTGTACAAAAATATCCGAAGGGCCATGAAATCTGTATCCCTATTGTAAAGCACACACTATCAATGGTACTGATATAGCACTTGTGTGTTGCACTTCACATTAACCAGTTGTGTTACTGTCACTAGTGGTAACAGTGACCATATTGCTCAAAACTCCATAGCAAAGTGTTTTTTTTTCCCTTCTCAGTTAGGATCTCCTATTGCCATTCTAAATTCCTTGGCATAGCCAAAGTTTAACAGAAAAAGCACAATCTTTACTCTGCAGTAAAGGATACAAAATAACCATGAGGTTACCCTGCTGCTTCAATAATTTCAGTAGCACAATGCAGGAGAGCTAACACAGAAGACTATACAACATTCTCTTATGTGGAGAAACAAGACTAGAGAAACAAATCTAATTTAAAGGCAAAAATTTGGTATCTTTTTAGAAGAGCTGTTCTCTCAACCAATGCAACAAATCTGTTTATCATACTGCATCATTTTTCTCAGTTGTACCTGGTGTTCATTTTTGTTTTGGAATGGTCACTGGAAGGTAAATACAGACTTAATTGCAAGTCTTATTGCACAGGTATGTATCTCTGAGGAAATCCCATTGTTAAAATAAAAGCCAGTGATTTGCAAGGAATATGCATTCTCTTTACTGCCTATTTGACTCAGAAATAAACATAGCTGTACATAAAGATCACAGTTGATTTGGAGGATGATTAATAATTCTGCACATTCCTGAAGTCTTAAAGGTAGAGTAGAACTTGCAACACTGTTTTTTATTTATACAGTGCTATCAGTTTGCATGTACTTATTTAATTAATTTATACCCTGACTTTCTCCTGAAATACGAGCTATGCATAATATTACAGAGTATCACACCTGTTAAAAAGGCAAGCCACGATCATTCCATTTTAGCAATGAGGAGTTAAAGGAAGCAAGCCCTCCAACTGTCCCAATTTGGCAGGGAGATTCCTGGTTACTCTTTTGTCTCATTTTTTTCATCCACTTTAAAAATGTCCCAGTTTCTCTCTCTTCCTCCCACTTTCTCTCCTGTGCTCAGTTTTGGTTGCTGCAATCAGTGCTCAAAATGTAGAAGCAGTATATATTCAATAACCTTAGCAGGAGGGAGAGGAGAGGAGGTGGCAGGGTTGCTCCCCTCCTAGTAAGTTCAGGCAAAAGCAAACTGCTGCAACCTCTTCTAGCTTGTCTTCTTCCTCATTACTAATTTCTGGCATCTTGAATACATTTGCATATTGCTCCACCACACATGTCCTGGTTTTTAGCTGTGAAATGCTGAAGCGTATGAGGGAAGGGAGACAATCCAGGACCTATTTATGTGTTACACTGGAAGTTTCAATGTACTTATTGTTTGTTTAGTAAAAGGAGCAAAAGATGAAATGGATCACCCTTATATTTCTTTTCATAGTGTGGAGTTAAAGAGTTAGGCACCCCCTTTTTCTAACCTGCCACAGCCTTAACTAACATTTGGTGAAAATAAACATTAAACTGTTTTTTTAAAAAAAGTAGATTATATTATGAGCTCCAAAACACCACATAGTTTTGTCACTGGGGCATGAATAATATGAGATTAACAGCATTTGTTTGGGGGGAATGAGATCTTGAAGGGCTAAGTCAAACACAGATTGTGAAGGGCAGAAGGAAGAGAAATGAATGTACTTTGGAACAGCTAATCTGGAAAGAGTCTCAGGCATCTGTCTGGAATAACACGGAAAAATTTGAGGAGCCATTTAAGAACATCTGGGTGACTGAGAATGACAGAATTGAAGAGCCAAAGACCATGGGCAGGAATGTAGCAAGATAAAAAGTCTACAGGCTGCTATATAAGTATTTTTCTGAACTTGGAGAACAAATCGCATATTCAGTTAAGTGTAAACTTGAGGGAAAAGGTGCTAAAAGGCATGATCTGCATATTACATATGCTAATAATGAATAAATATAGCAAATAGATGTAAAGTCCACAATTCAAAACAGAACCAATCTTTGTGACAAGGCAACTGTTACAAAACTACATAATGAAAAAAATAATATTTATAGGCATAAGCATATATAAAAATACTGAAATGGTGAACACAAGGTTCAACACTTATTTGGCCTTCTCCACGTACATGGTCCTCTGCTTCATATTTCATAGTTCCTGAATTTGCGCAGGAGTTCAGATGGTGTGTCACCAGACCAGCGGAAACGTAAGTGCCAACAGTTTAGATCAGAAAATCCTATATGGAGAAAAGATTCAACTAGTAAAAAGAAAACAATACTTTTCTTCATATTAGAGGATTTTGAAGGATGAAACAAAACTTCTTTTTATATATAAACCTCTAACTCCCTGGTCATCATTCATTCCGAAAACACTAACATACTGTTGATTGGGATAGGGATCCAGAAGCTGCATTCATCCCATTTTCAACCACCGCTTCCCAAATCTCCATAGACTACACAATCTCTTTGGACAAGTGTCCAGAAGTGTTCTAGATGTCAAAAATGCTATTTGGGGCCTAAACTAGGTATGTGTTTAATAAGAGAATCACAGCCCCTAGAGGTGAGCTTCTTGGGTTATTTGCCAGAAAACCACCTTATTCTTATTCTTCCTCTTCTTTTTTTTTTTTTAACTGATAGGAGAGCACTGGTGCTGCTCCAGCACACAGCCTGTGGGCTCCACAATTCCCATAACTTTGCTATAGGTAGGGCTAGGTAGCTTGGGAGAGGAGGAAGAAGTGGGGTTATTCAGGATGTGCACACCATCCAACCTGGTCTGGACTGGCCAAACACACAAAAAGTTCTTTAAAATCACTTGAAGATTCAAGGCTAATCTATACTCTCTCTATTCTGAAAGTGGTTACAAATGAGACAATGTCAGAGTTCCATAGGATCTGCAGTTACTCATTCACACATGCAAATTACAACTTGATCCTACTATCCTCAGACAAGGATCATGAATATGTGAACCGGCCCCTGCTGAGGCATATGAAGGATGAGAAGTAATACTACAGAAGACATAAACTTTGTGGCATGATAGATTTATAACACCGCTTCATGTCCTTCATGGGCTAGAAATAAGATCTGTACACCTCCTAGCCTAGTTTCTTGGATTTGTTGTGTAGGCCATTCAGTGCGGCTGTGCGATGAAGCTATATAGTTTACACGGATCAGGTACAATCACAAAAGCATATCTGAGATACAAATAAACTCCAATGAAGATAAATCCTCAAAGCATGAGTATGGAGGCTGCATATTTTGCCAACCTACATCTTGTTCCAGTAACCTAGAAGTAAAGTTTCTCACGTCACAGGTCACTTACCTGGAGAATTGGGACTCTTTGGCGACACTGAGATTTCATCAGAGGGAGCAAAATCTTCTGGCCCCTTTCTGTCATCTAACAATTCACCATGGTTGTATTCTTCCTCCTGGGAACTATCACCAGCCTTCTTATCATTACAATGTAAATCAGGAGCTTCCAGCATTGGTTCTTTTTTACCTTTGACAACCCAGTGCATTGACTAGACAGAAAACAAAAATGTGGAATTTCTGAATTGTATCACTCTTGCCTTTGTTTGCCAAAAGACACATTCAACAACAAAACAAAAATCCAGAGAGAGACAGATCTCAGAGAATTTCAGACTGAAAACTATTGAACTCCAGCACTACTTAAAAAGAATAATACATAAAGCTACAGATACGAAAAGAGACAATTCATGAACTTGCCAGGTGCTGAATTTGAGAACCTCTGTGAAAAAAAGCATGTGTTCCAAATTATTCTCAAAGTTAGCAAACTCAAATTTTCACTTGGGAGCTCTGAAAAACTCTGTGTTATGATGTTCATCAACAATGACACCTAGAATGTCTTTGATTCCGAACACCTGATGAAAAGTCCAAACTCTGTCCCCAGCTTAATTTCTCAAGTTAAATTCTTTTTTTAAGGTAACTAATCTAATCAAGACTGGCTGATCCTTTTTGTAATGGAACTTTAGAACCATGATGGAGATAGAAGTGATCTGTTAATAAGTTTGATTATTAAATCAAATAAATCAGGACCAAATATACAGATGGAGCTTCTCTCACCACTGGTTCTAGCAATGACATATATGACAAAGCTGCACCGTCCATTCCTATGTCTCCTTGGAATTATTCAGATCAGGGATTCCAAATTTTTCTCATATTCTGAGAAGCTTTTTCCTACATACGCTTGGTGGGATATCTCCTCTGTATGTGCTCTGAAATCCAAGTCTGTGCTCACACAAGTAATATGTAACTTACACAGTTAAACCGGTGTTATTGATTTTATTTGGAAGTTTGTGTGGGATCTGTTGCTTCCTAATTTTCCCTCATTGCCCTTTTCCCAAATAAACTTGTCCATATGCATGAGTATATGGTTTCACTGGTTTCATTAATCTCTCACTGGAATCTTCCCCAATTGCTTGCTCCCCCGCCATTCTAAGGAGAGTTCACAAGAATGCAGGTAAAACTAAAGGTCGTCGTCGTCGTCGTCGTCGTCGTCATCATCATCATCATTCCCCTACAGCAGAACTGAAAGGAGGGTTCCTTGTCTGTAGCTCTGATGCACGCCCTAAATAATTGTCAGATGGTTCAGCCTCAGTGATGACAACTTACCACACTTCCTTTTCAGAGAGAGACCTTTATACAAGGGGTCTTCAAGTAGGGAAAGATGCCCTCTCTATATCTGTCATCAATAATTACCACTTGGAATATCTCCTCAGTTCACAGAGAGCAGCAGTAATTCAGTGATAGAGTACAAGCTTTGCATACAAAAGGTTCCAGGTTCAATTCCTGGTGTCTTCAAGTAGGACTAGAAAACTCTCCTGTCTTGAAAGCCTAGAGAGCCACCACCATCAGTGTAGACCAGTAATCCTCAAGGATGGGAATGTACACGTTTGGGGCAGCGGGGAGAGAAAAGACATGGATTGGAGAACACCAGGTTGGTGACAACTGCTATAGACCAAACAGTCTCAATCTTTTGGTATTTTGGACTTCATCAACTCACGGAGCTCCTAAACAATGACCATGCTAGCTGGTGTTTTTGGAAGTGGAAGTCAAAAACATCTGGAGGGGTAAAGGCTGAAGACAGTGATATAAACAACACTAAGCTACATCAGTGATTCTTAACCTTTTCTTTACCACAGACTCTTTTTAAATATTGTTTGTTGCTGTGGACCACCAAGACTCAAGGCAACCTTTGGGTGTATGTGTGACAGCAAGAAACGTCACGTGCTTTCTCTCAGGCGCTCAATATCATTCATGTGCATGTTCTCACAGCATGCAGAAATAGGATATGCTGAATACATTTTTTGCTATCAAACAATTTCATAATTTTTGAATAGTTTGAGATATTGTAATGAAAATTTGTATAAATGATGTCTGTTACCAGCAAAAGATTCCTGTTCTTGAGATCAATGCATGACTGTCCATCGGTTGATTGGTCTGTCTTTCATTCTTTTTTCCTTCTTTTCATTCATTCATTCAATTTTAACTTTAAAAGCTCATAACATTTCTTTATGCCTTCGCAGACCCCCTATGAGAATACTGTGGTCATCCAGGGGTCCACAGATCCCAGGTTAAGAAACATTGAGCTAGATAATACTGTAGTCTGATCTGGCTTTCATTGCTCAATAGCCTAGAATTTAATTTCACCACACCAACAGTAGTTATCCATTACATTTCCCACTCATTTCAGTTACTCCATAATTCCCCCGTCCCACAAACAAGCACAGCTAATATATTCTCCAGGAAAGACAGATGCATAAAACAAAACTAACTGTTTTGACAGAGTTGCTCAGAGCCTCCCATTGCTGGAATGGGATGGTGATTTTGCTTCTCCTCCAGTAATCATAACGGGTTCGGCTGTCTTCGTTGGTAAGAATCTCTTTGGCTTGCTGCAACTTCTGAAATTTTTCCACTACAAACCAGACATAGAAGAAAGTTTAAAAAAAAAAAACATTCACAGCTTTTCAAAATTTAAATTAGATTAATTCCTTGTAGGAGTCTGAATAATCAGCATAACATGTTGCTTTTGATTTATCTCAGCAGGACACTTTAATATTCAGAGTGAAGAAGTGGAGTTGCCTTGCTACTTTACAATCTTTAGTGCCAGCCCCAAGCTATCTTGTCAGAGGCACATCAATATTCAGTCAAAACAGACACATAGAGGTCCCATTTTTATAAAGCAACTTTAAAAACAAACAGAAAAGTTCCAAATATCTGTACTGACCAAAACAAAGTAAAACAACAACAGAAATATTGCACCCTCTGCAGATCACTCAAGAGAGCTGAAAACATTTGACAGAGATTTATCACTTGCATTTGTTGTCATCATCATTGTGTGTCTTCAAGTCATTTTCCATGTACGGTGGCCCTAATACAAACCTTTCACAGGGTTTTCCCAGCAAGATTTGTTCAGAAGGGGTTTGCCTTCACCTTTTCTGAGACTGACAGAGAGTAACTTGCCCAGGGTCACCAAGTGGGTTTCCATGGTGCAGTGGAAATATGAACCCTGGTGTTTGGAGTTCTAGTCCAATACTCAGACTACTTTGCCATGCTGGCTTGTTACTTGCATTATATAAGAACATATGAAGAATGCTGGGATGTATCTACAACTATAGCACTTTGACACACTGAGGGAACCCTGAGATTTGTAGTTTAGGAGAAAACTCTTAGCTAAAAGCTCTAGTGCTACATCTCAGGGGATTTCATTTGAAGTCTCCATGACAAATTTTTAATTGTGTCACAAAACTAGAAATCCCAGGTTTTTGTAGGATGGAGCAACGACAGCTGGAGTGGAATGAAACTGCTATATATGTAGCGTAGATATACACCTGCTGGTCCAGTATCTTGTGCCTACAGTGGGCAACATGAATGCAATAGCGCTCTCCTATATTGCCTAGTGGTTTGAGCATTGGACTATGACCCTAGAGGCCACGGTTCAATTCCTTGTTTTGCCATGGAAACCCACTAGATGACCTTGGGCATATCATACACTCTCAGCCCTTAGGTTCACCTTAGAGTTACCGTAAGTTAGAAAGCCTGAAGGCACACAACAACCACACAATATACTCCAGCAACTATTACTGAAAGGTATATTGTCATTGATACTGGAAGTAACATATAACCAGCATGATCAGTAAACATTGACAGGATTATCCTCTGTGAAATATATACAGCCTGATTTTATCTTTGGCAAGCAGGTTTTGTATTGCTTTCAAAATCTGAAAAAAAACCCTGTTTGATTAAAGGTGACAATGGTGAACATGTGTACAGTAGTGAAAGCAGCCCCTCTCTCTCTCTCTCTTTTTCCCCCTCTCTCTCTGTCATATATCAAGTTCAGCTCTTTCAAATGCAATTGTTCAGTCTCAAATCTTGCAGTTCAGTCTTATGCATCTTTACACAGAGCTCAGTCTTGCTGTAGTTATTAAGACTGACTCCCATGTAAACATGCATAGGATCACAACCATAACGGGTGGACAAGGCCATAGGAAAAACAAGCCTACAAAAGAAAGGAGTGAAGTATTAGTCCAGAATAATGAGAAAACTTGTACCCATTTATAAAAAGTAAATATTCAACTGGCACTTGAAAACAGACAAAGACAACATAGCTCTATACAAGAGTGACAGATATGACAGATTTCAAGTTGAAGTAGTGATTCCACCAGCTTCCTCATGCTGCAATCAGTGACTCAGCTAAACAACAGTGAGGAGATAACAATTCCAATAGTAATCTACCCTGCACTTTGTATATGAAATCCTTTCTTTCCTTCACTATTTAGGAAGGCAATGCTGGAAATTTCTTATGGGTAAACGCCACCGTAAGGTTAAACTTAAGGGAAATTAATTTGGTTGGTTTTCAGGATTTCAAATGTAGCCATGAGGAAGTAGAGTTCGTTTAATCATAAAAGACAACCTTATCTGATACCTAAGGAATAGAAAGAGTAGCTCCAATGACACTATACTCTGTACTGCACGACCACACTATACTGGAGCAGCCAGCCAAAAATTCTTCATATTGGATAATTGCTAATCAAGCCCTGGAGGAAACTCTTTTAGATATACCTATTCTTATTGCTACACATGCATACACTGTATCAACAACAAGATATTAACTTGATCATATTGTAGTGATCAATTTTCTACAGTGTAAATAAAAATTTTCCTACTATAATAGAAACACAAGTCCACATCCTTAGTAACCCATCTGTGAAAAGGTTACAAAGACTTATATTTTATCTGTGAGTCATCTCTCCAATGCTGGAAATCATGTTGATGATGATGATTCATGTGTGCCAGTTTACTAAAATAGATATTCCTTTTGAAATGCACTGAATTCAAATGCTAACAGAAATTGATGAACATCCACCAAACATGATACAGATTGGTGTTCCAGCTGTGTTTCTTCCGCCTGCCTCCCTCTCATTTAGCAATCTAATAATTCCTCAACAGGAAATAATTTGGCTACTAATAACTCTTGAACAGGAAGGGAGATATGTCAGTTAAGTTTTTAACATCTCCCAATTGATGTAAACCATACAAAGTAAAAAAAAAAAGATACATACATTGAACTAGTTTTTGTAGGTGAAATATACACTGCTTACTCTTAATTACTTGAATCTCAGTGTTGTCATTGGCTTCTATTTTATTTAACCACACATTATATGTAAGTATGTGTTAACAGAGACTGAAGAATATCTCTTACAAAAGAAATGGAGCTCTGGAAAGGAACTTTGAGTGGCAAGATGGATGCCACACTGTATCTCCACTCCAAAATGCACCCCCAGCATCTCTTCTTTGGGATTCAATGGTCGGAAGGACAATTCAGACCAAAGCAGAACAGAAGGCTATCTGGCATGTATAGAAAAGGCAAAATCAACATGTGTGCAAATTGCCACATGAAGATTCTACATCATGACAGCTTTTGAGCTTTTGACCAATTCAGGCTGGAAAAAAATCAAAATCATGCTTCCTTGGAACACCCAATTCCACCTGTCTCTCTCTTTGATAATAACACACTGATAGAAACTTTAGGCAGCTGAATAGCACTCCTCTGAGCAAAGAGGTGGCAGCACATGGAAAGTCCTCATTCATATTCCACTACCCTTCCAGATTAAAGAAGGATGCCTTCCCTGAACACGCCCAAAATCCTGTCACCAGAACTGGCTTCTCAGCTCATCATTTGTTGAATTTTTAGAAAAGGAAAGGAAAAAGCCACATACCAGCTTGTGCGTTCGCAGGATGCTTGTCAGGATGACATTCACGTGCTCTCACCTTAAATTCTGAAACAATTTGTTCAACCTAGATACACATACAAACCACACATCAATACAAATATGAACACCATGGCAATAAAGAAAACATACTGAAGAGTCTCATTACATCCCGCTCGTTACTGGTACAACTGCAGGAAGAGATAATATTCATATACTGGTGTTAAGTGAAGCTCTTTCTCTCTTTCTTTTACAGCCACACATTACATGCACTGAAAAGTGCAGTTGGCACCAGATTCCCAACATGAGTACTCATAACAAATTGGTATCTACTTTGCAAACACCTGTGTATATGGGTGTAAACTGATATCTTCCCATACCTATCTAGGTAACAAGGATGAATGTGACAGGCTGGAGCTATAAATAAATATCTGTTTATTTATTACTTAAATACAGATGTTGCCAAACGGGTGAGTTAGAATAGTTTTCAATAATAAACACCCAGCTGTAAAAATATGCCAAAGAAAAACATCTGAGAACCATAAGAGAGCCAAGTTTCATATTAAGATATTTTAAAGCCAGCAACAGAACTAATAATAAAAGCAACAAATGTTTAAATATTAAATACCTTCTGGCAGAGGAAGGTCTTAGCCTGTCGTTTAGAAAGGGCTTAGTTTGATGTCTAAGTGTACATACTGATCAACATATCTCCCAAATAAACCTCTCTAAGGAGGACATACCACAGACAGGAGAGGAGGAAGGGCAAGACAAAGAAGTCTCTTTCATTTGAAGATGCCTATTTCACCTTTTGTGGGTGGAAGTTGGTGCTCATCTTAACAAAATAGCAAAAGAAGAACTCTAATAGACTAAAGCTTCAAGACTGCAATTTACATACTATTTATTTTGAGAGCAGACCCATAGACAAAAAGGTCAGACTTCATAGTAATTGGTTTGGCACTCAAAAATGGGATATACAGGAGATGTCCTTCTGTGCAAACATGGTGAAAAGCACATGAAACCCAAATGAGTATGAGTGCAACACCATATTTTTCATACATCTAGATTACAACCTGAGTTAGAAAAGGTAAACTGCTGCACTGAAAATAGGATCACAGTATACCATGATTCTTAGTAATGTCTCTTGTTTTCTACCCCTGCTTCCAATGTGCAACATCTGTTTCTTCTTTATTATATGCACCCCCGCTTATGCAGGAAGATGATATTGCGAAACCAGGAGAAAGCTGTTGCATTAAACAAATTATTTCAGTTGAGTTATGCTGTTGATTAGGTTTGGTTCAAAATAACTGTTGCAATAGATCCAACACAGCATCATATCACTCTAAAGCCAACTCAAGTTTTCACCCCAAAAAACTAAGCAGCCATTGGTGGAAGCCATCTCAATACACATTTGAAGCAATATTCCATGCTATAAGAGGCTATATTTTCCCCTCGTGCAAACATAGATGGCTTTTGGTGCAAGTTAAAATAATCACAAACAATGCCAATACATTTTTAGCCACACCTAAAGCTATTGTTCATTAGTAAGGGAGGAAAGGAAAAAATCCTAATCACAAATTTAATGAACATCAGCCTTCACTGGAATTTGACTATGTTTGCTGGAATCATATCCACAAATGTGTCATTAATCATATAAATGAGCATGAAATATTAATGTACGCCTGAAGTTTTGGCTCTCCACAATTAATCTGGGATTATCAACATTCACATGAAACAAAAAAAAAATTGACCAAATCTGAAATATTTATTAAACATATACTGAAGGTGTGGTTCTATGCACCTTGCACAGAGGGTGTTTCCACTTAGCACTTTTGAATAAGCATGCATATTGTGATGTTAAGAATAACTTTACAGCAACTTCCAAAGCTCATATTCAGAACTTTCTCACGTTTACCTGACCTAACAGCCCAATAAACATACAGTACGACCAAAACAGAGCTGTGTGCATACAATTTTTGAGGGGTTACTATTAACAGGTAAGTTCAAAAAGCTGCAAGGAGTGGCAAAATAACGCGGAAGAGCAGAAAAAATACACTCTCACTTACACAGACACATATCAAAGAAATCAACAAGGGGTTAAAAGAAAGAACAACTCTTACTGTAGACAATTCATCACACCCTAGTAAGCCGTAATAATCTTCCATCTCCTCCAGCCTGCAGTTCAAAATCGCATCCATTTGTTTCAACCTGTTTCTGTTCCCTTAAATGTGAAACGTAAGAAGCTTAAAGATATTGCTTCAACAGTCAAGGGCTATTTAAACTAAGTACCCGAAAAGAGATTACATGCAATGATGCTACTACTTCTCTAAGACTGGTTTTATACACTGAGACGTCACCCGACACTCCAAAGTTACACCCCCGAATTACCCTCCTGTTATTGGTGGAAGCAAGCGACAAACACGCTTTACCGTTGCAAAGCTCCATGGGATTTGTAGTTTGCACATCATTTTAAAAACAAAAGCGCAGAGTGATTCATAGTCTTGTAAAGAGCGTCAATATTCTACAAAGCCTTCTTTTTTTTCCCCTTCCTCCTCCCAGAGTATTAGTTTTGCAAATTAAATATTTTAATATAAATTATAATGTTAGGTTTCATAAGAGAGTGAGCTTCTACATGGTTTAAAGTTTTGTGTTTTTTTTAATTAGAAATACTTTTAGGACTTCTGTTTCCAAGTCCTTATCAATACTAATAATACATCGTAGGGTAAGAAGAGGAGGAAGAAGAAGAAGAGGAAGAATGCACCATACAGGTATACTGTACTAATCATATACCATACATAGGGCATTGCTAGGAAGACAAGAAATTTAAAAGATGTGCAGATTGTTAATGCTGCTTTCACATTGGTGAAATAAATACATGCATGGGATCTAGTATAATGTCCAGACATAACCTCGCCACTGTGCCTACTGTAAGGCTGCACTGTGCGCTGGTAAAATAAATTTGGATGAAAGTACCCCAACAGAGAAGTGCTAACTCCAGCAGTGTTTTGTGGTCTTCAAACAGTTGCTGTTTTGCACTGTCCCTGGGCTGAAAAGAAACAGCATAGAAGGTGGTACAGTCCCATATTGTTTCAGATGCCAGGCGAAATTAATCACACAGCTGATCCTGAAAACGCAGTACATCTTTTTAAAAAATCCACAGGATCTAGGATATTTACAAACTGGACTACTTAACCAGAACAACCACAAAAAATGTATATTTCCCCATGGCTTCAACTTACAATGGTATTCATTGGATACTATTTATTTTCATTCCTCCAGCATAATCATGGAAGGGTTGGCACCAGATCCCTTGTCACATTTCATTGCTGTTGCTTGCTGTCCCCTATTAATCTTTGTGCGTTGCCCAGAACATGTACTTCTTTCTCAAAAAATCCAGTTGCCCATACCCACCAGTCCAGACTGCCTCTAGACATACAAACATGTACAGTGGGCCCTCAGTATCCACTGGGTTTTGGCTCCAGTCCCCCCTGCATCTGTGGATGCTCTAGTCCCATTATATACATTGCTGTAGTAAAATAGTGTGTAGCGTTTGAGTGTTGGACTCTGATTCTGGAGACCACAGTTTAATTCCCCACTCAGCCATGGAAACCTGCTTTGTGATCTTGGGCACATTACACACTCTCAGCCTCAGAAACCCCTATGATGGGTTTGCCCTAGGTTCATCATAAGTCATCAACAACTTGAAGACATACAACAACAGCAACATAAAATTGTGTCTTTTATATTAAATGGCAAACAATTCAAATGAGTGCCAGAGAGAACCCAAGAATCTGTGAAATCATGGCAGGCTACAGCAGGGTATGTCTATAGACCAGCATAGGATTTGGCATGCAGCAAAATCAGCGTGTTTTTGTGTTTTGTTTTTTGAATATTTTCAACCAGTGGTTGGTTGAACATGTGGATGTAGAATCTGTGGATACAGAGGGACTACGGTAATACATTTATGTGTAATCCTATTATCTATCCTCAGGTACACATATTTTCTATAGTTGTTGTTGTTGTTGCTGTGTACCTTCAGGTCATTTTTGACTTATGTGACTCTTAAGGTGCACCTATCACTGAGTTTTGTTGGCAAGATTTGTTCAGAGGCATTACCCCAGAACATGGGTGACTCAGGGATCCACTTGCAATGCCAGTACCTCCATGTGACAATGGGGAATTAATTAGCAAAATTAGGAGGCTTGCAAGAGGGAGGTAACTAACAAGATCTTTCACCAATATTTACGGGGTCCTAGCAGAAAAGAATTGGCAAGAGATTCCAAAATAAACTGAAATGTGTTTTATTTAAAAAGGATCAATCACACATATATACATACCAGTTGAAGTTCCTGCTCATTGTATGAATGACAGAATTCAGAGATTTTAGCACAGAATGTTAAAATATTCCCAAAGGGTACCTTACACAACAATGCAACAAAGACTGCCGGGGGGGGGGGAGCACCTAAGTCAAAATCAATTTTTGCCATTACCTTGACAACACCATTACAAAACATTACCTTCAGTTTATGTTTACCCAGTGGGTTTTTTTACAACTTAGTGTAAAGTGTGACGTGAAAGATTATGAAATCTAATATTTACTGTTGTGACAGATGTGGATAAAATGTTTTTCCACCTGTGGACAAAGTGTTTTTCCACCATCCTTTTTTTAAAAAAAAAGGTTCTGATTAAAGCACTTGTTTATAGCCTTCCAGTTGAGATCATACATCGTTGAATGTGGCTACAACCGAACTCCATCATGGTAGCTGCTTCTGCTTATTCTACCCCTCCACCCATCCCCAAAAAACCCTACAGTTTAAGCCAGGCAGTCCCCCAGCCAAAGAGTTTCTGAGGCACTTCAGATCAGTTTGCTGAGTAATGACCATTGCAACACTCTCCTGATTGTGAGGCACATCAAGAGAGGCAGCTGGAGTCCTGGCACAGGAACAGCTGGGCCAGTGCTTCTGTCATCATTCCCCAGCATCTTGCTCTGCAGCATCTTTGAAACTTTTATCTGGGGGGCTGCCTGGTTTAAGAGGTAGGTTTAGGGGAGTCACATTCAGTCATTAAGAAATATAACTGTAAATCCCAAAAGTTACAAGATTGTAAGTCTGGCTTGATGTTTTGTGCCTTCAAGTCATTTCTGGCTTATGGAGACGCTAAGGCAAACCTATCAGAGGGATTTGTTACTGCGATAGATAACCCTATCCCGGGGTCTACAATTTAATATCAAAAATATCTCCACGTGCTTGAGAGGCCCCCTGAACGAGCACATAGGCAGGCACGGTCGAACGACCAAAAGCAGGAAAAAAACCCGGTCAGGCCAGTAAACTCTTAGTCACGTCTCTCCAGGAGACCTCCAGCCAAGTAAAACTTAAAATACAGAAAGGGTCCTCAGCCCCGAGAAGCCGGCTTGAAGGGATTAGTGCATCTGACTAACTGCCCATCAAACAAGGACGATTTGCACACAGCTGAGGCTTTGACAACTCTGGCAAATTCAATCATGCAAAGGACGTGGACAGTTTGGAGCTTTGTTCTAGCTCCTCCACTGATTGTTCTCTCTGGGATAGGATTAGCCCTCCAGATGCCTTTTCCCCCTTAAATTGACCTGGTTTTTGAGTTTTTCCTTGGATCACTCCGGATCGCCCTCAGCTTGCCGTCACTCTGTCTGGCTGTCCCCTCAGCTCCCTCCGTGCTGTGTCCCACTTCTCCGCTGCTGTCTCTGCTATCCGGACTTCAGGCCCAGGTGCAGTATTCCCTGATATAATCCTCTAAAGACTCCTATCCAATTTCCTCTCTTTTATTTCTCGCCAGGTCTTATGTGAGTGAATGTGTAAGTGCGTACGTGCGCAAGTCTTTATTTTTAAATAAAATCATTTATTTAGCAATTTGGTGTGGTTTTTGGCTAGGCCTGACCCCGTAAAAATTGGGTTGAAAGATCTCGCTAGGTTGCCCTGCCTCTCGTATTGCTATTGCTTGTGCTCTGGCTAGTTTCCATTCCCCATTGTGTGGAGCACATTGAGGTGCCCTCCAAGGGACCCCAGGAATCAGGATAACAGATTTCTGGGGCTGGGAGTGTGTGACACACCAAAGGTCACCCAGTGGATTTTCATTGCTGAGCGGGGAATCAAACCCTGGTCTCCAGAATCATAGCCCAACACTCAAACCACTACACTGTGCTGGCTCTGTTACTCCAGCTTACCATCTTGTAAATACTGAACAGGATACCAGCCTACATCTGCAAGTGTAATCATAACAGATCACCAGCAGAAAGTTGTAACAAACATTGTAGCATGTTTGAACCATCTAGAGTTTTTACTTATTGATTCGTAAATAAGAATTTGAAGCCAAACTTAAATCTTCTTGAAAAGTACTGACTACAATTCATTTCTATCATTGATTATCATGAAATAGGTCCAGTTCCTCTGGCTTGTTGGAAAATGCTTCATTGATTTAGCACATCGTGCACCAAAATAAACGTGATACAGGTAACAGAAAACCACATTTTGCAAACTAGGGGCAATCCTTGTACACTCAACTATACACACAAGAAGCCATAAACCAGGTGCCTTCAAAATTCAGATATCCTTCACAGATACACTATCCAATTCTTCTTTGAAATCTACAGGTCTCATATTTGTCACCATCTGCATGCAGAGGAAAAAAAAACAATCAACTGAATTGTGTTTTAGTACTATAATTTTTCATTTGTTGTAGCCATTTTTCATCTCGTTTGGCGCTGCCTTAACACCCATTTTAAGAGGAAGGCAAGGTATAGATCAAATGCATACAATAAATAAACAGAACTTGTAAGCTGTAAAGGAAAGAAACACAGGGGAATATGTATTTTCATTCCAACTCAAACATATTTTACTATTTTTCATGGTTTTATTTGAACCTGCTTTTAACATTATTGCAAGCCAACCTAAGTGCTTATTTTGGAAAAAGGTTGGATGTGCATGGAAATGACAAAAGTTGGACTAAGAGGAAATATGCAATTATTCCCATTCAAAAACACAGTGTACATCTGTATACTTGCTATCCCAGCAAAGTCTAGTTTCACAGGAGTGGGCGGTAGCAGTATGAGTTTCTGAAGACTGTTATCAATAGAACTAGCAATATTAGAAGGAGATTTTTTTTCACAGCTGCTATATCCCTTCTGCATCCGTAGAATATTATTGGAGTAAATGCGATACGTACATGTGTGTTTGCATGGAAGGATAAGATACAACTCCAAGGATTCAACAGTGTTGACAAAATAGGCCATTTCCGCAGTAGACTGTTCTAGTGCTATTATTCCACTTTCAACATCCAATGGAATCCTGGGCCTTTGGCCCCTCCCTAAACTGCAAATCCCAGGATTCCATAGGATGTTGAAAATGGAATAATAGCACTAGAACAGTCTAGTATGGAAATGGCCATAGTCACTTGGAGCAATCCTACAGTGTCCACTGGTCAAAATCATAAAACTGCCCAGATAAAAGGTAAGAAGGAATGCTATTAAATGAGACTATGGTACTCTGGGCTTTGGCCTAAATATCCTAAACACACCAGATCCTGACTGATCTTGGAAGCTAAGTAGGTTCAGCCCTGGTTAGTACTTACATGGGGGACCACCAATGAATACCAGGTGCTGTAGGCTATATTTCAGAGGAAGGGCAAAACCACCTCTGAGTACTCCCTTAACTAAGAAAACCCTATGAAATTCATGGGGCCACCATAAGTCAACAGGCAACTTGAAGGCACATACATACATCATACTCTGCAAACATAAATGTGCAAGATCATGGTAGGTGGGGAAACAGTTACCATGCCTGCTTTCAAAGCTACTTTGAAGTTTTTTTGCTCCAGAGTGGTCAATGACAGTTTCCTAGAATGGTTAATGATAGTTTCCTAGAAGTGGTCAATGACAGTTTCCTAGAATATGGCAATATTTAGCTGGAGGGCATTAAATAGGGCAGTCAAGCGAAAGTGAATTCTGACAGACATGAGTTGTCAGCCAGGATTTCAATGAATGGACTTATTCATAGTTTATAACATGCATTTAGTGTAGATTATTCATGCAGTGCTACTTAAGACTGATAAAGACTTAAGACTGATAAAGAATTTCTACTCTTTTATTAAATCTTAAGTAACATTGCATGGTTCATTTGTTACATGAACCATCTGTCATAAAAGTAACACTGATGGAGGATTTCTCAGAGAAAAGGCAGTGGCATCATAGCTAATACTTGTTAGTACTGCACAGAAGAAGGCAATGGTAAACCACTCCTGAAGCTGTTTACTTTGAAAACCCTACAATGAGACAATTCAAAATGAAAAAAGAGATAGTGCCAGAAGATGAGACTTCCAGGTCAGGAGGCTCTCTATGAGCTACTGGGGAAGAGCAGAGGACAAGTACAAGTAGTCCTGTAGAGCATGATGCAAATGGACTCAAGCCAAATGAACATTCAGCTGTTGACATGCTCAGAGGTGAAAGGAAAGTCTGTAAAATAAATCCTACAAAGGGAGATGGGAAGTACAGTTGGCCCTCCACATTCTCTAGGGTTAGGGGTGCAGAAACCCCACAAAAGTGGGAAAACTGTAAATATCAAAATGCATGTGTGTTTGTGGGAAGGTGGCTAAAGTATGGTGGGGAGACTGGGCACCCAGGATCCAAACCAGATCAGGGAAAGGAGAGGGAAAAGGGGTGGGCTAGCACGGTGGTCCTATATGTCCTCTCTTTTGCCCATCTCCTTTCTTGGGTATGTGTGGGGCATCGGGACAGGGATTGTGGGGCTGAGAAATTGGGTTGCGATCTGTCCTTAGTTGGACGAGGAGGAGGAGGAGGACCAGAGGCAACTTCTTAAAGGGCTGTGCAGCCTGATTGGAGCTGCTGAGAGAGAAGGTTCCCCTATAAATGAAGCAGCTGAGGTGGATGGAGCAGGGATTGGAGAAACTCTCAAATAATCAAATCCGTGAAAGTCAAACCCACAAATATGGAGGGGTGACTATATATTAAATTGTTTTATATTTTGTGATGTAAAGATAGTCACAAAGGTTAGTGGCTATACTCTTTAATTTGTCTTTGTGTTTTTTCTTTGTTTTGAATAAAAATAATTTTGAAAAAGAGTTGAAAGGAAAGTCTGAAGCTGCACAGCCCATATTATAGGAATATGGAATGTGAGAAGCATGAGTCAGGGAGGGTAGACATTGTAAAACAAGAAATGGAATGTATAAACTTCGCAATACTCAGGGTGAGCAAGCTAAAGTAGGCAGGAATGAGACATTTTGAGTCCCATTACACAGTGTTTTACTAAGGAAAAGAAAATCTGAGAAAAAATGGGTTGGCATTAAAGTGGAGAGAGATGTAGCAACAACATCCGAAGGATGTAATGCAAAGTCTGACCGAATCATATCAATAAGACTTCAGGAAAAACGCGTCGATATAAATGTCATCCAACTTTATGTTCCAACTGCAGAGACAGAAGAGGAAGAAACTGAAAGATTTTACACTGGAGTCCAGGAAGAAATTGATCGCACACCAAAACAGGACATGTTGGTGATCACAGGCAATTTGAATGCAACAATAAACAGAGTGGAACCAAACATTGTAGGATAATTTAGCCTACGGTCAAGAAATGAAGCAGGAGAGTGGCTGATTGAATTTTGTTAAGCCAACAGTTTGTTCATCCTAAACACATTCTTCAGCCAACCAGAAAGATGATTGTATATATGGAGGCCATCTGATGGCCAATATACAATCACATAGACTACATAAATAGAAGCAAAAGATGGAGAAGTTCCATTCTTTCTGCAAAAGCAAGACTTGGAACAGACTGTGACACAGACCAGAAACTGGTAATATCAAAAATTTGAGTAAAGCTAAGGAAGAACACTAAATCAACCATTCTGCCAAAATGCAACCTGAAGAACATTCCTATAGAATTTAAAGATAATGTAAGAAATAGGTTTGCACTATTAGGCCTAATTTACTGGGAGCCAGCAAAACTCTGGACAAAGCCAGGGACATTGTGAGGGAAGAATGCAAGAAAACACAATCTGAAGCCAAAAAGAAAGAAAAGCTGCACTAGATGACAGATGAAACTATTCATACAGTTAAGAACAGATGAAAAGTAAAAATAAATGGGGACAGAAATAAAGTCAGAATGCTAAACAGAATTGTTGAAAAGGACAACAAGAACTACTATATCAATCAACACAGAGAAACAGATGCTTAAGAACAAGAGACCTCTTCCGCAAGATCCTGGAAATCAAAGGGAAATTTGAGTTAAGAGTGGAGACACTATACAACAAGCAAGGGAACACACTGCATGATCAAGAAGAAATAAAAAACCAATGGAAACTATATACAGGAGAACTACGTACAAGAAATGAAAGGATGACAGGTTCATTAATGGAAGAACCATTTGAAGATGAACTCACAATTTTAGAAAATGAATTGGAAGCTGCACACAGAGCTCTTAGAAGCGCTCTTCTCAATAGATGGCGTACCAATAGAGCTGCTTCAAACTACAGAGACAGAATCCACTCAGACTCTAACTAAAATCCATCAACAAATATGGAAAATAAAAAATGGCCTACAGACTGGAAATGCTTGATATACACTCCAATATCCAAGAAAGAGAACACCAGGAATTTCAGCAACCACTGTATCATTGCATTAATCTCCCATGAAAGCAAAATGATGCTCAAAATTCTACAACAAAGACTTTTACCATATACATGGAGCAAGAACTGCCAGATGTCCAAGTCGAGTTCAGAAAAGGAAGAGATACTAGGGATCATATTGCAAACATATGTTGGATAGTGGAGCACACCAAAGAATTTCAGAAGAAAATCAGCCTGTGTTTTATAGATTATAATAAAGACTTTGATTGTGTAGATCATGACAAACTATGGATCACTTTTAAAGAAATGGGTGTGCCACAACATTTTATTATTCCAACACATAAGCTATACTGAGGACATGAGGACACCATTAGGACAAAATATGGAAAAACAGAATGGTTTCAGATTGGCAAGGGAGTCAGGCAAGGCTGCATTTTATCATCCTTTCTATTTAACTTCTACACTGAAGTGTCATAAGTAAAGCTTGATTAGACTCTTGAGGAAGGAGGTGTGAAAACTGGAGGAAGGAACATCAACAATTAAGATATGCAGGTGACACTATACTACTAGCAGAAAGTAGCAAAGACTTGGAATAGCTACTGAAGAAAGTCAAAGAAAAAAGTGCAAAGCCAGGGTTACATTTGAACATGAAGAAAACAAAAATAATGATCACAGATGATTTAGATAATTTTAAAGCAAACAGTGAAGACATTGAGGTAGTAAACTATAGTTTATTAAGAGATTCAAATCTAGCTCCAGTTGTCTGGACAAAGATATTTTAGTTTGTCAATCAAATTAACTCACCAGTTATGATTATGTTGTCACCAAGTAATTGTTGCATGCATCCCTTAGTGTTACTAAGGTACTTAGCAAAAGATCACTGGGTTGCATTCAAATTCAGGCATATCCAACTAGGATGGTCAAAGTAGCTTCCTCCTTCTCCCTGAAAATACCAGTATAGAGCATCCTACATCTGACAAATGGCATAACCTTTTTGCATGTGGAATATTTCTATCAATAGAAGGCAGAGCACAGATTCAATTCACCGTCATATTATGCTCTATATCCCTCTGACCTTGAAGTTTACAATCCTCCCAGTCATGTGTGTGCATCTCAGGATAACACTTCATGCGAAAATATATGCCATAATAAACTTACTAGTTTTTAAAGAGCCAGAAGGCTTGGTTCATTTTGTTGCAACAGCAGCTCTGCAAAATGCACTTAGTTGTTACACTTTGTTTCCTAGCAAGTTATGATCGCAAACTTATTCAGCCATCACATGAAAACTCCACTGGAGGACATTATTGCATGTTTGTGCAAAAAAACATATGGAGCACCTTCAAGTGATTGGTACTGAATTCATTGAGGCCATGCTGGAACTAAAAAAAAGTAACAGGGATAAGACTAAATTGAGACTAAGTTGAGAAAAGTTATAGCACAGCCACTAGCCATACTGGCTGGGGGATTCTGGGATATATCGTCCAAAAAGAGCCTTTTCCAAGCTCTAAAAAACCTTCTGGGTGACATATGCTATTCACACAATGCACTCAAAGACGAATCAAGTAGAAAGCTAGCTGGTACAGACATATACTAAGGCAATTTCAGTGGGTGTTGGCAGCTTCATGAACCTTTTGAAAACAGTCAGTAGGGCTTTGTGAAACTATTTTTAAAACAAACCTGAAAAACAGGTAGTGTTGTAATAGCTGGAAAAAATGCTGCCGATGCCCACAGTGATACTACTGATTATGTCATCCCTTTAAACTGAAAGGATCTGTGGATGTGCTCCACTTGATTTTTCTGACAACTCCGACTCGATGGTCATACCTGTAAAAGAAACTTCTTGGTGCTGTTACTCCGATGGAAAAACCCTATCCCGGGGTCCACAATTTGATATTAAATATGATTCTGTGTGTCTGAGAGTTCGCCCAGATGAGCACGTAGGCAGTCATGGTCGAAGGACCGAGAACCAGGTCAAGCCAGTAAAATCCCCAGTCACGTAGCCCCAGGAGACCTCAAGATGTGTAAACCCACAGTAAACAAAGGCCCCGAGATGCCGACTTCAGGGGATTAGCGTGTCTGCCCCAAGTTGAGCAAATGTTCCATCAGGCGAGGACCATTTACATGAAGTCACACCACAAACTAACACAGCTGAAGATCCTGAGACTTTGGCAACACCTTGCAATCCCATCACACAAAGGAAATTACCATGGTGGAGCTTCATTATCGTTCCAACACCAATTGTTCTCCCTGGGAAAAGATTAGTCCTCCAGGTACTTTTTCCCCTACAAATAGTCCTGGCTTTTGAGCATTTCTTCAGATCGCTCCCAGTCACCCCAGCAGACTGTTGCTCTGTCCGTTGAGTAATCCCCTCAGTCTTCTCCGTGCTGAGCCCCACTTCTCCACTGCCTTCCCAGACCCAGGACTTCAGGAAAAGGTGCAGTATTACCCCAGCTGTACCCCTCCAATACTCCCCTATCCAATTTCCTCTCTTTTGTTTCTTAATAGCTCTTGGGTGCGTGTGTGCATGATTGCATTGGTGCGTGAGACTTGCATTCAATAAAATCATTTATTGGACATTCTTGTTTGGTTTTTGGCTTGGCCTGACCCCGTAAAAACTGGATAAAAAGACCCTGCTAGGTTACCCTGCCTCTTGCATTACTATTGCTTGTGCTCTGGCTAGTTTCCATTCCCCATCACGTGGAGCACATTGAGGTGTCCCTCAAGGGACCCCAGAAATCAGGGTAACAGTGTCTTCTGTTGCAATTATTTTATCAACAATTCTTAACCTGAGAATTGTTTTCAAATGGTATATCAAAATTAGTTCAATTTCTGCAGCATCTGCTACTACTGGTGACCAAAACACAAATAAACAAGCAAGCAAGCAATGCGGGAAGCTTACCTGAGAGACAGATTTGGTAAAGGAAATCCCAGAACAGTCAATATGGACTTGGTTCTTCTCCTCCATAAGTCTTTGTCTCATCCATGATTAATTTGAAGGCAGTCCCACTTAAATTTTCAGATAAATAGCTGTTTTAGTACATTGTAGTGTCAAAAGGAAAGGGCAAGGTGAAGTCTAGCAGCACCTTCAGGATTGATGGATGTTTTAACATAACCTTATCAATCCACTTCCCTAAGTGTGCTGATAGTGATACTGAAGCCACACCAACCACAGAAGTACATGCCAAAATATAAATCAGTCTTAAAGGTACTGCTAATTTCTCCCCCCCACACACGCACTTTTTCAGTTTTATGCCACTTAGGCCATTTCCGCATGGTGTCACGGTCCTACAATGGGGGCGCTATGGCAGTGGTCCGCAGGCTGTGATTTTGCACAACGTTGTCGCAGTCTTGCAGTCGTCGCATCCCCGCATGTTGTGATCTCAGTATATTCGCTTAATGGAAAAAATCCATTAAGCGTCCACAATTGCGCGACACTCCCGTCACTCCTAGCCATGCAGAAGGGGTGGAAGCACAATCACACGCTTTCTTCTCCAGTGCAGAATGGGAAAGAGGCCGGCTGCACTGCAGAAGGCAGGTGTGTGTCGCTCACGCTCCCTTCCACAGGGAGCCAGCTGGGTGCAGAGGGGAGCATTCTTGTTGTGCCCCCTTCCCTGCAAAGGTGCTGTCAGGATCGCGATGGGATGTCGGCAGTGTGACGGACCCAGGGGGGTCATAGCAAAAGAGCCGCCCTAGCAACCAAGAAGATTTAAATTGACTGGTTGTTAACTATGTAACCCAGGCTAGCCAGAGGGAGGGGCTAGGTGGGGGGAGTAAGCCTAACAGAAAAATAACTGCAACAGAATTTTAGAGAGAGATCCATCTGAGAGTTTGAATAGAGAGGACAGAGAGTATGAAAGAGACATAAAGAGTTGGAGAAGTGTTTGCTGGGTTAGAGCTACAAGTGTTTTGCTGTTTGCTAATCTTTAATTTTCCAACTACCTTTTCTCTTGTCAGTTTGTTCAATAAAGATTTTATTATATATTTTTAAAGAGCAGTCTCCATAGAGGGTCTCATGGATCTGGATCAGTTACACACCCTACCACCTGTAACACAGTCATCGGGATAAACTCAAAACATGTTTTGCCCTATGTCTATGAAGGATGTGGATTTAGGGAAAGTAGTAAAGAGATATAAATGTGAAGAAGGAGCCAATGGGTGGCAAAAATATAGAAGGGTGCTGCTTCTCTAGGAAGGGAGAATTCAAAGCAGACCTGATTGTCATAGCCCTGGCTTGGCCCAGATCTCCACATTTTGACAGGCAGGACCTGGTCAGGTGTGGAAATGGCCTTAGTTAGAACTATGTGTGACACAGAGCTTTCCAAACTGTGTGTCGCAACACATTAGTGTGTTGGCTGCAGTGTATGCATGTCATGTGAACATAATGGGTGAAGGGGTTGCCTCTACCACTATCACCCCAGGCCCAGGAAGACCCCAGCGAGGTCAGTGGACCAGGCCTGGGTGGAGGGACTGCCTCTCCCACCACTGCCACCACCCCAGGCCAAGGAAGACCCAGCAAGGACAGTGGGCCAAGTCCAGATGGAGGGACTTCCTCTTCCAACCGCCACTGCTACCACACCAGGCCAAGGAAGACCTTGGCGAGGGCAGCAGCACCAGGCCAGGCTTGGGTGTAGAACTGCCTCCATTTACTGAATTACTTACTGAATTCCTGTGTCACAAAATGATGCATGTCTAAAAAGTGTGTCACCAACATGAAAAGTTTGGAAAGCCCTGGTGTGACAGATCCCCGTGCCAGGCTGGCCCTGCACTTCCAGCCGTTGGAATCCTGCCACTCATCCTGCCCTTGTTTCCCCACTCAATCCCTTTCTGAGTTGGGTTCCTGAATCTTAAGGTGACCCCTTATATTGTGGACCTGTAGTGTGGCGGTTCTTTATGGTAGGTCGCCATTTCCGACTCCTTATCAGCCTTGATAGAGACAGCCAGAGACAGTTTTTTTAAAAGGAGAATAACAACTGTAGGTTTATTAAAACTCAGTTATAACAATACAGTATATTAACTCTTAAATATTCTGTTCTTACACACTTCCGTCAATACCAATCAGTTCTCCTTCCTGGCTGTCCTGTCTCTCTGTAACCCTGTCAATTCCAAAACCTTTCTCTTTCTGCGCTAATTCCTACCTGCTCTCTCTGTGTTTTTGTTACATTCTTTTCACCCACAGCCTGACTTCACAGCACTCCCTGAGCTGCAGTTGGCTGCCGTCAGCCAGATCTATCCAGTGTTTCCTTCACCCCATGCCTTTACCTTTCTCCCTCTATCCCATCCATAAAGGTGCACTTTTTAAATTTTATACTCCCTCTGATGCCTGTAAAAAAAAAAAAGGAGGAAGAGAGAGAGAAAAAATGAAATGTGGCAGCACCTTTAAGACTTTACAGGGTTTTATTTTCACACGAGTTTTTGTGACTCTAAACCCATTATTTTTGGATGCAGTACAGAGTGATAATAACTCTGATGTGTGTGTTTATGTCGCCTTCAAGTCGTCTGTCAACTTACGGCAACCCCATGAATTTTGTAGGTTCTTTTTTTCAGGCAAGGCATAGTCAAGAGGTGGTTTTGCCACCTCCTTGCTCTGAAATATACCTACAGAACCTGACATTTCTTGGCAGTCTCCCATCTGAGTACTAACCAGGACTGACCCTGCTTAGCTTTTTCTTTTAAACAAGTTTTTTTGTGAGATTTTTTTTTTAATTTTAAAAGAACCAAACAAGTCTTAGCTTCCAAGCACAGAAGGCATCTGGTGTCTTTAGGGTATGATTTCTCTAATGTTGTTGCTGTGTGCCTTCAAGTCATTTCTGAGGGCCTTTCCGCACTACACTGTTATAGCGCGATTATTCCACTTGCAGCTTCCTCTGGAATCTTGGGGTTTGCAGTTGAGGGAGGGGCCTTTAGGAGTCTAAGCCAGAGAGTTCTTTGGCCTCAGGAAACTACAAACCCCAGAATTCCCCGAGGAGGCTGAAAGTGGAACAATAGCACTATAACAGTCTAGTGTGGAAAGCCCCTGAGTTATGGCCATCCTAAGGCAACCCCATCACGGAGTTTTCTGGGCCTGAGAATGTGTGACATGTCCAAGGTCACCCAGTGGGTTTCCATGGCAGAGCCGGGAATCAAACCCCGGCCTCCAGGGTCGCCATTTCCGCACTACCCTATTATAGTGCTATTATTCCGCTTTCAAGATCCTGCGGAATTCTGGGGTTCCTAGTTTACTGAGACCAGATTGCTCTCTAGCCGAGAATCCTAACGACTCCCCCTCCAAGGTGCAAACCCCAGGATTCCACGGGAGGTTGAAAGTGGAATAACAACACTATAACAGGGTAGAGCAACAACATGGTCACAGTCCAAAGCCACTAGTCTACCTCGGTTCTGCACTGTAAAGCAATAAGCACGAAGCATTTAAGTGTTCTAAAACGAGCACATATTTCGGTGAGTCTTCTTTCCAAGGCAGCTCGAGGGCGCGTCTGTCCGATCCATGTCTGCACCCGCCCCCCCCCGCCCCCCGGCTTTGTTACAGCAGAGACGAGACAGCCCGGCGTCCCTCCCCTCCCTCTTTGTTGGGCGCCACCGTCGCCGGCGGTCGCTTTGTCAACGCGCCGCCCCTCCCATGACGGCCGCCCGGGGAGCGCTCCGACCCAAATGTACCCGTGATCCAGAAAGGAATTCGGCGGGCTTCCGCAACACAGAACACTTTCCGCACGACACTCCTGTAGCGCGATGATTCCACTCTCAACCTCCTATGGAATCCTGGGGTTTGCAGTTCCGGGAGGGGCCGGCCGGCCCCTCCCGGAACTGCAAACCCCAGGATTCCATAGGAGGTTGAGAGTGGAATCATCGCGCTATAAAACTGCCGTGCGCAAATAGCCACAGTCGACGCGCCTGAAGACAACGCTGCCGATGGGTTGTGCGAAGGCTCCGTCAAGCCGCCTATGGCGACCCCGGGAATCATTTTCTCAGGCCTTCCCATAGCCACATACCAATCAAAGGAACTCGCTCTCCCTTTAAAATAACGCCTCAGCTAATTTTGTATCAGTCGTAATCCCCGCTAACAAGTAAACAATATCCGCAATCTTCTCCTCAGAGAGAAAAGGGAGACGGCGAACGTCCCTCACACACACACACCCGCCACCCCCCACCGCGGGCGCGCTCTCGGCGGCCTCTCTCTACCTCAACCCCCTCTCCGTCACGTGACGCGGTTTGTTGTTGCTGCGGCCCTGCGCGGGGCGGCTGCCCGTGTGGGCGTCGGCGAGGTCACGTGCCGCCTTTAAATCTCTCCCTGAGGTGGGAGGGAGGGAGGGAGGAGGGGGGCTCCGTCTCTCCCGTCTACGGCGCTGCCGCTGCGAACTGCCGCTGGCTGGGTCGGGGGGGGAGGGAGGGGGGAAGAGGGAGGAGAAGTGGGGGAAGAAAGGAGGGAGCAGTTGCTCCTGCTCCAAGATGGCGGACGAGGAGACGCCACTCCTCCAGTCCCGGAGCGGCGGCCGCAGCGGCAACCGCGGCGCTGCGGCGGGCTCCTCCGCAGAGAGCCCCGAGCCCGCGCAGAAACGCCAGCGGCGGGGCTCGGTTGACAGCGCCAGGGCGGACTGTGCGGCCCCGAAGGGAGCCGGCGGGGAGGCGCTCCTTCCCAGAGGAAGCGCCACCGAGGAGGCGGCGGCGGCGGCGGCGGCGGCCGCCCTGAAGGTGGAGAAAGAGGTCGCAGCCGAGGCCTCCGCCAGCGCTGAGCGCGGAGAGGCCGCGGTGGGAGAGGCGGCGGCGGCTGGAGCGGGAGGAGGAGGAGGAGGGGGATGGAGCTGCCCCGAGAGCGGGCTGAGGCGGTGGGGCCTGGCCCGAGAGGAGCCGCCGCACCAACTGCAGCCGCTGCCGCGGTGGCCGAGCCAAGGGGAGGGAGCGGAGGCGGCGCCCGCTGGAGACGACGCGTCGGAGACGGCCATTGGCTGCGGGCCGGCGCAGTGTTCGAACGGTGCTGTGGAGGGCGAGGAGGCGCCGCAAGCCGGTGAGGAGGCGCCCGGGGTGCCGGGGACGGCCGGGCAGCCGCCCGCGGTGTGGGGCTTGTGGGGAGCGGGGGTGGGACCGGGGGTCCGTCGGCCGAGGCCGGTATTCGGTGACCCGTTTGGCCGGGGAAGAAGAACTGACAGCCGGCAGCGACCCGTTGCCGTTCCCGCCGCCGAGCAAAGGGACGGTGTCGGGGTTGCGGGAGTACGTTGTATACATTGTTTCATTCTCCACCCCTGCAAGGAAAAGGTCTTTTCCTCTTGGTAACTTAATTGCTAAATTGCCGAAAGCCAGCTCTCTTGATGCTCGCGTTCGTTTGCGATTTGAAGCGACGGGACGTGGAAATAGCAGAAAAACTGAAGGGAGCGGGTGCGATTAGGACTGTATTCTGAAGTAAATGTGGCTCAGTTTGCATCCTTAGTTGACTGCACACACACTTGAATTGTGCCTGAAGTTCAAAACCCACAGGTTAAGATCCTATCGGAGCCAGTGTGAAATAGAAGAAAATGTGGAGGAACAAAACCTCTAAATTACATACTTTCATCATACTTTATCACCTCAGCACGCTATTATAATTTTTTTTGGTGTAAACTACAAAGTACATGTAAATTACACTTTGAGGGGGGGTATTTATTTTTTTAAAAAAATCTTGAAACTGTTGAATTACTGGGAACCAGCATTGCTCTGCCTGCCAAAACTCAGTTCATATGTATCAATCCTGAATAGGGTAACCAGATGACATAATGAATATTATTAACAGCCACATGGGAACAGGGGATGGTGCCTGGTTTTTTCCAGGGGCGCTTCTAACTACTACATAACAGCAGAAATTGAACCTGGTGAAGGCAAAGTAGCCTTGCCATGATTATGGACAGCAACTCATAGCCTTATAAAAGAGGACTTTCAAGTACATGTGATTTTTCTCCAGTGTGCCACACCGGGACATTACACTCCATCTGAAAAGTTTTCTCTTTCATATAACATTTGGAAAGTATAGCTTTTAAAACTTTTTTTTTTTTTTTTTGTGAGAGACAAATTATTTCTACAGCCATTAAAATTTGCATAAACATATAGGTACATAAGTATAGCAAGTACTTGATTGAAAAGAGTGTTCTGCCATCGCTTGTAGAAGTAACGTGTTATAAAGATGATGGTATTACTTCTGTATTCTAACCCTCTTTCTCTGGTTGATGTTTTACAGATAACATATTTTTTAGTGATGAAATCATTGCAAATGGCTTCCATTCCTGTGACAGTGATGAAGATGATAGAGCCTCTCATGCAAGCTCAAGTGACTGGACCCCAAGGCCACGTATAGGTACACATTTGGATACCAGACTAGGAATTGTACTTTATTATCTTTCATGATTGCCAAAGCACTTAAACACACAGAGACACAGTTCTGACTTTTATTTTCCTTTGTCAAGTTATCCCTTTTATTTATCTTTTATTTATATAAATCTGGCACACTTGGCATGAATAGTAGTTATAACAGAATAACAGTTCAGGTGAGCAGTTGGGAAGCATTTCTAAATGTCTTTTTTCTTTGGCCATTTAAATCCAGGATTTGCAGGTGAGGGCAGAACTGAATGTTACATGTACTTTTGTTATTCTTTTTGTTGACGTATTTTTGGTTTGTTAAAATATTGTAACCAAGGTTGTAGTTTAAAGAGGAAGAGCAGTATCAGGCCAGAGAGGCTTCTTCATCTTTTCTCTGTCTTGTTTTCTTGCTTAAAATACCGTCCAGCTGCTTTTACTCCCAGAAGGGAGCAAAGGGTGTCTGCGAAGCAAAGATTCCTTACTCCTTTGGCTTTCAGACGATGCCAAGGTACAGTTCGGGGGGGGGGGGGCTGCCAGCTACCAGCTACCAAAAGGCATCCTCTCTTTTATTGGTTATTGATAGTTAACCACAGTCAGGTAAACTGGTCATTTAATCAACATGGTTTGACGCAAGAACTGCTCCCCTCCCCCAAAAAATAAGTAATAAGACATCCTGCCAATGCAATGTGTTTTTGTGGTTGTTGTTGTTGAACAACAGTTGTAAGCCAACCTGAGATGGGGGATAACTGCTACAGAGCAGACCAGTCTCAGTTCTACTATGATACAACACCAACTGTATTGAAAAAATAGCTGCAGATTTGGCAAGTTAAGGGGAAGAGATAATGAGGCTTACATGCAGAGGGTATACCTGCCACTACAGAAAAGCTACAATGGCACAAATTTCTGAGTTGGTATATTCAGAGCCAACATGGTAGTAGTGATTTGAGTGTTTATTTAAAACCCTGGAACCCAGGGTTTAGTTTCCTGCTTTGCAGTGGAAGCCCCCTGGGTGACTTTGGGCACATCACACAATCGCAGTCCCAGAAAACCCCATGATAGGCTTGCCTTTGGGTTACCATAAGTCAAAAACAATTTGAAGGCACACAACAACATACAGATGGTATTTCACACAATTATGTTAATAGCATTAGCTGTATGAATTGTTAGGAATGTCAGATATCAGATAGATGACTCCAGATGTATGAATTTTGGAAGAAAATATTCAGTGCAAAAGATGTCCTTTGATATTGTTTGGTTGTTTAAATAGTAAAACCGAAGTTAGTAACTGAACATCTGTAATTGACAGCAAATGTCATTATTGCCAGTAATCCAAGACTATGTAGTGGTCCTTAGAAGGGGTGTTCCAGGCTAGATCTGTTTTTCTTCTCCAAGGACAGAGAAAGAGCTCTGGCCTTAAAGGGCAAGATCTGATCTAAAATGTCGCCATCAATCCTTGAGGAAGCCCCTCAGACGCTTAGGTCAAAAAAGAACAGGGTTTCAGTCATGTTAGGGCAAATCAAGGGAGATATGATGAAGAACATTTCTCTGCCGTTGGATCCAGTGGAAAAGAAATCATTAAAGAATAATGAGGAGGGAGTTCCTGCATCTTCCTTTCGCTTTCTGGTATGAGCTTATCAGGGCTTTGTTTAAGGTGGCCCCTGTCCTCTGATCATAACCCCATAAGATTTCTGAGGTAACAATGGATTAGGAAGCTTTGAGGGCACCTGAAACAGAAGAGTTTATTGGTTTGGTAAATATGCAGAAAAAGAAAATAAAATCTGATTAACAGGTAGGAGCCTTATGATTGTTACAGAAATGTTTACCCTCTTATAGGAAAAGAAATTCCAGTTGCTGTTAGTAGCTCTGATTTTTGTCCGTGTAGCTGGGTTTTTTGTGTATTTGACAAAATCATATAATAAACTTTAAAAATCTGTAAACATAATAGCAAACTAGTAGATTAGTAGAAATATAAACTTTATTTGTTGCACACAAGGTATGTCAGTGTTGTCTATGCTGCGGCATAACCAGTTTGCCTAAATTCACTTCATTCTCAACTAAAGCAAAGCTACTGAATCAATGGAAAAGTGGTAAGTCAGTATCTACATTCCATTGATTCTGTGGTTCTATTCTAATTGGGGCTAAGATCTGAATTCAGCTGAAGTGTTTTTGGTGTGGTGTTTTGGTATGCTACTTTTTTAGTAGAAATGTGAGAGAGAGTACAGTTCTGAGCATTGTTATTGCAAAATTTTCTAATTCAGGTTGAGTATGCTGTCATCCAGTTCATAATAACTTTATTTTCTATAATAGGTCCATGCACTTTTGTCCAACAACATCTTATGATAGGCACTGATCCCCGTGCAATTCTGAAAGACTTGTTGCCAGAAACAATACCTCCTCCTGAACTGGATGACATGACATTATGGCAAATCGTTATTAATATTCTCTCAGAACCACCTAAAAGAAAAAAGAGGAAAGATATCAATACTTTAGAAGATGCTGTGAAACTCCTACATGAGTGCAAAAAAATAATTGTTCTAACTGGAGCTGGGGTATGTATTTAATGTTGGATGACATAAGTGGATCAGTATTTTAATTTAAGTCTACTCCTGTGTGGGGTTTTTTGTGAGTGGACTCTGTGTGCTCTGCTAGTGTTAATGTTGGCAATGTTCCTAGGCAGATCTTTCTCTAGTAAGTTAAGACAAATTTATGACACAAACATCACACTTTTTCTTCAAATATATATGCTCCACTTTTCCAAAACATGTTTAGAAAAAATACATTTGTTGTTAGTAAACAAGTCACTGTTAGTGCTGTAACAAATGTACAAATTTAAGAACATGTTTTGTTTAATCCTGTGCTACAGCAATGTACAGCAAGCATGGGGAACCTGTGACCTACAAGACATTTTTGAACTATGGTTACAATCACGCACAATTATGTTTTGCTATTGGCCAGAATAGATGGGCTGATTATTTATACTGTAGTTAAAAACCAAAACATGAAGGTCCACAGGTCTCCTGTACAGTAAGTCCCTGATCCCACGTGCTGCTGAGCAGATGTAGCAAAGTATAGAGTTCAAGCACTAAGGTCCCATCACCAGTGCTAAAGAATAGTAAATTCCATTGCTTTGACACTTTAAGCATTGCATTGCTTGTGTTGATCCAACTGTGTTGATTCCATATCCCAAGTACTATGCAATCAACTCAAAGTAGATAGAATATGGAGAAAACAGAATGTGCACAGCTTCATTTCACTACCACTGTCCTAAAAGTATAGTTAAAATATTTAACGGGTCTTAAGAAGCAAGTGGGCAGAACTTGGCAGCAAAACCATTCACCTTATATAGGAAGTTGCTTTAGTAGATAAAGTTTAGTTGGAGGGTGCAAGCAGAAACGTGTGTTACAACTACTATCCTTATTAATCAGCTGGGCTATTTTCATAGAACATTTATGAGATAGCTAAAATAAAGTGTTGTATTTTGCAGTGGTTAAACTGTGCTTTTATTTTTATTCAACATCTCTTTAGCCTGCATACAAATTGTATTGGGCTCTCCTGAATAGTCTTGCTACAGTTACAATCAAAGTATCTTCGCCTGTAGCTTTTTTCACATCTTGAGTAACAGTTATAAAGAAACATAATACTATTTGGAGTGGAGAAGAGCGATACAGCTGGGAGTTGTGGCTAAACATTCAGTCTTGCAGGATGTTGTCTTAATACTCATTTATATTATAGCAGCAACTTTAACATCAGAATACATGTATGATATTTGCTATATTATGTGACCTATTTCAGGTATCTGTTTCTTGTGGAATTCCTGACTTCCGATCAAGAGATGGCATTTATGCCCGCCTTGCAGTAGATTTCCCAGATCTTCCTGATCCTCAAGCAATGTTTGACATTGAATACTTCAGAAAAGATCCAAGGCCATTTTTTAAATTTGCAAAGGTGCTATTTATTTCTTGCTTCTATTATTCTGGAAAACAGGCATGTGTAAACTCAGAAAATTTGATTTATCTCAAGCAAAGTGTGTTCTCTTCCCACACCTGTTATGCCCTGATCATGGCCAGCATCCCCCAACCTCTGCTTAATACCCTACTCTAATATAATTAGCAACAGTGTTATGCTTGCCCATGGTAAATTTTCACATTTAAACATTGTTAAGTTCTTATTTAGTATGATGCAAAAAAACTGTGGTGAGGAACCAGGTTTATATAAAAAGTATTACTATTGCTTCTGTAGATAAGTACTTCTAGTTATTTAAGTTACTGAAGTTGTAATTCAGAGATGGGAAATGTGTGGTCCTCAACATTGTTACAACTCCCACCATTGGCTGTACTGGCCAAGTGTGATAAGAGCTGTAATCCTGAAGCATTCAGAAGCACACGTATACCTTAACCCTGATGTAATATATTCAGTGGTAGGAGGCTTTCACAGAGGTTCTCTATATTACTGACTTGATATAGTACCATATATACTTGTGTATAAGTCGAAAAATTTATACTTAAGAATCAACCCAAAAAAAACTGGTTAATGTGGTAACCTGACAAAGAAACTCTAAAGACCTGCTGCCACAGCAGGGAGAATGGAAGGGATTGGAGCTTTCTCCCAACCCTCTCTAATTTCCCCACCATGCCAGGGAAGCTCTGAAGAACTACCACAGTGGGGAGAATGGAAGAGATGGAGCTTCCTTCAGTTTCTCCCAGCCCCTTCTAATCTCCCCATCCTGGCAGGGAAACCTTGAAGAACTGCTGCTGCAGTGGAGAGAATGGAAAAGATAGGACGTCTTTCAGAGTCTCCACACTCTTTTTAATCTTTCCACCCCAGTAGGGAAGCTCCAAAGAGGCACCGCTGCAGTGGGCAGAATTGAGGACATTGGGCTTCTCTCAGGTTCTCCCAGGTTGGACTAAGGCAAGAGCTTTAGGAAGCCCCAATTCCCTGCATTCTCTCCACTGTGGCAGTGGCTCTTTGAAGCTTCCCTGCTGGGATGGGGAGCTTAGAAGGGGTGGGAGACCCAGAAAGAAACCCTGTACTTTTCATTCTCCCCACCATGGCAGAGGCTCTTTGGAGCTTCCTGCTAAGGTAGGGAGAGTGGAGGAGGTTGGGAAAAGCTGAAAAAAAGCCCAATCCCTTCTGTTATCTCTGCCATAGTGGCAGCTCTTCAGAGTTTCCTGCTGGGGTGGGAAGAGTAGAGAAGGTTCAGCTTTTTTTAGGTTCTCCGTGGACAGACTAAGCTGTTTCCCTGAGAGCTTTCTCTGTCCATAGAAAACCTAAAAGAAGCACCAACCCCCTTACTCTCTTCAGTGGCCTTTTGCAATGCCTGGACAGGAAAATGGCAGTGGAGGTGTTGGTGGCAGCCAAGGGAAGCTGGTCCTGACATGGCACTGCCACTTTCACCTCTCTGCGGAATGGCTCCAAGGAGCCCTGTGCTGAGCCCCAAAGTTTTACCCTTGACTTATCCATGGGGCATATAAAAATATGTAATTTTGACCCCCAAAACCTGCCCTCAATTTATACATGAGGTTGACTTACACATGAATATATATGGCAATATTAAAGCCAAAGATTTAGCACAAATTGAAATGACATTTAACAGAGTTGTAGTTCTGATGAACAATGAAATAGTGCAGTCCTGTACATTTCTATTCAGAAGGACTCTGCTAGACTCTATGTGAGATTTCACCTTGTTGAAACTAAGGTATAATCAGTTGTGGAGGCAAGGGACCACCATCTGCCTACAGTCATGGAGCCAGGAAAAAAAAACCTGTCACCTTCTCAAGCCTCCTGATCTGGAGAGTGTTAGCTGTTTCTTTTTCCCAGCTACATAACTAGAGATGAATGCTGCCCTAGAGGATCCTAGTAACTGATTGATAGTATGGATGTATTCCAGTGCTGTCCAGCTGCTTGTGCAGCTGGAGCCCAGAGGCACAGTCACAGTGTTGCAGAACAGTGCTGGTGAAGAATTAAAACTCCAGCAGCTCTTGAAGAGGATCTTGGCCTAAGGCTATAGTTCTACCCCTGAATGTATTAGAATATAAGAAGAGATCTTCTTTACCCACAGTGGACAGTCGGATGCCTATGGGAACTTAGCAAGACAGGAACACAATGCTACCATCTTGTTTATGTTCTCTGCCAGCTGGTATATCTGGGAGTAAACCTTCTGTACCTAGTTGGAATTGCTTCTGAGTAAACAAACAAACAAAACCCAAGATTGTGTTGCATTTTTTGTTTGTTTGTTTCAGCAAACTTGATAATAAAGAGTAGGCTATTCTTGAAAGCAAGAGCAAATGTGCCCCAATTTTAAACAAAAATGAAATGTTGGATTTACAGAATTTATTCATATAAATATATTTGTTTAATTCTGCAGGAAATATATCCTGGACAGTTTCAGCCATCTCTCTGTCATAAATTTATAGCTTTGATGGATAAAGAAAGAAAACTACTACGCAATTATACTCAGAACATAGATACCCTGGAACAAGTTGCAGGAATTCAAAGAATAATTCAATGTCATGGTTAGTCAAGCTTGAATTCTCTTCTGCCATAAATCTAGGAGTTATGTTGATGCCATAATATTGAATATGCTGAATCTTGCAGAATTCTACAACTTCCATAATTTGATTCCCAAAGAATATATAAGCAGCAAATTTCATACTTGTGCTGCAACTTCTATTATGCACAGGATTGTACTCTTCTGGAACATACACAAGGCTGGCACTAACATCTCTTGCATAAAGCAGTTTTTATATAACCTCGGGGAGTAGGGCACCAGTTGCTCTCCACACTGAGAGCGTCCCTACAGCCCCTGTGACAACTCCACCCCTCCCCAGCCCTCCTCCATGCCCCTGGTCTCCTTTGTCCCTACCCTCCCCTTTCTTATGGTACACCATCTGCTCATTGCCATCAACTGCTCCAAGGACATGTCATTCTTTTATCAGAATCAGCACTTTTTAAAAATATGTCAGGCTCTTGGATCAGCTGGCCAGTAAAGGTAATGCCAATAGTATTGGTGGCAGCAGCAGCAGCAGCTGAAAAGGATAGGAGACCATCAAGTATTGCTGCACAAGTGGAGCTTTTTGCACCCTCAGCTTTGAATTGAATTTAGGGAATTGCCACCTTTCAGTGTTCTAGCCAATGAGTGCAAAAGAATGGAATGAATTACAAGACTCTGACACTTCTCTTGACATTATATTAATGTTTTGAGGCATTTACTGCCATGTCTGTACACCACAATATGGTTAAACATGTACAATCATATCAAACATTTTTTTGCTGTGGATCTGTTGATATTGGGCAATGTGTACCTATATGTCAGAGGTTAGGAGGCCATAAACTAAGCCAGCCTTCCACAGCCTGATGCCCTTTAGATGTTCAGAACTGGAACTTGCATCCCTAGCAAAGATGGTCAGTGATATACATCAGTGGTTCTTAACCTGTGATCCATGTACACCTTCCCACCCCCCACCCCCCCGGACTGTGATATCCACACAGGGGATCCACAAAGGCTTGAAAGAATGTTGTGAGCTTTTACAGTTAAAATAGAAAGGAAAATCGACATACAGACAGTCATACATTGATCTCAAAGAGCAGAAGTCTTTGGTAGTGATAGACATCATTTGTACAAAGCTTCATTACAGTATTGCAAACCATTCAGAAGTTATGAAAATAACTGATAGCAAGAAATGCACTCAGCACTTGCCACTTTTGCATGCAATGAGAACTTGCAAGTGAATGACATTGAGTGGGTGAGAGAAAGTACATGGTATTTCTTGCTACTATGTGTACAGCCAGAAGCCACCTTCATAGCACTCTAGGGTTTTACATCTTGAATTAAGTCTTGCTAGTCCATGCCAACAAAAGATATTAAAAGGGGGTCCATGATAAAGTTAAGAACCCCCAATATAGGTATTACCTGAAAGGTATCAGGTTGTAGAAAACTGATCTAAGAAAAATCTTGCTGGAGAACAACAGAGAGGAGTAATGACATTGCCCAATCCTTATGTGTATGCATGCAAGCAAACAAGCAACATTGGTAATCTTATCCCTGTCAGAGGGCCGCCCACAGATAAGCAGGGGGAAAACAGATATGCAGTAAAACAACAAGTGAGTGGGTAATAGGAGAACCAGAACATCAGTAGTGGGATGCAGGAGACCAGAGGGATTTGCATTGGCCTTCTTGAGTCTGTAAGGCTCAAAGAAACATTCATAATATTTCATTCTTCCCCTTTATCTCCTTATCTGAGTTGCAGACTAAGATACTAATATGACAGATAGTGGTTTTTGAATACGGATAAATTATAAAGGGAAGTTGCTGGAAAAATAATAAATAATACTGAATTCTATTAGTTCAATGCAAGCCTGTTGGAAGGTGAAGGTATTTACAATTTTATATGTGTTCTGACCAAAATAAGGTGCAACCTATGTCAGTTATTACTTAAATGCAGGTAAATTTGAGGTGTCCTCTGCTTTCTTCATATTCAACTATGTCTTACTCTATATCCTGACTGTTTCAGGTTCCTTTGCAACAGCTTCTTGCCTCATCTGTAAATACAAAGTTGATTGTGAAGTCGTTCGAGGAGATATTTTTAATCAGGTAAGAATCCTTTTAGTCTGAATTGGAGGTGGGGAAAAAGTGCTTTAAAATTTTCAGTCAGGTACATTTAGACTTATCTCATAAGCATAGTTACCAAATGAGTAAAATCTGGTGAGTTCAGTTGAGTTCTGAATGCTTGTGACTGTATTGTTAATTTAAAAAATCTTCATAGAACATTTAAGGTTTATCAAATATTGGATAAAACTTCTGTTGTTACTGCTCAGGTATCTAAGGTTGTCCTCTGTGGGCTTTGGTGTTATGTGTTAGATCAGGAGTACATAGCTTGTGATTACCTCCAGGTTATACAAAATGAGTTGTGGGTTCTAAAACCAATGCATTTATTAAATTTATATCCAGCTGTTCCTTTAGTGAGACTGAAAGTGAGAATTTAAGTTGAGTACAGACTAACTGTAGCTATTTGCTTTATAGCAGAACTGTATGGTATGATATGATATTATACTGTGTCTTTTCTGGGCTCTGCAGTTGAAAAAGGATGTAGAATGGGTTCAGAGGAGGGCAGTGAAGATGAAGATGAGCAAAAGTATAAGAAATACCATGAGAAAAAGCTGAGGGTATTGGCTGTGTTAGCTTAAAGGAGGCAATAGAATGAGGGAGCGAGACAATAGTATTCTTCAGATACCTGAAGGATTGTCACACAGTGGAGCAGTCTGCCGCTGTGAAGGCAGCAATAAAAGCTAAAAGGCTTATTTTACTGGAAGATGGACCTTGTTTGGATGTTAGGGTAAATTCTGAATTGTCTTAACAGTGGAACCAGTTTCTTAGAGGTGAGGACAACATTTTCATTGCTGGAGGTCTTCAGGCATAGGTTACGTAGCCTTCTGAGGAGTATACTTTTGCTCTGGATTTCCTGCATCATATGTATGTTAGACTAAATGATCAATAAAGCTCTCTCTAATTGTGCGATTAATTGATTTCTTTTAACACTGCATGTATTATGACTGAATTTTTAATGACTATGGAATTAAGTGGCTGTGCTAGGGTGAAGTTTTCACAAGCATTGCAACAGTATGTTATTGTGGCTGCCAGAATATTTATACAGCCAGTGTTGAAATGTACACTACTTGCCTCTTAACAGACTGCTAAAATGGTACTGAGCAGATCTGTGGACGAGGGACAGAGTAATTTCTTGTCTCCTCTGCCAGTTTGCTTCATTTTGATTCTAGTTATAGTGTTTGTTCTTCCACAATTAACATGAAAACCAAATAGGCCAGGGAGGACAGCTTGGGAATAATCATTCCTCCTTCCACAAGCTTACTCTTCAAGCTGAGTCCTAGATAATTTGTTAAAGACTAGAGTATAGAGTCAAGGGGACTTGGAAGGAACAGTCAGAGGATTCAAGGCTGTAACACTGATAGCTATCTTAGAATCCGCCATACTTGTAGCTTTAAGGGCTACATGGCTGTGTGTGTGTTAGTTTTGGGTTCTAAATCCTCTGAACTAGAGAGATGTTATTGGAACTAATTGTTCTGACCTAGAGTTCTTCTATTACATTGGTGCTAATACATATGATAATAGATCAACTTTATCTCCAAAGATTAATTAGTGCTCTTCACTCTATGTATCAAAACCTGTTTCTGCATGTCAGAGACAGAACACATTCAGAAAGCAAAGAATCCTGCACAAAGATGATAGTAATATGTAGCTTCAACTGTGCTTCCTTCTGTTGGGATAGATCACGGGAAAGGGCTCTGTGTTGTATTGTCCTTGATCATTTTTGGTCACAAAGCTATTTTAGCATGATATATGGCATGGGGAGTAGTTGTACAGAAAAGTTTAAGTTAAAAATTTTCACATTTAAACATTTGTTCGAATTGTTTAATGGGTTAGGACTTTATGTTAGATAAAATGCATAACTGTGCATTGGCTCTGTGCATTGCTCTGTGTGTGGAATACATTACATAACTGCATTTCATAATCACTGTGGCAACAACTGAAATTTCATCCAGAAATGTTCTTATTACATAGTGTACATCAAATTTATTTATAGAAATTGGACCTTCATAATTAATCTGGTGCCACCAATGGGCAGACAGGAAAGTTCCTGTATCCATCTTAGTGTTTTGATTCTATCAAACTGAAGCCAAAAATTAATACATTACTTCTATGTAGGTTGTTCCTAGATGTCCCAGATGTCCACCTGACGAACCACTTGCCATCATGAAGCCAGAAATAGTGTTCTTTGGTGAAAATCTCCCTGAGCAATTTCATAGGGCCATGAAATATGACAAAGATGAGGTCGACCTTCTTATTGTTATTGGGTCTTCACTTAAAGTAAGACCAGTAGCATTAATTCCAAGTAAGTGTGAATTATTCATGTTTGGGAGGAGGAGGGGGAGAGTCCTTATTTCATACTAAAATCTGTAGGCTACTTGTTTACCAATATCATGCTATACAGTGCCATGAAGCATTGTGCTCAGAATGGTTCTCATTCCGGAAGCATTGGAGAAGCAAGTAATTTAGATATGAATGTGTCTAGTATGCTCTAGAAGCATTAGAGAAGCAAGGAATGAAGATATGAATGTGTCTAGTGTGCTCTAAGTAGATGGTAATAATGCAGAAAACAAAATTTAAAATTCCTCTAGACCACAGAGTTAGAAGTAGTGCTTCAAATAGCTTGTGAGGTGTATTAATGGCATTAGACACTCAGTGTATTGTTTGTTGTATGTTCTGATGACTTTTTTTTCTTAAATACGTAGGTTCTATCCCACATGAAGTGCCTCAGATTCTAATTAATAGGGAACCATTGCCTCATTTACACTTTGATGTGGAACTTCTTGGTGACTGCGATGTTATCATCAATGAATTATGTCATAGATTAGGCGGTGAATATGCAAAACTGTGCAACAGTTCAGTCAAACTTTCAGAAATTACAGAGAAGCCTCCACGATCACAGAAGGAATTTGAAATACATTCATCTGAGTTACCACCTACTCCACTAAACATCTCTGAATATTCTAGTTCACCTGAGAGAATTGCATCACATGATTCTCAAATAGTACATTCAGAGCACTCTTCCGAATTTAAAGCAGCAGATTCTGAAGCTGCCTTGGAGTCTAAAGAGAACTGTGTGGAGGAAAAGTCTCTAGAGCTACAAAACTGTTTAGAAAATACTGAAAGTCTTCCTGACCAGTTAGAAAACCCAGAACATGTGAAGGAACATGGGTCTAACCAAGGTGAAAACAAAGAAAGAAATGAAAAAACATCTGTTGAAGCACTGAAAAAGTGCTGGGTTAACAGATGTGCAAAAGAGCAGATAAGCAAACGGCTTGATGGTAAGTGCTAATTTGTAGTATATTACTTCAAATTATGGACTTGTGCTTCAGAGTAATTCCAGTTATTAAGGCTTCATCAGTAGCGGATAAAAACATCATGATTTTGCAGTCCAGGGGTATTAGCAAAATATATCCTACCATTTCAGGAAAAAGTATTGGTATCTGTGTTGGGCCCATAGCATAGGAGATCTAGAACAGATGTGAAAAGATTCCTTACATTGAATCAGTGAATCACTCTAAACATTTGCAATCTTTCATGTTATGTGCATTTAGTATGATAGAACTGGAACTGAATTAACTACTTAATGTAGTTCCAAACAGTCTGCTTTCTAGTATGAATATTCTGTCTGTTTGTATCTCTTTTTTCTGTTTCTTCACAATCTTGAAAAGAGCCCCAGTCAAATCCCATGTAAATGGGGCCTGTACACAGTATCTGGAAAGACCGAAGAAGCCTAAGGAAAGCATTGGGTTTGCATGTTCCTCTTTCCCCCAGTTCTCTTCCTACCCAGCTGGAAAGAAGACTTGGGCAGAGTTTTGTTTCATTTCTAAAGAATCCTAGCTTATTGTTCCTTTTGAAGTAGGGATCATGGTTTAAAATGTGTTTGATTTTGCTTCCTGAGAAATTTACGAAGGTGGTTTTAAACCAGAGTCTCTGGTTCAGCTCTTAATAATGAACAAAATGTCTTTAAAAGTGAGGCTAAACTCTTCCATAATCTTCTTCTTGCCCTTATAGGAAGAGAAAGGAGGGGTAATTCACAAGCCTGAACCTTTGCTCAAATGTACTCATTCTTGTCCATGTAGTGTTAAACTGTGGTTTAGCATTATGTGTAATGTTTATGTGCTGCTTTCTTTTAAAATTTGACAAATTCAACGAGGGAATTGTTTGTATCCTAACTTGACATAACATGTTTTACATTGTATTTCATCTAAAGTTGTGGGTAAGGAAAATATATGCTTAAATATTACTGTGTTTGAACTGGCATGTTTTACTTTGTCTTTCTTATCCACATTATATTAGTGAAACAGCAGTCTTACACTCATCATATACATAGACATGGGGGGTAAACATGACAGGAGTCACTGAGGACCTCTGGGTAGACAGATGTTGCAGGAGTGAGAAGCCTTCAGACTTGCAAGATCTAAATTGTTTTTTATTATAATCTTGAGATCCACCAACTGGAACCAGAGACAAAATAGTGTAACAATAATAAAATAATAGGAGAGGTTAAGAAAGATGGGTACATTTGAATATATGGTAAGCGCTAGAATTTATTTTTAGTGTCAGAACAGAGCTCATAGTTGTGTCACACAAAAACCATTCTTGTTTTTCCCATTGAGATGTCTTCCATGTCTCCCATTTAAATTTGGGGAGAGGGCTGGAAGGAGAGAGAGAGAACTTTGCATAATTTCTGTTGCACATTTGGGAATTAGAGGCCTTTTGTGAATGACTGCAGATTATCCAACAGGTTTATTAATGTGCCAACACCTGAGATAGAATTACTTTGTCAGGCACTCTGCACTTACGCATTTAAAAGCAGCTGAGAAGGCTCTGAGAGCAGCTTGCAGAAAGTCAAAGGCTTACAGGATGCAACGTACAAAGAAAAAGGGAAGGAGAGGGAAAATTAGAAGCAGAGAGTCACTGGATTCTTAAGGCTAACTAGTAGCGATCACCTCAAATGGAATCAGTTCCAAGAGAGAAGGAGCCTGATGGAACTGATTCTGTTTCTCATCTCCTTCCACCGCAGTTTGGTAGAACAGAGGACATGAGCCTCATGTTTGCATATGCCAGTTCCTGTCTATATTTCAGGAATCTGCAGTTTCCATGGTTGAGACCATCCTAGCAAACTAAGGTTTGCTCAGACCAGGAATGGAAGCTGTTTGTGGTGCACTGCTGATTAATCTACAATATTCTTTTAAGAATTACTTGAATTAACCTCAAGTCTGTTTCACTTAAGTCTTCAGTTACTGCTAGTACTTTAACAGATCCAAAAGAGTTCATTGTTGCAAGAAGAATCTAAAAAGAAATTTGAAAGAGGAGCAGTATTTCATCAGTTAGTAAGGATTGGTGTCTGTTGAGATTTAATATCTCTAGTACTAAGCAGTTCATTCAAAGTCATTTTCAATATAGTTGTGAGGTGTTCTCCACACTATCAAACCTTCTGTAGCGGCATGTAGAAACTGACTTGATTGATGTGGTGAGCCTCTGTACACAGATGGCTTCCCATGTGGTGACTGTAGTATGTCCACTAGCCTCAACCTTCTGTGCGCTAGATATAAAGTGTGTATATGTTTCTTGCTTCATGAATTGTATTAAAACAGAAAAGTATATTTTCTTTTTTATTTCAAAATGTATCACAGTATATAAAAATGTGGTTTTAAATGTATAACAAAAGCTTACTTAGAATCATTTTTGTCTGGATTTGTCTGAATTTATCTTTATGTAGATAAATTTCAGCATGAACAGCTTCTAGCAGTTTCAAGAATTGGACAGGTTTTCTTTTGCCATTTACATAGTCCATCTAAATAATCATGTGGTTAACTGGCTTTTCTTAAGCTTTTAAACAGTAAGCTCTGATACTATGACTGTATTTACATGATTCTAGTCATTAACACAATCTGAAATTGTTCCTAATTCAGATACTCTTGGAGAAAAAGAAGCTGTGCAGATATAAAGGGAACTAATTGCTTTATAGAATTTTTTTCATACTTAAACCACAGAAATTACAGTTACACTATTTTCACATTATATCTGAAGAGTTTACTGTCTAGCTGCAACTTACTTAAAATTGCAGGGACTTGTTGCTTTTGCTCAACATTGAAATGCTTATAGTATATAGAGTGAGTCTTGGGAGGATAGTTACGAAGCATGCAGGATGAATGCCTTCGTATGTTATTGAATTGAAAAAGTCAGTAATATCATGTAGTATACAATGACAGAGTGATACATTTTTTCCTTTTAACTATGATTGGGGGCTGGGATGAAGGGAGCGAGGGAAAGATGGGATTGAATGTTATATGCATATTGGGGAAAACGTAAAATACTGAATGTAAAAACTGATTAATTTAAATGTAGAGCCAGTGTGGTGTAGTGGTTTGAGTGTTGGACTATGACCCTGGAGACCAGGTTTCGATTCCCCGCTTGGCCATGGAAACCCATTGGGCACGGCACACCTTCTCAGCCCCCAGAAAACCCTGCGATGGGATCACCTTAGGGTCGCCATAAGTAACAAATGACTTTAAGGCACACGGTAATAGCAAATGTAATGTTATTGTGTAAAATTGTTGTAGGACTGTTTGGGCAGCAGAAGGAAAAAGGAGATGAGGGAAAGATAAGGTTAACTATAGTTCCCTGCTATACTAGTCTCATTTTTAAATGCTAATTTCCTTTCCTTTCAAATCACTTATAAAGATATACTTACCTAAAAGAACGAAGTACAAAATATCATAAACACTAAACACTAAATATTGAATATGTCAAGTTTTATGTAGGACCTCCTGTATTATTAACACTGAAATAACTGCTCTTGCTAATCAAACATGTTTCAGGTACCCAATACTTGTTTGTACCACCAAATCGCTATATTTTCCATGGTGCTGAGGTATATTCAGACTCTGAAGATGATGTCATGTCCTCCAGCTCTTGTGGAAGTAGCAGTGATAGCGGATCCTGTCATAGTCCAAGTTTAGATGTAGAAGATGAAAGTGAAATTGAAGAATTCTATAACGGCATGGAAGATGATGATGCTCCTGACAGAGATGAAGAGAATGGATTTGGGGAAGATGGACCTGATGTTCAAGAAACTGTTGATGAATCTCTTTCTGTAAATGAGGCTGTAGGATTTGATCATTCAGCAGACAAACTGTAATTACTGACTGGTATCAGGAATTTTCCCACCAGCATTAGCAGTTTTGGCATGTCAGATTGAATGTGTACTGAATTTAGAGCAAGGAAACCATAAGGATGTAATGTTTGTAAACAACTAGAGTAGATTTTCATGCATAGTTTTCTAACTTTTCCAATCAGATTCTATAAAGGCACACTCAACATGAATCTTTGTTTGGAGTTTTGAAGAAGGTACTAAGTATCTTTTTATTGTCACTGCATTCACTTTTATTAAGTTAATCTGTGTGATCTGTGTGTGTATATACAGTATTTTTGCTTAACAAATTTCAGCCTAATTTTATTTTTGAACTGTTCAAAAAAAAAGCCATTGGAATGTTAATATAATATAAAGGGAACAGCTAATCTAGACCAAAGAATGGTATTCTTCTCGCCTCTCTTACTTTGTAACATTTGGGTTTATTTAAAGCCTGCTTATGTCCTTCCTAATTCTGTTATTGCATAATTTGTTGTTAAACACTGGTATTTCCCAAAAGTTACTATGGCAGCTATTTTTTCTTAAAAAAAATACTCCTCATATTGGGCATATTTGCATGTGAGCATATGGCAAATAAATTAGGCATCATAGTGAGCACCTGAAAATCCCCAACTATTTAGATAATTAGAAAATGCTAGTTTTTAAAAAACTTCCTGTGGATGTGTAATAGTGCCTTGCAAAACTGCAGCAAGGAAATATTAAATAAATTCTCAAACTTGGTTTGACTCAAAATGAGTATTTAATGCAGGAAGTCAGTATATGAAACATTTTATGTACAATATGTTTGTCTACACTGCCAAGATGTGAATTTGTAAATGTACTGAAGGTATGTATATTATATTCAGAGCAAGGAAGCACTCTACCAATTACAAAAGTGTTTCTGTACTTTCAGATAGCTTACACAAACATATAAAGAGCTATTTATGCTTCCAATACAATACAGAAAATCGAGTTCAAATATAGTTGCTAAAATACACTGCTTGTGAACTTAACGTCTGCTTGAAGAACTTAATACCACTTGTTGGTACAGTGTTATTACTTTAAAAAAGCAGCTACTGAAATTGGTACCAACGCTGCTTCATGGCTACCTTTTTAAAATAGATCTTGCAAATGTTTCTAACTGAAGGTGGTTTCCCTCCTTCATAGTTTGTTTCCTACCTGTCCATTGAGCTTCTGCATTTATTCTTAAAACCACTTTTAACTGTCCCAAAAAAGTTCTGCCAGCTAGTGATAATTCATGTGCATTGCTTTAATATTTATTCCATTTTAAAATTTGTAAAGTAGCTGTCCTTTTTGAGCAAGTTAATACATCTGTTCTGTAACACAGCATAACAAAGTGTTAAGAATGGCCTTTTGTGTTCATCTTAAAAATGTTGGCATGTTTTCTCATGGCCCAGGTTCTAAATAATAGAAGTTACTGGACTACACTAAAGAATGCAATATGTTAGCTTTGCTTGCATGTCAAAATGTATTTGTGCTATAGGAAATATTTTAAATGGAAATATTTTGTTTTTAAATTATTTTTACAGTGTGGATTATTTTCTGCTTTTATATTGTATATAGTGTCTTTTATGTAACCAACTGGCAAATGTTTTGTAGAAGACTGTTTTAAAATGACCTGGCTCTCTTCCTGCAACTTTTGAAATACAAAACCAGTGTTTTATACTCGTACAGTCTGTTTCAAAGTCTATTAAATTGTCATTTAACTTTCAGTTACTGTTAAGAATATGTGTGCAAAGCCTCTCACTCCTCTCATGGTATTCCTTGTTTTACCAATAGGTATGGAATAGAATACAGTTTGTGGGAAGTATATTGTGGTACTTCATCCAGTACTCCAGTAGATTTAAGGCAGAAATAGGGAACTTCTGGACTGCCAACTCCCAGGTGTCCCAGCCAGTGTGACAGAGGCTGAGGCATCGTAGGAGTTGTAGTCTAAAGCGTCTGCTGAGCCACAGGTTATCTACCCTATTTAGGAGTTCTTAATAGATGAAAAATGCCATCCTTGCAATTAAAAATGATACCCAGGCAGATGTTTACCCTAAATATTAGCATTGAGTTTAACATAAGCAGTTCAAACTAAGGTTGCATTAAAAAAACCTGAAACCTTTAATAGCAAGCACTGTTAGGACCACTGTAGATGTAGCTGGCCAGTTATCGTAACTCTTCTGAAAGAGATAAGAATGTTCTATGCAGTTATATGCTATTGCCTTTCCTTTTCAGTTCCTTTATATGAATTCTTACATCCCCTGCTTCCTTTATTTGAAAGCAACAGGTCTGCTCTCATCTCCACTGCTGCTAATATCTAGCCATAGTTTACAAATCCTGTATACAGTAGGAACTAATCAAAGTCAGTAGAGAGGATCCCTGATCCCAAGATTTGATTAGGACCCCAATTTGGTAATTTGGAAGACAGTTCAATTCCAGGCAGGTTTGAATTGAAAACCTAGTTCAGTAATCTAAACCAGTGTGACACCAATGGTCATTGTGGCTCCCATTGGCAATTAACAAGCATGCTTTGCTTAATCAAACCTGGATGGAATCTACAGATGCTATGGTCTCTTAAAAGGTGGTATATTTGCCAGCACTTAGACAAAAAGGTACAGGGAGTTTTACACTTTGTACTTTTAAAGTTTTTTTGTTTTGTGTGTGTGTTTTTGTGTGTTTTGTTATGTTTTGTTTTTTAAGAACGGAAATATCTCCTTCATTTCCTGCCAGAATCTGATGACATTTGCAGGGATACTTGCCCCTCTGTGAGGATGGAGCCTGCCAGTTTCAGAAGGCACTGTTTGCAAGAGCAGTCTTTTACAGTTTGGGGTTTCCAAAAATTTGTAACTTATCTCCAAGTTTTTTTGTTGGTACTTTCTAGGAAAATAATATAGCATTTATAGGTAATAATGCTCTACTTTCTCAGGTCCCACAGTTCTGCAAGGGCCGCTATTAATATTCCGGCTCTTGGTAGAGAGAATCAGCAAAGTACACTGAAGTAGTCTGAAGATGTGTTATTTCATTATCCCTCTTTCAAAACAATAGGATTGGAGAGCCCTGAGAAACCATCCACTGTCGTTAGAAGCTGTAGTTGCCAGTCACAAAGCCATGATCACGTCAACTTTTTCCCGTGCCAATGTTTTACTTCAAGAGAAATGTATTAGTTTTGGACGAGATACTAGTTTTTGTGTGCTAACAAATGTTCGCATCACTTGCTTTAGGCAAGGCCCACTTCAGACACCTTCTGTTTCTGAATCATCCAGATTTGGTTCTAAGTTCAGGTTTCGTTTTATGCCAAAGTACAGCCTGTATGGTAACACATCAGCCCTGCTGTTTGTTAATACATGCCATCACTACTTGAAATACCATTCTCTGACACATGCGCCTGTCTGAATGTTAAGAACATTCTTAGAGACTCCTCTCTTATGAACTGATAAGGGATGTGACAGGTACCTTTTGTTAAGCCAAGATAAATAGTTTGGAGCAAAACAACAATATAAATGTTTGTAGGTTGCATGTACGCTAGATAGCTTATGTGTTAAGTCAGACTGTTCCAAGCATATCCTTCAAATCTGATCAAAATCCAATGTAAAACTCAGAGTGTCTCATGGACCAAATCCAATGCAAGTTTTTCTGTACATCTTGCAGCTTGTGCTTACAGTCAGACCTTTCCCAATGGACCCTCCAGATTTTATGAAAACCTATCCAGCTATTCTGACCTGATTAATGGCAGAAAATTGATTTTATTAGGCAAGAAACGATTCCATGTTATAACAACTGATTTTATTGGTATAATTTAAGTGCAAGGACAATTTTGAGTAAACTATGCAGTTACTAGGGCTCAGTTCTGCAGCTACAGTGCCCACATTCTCTTCCTTCACCCCTCCCCACCTGCACATTTCTGCTTTACAGCACAGTCATCAGAGCTTGGCAAATTACTTTTAAATAATTTCCATTAGAAAGGGACCCTATTCCTGTTACTCATTGCAATGCTGAAAGCCAGTTCATTACATTGCTTGGCACACAGTTTGTTCATCTTCCGTTACTTTTGAGGAAAAAGTACTAAACTTGAAAAAGTGCCCCTTAAAAAGAGACACTACTGAAAGTGACAAACTGCTATTCAATTGTCTATTTTAAATAAATAAATACATTTGTTATTTTGTTTTGCACTAGTTACCTGGAAAATGTATATGATTGTGCTTGACTATGTTGATTAAGTCATTACCTTCAAGTTCTGGCAATCTTGTCTCTATCTACTTGAAAACAAGCCCAATTAAGTTTTATAATTATGGTTTCAAACTGTATTCTAGATTAATTCAGTAGGTACAAATTGTAGTTTTCCCATTCATGGCATTTACAATTTTGAAAATATTTTGCCTCTTTTTCCAGGTAAGTTTGGGGTAAGCTAGACTGGTGGTTTTCTTTCTTTAATCCACTGTTCCTCTAAAAATCCCCCAGTAGTGTACACGATTCTTTCCTCCTCACAACCAGCGTGTGAGATAGACTGTGCTGAGACAGTGATTGCCCAGGGACCTTTACAGATGTGGCATTTGAATCCGTACCCCCCCCCCCCAGTTCTGGTCCGATATCATAAGGACACCACATACAGATTTTATGCTTTTTTTCTTTTGGAATCAAGGAAGGGCTGTCCAGATGAGGATGCTAATCATTTCTAGGAACAATATGAAGGATCCATTAAGCAACTGCTGATTCAGAAGTTTATATTTCCAATCAATATCAAGCTGAACATTGAGCAACCACTAGGTCAGTGTTCCCCCACCTGTTGCCTTCCAGATGTGTCAGACTAAAACTCCAGTCGTCCCCAGACAGAATGATTGGCTGATGTTGGTGGCACCTGTAGCCTGACATTTCCGAAGTGTGCTTCTATGCTGCGTGCAATATATGGTGTGGTGTAAAAGAAATTGGTTGATGTAAGGCCATTTCCGCACCGGACTGTTATAGTGCTATTATTTCACTTTCAACATCCTATGGAATCCTGGGGTTTGCAGTTTAGGGAGGGGCCGGCCGGGAAACCCCAGGATTCCATAGGATGTTGAAAGTGGAATAATAGCACTGTATAACAGTTCAATGTGGAAATAGCCTGATTTGTTACTTGTGGCAGCAGTAGTTAAAAGGACAGTGATAGTGCCTCTGAGCACGTGCTGTGCTCTTCCCACCCCCTAAGCACTAGTCACCTCATTTTACTAGGATTCGGGTCTTCCACACGGTCTCATTCGCCATGGCAAGCGAGCACGGGCTCGGGGCGCGCCAGGCAGCAGAGCTTCGCCCGGCGAGCAGCGCGCGGCCCTTTCCCGCCGCCGCCTCCCCCTCCCCCTCCCCCTCCCCCGGAGCCGGCCTGAGTGGCAGGCAGCCCCGTGACCGCTGGCAACAGCTGCAGGAGCGCCCGACCTTGCTCGGTCGCCGCGGGCACAGAGCAGCACTCACTCCGCCGCCGCCACCACCCGCACCATGGCGGCCAGGCTGCTGCTCCGCGTCTTCCAGCGCGCTGCGCCCCGCGTCCCTGGGCGGAACGCGGCGCCCGCCTCCGTCCGGGCCATGAGCTCCGGCGGTGCGTACTGGCTGAGGGGGGGAGAAGGCTGGGAGACCTTCGGGGAGGGGGCGGCAAGGCTCCGGAGGAAGCCCTGGCCGGCTTCTGGTGGGCTACGGCTCCCACCCTTTCGCATAAAGAGGGAGGGGGACCTGGGAGAGAGTTGGGTGTGTGGCTCGCGCGTGTTTGGCGGCCCTTCGGTTTTCTGTCAGACCAGCTCGGGCAGCCGCGAAGCCCCCCGCCACACGCCAGAACGGGGGGTCTGTGGCGCTCAGGGGCGCGCGAGCGGGAGCCCGGACTTTGCCCTCTGAGCGCTCCTTCCTTCCCCCAGAAGGGCAAAGGCCCCGTCGGCTTGCTCTGTGAGAGGCACCGCTTCATGCGGGGGAACTCGTCCCGATTTTGTCTGAGGACGCACGCTATCTTTATAAGATAGGGGACGAGGGGGAGCCGCCGTATGTGGGACTTAAGGCGAACTGGACCCAGGCGACAGTTTGTCAAGCGGCTCGTCGGCTTGTTTAACTGAGGGGATCCTTCGCATGAGTATCGGGTGGGGAAGCAACCGCCATCTTCACCTCAGTTGGTGTAGACCAGAGCTTTCCAAACTTTTCTTGTTCGTGACACTTGTTAGAACTGCGTCATTTCGTGACACAGTAATTCAGTTTTACTAGCAAGCCAGAGGTTAAACTAATCCCTTGTAAGAGATACAGACACATACATAAATTACCATAATGAAATGTATGGGGATACAACATATCTCATGAAAACCTTTCATATATTTTTAAAAATATATGCTTTATAAATAACTTACGTTTCCAGGATTGTAGGCGACACACCTACACACTTCAGGCGACACACTAATGTGTCATGGAAAGCCCTGGTGTAGACCCAAGTAGCCATTATTGATGATGATGATGATTACAATGACAACTACTAAAAATAAAGGAGTAGTGCAGCTTGGGTATTTGCTGCTGTAAAGTTTTCTGGCGAAGCCTCTAAAGCAGGGCTTTCCAAACGGTGTGCCATGACACGTTAGTGTGTCACCTGAAGTGTGTAGGTGTGTCACCTACAATCTTGGAAATGTAAGTTATTATTTATAAATCATATATTTTTAAAAATATATGAAAGGTTTTCACGAAATATGTTGTATCCCCATACATTTTGTTATTACAATTTATGTATGTGTCAGTATCTCTGATAAGAGATTAGTTTAACCTCTGGTTTGCTAGTAAAACTGAATTACTGTGTCGCAAAATGATGCATGTCTGAAAAAGTGTGTCATGAACATGAAAAGTTTGGAAAGCTCTGCTGTAAAGAGTCATTTAATGGCAGAATCAGAAGGTGATGAAACTACATAATGTGACCCAAGCGAACCACCTTACTCTCTCTGGAGTGCCTGTGGAGGTGCCTCCTTAGCTAGCCCAGTTGTTGTCTGCTGTGGGACAAGGGAAGAAAAGGTTTCCACTCCAGTGCTAAAGTAGCAACTCTTTCCTCTCTTATTTAAACAGTTCACTCTGATGGAAGATGTCTGTTAAATGTTTAAACAATGTTACAATATGGCAGTGTTTCCAAGCTCAGTAGTATTCCCTCCTCTACCCCCAGTACTGTGCATATACCATGCTGCAAAGGTTCAAGCCAGTTATTTTATTTATATATTTATTGAAATACTTGTATTCTGTTCTACATCAAAAGATTGAGGAGGGACAGGCAGACAGAAAATCTAAAACAATTGAAGTTAATCTAAAAACAGTCTGAAACAGCGGACACTGTATCCAAGTTTTGCAGTCTAGTCGGGGCCTGAAGTGAAGCCAAATCCTATCAAATTAGCCTCCAAGGGGACGGCTTTCCATAATGGAGACACCAAAGCAGAGCAGGCCCTTCTCCACGTCTCTGCATAATTCCCGCACAGTTCCATTGCTGCACAGTTTTGTGCAGTAAGTTTGAAACCTGTGTGGGTTTCTAATGCCCCAATGAAATTAGAATTTAGAATTCTAATAGCCCTACTATATTCTTCCTCACATGAAGGCCAAGCCAACGCCACTGAGAAATCCACAAGCAAAGCGGAAAAGCTGTGGCATCCCAGCAACTAGTATTCACTGGAATACTTGCTCTGAATTTGCCTCTGAACTTGAAAGTTCACTAAGAATCATTGCACAAATTTCTTTCTTCTTTATATGTTTTCTAGCTCAGTCTACAACATCTTTTTTTGTGACAGGTTGGTTAGAACTATAAAAAAAAATCCAGATGCAGTCTCACTGTAGATTTTCATAAAGTAATTTTATTTTCAATCCTTTTTCCTAATTATTTATGCATTGCATTTATATCCTGCCATTCCTCTACAAGCAGCATGCATGACTGTCCTCCCTGTAATAACAGCCTGTAAGGTATGTAGACTATATTTCAGATGAAGGAATTGGCAAACCACCTGTGAATATTCCTTGCCTAAGAAAGCCCTATGAAATTTATGGGGTCACTGTAAGTCATCAGGCCATCTGAAGGCACACACACACAAACACACCAGGTATGTGAGATTGAGAGAACCTGAATAAGTTTCATGGTTTCACAGTGACTTGAGCCTGGCTCTCCCAAATCACAGCCCAAATCTCCATCATGATTCCAAGTTCTTGATTATCAGATCAGAGTAACTGATTTCTTATTTGTCTGGGATATTAATACAGAAAATTAAACACATGCTTGAATATCTCCCCTTCAAACCAATATGATCTAATTTTGGCTGGGTTGTTACTTATTCTCTCCCTGCTTTTTTCAAGGGATGACTTACTGATTTGGTTTTAGTTATGGATTTGCTGCATCCTGAGAAGTCCCATGCAGCTGAAATGTGTTCATGGTGACAATTCAAGTAGTTTAGGATAATACATCTATTTCCATCTTAGGAACTGTAAGAAAACTTTAATCAGATTTACCACGTGCATCTCATCTATGCACAAGGAGAAAATTCTGACAGAACCCTATATGACATGAGTATATGACATGACTACATTCTATTATTATTATTATTATTATTATTATTATTATTATTATTATTAAAATGTTATAATACATTTATAAAACATTATAAAACATTACAAAGTAACAGAAATTGGTTTAGCATAATGAATAGGCCTTGACTACATTCTGTAGGCAGCCAAAATTTTATAACAGCAAATCATCTTTCAGTGTAACATACGGTATAATTTTAACTTCTCCATCCTTTAGTAGACATCCCAGCCCTATGCTACCCATATTCTTTGGATTGTCTTTTCATAATTTTTAGAGAGCCTCTGATTTCAATGTTGCTTTTCTCAGTATTGCTTTTGGCATGTACTGTGCCTAATAAATGTCCTATATATTTTCTGGTTGAACTTTCCTCTTCAAAAATAATGGTTGCAGAGCAAGTGGCTTCTTGGCTGCCACAGAACTGGCCTTAGAGGCCTTAGCAGATATAGATAACTTCAAATGTACAGTTAGTTGCTTTTTTATGGTGATTTTTTCAGTTACCAGCAAAGCATAGTGCCTCCATGTCAATTTGATTAAGGGATTTATAAGCATGTGAATAGCTGCACTTAGAAAATATAAATTCTCCCAGTTTCAGTCCTGCATATTCAACATTGGTTTGGTTTGACGTATTGTAGTCACTAATGGAAAAGCGCACTGAGTTTGGAAGTCTTCTATGTAAAACATTACAGACCCGCACACACACACATAGTATATTAGCTTTGCACTGTTATGTCTACCATCCAGGTTAAGAGAGATATTGAGAAAAGAATCATAAATGAAATTAAAAGTGAGAGGATTTGCCATAGAGAACTGATGTTTTGGGTATGTACATTAGTTTTAGGCAGTATAGCTGATAGCGCAGAATGGTGGGAGTTGTAGCCCAATGATTTTTGGAGCTGGAAGTTGCCCATCCCTGATTTAAAGATTTCCAGTACACCCCAACCCTGCCCTAATGCTGAGCTTGCCATAACTAACCACTGATTTCATGGGTTTAAGCATGCCTATCACTACATAGGGTTAGTTAGTTTTTCAAGTATATGTTTTTCTCTTGTTCTTTACAGGAATCCCTACAGATGAAGAGCAAGCTACTGGGCTTGAAAGGAAAACTCTGCAAGCCATGAAGAGAGGAGAAGTATGTCTGTGCATATAGCAGCTCTTGTATACCAACTAAGCCAACAGGCTGAGCAATTTCTTTAGAATGGCCACCTATTAAATGCTACTAGCAATAGGCTGCTGGCTGCTGGGGGAAAATGCACCAATATAAAAGTGTTACAGTTTCAGTCAATCAGGTTCAAAAGTCTATCAAAACAGCAGTATTACTATAAGACAGCAGAAATCAGAGATACATTGCAAATTAAAACTGCATTATTCAACATAAGGTTGCAGGAAACATGCTCACATTCTCAGTCCCTTCCCATGCCAAGCAAGTTCATTGGAAAAAAAATAACTACTATCCTCCAGTAAGGCATTTTGTTCCCTCTCACACAGGGCATCCTCTATCTGGGGCTTCTTTCTTCCCTCACAACCACCATTCCCAAAACATATACAACCACCAATTCTTCACATATCATATACCCAATTGGGTGGGACTCTCAAGCCAGGGGTAGGCAAAGTATAACCCTGGGACCACTTACATGCCTCCAAACCTTTTTTTCACAGTCCTTGACCCCTCCTGACTCCCTGGACTGCTCTTTTTCTGTCTAAAAAAAGAGGGAAAATGTGAATCTGGCCTTTTTGGAGAGGGTTATTTTTGTTTTCATGACAGTCTGTACACTCGCTGGAGGGTTCCAGAAGCAGAATATTGATTTCTGGACCCCAATCAGTTGCCTACCTCTGTGCTAGTCATGGGAAAAATCTGACCAGATGCAGTCCACACAACTATTTTTGAAGTCCCTAACCCTCTCTAAGCCTCCAGAGACTGTTTCTCCTGGAAAAAAAGAGAGGATAAATTCACCCCTAGAAGTGGCAATTCTCCTTGTAAACTGGATGCAGGGGCTTCCTACATTGCTTAACACAAAAACGTAATTGGGTTTCCAAAACCCAAAGTGGGCTTCCAGCCACTTTGTTTTGTGTGGGGAGCTTTTTGGTAATCCCTGAGATTTCCAGTATCTGAAAATTGGCCTCTGGAACCACCACAGTTGCTAACCCATGTTCTAAGGAATTTCAGAAGCAGGAACAACTGTTGTAGCATGAATTATTCATTTTCTACTTTTCTATGCCAGATATAAATGAGTCAGAAAAACAGGGCACAAGGCTTGTTGGACAAACAGCAATATTAGCTTGTGGTAGTGCGTGAAGCAGGAATAGCCTTTTTAGTGGAATCAGTTAGTCAGGGACCTATCCACCTACATCAGGTGGAAATGAGCCAGATTGATAGAGATCGTACAGGACCCATAGCAAAATACCAATGAAGATTAATAATTCACTTGGTTTAGATTGTGTACATGTACATTTCAAGAGACATCTTTATACACAAAGGCATTCCCTCTTCAAGGAAAGTGAAAGAAGAATGCCTCTTCCAGGATTAGAATCTATTTTAGTCCTTTCAAAGGAGCCAAGAAGTACAAGGAGAACACCCATCTTAACTGACATGTTACAAAAGATTTTGGGAGATTGCACTATCAGAGGGAAAAAAAGATTCAACAAGTAATTAGACCTGGAATTCATCTGAAGAAACACATTACAGCTTTACTCTCTGCGTATCAAGGAAGATACGTCCCTGAATTTGCAAGACCTGAGCAGGGCAGTTGATGATAGGATGACTTTGTGTTGATATATGGCTCAGCATCTGTCACATAATATCTGTGTCAACCCATGACCATTTTTGTTTTGAAGTTTTGGTTTCATGGGCAGAATTCACAAAAGCAGTTACAAATGGATCGCCTGGAGTTACACTTTTATGACTGGTTCGTTATTCACGTAGGGACTGTGAAATTCCCCCAGTCCCCACTTACTGAGTAGCAGCTGTGCAGTCAGTGGGAATCTGCTCCCCCATTGATCAGGAAACAGATGGTTGATGTTCCTACCCCCGACACAAGCAATCTCCAGTGTGAGGAGGAATTGCATCAGGAACCCTGTTTCTAACTCTTGCAGTGGAGATCGCTCATGGGAGCGGGTGAGACTGTCAGCCAGCTGCTTCCCAATTAATAGCAGAACAGACCTCCATTGATTGCAGTAGCTGCTGCACAGTAATTGTGAGGGGGAGGGGGGAGTGAGGCCAGGAGACACTATTTAGCTATGTAACTAAGGTGGTTATATATTAGTAACTGTCTTCGTGAATTCTGACCAACATTTTTTAAAATGTTGATTGGTTAAAGATGGCAGTTTGGTGAATACACACTCGGAAGTCATTCCCCTCCTTTCATTTTTAAAATCATACTTAGTAAAGTTTGTTTATACTGTTGGATGTGAAAGAAAACTATTAGCAATAGATAATATTGTGAAAGCCTATTAAAATCTTGTTCAAAGCATGAATGTAACATTTCAGCAATAGAAGTTGCAGCAACATGGGCACTTACAGATCACTAGGCAGAAGCAATACTTATTTACACTCTCTCTTGTTGATTAATCACTGATTATCTATTGCATCCTAGCAACACAAAAGAGTGCTATCTCTGGCCAGACTAATTTCTGATTCCAGAGTCTACTCGCTTTGGAAGAATCAACATGTAGTGGCAGGTTAACTCTGCTAATTGTCCTCTGTAAATGCCATCCCTACTGCCTTAGCTTTAGGGGGAAAAATATCCTGGCTGACATCCTATTAAAAGGTAGTAGTTACAAGATCAAAAGCTGGACTTAAAGTCTTGTAACTTTTGTGGTTTACCTTTATGGTTCTTAACAACCAAACATGACCTCAAAGAACTATCTTTTCAACTGGACAGTGCCCAAACTGAAGAATTCTGAGGCACTGCAGGTTGAGGCACTGAGAAATAACATTTGCAGCACTCTCCTGGTTAAAGGGTGCCTTGAAAGAAGCAGTTGTGGCAGGACCCCAAAGGGTCTCTCTAGGTGCCTAGTCTCAACGTGGCCTGCAACCAGGACAGCACTGCAGATGTCATTTCCCAGTGTTCCAATCTTTCTGCTGGAGTGCCGTCTGGCTGAAAAGGTAGATTTTTTGGGGGGCGGGGTGCTATTACGATGGCACTCTATCATCATGTTTACATCTGATGATGCAAGATCTCTGCCCCAGTATTTTCTTAACACCTCAGTTTTTAAAGTGTATGAGATTTTCTGTAAGCAAGTTTTAAGATACAGTAAAGTCCTCATGCTGTTCTGCACTTTAATAGGTGGATTTCTTGTTCTCAAAACAGACATTTTTTTTTAGCATTAGACCTGTGAGTTAGCACTAAGAGTTTAAACTTCCGGAATACTGATTTAATTACTCAGTAAGTGTATGAACAATTCCATTCAACCTTTTGATTAGTTAATATGATGCTAAAGTTCTTTCTTTGTGCAAACTGTCAAATATCATCTGGGGCCCATGCTTTAGTACATGCTGTAGATAAACAACTGCATTGACTAGACTTTTTAAATTATTATTATTTTGGAGGGGAGTTACCCAGTCATGGAGGTATGTGACAATGGGGTAGTTTTAAGCTTAAGTTTGTGGTATAGTGGTATATAAACTTCATATCCTTATTCAATAGCATGGCAGAGCTGTATTTGAAATGCATTCAAATTAGGGATGGGCCAACCAAATCCTCGAATCCTGGGTAAGGATTTGAGATTCCCGAATCCGAATTCCTGTGCCAAAATAGGCAAACCAAATCTTTTGAATCCACCAATTAAATAAATTGGAGACTGGGACACCTGAAAACCAGGGAGGCCGGGAAGCCTGAAAACCTGGGAGACCATACATACAAGGGAAGATAGTAAGTAGGTGAGGTTTTCCCTTGGAGTAATAATGGCCCTTGCTAACAATTTCACAAATTACATCTGGGCTTGTATTCTAAGATATTTAAATTGAACATTTCATATTTAAGTTCAGTACTTGACTGGAAGCTACAGGCTTGAGTTATTTCAGGGACAGCTGAAATACTCCTTTGCAGAGCTCCCTTGCAAACCTCTTTCACACACAATTCTGGGGTTTGCAGTTTTACAAGGTGTCACAGCCTTCTCTGTCAAAGTGTACTGGTGCATCATCAAACTACAAACCCCAGGATGCCAGAAGCAGCTATGCAAAGAAAAGCTAGTTTTGATCTGGATTATCTCTCTACTGTAGTATGTGGCCCTGTTTACAAATGTGGGATTAATCCACATTTTCCTGCCTATGTAGAAAGGACCTTCATGTCATTTTCAATCTGGGGATATCCTGAGGCAAAACTAGGACAATCGTCTTGGCCAGATTTCTTCAGAGGGAGGTTTGCCTTTGCCTAGGCTTTTGCTAAGGCTGAGAGAGTGTGTCTTGCCCAAGATTATCTTTCTTTTGGTTTTTAAACTCCTTTTTAAAAAAGGATTCGAAAGATTCGAGATTCGAGAGATTCGTGGATTCCCAGAACCTTCCAGGGATTCGGAAGATTCTGGATTCGTCTCATCCCTAATTCAAATAAGATACTAGGAACCAGCTCTGGCATCATTTTATTGACATGTTGTTTACTGGTGGGCAGGACAGCATGGAAATCTTGTAAATTTTATATGCCTGTTTTCTCACTATTGATTTCCCACTGAGATCAAATGGGTGTTAAGAATTTTTTCTTTTTGAGTCAGAAAAATGAACTGAAATGAACTGAAATGTTTTTGTTTGTGAGCAATTTTAGAAAATGCTTTTATTGGGCAAATGCCCTGCATTGTTCAGAGAATTTTCATGGTGGGGGGGCAAATGTCACCATCTTCCATTTGTAACCTCTCGTATTTTCCCATTGCATCTTATAGATTCATCCTTTCCACATACATAAAAATATTTTTGAGGGAAAGAACAGCTGTACAATGACTTTTAATTGGGAGCACCAGGAATCCTCCATCTGGAAGCACCTTGGAGTTAATAATAATGCTATGGAGAGCCTCTTAAACATGTTGTATGTTATGGTCTCAGCATGTCTTAATTCAGCTATGATCCCAATTCAGTTTTTCCAAGTATTCCCACTACATGCTAGTTTTTAAGAACCCATCTTTACTTGTACAATATAGGAATTAACACATCAGGGTATTTCTAATATCTATGTATTGTGGAACATCCTTGATAATGCCTCTCACTAATATTGTTTTTGCTTCTGTCTAAAGGATCCATACAGCATGTTCAAACCTAAGAAAAATTCAGGAACCAAAGAAGATCCTCACATTGTTCCATCAACTGGGGATAAGAGGCTAGTAGGTTGCATCTGTAAGTACCCAAGCTGATTTGTTTTCTAATTAACACATTGCACAGTTCATTTTGTAAAAAGAAAAGCCTGTTAAGGCACATTTTTGGTACAATCTATTCTCACTCTAGCAAAGACCCCTCTTTTCGATTCCAGCAAATTTTAGTAATACTCCCATTTATCAGGTATGTATGTGTTCAGAGAACTGGTGAGAGTGAAGTCACTTCCACAGGACAGAGAGAAAAAGTGAGATGATATTGGGCGAAGGGGCATGTCTAAACTCCCCATTCTCTGTTCTGGTCCTACTGTGCTGCCTGGGTGTGCAGAAAGAGGGAACCATCAATATGTGTACAAGCTCTGCACCTGTTGGGGACTGGATCCAAGTATTCCATCAGTATATTTATGAAGTGTTTACAGCAATATTTATGTGTAACAGCTTTGGGTTTTACAAGTTGGGTAGAGGTCACTGTTTTAAATATATCTTAAAGCAGAGTCTGCATTAGAATGAAATATAATTTCAGTAAGTCAACACTTCTTAGAAATGGGAACCCATGGTTAACCTTCTGTCTTGTTCAAAGGCAACCGCATGCTGTCTTCATCAGTGGTAAAAGATGTAATTTAAAAACACACATGTTTTATTTGGAAAAATCAACACAGGGGCAGGTAAGAACCAAGAGAGTGATTACCTCTTTCCCAGGCCATTTTCCCCTCAGCAAGCCTTACTTCTGGTTAGAAATCAAGGGTGTTACTGAGGACCAACAGTAAGCAGCAACAAGGTTAAGCCAGTTCTATCTCACATTCCAGCATTTGTGAACTGGCAGTGCTATCTTAAAATGACAATGATAGATTAGCAATGTGCAAACCTGCTCAAACCAGTTCTTAAAACAGATCAGTTTCCAGAGCAAGAATAGTTAAATATTCATTATCCTAGAGAACCAAAAAATATTTTCAAATCTAGCTGGCTTTTCTGTAGCAATGCTGCAAGAAATCTAAAATCTAAACTCTTGAAGTACAGAAATGTTTTGCTTTTTGCAGGTGAGGAAGATAACTCTGCTATTATTTGGTTCTGGGTACACAAAGGAGAGAGCCATCGTTGTCCCCAGTGTGGAGTTTACTACAAGTTAACTCATTATGACCTCCCCCACTGAGAAGACTGATACTAAGAAAAATTCATTTGGTTTTCTGTAAGTTGTAGACTTAATAAAAATGTCTGCCTATAATTGTATCAAGTTTGGCCAAGTCACTGCATTTAAGAATCGAAGAAAAAACAATCACAAGAGTTATATATAAGATTTCCCAGATTTTCATTCAGGTTAAACCACCCACTGCCCCCACCCTCAATTTGGATGAGGTCTGGAAGGTGCAGTGGGCCTGCCCTATATGCAGGAGTTCCATTCCAGGAATCTCTGGGATGTAAAACAAAAAAACATGTTATAATCAATGGATCCAATATGTGTGCTCCCACAGCAGTGCAGGTGCGCCTGCCATGTACATTGACTATAATGGGAAGTGACACTTTGTACAATGTCACATTCGTGCATGCAGAGGTCATGCGAGAGGAGGCCCACTATACTGCTGTGCTGGTTCCCTAATTTAAAATCTCACACTTAACCTTCTGAAGCTATTTGCCAAATTAGATAAAATACACATTTACAGGTAAGCAACTTGTTTTTCTTCTTCTTAATCATTATAGTTCACACAATGGAAGACTAGCAAGTTACTAACCATAGGAGGTGGTAGTATCATACTAAAGAGGAAAAAAAATCAGTTCTTCCAAAGGCAGCTTCCTCTTTTGACCTTGCCCACATGGATGGTGAGAAGATCTGGGTGGACAGGAATGCACAAATATTCCCCTCATGATAGAAGCACCAGGGGAGCAAACCACTGATCAGAATGCATCTGGCTCTGTCCTGCTGAGTCTTGGCGATGTCTCTGATGATGAGGGGAAATGGTAGAAAAGCATAAATGATGGCTCTCACCAATTGTAGAAGAAGGCATCTCTGAGTGACATGCTCACCACATAGGCTCTGGAGCAGAAGATGATGCACTGTTTGTTGCAGGGAGATGCAAACAGACTGATTATTGGGCTGCCCCATTTCTTGAAAATCTGCCAAAGAGGGCTCATGTGTTGTTGGTAAGCCATCATACATACACTGTAGTTGGCAATTTTGAAGAGAACAGCAGAGGTCAAATAGCATTTGTGGCCCATCCAACTTCTTCTCTTCCTTATCTGCTAGAATAGTATGAAGCTTCTGAGAAAGATGGGACTGAGTGGCATCAACTATGATGGAGTTTGACTTGGGATGTTGAACAAGCCATTCTGCACTAGTCTCAACCATCTTGTAGATAACTTCTTCAATGTCAGTAGAACTGAAGAGGGGGAAGCCCACAACCTCTTCACCATGTGCAGCAGATATGGTAGCAAAGGAAGCAAAGCAGAGTAGGAACCTGATATTAGACCCATTGATAGATAGGGTCCTAGACATCCTAGACATAATCTGAATATTCAGATTAAGAGACCAAGCCATTCTCAACATTTGGTCCACAAAGGACCTCACCTCATCTGTCAGTGAGACAGAGTCACAGTCAGCCACTAGGGTCTCTGGAGATGCTTGAGCAAGGCCCAGGGAAGATTCTGAACCAAAGTCCATGGAGTCACCAGAAATTGGAGAGAACCCATGAAACCCATGAGCAGGAGGTGGGAGTGAAGGGTATTGCATAGCAATGGCAGACAGTATCTTGACAGTTGAAAGATCTTCATGTGTTATCAACTGTCAAACAGATGAAAAAGCAGCCAGTGTAGCACTTCTTCTGTGGTGGAGACCTTGAGTTGGATCTTCAGCGAGACTGGAAGATCGGGACCTCCTCCACATCAAGCAGACAGAACTGTGATGTTGATGTGGTGTGTAATATACTTCCTCCCAGTAACCATACTGACAACACAACCTTTGATTGTTTGGGTAGTCCTCCAATGATGATGAGAACTCTGGTTACTTGTATGGAGAGAGCCCCCACCCTGACCAACTGTAAGGAGATTCCTTGTTGTGGTGCCCTCAATGCCTGCTGCACATCTGAGACCTTCAGTACCCAGGACTCTGTCTGTATCTAGACCTCCATGATTAAGACTCTGGTATCAATGAGGAGGATGGATGACATCAGCTTCAATCACGGAATGAAGTAGGCAATGGATACATCCTATAGGAAGGTTGCTCAGTGGTCTGTATTGAGTGGAACAGTACCTGTATGGGTAGATCTGAAGGGGGTCTCCAGTCTAATGGAAAGATATAATCCTGAGTTGGAAGAGAGGAGCCCAAAATCTATCCAAGGTGGCATGTTGAACCGGCAGACTAGGACAAGGCACAAGCCCCAGTGAATGTACTGGGGACAGAGCCAGAGTAGTTGGTGTCAGATTTCTCAGAGGGAATGCAAGGTGCAAGTCCACAACAATCAGTGCTGAGTCTTGAGTCTCTGGCACTGGTACCAACCCCTTAGGGACTAAAGGTCCCCAAGATGGATTACAAGATGGAACATCCTTAAGCCTCCTCCTCTTTTTATGTTTCTTATGGGTACCTTCAGTGGCATGTCCTGGTAGATCCAGCCAGGTGCCTCTGGGACCCAACACTTCTCCTGTTGCTGATCAGTCCTCCCAGCCACAGATTCAAGAGCCACAGAGGATACTGGGAGGCTAGTAGGTCTCTCTGATGTAAACTCAGAGGTTGGATGTTTCTCTTGTCAACATTGAGGAGTCAGCTTCGCAGACCATTTTGGAACTGACCAAGAAGAGAATGTCGACACCAATGGTACCAAGCATGCTGATGGAGCTCCCGGTGTTGAGCAAGGACAAGTTTGAGCTGCCATCACTGATGCCATGTGAAGGGCCCAATGGTCCATGGCTACTTCAGAAGCACTAAAGATTTTTTCCTAAGAGGTGGCATAGAGTTGATAATGATGACTAGAAGTCATCTGTGCCCTTCACCAAGACAAAGGAGGCATTTACAGTGGCCATCCTTGTCTGAGATATTGCCTCCACAAAAGGAGCAGTGCTTAAAGCAGGCTTCTGAGGCCATACAATGATGGAGCCTAAGTGAATCACAACAACCACACTACCACTGGCATGCAAAATCCAAGAGAGTCAGCTGTGAAACAGTCCAAATCAGAAGAAAGAGTTCAATTTGTTGAGGTATCAAAATGCAAAGCCAAAACCGTAAACCATAGAAAGGATCAAAGATCACAACCAAAAACTCTGTAAGTTATCAAGCTACTGACAGAAGGTTCCTAATTGATTTTTTCCCAGAGGAGAGAGCAGAGGGGGAGCTGGGTCTGTGAAGACATCCTAGACCAGGTATGTTTACAGGCTTGTGGGGCTGTGCTTGTTTGTCTGTTTGTCTGCTTGTTTGTGTTTAGTCTCCTTGTGCTGGCCGTGTGCTCTCCCTGAGCACACAGTCTAACGAGGGGGAGGAGCCAGCTAGGGGGAGGAGTCTTATTAGGAGCTCCCAATGGAATCCTCTACTTCAATCCTTCACGTTTAACCCTTGGCAATCAGTAGAGCAGACATAGCTTATACAGCTGAATTTCAGAAAGAAAGCCCAGTTATTCTTTCTAGAACTACTTCCTGTACTACTCTCTGTAGTATCTAGGATGGAAGGTGAGGGAGCTGCCGCGGTCACCTGTAGCACTTGTGGGATGTTCCTTTTCTTGCCACAAGATGTTGTCGGGTACACCTGCACCAAGTGCAAGCTGGTGACCTTCTTGGAGGAGAAGGTTTGCCAGCTGGAGGCACGAGTTTCTAATCTTCATCTTATTAGGGAAGGGGAGGAGTTTTTGGATAGGGCAGAGAAGACCTACTGGATGACCGAATGCGCAGAGGAGCTGCCAGATCAGGAAGTCAGCACACTGTGCCAGGAAACGGAGGCTTGGAGGAATGTCACACATAGGAGCAGAAGGTCCAGGAAGGTAACAGAGACTCTCAACCTACACAATCGCTTCAAAGTTCTTGGCCTTACGAACGATGAGGAGCACCAGGAAGAGGGAGCAGAATGTCAACGAGAAGGAATCCAACTTCGGCAACGGGAACTAGATCAACGCTCCCAGTCTCGACAGAATGCCCAGGCAGTCCTAGAAGAACATGCTCGTCGAGGAGCCCTGGTCAAGCCTCAGAGTAGGCGAGTTCTGGTTGTTGGGGACTCCTTGCTCAGAGGAACCGAAACGGCAATTTGCAAACCGGACAAGCTCAATCGAGAGGTCTGCTGTCTTCCTGGTGCCAAGATCAACCACATAACGGAGAGGCTAACCAGGCTGGTCAAGCCCACTGACCATAAGCCCCTCATTTTGGTTCACGTCGGAACCAATGACACTGCGAGGAGCAGCTTTTACCACATCACAAAGGACGTAGGGAAAGGGCAATAGCAGAGGCCAACAACTGGCTCCGCACATGGTGCCGCCAGCAAGGGTTTGGGTTTTTGGAGCACAGCCTGAATTTCCATGAGTATGGGCTTCTGGCAAGGGATGGGCTGCACCTCACGAAACTTGGCAAGAATGTTTTTGCAAACAGTCTCGCAAGGAGGATTAAGAGGTCTTTAAACTAAGTTCCGCTGGGGAGGGAGACAATATTATTCAGGGCAAGGACTCGGCAAGCGCAGGGGGAAAAGGCCCAAATGATATTGGACAAGTAGTACAAGTGGCCAGTGGTGGGAGGAGTAGAAACTATAGTACAGGACTTGCAGGAAGGGCCCGGGGACTTAAGTGTCTCTACACTAATGCACAGAGTATGGGAAACAAGCAAGATGAACTTGAACTCCTAGTGCAACAAAATAAATACGATTTGATAGGCATCACTGAGACCTGGTGGGATGAGTCTCATGACTGGAATGCAGGAACAGAGGGGTATAGCCTATTTTGTAAAAACAGACCAAACAAGAGAGGAGGAGGAGTACCCTTGTATGTCAAGGATGTTTTCACCTGTGAAGAGATCCGTGACTTAAACCCAGAAAGCCAGGTCGAGAGCATCTGGGTAAGAATTAAGGGAGCAAGAAACAATAGGGATATTCTGGTGGGGGTTTACTACAGACCTCCAACCCAGACTGAGGACTTTGATGACACCTTCCTCAACCAAATGACTGCACATTCAAAAAGGAGAGATACAGTAATAATAGGAGATTTCAATTACCCGGATATATGTTGGCAGTCAAACTCTGCCAAGACAGCAAGGTCCAGCAAGTTTCTTGATTGTCTTGCAGACAACTTCATGGTCCAGAAGGTGGAAGAGACCACAAGGGGATCAAATGTTCTAGATCTGATCCTGACCAACAGGGATGACCTTGTTAATGAGGTAGAAGTGACTGGATCTTTAGGGAGGAGTGACCATGCCCTATTGGAATTTGGCATTCAGTGGAACGGAGAAGATAAGTGTAGCCAGACACTCATCTTAGATTTTAAAAAAGTGGACTTCTGTAAACTTAGGGAGCTGCTGGCTGGAATTCCGTGGTCAAAAATAGTGAAAGGGAAAGGAGTTCAGGAGGCATGGGAGTTCCTTAAAAGGGAGATACTGAAGGCACAGTCTAAAACTGTGCCAATAAGGAGGAAAAATGGAAGGCATCTGAAGAAACCAGAATGGTTGACTAAAGAACTCTCAGTTGAGCTAAGTGTTAAGAGAAACATGTACAGGAAATGGAAGAAGGGGAAAACCACCAAAGAAGAATTTAAGCAAATAGCTAGGAGATGTAGGGAGGAGGTCATAAAGGTTAAAGCACAGAACGAACTTAGGCTGGCCAGAGACATTAAAAACAATAAAAAGGGCTTTTTTAAATATGTCCGTAGCAAAAGGAAAAAGAAGGAGACAATAGGGTCGCTGCGCAGAGAAGGTGGTGAATTACTAACAGGGGGAAGAGAAAAGGCAGAACTACTTAACACCTTCTTCACCTCAGTTTTTTCCCAGAAGGATACAAGCACTCAACCTGGCCGTTGGGGAGCAGGTGAGGAAGCAGGGGAAATGAGGCACATAATAGGTAGAGAGGTGGTACAGGAATACCTGGCCACACTGGATGAATTCAAGTCTCCAGGGCCAGATGAATTGTATCCTAGGATATTAAAAGAACTGGCAGAGGTCATTTTGGAACTGCTTGCTATAATCTTTGAGAAATCTTGGAGGACAGGAGAAGTTCCAGCAGACTGGAAGAGGGCAAATGTTGTCCCCGTCTTCAAGAAGGGAAAAAAAGAGGACCCAAATAATTATCGCCCAGTCAGCCTGACGTCAGTACCCGGAAAGATTCTGGAGCAGATCATTAAGCAGTCAGTTTCTAATCACTTAGAAAGCAAGGCGGTAATCACGAGAAGTCAACATGGATTTCTCAAAAATAAGTCATGCCAGACTAATCTTATCTCTTTTTATGATAGAGTTACTAGCTTGATAGATGAAGGGAATGCTATGGATGTAGCATTTCTCGATTTCAGTAAGGCCTTTGACAAAGTTCCCCATGACATTCTTGCAAAGAAGCTAGTAAAATGCGGGCTGGACAGGGCTACTTTAGTTGGATTTGTAATTGGTTGACCGACCGAACCCAAAGGGTGATCACGAATGGCTGCTTTTCATCCTGGAGAGAAGTGACTAGTGGGGTGCCACAGGGTTCTGTCCTGGGCCCAGTGCTGTTCAATATTTTTATCAACGACTTGGATGAAGGAATAGAGGGCATGCTGATCAAATTTGCAGATGACACCAAATTGGGAGGGGTTGCTAATACGCCAGAGGACAGGATCAAAATTCAAAATGACCTGGATAGATTGGAGAGCTGGGCCAAAGCTAACAAAATGAAATTCAACAGAGAGAAGTGTAAGGTCCTACACTTAGGTAGAAAACATGGAATACATGATAGCCATGTTTAAATATTTGAAGGGATCCCATGTAGAGGAGGAAGTGGGCTTGTTTTCTGCCGCTCCAGAGACCAGGACAAGGAGCAATGGATTCAAGCTGCAGGAAAGGAGATTCCACCTGAACCTCAGGAAGAACTTCCTGACAGTCAGGGCTGTCCGGCAGTGGAATATGCTGCCTCGGAGTGTAGTGGAGTCTCCTTCTTTGGAGGTTTTTAAGCAGAGGCTGGATGGCCATCTGTCGGGAGTGCTTTGAGGGTGTTCCGGCAGGGCAGGGGGTTGGACTGGATGGCCCGTGTGGTCTCTTCCAACTCTACATTTCTATGATTCTATGATGCTGCTGCTATGGCAGACAAAAAGGAACTGAGGGTTTTGGCAGAAAATGCATTGTATACCTGCTGAGGAAGGTGGCAGGGTGTGTCATTCTGCTCTAGAAGGTTCCAGAACATGCATTGCTCAGGCCAATTAACCCCATTTATGTGAGTCACAGAGATTATCAAGAACTACATATTCCAAAGATATTCTATGGGTTTCACCAGGACTATTTCAGCTTAAGATGTCTATAACGACAAGAATCAGGAAGAAGATCTAAATTGCAAACAATACCATTGTGGAACCTGTCAGACTAATCTAAATTAATGTAAATTCATCTGAACACATTACTCTGGCCAAGGTAACTGACTGCTAGGCTATGCTATGCTGGCCTTTTCCAGTAATATTATTTTTTTGCTTAAAGATTTGGTTATAAATGGTTACAAATGGATTATCTTCAGGGCAAATGTGTTTTGGGGACTTCAACACTGTCCATTAGCATTTGATAGCTAAAATGGTTGACTGCATACAAATAGCCTTCCATTGTTTCCTGGACTGGCTTACATATTACAAGCTATAAACAAGGGCTGACCTACGAAGCCTGCACAGCTTCTTTTCCCACTTGAGCTGTTTTAAGGGAAGAAAGGAACAAATCCTTGTCCAATAACAAGCACAGTGCACCCATGTGCTCCTCTCATGTCCTGTCTTTCCACCACAGACGTTGTTTCAGAAGAACTATACCCAGAATTAGGTAACAATCTTCCTTCAGTTGAAAAATAGGTCTACATAGCAGCTACTCAGAAACAGAAGCACTGGGCCAGTTCCTTCTCAACCTAATACACTAATGTCAAGATATCAGCTCTGTGCCAGACAAGAGTCTGCACTGGTCTTGTCAGGTACGTAAGAATGTAGCACGAATATAGTGCTGAGGCCTGCAGAAATCAGCTATACTATAAGGACATCTGAAGCTCAAAGTCATTCCCCTATTGTAATTTCTGAACCAAATCAAATCTGTTGAAAGAATGAGACATCTACATGCACACGCATGTACATAATCCAACACTTTCATTCAAGAATTTTTATTCAATGCTTGAATTGTTTTCACTGCAGTTTATAAATCTAAAAAAAATAAATATTTGTTTCACAGCTGAAAGTCACATACTATCAATAACATGTAAACATTCAGGAACTTAAGCCTCTACCCACCCCCCATCAGTCCACATGTTTAATTCAATGTGATCATCTCAGACGTTACACTGAAGTCCAAAAAAGTTTTTTTTTTAAAAGAGGGCATTTAAAAATTGTCTGTAAAAGTGAAAATTCAACCAGAGCTTCAAAACTGCTCTTCCAATGTTTGAGAGTGAGAAAGGAGAACAACATCTCAGTCCTCCTAAGTTAAAGGCAAAGTGGAGATTTACCAACAACTCTAGACAGAGGTACCAGGCATAACAAGATTATTTTAATCATATGTTTGCCAAGGGCTGAGTTTCACAATTAAATAATGGGATCCTTTAATGATGTTCATTTAACAGGTGATAGCTCCTCTACATGACAGTAAGATTATTTAGATAAATAATCTCTGACACTATTTCAATCATGTTTATGTAAACAGTAGCTATATTTGTTTCAAGATGTTTTACGAACTGTTTCTAGCATCATGGTTCATTGTTAGATTTTCATCAAAAACAGAGATGCAGGTCTCCAACTTAACAGAAAGATGCTACGATGTTTTTGATTTTTTGGTTTGTTTTCATGAGATAAGCCCCAATTGTTACAAGCAATAGCTATCCTACTGCTATTGGAGCACAGGATTTTACTACCACCACCCCTTCCTATTTACAAAATGAAAAATCTACAAGTGACCGTTGCAGTGATTGGAAAAAAATTAAGCACATCTCTGATATACACACACACAGCAAGTCATTTTGCAATATGTGAACTACTAAAATTTAGTTAGTGAAACTTTAGCTTTTATTTCAAAGCTGCTTTTTTATTAAGTTGGCAAAATGTAGATCCAGAATTCATACTGATACTGTTCATGTAAGGATTTCTGACTGCCATTAGAGAATCATATCATGAAATATGTTTAGAAACATTAGGACCAGTGCCAGGCTTTTCACGGAATATGCCACTGCAAGATGCAAAAACAATTTAATGTCCTCACATAAGACAGCTGCAGCGTAACTATACTAAATTGAAGCCTTCATAGTGATCAATAGCCTGTATCAGCTTTGATCTGAGTGTTTCTTTGTCTGCATATTTTGGAAGATCAAGAAGATTGAAACATGTGTGAGCTACTGGAAGATAGCCATCTCCACCTCCTGTTGGCTGGATAACAAGACTAAGACTCTTCATCCCAAGTATAGGAATACGATCACTACCTGTCAAAAATACTACAAAGAAAAAAAAAAGATAAATCCAGGCATAAGCATCCAAAATCTTATCACACACTAATGCAATGTAATATATGGTACTATTTTTCAGATTTGGTTCCTTTTAATTTGATCTAGCACAGTTCAAACAGAAAATGATACTGCAAATATCAAGTCATTTAGCCATTTAGTATATATACATTTAGTATATTTTATATACATAAAAAGACTATTAGAGAATTAAATGTTATAATTAATTCTGGTTGGAATTCACTAAAGCAGTTAAGAAAGGTTAATCGCACTAGTTCTGAAACTATGTAGTGTCTCCCAGCCCAACCTCTCATCCCCACTTACTGGGCACAGCCCCTGAGGTGGACACAGGTCAGTTCCCTGTCAATTGGGATGCAGCTGACAGTTCCACCCCCTCCTGTGAGCAAATTCCACTGCAACAGGCAGAAACATGTTCCCTGTCACAATTTCCCCTCGCCGTGGAGATCACTCACGCAAGGAAAGTGAGAACATCAGTAAGCTATTTCCTAATCAACACAGCAGACCCCTGCCCACAACTGCACCAGCTGCTGCCTGTTAAGTGGGAACTGGGGGACTTTCACAGTCCCTAAGGGAGCCATCACGGTTTGAGCCCTGGGCTATAACTCTGGAGACCAGGTTCAAATCCCTGCTTGGCCATGGAAACCCACTGGGAGACCTTAGGCAAGTCACACTCTCTCAGCCACAGAGGAAGGAAAGGCAACCCACCTCTGAACAAATCTTGCCAAGAAAAACCCATGATAAGGTTGCTTTAAGGTTGCCACAAGTTGGAAACAACTTGAAAGCACACAACAAAATATCCCCTAAACTAGAGAATATGTAGGGATTCTGGGTATGAATCAAACATGAATGCAGAAAACTCTAGGTTATACATTTGTAACAACAGTGAATTCCAAACTCTCATTTTAACGAGTTTTTAATTCCCCTGTATTGGCTAATACAGGGAAGATGGAACTAATTAGTATGTGGATTGATCCTCCTGCCATCCCAAAAATGCAGGTTATTTAATATAATTAACAATTCATTTTGACTAAACATAAATCATTCTTTGAGAACAGTGCATTAATCAGGAAGTAGATACATGAGTTATTTAAACTTAAAGGCAAAGGCAAACATTTTCACTCTTCAATCAATGAGTAATACTGATGAATAAAGTAGGTGCAGGCTGGTTTCCCACTGCTATAAGAAGTGTCACCCAAAACACTGCAATCAATACATTCACGCATGTGTCCGCATACATGAAGCCATGGGTCTGGATCCAGGGTAACTTAGTTGAACTTAGGTCCCACTAGAATTAATGGGCGAAACTGGCTCTGGATGAAGACCCTCTGATCACAATGCAAATTGAGTTCAACTAACTTTGTCAGGATCCAAATGAATGTTTTTAGTACAGGAGTGGACATGCAAACCCTCCCTTGGCCCATCTCTCAGCTCAAATTCAGAGACAACTTGGCATTTTAAATAAAACTATCCAAAACAAAAACTACCCCAGCATCCTAGGCTCTCAATGCCTATTACATGTATATAGAGATTCAATTCAGTTTTACATTTGTATTTAGTTTAAATAAGTCTCCCTCAAAGAGAAAAAAATGGTTTGACTTTGCCTAAGGATTAAGGAATGAACTCTGCAGTCCTTTACTCTCACTGTTAAAAATAATTGGAAGTCTACACTGCCTACCTAGTTACATATGTACAGTCATCCCTCCACATTCGCTAGGGTTAGGGGCACAGGACCCCTGTGAAAGTGGAAAAACCGTGAATAACTCTAAGCCCTCCCAAACCATATTTAACACACAAAAAATCACCATAATCAATCCACCATGGATTCCTTGGCGGCATCAGGGTTCCTTCACAAGGCACAAGTGGGCGGCTGGTGGGGCTTACTGCCACCTCCACTGCTGTCCCACACCATTTTTAACAGGGACTTGCAAGACTTGTTCTCTGTCTCTCAGTCTCACGAGGCTTGCAGTCCCTATTAAAAATGGCATAGGGAGGCAGCAGAGGTGATAGCAAATAATCCATGAATAATCAAATCCACAAAAGTGAAACCCGCAAATGTGGAGGGCTAACTGTATACCTACGTGTAGCTAAGTAGGATCTCGTGATCCACCCCCTGCCCCCAGGCTTATTTTACCAGGCAGCTGCCAGATCGATCAGAGGAGGTCCATTCAACTGGCAATTGTGGGAGAAGGAAGATGACATTTCCATTCCCCTCCAAATCAGCCAGCGAAGCTGCAACACAGACTTGCGACAGGCATACTGCTTCTAATTGTTGCAGCCTTGCTTACTGGTGAGAGGGGGGTGGAAATGTCATCCTTCTTGTACCTTGATTGCCAGCTGAACTGACCGCCTTTACTTAATTTGGTAGCTGCTCAGTAAAGTAGGTTTGGGGACTCTTCCTGTCGCATGGCACGCGTGAGCGGTCATTCGGAATAGCACTGCGCAATTCCGAACCTCCACCTGCTGGTTCCAGCCGGTTCGAGAGCCATCTGAACCAGCTAGACATCCCCTCGGTAAGGGGGATGCGGAAAAGGTCCGAAGGAGATCCAGAAGTCCGGTGCTGAGCTCTCTCTGAAAGGAGAGAGCGGATGTGCTGTGAAGGATCATAGGACTGTGACGGAACCTCCAGACTTGTCGCTTTAGCGGCACAAGCGCCGCCATCGACTTTTAAATCAAGAAGACACACAGAGACCACAATTAGCAACCCGATCTGGATTACAATTATTTAAGATCGCAAGAAGTACAGACCTGCATTCGCTGAAAGTGAGCTGCTTTAGAAAGAGACCCCGAAGGCTGTGAGTTGGACTGAAAGGGCTGACAATTTAAAGCTACAGTAACCGGGTTGGTGAGTGCGAGGCTGGAATTTTCCTTTTCTTTTTTGCTATTTCTTTGGATATAATACGGTTTCTTTTACAAATAATTAAAGAGTTGACGTTTTTGGACTGGACTGGACTGGGATTAACATTGGAAGGTAAAGATTTCAAGTAACTGATTCAGCTTTCTTGCTTAAAGAGACTTTTTTTTTCCTTTTAGTTTTGCTTGGCAAAACAGAGAGACTTGTGGATTTATATGCTGTCATAAATACATTACTCTGGATTAATACTTCTTTTGGGAACTAACTTGGATTTGTGAATTTTCTTGGTTTTTTTGTTGGAAAATGTACTTTGGTGTGGTGGTTTGATGAAGAGGAATCTCCATGTTTCTTTTAGTTCATCAAAGATTTTTGAAGCTAATTGTTGTCTTTGGCACCTGGATTTTGATTCTGGATCCTTTTCTTAGTGGACAATGGAATTAAACAGAAACTGATTTTAAAAGAAGTAACCTGGCTCTTATCTACGAGTAGACCCACTAATGCCATGGGATTTACAGAGGTATTAGTTATTCTTACTTACAAGTAGACCCACTGATGCCTTGGGATTTACCCAGATGTAAGTGGTTCTTTGTTACGAATAGGCCTACTGATGCCATGGGATTTAACAAGGCGTAAGTTAGAAGCAACTAAAGAACTGAACTTTTGTTTTGGGACTTTTCATGAACATATGTTTTACAACTTTATAAATTTTTCACATTTAAGAACTTAAGAATTTTATGAACTTTTTATGAACCTTGGAATTGGACGAAATTAGGATACTACAAGACATTAACATTTACAGGATATTGGCTACAGGATTACAGACTGAGCTGAACTGTTCATGTGAAATTGAACTTTTCTGAAGATAAGAGGCTACTGGAACACCCGCTCCCACGCAGAGAAGCGGCTGGATTTTACATTCAAGGTCTTGCTAGCTGTTTACTAAGTTGAGAGCAAGCTTCAAAAGCCAGCCTAGAAGAATTGGGAGGGGGGAGTTGGAGTGAACTGGAGTAAGCTTTGTTTTTAAAGGGAAGCTTTGTACCAAAAACAATTCTTGTATATATATTTTGAGAAATAATTACTTTGAAGTATTTGAGCTATAATCTTCAGATTTATATATATGATTTTATTCATTTATCTATCTTTTGAAATTATATTCCTTTTGGATTAATTTAGAGTGCATATAATAAAGTATAGGCTGATATAGACAATATTGCTTTGTATGTTTTTGTGTTTTATTGTATATTTTTCTTAAGAGATTTAAGATGACTTTATAGAATTGACAAGTGCCCGGACAACAAAGATAAAGGTCAAGACTTTTGGAAGAAAAATTCTATTATCAAGAAAGTACAAATGGAACCAAGAACAAGGAAGGGAACGGCACCAGCAGCTGCAACAACGACTACCCAGCCAGTAAGGAGAACATCAACAGAGATACCCCAGAAAGATTTAATGTTGCAGATAATGGAGGAACTTAAGAACATTAGAGAGGACATAAGACAGACAGAGAAAGACATCAGACAGGATTTAAAAGAGACAAGAAAAGAGATGAGAACAGATATGAAGCATGGAATCGATAAACTGGGGAAGAAATGTGAAACCATAACTAAGGATGTTACAAAGATAAAGACTGAGACCAAAGAAATAAAGGAACAAGTTACACAAGTATAGACAGAAATAACTGAAGTAAAGGAGAAGCAACAAGACGAGGAATTCCAGATAACGTTGCAAGAGTTATGATATCGAGAAAGATGTCTCAGATTTAGAGCCGTTCCTGAATCTAGCGGTGAAAATTTATATGAAAAAATGATTCCGGCTTTGGCAGAATATCTAGACATTGATGAAGATAAGATGGAAGCTTGTATTGACAGAATGTTCAGAGTATCCTCTAGAATAGCGAGAGAAAGAAAATTACCAAGAGATATTATAATAACCTTCACTTGGACAGTTATCAGAGACAAAATATTACAGAGGAGCTATGAAAGAACATTTAAGATTGAAGATAAAGATGTAAGAATTTTTAAAGACATACCATATCAAATACTCAAGAACAGACAAGATTATAAACCTCTGGTCAATCTTTTGATGAAGTTACAGATCAATTACAGATGGGAGAAGACTGAAGGCATTTCTTTTATGTATAAACAGCAGAGATATAGGATTAACTCAGTTTTTAAAGCCAAAGAAATGATGGAAAGGTTGAAGAGAGATTTACAAAGACCTACAGCTGGAGAGAAAGATGAAGAACAGGAATCGTTGGAAGAAGAAAAAGGAAAAGAGGAAAAAGAACAGATACAAGAAGAAGAGGTGGAAGAAGAAACAGTACAAGAATAAGAATTGGGAGAGGAAGGAGAGTTGGCAGCAGAAAATATACAGGATTAATTGGAAAATTAGGATAAATAATTTTAATATAAAACTGATAAAATGGGGCTAAAAATATACTCTTGGAACATTAAAGGATTTAACTCTGAATATAAAAGAAGACAGATATTTCATCATTTGGAAAAACAAAAATTGGATATAATTTGTTTACAAGAGGTTCGAATAAGGACTCAAGATTTGAAATGTGTCAGAAATCCGAAACTGGGTAGCTGCTTTGCAGCTATGATTGATCAGAAGAAAAGGGGGGTATTGATATACGTCGGTTCAAGATATGGTGCACAACAAAAATTTCAGGATAATAACGGGCGATATTTGGTGATAGAAGTAAATATGAAACAGGACAAGATATTAATAGTTGGAGTATATGCACCTAATGGAGCTAAAGGAGAATTCTTCCCCAAAATACACAATGAGATACAGAAATATGTACAAGAAACAGGAAACACAAAAGTTATCGTTCTGGGGGACTTTAATGGAGTTATTAATCCAAAAGTGGACAGAACAGTACAAAAGTTAGTTCCCCGAAACAACGGTAAACTGCCTAAGAGTTTTTTCCAAATGATGGATGATTTAGGTCTTTATGATACATGGAGATATAAAAATGGACAATTAGATGGATATACTTTTTTCTCAGACAGACATAAATCAATGTCTAGGATTGGTATGATTTTGACATCTAAGGATTTGATGTTGAAAACAGTGGATATAGACATTCTTCCAAATTTATGTTCGGATCACAATCCGTTGCAAATGAAACTTAAGATTATAGACAGAGAGAGGACATGGAGATTGAATGAAGAGATATTCAAGAGGGAGAAGTACATTAAACAAGCAAAAATAGAATTAAATAATTATTTTAAGGAGAACATGACATCGGAATTACCAAAGAAAATAATCTGGGATGCAAGTAAAGCTGTGATGCGAGGAAACTTTATCAGATGGTCCGCGGAAATCAGGAAAGAGAGGAAACAGATTGAAGATTCGATTCTGGGGAAGATGAAAGAACTAGAGAAACAGATGAAGGAAAAACCGATGGACAACAAGATAAGACAACAGATGAAGGTTGGTCAAGCTGAATTAAATCAACTAAATTTGCAGGAAATAGAACAACAGATGCGAAGAGTGAGATATACTTTCTTTGAACAGGCAAATAAACCTTCTAAACTTTTAGCCAGTTTACTTCGTAAAAGAAGGGTTAGAAATATTATTACGGAGATTAGAGTCGGTGACGGGAAAACTGCAAAACAGGAGGAGATAAAACAGGCTTTTTATAAATATTACATGAAGTTAATGAGTTTGATCTCCTCAACGAAAAAACAAAAAGAAATGGAAGAATATTTGGAAAAAATGAACAAAATGAGATTCATCGAGGAGCAGAAATTGATTCTGAACAAACTCATATCGATGATGGAGACAGTTGAAGCTATTAGGAATTTGAAGAATGACAAATCTCCTGGACCAGACGGCTTTACTGCAAAATATTACAAAATAATGGAACATGAAGTTTCGATACCTTTGCAGAATACAATGAATGAGATAAGAAAAGAGGGAATACCCGACACCTGGAAGGAAGCTAATGTGGCTCTAATACCAAAAGAAGGAAGAGACTTAACAGATGTCAAGAATTATAGACCAATTTCATTACTAAACACAGACTATAAAATTTTTGCTGCAATTCTGGCCGAAAGACTTAAAAAGGTTCTTCAAGAAAAATATACATGAGGACCAGAATGGATTCTTACCAAAGAGAATGATGCGAGACAATATTAGGACAGTGCTAAATATAATTGAGTATTATGAGAAACATAATGAAAGAAAATTGGCAGTGATATTTGTGGATGCAGAAAAGGCCTTTGATATGATTAATTGGTCATTCTTGAAGACGGTCATTAAACAGGTGCAAGCCGGAGACAAATTTATCTCTTGGACTGAAGCAATATACAGTCAACAACAGGCACGATTGATTATTAATGGAGAGAGAACAAAACAGATTGAATTGCATAGGGAAACAAGCAAGGTTGTCCCCTATCTCCGCTGTTATTTATTATCATATTGGAAATACTTAATAATGCCATAAGGGAAGATAAAGCAATAAGAGGACTTCAGATAAAGAAATATCAGTACAAACTTAAGCATTTGCAAATGATTTGGTTTTGTTTCTGGATGATCCTCTTAGCAGTATTCAAAGGTTGATGGATATTGTTCAAGAATATGGAGAATTTTCTGGATTCAAGATAAACAAGGAAAAAACAGTGCTTATAACAAAAAACATGAGGGAGAAAGAAGAGAAGGAATTTGACTATTTAACAGGTTTTAATAAAGGTCAAACAGCAAAATATCTGGGTGTCTGGATTACAAAAAGAAAAAATGAACTATTTCAGAATAATTATGAAAAAAAATGGAAAGAGATAATCAAGGATTTGGAGAAATGGACTATAATGCAACTATCTTTGATGGGAAGAGTGGCAGTCATAAAAATGAACATACTTCCAAAGATGAATTACCTTTTCCAAAATCTTCCTATTATTACAAATTCTAAGCCTTTTATACAATGGAAGAGAGATTTAACTAAATTTATATGGCAAGGGAAAAAACCAAGAATAAAATGGAATATCATGACAGACTCAATAAGAGGAGGGTTGGATCTACCGGATTTACAGATATATTTCAAGGCAGCGGCATTTACATGGATAAAAGACTGGATGAATCTTCAAAATACGAGAATGCTGACATTAGAGGGAGCTGATTTAAGGATGGGTTGGCATGCCTATATGTTCTATGGGAAAGCTGCGGTTGACAAAGACTTTGTTCATCATTTTGTAAGAAAATCACTACTTAAAATATGGACTGACTACAAGAATAAGAACATTAGGCAACTACCTACATGGGTCTCCCCTCAAGAAGCCTTCTTTGGAAGATGGTCTGATTCAGATAAGTGGCTGTGTTATGATGACATATTAGAAATGACAAATCTGAATCTTTTTAAGATGAAATCAAGAGAAAAATTGGAATCAGAAGGAATAAAGTTAAACTGGTTCCCTTATAGACAGCTAACTGAGAGATTCCAGATGGATGTGAAAACTTATGGAATAGAACAAAAAGAGCAAGGAAGAATGTTGAAGTTACTGCGGGAAAACCCGCCTCATTTACTATCACATATATACCAGGAGATTTTAAATCAAGAAAGGAAGATGAGACAGTCAAATCAGCAATGATATTGTGGGCTCAAAATCTCGGACATCCAATTCAATTAGAGCACTGGGAACAGAGCTGGCAACAGACACAAAAATTTACTGCAGCTCAGAACCTAAAAGAGAACTATTATAAGCTTTTTCATAGATGGTACATGACACCAGAAAAATTAAAGAAGATATATAATACGGGAACAGGTCAGTGTTGCAAGTGTCAGGAGAATGCTGGAACACTATTTCATACGTGGTGGTCATGTCCTAAGGCTAAAAAATATCGGAATGATATACATAATATGATATGTAAAATATTGAGGGTTCAAATTGATAAGAAACCTGAACTGTACTTATTAAATATGGCACATGTGTTAGATGAAACTGTTGCAAAGAAATATTGGCGAATAATGCTGTATATGATTACGACAGCCCGTATTGAATATGCAAGGCTATGGAAAACTGAGCAGATACCTACAATAGAGCAATGGTGGGCAACTTTTATTGAAAATCGGAATGCAGTTATAGTCTCTCAGAGATTAAAAGGAAAATCAGATGATGACATTAACAAAGAATGGCAAATTGTTCTGGAAATGGGTAGGGTGTTGACAGGTAATAATTCATAATTCATGGTGGCATGAGTAGTTAGAAGTAAAAATCAGTGGAATATCATGGAACATGTAAAGTAGGGTAGAAGAGGAGGATCTATCTTGTATGTTAACAAATGCAATGCGATGCATAATGTTGATATGTCAATGAAATAACACTATTGAAATCCAGAGAGGAGTGGAAGATAGCGGTAATAGTTCGGTAAAATGTACAATGAGAAATGTTGTTTTATACGATGTAATCACAATAAAATTAATTAAAAGTAAAGTAGGTTTGGAAGGACATTCATGATTGTGGCAATAGAGCTACAAGTGTGACTACACAGCGTTTGTGAATATCAAACAATTACAGATCCATAACTTCAGCCTACACATCTGCAACTGCAATACTGAATTCAAGCTAGTATGTGCAAATAAGACAACTACATTTGGGAGGAAATGGTAAAACAATATTTCACTGTCCTGGAAAATCTTAAGTGACATCTCTGTGTCTTCATGATAGGTCCTTTGTCTGAATTTTCCCATTTCCCACCCCTCAAAGTTTTACTGTTCTCTAGATATGTTTACTCTTCCCCCTCAACTCCCACTTTTTAAAATAAGAAATTTTGTTTTACATCTGAGGTTAAACCATACAAATGATCAGCAGCAAGCTTCAAGCTTACATGCTTCACTTTCCTCTAGCACAGCTGCTAAGAGACAGGAAGATTCAGGAGGAAGGAGCTATCCAGGAACGAGTTAACTTTCCTTGCTACCCCAACAAGGCAACAGTCACATGATCCAGACTTCTGCTTATATATGGGAATCCCTTAGTACCTCCCCCAGTTCTTTTCCCCACCTCAGCTCTGGATAAGCACAATTCTCTGTGCTCCTTCCTCACAGTGAAACTAGTATATCTTGGTTTTATTCCATCCTGACCTTTTTCCTACAGTTTCTGCATATTTTTCCACTTTTCATCTACTGTTCTGTTTCATTCTACTTCTCCCTCCTGTCCTACAATTTTATTTTGATGGCCAGAATAGCTCTGGCAGGAAAGCTACAGCAAAGATGACTTGACCAAGTTTTTGAGGACCAACAAACAAGCACTGCCAACTGCAGCACTGCCTCTTTGTCATGCTTAATCACACCTTAGTGCCATGGGTAAAACAGGTGATTGGTAACTATTGCTATGGAGTTTCCATTAGGCTTTTACTTCTATGAAAGGTTTTGCACTTACACAAAAACTGTTTCTTCTTTTCCAGTGGTAACTCATGGAAGACCTCCCAGAACAATTTAATTGTTGGATGCTCTGCCCAGTATTCTCCTTTGTATTGAGTATTCTAGGATAAACAATCAAAATAAGTTTTTCCTCAAATTTACAGTCATTTCTAGAGGTTCTTCATTTACTACAAATTACTTTAAACATGATATTGTGCCTTTACATTAGTGCAAATCTGCCTCTAATAATGACACAAAAGTGTCTGTTCTTAGACTCAAACTCAGAAATTCAAGAACAGAAATTACTGATTTGTGCCCTGAACTGGATAGCTGGATCTGCAGCATGTAAGGGGAAATCAATCAACCAAGGTATTTAAGGGAGGGGGCTAGAATATAATCAGTAAATTAAACGCCAGTGACTGTGTCATACTCAACTTTAAAATAAAACTATCTAGAAAAGAAGTTTGCAATCCTTTATTAACTTATTTGGGAAGAAGTACCACTGAACTCAGTATAATTTACTCATGAGCAGGTATGTATGGGACTGTGTTGAAAATTAGTTTTCTCTTCCCAGTTAGCTATATTAAGGTTCATCACATCAAAACCTATCATTAAGGCGAATTAGAACTGAAGGCTCAAGTGCAATAGAGTGCATAAGGTCATTAAAAAGATAACCATGTACTTTCAGTAACTTGATTTTGGTACTATATAGATCCTCTCAAAGGAAAAAATTATTTTCACATCTACATCCCTTAGTGATGGAAAATAACATTAATAAAGAGGTTTTATTGGTGTAAAATCACCATTAATATCCGGAGTGACCACATACCTTCTCTAATTCTTTCCAATCATAGTTTGTGTTCCCAATCACCATTGCTTGCAGTTCACTGGGCTGGAAGAGCTGAAGAACTTTACCTCCACACACCTTGTGAAAGCCTGCATGGAATGCATCATAGAGAGAAGCCACGGATTTATTGAAGATGTAGTCAACATAGGCATCCACGAACTCTTGCCTGTAAATTAAAAGAAAAAACATCTTTTCAAAAGTTAATAATCAACCACAATCTCATTAGAAAAAAAAATCGGTAGGCAATTTATTGTCAGTAATATTTCTTTGAAGATGTCCCATGGTTAAGTATTACAACAGGACCTCCCAGCAAGAATTCTAACTGAACAAGGAAATCTTCTGGTACCTTACACCTGATTGTTCCTGCTCCAAGTGAGAACAAGGAAACCAACAAAATCTTCTGTCCATAGTTTTAGCCATTCAAGTTTGCCCCAGAAAATTAGGTAGTGTGTACTAGCACACTGCCTCATTTAGCGTAACTCAGAACTCTCAAGAATCTTGGCTTAGTGTGACTTGTGAACTCAGCCAATAGCTGTCTTCATACAATCTTTCTGAAGTAAAGTCGAAGGCTTTCATGGCCAGAATCCATAGGTCGTTCTGGCTTTTTCGGGCTATGAGACCGTGTTCTAGCAGTATTTGCTCCTGTTTCGCCTGCATCTGTGGCTTCCTGTAGGCTTGCTTCAGATATTATTATTTTGTTGTTGTTGTTGTTGTTATTTAGATATTAACTCCTGATGTACACTAAGCTAGAGTTCCCCACTGTGCCCTAACCAGAAAAGTCTGGCTTAGATATCAGTTAACTAACCAAGACCCTGTTCTATTATCCTGTAAACTGCAATAAATCAGTGTCCATGTTTGGATGTACAGTAGAGTCTCGATTATCCAACATTCGGTCATCCGACATTCTGGATTATCTGACGTCACGGCTGCTTGGGGGTGTGGCTTTAGGCATTTCCGCGCCCCCAGACACGCCCCCAAACATGGCGGCCGCGACGGGCAAGGAGAGAAGGGCGAGTGAAGCCTCGCTCCAAAACACGGTCCCAAGCGCCGCCGCCGCGGCAGCAGCGAGCAGGGCGAGTACCTCCAGGCCCCAAAACAAGGGCCAAAGCATGGCAACAGGTGATTTCAAGGTGATTTCTTTGACCCTCCGGATTATCCGACATTTTCGGCTATCCGACTATTAGCCTGCCCGTTTATGTCGGATAATCGAGACTCTACTGTATTCGAAATTTTGTCTTAATACAAGCCAGGCATGGCATACCAAAGCTGAACTGGGACCCACAGACAGAATTCATTTCTAAACAAGTTTCCGTGTTTACAATTACAATAAAAAGTAGCATTTTTGCACGCTCTAAACAAACAAATTTCGCTTATTCTGTGGAACTCTGTATCATGCAAGAGCTCCTTTTCAGTTCAAGTTTGAATTAAATACGAAGAGTATTTGTTCCTTGATAAATTTAAGACAAAATGAGCTCACTCTGTTCACATCTACTGCTAAAGCTTACCTATTTTGTTTGACAACAGGAATATCTGCACCATTAGGAATCAACTCTTTAACTTCTGTGGCACCAAAGTTTTCAACAGTAATCTGTTTAGAATATGAGAGTATATTTTACTTTTTGCTGCAGAAGAGAATCCACAGTGCAAAATAAGTTAGCAATGTAATTCACACACAACCCAACCCCAGCATTTTAACAGAAAATAGAGAATTACATATTAATACTCATAACATCTGCAATTAAAAAGGTACCAATAGATTATTTCAAGCTTACTGTAAAATTGAGGCAAAAGGTATCTTCTATATCATCTTCAGGATAGTCCAGTAATTGCTGCATACTCCTGAAAAATCAAGTGTTAACCACCTTTTATTTCAAATTTTAAAATCAACAACACACTTTATTAAGCATTATTAACTTTATTAATTTCATAGAACTGAAATGGCTTGATATCCTTCCACAGTAATTTAGTTTATGTTAACAAATCAGAATGGCAACAACATATTGCACATGTAAGGCTTTAACAGGTTTATCTGATGTGTCATCATCATCATTGTCATCGTCATCATCTTCTTCTTCTTCTTTATTTGTACCCTGCTTTTTTCCTGGTTTGAGACTCAAAGCATGTTAGGCACATGTAAGGCTTTAAAATTCACATTCTTGGATGCTAAAATGAGCCCTTAACATCTAAGAACAGATAAAGAATATTTTCCAATTTGTAAAGGAAAGCACACCGTCTTTTTCAGATGCTTTATGTTGTACCTGTGACCCATCCCAGCAAGCTGCTAATGCAGTCTAACAAGCCCCCAAGGAAACAGTTTCACAAAGCAAAAGCAACATCAGAACTAATACACCAGCCAGTAAAGAATGAAGAGAAACAACAAGAATTAAGGCAAGTCATTTGGTGTGACTGGTACAGTTGGGATTTATTTAATTTGGAAATAGACTGAGATGTCTGTACACAAAGATTTATTTTTCCAGTTTCTGTATGGTGAAGCAAGAGGGCTTTGTTTTGTGAATGAGGGCAGTCTTTGAGGTCCTGCTGCATTTAAACAGTGCACCACTTGAAACTGTGTGAATTCAGTTTCAAGCAGCCTCCATGAAAGAGCCATTCTGTGGAAAGACAGGTTAAGAACAGACACCAGTTTTCTTTTAGGTAAGTAAATTTGTCTCAGTTGCACCACTTCAGATTGTGTTTGTGGGTTGCTGTGCGTAACATGACTGAATCCTCCTCTATTTAAATAAATAAAAAGCACTGCACAAAGAAAGTAGGACATCAGGAAGAGGACTACATTACAACCATTCTTCCTGATATGTTATATTTTTACATGCAAGGATTTTTGCCAGGAAAACATTTAGTAGTGTAAGTCTCCAACTGGAGTCTGAAGAAGCACAGCCTAGATATAGGCTTACCACTTCAACAAGAGCTGACTCAGAATTCTTTATTTCAATCTTGGTAGTTGCACTTTTTTGAGAGATGTGCAGGGAAGAGAAGGCAATGGTGAGAAGTCCAATACTCTAGCTAGAATCCAGGTACAGCATTTTGCTCTGCTGCTTGTAATTGCGCTTTTTCAACAGTTCCACAGGGAAAAGAAGGCAGAGACAAGAGGATAAGCATGCTTGCCCTAGTGGCGCTGGTGCTGAAACAGTCTAGGAAAGGTGACTTGAAAAATCACCTTGGCTTTCCAAGCCACCTCTCCCAGAGTACCTCAAGACTGTCCCAAAAGCCAGGCACTGGAGAAACAGGCTGCCTGGAGCTGGCAATTTTCTCTTTCTGTAATTGTCTCTGCTGAGTTTTGTTTTTCTTTCATGGCTATTGCTGTGTCTTCTTTTTGCTACCACCACATTCAACACCACCACCACAACAGGAACCCTTGGCTTTCAGAGGTAACAGAACGACAACTCGCACTGCCATCCTCCAAACTGAATGTGTTGAAACCCACAACATGGTGCTTTAACCAAAGAACTCTGTCTATATCATAAATCCTAAGCAGAAATAGATTTATCATAAATATATACCTGCAGCAAAAAAGTAAGAAACTGTCCAAGTTAACAGCTTTATTTGATGTGTTCTCCTCCTCCTCCTCCTCCTCCTCCTCCTCATCATCATCATCTTTATTTGTACCCTGCTTTTTTTCCTGGTTTGGGACTCAAAGCAGCTTAGAGATTTTTTTTAAAAAATCACTCTTTATTTATTTGTACCAGTGAAATAAATAATAGTGCATAAATGTTACTTACACTTTGAGTTGCAAAATGCTTACCTGCCAACATCGGGCATTAGCTCTTTGAGGTCTTCCAGGGAAGGCTTCTTGTTCAGAAGTTTCTTATACAAAGCCAAGGGAAAATGAAGCTCTACAATAGTAAAATTATATATTGCTAGCCCACAGACAACACCAATCAGATGAAACAAGTCACTATCTTCAAAGGTCTGTCAATAAGAAAGAAACAGGAATTGAACAAATTTAATTAAACTAAGATTATGCAAAACAGTATAGCCCTATGCAGACATGCATAAAGCTATATTTATATCCAACAATTGTTAGATCACAAGCAGAACAGCAGTTTTTGCAAGTCTCTGCACTGTCATTATTAATACACATGTTTAAGACTCAAATCTACAGACCTAAAAGCTGTTCCATCAAGCTGTTTCTTTTCCACGTGACAGAAAAATGTTCAACTACTTGATTTGTATTTATCATCAATTCCAGTAAAATAATAACCAAAGAGTTGGACAACTGCTCTTTTTGCAGGTTAGCAATGCAAAACCATAGGCCTAAACTGAGCCTATGATTGGGCAAACCCACTCAATCAGTGGAATTTACATAAATGCTGACTTATTAAAGTTCCTACTGATATCAATGGGTCTCCTCTATTTAGGAATAATGACTGAATTTAGACCATAATCCTTCCGAGTCCCAGTTTGGGGGAACGGAAAAGAGGAACGAGACAATGTATTTTAATGTTCTGTTCTCCGAAACAGAAGGTGAATGGGACTGCATTCCCTCTGAAGGGCCAGGTTTAAATACTGGGAGTACTATACAACTGGCCTGCTCCTGGAAACCTAAATGAATTCCATGTTCAAAGCACTTTCTGCCAGGTATTGCTGATGAACTGGTCTAGACACAGATATCCTACTTATGGTTATCCATGCTCTGGTGAGATTCTCTTGTGTCACCATAGTGCATCACACTTGCAACTGGCTCTGAAAACAACTTGGAAATCTCTATTAGCATAAAATACAGCTGCTAGATTATAAAAAGGCACCAATGAATAAAACAAACTCACCAGCATAATCCAACTACACGTGCTCCCTGTCCATTTAAAGAGCTGTTGCTGCCCACTAATGCCCTAAATCAGCTGAGCACCACAATCCCTGCTCCTGCACAAACCTGCTTAAGTTCTAAAATAGTTCTTGGATAGTTCTCCAAGCCATTTAAATAAAGTAAGGGGAACTGTTAAAGGGGAAAGGGTCTTTTCTGTTTTAGCACCTCATTTACAAAATCACAAATTAACCACTCCAGTGAGGCTTCCCTGATATCAACTCTCACAATCTTTTTGGAAACAGATGAATATCTTTCTCTACTTTTATAAAACTTTCACTGTTAATTGTTCCAGGACTGTTGTAATCCTTGACTGTCATTTTACTTGAGGAATATTATGCCGTCGCTTTTAAAAATTTACCATATTTGCCGGTGTATCAGACGCACTGGCATATAAGACGCACCTCACCTTCAAGGGGTATTTCTCAGGAAAAAATGTTTTAGTTCCTTGGTGAGGGGGATGAAAGGAGTGCTGCACCAGGTGAGGAGGAGAATGAAAAGAGTGTTGTACTAGGAGAGGAGGGGAATAAAAAGAATGCTGCACCAGGAGAGGAGGGAAATGAAAAGAGTGCTGCACCAGTTTTTCTTGGGCCCTAGGAGAGTCAAAATGCACAGGAGAGGAGGAGAAGGTAAGGAGTGCTTCACCTGGATTCCACTACCCCTTTCCTTCCTGTTTGCTTGGGCAAGGAGAACTTTGGCTCCCAGTTCATTCCCTATGTTTTTAGCATTACTGTATTTGCTGGTGTATAAGACACAGCCCATTTTCAAAGGGTATTTTTAAGGAAAAAAGCGCATCTTATACGCTAGCAAATATGGTAATGATGTTATTTATGTTTTTAATTTTACACCCCTCTGTACTTCTCTGAACTGAAGAGCTAGATTTTAATTCTCAGGGTAAAGAAATCATAAAGAACTCCCATGTATCTGTACAACACAGAGATCACAAAACACGAGGGCTGGTATACAGGCTACTGGCCCAAACTGTACAGAATATAGATGAGTAAACAGATAAGTAGTAACATGAACACAAAACATACAGACACAATCAGACACCGTTGCATTTATGCACATGTTTACTTCTGTGAAAGGACAAAGACTAAGCACATTCAGGATGAAACATAAAGGCCCATAAAATGTTATAGAAGGTCATGGGGTGACAGCTCGCACACAGTGTTGCAACTATAAGGCACTAGTATCCTTCTCTAAGCTCCCACAGGCTTATGCTGGAAAGCAAACAAGAGTTTTTTTTTTCATGTATTCATTGCATTTCTTAGGATAACTTTTGCTTAAAAAAAGATATAGCATCTTATAAAAACATACTGAAAACATACACAATGGAAATAATTTATCTATAATATAAAACTATTAAACACCTTTTCTTTTCGCTGAACAAATTACATACCTTATCTGAGAACCAGATGAGTCTGGAATCTTCATTATACCTAAACATTCCATACTTGGGGTCTAACAGCTCTCTCATGATAAGTAAGAAAAATTCCTTGCGAACCCCTCCTGCATCAACAGCTTCCTCCCCTACAAAAATAACCTAACATTGACAATGCAATGAGCAAACTACAAATAAAAAATCAGACACACCTATATTTGTTACTTAAATAACAAAACACTTAACAATAGGCCAATCCTCAAGTAATATTTGTAAATTACATTTAAAGAACATTTCTTACAAATGTACATAAAAATACAATGTATGCAAATAAAAAATGCTTATTTCCAAGCACATATATAGTCTGTGCAGATGTTTGTCTGCTTGCTCATAGGACAAACTGGGAATCTGGACATATGTGTAAGCCTCATTCCCAGATGTTGCTGTGTACCTGGAAGCACTCCAGCCATTTGGGCACCCAGGATAAAAATCTATACAGGCATCTCTAACTGTATTCAGCTCAGAAAAGTTTACTGAGCTCCCATAATCAGGAATCCGGGCTTATCAAAGTGCATGATCACAAAGTTTAATTAACTGTGTTCAACCAAACATAAACAAAGAGACCTATATAGACCATGGATAAATTTTCCAGGTGTGTAGTGACACTTGGGAGACAGGTTTTATGTGCAGACCCATGTCCCCATCCTGAATTTAACTCCAAGTGCAAGCCTGGATGAGCTATGCTGTTTAAGCACATCTATCATGGCCCTGTGAGCAGTCTTTAAGTTTGATGAACAAATGCTGAACAGCAATCTACAGTTTGTATGCAGATACGTGTAAGGCAAGATGAACCGACTGCGGTGGGAGGACTGATAGGCCGTCTCATGATTTTGTGTGATTACAAGAAAGGGACTGCTGAATACATTTGTTGGCAGTTGTTTTTCTGCTCAAAATTCCCACTTCTCTGCCCCTACCCTGGGATTCCAAGATGAATATTTAAAGGGTAGGGAGGGAAGAAAACCAGTCAACAGGTCTTTGGTCTGATGCAATCGTAAAAGATAAATATGAAAACTTGCTGTACCTTGAGAGGTTTCTTGTAATCTACATTTTTTGTTTTTCTTAGGGCTTCCACGGCATCCCCCACAATATTTTCTCTGCGCACTATTAAGATCAGACATGGATTGACAGATTCAAATACTGGGAGAAAAATAGATGAGAAATTCTGTCTGTGAGCCTGGTCAACAGCCATCTGGGAAAAACCAAGTAAAAACCTTAGTGGTAGTAGCAACAGCAATCAACTCTGGGTGCATCATGATAGGCTAATATAAAGAGCATCCACTATTACCTATAATATTCCTGGTTTATATCTGCACTAATGCCATGTTTTCCAAACTTTGATACCTGAGGCACAACATCTTTTTCAATGAGGCCCAGGATAATGGGTAGACACTCTCTCTGCAACTGTGGGACAGTCTAATTAATTTTGCCTTCAGGCCTCTATTTTTACTTTTGCCCAAGCAGTCAAGGCTCACAGACATAATCATGCTTTCTGAGTAACACTAGTTTCAGAAGTCTGGGACAGCTATTTTTGGAATGCATGATGGGTGTAGTATTCTGTGAGTTGTGGTCTGAAAAATCAACTTTTCTAAATTCTGATAGTTTCAGAGACTGTTCTCAGAGAGTGGTTAGGGAAAGGGCTACTTACTTTATTCTACCAATTAATAGCAACTAATAGGTGGAAATAAGTGTAAACAAGGCAAAAGATAAACAAGATTTTCTTATTACGCAGATTTTCAATTCAAAGCAGATGTTAGAAATACTATGCCACAATGGCTCTCTGATCGCATACTCAAAGCAAAGTAAGTTCCAAAGCTGCACTTCACATGTGATTAGATACATGGCTCCCCTCTACATAAGGAAAGTATGAGAAGTCATTATTCTCTGTAATGTTTTGAAAATATTTTACCTGCATCTGTAACACTGCATCTGTTTGCAAGAGTGTTGTCTTTGCCTGTGCATCAAACACAAAGGGATAGGTGCAAATTGTAACTGGCAAATCTGCTAGCTGGGGAGAACATGAGAAAAATCTGTTAGTGTGCAGTATCAGCAAAAAGAGGTCTAAAACATTTAATTGATGAAATAAATATTATCAAGCAGGAGGTTTCTTTTAAATGTGCCTTATATTTCAACAGATAAAAGTTCTGGAATCCTTGGAAAAAATGCAATTTAGGTATCCATTTATGAAAGTGTCAGGGTTTTTTTAAAGACTTGAGATATGCTTAATCCATTATTCTACAAGCAATTTTATCTGTTTAGTCAGCAGATTCAGTGCTGGCTGAGTATTTCAAAACTAGATCCATTTCAAGGCCTACAGTTAAACCAGATTGTGTCAACACTTTTGTGTCTGGTTTCCAGAAACTTACTGTGGAAATCTGGTAACCTCTTACCTCATTTAATCCATGGCTGATATCCTACTCACAGCAGTTCACAAAAGGCAGCCGTAATTAAGAGGGGAAAGCATTGTTAGTTCTTCTGTGTACATTCCTCACCAATCACCACCAAAAAAAATTATTCATTTTGTTCTCTTTTTTTAAAAAATTACAGACAAGCCGCTATCTGAATCTTGTGCATAAACAGCAAAGTCTGAAGACTACGCACACCTGGATTTTAGGAAAGGTACATGGTGCCACTGTACCTACACCGAAACACAAGACATGGAGTCCTCCACCACAGCCATACCTGGCACATAATCCCCAAGCAGACCTTTTTAGGGCCTCTATACCTGCTAGGTGATCCTTCACAAACATACCTCTCCTGCTTGGGGCCTGCAGAAGCTATCTGGGCATGGCTATGTATCATTCTCTTGCCGGGATGCCCTTCAGCTTTCCATTACATTTTGCATTCACCAGCCTGTTTTCTGAAATACTATTCATGGTTTGTGGCCACCCCACCTTTCAGGTAAAGACAACAATGCTTCCACACCTGAGTAGCTACAGTGAGGACAGAATCGCCCCGTCTGATCTACGTCGAACACGCATAAGAGCTGCTGAACATGGGGAAGGGAACCAGTTTGAGGTTGAAGCAAAAAGCTCCTCAACTTTAAGATGTTAGCCACCTCCAGTTTACAACACTTATTTCAAAACTTTTATCCTAGTCTATCCTAGAAGCTTACGAAACATAACCAGAATACTGTAACAAAATAAAATGGTTTACAAAAGCCCTTGAAGATCACAAGCAGAAACAGAAAACTTAAATATAGGTTTTCAATGTTTTTGCTTGTGTTTCATCAATATGTTGATAATGGTTATAGCATAAATGAACAACCAACTTAATTTATCTTTATATTTACAAACAATCTTTCATTTCTTGAGCTGTTGAGCAGCAGGTTATTTTTCACACAATCAGTATCTGGACTCGACTGCTTCTGGGCTTCACTCCAAACCAGAAGAAAAAATATTTCAAACTCCTTACTTGAGCTATAGAAGCAGGAAAAAAATGCACTTCTCATCTAAAAATAAAATTGGTACTTAGGTTTAAAATTAGTTGGGGAGAGGATTTTTTTTTTCTTCAGAGAGCGCTACTGTTACTGAATGGAAGAGACAGTCACAACACATTCCATGAATAATTGCAAAGGTGTGAAGTCAAATGCTAGTATCCTCTCACAGGGAATACATCTGAATAACTCAAGAAGGGACATGTGTGAGGGGAGATGGCATTCTTAAAAGACAAAACATTCTGATCACTGTCATTTACTGATATAGACAATTTGGTAACAGCAGCCTTTTTGAAGTTTTTTTTAAAAATCCTTGTTTGTTTTCAAGTCCAGTCCTATTGCTACGTTCAGCATAAACTAAGAATCTGTGTTCTGACCTTGAGCAGTATCAGTTTGGCAGCAAAATGAAAACATGCCAGAAACAGAGATAACCATTTCTTAGCAACAGATGGTCCATAATCCAGCATATATTTCACATTTCCAAGCATGCTGTCTTTTCAGTTTACAGATGGTTATGAAGACGTATTTTCATTTGTAACTTACATTTTTTTCAAGGAATGCATGGAAACCTAACTAATTTCTACGTATTTCCTCCATTAGTTTGCTTTTGTTTCTGGAGGAGATAGCAACGCAAGGCAAGTCTGACACCTTTCGCTGTGGCTCAGTTTATAAGACAGAAGGCCCCTCCTCAACAGAGAACAAGACATGAGAGAAAGGTGGCTTCTCTTCTCTCCTTGTTCCTATGTAGAAGACAAAGAGATATTTCCTAGTCTTCCTGTCTGGGTATTTGTGAGAGAAAGGTCATGCCTCAGACTCACAAAAATGGTCAGCAGTGACAGAAGATATTGGCTTAGCTAGGAAGATCAGACAAAGTTCACTGACCACTGATGATTTTCCTGTATCATGCAACAGCTGTAACACTTTGGATAAGTCAGTGGAAACAAATGAATATAGTCATGACTTTTCATTACAAGAGGGAGCAAATATGAACCCTGAATTGATGCTCGCCCCTCTCTCATTGGCTGAGGCCAGACACATAGGACCACAGTTCACTGTTTCATCCAAATCTGCCAGTGCATCATTTCAGCTTCCATACTCTATACCAGGCTTCTCATGCTACCTCGAGGAACCAGTAATTTTGTTTTCCAATGTGCAGGGACTGGTACCATATCTATGCCCATTGTATACAACTGTTTCTTTCTTGGAAATTCTTTGAAAATGGACACTGGTCCAGGGTTTGCCATCTTGGGTAGTACTACTATATACTAGCCGAACACATTTAGTTTCCAAAACTTAGTTTGTCATTTTGCATGGACCTGACAGACTGCACACTGTTTCAGAAAAAGTTTATTAAAGTACTTTGTTCTGGGAAATAAAAAAACCCAAAACAAAACACAATGCCTGCAAGAAAATGAAGAACCACTCTCAATAGATAGTCTGTAATAATGTAAAGCTATTACTGTGTTAAATTACTTCTGGTGGCAGAAAGAAATTTCATAACTGAATACTCTCTGCTGGGAGAAAATCCTTACATATTGAAAAATAAAATATCAGGAAGTGTTTAGATCCTTCTCTCCAACACATTTTTTTGTTTTGTTTTGTTTTGCATTTAGGAACTTGTTTGATATACTGGGAGCACTATATCAATTTATCCACAGCAATCTGCCATGATATGGTCCAGGAATCCAAGTGCATATTTAAAAGCATGGTGTAAAAAATAAATAGAAAAAATTACCATTCCATATGCCTGCTGTTGGATCCAGTTGAAATAATCATTTCTTATGTCTATCAAATCCTGTATTTCATGTATATAGAATTTATCATACTGTATGATTTGCCCACTTCTTTCATTTACCTAAAATTTAAGAAAAATATTGTTTCTAAGAATTATTTTACATTTTACTTCATAAGATTAAGATTAATATGGAATGATTTTTATGTCAGCCCATTACAAAGAAGGACAGATATTCAACGAAATTCTAGGGGGAAAAAACAACACATTCACCTATAAAGATGTGACCCTTTCCCACAATATAACAAAACTGAATAAATGTCTGAGTGCAGCATGCTCTAACCCTTGATAAAACTAACGGAACTAAATCAAGCACCTACTGTTCTACTGACCACATAAGCATACTCCTGCAGCCTGCAATTTTTTTAACAAAATGCCATGACAGAAGAACATATTGATCTTTTCACATCTAGCCAGGAGTTAAGACTTTAACATTTATAGAACATTTTTCATTATTGTTAGTGCATCTTCTGAATACACTGCAGGAACAGTCTATCGTACAGTATTGTAAACTGTGTCCTCAATAAGTACCCACATTAAGGAACTGAAAGGCAAATACACCTCCAGGCATTTATGACCAGATTATGGACATAAACAGGTTAGCATTACAGAGAGGGGGAACTGGTTCTTTTAGAGAAAAAGTTTCACCATCAGAATGAGGCACTGATCTCTTCAACATATCCGAAACTGGCTATTTATAACGGAATACTAACAAGATAAACTGTATTAAATTATTCATTTACAGCAAAACATTGTATTATTACCTGCAGCATGAGAACAAGGCTCCTGTTTGAAAAATAAGATTGTAGCTGGATACTGTTAGCACTTATTTATTAACAATCAGATCATACTGAACTTGGCTCCATCCAGGTATGCTTAGAAAGGTCTTTCCTGCACTGGATTTGTCCTTTGCTTCTGTAGGAAAATACTACTAAAACCAGCTGGTATTCACAACATAAATGTGGACTCAATTTCTGAAACTGACACCAGCTTTCAATCTGTGCATTTATTTAGGTTCTGATTTTTATGTTAAATCTAAGGTCTTGATTTCTTTTAATAAAAATGCTAAGGAACGTTGCTTGGATGTCAAACAAATACCAATGGTCTCAACAACTAGAAAGCACAAGATCAGAAAATTAGAATTAAACCTCTAAATTAACATCCAATCTAAGTTAACTACGTTAATGATGCAACAAATCTGACAAAATGTCCATCACTTTACAAATAAGGACACAAACTGCCAAGACATACCCTGTGCAAAATTTCCAAAACCTTGAGAGAAGTGTGTAGACAGCTAGTGAAGATTCTTTGCTCTGAGGCAGGGATACCCATTTTGTGCAGTTTTAGAAGGTGAACAACAACATCTTTGTAAAGTTCTACTATTTTGAGGAATAACGGGGGTTCCAGAACAGACCACCAGTTTTCTGTTAATAAGAAGGAAAAACAAATCTAGCAATTGTAGTAGCGGATAAAAAAACTGGGTTTGCATATAATGGATGAAAACCAGCTGTGCCCTTAACAGATTACTGATTCCACTGGTAGAATGCATCTCTACAACCCCTGCACCCCAAAAATGTGATCCAAAAGTTAAGTCACACCTCCAGAGCAGATGTGGTATCACAGCAGCAGGAATAAGAAAAATTCCCACTGCATAGAAGTAAATTTATTCACACAGTGTTGAATATCACCCAGTATTATTTTTCATCAGCTGTTTAGTGCTACATAACTAGTGTTTAATCTTCTTGTTCTGTGCCTTCACGTCATTTCTGACTTATGGCAACCCTAAGGTGAATCTATCACAGTGTTTTCTGGGGCTGAGTGTGTAGTATGATCCCAAGGTCACCCACTCAGTTTAAATGGTTGAGTGGGGAATTGAACTCTGGTCGCCAGGATCGTAATCTGATGCTCAAACCACTATACCATGCTGGCTCTCTAACTTGTGCTTAACAGTGGTGTAATAATACAACATCCACTTGTCCACCTTCACAGTTTCAAGGGAAAGTGATTTAGTTCTTTGGCTGGGAAGTAAAGAAAAATGAGCAAGTTCTGTTTTAATATTATCTACAGTCACAATCTCACTACAAAACCTTGTCTCTACTTCATTATGAAGTAACATCCTCTTGACAGAACAATGGCAAAAGTTAGTTCTCTTTGCAGTAGAATCTCTCAAACACTGGCAAGAAACTCTATAGCTCAAAACACAATTTATTATATAATAAACACAAGAAGAGGCTTGAGGAATTTAAACATTAGCTCCATTAGAGACATGAACAATTCAAAATTTAAAAACATTCAGAGCCAAAAATTCTGAACTTGTGTCATATTTGCAGGTGGGTAGTATTTCTCATTCAGAAGCTCAAAGATACACATGCAATAGTACTTTCCTTTAGTAGTGTCATGAACAGAAGATGAGAACTAACTGTAAGCACAGTATGAAAGATCATGTTATGTCTACCATTAGGTTTGGATGCTGCAGCTTTACAGCAGATTATCACACACAAACAAATAAAAACACAGCTTACCAAGTACTTTCAGTGGTGCTTTTTCTAGATTCACAACAGCAGTTGCAAATGGAATAGCCAGTGTCATGTAGTTGTTTGCATCACTCATTAGTGGGCACTCTGGCAGGGTTAGGAACAGTCTTAGAGCTTCAACATCAGGCAAAGAACTAGTCAGTTTAGGGATAAGGTTCTTCTCCAAACTAGCTGCAACCTAGGAATGTTGGGCAAGATAAATTCTACTTTTAAATTAAAAGCACTATCTATGGGAATAAATCTAAAACCATATTTGAACATAAACTTTCTTACAAAAACAATAGTTTTCGATAACAGTCACGACAGTGTTTTTTAAATAGCTACTTTACAAGAATGATAAAGGATAACTGCAGTTAAGGACATTCATTTCTACTTCAGAATGTAACATACAGTCACAGCAGACATACTCACTGGTTATGTTTGGATGTCCTCCCTCCACATTTGCAGGTCTGACCTTCGCAAATTTCCTTATTCACGAGGTGCGCGAGCCCGTCCCTCCATTCTCCTCCTCCCATTCCCTTGTGTTTTGCTGGGTGCAGATAAGGGAGGCAAGTGCCCAGGCAAAATGCAAGGAAATGAGGGAAGGCATGTGTGTGCCTTCCTTCTCCCCTCCAGAACCCCCCTCTCATTCCTCTGCCACTGACCTCAATGCTGACAACTCACGCCAAGGAAACAGGCAAGGGAAAGGGAGAAGGAAGGCTCATACAACTTTCCTTCTCCCCTCTGGCGCATGAAAGCTCTCCCTCTCATTCTCCTGCCTTTGGCCCCAGCACATAAAGAAGCAAGGGAATGGGAAGGGGGAGCCCTAGAAGGGATTGGGAGGTGATTATGTGGGGGGGGGATTATTTGTAGTTTTTCCACTTTCACAAGGGTTCTGCACTCCTAACCCTCGCAAAAGTGGAGGAGCCACTGTAGTACAAAGGCAGCTTGTATTAACTATGGCTTGTAACGTAAGCCAGGATCCTGTTTGAAGACCAAGAAACTGTGATTTGTTTCACACAAACATCACTGGTTTGTTCCACCCAACACTCCTCTAAGGATAGCTTGCTGTTATCCTGGAGATTTTGCACTAGATAGCTGAGGACTAACAAGGTGTTAGAACAAGTTAGTTAGAACAAGTCAGTTCTTTTTTAATTGGCTGTAGAAATAGAGCAGGGAAAAGAACAAACCTTTTATATTTCTGTTTCCTTTTCAAGGCTACTACAGAGCAAGGCTGTTATACTGAAAGCAGATCAGTGAGGCGGTGGGAAGGGAGAACAGCCTGTTGTTAGGCAAAGGGAGGAGAAACTATGCCTATGTAAGCACCAAAGAGAAATTCTTAGCTAAGCAAACAGTTTCATTTTCTCTCTGCATATCACTGTAGCCAGAACAACTATAAGGACAGAGTAATATGACCAACTAGGATTCAGTAAAGATTCCAAGTTCAGATGTAACAACCCACCATTAACACAAGCTGAGGTTCATATGGCAATATCAAACTGGTCTCAGACATACAAACATTTTAATGTGCAGCTAAATAACCCATGGTTTAACACATCCAAACTCAGAGAACGAAATGGTGAATAGTAATCTTTCAACTTTGTACATCCGTTACTGTAACTTGCCATTTAAAAAAAAAAGTTAAATAATTGTTAAATACTTTTTCTTACCTTACAGATATAAATTCAGTCATTGGTTAATACAATGTAAATACAATGTAAAATCTAAATAATAATAGAATAATAACAGAATTGAGACTAAAGTCAAGAAGGATGTTCAAAACAAACCTGCTGGGATATATGAGGATGCTCTGGTTGTATAAGTTTATGAAAGAGAAGTCGAGCAGCATTCATATCAACCCCTGAGAATCTGGCACTAGTTCTGTAGTGATCATCATTGCTACGGGGGAAAAAAGCAAATTTTGCTTTCCATAATTCTTTTCTCTATACATCTAATTGTAATTTTTTAAAAAAATTTTTATTCAATTACATAACCTGGGATTTTAAAATATGACATATTAGCCACTGACCTGATAGCTAAAAAACTTCCATTTAGACATCCAGCTGAGGAAAATGTTCCATCTATTTCACTATTACAAGAAAAAAATTAAAGACAATTTAATACAGTGTTTTAGCTTTTTTTAAAATTATTGCTGGTGACTTCAAATCCTCTTGGCTAATGAGAGTTGTTCTATTATAACTAGGTGAAACAGGACCAACAAACCAATGTATTTCAGTTTATTATGCTTACCCATTTGATTCAAATATAATACACATGATTAGTGCAAAAACCAGCAGCTGCAGATGACACTACCTAAAACAGTAGTTATGAGACTAAAAAGCTCTTTGGTGAACTTTACCCATGTAATATGTATGATTATTAAACCAAATTACACAAAACCTTCTGCCAGGAAAATGTGCATGAAAGCTATGAGCTGCCTCAACAGCATGCCACACCACTAATGCAAATATCAGAAAAATCAAGCATCATCCTAAACCTAACCGGCTATTTAACCAGTAGTAGAAGCCCACCTTATCAGTACTGTAGGCAATGGAAGAAACTATACATCCAAGAACTAGGGATGGTCTTAAAATGGCTACTCTTGGGTATGTTCAGAATAGATAAACAATACTAGACTTTAATATTCTGCCCACTGCTGACATGTGAAGTCCAAGAACAGTCAATATTTCATCTTGGGGGGAATCCATCCAGTCCTGAATGCATTGTGTATTTCTTTATAAGCAAGCATGAATGCTAGAAGTTGCTCAACAGCCTATTGATTGCATATTTCCAGAAATAATGAGAAATTCTGCAGCAAGGAAATACTACGATATTTTTAGCCAACAATCTATGGTTTAACAGTGAATATAATCTCTTACCACTGGCTATGGTAGATAGGGCCAATGGGAGTTAAAGGCCAAAAATACTAGAGAGCCAGAGATGCAGATCCCTGCACTGAACAGATATAGCGTTGTATAAAGGAACAAAATAAAACATTAATATAACAGATCTGCCCTTACACTTGCTGCATACATGTATAGTACAGAAGAAAAATTCATAGTTATAGATTTCGTATCTTTCCTATGCAATCCTAGTGTAAAAAAGTACTGGATTAAGGATTAGGAAAAAAACCTTCTACCTGGCAGAATGACCTTCTGCCATCTCAGAAATCTTCCAATAGAATGATCTCCTAATAAAACTGTTAACTATGTTAACTGCTAATTATGACCTGCAGGCAGAATAGGCACAAAAGGGGTGGAGTGAGGATAGAGCTAAGTAATGCCAGACTGAAACCATGTCCAGTCCAGGAAAATGGCCCCAATGCTGGCAGAATGTTAGCCCATGCAACGGACAGTAATATCATCTCTAGGCTGGGAGGGGTTTGGAACCAGCATGCTTTCAATTAGCCTAGTTGCCAAGTTGCCTTTGGCTATTTTTGGCCAATTGGGATTACACAGCCAGCAATCAGAGTATTTTTCAAATGTAACATGTCTTCTGTAATTAAATTGAAAATATACTGATTTATTAGGGTTAGATTTTCTGCTTAACTGTATTAAAAATTGTTGAATATATATTTAAGTCTTAGTTCCATGTGCATGCCACATTGTAAAAAAGTTTTGTATGATCCTCTATTGCTAATGAAGCTGTAAACACACTACCATTTTGAGGAATGTTGCTTACTGGTCCAATCTAGTCTGCCAAAAGAAACATATTTAACTGGGCTTGGCTAAAGGAAAGCTTTAGCTTTCTGTATTCCGTAGTCAAATACTGAAAGTCCTCAACAGAACCACCATGATGCTGGAAACATAAGTAGATTTACTTTAGAATGAGACATCTTTCAAAACCACAATCATATTCAGATCACATCATAGCCCAAGTTACAAGGGGAAAGAACAGAAAATCCCAAACCCACGACCACAATAAGGTGTCTACGTTGCCCAAGATCATCTCCTATTTCCTCACATATCTCCATACCGTTCTGAAGCCTTTGGAAACCATCTTTTTGCCAGAAAAGCAATGTCAGTATAAACAGTTGCTTTTTAGTCAAAGACAGGTTGAATAACCAAAAATCAAATAATTGTAGCAAAATATAATGATCTAAACATCAACAGCATACTGCATGTAAATTTATTTTGCATCTTTTTTTAAAGAGTCTATATTTTCTGTACTTCATAAAATAGCTGTTGCACTATCTTGCATTTATGCATTTCTGGGGCATGCAAAGCTTCCACATTTGCACAACATGAGATGCTACAAATCAGAGCAATTCATCCAAATGCAGAATTTCATTCACATTCAGGAGGAAGATATTAACCATACAACTAAAGTGACTACCGATCTACCAAAAAGGAAATCATCATTCAAATTCTTACTTTGCTATCTCACCAGGGAGCCTCCCTGCTCCTGAAGATGAGCAGTTCAGCAATCTCTGAATGAAGGCTTCATTCACAGTCCAGATTTGTTTCGAAGCATGAGGGTATCTGAAGTCATCTGCTGGTACCAAATCCTACATTTAAGAGGAAAAAAAGCCGTATTTAATGTTGCTACACTTCGATATTTTTGTATATCACTCCACTTCTATTCTCCAAGTCATTTAATATCTTGTCTTAGCACTACCTTTTGCTTACTACGCTTGTAATGTAGAAAGCTTCTATAGTACTGTATTTGCTGGCATACAAGATGCACCAGCATATAAGATGCACCCCATTTATACATCGGTAAGTACTATTTGTGGGCATATAAGATGCAATGGAGTATAAGACGCACCTGACTTCCAAACAGTATTTTTCAGGAAAAAAAGTAAGTCTTATATGCCAGCAAACAGAGTATTTGATAAAGTTTAGATAAATTCTTTTAAAAATATTTATACTGAATTAGAGGTTAACTGGAGCTCAGAATACATAATATATCCAGCCCCAGTAATACTTCTTTGAATGCAACTAATTGCTCTGCAGATTCATCCATTAAGTTCAACTGGATAAACATCAGTAACACGTTTCTCCTTAGTAAGATTAAGCCATGCTATTATGGGGAATCAGGAAATACTCTAAGTAACAAGCTGACAACTCCATTACAGGTGTGCAGCCTGGTGTGCTGTCTAAAAAGCACTTTTTATACATCCATTTTATAGCTTTCATAATATAAAATAAGAGTTGATGCAGCTAGCAAAAACCAATTACATCTGTACACTAATCTCAAAACCTTCTTAATTAATAGGAAAGATATAATTAACTAGACACTGGATACTTCATATAAATGTATTATATTTTACTTTCTAGTGTAATATAAATATGTAGTTCATAGAAATTAAAACATTAAAATGTTCCAAATGCCAACTGTGAGCTTTCCCTTTACCAGTTAACAAAACCCAACTTTTCCATAAAACCAACACCACATTCTAATGCAGCCCACTAAGATTTTTAGAAATCTTATTAGTGCATAAGGTAAAATAGTATTAACCTGTACCACTTGTGCACTTTTTTAAAATAGTAAATATTATAAAAGCACAGTAAAGCAACAGGAAGCAAATACTAGCATTAAGTCAAAGTTGCTAAGACCAAGCTGAGTTCTAGAAACCGTACTGGGTGAACACAGTTTAGAGATTTAAAAAATTAGATAAAATACCCGTGGAGTAACATAATGTGAAAAGCTTTGGTCTCCACCAGAGAAAATCCTCTTTACACAATAATATTCTTCTCCATCTAAAATTAAAACAAGATGATATTAATATCAAGAGGATAATTTGAATGGAATATAATACTCAAAATGCTCCCTTGTTTAGGTATTAATCTCGCACATTTGAGGAATTTCACTTTTGCAAAAATAAAGTCAACTAAATCTGCTATGAGAAAATCTGAATAACATGTTTAACATGCACAGCAAACTTCTTCTGGAATTACGTTCACAAATATCATTTGACAACTCTCACTGAGCACTTCAAGCCAAAACTTTGTTTCTCCTTGTGTAGCAAATACTTTCAAAACAGAATAGTTTATTACTGTCAAGGTGAACACAAAGATCTAGTGTTTAAGATCTTTAAAGATCTAGTCTTTTATATCTTTAAGAAATGCTCATAACCACATCTCCTGCTGCCAATAATATATAACTGAACTATGCATACATTTACCTGAATCCAGGGGGATCTGGCCATTATAAGGAAGCCAATTTCCCTTCACTGGGAAAGGACTTTTCCTATTACTGGTAGATCCCATGCCTAACTGTCCATTACCTCCAAGGCCAAAAGAATAAATTCTTCCAGTTGAAGGAACAAACGCAGATGTGTGCTGCCTAGATCAAAGATAAATGAAATCCAAAGGTTAAGAAACAGAATTCTACACTATCTTGCAAACAGCTATTCAAAATAAAAATAAGTGATACAGTTCACTTGTCACTAAACTTTTATGGTCTCTGAGATTACTGTTTCCAAGGCAATGAAACAGAAGTTGTTATAGGTAGGGCGCTATAGCAAAAGGTAATATTTTCACCATCTAATCAATTAGATCTGAACAACATCAATGGATGTTTAGAATACAAAAGTTTCCAAAGTGAGTAAATGACAATTCTGTCTTCATTCCTAGTCACGATACAGAAAGAAACAAGGAGAAAAGACTGCAGATAGCTCCAAAGTTCCACTGTGACAGAACCATCAACGCGAATTATATGGCCCCTGAAAAGCACGGAGCTTGCAATCTGGTAGAGCAGAAGGGTATTGTGTCAGTAGGACTGCCTTGGTGTCAATGCAACTAAGTCACTGCCTGAGGCCTTTGAACTATTGTATTGACAAAGGGGTCAGTGGGAGCCACATTCACTATGATTTTTTTTTGTCCTTTCTGGAGTGTTTCAGGTCCAAGAGATGTCTTTTTTGAACAGGAGTGGCTCAGAATCAACTTCTAGGTCACTTCCTGTTGGAAAAAAGGCCTCTCCTGGTCTAAAATGGTGGGGGCTCAAACTGCTCCCCATGCCCACTTTCCCCACTTTCTTTAATTAAACATTTCAAATGTAAGGAAATAGAGAGGGAAGCAACTGTAATTCAAGTTACATTAAAAATCACAATTGTAATCATACAAATATTTCAAAAAAACCAACAGCTTCGAAACCACTAACATCACGTAAGTGATTGTTCTAAAATCTTGATAATTTTTATTTGTTTTGTATCTCTTCCAGAACAGATTTCCAACGCTACAACTCCCTTCTAAGTACTTTCTGAGACAGTATTATTTCAGTAAAAAATAGCTCCAAAACATTTAAAATCTATAGTTAGGACAGTGGTACTCCACTTTGTAAAAACTGTTACCTTTGAAAATCACAACATTTGTATTTATTATCCTACATAGCAATCTGTCCACTTACTAATCATGCTTACAGCATCCTGGCTTTTTGCTTTTTAATCCAAGAAGTAACATACACAAGCCTAGATCCCAGCAGCCCAATGCTCTGAAGCCGCTAAGGGAGGAGTGGCACTGAGGGAGGACCCTTCCCACACGAAATGCACAGACCAAATATCAGAACAGGATCGTCCACAATCCCCAACACTTAGATCCAGGTTCAGCAGGGGAAAAATAGCACTCTTGTGTTCATCCATACCCCAACATCACATCTGGCATAAAGGGATTGAGCCATACTTTCTAAAAACTTCTTGATACTAGCCACAAGACACAATCTTGTATCTTTCAAAGTCCATGAAAATTCAATGAGGTAATTTCATTCTGTAGTTAAGATCAATCTTACCTTCCACAGGCAATTTGTGTGACAATGTTCCCCATGAGTTCAAAAACTTTTCTTGGGTTTATCTCATGGCCAGTAGAGTTATGGCCTAATTGCCCATAGCCTCCAGCTCCAAAAGTAAACACCCCACCTTCCTTAAAAAAAAAATAATTGACATTAGTATGCAACTTGTTGATTACTCCACTGCTTTATTCTGTAAACAGACTGTCAGTCACAACTGGGGGAAGAGACATTATATATCTGCACTGCATGTATAAAAACAAATAGACATAGCACAGAAGCTAAACAATTTATCTTCATTAAACACCCTTTGATGTAAAGGGGCTTATAAATAAACATGGTTGTTGTTATTGTTGTTATTACAACTTTATTGTTTTCACTTCCATGTTTATTTCAATGAAAACTTTCAGAACTCCTAAGGCTGTTTGAAACAGTTTGTAAAAGGTGTACAACAGTCATTTCTCCACACTGTTAACTGAAGTAAGTGCTCAGGTTTGATACTAAAACCTTACAGATGTTACTACCTGGTATTCACTATGAAAAAGAACTGAATAGCATTAATAAAAAGCAAACAAAATTAAATTCATGCTTACAGATAAATTCCAAATTGAAATATATATTAACAGCTGTTTAATTCAAGCTAAGTACATCATATCACATTAGGAAGCACAAGATTATAAATGTACTCTGGCCTTGGCAAAAGAAGACATCCACCACTATAGCAGCCCTCTCACCCCCCCATTATGACTAAACACATGCTAGATGCAAAAGAATCTTTCTGACAGGGCTTATACAACTCTGAAGCAATATAAACACAACCCCTCCTTTCTCTTTCCCTTTGTCAACAAGTCAGTACTAATTTACACATTGTATTTAAGACAGTCTCAGTTTCTTTTATTCCAGTTCATGCACTGAAGATCAGTGCAAAACGTGATTCATTGACTTGGAAAGGTTAACATACGAATCAACCTTCAGATGAAGACTGAAATGTTGTGATAAGGTGAGAAGAGTTCGCAGCAAAATAACTGGCAGTACATCCCTCTTCAATGGATGTAGGATTGGAACCCCACACCCTCAGCAGTTGTGGCCGATGCTTCCCGTATGTGTGAGACAGAAAATCCCCAGGTTTTAGACTGTTTTCAAGGAGTATTAAAAGTGTTGAACATATCTAGTAAAAAGTTTTAGCTCCTTGGAGAGCTCCTTTTAAGTCTATCCTAAAAACTGGAGTAGATTCACCATCCTGTTGACACGGAAGCCACCAGCCATCACTGTCCCTTCTTCTTCTTAGCTTTATTTATATCCTGCTTGTTTGCTAAGTCACTCAAGGTGACTTACACATTAAAAAAGTCACAATTAAAAACATACAAAAAGTCAATATTATGACATAATTAAGCACAGTGAGGTCATTAATCAGGCACAACTGTCTTTCAGGGTTGAGCTGCAAAATAAATCCTCAAAGTTCTTCCTGAACAGTGTTTGAAAATAACGAAAAATAATGACTGGATTCCTAGCCCCATTCCCCCTGCATTTCCCAATGATAGATACATCAGGCTTGAGAAACGCCCCTAGGACTGTGCAGCTAGCTGGGACTTTGCCCACATCTTCTCCAATTAGGCAGAGTGTGGCATGAGCAAAAGTACCCAACCTATCAGCCACCGAGCTGACGACCTCAGGGAAAGGGCCAAAACTCCTGATGTCACCCAGCCCCACTTTCCCATTCCTAGATTAGAAACAAGAATCACGACAGGAATATTAGGCTAATAAAGGTTCAGTCTCATAGAAAGGTATTGCATTCAAGTATTACAGTTCAGCAGTCAACTTCACTCCTTTAAGCAGCAGCCCTAGGTTGTTGTTTTTATGTATATTTTTATTATGCAGAAGCCCTAGTATTACTGACTGCTAAACCCTACACTACTGAAGCAGTCAGTTTACAGGTAAAAAGTTATCAAGAGCTACCATGTTCCTTACCATTAATCCGCAAAACAAAACTTGAAATGAACAGCACAAAAGACACAGCCGATTTTAACACGAAAAGGAACAACATAATTGATGCATGTGTCACAGTTTTCCTAGTACTGTACCTTTGTAAGAGCTGCTGTATGGTCTTCTCCACAGGAAATGTAAACGATTTTTTGTGATCTTAGTGACTTTAGAAGATTGGGAACATATCTGTCTGAAAATCGTAACAGTTCAGGACATGTAATATAAGTTTTGTAACAAATTTTACACATACGCACACTTTTTTTAAAAACATTCAACTACAAACCTATATTGAAATCTATACTTTTTGGTAACTATGCCACTGCAGATGGCTTGAAGAACACTCCTAGAGCTATAGGAAAAATGCTGGGGGCATGGGACAGCATGGAAAGAAAGGCAACATTATCAATGGCAGGGAAAGACTGCCAGCTATGGGCAGCCAATTTCTCCAAAACCTGCCTTCCAAGGTTGTCTGTCCAAGCAGCACAAAGTTGGCTTGTTTGTTTGTTTAGAGTATTTACAAGCTGCTAGGACAGTCACTCATCCCATGGCACAAGTCAGCCTTCTCAGAACCATGACTTCAAGAACCCAACTTTGGAAGGCACACATCAGAGAAAGATTGCTTAGAGCTAGCATCTATTCTCCTCTTATAAAGGACAACTCTGCCTTCCTGTCCTGGGAACTATGTAACCTACCACCCATGATATTCTCCAAACACTTTTTCATTCAAACACTGACAGAGAAGGAAGAAAGCACACCCAGTTAGCCTGGCAGAATAAGAAAAACTGTCAGAGGAGGAGTGGGGTCCTAATGGTTTCAACTGATTTAGAGGGTGAACTCCTGCTGATTCCGGTTGGCACCTAATGATTAATCCAATGATTAACCCAATCATTGTGGATTACTCCTCTGTGCCATCCCAAGAACAGGCAAACAGACTGTACCAGCTAGTTTCTGACCTTAGTTTATCTATGGCCATTTCCACACTACACTGTCGCAGTGCTATAATTCCACTTTCAACATCCTGTGGAATTCTGGGGTTTGTAGTTTACTGAGGCCAAATAGCTCTCTAGGTAAGAATTCTAAATGCCCTCCCTAAACTGCAAACCCCAGCATTACATAGGATGCTGAAAAGGGAATAATAGCACTATAACAGTGTAGTGCAGAAATGGCCTATCACCATTTTATAAAGGCACTTTGTTACACTGTGGTACTTCAAATTCCACAGAAGTTAAATGTATAGAATAGTTGCATATCATGAGAACCAGATTTTATTTCAGTAATTTTCTGTGGTTTTGTAGGTTTCCAATACAATACAAATAATCTTACAGAAGTGAACGAAGAAGCATACTTCACCTTTTTCATAAAAAGTAAGCAAAAAAAATCATAAAAACTATAGGGAAACAGTTAGTTAAATTTTGTATATTTACCATTTTCATCATTAAGACCAAGTTGACCAAATTTGTTACGACCCCACCCAAAGACAGCTCCAGAAAGCGTAAGTACAAAGCTATGTGCCCCTCCGGCTGCAATTTGTCCAAAAGGTATCCCTAATAAAGATTTAATCAGCTGTGGAGAAGTCTGCTTTTTACAGTCGTAACCTAAACCTAGCTGACCATGTTTGTTCTGTCCCCAAGAAAACACTTCACTTCCTGTTGGAGAAAAAGAAAAAAAATATACATTTCAGATTGCAAGAATTTGTGCCATTTTAAGAGTCCAATGATTCCATTAGCTTATATCACAGAATTCAAACAGTAGAAAGAAACATTAAGCAGAAAACAAAATACTCCAAAACTGCAAACAAAAATGTGCTACTGGGATTCATTTTCACAACAGAGCAGACAGACTTTTACATGAACCCCATCACTCAAGAAGCCACAATTTAAGAGAATTTTCCAAAACCCTTATTTTAATATATAAGAAACAGAAGTAGTGGTGGGGAACACAACAGAAATGCAAGGGTAAAGAAACTTTTAAATAACCCAAAGAAAGAAGAGAAAAAATACATAATACCCTTATTGTCCAATTTTATTTTCTTAACACAAGCTAAACTATCAGAGACATTATGTTTTACTGCACAGGATCTTTTAATGTAGCCTTTATTGACAGTGCAACATATTTTAAAACTGAACAGAATTTACATATTTTAAAATTACACTGAATACACAAACAACCCAGAGAGACTGATTACCTTTGGATAGTGCAAGTGAATGATAGTAGCCACAGGCAACTTGCACTATTTGGACATCAGACAAGCTTTTAATGTTTCTATGGAAATAAGAAATAATTAGACAGGCAGTCTTTCCACAAAATATTACAAGGCATAACACATTTTTTCTCTTAAGGAAACATACAGAAGTGCATCTTACCTGATTACAGATAATGGCCTGGCTGAGATTAAATGGGAAACTACAGTTTCCCAGTTGGTAAATAAGATATGTTGAGTACTGGACTCATTTACTCCCCTATTCCTCCTCTTTAGGAACACAGGAAGCTGCCCTTTTGTTTCAGACCATTGGTTCATCTAATCTAGTATTGGCAACTCTGACCAGCAACAGCTCTCCAGAGCTTCCAGCAGGATCCTTTCTGTATTCTATTACAAGATATTTGGAGGTTTCTGGTAATTTCCCATTCAACGGCTAAACCAGACCCTACTTAGCTTCTGAAACCAGATGAGAGTGGATGTGTTCAAGGTGTCATGGTGACACCAGAAGAGGTATATTCAGTTCCAATTTCAATTAACTACAATTCGTAGCCTAACCAGACAAATTGCAGTTTGTTTGAATTCTAGTTAGAGAACAATCAAGGATCTGAAATGACAGCTTGATCCTGGATAATTTCACTAAGAGGAGTTTAAACAAACCATAATTCAGTACATTCAGAAATCGTGGAGAACTAATTTGTTTTAACACTGGAAGTGAACACTTTCAGTTGCCTCCTTGTGGGTATTAAAGGGGAGAGTGGAGCTGTAGATACAGAATCTGAGGCTCACCACAGTTCATATGCATAGTAGTTTATCATGTGTTCTCTTGATCTAAACCAGGCCACTGCGGCTAAAGCTAATTTAAAGAAGCATTTATAATTTATCAGATTTATATGTACATGCTACTCTGTAACATCTACTCTTGCCCAAACAATAGGAAGAAAGAAAACATTTTCCTTGAAAAGCCAAATGTAAAGGATTTAGAAAGCTAACTTTCCCTTAAATCTGTAAAGTTTAAAAGGGGAGTATCTGAAATACTCAAAAAAACTGATTAATCAACAATAAGAATACAAATACTGCTACCTCAAATGGAGCTTCCATCTTCCCACGGCCCCAAGAGGAGCCCTCCATTCCAATTCTATGCCACACTGCAAATTGCTTTTGAAGCCGCTCCAAGTTTAACATATAACTTGCAATACAGATATGCCATTAGGCTGAGCCGACTAAGCATGTGAAGCTAGTCAGACACTTCTCTAGATTGCAGCCACCGACTGTGATCCAGAAGTCTGCATGCTCTAGATTTGGATACTGGAATTCAGCAATTCATTTTTCTTCCACCAGGTCACAGTACTAAATCTTCAAAGTACTTTTTAAACTGTCCTAGGTATCAGAAGCAGAGGGAACTGCTGAGGAAAACCAGCGCAAACACTATTGCTGCAGGTGTGAAGCATCCTGCTAGGTGAGCACCTCTGTCTAATCTAACGATCTGACTGAAAGAACAACCATTAGAGAGCAAGGATATCATACAAAGAAATGTTTAGAGAGACATTAAGTTCTAGAGTTTAGACCAATACTAAGAAGATTTGCTACTACAATAACGATATTATCACTGTGTAGTGAAAAACAAATAATACACCTAAAGGTATTTGTACCTAGCAGCTAAAAGTTCTAAGCACGAGCACAGAACAGATCAAATTTCTCTTTTAGAGATGTTGAAATATGCATGCCTCACTATTACATGGAAATAAAAAAATTCAGTGTAGTCAGTCAGGATACAAGAAAGTTCTTCTTTTAAAAAATGCTGTACCTTGCGTTATTTATACAACTTCAAGGAGTGCCCAAAGTACTTTCCATTAATTAAGTAATCCTTACAACAATTCTATAAGGCATGCCCATAGTATCCAGAATTATTTTCATATGAGATTTAGCAGCAAAGACTGAAAAGCAGAGGTTTGTCCACATAGGTGATAGCTATAACAAGACCTGAACCAAGGTCTCCTCAGCCCAGGTCCAGACACTGCAGCATTATAACAGCTCTCAGAAACAGATAGGTATAGATTATTTTGTACAAAACTGAACCAGACAAATTCCAAATGTGCACAGATAGTGCAAAAGCACTTTTTTGGTTTTTTTAATCAAATATTAAAGTAAGAAGTTTTCTAAGAGATCTATTTTTTACAATTTAGATTTACCTTGGTACTCTAGTATATTCCTCTGTTCCAGGCAAGCCAAGCTGTCCATCTGCAGCAAAACCCCAAGCGTAGACTTGACCCTTGTCATTTAATGCTAGTGTGTGGGCTTCTCCACATGAAACAGCTACAATATTTTGAGCATCTAGGGCACCAACTTGTTCTATAAACAATGGAAAGACATGATATAATTTGGAAGTTTTGCTGCCCCAAAATTTTCAGGATATTACCCACAGCTGAAATAAGAGAAACAGTTTGCATTCAAGCATATCAGATCATTATTATGTTAAGTCAGAGACACTGAAATTCACAGTCCAAGGACTAACCCACAATGTGCCTATGTTCAATAGAATCTATTTTTTATGCTAATGAACAAAGTTAAAATCACTAAAGCAAAAACAGGAGCTAGCATGTGATAAAAGGGTACAGGCTAATTTTCCTCTGTGGTGCCAACAGTTTGTTTGTGGAGCCCCAAAGTCTGGTTACAACAGACATGGGAGAGGTTAATCACAGATTTCCTGAATCACATGTAATTGTGCCCTGAATGGAATGATATCTAGTATAGAGCTAAAACACTAGGAGTAAAACAATTTTGAGAAATCTCATTTTATATTATCTACACATAAAGAAGTGGATAGATATCCACAAAAGCTCATGCCAAAATAAACAAGTTAGTCTCAAAGATACTGCTGGATTCCTTTATTCCCCCCTTTCCATTTTATGTGTAACATATGAAATTTTGTACTTGTGAACAGGTAACTGGGGGAAACAATATGCACTGACTCTGATCTTTTCCTTTAGAATTCATGTAGCTAAAAACTACCATAACAAGTTTATTTTGAAGGGAAATGGAATTTTAAACATACCAGGACCCTTTATACCTGACATATCCCAAGTAAAAAAATAGTTGAAGGCATAGTTTACTATCTTTGCATTCAAACTATATTTCAAAAATATATTCAGAACATACAGAACAACTAAAAAAAACCTCTTTAAAAGCCGTCGCTCTGATAACTTCTTCAGACATGTCTCCCAAAACTTAAAATTCCAAGCACAAGTATTTTTCAAAAGGAAAATTTAAAAGTTCTATCAAAAAACCCTTCTTTTTTTAATTACTCTGACCCCAAGACATTAGCCATATGCATTCAGGCAAGTAAATCAACTTACACGTACAGTTGGCCATTCGTATCTGCAGATTCCATATCCATGAATTTAACCAACCAGACCTTGAAGTTTTCCCCTCTCCCCCCAAAAAATCCAAAAAGCAAATTTTGATTTTGCCATTTTAAATAAGGGATACCATTTTACTAAACCATTGTACATAATGGGACTTCAGCAACCATGAATTTTGGTATCCACAGGGGGTCCTGGAACAAAACCCTAGCAGATACTGAGGGTCCATTACAGAACCAAATCTATACAATATCAACCAGATATCATTTTTTACACCTACCTGGTCTTTTCCTGGATTTTTCATGTCCTAATTGTCCCAAGTCATTGCATCCACATGTATACACAGTCCCATCATCCAGGACAAATACAGTGTGCCTTAGTCCACAGCCTACATCTCGAACCTTTTTATTTAGGAAAAAGTTGCATCTTCTAGGTTCTAAAACAACCTCTTCATCAATGCCCCCCAAGCCAAGCTGTCCAAAAGAAGCATTTCCCCAACATAACATGTTGCCAGTCCTGTCAATGACTTGAAAGCTTGGGTGTTCAAAGATACTCTTCCAGCATCACTGTCATAGGGAAAAATTAAATCAGCATTAGAATACAGGATCAGAATACACCAGAATAAAATTGCAAGAGTTTCAGATTTCATTCTAAGAAGCCTGTAGCTTCAGAACTGCTGAAGATATAACTAGTGTTTTAATTTTAAAAATTATAACTTAAAAATATAAGTTGTGTTTTAATTTTAAATAACTCTCTTTCAAGGGTTACTTTTCAAGGGTTAACCTCAAAATATTAGACCTATCAGTATTTCTGACAGCATTTAGCTAATGTGTTTGTTCCAGAAGTAGGTTATGATATAAAGAACTATCATCTGAATTATTTAATCAATAGTGATGATAGAATAGCAAGCTTTAGCATTTCCAAACTAGGGAGAAATCTTTGCAAGTAAAACATGAACTAGTTTAACCATCAAGCTGTTCCAAAATGAGGTCTAAACCCAATTGTTAACCCCACCTAGAACAGACCCAGTGAGTAAGGGAGAACTTGATAAAGTTGTAGCTGAACAAGGTTGTGACTACAGATGAAAATAGTGTAGCGAAATATCATTATTATTAAAACCGTTATTAAAAATAAAAACCTTAGTCTACAAAAATAAAACATAAACCAATAAAATGTTCTATATATTGTGTAAATATTACACAGTACAATTAAGTAAAACACTAGTATTAAAATACATTCTAATACAAATCAACAATAAAAGTGACAGAAAACTTAAAATATGAAATACCAACCAACATTAATTAAAAGTAAACTGAAACAGTCATGTCCACTGAGAATGATAGGCAGGAGTAACTTTGTTAGCGTTACAAATAACACACACAAATAACAAGGGGTTTTGAGACACTTTCAAGATAAACACACTTTACTTGGCTTAAGAAATGCAACTAAGTGAACTGGACCTTCATGCCAAATAAATACTGGTAGACAAGTCTATAAGGCCTATACAAATGTAGTCACATAGGGAGTCATTTGTGTCACTTATGGAAGGACATTTTGTAAAGATGAATCGCACATGAAGTACATCATAGGTGACTCACACGCATTTCCAAATACTGAACACACCATTTCACCTCAGGCAAACATGGTAGGAACCACCACACCTTGCAAAACAGATGCATATTCACATCTTACATGGTGTATACAGAATTCAACTCCTACATAAAATGACTCATGTAACAAATTAATGTTATATGAAGTAGCATTTAACTGAAAGCAATTTTTATCCAACTCCACGTGTTATTCTATTTAATGCCATAATTAAAGTACAAATCTATTTTCTGTTGGATACAAGACAGGAATATTATCATACTCCATCCAGAATTAATTGTACATTCTAACCGGAAGGACAGTATTTTCTAACATGTATGCTTATAAGCAAGCCTCATTTCTGCTTTACGCTGTCAGACTGCCATTTCATAAGGCGCTGTTCTCATTCAGTGTTACCTTCAACTTTATTATGACTGTCGAAATATTGAAGGTTTTGAGCAATGTTTCTTGACCTGAAAACAAGAGCTGGCTTGGTTAGATGGCTATCTCTCACTGTCCTTTAGCAAAGGATTCCTGCACTGGCAAGAATTAAACAAGGTGGCTATTGGGGTTCCTTCCAACTCTGTGATTCTTTCGAACTAGAAGCAATAATTGATTGCAAAAATCAGGTTTTAATTCAAATTAACTGAAAATATTTAACAATGCGACTAAATCAGATCAAACCTACTTGAACAATGGTTTGTTAAATCAGATTGTACGTTTTCCAATTGTATTCATTCAACATTATAAAACCCAGATACTAAAATAAAAATGGCTCTCCATGTAAGATTGCTATCACTAACTATAGAATAAGTAGAAGTAGAAGCAGAGCTCAAATGATACCTTCAAGGATTTTCAAATTATTTACACTCACTCACAGTGAGAGCCATCATGGTGCAGTGATTTGATTGCCGGACTACAACCCTGAAGACTAGGGTTTGATTCCCTGCTTAGCAACAGAAACCCACTGGGTGACCTTAGGAGCGTAACATGGCCCCAGAAAAACCCATGATAGGGTCACCTTCAGGTCACTATATGTAGGAAACGACTCGAAGGCACACAACAACAACTGAGAAGAACATTTTTTATCTCTACACTGTTTAAGCCGGCATACTTAAAGAATAGAAAACAATCTTACTCATATACATCTGGGAGCCAGAAACTGCCTTATTATAAAACAGACCATTTGCCCATCCAGCCCAGTATTATCAGCATCGACTAGCAAAAGCTCTACTTGAAGATGTCAGTGATTTAACCTGGGATTTTCTACTTACGCAGGGCCAAGCTGTATGTGCCAAAGTGTTTATCCCAATTGTTTTCATACAGAGATATTTTTCTTGATTTTTTTTTCCAGATGAAGCAGGCTGTGCTTGGTGTAGGGCATTAGCATTAGGAACATGTATCTTCTGCCTAAAGAAATGCCCTTTTGTCCACTGATTTCAGAAATCTGTCAACAGACTAGTCTGCCAAAAACTGTTCTGTTCACTAACATCTGTGAGCAGAAGAGCTAAAAAGACGCAGAGAAAGGGTAAGGAATACAGAGGATCCAAGTCGCACCATATCCAAATCTCTTTCAGCCCAAAGACACAGCCACACTGCCAACATGACATTACTCCTGGGTGAGGACAGTCCTAAGCAATTCCTAACATCCCTAAACTGGGAGAGGTTTGGATCCAAAATAGCTTCAGCTGGACTCATGCTGGATCATTTGGCCCTTGATCATCTTCCCCAGTCAGGATTACACTTCACAATTCAATTTTCTATCCTTGATAAATGTGATCAAAATAAACAAGCATATATTTGAAAGCACGTATCCCATCTTCTCAAATGTCAGCATGTACAATGCTCCCTGAATTTACAGACTGCACCTCAATTTACACAAAATAGTCTTATAGACAGTAACATCTAGAACATTTAGTTGAAGCCACCAGAATGCATTAAATAAAGAAATCACTAAAAAGGGACGAGGGGGGTTAGCAAGAAGACATGAGACTGTTACAATATACCTGGTAAGTCAGGCTTAAAGACCTTAAAGAAGATCTTACTGAATGCTGGCGGGGCACAAAGCCATGCCAGCATAGCACTGGATGAGGCACTGATTGCTTCTGCATGTGCAGCAGTCCCCAATTTGGGGGGGAGGGGGGTAACAGCCTAAAGGCAACAGATCCCATCTGATCTTGGAAGCTAAGCAGGGTCCACCCTAGCTGGCACTGGGATGGGAGATTGCCAATGAAGACCAGGTGCTGTAGGCTATATTTCAAAGGAAAGAACTAACAAAACCACCTATGAGTACTCCTTAAGAACACTGTATGAAATTCATGGGGTCGCCATAAGCTAGCGGGCAACTTGAAGGCAGGCAGGCACACACAAACACACACACACACACACACACACACAGAGAATCCATACGGAAACTGCAAACTTCTGGCTGCGCAGCAACATCCTGGATGCCTGGTTGCGTGAGCATGAAGATCTGTTGTGTGTGCAATTTCATTCAACAAGATCCCAGCCACTGTTTTAATCAGCAGTACAACTTAATTTCTCATAATAAAAAGTATTGTCAACATAAAGATGGCTTTTTTTTCCTGGAAATTTTAGCAACAACTTAGAAAACAGACAATTTTCATATTTTCCCCTAGGTCTTCACATGTGAACTAGGGTTTTTTCTGCCCAATCCTATGCATATTTGCTTCAAAAGTAAATCCTACTGTGTTCAATCGACTTGATCTATAGGACTGCAGTCTCAAACAGAAAAGCAGAAGATAATTGACTACATTATACACAGACAGGAAACAGTCGAGATGGTGCTGTCTTGAGGTGGAACATACTTATTGTATAGTAGCCTTCAGGCATCCATTACAATGACTGCAAATTCTCTGTTAACCTGTTTTACAAGAAGACAAAACAGAAAAAAGTTACAGAAATCCAAATTTCCCACGTGTAATCTACAAATTAACATTTATGTTAGAATATTCCAAACAGTAAAAATAATATCTAACTGAAAAGGCATAGTGAATTTAAGACTTCAGTTTTAATTACTCAGAAATGTGCTATGCTGCTGTTCCAAAGAAAAATACTTTAACTAAAGAAGCAAACAGTTCTATCCTAACTGCAGTTCTATGGAATGGAAACACAATTCCCCTTTTACCATGATTTTGCTCTTCCATACAAGGCTATTCAGAGAATATAACAATCAGGAACAGCCAACAGCTTACCATCTTGGTCTCAGAACACTCTGTCATATTTTACTTCTAAGATTTCACAAAATGCTCTTTATATTTTAGTCATCACCTTTCATGACCATTCCAATGAGAAAGACAGTTGTGCAATACGATGACTAGGCAAAGCACAAAGTTCAGTTAACCGGAAATTTAAGGCAAAACAGAAATACATGAAGAGAAATGCCAAAAGGGGGGATTTCATAATATTCTTAAAAGTGGAAGTGAGATCTTGATAAAGTGAAGTTTCAGTCAAATAAAAAAATATGAAGAAATAGCCTACATTTCATACCCTTATAGCAATAAAAACTGTCCTCAAGAATTTCCTTCTTATCTCACAAAACACTTTTTTAAAAATTCAAAACTGATAGCATTTGGGTTTTTACAGTATAGCAAAAAATAGCATAAGCTGTTGTGTAAATAAACTAGATTTTATCAATACTGAGGTAGAGAGTGGAAATAATGGATATTATTTAAAAAAGACAAGATTTTTCCCCTGATTATTGTATTACTTTAGATTCAACCTGTGATATCATCAGGAAATTAGGAAGACTTGGATGAATCTTCAAGTTTGAAACTTTCACTGCATTAACTAGTCGCAGCTGCAATGGCTAGCTATTGTATTTTATTGGGGAAAAATCACATCCATCCAATCAATAGATATGAAAGTGGGATAAAGCAATAATGAGAAACCTTACAAGCTAGATCAAAGTTTGCAACCAAAAAGAATAAAATCTTCTTTATCAATTGCAGTGATACAGCACAGCCAGGCCTGCAGAGTCAAAGCACTGCTGTTATCTGCTATTGCCACATACACATCCCATTGGCTTCTCTGTTGCCTTTGGGCTTAGCTGCAATCCTTAGAGAAAAAGGGGTGAGGGTAGGCATGGACTAATTCCCATTAAGTAATACCATAATGTGAACTCTCTGTGTGTGTGTGTGTGTGTGCGCATGTGTATGCATGTACATACACAAATACATAATAAACAAACACATTCATACAGAGATAGATCTACGTGACTGTCTGTATTCTGAAGTCCTCTTTAGTGATGAGCCTTTGGGAGCTGTAAAGGAAGAGAACCAGCACTACAAAAATTGCCACTACAAGCATGCCACTACAAAAATTGGCAATAAATTGGCAATTTATTTTCCCTCACTGAACTGCTTTTATATTGCTGTTCTACAATATAGTCAGTCATCTGTGGCTGCAATCTTATGTGCCCTTAATTCACAGTAATACCCACTTACAATGACTTAATTCCAAGTAGACTGGTGTACAATTCAGTGCATCTACCTTTGAATAAGCTCCACTGAAAGCAATGGGACCAACACTGGGTAGAAATGCATATGCATGCACTGTAGAACATTCAGATGGTTTTAGAAATTTTAGAAAAGCTATTCAGTTAAAAATTGGGGTGAAAGTAAGTCTGTTGATAGCTTTTATTTTATTTAGGTGATTTGTAGTTTTCTTTCAGTTACACACCAAAGAACTATGAAAACAACTACTACATGAACCTGAAGCTTCCGGAAGCACACGGTGTGAGTCATTTTTGCTATGTCACTTATATATACCAGAGAAATGTGTGTTACTCAGAATGAACACTAACAAACTCTGAATCCCCATCGGTCTACCATAGGACTAAAACGTTTCCACAGGTGTCTTCCTTCCGTAAATTTTCAAGCACACACACCTCCTTCAAGGCATAACAGAAGAGAGAACATACTGTTACTTTTATAACTACAAGTGACAGAGAATAAACTTTTGCACAAAAGAGTTCTAACTAATGTCTCTCAATTCTAGGATAAAAACAGCAAAAGGAAATTCCAAAATGGCATTTTAAAAAAATTACCAAGTTCTTTATTTTAGACTTAATCTGCCTTATTCCAGAATATGTTTCCTTTTTGCCTACTGCCATTAAGTCCACAATTTCAGTTCAACAATTCCAGACCGCCACAGCCTCACACGCTTCGCATGCTTAACAATTAACCTTTTGCTAGCACATTCTCATTACTCCCATGTAAATGAGCCAGCACACTCTTAATTTTCTCTCACCAATACAAAGACCATGTCCTATTTTTGTTGATACTCCATATAAAAAAAAATCACATATTTTTGAAACACTTGCTTATTTTTGCCAGTAACTTTTGGTCTCAGGTGCACAGGGAGCTACTATGCACATTTGTAGAGGTTCCTAATCCACATATGCACAGCCAGCAGAAGCCCACACTTTATTTCCAATATGGAAATATTTTGGTGCAGTTAAAACACAAAGAGATACTACTTAGACTGTAAGCTTTAGAAGCAGACATTAAACCGCTTTCACATTAACTGCAAAACATTACATCTTATTGGAATTTTAGGATTCTCGGCAGTAGCAGGAGGGATAGCTAGCATTACCATGGCACTCTCTAGACGTTCAAAGTCCTTTCATCAAAACACAACAGAACTCAAAACAAATCTACACCGAATTAAACCTTCAGAGAGTTTTAAACTCTTTTCTGGTGCTCTGGCAACTGTGGTACAGTACACTTTGAATGTAGGAATACAAAAACATGCACCTGAAGGTCAACATTAAGTTTTGTCTGTTACAAAACAGAAAGAAATAGAATGAACATAAAGAAAAGTCATGCTGGATCAGATCAAAGTCTTATCTAGCCTAGCATTCTGTTCACACAGTGGGCAACCAGCCGCACATAGGAAGTTCATGAACCCATGAGTACAAGAACACTCAGAGAAGAAACTATTTGACTGGATATCTCTGGGGTTCTAAATTATTACATATTAACAGGAATTGTTGTGGTAAGAAGAGCATTAAAAAGCAAACACTCAGGCTTCAACTATATACACACTTACTTGGATGTAAGCCCTCTTCAATACAGTGGAGCTTACTGAGTAACCAACTGGGCTATAGGGTTTACACAGTGAATCTTTACCCTGTGGCTTAAAGTCAAGTACAAGAGAAGGATTACAGAGCAAGTACCTTTTGACACAGCGAATACAGTGGAACCCAATCCAAGACCCTGACAGGTGAGACAGGGTAACTCAGTCTCCCTACCCTCTGATGAGAGTGATGGGGGGGTGATATGGAAGTACATATGGAACTGATGTATACAGTTTCGATCTCATTTGGAAATGAGTTCTACTGAATACAATGTCACTTACATCAGTAAAAATCTGAGATGTGTGGGAAGGATTGTCCTTTAGACTTTTACTGAACAGAGCTGTGACTGAAGACAACAGTGGCCTTCTCAATGAAACTACAGTAGGCCCTTCACATTTGCGGGGGTTAGAGACACAGAACCCCCATGAAAGACAAAAAAACACCAACAACCTTCCCTGCACGCCCTGCCCCCCCTGCACGCTCAAGGGTGGGGTTGGGAGAGTGCATTAGGGGGGAAAAGATCTTTTCCCCTGCTCCAGAGAGAGCACAGAGAAAAACATCTTCCCTTCTCTGTGCTTTCTCACTCCTGGCTTGCATGATCGCATTGGCAGCAGGGTGGGAAAGATCTTCCCTTCCCTGTGCTTTCCCGCCCCTCCCCACACGATTGCGCTGGCAGCAGTGCAGGAAAGCGTGGAGTGGGAAAGATCTTCCCTTCCCTGTGCTTCCTTGCCTCTCACCTGCATGACTGTGCTGGCAGCCAGGGGCAGGAGGGGGGAGGCAAGCAGGCACCGCAAATAATTAAACCCGCGAAAGTCAAACCCACAAACCTGGGGGGAGAACTGTATATGCTCATTTTGTTTTGTCCTGCTTTTTAAAGAAAACAAAAATCAGTCTCTCCCAACCGCAGCCTATGAAGTAAACCTGCTCCTGTCTTCCTGTGTTTTCACCAAGTGCAAACGTTATTGGCTACCTTGATGGAAGAATGTCAAACCATCAGCACTCAGAAAAAGTCCTATCTGGTCCAGCCTTCCATATTCTGGAGTGGGTACCCAGATTCCTGTGAGAAGCCTACAAGCTGGAGATAAAGATAACACTCCTCTAGCACCCTTGTTCTACAGCAAGCGCAGCTGCTTTCAGGGCCTGTCTTACCATTAAGCAGAGTGAGGCATCTACCTCAGGCAGCAGATTTTGAGTGTCAGAAATAAGAATCAGCTCATTATTTCTACCAATACTGTTGCATTTTTTTTCCTGCCATTAACCCTTTCTTTTTCTCTCAGTAGCAAAGTAACTTGACCAGCCTGGGATATCTTTCACCATGATTTCCTGCTCTGCCTCCTGCACCAAAATGTCTTGCACCAGCCCTATTTATCCTCCATAAATTTTTCTAGTCTCTCAGTCGAAACCTATCATCACTCTTCTTGCAGGCAAATTCTACTACCTACTTCTAAACAAAATAAGACAAGTTGTATTCAAAGAAGCGGCCTGCAAACCGGCACCAAGCTGCAAGCAAGCTACTGGCTGCTGGTCCTCAGTGAGTTCCCAGGAAGGAAAGAAAACCATTGCAGTCAATGGGCACAAACGTGTTGCCAGTCTCTGACGCGGGGGGGGGGGTGCCTTTCAGTCAGACAGCTTAAGAGGCATTGTCCCAAAACGCTTCCCTGCCACACTTCAATTTCCTCTGACCCCTCACCACGTTTCTGTCTAGAGGCCCGTGACCCCGGGACTTGGGATTTCTTTGGCGAAAGGACTCGGCCAGCCCGCCTCCCAGGGAGACCCACTTCGCGTGCCCACGCAGCCCACCCACCGCGACCTCGTCGAAAAGAAGAGGAGCCGGGGGGAGGGGGCTACTCTCACGCGCTGTCAAAAGTCCCAGCCTGGACTCCGACGCGCCCGCCCCGCCCCGCCCAGAGGCGCTCGCCCCGTGTAAACGCCTCCGCACCCCCACCCGCCACCACATGGGGCTCCCGGACGACCGGCGAGCAGACTCTTGCCTCGGGACGGGACTCTGAGGCACAAGGAAGACGAAGCCTCGGCGGCGGACCTGCCCGCCTCGCCTCGCCTGCCCGATATCCCGCCGAAACCCGGCTCCTTCCCTCCTGCCACGGGGGGGGGGCTCTGAAACCGCCTCCGCGCCTCTCCGTCGGGCCCCGGCTCCGCCCTGAGCCGCTATCTCCGCGCCGACCTACCCGCTCCGAGTCACGGTTCTTCCTTCTCGCCCGGGCGCCGAATGGGCGTCCGCGGGGCTCCTGTACGACCGCGGCGGGCCCTGAACTTCCCGCAGGCGAGGCGGCCTCTTCCGCTTCCCGCCGGGCCCTGGAGTGTGCGGGAGGCAGGGCGGGCCGGCGTGCCACAGAGAACAGGCCCAGAAGCGCCGGCTTGGTCCCCGCAACGCGCAAGCGCCTCGCCCTCTTGCGTAGGAGGCCGGGGCGGGCGGGCGGGCGAGCGGGGGGCCCTGCCCCGTTCCACGGAGGGGAAGAGGCGAGAGACTTTGGCCCCGGTTATTTTGCGAGGGAAGAAGAGGCCCGAGGAGAGAGAAGCGGTCTGGTGCCTGCTTATTTAGCTCTTTGTGCCTCGCCAAATCGCTTTCCTGGAATTAGGGAGGAGGCTGACAGTTCCCTTACCAAGTTCCACAAGACTCGGTGGCTGGAATGTGTAATTAGTAAACACATTCATTTATTACATTTATATCCCGCCTTTCTCCCAGCACAGGACTCAAAGCGGCTTATCAGCGTGTGAAAGAAAATACAGTTAACAAGAAAAACTATTAGCCCAAAATACTAAAAACAGCGATTCTATTAAAAACGCAAGAGTTGAAACTTGAAATCACACTGAAAACCTTTTCAAAAACATACAAGCACAACACCCCCTTAAGAGTTTCTGTTCCAAAAGAAAACCAAAGGAAGGACACTGGGGAATACATCAGGTATTTCTGAAGGAGGGTCAGTCAGCACTGTTTAGAGGGGACAGTCCAGGGGGCAAGGGCTTAGTTTTTATGTCTTTTTCTCTCTCTGGAATACCAGTTGGTGCTAGATAATAGTCATGCGATTAAAGACATCTAATTAACTATTCCTTTGTGGGTTTACATCTACATAAAATAGTATTTCTGGAAAAGGGTTTTTTTTCCCCTTTTTTTTTTAATTCTTTGATTGGATATACATTTCATGCAGGGCTGACATTTTGTGACCTCCATTCCCAAAAGTCAAGATACATAATATTCTAAGTAAGTCAAAATATTTTCATACCTGAGGCAGAAACTGTCACAAGCATTTCTTTCACTTGGGGGCAGTAAAAATGAAAGTAAATTACTAACAGTTGGATGTCCTTTTATCACATGCTGTGTGGGCGGCTCCTTCACTCTGTCAAATGACAGGGCCAGCCCTGATATCAAGTACTCAACAGGCACCATTTAGGACATTCCCTTTTGAAGTATGAAAAAAAAGGAAATGTGGTCTAACAAGCTTGCTTGCCACTTATGGTTTTTTTTAAGTACTTGTATTTAAAAAATAACAAAGATTAAACTCATTTTTTAATGTGGAAATATATTCTTAAAATGGTTTGAATTTGTTGATCAAACTGAAACTAAAGTAAACAATACTTTAAAATGTATTAATACACTGTAAAGAACAGTGGATCCTCGGTATTCACTAGGGTTTGATTCCAGGACCCCCTATGGGTACCAACATTTGTGAATGCTCAAGTCCCATTATGTACAATGGTGTACATACTATTAATTTTACATAAAATAGCAAAATCAAAGTTTGCTTTTTGGATTTTTTAAAATGATTTCAAGCTGTGCAGGTTGAATCCATGGATACAGAAGCCACAGATATGGAGGGCGGGCTAAACACTAGTACGTAGGAGCATAGCATAAACTATTCCAGTGGTCTGTTCATTAGGAGTAAGCAAGCCTTTTGTGATAAGAACTCTTTAATGTCAATTTTTTTCTGTTCTCTGTCCTGCCTGAGAAAGAGCTCTAAATAACTGTAAAACTTATGTGATTTAAAAGCTGCTCCTGAGCAATGTTAATTGAGGAAATGAGCAAAAAAAAAAAAAAGAGTGTGGAGTTAAATGGAGTTAAAATGGAGTTAAAAACTGGCTTCAAAAGCACACTTGGACATAAAGTTCCCTGGGTGACCTTGGGCCACCCATTGTCTTCCAGTCTAATCTTGTGTTACAAAGCTGTGAGGATGCAAAGATCCAGGAGAACCACATATGAGGGTAAAGGCAAGCTAGACATGTAATTTAAGATATACATTGTTGTTGTTGTTGTTGTTGTCGTTGTCGTCGTCATTTCTGACTTATGAAGACCCTAAAGTTAACCTATCACGGGGTTTCCTGGGGTTGAGAATGTGTGACATACCAAAGGTCATCCAGTAGGTTTCCATGATAGAACTGCTTAACTAGTTATAGCTTTGCAGTGGTGGCTGACATGTCAGTGAGCTTTTGGCTACCTGTAAAGGAGTTGTCCAAGGTATTTAATCTAATTATCAATAGACTTCAGAACATTGGAGAGCTCACCTAAAACCTGGAATAAAGTCTGGAGTAGATTCACCGCCACTGACTTGGGAACCAGCAGCCACAAATCTAAATAAGTAAATATATTTTGTAACATTGTTGAACTCAGTGGCCAAACAACCATTTTTTTTACTGCTGGTAAACAACCTTCCTTTGTCAAGTTGATCATATGGTAATAGGTCAGGATGCCTAGTAAAGATGTGCCCAAAGGGAGCAAATATTTAGGAAACAGCTGGAAATATCCTTTGGTATTTTAATAGGAACACTGTCAGAACTGAAAAAAGAAGGAAGGGAAGAAAAGAAACATTTTTCTCTCATACAGACACACACATATACCACTTAAGGAACAGAAACTGATGTGAATATGAAAAGACAAGTGTGAGCAATTTTAGAAAAAAGGGAAGGTGAATAAATGTTCAGGCAAAAGCTAGAAACATTGTGGGTGCCAGGTGTGTTTTCTTAATAGTCTACTCTAGTGTAGGGTAGCAGTTCTGCTGCTGGTAGGAATGCAAGTGGCCTCCACTCACTTATAGTCTGACATTAATTTTTTTGTCCACCAGTAAAAAAGATAGATTTTTTTCTAAATCATGCTGCAAAAGCACCAGCTTTCCTCCTCCAAAATTCAGGTAGCACCTTCTTGAAATTTCTCAGCACTTGAGGAAGTGGAAGTAGAGTATACAGTAATATATTTAGGAGCTGGTTACAAGTATCATAATGCCTATTTAAATTCCTGTAGGTAACCAGTACAGAAAAGAAGTGTTCACCATTTCTCAGTTTGGTACTGAGAGTGTGTAAAAATATTAGTACAGACGAGAAAATTACATTTGCACAAATGTTTCCAGCACTGGAAGTGAGAGATCTGAACTTCACAGAAGTTCACCAAAGCATGAGGAAGGATGTATAACACGAAGCAGAGGTTATAAGAATCTGAGATTTGGGGATCAAAATTAAAAAGGAAAAGGAAATGGTAAGGAAGCTTGTCAGTTACAAAAAGAAAGAACTTACTACAGAAATTAATTAAAACTAAGCTGTGTTCTATCAGGGACCATCAACCCATAGGAAAAATTAATCTGAGACTGTCTTCCATTCACTAATCAGTTGCATGATATATTCTTTATTCCATTAAATATTATGGTACAGTGGTATTTTGTTAGATTACATCTCCCATCATCCCCCTCTTTTAGCTATGTTGGCTAGACTGATGACAACTGAAGTTTGTCAACACATGAATAGCCACAAGTTATCCATCCCATGAAATGCTGGAGAAGCTTCAATGACCTAAAAGTTAAAATGAACTTTATGAACCATATTTGTGTCAGAGCACTTTTCAACATACTTATTTAACACTGATTTTGACAGAAAGCTACATTAGTTACAGTAATCACCTTTAGTTTCCTGGTCAGTGAGGGCCCTTTCACTATCTACTCTGACAGTCTCATAACTGGTTTTGATTTTCTTCATTTTGGGGGCCCAAGAGGGGAAATATTGCATAAGCACAGATATGATGTATTACCAAGGGTTCTTGCTCACAGATGTGAGTTCAAAGCCTACAGGTATCCTGAAGCAGATATCAGAAATTGCTATAGTAACTTCTCAATTTCTCATTTTTTTTAAAAAACAGATGTTCTTCAATGGAGATGGGCAATTTATTTTTCTTATAAACTAGAAAAAGTATTTCTACTGTACTTACTTATGCAATGTCATGTTCCTTGGTTTTGAAAAAGAAAAAGAGGCCATTCTTTACATTCCAAATATGCGATTTTATAAAGATGGAGTGTAGACCATAGAATCATAGAAATGTAGAGTTGGAAGAGACCACACGGGCCATCCAGTCCAACCCCCTGCCATGCAGGAACACCCTCAAAGCCATGCAGGAACACCCTCAAAACACATGGCCATCCAGCCTCTGCTTAAAAACCTCCAAAGAAGGAGACTCCACCACACTCCGAGGCAGCATATTCCACTGCCGGACAGCCCTGACTGTCAGGAAGTTCTTCCTGAGGTTCAGGTGGAATCTCCTTTACTGCAGCTTGAATCCATTGCTCCTTGTCCTGGTCTCTGGAGCAGCAGAAAACAAGCCCACTCCCTCCTCTACATGGCATCCCTTCAAATATTTAAACATGGCTATCATGTCCCCTCTTAACCTTCTCTTCTGCAGACTAAACATACCCAGCTCTCTAAGTCTGTCCTCATAGGGCATGTCTTCCAGGCCCCTCACCATTTTGGTCGCCCTCCTCTGGACCTGTTCCAGCTTGACCATGTCCTTCTTGAATTGGGGTGCCCAGAACTGGACACAGTATGTAAGATGAGGTCTATCCAGCCACATGTCCCCCATCCTATATTTCTGTATTCCATTTTTTCTACCTAAGTGTAGGACCTTACACTTCTCTCTGTTGAATTTCATTTTGTTAGCCTTGGCCCAGCTCTCTGATCTGTCCAGATCATTTTGAATTTTGATCCTGTCCTCTGGCGTATTAGCAACCCCTCCCAATTTGGTGTCATCTGCAAATTTGATCAGCATGCCCTCTATTCCTTCATCCAAGTCATTGATGAAGATATTGAACAGCACTGGGCCCAGGACAGAACCCTGTGGCACCCCGCTAGTCACTTCTCTCCAGGATGAAAAGCTGCCATTGGTGAGCACCCTTTGGGAACGGTCAGTCAACCAGTTACAGATCCACCTGACAGTAGCCCTGTCCAGCCCCCATTTTACTAGCTTCTTTGCAAGAATGTCACGGGGAACTTTGTCAAAGGCCTTACTGAAATCGAGATATGCTACATCCACAGCATTCCCACAGCAATACAGGGTCTCAGAGAAAATGAGATAATAGACACAAACAATATGTATTTACTAAGATTATAAATATCTAAAGATCCTAGTCAATATGTTTAGTACTAAAGGAAACAAACACTGTAATTTTAAATTTAAAGCTTCTTAGTATCATTTTGTTTAATAGGAAATAATTTTGCATGTTGATTTAAGCAAAGTAAATAGAAACATTTGTTTTAAAGATTATTTGTTTGGCTTTTTATCCTGCCTATTCTCTCTCTTTTTAGTTCTTTGAGTTGCAGGAGTAACATTTTCAAGTAGCAGTGTCTTTGCTTGCAGGCAGAGGGAACCAGACTCTTAACCTTATGCTACAAAATCAACAGCATAATTATAATCAGGCCACATGGAAGCAAATGGCAAATTGTGTAATAAACCTAATACTTAAATATTAGAAATAGTTGGTTTTAACTAATCTAAAATGTCTTTACAGAATTATTAAAAACATATGACAATGTCTCTTAAAAGTCTACAAGGGCTTTTTCAAACCCTGCTAGACAACAGCAATACTTTTGCCTTCCGTTATTAGCATTGATAACTGTAGAACTGTCAGTAATAACAGGAAATGCCAGTGATTCATGCAAGAAAAAAATAATTTTCAATCCTCACAATTGAAAATCAAATTCTTTAAAATGTTGTTAATGCTATTATCCAAAGTACCTAAAATTTATGAATTGTACTTGGGCTTAAAAACAAGAAAGTTTGTGGCTGCAGGCTTATAAACTAGAAGACATGGCACAGCAGGGAAAAAGAAATGAGAAGAAAGTTTAAAGTTTAAAAAGAAAATGGTGGGGGGAGGACTCAGAGCCAGATTGGAGATGACACTAAAATCTCCAGTACCTCATTGCTGCTTTGTTGATTCCAGTATCTCTGAGGCATCCACCTCACTCTGCCTCATGATGAGGTCAGCCACGGTGTGATCATTTAGAGGAACAAATGTCAGAAGCAGGGATGTATTGAGATCTGATCAGTGAGAGAGATGGGGGGTATGCCGTGGAGAGTTATGAAAGCAAGGACGTGATGCAGGTTTGGATATGGAGTCACTGTAATGAGTGAAATGGGATATTTGTTTCAAACATCTGTCTACATAATTATTTCTTGCTTATTTTCCCTCAGGATTGATGAATGCTACTTTAACATACATTCCCATGAAGTTCCAAATGCTGCCCTGTAAATAGATCAAAGCTTTACGATAATTCTTTTCCTCTACTCAGAAAAGTAGCTGCTCAAAGCAATGCCACATGCTGCTGATTTTGAAATGACACCATGCCTTTCCATGGCACTATGATGAAGTACCCTAAAATTAGCCTTCTTACTACTTTGTTAAGCCTGCATGCAGGGAAGCAGGCAGCCCACAGTGAAGAGAGCAAAGAGGCACCAGAGAGGAAAGACCTGGGACACTCATACACACAGGGAGGTCACGCCACTTTACGGTGAGCTGTGCTGGCGTATGTTCAAATTTCCACAATGGATTCTTTAAAAGTCATTCATTGTGCTGAAGTGTTCTGGGATGGAGCAGTGGAGGATATTACAATGAAAGCAGAAAACATCAGAGAGCAGTAGTGAGAAAGGAAGGAGCTGTTTTCACTGCTTGAGAACCAGTGGTGTGGGGTGTGAGAAGAAAGCATTTAGAAGGGGAAGGTATATATCCTGTGATGTGTACTAATGGCTGCTAAGGGAGTGGTGTCAAAATATTAGTAGCATTGAAATGAAGCCGATTTCAAAGGAAAGGATTTTGTTTAAAAACTAGGTCAGCCTTAACTGGCTTAAGTCAGGTTTGGAGAAGCATTGGTCCTTCAGAAGCTTTGGACAACTTCCATTATGCCTTATTACTGGCTATGCTGGCTGGGCTTCTGGTAACTGAAGTCTGAAATGTCTAGAAAGCTGTGGCTTCCCCCGTCTTTGTGTCAGGAGTCTTAAACCTTTAATTGATTAACTGTTAGAGACAAGAGTTGAAGACATACATTTCTATTTGTTTGGACTACAGACTGAAAATTACTCTTTGCTTATTAGTGGAAAATACCTTATGCCTCTATCAGGAAGCAATTATATGCCCACTTACTTTGGAGTAAGCCCTATTGAACTCAGTGTGACTTACTTCTGAGTATACATGTACAGCATTGGGCTGATAGTATCTAAAAAAGATAGAGATCTAGAATTTGGTGTAATAACATAAGTGTATTTAAGTATAATCAATCTGCCTAAAAACAGGCATTTGAGCAAGTTAAAAAATTAATGAATTGATAATGCTAAATAGGAAGTGAAAGTACAATTTGCCTTCTATTTTCCACATACTGTTTTTTTTTCTGAATGTTCTCCTTCCCCAGCAAAGTATACACTGGGAACCAATCATTGATTTTGAAATAAAGAGTGTTGTAATAATGCAGAAACAATTATGTGTTAAATGAGAGGAATGGAGAGTAAGTCGGACTAGATGAAAACAGATGGAAGTGTGGCAGAGTAGTAGCAGTGGAGAGAGGATGGTAATCTGTAGGAAGAAGGCATTCTGAAATCTTCAGGAGGAAAAGAAACCTCAGAATGTTTGTGGGATATTAAGAGACAAGGAGGACATATAGAAAGACAACTGTTGTGAAAGCTAAATGTAAAAAAATGAAATAACGCAAGTGGAGGCCTTATTCACATTACATACTGTAATTTTTTTTCAGATCTATTTAAAAAAAAACCTTAAGGATAGTAGTAATTAAAAAAAAAAACTTCTGGAGGGAAAGGAATAAATTTCCCAGAAATGTCTGCTAATCCATTTCAAAAGGACATGGGGTAGGTCATTACAGAAGTAGTAACTCCAGACTCCCTCATAGAATGTTAATTCATTTCGCTATTCTATTCTATTCCATTCCCCATAAGGACTGTCTTCTTATTGTAATAGAAATCAAAGGGACATTCTTAGTAAAGTTGTTTGGTATGAAAAGCCTAATCTTGAGGGAAAAGGACCTTTTTTGCCCCTGTGAATGTAGGATGTAGTCTAGGATGCTAATGTATATAATTCTTAAATGACTGGTCTCTCATTCCTGTGGAAGAATGAAAAAGCCATAAGTTATGGTTCAAATAATGAAATGCTGTTCCTTGCTTGTACCCATTTTATGTCTCCAAAGCCAGGGCAACATATTTCTAACCAATGCCATGTTCCTCAGCTGATCTTGAGCAGTGGAAAACTGGTGAGTGGTCAGAACTTGTGCATCTTCACTCTACAATCACAGAGGTCTGATAACCCTGTACCTACCCTTAGATGGTTGAATGCTCAGTGTGCAACAACACAAAGAGCCAAGATGCTGGGCAAGTTATGTTGTATGAACAATAAATGCAGATAATTTCTTGTTCCATTTGTGAATGAAACAGAGTGTTTTGTTTCGTGTGTTCATATTACTCAACATGAGAGAGAGTCCAAAAATCCTTCTGCTCTTCTGTACTGGAAAGGCAGAGTTTTGTGGAGGCAGTGAAGATATTGACCTGCTAAACCATTGCAGTTACATGCATGAGCCTGCTTCCATATCCTCTTCCACCTTCAGGCCACCCATAAGAGAGAGAGAATGGAGTTTTTTGTGGGGCTTTTTTTTTTTTTGCATCAGTTTTAAAGTACAGTTATGTTATCCAAACTGGGTTTTTGCTATGTCTAGCCTAAACTGGGTTTTAAATATCATTTTTCCAAACAAGCCAAAATCAAAACCCCCAGCTTAAAGAAAGCTTTTTTGGACAAACTGCAGTTTAAATTCATGAATGAACTGGAAAACAGTAGTTAGCTGAAAACTGACAGACGCTCCCAGTCTCTTCCCCATATCTGAGTGTTGTGGTGGGGTGTGTGTAAGCCACAGGCTCATACATGTAGCACTAAACTGTAATTTAATATTATATCAGAACACAGCCAGTGGCTGATTGCTAACATCACACTGAACCATTATTTGAATTAACTATAGTTTAGATTGCAAATCATAGTTTATGCTTCCAGATATGTAACAGGTAAATCATGGTTTAGGGCTATTTGTCTGCCTTAATATTTTGCCCTCTAAAAAATGAGCCCTCAGCATCACACAGTACTGGATTTATGAACAAACTAAGATGTATTCAGATTATGAGGGACTTGTAAAGAGAAGCTAAATAACCTCCCATTTGTTAATACACATTGTCTGACTAAGTCACAGAGGCTCTAGACAAGACATAGTTGAGGACACAGCGTACCTTAATTTGGCCCTGGATTCATAAGTCTCTTCTAGGAATCAGCTTGAACCCTAGGGTCAGCTTTAGAGGATCTAATTTATGTTCCATCTTTGGTAGTCAGTGGATACCAGCAGCAAATAGGAATCTTTCATAAACTTTGGACATCTGTCAGTTTTTTTGTTTTGTTTTGTTTTACATGAATCCTTAACACTTACCTATTTCTTGGGTTGTTGGTGGTGTTTTTTTTTACATAATGGCTGCATCTGAACTTTGAACTGAATTATTTTATGCTGTTTTGGATCTGTTATTATGTCAATTTTCTCTGCATTTCAGTTGTAAAGTGTGATTTTGGAAATCTTTATTTTATTATTTGTTTCTTCAAATATAAATCATAGAAAAGAGGACAAAGGTTTATCAAAATATGTGCTGCTTCAGTGATGTAAAATCCCTATATCTTCACAAATACACTGGCCCACAATCCACCAGTAAATATAGTGCGTTGCATTTCTGTGCGCATTTGCCTGGACAGGACCAACATTTAACTCAGTGAGATTTACTTCAGAGTACACAAGCATATAATTATACTGCATAATGCATAACATTTCACCTTCACAAAAGTAACTACCAACTTTCTACATGAAATATGAACAGTCCATTAAAGTTATTTATGAGTTGTAACCCTAAGTCACCCCCATCATTACCACAATTCCCACCATTTTCTTTCCATATTTTCTTTGTGGAATCTTCTAAAACAGTTACTTAATGGTCATCATAAAGTTGTTGGTTTCAGTTGTAAGTTTGTAATAGCAAGGATGTAGGCAATTTACAAATTTAATCAACAGTGCTACTAAAAGGTGAACCTAGAAATTTTAAATAATTACTCTTTTGGCTCCTCCAGATTGACAATTTGTCCCACATTTGTTCCATAACAGCAAACTGCTGCAGCCCCTCCCAGTTTTTCTGTTCTTCTTCATTCATAACTTTGGCCATCTTAACCACACACTGGTATTGCTTGGCCACACATGTCACTGTTTTTGCCTGTGAAATGTGGGAGGGTATGAAATAGGTGTTAGGAAGGATCTTTAAAATATTGTGTACAGCTTACATCATAGCACAAATTTGCAAAATATATGTCTGCATTTACCCTAATGTGAGTGTGTGTCATATGATGTGGTGTGGATTCTTAATATATACTCATAACCGATGTACAAAAAAATTGATATCTTCTCTATCCCCTAAATATCCACTCAAAAATGGCCTACATGCTGAAATTTGTCAGACTTCTGATGGAAGGTGTTCCTAAGCTAGGGAGTGGCCAGCAACCTCCTAAATAACTTTTGTGTCTTCATTTGATACGTGCAGGGCATCATCAACTGGCCAGCCTCAGCTGACCATAGAAATCTTGTGGGAATGTAAAAAGAGAAGATATTTATAGGCAGATTTGATGCAACTTACAAAAATGTGTCACCTACTTAGAATTTTAAATGGGTCAGCTGCTGTTCCCCACATTAGTTCATACTGAACCTTCTTTCTACATATTTCAATTAATTGCTTTTGTTCAATGTTTTTCTTTTCAATGGTAAAGACCTGGGGTTGGGAAAAGAAAGGAGCAAGGGAAACAGACTGAATGGGATCTCCATTTATTACACTGATATTTGTATATTACTATCTTCATGATAGATGGCTGTGCCATAGTCCTCTAAGGCCATTTCTGCACTAGACTGTTATAGTGCTATTATTCCACTTTCACCATCCTATGGAATCCTGGGGTTTGCAGGTTAGGGAGGGGCCTTTGAGAATTCCATAGGATGTTGAAAGTGGAATAATAGCACTATAACAGTCTAGTGCAGAAATGGTCTTACTTTCCTTAAAATCCAGATGTTTCATGGTAGCCCTCCTGACTAATGTTCCCACCAGTAAGATTTTTCACTGGATAAAATGTTTGTCCCCAAAACCCTAATGCAGGTTGAATTTATTTGCCATTTGTAGGTAAAAATACTCTGCTCACACAAAGTGCATCCACCTATTTTGAAGGATCTCCCTCTCTTGATACCATAGATTACGCCATTCAACAAGGTCTCTCAATTTTCTATGTAGCATTTTCAGGGGGTAGGAAGGTTTCCATTGGAAGGAGAGGGTGTGGAAGACCATTTCCACCATCCTGGTTGGAGACACTTAAATCTGGATCCAACCTATTGTTTTGTAAAGGAGCAAACGCACAATAACAGGAATCCATACGGAACTGGAATCCTATTGCTTGCTATACAGGAGGTCCAAAATATTCAGGACTGAGTTGTGCCCCCATAGCTGAGAGCTTAAAACTCACATTGTGCTTGTAGGAGACATCTGGTTAAACTATCAGCAGAACCTTGAGTGTCTGACACAATCCACTTTTTGTGTGCAGCTTCAGTGCCTTTTGTAGAGGGTGGTAGAAAGGAAGGTTGTAGTTTAAGTATAACTTGTCATCTACCAGGTATTGTATACAGTATTCCAGAAACTGTCAGTGATTGTTGCAGATGAAGCAGAAAGGCCCACATGCTCCTATCCCTGTCCCTAAATATACACTAACAATTAATTGAATAACCATTTGTTGGCCTTTCATTTCACTCTGAATCTGCTCTGTGAAGCAGCCACCTTACCCTGCCTAATGATAAAATCAATCCTGCCTAAAGTAGGTTGTATCTGCATAATTTCTTTCCTTCATTCCTTCCTTTTGAAACAAAGGAGGATGTGTGTGTGTGAGAGAGAGAGGGGCAGGCAGAGAAACAGAGAAGAAAGATAGGTGTATACTGTGCAAAATGAACAATGAGATCCATGTTGTAGGTTAAAGTTAAGGTGGGTTCTGGTCCTGAAAAGACTGAAGAATGTTAACAATAAGGGACAGGTGGAGACATGTTTTGTAAAGATCATTACTTCAACATCCTTCTCACAGTTTTAAACACTATGGGAAACATCTATAGCCTTCTTCACACATAATATTTCTTCCCCTCTAGGCCCCTCCTAATAGCTTCTCCATAAGAAGGGGGAATCTGAACAAAAGACTTCAGTTATCACCACCTGGTGCCTTTACATGAGAAATCAGCAGAGGAACAATTCACTGCACAAAATAAAAAAGATACAAACACATGCAAGCTGTCACTATGAGTGATGTAAAAAGAAAATACCTCTTATTTTTGAATAGAAAGGAAGATAGAATGATTTTTTTTTTTAGAACTAAGTATTACATCTCTGGATTAGGATAACATATTCAGGTTTCCTCTTAGTTACATTTTGTGTATTTTGTACATATGACATAAAGACACATTTGCTACAGTTTTTTTTAAATCCAGTTGGAAGGCTACAATTATTGATAAATATTTAGGTCTGATTTCCAAGTAGTGTTTGAATTCATAAAATACATAATGTGTAATAAAAGCAATATAATGATTTGATTGAACCTAGTGGCTCATATAAATTTGTACAGCAATCAGTTCTCTCAAAGTTAAATAGTTTCCTCGTTAAAAAAAACCATGTTAATATTGTGTCTGTTTTCCTTTAGACTTTCCCAAAATATTACCATTTTTCATAAATAATAAAATCTTAATTAAAAACATTAGTATTACAGCCTTTGTTTATTTTCAAAATGGTATTTTTATAATATTTAGAACTGGCAATTGCAAGTAGCTCTTACTGTTCTGCTTCTTCTTAAAGATTTCTAGTACCTTTGTTAAAATTTAAAAGACTTACCCAAACAACTTGTTCTTTAAATAACTCTTCAGAAGTCAGTGAGCTGTATCTGCTCTACTGGTCTTGCTGGAGAAAACATATGTGTGAGTTATAACTAGAAAGAAAGAGTTCATTTCATAGCCAAAGGGACTCCTCATAGACTTTTTTTGGCAACCAATGTACTACTACCTAGTCTAAAAATGTTTGTGTTAACACACAATTTGTCATACTGACCTGTATTTTAAATGCTATGACCTATTCTGGTTAAACCAATTGGAATAAGTGAGCCAATAACTTAGCCATGGGAAACTAACTGGCTCAAGAAACTAACCAAAAGGCACAAGAGGTGGGTATTTCTTAAGTGAATAGACTGATACCATAACTTCTAGTTTTTCCCACTTTCTAGTAGTGGAGGAGTATATAAGATAAATTTTTTGTTTGTTGCATGAAAACAAAAGTGGTGTTTTTAATTTTCTCACCACCCAAGCATCTTTTTTTTTAACAACTGAAAGTGGGCTTTTTCTGCAGTTCCTTGGTGGCTGCTCCAGAGAGAAGCCTCCACTGACATATAGCCACGAAGGCACTCCCATCACCCCATACCTTGCACATTATAAACAGCTGGCAGTACTCCATTCTGAACCTCTTGGCAGCTCGAATCAGGTGCAGCTCTGACACCACGTTTTCCTTCCAATTATCCTTCTTTATACTAAGGTATCATTAATGTATCCTTCTTCAGACATCAATCATCACAGAACAGTTAGATTTCTCTACCTGTTGATATTAACTGAAGGCAAACCAAATTAATTCAGCATGAGGGCAATGTTTCCTGAATTGTCATAGCCATTAATCTCAGTTACATTTGTTCCCGTCTGGTACCATCAGCACATAGATAGCCATAGTTAGTTGGCTATATGACAATTTCTGTTGCTATTGAGGACTAGGAAGAAGAAGAGAGGCAGGTTTTTTTGGACAGGGAGGCAGGTAGAACCAAAGCAGTGAGAACCAGTGTTGAGTACTGTACTAGGACTCTGAGAGACCAGGGTCTGAATCCTTGCTCAGCCATGGACACCCACAGGGTGACCTTGGGAAGCAGCATTGTCTCAGTCTAAGTAGTTGTAAGATGGAGTCAACTTCAAGACATGTAACAACAAGAAACTGAAGCAGTAGCTGCCTTGGACTTTGATAAGACTGGTGAGCAAATTATGCAGTTTTTGAGGGTGTCTTAGATTGTCTGAGCCAATATGAGGTAGTGGTTTAAGCAGTGGACTAGGACTCTGGAGAACAGAGGTCTAATTCCCACTTGGCCATGAAACCCACTAGATAACCTTGGTCAGGTCACACTCTCTCACCTCAGAGGAAGGCAAAGTCAACCTCCCTCTGAATGAATCTTGCCAAGAAAACCCCTTGTTAGGTTAGCCAAAGGGTCACCATAAATCAGAAACAACTTGAAGGCAAACAACAGCAACAACAGGTTGCCTGAAAACACATTTTTAAAAAAAAAATATTGAAAACATTTACTGGAGAACATTAGACAGAGTCCCACTTTTTACAACTGCTTCCTAATAAAGGACTGCAATATGAGAGTCAGGTTAATTATTAGTCTGTGTAAGTTATATTGTAGGACCCCAGTGAAATTAGGGAAACCTTGGAAACCTTCATTTTTAAAACCCAGTGTTACAGTAGGCCTAAAGGACTTTTAATAATTGTACCATGCTGCTCTTTTTTTTTCTTTTTAGTGAGTATGTTTTTTAAAAATGGTTTTATTTGTAATGATAGTTCATTATATTTTAGCTTATGTATGTTTTATTGATTACAGTTTTCAGTTGTATCTGTTTTGATATTTGTAAGCCACTGACTCCCAGAGCTGGGGAAAGGGTGGAGATAGACTAAATACATAATAAATCCACCACAACTGAGACCATAGAAGACCATCATCAGATGGCAGTGGGAAAAATCCCATCTCTGCAGAAGGATTTGGTGCTAAAGAAAATCACAGTCATTGCATATCAGTGGCAGGTGTAAGTATGCATCTAATAAGTGTCAGCATCCAAGATGTACTATACATGTGTTCACATGCCCCCAAACAAGCACTGAAACTGGTGCTTCCAGCCATGAATTCTGCATGGAGATATGCATCTTTGAGGTGCATGTGAGAAGCATCAAGTTGCCTACAAAACACTCAGTCCAGTAAAGATCTCTCCCTTGATGGAAGATCTCTTTTAGTCAGGGCTGACTCAGTGCCTTCTCTGGCTTCTGCAAGCCACTTGGGTTTTAGCTTCTTCTCAAATAGCAAACAGCTACCACAAGGCTGGCAAATGTCTCGTGTTTCATGAACTATTTAAATATTTTTACAGCACACTCTTTCATAGGTTTATATGACCTATGCCACTTGTCTCTTTACATGTAAATTAAAGTAGTGATTCAATAGCTTGAGAGAAGAGTAAGATAATTCCATATAGATGAGTGAAGTAACGATAGAGAGAAGCCAATGAGGTCATGGAAATTTAGTAATGTGTGGATGTGTTCATGAAGCACCCACATAGGATTTAAGGAAACAAGGAGAAGAACTTGAAAATTCTTTTGAGGTTCTGTTAAGTCTTAGTTCTGCTACAAGTTTCACAAAAATAATTTACCAAGACAAAAGTAAGCATGTTGCTTTTTTTAGTTAATGATTAGACATTTCAAGAGATGTAATATGTGCTTAGGAACAGCAGAGGGAGTGGTGCAAGCAATCAGAAGGAAGAGAAAATACTGTATGGTGAGAGCAATTGTGGTTAAACTTCAAAACTCAATAGCTCAGTCTATCCAGCTTTATATCAGAATAGTTTGGCATTCAGAGGAAGACAGGTAGACTCATCCATATCAGATTAATACATACGTATGGGAATTGCGTTGGACACATCAAGATGCTGGGCATTGATGGTGCCAGTGTTAGTGGGACAGTGAACCTGCAGCAGGCTTTAGTTTCCATTTTCAATGAGCTATCCAACTTACTGAACTTATTTGGGGGCTATAGCACAGCACATCGGATAGCTCCTTTGAAGTTTAAAATCACATCCAGAGCAGATTGAATACACAGTACCAAATCCAAGAAGGGAATCTACATGCTTCTCATCAACATCATCTTGACTGTGACACTGATGTCATGACCAAGTAACATGAACATATAGAAAGGCTGGGGCTCCCATTAGTACAAAGAAAATCGAAAGTAGGCATTAGGGAAATTACAGATGGTCTAAAGGAAAGATGAGAAAAGAGGGATACGCTATAACATATTCATAAAGCTTAGTTACCATTGGCAATAAGGATTCAAAGTTTGCATATCCTGCCCAAATGTTTGCTGCTTCAGGTGAATGCATGATTGCCAGGTCTCTTGTGGAGCAATATGGGACAGACTCCTTCTGCTTGCTATGCCAGCTCAAGACCGGCTGGCACACATGCGGCAGGCCTACATAAGCCTTCATATGATGAGAGCTTCTCACAAGATCTCATGATTCCTGTGAAACTGGAAGTCTTGTCGGAACCCCAAAACTCATGGAAATCTCATGATAGCATGCTACCCATCATGAGATAAGGTTTGACCAACCTCTGCAGCTAGAGGGGGAAAAAAGCACCACCATTCCAGCCTTGGTCTCCACTGATGGGCCCTTGGAATTTGCTAAGAACTAGTTGCGGTGAACCAAATGTCCAATGTTGTTCTGTTTGGACTGCAGCTATTACTTCAAGGTTTATGGTATTTGGGGCACCCCATACAGAACTGATAGACAATTGGACACCAAGACCAAGACAAGACATTAAAACAGTTTTAAAAGTAAGTTCATGGTGTCTGTGCTTGACACAATAAGAATGAGAAATTAGTGGAAGAAACTTTGTGTGTGTGTGTGTGTGTGTGTGTGAGTGAGTGAGAGCGAGAGAGAGAAGCAGAGAAATGTCAAGAGAAATCAACAGTGGGAGAAACACAAATCTATTTTGTTAGATCAGTGTCTATTTCATTTTCTGTGGCATTTCTGTCCTTGGAATTGTTAGGAAGGAATACATTTGTTCATAGGCATAATAATCAAATCATAGTTACAGGTATTGTTTAGTTATGATGTGAAAAATAGAGATGATTTCATATAACAGCAGCAGTAATACTGACTCTAATTCCAGGAATGGTATCAGGACATGAGTCAGTTAGTATAATTAATAACTTCAATTCACAGAAGGTGCTAAGCCTTTCTCCCTCTCTCTCACTCTGTGTGTGTGTGTGTGTGTAGAACAATGTAAGTGCTACACTGCCGTGTTCCTTTTAAAGTAAGAGGAAGCACATTGTGGGGCTCAGGGGGCTGCATTTGCAACACCCCCACCCACAGAGTTCTGCACCTTTTTGCTGATGCCACTGCTGCCAAAGAAAAAAAATCACGTTTGTTTAAAACAAGGTATATGGTAAGCGTTCCTTCTTTGGAAAATAACATTACCAGGAGCTTTAAGGAATTTTGGCTTCAAAACAAGATTTGAAGCTCCTGTTGCCTTGTTTGAAAGCAGAAGTGGGCACCTGCTGGAGCTTCAGGGTCCCATTTTTGCCCTCCCCTTTTCCTTTACAGTCCCCGTGCACCACTCTAACGTCACCCCCACCCCACCCCACCCGACTCAAATTCCCCAGTGACAAATCATGAGTCTATGATATTGGCTGCCTCTTGTTAATCACTGAGAGAATTGTTTCATATAACAAAGTACAGTAGTTGAAGAGGAAAGTAGACACTGATAGAAAAGTGTGGAATTTCTGGACCATGCCACTGTGTTGATTTGAACTTGAAACAGGCAGAAACATGTTTATTTTTCCATTACAAAATTGCTCAAAATCTTTAGTTAGAAAATAAGGGAGTGGTGAGAGAGGTAAGAGCAGAGAAAGAAGGGATCACCTGAATCTGACTGCTTTGGGAAGATTTTAATATGCAATGGAAAATGTCAGAAATGTGTTATTTGTTCTTCAGACTGCTTTTCATGATTTTCAAGTAGTTCTAAATGTAAGACATGCCCATGTTTGTTTGTTTACTTAAAACTATCTATCATCCCTCAAGCCACCATGATCCCAAGCATAAGTGGGTAAAAACATATGATGAGTAAAATCGTTTGAAACGTTACAGACACAAGTAAAAAAAAATTGCAACAGACTAAAACATCTCTTTCAAATAATGCTAAAACTTAGTTAGAAACAGCTGCATCTGGTTTTAAAGTCTGAAGGCAATGTGAAATAACACAGTCGCAGCTGCCCACCAGAAACCCAACAGCCAGCCTGACTTCCTTTGGGAGGGAGTTCCACAGTTGAGGTCCTGTGACAGAGAATGCCTTGTTATGTATACTCAACAACCTAGCTTTATGGAATGGCAGGATATGCAACAGAGCCTATGCCAAGGATCTCAGATTTGGGGCAGCGTGCTCATATGGGAGGATGTGGAATTTCGGATAACCTAAGCCCAAGTCATGTAGGGGTGTGTAAGTCAAAACCAAAACCTACAAATGATCTTGGAAGCAGATTCTTAGGGAGTGATTAGAGCATTGTACAATCCTGGAGACCAGAGTTCTGTTGCCCATTTGGCCATGGAAACCCACTGGGTAACTTTGGCTGTGCCACACATTCTCAGCCTCAGAAAACCCCCTGATAGGTTTGCCTCAAGATTGCTGTAAGTTGGAAGTAACTTGAGGGCTCACAATAATGAGCGTATTGTGAGTGAGGTCCTTTTATTTCAGTTCTTCACTCTTAATTGAAAGTTAAAAAGATAACCAAAGACACTGGATTCTTGTACATGGGTACCTATTAGGAATGAAAAGAGATACAGAGATTTGCACAAACATCAAAACTTGTATACATATAGTACGTATGAACACATGCACAGTGTAATGTGTGAACACCCCATCAGACTGTGCTTTCTAACAGCATGTCTCTGTGGCCTAAATCCAGTGTTAGTACTACCTTGAGTTGACCCACTAAAATGAATGGCAGTGTTGGGATCTTGGCATCAGTTAACTTACTTGTGACTAGCAAGTCCCATTCACTGGGGCCGTTTCCACAGTACAGTGCTATAGTGTTATTATTCCACTTTCAACATCCTATGGAATCCTGGGGTTTGCAGTTTAGGGAGAGCATTTAGAATTCTCAGCCAGAGAGCTCTTTGACCTCAGTAAACTCCAAATCCCAGAATTCCGCAGGATTTTGAAAGTGGCACCATAACTATGTAGTGTGGAAATGGTAGGTCTACACTTGGTAGGACTTAATCCAATGCATTTATATAGTATTAGATAAAACAGAGCTATTTTAAACATTTAATACTATGTAAATGCATTGGATTTGGTCATGTCTCCTTATCACATCTCTGTTCAGCCATTGTTAAGGGATTCATACCACTATCCATATAAAACATCTTCTACTACTAGATTTCTGTGAAAAGGACAATCATTGTATGTTTGTTTTAAGGCTTAAGGCCATACCTAGCCAGTCTTCTTGATTGGAGAAAGTAATATTAATAGCCTGGGATATTCAAGGAATGGCCCTCAGTGAAAATTAATTGTCAGTAAATTGCTTCTTGATACACGCTGTTTTGAAAAATGAGCAGAGAATGGAATGGCAGTGATTGACCTTTCTGTGGCAATTAAAGAGGATGTAATCTAGAACTGTGAGAGAGACTGAAAGGGAGACCAACTGCAGATTTTTGAGGGAGAAAGAGCAAGGAAGGGAGTTCTGAGGGTTAAACAAGTTAAACATCATGAGGACATGTAGGGGTGCTCTGTCTGGAGCGCTGTTATGCGGGAGTAGACTTGTATGTTGAAATGTTTAACCTCCATATATTCTCAGCCTGTGTATTTGTAAATAAATTCAAATATTACAGAACCTCAGTGATTTCCAGTGATTTCCAAAGGAAATCAAAGGAAACCAAACCCAGCTAAGCGTTGTGTACCACTGGAATTTATCATCACACAGTGGAGTGGAGGTGGGGAATATTACTATAAAATGAAAAAAATGAAATTTAAAACTAGCAGGAAAAAGGGAGGATCTGAAATAGCTCACTTTCAAATAATACCTCTTTTTGGTACCCTAGACAACAATAGCTTCTTTAAAGTAGTAACATATTTTTAGAATATAGCTATTAGAATATATGAGCTTTTTCTTTCACTTTACTTTTCAAGCAAATCAGGAATTTCATCAATTAAAGCTAAACCCTCCCTCTTAGGATCTTTACTTGGAAGTAAGTTCTTTTCAGGTTAGTTTCCCAGCAACTGTACTTGGATTTAGCATTCCTCTACTGAATTGTGTTTTTTAAATGTTGGTTACTCAAGCTTTTATTGGCTCCATTTTTCAGCCCCTGTTCATTCATGTGAATGCCTATCACCTTACAACTTCATAACTATAACTCTGTCTTCAAGAGTTTTGTGTTGGAAGTATTTCAATTATGTTTACACATGATTTTGTGACACCCTGATACATATTATTGGTTCCAAATGATGGAATGTATTTATTGCTATCTTTGTGGAGTGCTAATGTGGTATAATCCATATCGGGATTCCATGCTGGATTTAAAACCTCCGGAAGAGTTTGTGTAGGATTGTGAAGCTCCTCAAGGGTCTGTAAAGCTCTGTGTGATTTGTGGGGACACATTTTTACAATAACTGTGAGGTCAGTAGATGTCCTTGGAATGACTTGGCATATTTACATATATATATTATACATCTTCCTAAGGACTGGAATTTTTGCAGGCTGTGAAACTGGTATTGCTACAGTTCCATGCAATTTCAGGAAAATGAAACAGATAGAGGAGAGGGAGCCCCATTATGCCTTGGTTTGATTTGGTTTGGTTTAATTTGGTTTTAATGGGGCCTCCTAATCTAATTGGCTGCAGTAGCAGTTGGGGTAAGCTGGCTAGGGCTATAAAAGTAGGACAGAATTGCAAGGAAGCCCAGCTCAGCAAATATGAGGAGGAGTCCCTGTGTCTCAACCCTAGTGGCAGATGCTAAGGCCAAGACCAGGTTAATGGAAGCGATACATGCACACATGCAAGTTAAGCACCTGTGAGTGTGAGGAGCCAAAGTAGTCAATCCTTCCCAATTTTCTGCTAGTAATTAACTCAGGTTGTTAGGAATGAAACAAACATTTTAAAAACGCTATGCAGACAGAAGCCAGTAAGAACTTTGGAGCTGTTCAGTTTATTGTGCTAGGTGTCATGTGTATGAGTAACTGCCTGTTGCACCAACGTCATGATTGTATGCTTGGTGTTACAAGCTCTGGGCTCTTAGGAAACCAGTTTATTCTGCCCAAGTCAAAGTTGCTGATAAAGACTGTCAGGGATATGATAGTGGTGTCTCATTCCCAGGGTGACAACATAATTTTGAAGGAAAAGGGCATCACTCCAAGAAGAAAACGATCTTTTCTTTGGGGAATGAACAAATGTTCTCTCATTCTGAGGATATACCTGTGGGGATGGACCTTGTATTAAAGGGAAATCTAATCCTTAGCAACATAGCTGGTTCCGTGGTGGCTGTATAATGGACATGTAGACCACATGATGCATTGCTTGCCTAATTTGTGGATGCTGTACATTCTCTAGATAAACTGGTTGATAATGCTGGGGGGCAGGTTAGTAGTTATGGTGCACAGTGGCAACAATGACCTAGAGAAGTGTAGTTACTAGATCTTGAAATTTCTAGCTTCTTAGTTGGAGGCAGAAAACCAAGACCTTTTTTTCTCTGAAATGCTCTCTGTTCAGGCCCAGCTGGACAGGTGAATTTAAGGAGTTTGCATGAATGGATAAGACTCTTCAGCTTTACTCAGGTAAGTTGGCTCTACACATGGATCAGGTATATTTCAAAAGACTGTACTTTAAGGGACCACAAAATATGATTACACTTTATTTTTGAAGTATTGGTTTTAGCATTCACACATATATACCAAACAGGATGAGGAACCGGCAAGGGCACTGTTTCAGGGACAGAGTGCACAAGTATTTACTAAATCAAATACAATAATAGGATTGCCCAATACAACTAGCTCCTAATAGTCAATGTGGCATTGAGCTTTTGACAGCGCACCAGAATAATGAATATTTTCCAGAATGTTAGTTACCCAGTTTTCCAGTACTGTCAGCCTGTATTAATAGCAACAATGTACGCTGAGTCTGGAATGCATTCAAGGACAAGGTGCTACAATTTCCAAAAGCATATTGAATACCAAACAATATCCAAAAGCATCATCTGACAAATCTGGCAAAACCCCATACTTTGAATTCTTGACACTAGCCATGTTTAATGGTCCCCTTCAAAATTATATAATTCTCTTTTTTAAAAAGAAAGTCTTCCTCCCAATTCTCATCTTGCAAAGGTTTAAAGGCATTAGTATTTTCACCTAATGAGAATCTTAACTCTAACCATTTCTAAAGGAAAATGTTAAGCAAACAGAAAGTGCAAGACTCAATGCACATGCAACTGTTTTACTTCTTTATTGTCGAGGTGGAGGAACTGTGGTTAGGGATAGAAATTTGGTTGCAGATTGTTTTTGAGACTATTCACAGATTTCCTCGTGTTTGGGTTGAATGAACTTGAGTTTTGTTTTGTTTTTTTAGCTGAGTATGCAAGAAACTGAAAGTGATAGATTTATCCTTCTAGGCATAGAGCATTAAGTTCTTAACTGTTAAAAGGCAGGGTTTGCATCCTTATGTATTCAATCATCTTAGTGCATAATTAGCGTGGGCACCTCTCTTTTTCCTGAGAGATCCCTCTTCTTTCACATATACTTGGCAGACAGGTGCAATAGTTCTCTCTCTGCTGGGAATAGAGCTGTACGTATTGAACATGCTAGTGCAAGTGGGTGAAAATTCAGGTTCGGGTCTTTTATGAATAATTTACCAACATTTGCAAATTTCTTCATATTAGGGACTTCTGTTGTTTGCAGCTTACTGAGAATCCTGACAGAGGTAGTCTAGATTTTAAATGCACCATTTATTTGGTTTGTCTTCACAACTTTTTCAAAATGAGAACATGGGGAAACATGGGAGCTTTTCCCATTTCTACCTATGACCTTTCAGGTGTTGCTGTTGTCTACCTTCAGGTCATTTTTGATTTATGGTGACCCTAAGGTGAACCTATCACAGGCCTTTCTTGGCCAGATTTGTTTAGGGGGGCCTTTGCCTTCCTCTGTAAATAAGAGAATGTGACTTACCCAGGGCCACCCAGAGAGTTTCCATGGCCAAGCAGGAATTCAAATGCAAGTCTCCAGAGTTGTAATCCAACACTCAAACCCCTATACCATGCTGACTCTCCTTCAGGTGTTGTTAGACTACATCTCCCATCACCTTGACTGTGGGCCATATTGGTTGGGACTGATGGACAGCAGTCTAAATAGCATTTAGAATAGTACTTGTTTCCAATTGCTGCTTTGTAGTAGTATTTTTACAATTACAGTAAATAGTTATGAAAAAGAATATAATAGCACCCCAACGATATTTAGATGATAGGAAATATTTTGCCAGATGATGAAGTTATTTCTCCTTTCAGTATTTACTGGTTCATTCAGTAGGGTAAGGGATATTCTTGCACTTTCAGACCATGTTTTTATATGTCTACTCAAAACTGAATGCTTTGGCGTCCAATACAACTTACCATTATTAGGGATAAAAATAAAGTGCATAGTGTGGGAGTGTTACCTTGCACAAAACTTTTGGTTAGAAATTATCCAAAAGGTAATTAAAACAACAGGAAGAAACCTCCAATTCAGTAAAGAGATCTGCTTAACCTTGAATCTAAGAAAATTGGGACTGAGTAAATCAGAAGACTACATAATAAAAAAAAATTTAAGAGCTGCACATGGAGTAATAGCATTGGGTTTGAAAAATAAACAATGTTGGGATAAAAAGAATCAGACACATTATATAGTGGAATCTCTCCTATTTGACTTCCTAAGGGAAAGGAAAAGGAGATAAAATAGGCAAATTAATGCAACAAATTGGTGGGACAATTGGGGTTTCTGGATCGAAAAGGTTAAAGGTGAAAAGGAGTATGAAGAAGTGAGAGAAACTACTGATAAAATATTCCACATTATGGGTAATGGTTACTAAAATTTCCCTTTAAAACCATCAATGAGGATTGAGGAAAGAGGGAGCGGGGACTGACAAAAAAAATGTGTAAAATGTAAATTGTAATTGGTAATGTACAATAGGTAATGTGTTGTAATATTGTATGTTCAAATTTTTAAAAATTTATAATAAAAAACATTACTTTGCAGATAAATAAAGTGCATAAGATTAAAGCCATAGCCACTGAACATGTTTCAGAGCACTTCCACCAAAATATAGTAATTCCTGTGTTTATTGCATAATTTAAGTAAAATTCTTTATGAAAAGAACTGCTAACAACATGACAGATTTAAAGACAGTTATATCTCAGGAATGCTATATTAACTTGACAATGCCATATTTTGTGCTGTTATTGTAGTGTAGGAGTTGTTATGCCAACTGTAAGCAGCTACCTGTTGACACAGCACCTACATGCCATTATATATGAATATAATTGAATTGTTCAGTTGCTGAATCTTTCCACATTTGTTTTCATTATAAATACAGCTTCTCCAATGTAGAGGATTTTTTTTAGCCCTGAATAACTAATATTTTTCAGAACGCTATTTTAAAAGATGTTCTTCAGTACACAATTTTATGGTTGACATTTTTACTGTGTATATATTCCTAAAATGTACATTCCCACATTTGGAGTCATGCATGGGCAATTATAATAATTCTCAGTGAGCATAGTTCATTGTATGGACTTCCCACTTTGACAAGAAAATAAAGTCTATTGCTGGGTTCAAACCCCAGCTTAGTCATAGGCCTTATAAATAATTTGGAGAAAGCCATTGTAACCCTCATTTTCCCATCTGTAAAATGGATGTAACTGTTATATGCATGGGCTGCTTGTGAAGAAAAACAAGTAAAGAGCAGCATGTGTTTCAAATATTGGCCCAACAATTACATGAAAGACAAAACTTAAATTCCCTGAATGATAGAGCTTTTCCCTGTATGTTTCATTGAATTCTGATTATGAAATTTTGCCTTCTTATTTGATTTCTTTTTAAAATGCACATTTTCTTAAAAGATTTCTGCTTACAAGTTTCACCCATGGTTCTGTCCTAAAGTGGGTGTTTTGCAATTCCAATAAAATACTGTTTAAACCATTTGAGTTTTAATAATAACAGTACAAAATAGCATCAAACACTTCTTGTTAATATTAAAATGATAAATAAAAACAGGTTTCTTTATTTATGGCATGTAATGCTAGACATCTTATACATTCTGAGAATAAGAGGGAGCTAAGTAAAAAGGAAGAGCTTAAATCTCACAATTTTTCCTTTTAAAATAAAATCTCTGCTTTGACAAGGGTAGACACTGAACAATCCAAAATTTATTTTGTGTTTACTTATGAACGAGTCACACAAAGAATGCATCAGCATCTACTCAAAATATTCTGCGTGGGGAGAGAAAATGATGATCCCACCCTCTGAAGGTGCTGTTACAGGAATGGAATCCCTTTGCTCAATATTATCCTGTCCAATGAGGTGGAATGTTTCACAAGCACATGGTTTATGTGTCTCAAAATAACTTGGGACCTGCAAACTGACAAATGCTATTGCTTCAGTGGTGACAGGTTGTCCAGCTTCTTATAGCCATCTTCCCTAAAACGAAGGTCCTTCCCCCCTCTGCTGATGGACTCCAAGACATTTCAGTTCCGAAGGGCCTGAAGGAATACCATCGCTTCGGTCATTTTTAATCTCATACTTAGGAATCATTGTCACCGTGATTGTGTGCCAGAGTTGGATTTCAACATCTGGACAAACTAGAAAAGGTAACATCTTTAATTTTCAAGTGTTACTGTGTTTTGATGACCTTGCACAGGTGCACAGAAGGTCTAGAATAGAGGGTGGTGGTTTGTGTTATGTCTGAATGCTTATTATTGCTGATAAATCATATTAAGGGAGCAAGTAAACTTTTTACTCTCTGTCTTAAATTACACAGAGGATCCAAGATTAAAGAGAACAGAATGATCTTCAGAATCATAAAGACAGAAGGGCAGGGTGTTCCAAATTCCTTCTGACCATGTTTAGTTTTTCTAAGTTCGCAGAAGGCTTGTGTATAAATGGTGTAGATGAGAAAGGTTCCGTTTTTTTACTCCCCCTTTTCAAAACAGTAGTTGAAATTATTATTTAAGGGTCACTGAACCCACAGTGATATTTGCATTTCCTCCTTAAAGAAAAATAATATAATCTAATTTAATATTGCCATGTACTTAAAATCTTTCTTTTTTACTGTGTGTGTGGTGCATGAGTGTGTGAGAGAGAATATGTGTCATGTAAAATGATACCGCTAGCTATATTTAGGGTTTGAAGATCTGCTGCGTGGATTAATGTACACAACAGCTGCAGGAACAGTTTTGCTCGAAGGGCATTGCTCTCTCAACCCTCACCCTTCTCTCTCTCACTCGTTCTCTCTCTCCCTGAAAAAAAAATAAAAAAGATTTTTTGACTGTCAGTGGCAAATGTTTGGCATGCTAGATTGCAACATTAATCAGTAATCAAAAGAGCATAATAAATAAAACATGAACAACCTAAACTTTTAGATTATCTATGTAGTACAATTATTCTGTGCAACTTATTTTATGTAGAAGTGTCATTCTCTTCAGATAAGTGTGAACAGAAATTCCTGGATGTATAAAGTAAAGCCAAAGAAAGATTGAAAGAAGAAATGTAGGCTATAAACACAAAATTTTATAACTAGAAACACATGCATAAATAATCCATGGGGGCTAAGGATAATTTTCTGGCACGTTTTCCTTAATGAGCATTTTCAGAAATAAAATGTTAAAAAAATGTGGTCTTTAAGGCAATGAAGAAACATTTCTCAAGGCGTTTTCTAAAGTTCTATCCTGGAGATGAATGAACAGCAGTTTGAGGACTACAGTTCAATCCTTTCAGGAATAAAACTTAATACATTTATAATAAATAGCATACCATGGGGCGGGATGTACAGTTATGCTGAATACTACAACTGGAATTTCATCTTGTTGTCCCATAGAAATCAATGGTACTGCCTCAGCTTAAATGTAGCATCAATACTATCAGTGGGGTATTGTTAACATATAAACTTGTGCAGAGTGCAGTATTCAAATGTGTAATTCAGGAGTAAAGTTTTTGTGACTGTATTAAAATGCAGTCAATGACAATATTTATAGTACAGGCAAGGGTAGTTAGCAAATTATGGCTACAGCTTGGGTTCACTTTAAAAAATCAGTGTAAAAAATCAGTCTGTTTTGCTTTGGATCTGAGATTACAACAGGCTACTATCCTGAAGTGTTTTGCTGTGTAGCAATTCCATTAAACCATTGCATTAATTTTTCGTTTGATGATTAGGTGTGAATCTAAATTAAGCTATTCAAAAATTGATTGCAGTGAAATCAGGTGAACTTTTGGTGATTTGTAGTTTGAAAATTGCAATTACATTATGTTGGAAAAATTAATTATTTTATGAGTTAGCACTATACATTACACTTTGGCTCTTGTTTGTTTTGTAATTTATAGCAAAGGTCTCCTTATCACTAGAAAAATATTCTTTTAAATTAAGACAAATCATATATAAGAAAAAATATAGCTACATAGTGTGGATCATCCCATATCTTATCCCAAAACTGTAGTATCAATAACTTTCCAATATAGTAACATTAGTTATAGGGTCTTTCTACATTACACCGTTATAGTGCTATTATTCCACTTTCAACATCCTGTGGAATTCTGGGGTTTGTCGTTTACTGAGTCCAAAGAGCTCTCTGGCTGAGAATTATAAATGACCTTTCCTAAACTGCAAACCCAGGATTCCATAGGGTGTTGAAAGTGGAATAATAGCACTATAACACTGTAGTACAGAAAAGCTCATAGTTTACTATCTGGTCCTGTCTACTAAACAGATGGCAGGCTGAATTTTGCTCTCATATCTATCCAGGAAGTTCTATCACTATGCATGACTGTAACAGAACAGAAACTAGTATAGAAACTAATACTGATAAAACTTAAAAAAAAACTTCCTTAGTTTTTAGCAGTCCCAAAACTTTCTCTAATTGTATACCCACGAAATCATTGCATAATAAATACTTAGCAGTTTTTTTTCCTAAAAGCTACAATGGAATGTGATATATGACCCAGTTTTAAAAAAAACTGATGTAAAACAACATTTTCCCCCCTAGAAGGCAATATATAATCTGAGCTGGGTTCATTAGCCCTACAACCTGTTTTCCCAGCCAAAGCTAAGAACTAGAATGTAGCAGGTAAAATAATAATGCTTTAGCTTGTGTATCTTTTTCTAAATTATAGTGCTACAGTTAAACTGAGGCAGTGCCACTGACTGTTCTGTCTCCTACCACCTTAAAGCAGGCATTGCTGTTCCTACTTTAAATAGATATGGTGTATGGGACAGAATGTATATATTGTATTGGCAAAAAGAGGAACCCTGCCTGCCAGTTTGTTTTCTGTGGCCAGATCACTTTCCCAGTGAGGTAGGATTGTCTTTGAGAACTCATGGAGAACTAGTGATATCCCTGAAGACTGGCAAAGGATAAATACAATGTTTTACCTAGGCAAATCCCTTGGGAGCTAAAGATTAATTAACCTGACTTTAATGCCCAGTAAGTGATCTGTCAGACTACAGTGTATTTTATAGATGACTAGATGAAAGCTGGAAGTCAGTGAAGATTAAGAATAGACCAGAGCAAGCCAAGGCTACATTACTTACCATGCCAACTTTTAGCATATATTTCTAAGAAAGCAGTTCACGTAATGCACTTTAGGTTTTAATAAGCCAATGAAACTGAGTTCTATGTGATATCCTCTTACGTACTCCATAATCTATGTTATGGCATCACCTCTATTAGGCCTACCATAATATTACAAAATAGTGTGCAGTCTTTCAAGTCTGGAGCACTCCTACTCAGGCAATGCACAGTAAACAAAGCGGGTGTAGGGAGGACAGTTGCCTGGTGTTGAAACTATGGAATCTGCATTTACTTAGTCATTAGACAATGCTAGACAGGAGCTGCGATGGCTTCCAGTTGCACCAAGAATTGTCCCTAGAACTGATGGGATACAGAAACAAACATTTGATTTAGCGGTTTTGGAAAATGTAATGTCCAGCTGTTACTTAGATCTGTCTCTATACATAGGCAAAACTCACAGGTTCATTGGCAGGTAGCTGGCAAACAGAAATAACATAGGCAGTTTTTATATTAACAAAGGTGGAAATAATATAAAGTGTAAAGTGTTGTACTAGATTTTTTTTCCCCAGAAGACAATAGAAGTCAAACTGAGTACCTTTAGTTCTGCAGTAATTCCTAATTGCTAGAAAGGAGTATATCTTCAGAAAACAAAATTGTGTCTTCCTCCAGTATAGGATCCTGCTGTTGCACAGCTAAATTGAGTATTATCCAAGTCACAGAAAAGTTAAAGTAATCATGTCAACTGATATGGCTACTTCTGGTTTTGTGTCTCAAGAGATATTAATGATATATTTGAATTTGATTGGAGTGTTCTTTGGGGATTATCAGGTCTAATTTTAATACAAGGTGGAAAACCTGTTATCCTCCAAATGTTTTGTATTACAACTTTCATAATCCCACCGTCATGCCAGCTGGGACTTCTAGGAACTGAAGTCCAAATATCTGGAGGTGTGACATGGCTGCATTATCAATAGTGTAACTGGAAGAAATGCTCCATGGCCATCAGTGATTCAGGGGTCATGCTACAGCAGGTACCACACCTGCATGCACACAGAGAGTACATCTTCTATCTCTCTCTCTCTCTCACACACACACACACACACACCCCAACATAAGGAGTAGTAGCAATTACTGTCCATCCCAGTTTCATTATTTAATGGTGGAGTGAGAGAAGAGGAATGATGTCTGTCAGTCCATGGCCCTGAGACTCTAGTCTAGGTCATATCAGCAGAGACACAGGTGGGAGGACATCCAGAGCCATCCTTCTGCTGAGGCTCTGGCCCAAGAGAGGACTCCCCTTGGCCAGCAGCACTACCAAACTGAAATGCTGCAGCACTAAGCCAGTTCTCCAAGAATGGACCATGCCCTCCTGAACAAAGGGGGAGATATTTTAAAATTGTTCCAGTCTTAATCACTTTAATCTGGTACTGATTTGTCACCTGGTAGTAAACCCATGGTAGCTCCTTGATTATGTTTTCACAATGCACATTCAAGTAGATTAGAGCAGTGCTTACTATTCTATCTGATGTCAGGTACTAGCTGGTTTTTTATCCAATAAGACAAGGACCAACACATTTCTGTGCACATTGCCCCCAACTGTTTTTCTTTCTTTCCAGAAACTCACTGCAGACTGGTAGTCAATAGGTGTTAGAGTGGCTCCAGTCCCCCAACTACGCCTTTGAGTAGAACTAGACTAGAGAACCGTCATTAATACTCTGTTTAAGTAGTACTCAGAATGTTTAAATTATTCTTACCTACTCTTTGTAAGAGAACAGCTGATTGAAAAGTGCGGAAAAGGAGCTTGACCGGGGGAGTTATTTTCAGCAGAAGATTGGAAAGGATTGTAAACCCCCTGAAAGGCAGGATTAGAACAATCTTGGAAAAACAGACAACTGTTTAAAAGAAAATACAAGTCTAGTATCATACTAGTAGAAGGGGAAAAAAAATCAAATGTACACTTTTAGAAAAGGATTAATGTCTTGGCAGTCATTTTGTGTAAAAGGACCCAGGGGGTTGTAATTGATCACAAATTATAAATATGAGCCAGCAATGTTTTGGTCTCTGGTGGGGTGACTATTTTTGGAATGCATGGCAGAAACATCACAAGCAGGATGTGATACCCTCTAATCAGCACAAATCACTGCTTAGGTTGAATATTGCATTGCTTCTTGCATTGCTAAGAACAACCAGAGTATTTTTATTGAACAACTCAATTGAAGTTTATTTGAAAACCTGCAATATTCTTGTGCAGCAACCATTGCTGCATTATAACTCTCATCATGCCCAATTGAATTGCCCTGTACCCTCCATTCTCACTACCCAATCTGACTGTCAGGAGACTGGGAGATAGACCAAGCTCTGGCTAGGTTGTTTCCCTGCTGTGGCCTATCTGCAAGCTTTTGCCTCAGATTTAACCTGAGTCAAGCCTCTAAAAATGTGGCTCCTTCCCCAAGGTAATCAGAGCCCACAAGTGACCTGACAGAATTCCAACTGTTGTTGCTGGCTTAGAACTAAACAAAAACATCTATGTTGTGTGTGCCAGATACACCACAGGCCAGAACACATAGCTGGGAGTATGCATTTGATGTGGTGCAACATACTGTTACCCTGTGAACTGGGGGTCCCGGGAGGGACACCAAAATGTGCTCAACTAAAGGTGGGGAAAATTAGCTCAGAGCGCTGCTTAACGCTACGAGAGGCAGGGTAACTTAGCGAGATCTTGAACCCTATGTCTACAGGGTCGGGTCGAGTCAAGGAGAACACAGAACTTGAAATAATAAATGATGTTTATTAAATACAAGCAAAACAGTGTATGCGACACACTCATACAAGATAACTAAAGAAGATACAGGTTGGAGTGGTATATAGGGATTTTTAGAGGGATTGCTGGTTTGGGTGATACTTCACCTGTCCAGAAAAATAGAGAGCGAAGCTGGGGTGCGATGTAACTCAGCACATGGAGCTGAGGGGAGGCTCGCCAAGCAAAGCCGCAGCAAGGCGGGATGAAACTCGGGAGCGTTCCAAGGAAGGTCTCGGAATCAAGGGTTTTTATAAGGAGAATTGTGACTGCAGGCTATGCTGTACTTGGGGGAAAACAATAGATTTGGAGTTGGAGACAAAGCCTCCGAAAGGTCAGAATCTGAATGATTGAGTTATCGTAGCAGTTCTCAATAGAGTAGCCAGTATGCAGACGCGGAGTACTTGGGTATTGTATAGTTAACCCATCAAGCTGCCATCGCGGGGCAGAGGCTCTTTTGTAAGTGGCGTGCATACTCAATTAGAGTACTTGCCTGGAGGTCTCCTAAAGCAGTGAGTCAGCTACTTCTGGCCTGCCTGTATTGTAGTTTGAATATTACGGCTATTAATGACCAAGCTTGTATGCGTGCTTGTCTGGTGGCCTCGCAAGCACGTGGAGGGGAATAGAGAAGTGAAGCCGAATTGTGATATCAAAAGGATATCTTTTAATATCCCCAAAACTCGGACTAGCCAGGGCAGTAACAATACTCTCACAAGTTGTGTACTCATGGATTAAGTATATTTTCATTTAAATCCTCTGTCATGGTCTCATGAATCCAGAAGGAGTGAATCCAGAAAAAGCTCAGTTAAGAACGCAAGAAGTGCCGTGCTAGATATGACCACAAGTCCATCTAGCCTAGCAGTGTGTATCCACAGTGGGCAAATAGATATCTATAACACAATAGCAACTTCCCTGTTAAATATCTGTAGTGACTGGTGCAGACATATTGCCTCTGATGCTGTAGGGAGTATATATCTATCATGACAAAAAGCCATTGAAAGCCCCTTCCTCTGTGAGTTTGTCCAATTCCCATTTAAAGCCATCCATTGGTGGCCATCATTGCATCTTATGATAAATACTACAGTTTAACTATGCAATGTACAAACAAGTTGATTTAGCTTCATTGACTTATCTCTGGTTCTGGTATTGAGAGAGAGAGAGAAAAATGTCTCCCTATCCACTTTTCTCCATATCATGTATCTAGCACATCTGAATTCCTGTTCTACCAGTGTCACACGAGTAGTTAACATCTCCCTTGTATATGTGACTGAGTGACAGTTTATTCTTTTTCTGATTTAGGGGGAACAGTAAAATTGCCACATTTGAATGGGGGCTGTTTTAGCAGAGCAAGTTTGCTTTTGCTAAGTGTCAAATGAGTAGAACTCAATAGATGAAGAGTTTCCCAGTATAAAAATGAGTGAAAGGAAAAGCCTAAACTACTTACTATTTCTACTAAACTTCTACTAAACTACTAAACTAATTCTTGGCTGCTTAAAACACTACAGCCCTGCTGGAAAAAAAGACAGTATTGTGACTATGAAAGTTCCATTTCAACAAGTGACATTAATTCAAATTAGGCTTTTCCAAATTAGGCTTTTCAGTGTACAACTCCCTTGCCTTATTCACAGACTTTCGGGGCAGAGAAAACATTTTCCACTTGTAATGCTATAGATTTTCCTGCAGTTTCTTCCATCTCTTTTTTTCCCCTTTTCATTAAAAAAAAAATTATTAAAGAGGGAAAAAATAGGGATGGGACAAATCCAGAATTTTCTGAATCCGAATCCGGATCTGAATCCCTGGAAGGTTCTGGGAACCCATGAATCTCGAAACTTTTGAATCCTTTGTTTAACAAGGGTTTAAAAAGCAACTTTTTAAAAAATTTAAAAAAAAAAATTAAATTTTAAACAGAACTTTAAAAAAAACTATTTATTGGTTGGTGGATTTGAAAGATTCGGTTCGCCTATTTTTGCACAGAGATTCAGGTTTGCAAATCTCGAATCCTTGCTGAGCCCATCCCTAGAAAAAAGCAATAGAGGTACAATAGCTTTTTATTGTTTGTGCTAGCAGGTGCCCACTTTGAAGGGGCATAAGATCTTTTGAGAGAAAGCAGCTCAGAAAATAATGGCTTGGATCCTACGATAAATTCAGTTTCAGAATCTCAAAGAATGTGTTCCATCCCCTTCTCCCACTGCAGCCACTTGCACATATACAGGACTATATTACCAGAGGTTAGTTAATAATGTTCTTCTATCATTCTAATGACAGTGAGCATGGTGTAGTGATTTGAGCACTGGGCTATGTGGAGACCAGGGTTCAAAACCCTGCTGCACTGTGGCAACCCACTGGGTGACCTTGGGTAAGTCACACTGTCTCAGCCTCAGAAGGAGACAGAAGCAAACCCCCTGGGAACAAATCTTGCCAAGAAAACCCCATGATAGGTTTGCTTTAGGGTTGCCATAAGCCAGAACTGCTGCTTCTTTTGTGGTAAGGCCACTCTGTAAGGTGATTTAAGAGGAGAAAATTCTGCAGATCGGATTCACTCTGTACTATAGGAATACTATTTGATTTCTGCAGTCATCTCCTCCAAGGTTGTATTTTTCTCTTTGTAAAATGCAGACTGCTTCAGTCTATCCAGGCAATATTCTTTATCTTCATCTGAATAAAGTCTGAGAAACACAACTTTCTTCAGGCCCTCTGTATCACTTAGGCTGCAATCCTAAACATAAGCACAGTGAGCCCTCCTTACTCACAGTCTCCAGATGTGCAAATCTGAGTATCCTCAAATGCATTGTGTCCTATACCTAAAATGGCAGCAATACATGGACACTGAAGTGTCCACACACACATCACTGCAATCAAGTATAATAGGACCTGAGCATGTGCAAATTTCACTATCCACGGGGGTACTTGGAACAGAACCCTCACATGTACAGAAGGTGCACTGTAGTAAGAAATAGTAAGTGCCACTGAATTCAGTGAGGAATACTTCTGAGTAGCTATGCTAAGGACTACACAGTTAGTTGTCTAGTGTATAGGACTATTGGCTAAAATCAGGGTTGTTTTTCCACATTTTATTCTGACACATCTTGCTGAGAACTTTTGCCTTTACCCAACAAAGCAAGGTAGGCTAAATATTTCTCAGCATATTGTCTGACTGCCAGCCAAATGCTTACTAAATATAGGGCAAAAGAATTATCCCCCTACAGTAGCTGAGAATAGCATGTAAAAGTTTGCTATGCTATGACCCTGAATGATCCACGGTAAAAAAATTACTTTCAAGCTAAGGGACAAACATTAGACATCTATATGCCTGCAAGTTTTGAACATTTCTGTGTGTATGGAAAAATCCATTTTGTGAAACCATCCTAGTCTCTTAATCTGCTTTAGATATAAAAGCAACTTGGATCCCTGCAGCTAAAATATCACAACTCATAATCCTTTCTGGATTCCTTCTCAACTTAATCCTCGTTTGTTAAGTGTGACCAGACAGGGTTACTGTTGTCCTTGCAACTGATGCTTCTCAGTATCTTGGATGCTGATGTATTTATCCGGCTAGTTCTGTTTATATTTTATTAATCTATGCAATATATTTACTAGTACCTTCAAACTTTGATCATCAAAATTGGTAGGCTAATCTTCTAAAACTTTAGTCAATTAATAAAAAGAGCTGGCTTCAATCAGCAAATTTTAGTTGGTGGAGTGAAAAATTAAGGAAGATTATTATATATTTTGGGAAGCTGTTTTGTCTCTAGTGTGTTACTGTAACACGGAATGAATATATATATTATTAACTCTTTTACTCATTAAATTGTTAATTAGCATACAGTTCCTACAATATTTCAAAATGCTTCTTTCATTGTAATTTTCATAAAAAGTACCTTCATTTAGAGAACAAGTGTTGTGTAGTGGTTTGAGTGCTGGGCTACAAAGCACTTGGGGATCAGGGTTCAAATCCCTGCTTTGCCATGAAAACCCATTAGGTGACCTTAGGCAAATTATATACTTTCAGCCTCAGAGGAAAGCAGTGGCAAATCTCCTCCGAACAAATCTTGCGAGAATATCCCTGTGATAGGTTTGATCACCGTAAGATGGAAATGACTTGAGAGCAGTCAACAAGAAATTCATTTAAATCTAGTTAAGTAATTCATCTGTTGAAGTGATGATTCAACTCGAAATTATTTAATTGCTTGAGAAGCTTAATATTTACCCATTAATAGTCCTTTGTATAAATGAATATTGTTTAATTAAATCAGGAAACATCCTAGAATGAATGTGGCGTAGAGATCAGAATTCTAATGGGAATTTGTGCAGCCCTCCAGATGCCATTGAATTGCAACTAACCAGTATAAGCCAATGATGAGAAATTCTGGGCTTTGCAGTTCAACACATTTGGAAGGCTGCACAATTCCTATAGCTGGATTAGAGTATCGAAATAGGTTTGAGGAAGCTCATGTTCAGTTCTCCAGTCAAACATGGTGGTGGTGATTTTGGGCTAGTCTCCTTCGCTCAGCCTAATTACTTTACAGGATTGGTGTGATGATAAAGTGAGGCAGAGAGAACTATAGAGCCCTTTTGAGAAAAGGTGGTTATAAGTATACCAAATAAATAACATGCCATATCACTGCCCCAGAAGAAGGCCATAGATATCAGTTTCTTTTACCACCCTTCCAACGTTAGACACATTTTATGTCCTGTTAATTTCTGTGGCCACTTAAATGCTTCTTGCTCATCTCAGAAGTAGGACTACACAGTGCAGGCCCACAGCCAATGGCATGCAGGTCACCTGCCCACCTCTCACTGGCATCTACATGAGAAGGGTCACTCTGAATATCTACAGAGTGAGGTACTTTGAGTATAGAATTGTGTACATGGAGGCCTCTTCTCTGCAAGTTCCTATTAATGGGCCCCAGCAGAAGACTAATGTAACATGCACATCATTGGGAATGGAGCTATACAAATCAGCCCAAATTCCAATGCACATGTCTGCCTATAGAGTTTGTTGAATTCCTGAACAGGGTTTCAGCCACATGCTTAACAATCACCTGCTGAAACAGATGGGATTTTAACATGCCTTGGCTGGATCCTGATACCTTTCTTTTCATTTTAACTAACCTTTGGCCAGTTTGCTTGCTGTTTTATAGGCTCAATTTTAGTTGATTGCAGCTGCATCTTTCTATCATATTCCACTCCACAAATTCTTGTTGCTTTCATCCAAATGGCCTGGCACATCACACCAGGTTTCAAGTATGTCAGATGAAAGATACTTGCTAAGATGTGGATGTTCCTGATGAGGCAGGACTCGAGCTCTAGTGCATGCCGTGAGTATGGCAGTTATGTATGTGACTCATAACTAAAGCCACCTGACCAAAAAATACGAATATGACAGCAACAAAATTACATGTTCCCAAAGAATGATTCTATCACAGCTTTTTCTAGTATGTCTCCAGCTTGAGAAGTCTCTAACAGAGCCTGAGAAAGTTCCAGACTTATCTAGGGATTCTGGGTGTTATAATCTAAAAAGTAATATTTTCAATTCTGGCCTTCAAAATAGGAATGAAGAATGTGAATTCCTTCTAGTGTATCTCCCATCACCCCTCATCATTGGCTATGCTGGCTGGGCCTGATGGGAATTTAAGTCCACCAACACTGCAAGAGGGTACAATTTATTTCACCTTCTAGCATATAATTATTGGGGGGGGGTGTTTAAGAATATTGGGTTAAATCCAATTTTAATTCCAACTAGAACATACACGCTGAAATTATTGGGATTTGTTAGTCCACACTTGCAAAACCTAGGATGAAAAGTGGATTCACACAATTTTTATATTAGTTTTCATCTAGAAACAAAAAATTTCAGAGTGGCTTACAATAAAAGAAAATACAATAAACCAGTTACTACTACTAATAAAACACTGGTAAAACTATAAAAACAACAAAGTATTCCATTAAAAACTATTTGTAAAAATAGGTATAACTGACAATATAAATAATCTGCAAAACAACCAGGAAAACATCTGGACAAATAAGCAAGTCTTTAATTAACAGCGAACACCTGATGCAGAGAATTTGGCAAATTACAGTGGGAAGATAAGTCCTCATTTACATTTTTATATGGACCAGAAAAAAAAAAACACAGCAGCTTCATTCACCCACACTTTTTTTATATAATGCCCTACATGTCTAACATATTATGTAGGACTTCTGTAACTTTTGTGCACAGTGCCCATTTTGTCTGCTGCATTAATCTCCCAATATATATTTTTGTAAGGTAGTATACTTAACACAGCAATGACTCCTCTGATGTGTTTCCAGTTCTCTATCCAAGCCCTCAGCTGACTGCTTTTCACTGCTCACTTGGCTCTAGAATGCCTCTTTGAATCAGTGTGCACTGGAGAGCTGTTCAACATTTCTCATACAGCTCTGTCAATCTTCTGCAAACCAACTGCTACTTTTCGGGCACAGGCTGGCCATTTTGACACCCTTGGGCAATCTCTGGGGCATTACAAGTGGATTAAGTATATCCTTTTTTCAAAGCATCTCTTAGTTTCATTCAAAACCTCACAGAGCCAAACGACAGATGATTTTAAGGGTGTTCTCTCCTCGTACCTCTGCTGGTTGCCCCCCCAAAAGAGCTCAAAGCAGCAGCATGAAGCACTAATGAGTCAGCAATTGAACCAGATACTCCTCCCTCACTGTTTTGTGAGGCCACACACCGTATAGCTATAAAAACAACCAGAACTTTGCAGTTGCACATCAGAAGGAAGAAAGTTATCGCTCATTACGTCATGCTTGTAATGTAGTTATAATTATTTGGAGAAGAATCTACTTAGAAGTAACCAGTTACTTCCAAACTCTGAGGTGGGGATGAGAACAGACATGATAAGGGAGTGCAACCCTTTCTTCCCTACTGTGGGCCTGAAGTTATTGCAAAGATAGAATTTGTATTGGGGGAGTGGTTGCTTTATGGGTACTTGAGATGAAGGGTTTTCCTCAGGACTATGGCAAAGGAGGAAAGGGTTAAAGCCTTTTCTGGTCTTATTAATTATCAACCACACTTCCAGTTGGTGCTACCAGCATTTTTAAAAGCAATCAAGGACATGTTAACATTGTGTCCTTTGTGGTCCTCATTCTGTTTCATTTAGAAATGTAATTCCTGTTCTCTAGCCCCATCCCATAATAAATTTGTGGAACTTCAAGTTTGCCCTTTAAAATAAGTTTAGAGCTTGCAGATATCCAGGGCTGGCCTTACCATTAGAGAAAGTGATATGACCACCTCAGGAGACTGATACTGAGGAGCAGGGAGTGGACAAAGCTGGAGGAAACTCACTACCACTAACAGGTGCAGTGGAAACAACCATCTCATCCCTAGAGCTAAAGGAAGATTTGGCTGCCAATGTAGTCAGGTTGTACAAGGAATCTGGAAGTGGCAGAGGAAGGCTCCATCTTCAGCCACTGAAAGCTCTTGGGCTGCCCTATAGTTTTTATGGGGACACACACAGCTTAGAAAAATTACTTTGGAATACAACTCCCAGAATCCAACCATGATGTTTCCAGACTCTGAGAACACATCTCTCAAAGTCTGATTTATATAACGCTTTGTGTACCGTCATCCAAGGCAACCAGTGATGTAATGGTTTGAGTGTTTGACTAAGGCCATTTCTGCACTACAGCGTTATAGCGCGATCATTCCACTTTCAACATCCTATGGAGTCCTGGGGTTTGCAGTTTCGGGAGGGGCCAGCTCCCAAAACTGCAAACTCCTGACTGGCCCCTCCCGAAACTGCAAACCCCAGGATTCCATAGGATGTTGAAAGTGGAATGATCACAGTATAACACTGTAGTGCGGAAATGGCCCAAGACTCTGGGAGACAGAGGTTCAAAGCCTCACTTAGCTATGGAAACCTACTGGCTGACCTTGGTCAAGTCACACTCTCTCAGCCTCAGAGGAAGGCAATGACAAAACTCCTTCTGACCAAATCTTGCCAAGAAAACCCCTGATAAGGTTGCCTTAGGGTTTCCATAAGTTGGAAATGTCTTGAAGCTACACAACAAACACCACCACCCATCCCAAGGCACAGCTAATAGTCAAAAAGCCTTTTAGACATTTCTAGTCTAGAAATCATTTCAGGAGGTACTGTTGTACAGCTCTGGGATAGGCAGCTGTTAGCCCCTTGCATTATTTTATCTTGTTCCTTTGAGTCCTGTCAACACTGATATAGTAGTACATTCTGAAGTTTAGGTGCTGATAATGCCTATGAACATCATGATCCCCAAGCCCTAGAGGAGAGTTCAAAAATACAGGCAACTGTGTTGATCCATATCAACAAAACAGTGCCTCCATCGTCATCTCCTCCTGGGGCAATTCTTTTGTAAAGCTAATAGGTCTTAATTTCCCAGTCAGGACCAAAACAGGTCAAAATATAAGACAGAGACCAGTCACAACAGTATACAATGGGTGGGAAAATTCAACCCTCCGACCCTCTGCTACTTTGAGGACATGCAGTTAAACAGAGTTGGAATAAGGAAGTCTAGAAGAGGAAGTGGTAGGTAATGTTCTTTTCCCTGCTAACCAAAACATAACATCTTTTGTCACTGTGTGTCTTGTATCCATTCCACCACTGTCTGACAGTTTTAATCATGGTATGATAAAGAGTTTGCTCAGGCTGTTTCTGCACTACACTTTCATACTGCCATTATTCCACTTTCACCATCCTACGGAATTCTGGAGTTTGCAGTTTAAGGAGGGCCCTTTAGAATTCTCAGCCAGAGAGCTCTTTAGCCTCAGTAAACGACAAACCTCAGAATTCCACAGGATGTTGAAAGTGGAATAATAGCACTATAGCAGTGTAGTGTGGAAATGACCTCTCAGTTTTAGCAATGAGGGATGAAATGACTTTCAACAGAAAAGAAACAGATGATTCATGCTTTAATGTAATCTCTTCTTGAGTGCAAATATAAACATGTAAATAAGTAGGTGCACAGAACTGTATGACTTGTTTGAGCACTTGCGCTCCTCAGATATGGAACAGATACACCTAAGAACCACCACAGTTTAGTGGCAGGAAGTTCTTGATTAGGGAGGGGAAGGATAATAGCATAGTAGTAATGCTTTGCATGCAAAAAGCCCAAGGGCCAGTGTCCAGTAACACTAACACCAGTAACACTAATTAAAAGGATCTCAGCCTGCAGGGCTGGGAATGACCTCTGCCTGATGCCCCAGACAGCTGCTACAATCAGAGTCAACAGTACTTGGACTAGAAAGATGAATCAGTATAAAATAGTTCATGGCACCAGGTTTGTTATGGCACTCGTGAGCAGGCAGCTCGTAATCTCTTAACACTCTGAGCTCCCAGACCACTGTTTGCGGAGATGACTTCCAAAAATGAAATAACAACTGCTACACACACACACACACACACACACGTTTGTTTGTTTTTATTGGATTGTATTATATATTGTATGTTATAGTTTATATTATAATTTTATATATTATACTAAATTTGTACTACTAGTAGTGTTATTTTATAGCACACCTTTCCTCCAGTGAGTTCAAGGCACTGTGTATGGCTCCACTCTTCTTCTTTCTGCTTTATTCTCATAATAACCCCTGAGGTAGGTCAGACTGAGAGAAAATGACTGCCTCAGGACCACCCATCGAGTTCTATGGCTCAGCAAGGATTAATGCTTGCCTCTCCCTTTTTCCCATCATAGTCCCACATCTAACCACAACCCCCACAGTTGGCTACTCACCCCAATAAGGGCAAAGTCCTGATATTAAAAGAAGCCATTTGTCTAAGTAGAATATCCCTGTTTTCTTCTTTTAATTCAGTACCAGCAACAGACTTGCTATTGATGAGGTTATGGTCCTATTTGTACTCTTTGTTAACAGCATGCAAGACAATACTTCAGAATCTTCCACTTCAATAACTCAACTGCTGAGAGAGAGCTATCTTGCTGAAAACAGCCTTCAAGGGAATAGTGAAAGGAGTAGATCAGAACCATCTCCACATTCTTTCCATTGTGGTGATACTTCTGGGACTTCAGAGGAGGTGTCTGGACAAGATGACCTGCCTGATCTCTCTGCTTTTTTGAGCCAAGAAGAGTTGGATCAAAGTGTGAACCTGGCCAGGCAAGCCATCTCTCAAGATTCACTTGAGAGCAAGCCAGATGAACAGGTTCATGTGTTTTTTCCCTCTGAGTTGAAAAACTCTGGAAATACAGTTTCTAATAAACCGAAGTTCCAGCCTACATCGTCACCGACTTTGGACAGCAGTGTAAAGAAACAGCCACTTGGTTCAGAGGCTGAGTCCAAAAAGGAATTCCTCAACAAGGCTGCTGATTTTATTGAGGAACTATCTTCACTTTTCAAAGCACACAATTCTAAAAGAATCAGACCCAGGACATGCAAAAACTACAAAAGCAAACTCGAATCTAAAAATAAGCCTGCCCAAGAAAGCAGTTGTGTTTTCTCAAATCTCTCTGAAAACAGAGAAAGGCCTTGTATTCCAGTACCTCAAGATTTAGATAAAACTGAGCACACACTCGAACACCCAGATAACCTTCAGCAGGCAGACTTGGAAGCTGTAAATGCATTAGAAATTTCTGGTTTAACTACAGAGCCATCAGCTGCATCTCTTTATTCTGAGGAGCCTGTAGGCCAGCCACCACATTTTACTCAAAAACTGAAGAGCAGGGAGGTCCCTGAAGGAACCAAAGTGCAGTTGGACTGCATTGTGGTAGGATTTCCAGCACCTGAAATCAGGTAAACATATCCCTCTTCTATTTCTGTAGTCGAACCTGTGCATAAGGGTAGATGATTGTAGTAAAATAATCTCAAATGCGTCCTCAGATTTTATCCTGGAAGCCAGGAACATCTCAGTTTCTGTGACCTTGGAAAAGTGGGTCACTTGTGACTGTGGACATATGATGAGCGCTGGCTCCAGGTCTGTGGTGTTTTTTGGACAAAATATGTGGGCTGACCCCCTCTGTGGCGTGTGTGTGCGTGCGTGCGTGCGTGCGTGCGCGTGCCTTCAAGTCTCCTGTCAGTTGATGGCAACTACATGAATTTCATGGAGTTTTCTTAGGCAAGGAATATTCAGAGGTGGTTTCGCCTGTTCCTTCCTCTGAAATGCAGTCTATAGTATCTGATATTCATTGGCAGTCTCCTATCCAAGCACTAGTCAGGGCTGACCCTGCTTAGCTTTCAAAATCTGACAGGATCTGGTGCCTTTAAGATATGTAAGCCTCCTCCTATCCATTCACTTTCTCTCTCTCTGGTTCTGATGTGCATGAGGGTAAGATTAGATTAAAGGCAGTGATATATATAGATATAGATAGATATAAATATAGATAATGAGAGCTTGCCAAATTGGAGCAACAAGAATGTGTGTGTGTGTGTGTGTGTGTGTGTGTGTGTGTCTGTGTATATGTCTAGTGGGGTAATTACAAGATCATCTGCCACGACAGCCTCTGATTTCTCTGTCGCCTCTGAATTTAGCTGTAATCCTCACAGTAACTGGGAAAATCGTAAGGTGGATGTTTTCTACCAGCAGTATCCTGTGGGAAGCTTTCCCTTTGTAATGCCAAAATGTTGAGGTAGCTTGGTCTTGAATGGGCAGTTAAAATCCATGAGGCTAAGAATGAAAATTTTTCAAATTGGTTTGTTGGTATGTTCTAACGCAACTGCCTACATTTCTGGATCCTTCTTGGGGATGTACGTGTTGGGCTTGTCATGGTGAGTTCCTGCATTTACCACTCTACCACTTATTGTAGGTGCTTCCAGCCAAGGCGTTTCTTGTGAGTTGCCCTGCCGCATTGACAGAATTTTACACAGGATCCAGACATCATAGCATTTCATTTGTAACCAACCCTCTTTTATTTTCTCACCAGTTCTTCAGTCTAGTTTGTTACCAAGGAAAACCTGTTAAGAAGAACAAGATGGAATAGTTGTGTAATGCCTTTTGACTGGTAGCACTAGGAGCTGCCCATCTGGAAACACACCTGGAAGACTAGGATTCAAACCCATCTCAGCCATAGGAGATATTAACAAATTTGTACTGGCCTACAAAAATAGAGGACTGCATGGGGATGGGATGTTTACAAAGAACATTACACTTTTCCCTATAATTCCTAAAAATTTCTGTATCCCCAACCCACCTTGGCAGTTTGGTTTCAATGTATTTAAAGTTCTCTTTCCTAAGACTATCCTTTAAAAATATCTGTCTAAATTACATACTCATTTCCCAAGTGTTAGCTTAATAATTAATATGATAACATGATTTGGTTGGATCCAGGTTTAATTAAACTTAGATTGAGCCTAATGAAATGAATGGGGTTGACATTAGTAATAACTAACTTAGGTCACATTGATTTCAGTGACTCTAGCCTGAGTATGACTAAATCTGGATTTAACGCACTATGAGCATTATCTGAAGAAAAGCCTAGTATGTGTAAGGGCTGATTCATGTATGCAAATTGCTCAGTGACTCATAGATGAATGTGTGAATTGGCTGAAAAATCTAGTGTTTGATAATCATGCCAGAGAAAATGAAAGCTCCCTCCAACCCAGGGGTTTGGATCAGTGATGGCCACTTTGCACACACATCACTATCCTCATGATGTTACAGGTCACTATCTAATGGTGTGTATGTAGTGAACTTGCTCTGAAGGATTTGACCAGAGATAAGTCTGAACAGTCTTGTAAATTTAGAATTGGAAAAGACTTAAGTCTATTGCATGTAAAAAATAAATGTATTTTGAAATGAGTTCCTTGATAGATTTTGGAGCTCAATGTCACATATTGTGGATGTTGTGACAGCAATTTCTGAAAACACACAAAAATGCATAATGGGTTGAAGTATCAGTGACCATTGCTCAAAATAATGAGAGTGTGTTTCCACATGTTTAGAGGGGCTCTCTCCAGCCTTGTACTTTCCAGATGGTTTAGATGACAGCTTTCATCACTACCCAAAGTCAATGCTAACTGGGGTGATGGGAGGTGCTATTCAACAGATCTGGGGGGCAGCAGGCTGGTAAAGGCCAGTTCAAAAAGTCTTTAAACCAGAGCTTGGAAAAGTTACCTTTTTTAATGGACTCCAAGTCCCAGATTTGCCCAGAGGAATTCTGAGAGTTGGAATCCAAGGCAAATCGCCTTTTCAAGCTCAGCCCTGAATTCTAAACAGGACATTGAAGTGTACAAATATTTCATTACTACTTTCTGCTTTCTGGTGCTGTTGTTGTTAATCTTTATTTGTACCCTGCCTTTTCCACTGAACTAGGACTCAAGACAACTTACGAATTAAAAATGAGTACAACATAGCTAAAAAATACAACATTAAAGCAGAATTAAATGGTTAACCATATTAAAACATACAATTAAAAACAATAAAAAGCAGGTATAGTACAGTTCAAGCAATGCAGCAGCCACTTAAAGCCTTTCTTTTAAAACCTAGCCAAAGGCAGACCTTTTCTGATATTTTTAGCACCATGGGTTCCCTGTGGATAGATGAGTAGGTAGATAGATTACTGTTGGCTATTGTAGATGATGTTTACAAAATTTAATTTTAGATAACTAGTTAAGAACCTAAACCCTGCTTGGCACTGGAGGTGCAGTACAAGTGCAATGGAAATTCTCTCACTCCTCCCCACCACCACCACTTTCAACTCTCAGACCTGCCCCCAAACTTTCTCTGGAGGATTTTGCAGCCTAGCGGGATGCATTTTTGTTGTGCACAAGGGGTTATCCCTTCCTACTTCTGCTAGATTCCATTATACCATCAGCTAAAGTCCAGTGCTGGGTCCTGTCCACAACTAGCAAATTAAATATTACAACTAAGGCCATTTCCACCCCACATTGTTATAGTGCTATTATTCCATTTTCAACATCCTGTGGACTTCTGGGGTTTGCAGTTTACTGTGGCCAAAAGAACTCTCTGGCTGAGAGTTCTAAATGCTCTTTTCTAAACTGCAAGTGCTCAAACCACTACACCACACTGGCTCTCTACCTTAATAGTAGCTAATTAAATTTTGTATTACATTTTCTTTCTGGAAGCCATGCCCAAAGCTATAAGAATATATCAGTATTTAGATATGAATTTCAGACCATTAAAACACAGGTGACCATTAAAACACAGAAAGAGAGAGAGAACAGAAAATTTTGTTAGCTACCCTATTCTTCTGAGTGTATTTGAACATTGGGAGAAATTTATCTGTTTTATCCATCACAAAAGCAACATAGGATTGTCAGCATACAAATATGCCTGGCAAAGTTTAACAGGTTTCAGGCTTTCACTTCAAGGCATCATGTGAAAATGTTCCTCTGAGGTTGACAATTCCTGAAATCTACTGGGAAGCCAACCTGTGAATGGAACCTTTTCGTATTAAGACGCTGTCTCAGTTTACAGTAACTACCCCTGAGGTAGTTATGTGAATGATGTTCCACTAAAGCAATTTTCCACATAAGAATTATTTGCAGAAAGCTTCCCATGAATGCAGTGTATGACGTCAGAGCTGGCCCATTGGGACAGAATACAGCATCAATGTGTAACCTAGTAAGGCCAGTCTTAGGGACTTATGCATTTCCTCCATTGGCCATAAGTGACCCATATTTGTCATCTGTACTGAGAGGTGCCTGCATTTTTTCCAATCAACTTAGCTCATCTCTCTCAGATTTATATTACTGTGGCTTGGCATGCACAGCTATTCTGGAAGTGTCAAGGGAATTTGAAGTCCTATAAACAGGTTCTGTGTCATACATTTTCCATGAGAACCCTCTCTGATACATGCATGTTCATGGGAGAAATAAATTTTAATCTTGCTTTGTTTGAGAGACCAGATCTTCCATTCTTAGACAGTATAAGCTTACAGTCCCTAGGAAAACACCCCAGAATCCATAAAACAGATTGGATCTCCTCCTCTAAGACTGGAGGCAGGTTTCAAACCTGAAAAGGAAGAGATCTGCTCTTGCAGCCTCTCTCTACACATGGAAAAGATATCTCTTCCCTACCTTATTCTATCTGATGACTCCCATGTCATTAGGGAGTGAATTTGCTCTGAGCTTTGGTTCCAACTTTGAAAGAACTATCCGTGGTGCTGACCCTGTTTGACAAATGATGGAGTGTAGTACATTGGAAAGCTCTGTCAGAGTTCAGACTAAAACCTAGAGTACATTCACCACTTCACAGCCACTGGCTGCCATTGTTCTACTCATCCCTACCTGCACAGAAACATCAATACCTCTTTTTGCTCTGACGCAGGTAGAAGTTAAAAATGATGAATTAGGAAAAGCTAAAGATATGCAACATCCAAAGGTACGCAGGCCTCTCCCAGCCTCCTAAATTGGGAGAAGTATTTAGACCAGCAGGGTTGAAATATTTCCTTCTCTTTGCAGGCAAGATAGGGACAGGAAGACTGGTCCTACCACTGCATAGTCCTATTCCTGCTTCAGGATGTCTATTATATTCAATCACCTTAAAAATAAATTTCCAACCTTTGTCATAAGAAGTGAAACAGTTTGCCCAAAATTAAAACATTTCAACATGTCTAATGTGACATGACAGCTCTGCAACAATATATTTCCTTTTTCCCTTACCTTCCATCTCAACGCTAATATCTGATCAGAGAATCACTGGATTTTGCCTCAAACAACTCCTACTCCCACCCTGCATGTTTGGCACAGTTTTCATTCTCTTTCCCTGATTCTGCTATCACTTCATGAGGAGAGGTGTCAAAGGTGAAGTCAGCTGTTGGATTTGGCATTTGCTGTGCCCAATGACACAATCAAAACAATATGTAGTGGAGCAAACAACGCTGATGTTTTAGCTAAGTCAGGTGACTTAAAACTGCAGCCCTCCAATGTACAATATTTTGTAGTTGTTGTGTGCCTTCAAATTATTTCCAATTCATGGTGACAACAACAAAGCAAGACATTAATCAACAACATCATCATCATCATTGTATTCCTCTGGGAAAAGACAACAACTGTGGTTCCAGTACTGATAGGAGCTTTGGGAGCAATTCTAAATGGGCTGACAAAACTTTGGAATGAAATCACCATAGATAAGATCAGAATTGTTGTTGTTGTTGTTGTGTGTCTTCAAGTCTTTTCTGATTTATGGCAACCCTAAGGAAATCCTATCATGGCATTTTCTTGGCAAGATTTGTTTAGAAGGAGTTTGCCTGTGCCTTTACCTTCCTCTGAGGCTGAGAGAGTATAACTTGCCCAAGGTCACCCAGTGAGCCTCCATAGCCTAGTGAGGATTCAAACCCTGGCCTCTACAGTCCTAGTCCAGCACCCAAACCACTATATCACATTGGCTGTCCACGATCAGAATAGTCCATCCTTCCAAAAAAGCAACACCTGTTTGGAACATGCCATGTTACCTGGATATATTTCACTGATTCCTATTTTCTTTAGAATCTAAGATCACTGATGGTCCAAAACTCCAGTCAGTAACACCTGGTAGATTGTGAAACCAGTAATAACAATAAGAATATAATTGCTACTGAAAAAAATCAAAACAATTTTACAAAGAAAAACAAAAAATAATTTACTTGTCAGCTAGAGCCAAATGAAACATCCTTTGGCCTTGCTACTTAGATGGAGGAGGAAGAAGAGGAAAAAGAAGAGGAGGCTTTTAAAGAATTTTAGAGCACTTTTCCCCAAACCATCTGATGCTGGGGACCAGCAGTTATTTTCTTCCAGTGTTCAGGGACCAGTACCATTTTTGTTCCCATTGGCTACAATTGTTTCTTCTCCTCCTCCCAAAACTCACCAGAGACTGGCAGGCAAGGGCTCAGGGGTCAGCACTGGTCCCTGGACCACAACTTGGTGTAGCATAGTTTTAGAAGAAAGCAGAGCCAGTTGGCAATCCTATGTGTTGATGCAAAGAGGAAGAGTCATCCTCTGTCTTGGATAGTAGGTGTAGCTGTCTCCAGCGGTGATGATGGAAAGATCCATGCTTGAGATCCAAGCTCAGGAAATTTACTTTTTTGGAACCACCAAATTTTTTTCTCTGTCTTAGATAGTAGGTGCAGCTGTCTCCAGTGGTGATGATGGAAAGATCTATGCTTGAGATCCAAGCTCAGGAAATTTACTTTTTTGGAACCACCAAATTTTTTTTCCAGCCATCTTACTGGAGGATTCTCAGAGTTGCAGTTGAAAAAAAGAAAAAAACCCACACTCTGTCAACAGTACTGGTCTAGATTAACCACTTATCTGATCTGATATACAGCTGGTTCTTTTATCCTGTGCTTATTTGTTTTGATGCATCTGGGAAACTCAGAAGAAGTGCATATGGACAACAATCCCATTCTCACTTCTCCTGCCAGTATGTGGAGTAACTGGTATTCTGTGGCATAATGTGGAAGATATTCCATTCGTGGATAATAAGCGTTGATAGAACTATGTCCTATCAATTTTTTTCAATCTACCCCCACCCCCAATATGGTCATTTCTACATCTTGTGGAGATAAGAGCAGCCTGTACCCTGTGGGGTATGTGCATGGAAATGCATCAGCCTGCACTGATGATATTGTTGAGAGGTGTCCCCTGCTCAGATCACAAATCTCATACAGCAATGTACTGTCTTACTTTTTGTTCAGTCAGAAATTACTGCCAAATAGTTGCATTGAGTTGACCTGAGTCTACACACTCTGCCATTGTGGAAAAGGGGAAAAAATATATCATTTTTACTTTTTTTCTTTCTCTACTGCTACTACTAGATTTTCAACATTTAGACTAGAGATGGAGAACTTGTGGCTCTGAGGAAGTTGTTGGGTTACTACCTCACAGCTGACTATTGACTTTGCTGATTGAGCTGGAAGGAGAAAGGAGACCAACATCTTCCAGAAGGCAACAAGTTCCCCAGCCTTGATTGAGATCTTGCCTTCTTCCTATTGTTTGTTTTTGTTTCTAGGTTTTCCAGCAATCATTTTTATTATTATTATTCATTCCACGTTATATTTATTTCAGTTTTGCTGATGTTTTTGCAGCACTTAATATTACTTTGATTTAGCTGAAGCATAGATTTTCATTTCTTCTTTGGCAAGTTAAGCAGCTCTTTCCAGTGGAGATGAGTGAAAATTTCATTTCACTTCATTTTTTTAATACAAGTATACCAAAAACAACAAATATCATACGTTCAGGATGGGAAGAACTCAAGATTAAAACAAATTCAGGTATGGGAGAGGAAAAAAAACAAAACTGATAGATTCATCAAGGAAAATACAGGGAGTTTTCATTGACAAAAGAGCTTGGAAATAATTTGTTTAATAAAATGTTAATCCTGAATTGGTGAAAAATGTCAAGAATCATTATTTTATTCATTAAACATCAATGTGATTATTGAAATGTGATAGTTATATTTGATGATTTAATTAATCAAACAACCCAACAATGAATTCGTTTTATAAAAATTCCTCAATAGTTTAATGTTAGCATTGAAATGGTTTGACACTGAAGCATTCACACAAACACTAACATTAAGAAGTTCTGGCCTGGCTTTAAATCTCAGTGCATTCAGCCATGTCACACCTGAACTAGGGTACCTCTCTCTTCTGAGCGCCTCCTGTTAACCGTTATATGGCATGTAGGCACAACATAGATCTCTGCCTGCTGGGAATACCTCTATCTCCTGAGAATTTGTCATTTCAGCTTGTTTTTGAGAAATTTACCAAACTCTGCAAATTTCTTCATATGGGAAATGGGAAGAACTTAATATTTAGAAAAATTGAAAGTAAGTGAAAATAAATCTGACAGGTTAGCCTTTTACTGCTTTTGATTAGGCTTGCCAGATCTCAAGGCCTGGCCCTGAGTCTCCAGGTTTCACAGGTCATCTCCAAGTGGGAGACAAATTCTCCAGTTTTGGTGGCTCAATTCCAGGCAAAAGGAGAGGATAGTGGGCAAATTTCCAGCTCAGCCTCTAGAGCCACAAATTATTACTGTTTGTGAGGTTTAATTGATTTCTAGATACAATTTGCAAAGACTCTCCTGGGGAGGGGGGAAAACTATGAATTTATTTAGTTTCCTTCCTTCATCACAGTCATTGTGGAACCAGTGCTTAATGAAGTAGACTAGATTAAATGCTCTTTATCCCATCTTCTTTTTTCAGTAGGAAGAAATAAAATCCTTTCATTTCGCCTTGATCTGGAAACAGCCTTTCTACCTAAGATTTCTAGTCTCAATTTCAAAACAGGAAAATATGTTTTCTGTCTCTCTGTGTATGTATGTGTTTGCATTTGAATAACAAGCTGTGAACAACTATAGTTGGTACTTAATGCATAAGACTTAATGACATCACCAGGGCCAACCCAGGTCTCAGGTTCTGGTCTGGAAAGTTCAGGGCCTGGGATAATCCTGAACTGCCAAACCTACTTGTGTAGGTTGGCTGCTTCTTCCTGGACAACTCGGATCTAACATCATGACCTCAGCTATAGTTTACATTTAGATGAGCAGTAATAGGAAAAGATGAGATGAAGATGTGGATGATGATATTATGAGTCTTAGAATCTCCCAGCCAGCTTGGCCATGAGCTATGCTGGCTGAGGGATCCTGGGAGTTGTAGTTCTGGAAAACTGAACTTTTCCAAGTCGTGAAAGAGAGTTATTGCCACATCCCTATAGTATATGATTGGCTGAACTCCTCTGATGACTACAAGCAGAGTAGAAGTGCCGCAGCCTTTGCCTGTGCACACTGAAAACCAAGGGCCGGGTGGGCTGCATGCAGTATCTAGTCAGGTTCCATATACTTCCTGTGACCATGTCCCCTGTCTTCACTGTTTTGCTGATCTTCTGCCTCACAGACCATTCAATGATGAAATCATTCAGTTATACATCCTTTCTCCTGGTTGTTGAGATGAATGTACTTATCTGCATATTCCTCCGCAGTGTTCAGTGCCAATCCACTGGGTAGCCTGGAAGGGAGGAACACAATGGGAGCACAACATCCAGGAGACAGCAGTTTCAGTCCTGCTATCCCTGTGCTCTGTGATGGAGAAAGATAGGAGTGTGGAGGAGGGTGAAAAAGAGAGAGAGAAGGGAGGAGGATTGCATTTATTCATCTGTGTTTGTATAAGTATATGTATGACTATGTGGGAAGAAGTTGTGTTTCTCTATTTGTGTGTGCATTGGGGTGGGAAGAGGCTAAGCTCTGCCCACTTAATTGGCTCCTGGCACATTCTGTGGCACTGTGCAATTCCAATCCATTGCCCATGGCTACAAATGGCTCTTCGAGGTAAAAGGCCGAGGCTCAGTTCCTTACATAGTCCAATACAAAGGATTTTTGTTGTTGCAAAGATAGGAACACCTCTGTCTGAATTCCTGGAGAGCCGCAGTCAGTCAGAAGACACCATACTGACTGGGGATGATAGAAGTTGTAGCCCAACACAGCTGGAAGGCATTAGGTTGAGGAAGACTGGATCAGCCAGTGCCAGTCCTTGTGGACCAATGCTCCATCTCAGCAGAGCTGACCTTGGAGCCATATTTGCCGGGAATTCTGGGGCTCATAGTCCCAGAAAAGATCTTTTACAAGTTCGGCAACTCAATCTAAGGCAGCTTCATGTGTTCCTAGTCTACTGTCTCTCTGTTTCCTAGCTGTGCAAGGGATTCTCAGAAGAAGCAACCTAACAAAATTGCTTGCAAATCCAGAGAGTCATCTTCCACTTGGGGAATGTGCAAGTTGCTCCATCTTGCTTGGAGTGAGTGGGCAGTTGGGATTTCTTGTTCATATAAGCACTGGCTCATTAGGATAATTTCTGGGGGCCAGTTCCAATTTAATTTGCTCTTTGTATATGAAAGGTTTGGAATTATATTTCAAAAAACAATTTTTTTCTTTGTAAAAAAATCATGCAAATTACCCTCCCTTATGATCATATATAAGTAGTCCCGGCAATCATTCAGACATTCATCCATGAATCCAAAGCCTTGTGTTAGAAGTAGTCAAAATGAGGCCAGAATTAACAGGTTAGAAATTTGTCCAGAAAAATCCTATGCATGCTAACTCAGACATAAGTCCCTCTGTATTCAGAGGCATTACCCGCTGCAAAGTGTAGCAAAGGCTGCGATCCTATATTCATTTACTCAAGGGTAGCTTCCAGAGAATCAAGTTGGCCTTCTGAATATAGAGGATTTCCCTGACAATTGTTCATGTTAACCATGATTGGACATCCAAGACAGGTTTGGGGGCCAATTTTGCCCATACAATGGGCCACTGTATGTCATTTTCAGCCACATAATCAACTAAAAATTCCAACTAAAAAGTCAGTTCCAGCTGCAACATCCAGGTTCAGTGGTGGCTTTTTGGGACTTTGAGAGACTGTGGGTGGTTTCCAGATGGAATCCAGCCATCCTGGAGGCCTTCAGGAGGAGCCTGTGTGCACTGAGGGATGAGAAAAGGCCATTCTATTTTGTTTTTGTTTTTTTAAAGATGAAGTATCCAGGATCTTAGAAAGGCTTTAGGGACTACAAAAGAGTCACAGGGGACTCCCTGCATCCCAAAAGCCACAATGTTATATTAGGAATCTCAGGAGATTCAGTAAGCAAAAATGGTTCAAATGTGAATTAAATTTTGCATTTTTCTAAATACATCCTTAAAATATCTTACAGATTGTTTATGTACATTTCTTAACTTTAAAAACTAAAAGTTTCTTATGTACAAACTGGTAAACTATTATTTTATCATATATTTTATCAAGTAAAAGAGCCAGTGTGGTTGTAGTGGTTTGAGCATTGTACTGCAACCCTGGAAAACAGGGTTCAAATCCCCACTCAGATGTAGAAACCCACTGGGTGACCTTGAGCAGGTCCCACTCTCTCAGCCTTACAGGAAGGCAAAGGAGAAACTCCTCTGAACAAATTTTGCCAAGAAAACGCTATGATAGGTTGCCATACATTGGAAATGACTTGAAGCACACAACAATGACAAAAGTTTATTAACTCTGGATGCATCCCTACAGGGTGAATTTGTGCCAGATAGTACATAGTTGTTGCCAGATTTAAAGTCTCAACTCAAGTGATACACAAAATCATTCGAAGCAATCTGTATTCATTCCCCTGATCTTGTACCTTGACCAGCAACTTTTTCTTTGTGCAACAATAGTGACAATTTAAATTTGTTTCAACTACAATTGCTTCTTCGGGATGTGTGTGCTGATTCCCCACAATCCTACACACCTTTTTTTCCTAACATATTGGTGATTTTCTAGCCTGATTAGCAAAATCCTACCTTCCTTCATTCCCCTGCTTATAATTTCAGCCACATTTCTGTCTGATACATGAATATACAGCCCTTCTGGCATGGGGAAGCATAAGAGTGACTCCTCATTCACCCATTCTTTCCATTTCCCCTTGCCTTCTTCCTCCCACTTTTTTCCCACTTTCTCCCATAGATACTCCCAAGCCTGGTACGATGGACCTTTGCAAGAGAAGTGGTGCAAGCTGCTTCTTCCAAAAGAGGAGGGAGAAGGAGCAGATTTGGAGCTTTGAGGGGAGAAAGCTTAGCTTTTTTTCCTCTCCAGAAAGATCTACTTTCATGATTAGGCTTTTCTGCATGGGCATGCACAAGATTGCTCTCATTTCCCCCTTTTCTATATCTTTATTTACAATCAGTGGGGGGAACAAAAGGGATTGTACTTCGAAAAGCATTCAGAAATGAGAAAAAGAAAAGAAGTTACTTTTTTCTGTCCCAAAGCAGGATTTTTTCCAATCCCTCTCCCCAACCATGGTGGATGAACTTTTCTCCCACACAACTACGACACCCTACCACACCCCACCTTTTTGCAGCAGCGTCCAGTGGGGATCCCGGCATCAGCTGTGCCAGGAGGGAAGCACGATGGGAGCACTCCCTTTTACACTTGCTGGTTCCACAATGAAGGAAATGTGATGGCCTTGCCTCTTCCTTCCGCAGTGCAGCTGAGTACTTTCTTAGGCTGCACTGGGGCAAGAAATGCAGCCATTGTTCTTCCGGGCCTTCCAGAGACCAGGTAAGTCCAGGATGATGGCACGATCGCAGGTCATTGATGGAGAAAACCCATCAGTGATTTAATCCATGATTGCGCTGTCTGGGGAACAGGAGAAGGACGGGACCACGATGACATCATACAGAAGCATTATCATGGTCCTATCCTTCTTCTGTCCCCATGGCGGGTTGGGAGGGTGGTGTGGAAACAGCCTCAGACTCTAAGATTGAAATTGTCGTACTCCATGTGTTTACCTAAAGAATAAGCTCCACTGAAATCAGTGCGGCTCACTTCGGAGTAGATCTGTATTGGATTGTGAAACTCAAAATGCCAGGAGTCAATGGCAAAATAAGCATTTAAAAGTGAAACCAAAGAAATAAATCTTAATGATTCAAAATAAGAATTACATCAGGCTAATAAAGCATCATACAACTTGAATATTATGATGATTGGGAAGAAGGAGGAGGGAATGTCAATCATAACACACCCATACAGTTATCATATCCCTAACTACTTCCAGTCTGTAAGAACTGAAGCAATTGAATTTATATGCTTAGTTGTAGAGGCAATATGTTGCTGGAACAGAGGAAACATTTTCTATAAGTAATGTGAATTACTACAAAGGTTTAAAGTCAAATAGTGCAGTATAATTTTTTAAAAATGGGACTATTCGCTAACAAGAGAAGTATATGATCAGTCGCGTAGGGACGTGGGGCAGGGGGGGCGATTCGCCCCAAGTGGCAATGTTTTTGGGGTGTTGTGGCCTGTAACAATGCCCCTGCGTGTCCTGGCCACACCCCCACGCACCTCAGCCACGCCCACACACAGTGGCCACACCCCTCGTGCCATAGCTCTGCCTCCCTCCTGCCCCCTCTCAACACACTCCAAGCTCCGCCACTGTATATGATTGTGTGTGCATTTGCCCCCAAACTTAGTAAAATTTATTATTGTATCATATACTTAATTAACTAATAAATATCAACAAATTAAAATCAACCTTTAAAAGTTAGTTTAAAACTTAGTAAAATTATTACCTTTTTTCATCATGAATTTTCATATATATAGAACAGTGGACCTGAATACTAATTGTAGTACCATTAGAAAAGCATAAGAAATTGATAATTGTGCTTTACCCTGTATGCATCCATTTGTATATTTAGGACACACGAATCTCCCCTTCCTCGAGAAAGCTCAGGAAGCAAACATCAGTATCTCAGTATTTGATCCTCAGAACAACCGTGCAAGGAACTTTTGTCTGAGATATAAACTAAGGTGAACCGCTGAGCTTCATGGCTGAATGTGGATTGAACCTGAATCTCTCTGGTTCTATTCCAACACTCTAAACATTACGCCATGATGGTTTTATCTACTGTTCTACAATTTTTCTAATAATCAAGTAGGACTCAAAAGCTCCATTATTGTTTGCAACTGAAAATAAAAGATGCCTCATCCTTTTGTTCCAATTTCATTCGCCTGAGGGGTGTTTCTGCTTAGGTTGATCATGCAGCTGTTGTTGCAGTCTGTCTGGTGGTTCATCTGTGATGATAAAAAAATGTCTTCTGGTGATAAACAATACATTTATTTTTTAGGTGGTACTGTGAAGGAAAGGAACTTGAAAACTCACCAGATATTCAAATCATCCAGTCAGGAAACCGGCATTCACTGATTATCATTGAGGCTTTTGAAGAAGACACAGGACGTTACTCCTGCTTTGCTTCTAACATCTATGGGACAGACTCTACTTCTGCAGAGATTTATGTAGAGGGTAAGGATGGAAGCCTTTTCGGAATAGACAGTGTCAGAAAATTAACAAGCAAAAGACTGTACTGTGAACTGAGTTTATGTAGCTTTGCTATATGGATGATCCAAATTGAAGCCAATAATCTGAGAACTTGGAATGTACTGCAGTTCCCTGTTTGATAGGTTCAGACATTTGGATTACTTTTTCTATTGAAATCATAAGATGTGCAACTCTCATGGAATTCCTAGGAAAGGAGGAAATAGCTGTTCTCTGAGAGAGATATGCTTTGGGAGAGATATGATGCAGCACAGGAATGAGTAGCTTGCAAATAATTTTAAAGCTTTTATGTAGAACTTTTAAACTAATGTTTCATAAATTGATACAAGCATTGCTCAGTGGGTTATGGAATAGTCTTCCTGCCATTCAGCAGCTTGAAAGAATCATGGCTAAATGCCAAGTGGCTTCTGATGAGGCATTTGTCATGCAATTGCAATGCCTTGTTGAATGAATTTTATTTGGATTTCAGATGTTGTTGTCCTGCACTCATAATGCTCCCTTGTCTTTCAACGCTCATTTTCATCTTTTTTTTCTTGCCATGGCAACTTCATTAAGAAGAAAAGATGGAATAGCTTCAAAGAACCTTCTAATTGCTAGCCATGAGGAGCCTTTCATATGGAAGCACTCAAAGATTTTTGTGTATGATTTGTGCAGATAGTAGATTGCACCACTGCCAAAGAACTTTTAAAAATATTGAAAATAAAATCCCTATAACGGTGCAGGCATTTGTTATGAGGGAAAGGACGTACTGTCTTGGAGGGTTGGATACCATCTCTCAGGAGTGCTTTAACTGCGTACTACTAAAATGACAGGGGGTTGGACTAGTGGCCCTTGTTGTCCCTTCCAAACTTATGATTCTGTTATTTGTGCTGCTCCTGACTACCTACATCCCAGCCAACTGTTACCCTGATTTCTGGGGGTCCCGGGAGGGACACCTAAATGTGCTCAAACAATGGGGAGGGAATTAGCACAGAGCACAAGTTGGCAATGCGAGACACAGGGTAACGTAGCGAGATCTTGAACCCTATGTCTACGGGGTCAGGCCAAGTCAAGGATGACGCAGATGTTGAAGTACTAATAATTGTTTTATTTAATCACAATCAAACAAATGTATGCAACACACTCAAGCAAGAAACTATAGAAATAAAGGTAGGAGCGGATAGAGGGATTTTTGAGGAGGTTTGGTATGGGAAATACTATACCTGTCCTGAAGCCCGATTAGAAGCAGAGAAGCTGGGGAGCGTGGATCTCAGCACGTGGAGCTGAGGGGAAGGCTCGCTGGACAAAGCGACAGCAAGGCGGGATGGAAGCCAAGAGCGATCCGAGGAAGCACTCAAAGTCAGGGGTTCTCATAGGGAAGATTGTGGCCGCAGGCTAGGTCGTACTTGGGGAAAACAATGAGCTTGGGGCTGGAGACAAAGCCTCCGAAAGGTCAGTATTTGAATGATTGAGTTATAGCCAAATCATCAATAGAGTAGCCAGTACGCAAACGCGGAGTGCTTGAGAGTTGTATCGTCCGCTCATCAAGCTGCCTGCGCGGAGCAGGGGATCTTTTGTGAGTTGCGTGCATACATAATGTGGTACTTGCCTTGAGGTCTCCTGAAGCTGCATTAGGCAATGACTGGGCTGCCTAGAGTGGGATTTGGATTATTCGGCTATTGTCAGCCGCACCTGTGTGCGTGCTTGTCCGGGGGCCTCGCAAGCACGTGGAGAGGAATGGGTAGAGAAGGCCGAATTATTGATATCAAAAGATATCTTAATATCCCACAAGCTCGGGCTAGCAATGGCGGTAACACAATGTCCATCTGGCAATCGCAGTAATAGTATATGTGCTGACCAAGATCCTACTGGCCAATGTAACTATGCCAGTGTAGGTGATGGCATGATGGTGGCAGTAGTAGGAATAAAAAGGTTATTTTGAAAGTTTTAAAGGCCACCAGTGCAGCAGTGAAGAATGGGGAGCAGAAAAAGCTATTTATATCCATTGCAATCTGGAGACAAGGCTGCTAGCTTCTGAACAGCCTATTTTCGCAGTGTCTGGCTTCCAGATGGGGCTTCAAAGTTAGCAATACTCTGGGAAGCCTGGCCTGGAAAATCGCTTGTTCCAGTGCCTCTTTTAGCTTTGTGAACCCACACGGAAGCAAGCCACTACTGAGAGGCAGCAGATTCATCTCCAGATGGCAATGGTGATGGCTGTTCCCCTACTTCTGCTAAATAACCCTGAAAAACTACACTGCATAAGTGTAACAAACTGTTACACTGGCATAGGGCACCAGATTCTAGCCACTATCTTGAGAAAATACCATTCTTTCTCAGCTGTCCCTCAGAGTTTTTGAGACCAGTACTGTCTCAACAGCACTATGGCTGCATGCATGGCAGTATGCACAGTCAATGTTCAGAATTTCTGTGGTCCAACCAATACATTTGGTTTTTATTTTTTTCAGACGGGACTAAGAAAAGGCTTAAATTCATTTCTACTAGTACAACAATAAATATCCAGTAGCTTTTGGATAGCGCTAATATTATGACACCACACTTTTTCTTTCATGTCAGAAGCAATTTTCCTTTATGTATTCAATCCTCAGCATGGATATTTTACATAAACATATAAGAAGAAGAAAAATCAGCATCATTTTACCACTTATCAGTTATGGATGGCTTTAGCATGCCATTATCTTCATTCTTTTTTAAAATGTAACTTTGAAACCCTGGGTTTAGCAGTTCATGAACAGCAACAATATATTCTTAGAAGACATTCTTTGAAACAATGAATGGTTCCTATTTCAGTACCTCTGAGACTATGTTTCTCTCTTTTAACTTTTTAAAGATTTCCCTTAGAAGTTAAATTGACTACCAGACCATGAACTTGTTGTCAGTTTCAGTCTGGTCAATTTCACCACTCTATTGACTTGTGGGAGAGATGGCTAAGCAGTTGTATCTGGGAAACAGTGAATGACTTTTCCCACTCCAGGGAGATTGACCTTTCATTATATTTGCAATACTTATAAGGTTATCGAGGATCAATCAGACTATTTCCTCAGAAGTTGTAAGAGGGAAGTCAACCCCCCTTTTTTCCCTTTGACCAGCAAGTGGAGAGAATAGAAGTAGAACATCTTAATTAGTCCTAGAACTGCATGCCCTATAGCAGTTAACTAGATGCTTCTGGGTGCATCTGCTGCTTTGCAAATAAAATTACCGGACAAAGTGACACACACACACACACACACACACACACACATATAAAAAACAAAAGTGGTATCTTGATAGTAGTGATTAACTGACTTACAATTCACCTTTTGATCAAATCATCCTCAAGGTAATTTAGATTATAATAACACACATGCACACACACATTTTAATTTACTTATTAGTTACATTTATATCCCACTGTCTCTTCAAGTAACTCAAAGTGATATACAGGCTCCACCTTTATGTTCTTATTTTCACAACAACCCAGTGAGGTAAGTTGGGCCGAGAAAGGGCAGCAGGCTAGTTCATGGGGAACAGTACTGTTTAAGTGGCACACACTGTTCCATCCTTCAAAAACTATGTAGAAGTTTCTACATAGAAGTTCACAGAGAAATAAAGAGGCGCTGTCTCACTTTACTAATAGTAACACTGGTCCTACACACCTGTTTATTGTTGTTATGTGCCTTCAAGTCATTTCTGACTTATGGCAATCCTAACGCGAACCTATCATGGGATTTTCTGGGGCTGAGAGTGTGTGATGTACCCAAAGTTACCCAGTGGGTTTCCATGGCCAAGCGGTGAATCAGACTGTGGTCTCCAGGGTCATTGTCCAATGCTCAGATCAATATACCACGCTGGCTGTCCTGTTTATTACACATTAAAAATGGCATTATGAAAAGGCCGTCTTGGTTCTTACCCAGATAACTAAATTGGTACATGCCCAAACCACTGTTTATGAATAGTGCTAAGCACTGTGCTCCTGATATAGAAAACAGAAGCATATATTGTCCAAATGAAGCTGAGTTGAAAGCAGCATAGTCAACAGTGTGTCTGTGCCCTAGTAAAACTAACCTCTACATCAGTGCGATTCGGAGTGGTGGTCTGTGGACCTACGCTGGCGTACAAGCCATTAGCTGCCAATCTGCAGCACAAGTCTCAGAACAAGAGAAACAATCGTAACCAATGCACATAAACATGGTGCCAGTCCATGGCATATTGTGGGGGGAAAGCTAGCAAATCTCCACAGCAAGTATTTAAGAAACAATGCTCTATGTGGCTCTTGCATTTGAATTGCTGGGATTGGGAAAGAGGAGTACTTTCATAGCAATACTGTAGAATAATAAAGTTGGGAAAGACTTCAAGAACAATGTTATTCTGTTTTCTAGGGGTCCTAGGAGGGACACCAAATTGCTATAAGTTGGGGAAATTAGTTCAGAGCGCAAGTTGGCAAAACGAGAGGCAGGGTAACTTAGCAGGATCTTACAACCGAGTGTCTACGGGGTCAGGCCGAGTCAAGAAGCAAACCGGTTGGAAAATAATGAATAGTCTTTGTTAAATACAGGCACACAATGTATGCAACACAAACACAGAGATAACTAAGGAAAATAAAGGTGTGAGTAAGATAGCGGGATTTTTAGAGGGATAGTTGGTTCAGGTGATACGAAACCTGTCCTGAAGTCCGGAGGAAAATGGAGAGCGAAGCTGGGGTTCGACGTATCTCAGCATGTGGAGCTGAGGGGAGGCTCGCCAAGCGAAGCGGCAGCAAGGCGGTCTGGAACTCGAGAGCGATCCGAGGAAGGTCTCGGAATCAGGGGGTTTTATAAGGAGAATTGTGACTGCAGGCTAGGTCGGACTTAAGGGAAAACAATAGATTTGGAGTTGGAGACAAAGCCTCCAAAAGGTCAGAATTTGAATGATTGAATTAGAGCCGAATTTATCAATAGAGTAGCCGGCATGCAAACACGGAATACTTGAGCGTTGTATAGCTCGATCATCAAGCTGCCAGTGCAAGGCAGAGGATCTTTTTAGAGTTGCTTGCATACCTAATGGAGGTATTTGCCTTGAGGTCTCCTAAAGCGGCGAGTCGGCTGTTTTCTGGCCTGCCTGTATTGTCTAGGAATATTACAGCAATTATCGGCCGAGCCTGTATGCGTGCTTGTCCAGGGGCCTCGCAAGCACGTGGAAGGGATATGTGAAGCCGAATTTGAGATATCAAATGATATCTTTTATATCACCAAAGCTCGGGCTAGCCAGGGCAGTAACAATAATTTATTCCAGCCCCCCGCCAGTGCAGGAATCTATAGCTAAAGTGTCTCTGACAGGTAACCATCTCATATTTGTTGAAAAATCTGGAAAAAAAGAAAGGAAAATCTACAGTCTTCAAAGGTAATCTATCCCATTGTCGAACAGCTCTTACTATCTGGAAGTTTTTCCTAATGTTTAATCAGAATCATATTGACATCTAAAGTATAATAATACAGTGTCCGTGTCAGACATGCACTACCTCCAGGAAAGATTTTAGGATCCACCTCCACAATGAATAAATTATAATAACATATTTATTCTGCAAAGAAATGGTCATCCAAAAACTATGTTAGTGTAAAGGTCTACGTTGCTCTGAGATAAATTTGATAAATGTGGTGCCCAAAATGAAATAAACTTTGATTTTCCACAGGAGCCTCATCTTCTGAATCTGAGTCTGAAACCAGCAAAGAAGAAATGGATCAGTGAGTGTTGTATAGATGGGCATCTGTATAAGATAACAAACCTGCATGATCAAATGCCCTATCCATTTAACTTTCTTTTTAAAAACTGCTTTTAAAAACATTAACAGCAGAAAGGATGAATTTAATCAGGAGGCCCACAGCAAGGGATCTGATTTTCTAAATTAAAATCACCCCACTGCCAGCTGCTATTTGCTATTTGTGCCATTGTGGAAAATTTATATGTAGCTATACGGATTCACTAACAGGACAAAAAGCAGAGCTGTGTGGTCTGATTTCAACTTCAGCTGAAGAAATGGTGCAAAATGAAAGAGATTACTGTCTCTGATGCACTATGGTCCTATTTTTGTTCACACCCCACTGTGGTTACTTTTTCAGTTAATTTTAGAAGCAACCTCAAAGCATATGTGAATTCACATGCAGTTGTCCAGTGTCTTACTAATTTGGCTCTGAATTTTTCTCATAATGTTTTTTCTTCTTATCCTGAAAATTAACTGTGTGTTTGTATGAGAAAGAGGTGTGGAGTTAGCAAGAAGTCAGAAATACATCTCTTCCAGTACTGGTGACATGGATTATCCTTCACGCAAAAGCTTCTACTGTAATAAATATGTTGGTCTTAAACTGCCACAAGAAACTTGATTTCTAAAACAAGGAATGTATATTGAAAGAGACATCATCTTACATGAAGTGTCCCCAAAGAAAAAGGGAAATATATAAATTGGTGCATGCAGACCATAGTTTTTGTACACACTTGCATTGGCATATAAACACGCATGGTGCCCAATCAACTGGAGGACCTTTTTAATCAACAAAAATGTTTTTAAAATTAATCAAAGTTGTTTATCAATTGAATTTTGCAGCCTTAACAAAATCCAGATTGGGACATGCCTTTATTAAGCCTTATGAACGATCACAAAATATTGTGCAAGCAGATAAGGGGTGGGTGAGAGGTGGACAGTTGATGTTCAAGCAATTGAGTCTGCATCTGATTGGAAACTAGGAGGGTTCTGCAAACATGAAAATACTTTTCTATCAAATATTGGGATGGTTTGGGGTATTATTGCTGGGATTCAAGACATCTTGTAAAAATTAACCAGATACAGATAAAATCTCATATCCTCTGTATCTCAAAACATACAAAAAATGAAAATATAATTAAACTATCACTAGAACTAAAAGTGACTGGAAAACATATCTATCAGAAAGCAAGGCATAATATCAACAGTACACCCAGCACACTATTAAAAGCCTTTTCCTTAAAAACAGTCTGCGCTCAAAGACCTGTCAAAATAAAGAAGTCTTCACCTACAGACAGAAGGACACAGTGGAGGGCACCAGTCTAGATTTTCTGGGAAAGGAGTTCCAAGACAGCATCTGGGTCTCTCCTAAGGATTGTTTGGAAAAGGAGATGATTGGTGTCTTGCAGACTCCATGACTTGAGCATCAGCCACTCCACTCCTCCTCTTCCCCCCCCCCCCGCAACCATCTTTCTAACTGAAGAGCTCTGGAGAACATGAAAGCTTGAATACTTTTTTGATTGGCCTTATAAAGACGTCACTCTAGTATGGATTTTGGAATTTTGATTTTGACTTACACGTTTGCAAAGCATATTGCTTTCTTTGTAAATGTACCTTCTCTAATGCTTTCCCAGATACCAAAACTGCACAAAGCTCTCTTCAAATGTGCCACCGCCTCCTATTAGTACCACAGCCACCCATCAAGAATCACCGAAACCACAACCTTCAATGATACATCCTGTGTCAATACCCGTCCTCCATGTAAGAGAGAGAAATCTACTGCTTTGTTGAAGGAGAAACACAGCTGACCTGTATTTTGTGGAGTTTGTTTACATGTTATCCTAAGAACTAGCCCTCAGCTGTGGCACTACCATAATTTTAATTTTGTTGTTGTTTGGGAGGAAGTTGTAAAAATAAGAGAAATATAAAGAAACAAACTAGCATATTTTGAGAGACAGAATAAGAATATAGCTATTTTAGTGTTCAAAGTTTGGAAGGGAGGAATTCTGGACTTCTGTTGGTGCACTACACTAGTGCAATGTCCCAGTACTCTACCACTTGCACTACTGGCAGAATCCTATCGCACAGGCAATTTTTGCAAGGCAACCTCCCTAGAACACCCTGATTCCAAGAACCCATCAAGAAGGCAGCCACTGGAGAATCAGGCTGCTTGAAAACAGCAGCCTTCATGTCTCAGTGACACAGTGGTAATGACTCTATCTCCTTTTCCCTGATGTGCCCACACCTGAGCCCATTCCTTCTTCCTCCTATTGCTGCCATGCCATCAACTAGACTGGCTTAGCTGTCCTAGCACAGTGTATTAATGGGATTTCAACCACGTCATTAACTGGGCAACTATATGCATGTCTATTCAGAAGCAGCCCCACTGAACTCAATAGGGTTTGCTTTCAGGTAAGTGTCTACAGAATTGCAACCTAATTATTTATCAACTACACTGTTATAGTGCTATATTCCACTTTAATCACCATGGCAACATTCTGTCGAACTCTAGGGTTTGTATTTTCGTGAGGCACTAGACCTCTCTGGATGAGAATTCTAAATGCTCATCCCTAAACTTCAAATCTCAAGAATATGGTGGTATAACAGTATAATGTGATAAGTTCCTCAAACAGAGTAGGATAGCAGGTAGATCAAGATTTACTGGGAGATCTCATGGTGGTTTCAGCAATTAAAAAAGTCTTTCTGACTCCCAACAATTTATCAATATCAAAATACCCTTTTTGCCTTCTAAATTTGGCTATTAATATCCAAAAAAACAAAACCTTTGCCAAATCATGGAGAAAAATAGGAGTAGATTTGTGTGTGAAAAAAATTATCTGTGAGCTCCATTTTTAATATTGAAAACAAATCTCTGGGCTGAGCATGTTTTCAGAGGCACCCTTGTTTCTCAATTCTTTGTTCACCTTCCTGAACCCCAGTTGTATACCTGTCAGTGAATCTTCTGATCCTAGAAGAAAACAAGGTAGAACCTATAAGTCTTACATTTGCTCAAACCTAACCTAAAGCCTCATCTATCTGCAATTTAGGATAAGAAATTTAATTAGTAAATTAAGAGAGGCTATTCAAAACTTTTCCTTTAAAAGGCAGCCATCATCACTGTTTCATCGCTAATCTCTACCTGCACTCATCAGAAAGGTAAAAAATGGGTTGAACCTACAACAGGAGTGGTCAATTGGTAGCCCTCCAGATGAGCTGAAATCTAATAACATCTGGAGGACAATAGGTTTTCCAGACATGAAGTAGAAGTTGGAAACTTGAATTAATGTTGCTTGGAAAATTCGCTGAGTAGGTTTCAGCTGTAGGTAAATGTTATAGGAAGATCTTAGATGAGCATTGCTAGATCATATAGTGCTGTATTATGTGCTTATGTGAATTTTAATTCTGCTTCCAGGTGATGCTGAAAAGACAGTACCTCTACAGCACTAAAGAACTCTAGTATATAAGCTGCCTTAGTTTCTAGTGGTGCAAGAAAGCTTTCCTGAGTAATCTCCCTACAATTGTTTCCTTTAGCTAGAACTAACTAGTTTAATATTTCAGTTCAGGATTTGCTGCGAGCCTCTGAAAGAAGAAGATGCTTTTTATCAGTATAAAATATCCAAAAAGTATAACATTTGTTCCATAAATAACCCAGTTTCTTTGATTCTTCCTTGGGTAGCTGCCACATCCCTCAATATTTCTGGCTATAGATGCTTATAGAACATGACTTTAAAGATCATAAGATGAAGAGATAGATGGAGAAAAAGAGAGATGAGTTAGCAGCCCTGAAGTTGAAATGGCCACCTAGAAAGAATGTTCCTTTTAGAAGTGTTAAACATGGGTGTTGTTAGGTAATTCTGAACTAAGGGTTTTAAGTCTGGTGGTGTATTTTGGGCCCTCCTGCTTGTTCTTGTACGTGAGGCCCTGCCCAAAGTCCTACTTGAACGCAGTATTCAGGACAAAATTAGTATGCCTGCTCTCCTAAGGGCACAGTATTGATTGCAGATGCAGTTTATTTGATGAAAGACACAGGCTTAAATACAATGTTATGTCAATGGACCTCTAGTGTCATAACAATGCAGTATATAATGTCCTTTATACTGCAGCCTCCCCTACATGCTTCCCAAAGCTCTCTGGGAGAGCTCTCAATGTTCAAGAGGTTTGTGGGAGTTTCCCAGATCAGAGGGAGATTTTGTTCTACCATGAGTTACATGGCACTATTGGATACAACCCTAAGGTCACTTCTATATGAATTTGAATTTTTCCCCTAAATAGTGCTTCTTTGTGTCCAGACAGATAGGGGGAGAAATTCTGAACAATTTGCTTTCCAAAAGACCAGAAAAGTGTGCTCAAAGAATTCCACTATTTTTTACCTATATTAATTTTGAATGAAATCAGTCAATTGGGCTGTAGAAGAAAAGTAATCATGTTTTGCCTTTCTTTCCCTTTTTTCTGCTCAAAATTATGATTTTACAACAAATTAATTAAATATGCTTAATGACTCAATGGAGAAAATCTGGTGGAAGAGCAGGATTCAAATGAGAGAGGCAAGACTCAATGGAGCGACAACAAACAGAAAGGCAGACATGTGTTGCAGGCAAGCTGAAGTTTCAACACATCAAGGCTGCTACTGTCTTCAAAGGTTTAATGTGAAGTGCTAGAGAGTCTGATTACTGTGGCCTGATTCTGTTTAATAGCCTGAGAAAAATGCCCACTAATTTTATTTTCTGCAAAGTTTGCTTTTCTGTGTGATTTTTCACATCTGTGTGTGTACCCTCAAGTCACCTGCCAAATTATGATGATCACATGATTTTTCAATAGGATTTTCTTAGGCAAGGAATACTCAGAGGTGGTTTTGACAGTTCCTTCCTCTGAAATATAGCCTACAGCACCTGGTATTCATTGGTGGTTTCCTATCCAAGTAGTAATCCCAGCTGATCCTGCTTAGCTTCCGAGATCATTTCTATTATGCTTGTTCTAAGGAAACAGAAATGTCCTATCAGAATCTGCACCAGAGGCTTTATCACACAAGACAGGTAGATTGCAATGACAGTAGGGCAGGACCATCATTGGCTAGGACTTATAACATGATGTGCCATTCTTCTTCTGTTGTTCTCTCAGTGGGAGATGATTTGGAAAGCATTTCTTTTGCATACAGAAAAAAAAATCTATTAATGACTTCCTTTATAAAAGAAATGCTTTCCAAATAGTCTCCCACCAGGAGAATAATAGAAGAGGAATGTGATAATGTGATATGTCCTAGCCAAAAACACTGTCATCCTGCTGTAATGGCGACTTCCCTGCCTCGTGTAATAAAGCCCTTGGTTTCCCAAACATATCGCCTGATTACCAACTTCATACCTGTATCTCAGTGTTTGCTTTCTAACCTCCAGAGCCAAAGCCCCACTAATTACTTACAAGGATTGGATGGAAGACCCATAATAGCTGCTCCTGTGTTCACCAAGGTAATGCATTTATACTATCTTTTCCAAAATGAGAAACAATGCGATACTAGTTATATTTAGACTATTTTTCTAGTTATAAAATATGTCTTTTAAGTTCTTCAGAACTTGGTGTTTTAAGGTTAGTTGTGTAGAACAAATTAGTATATCTTTTTAAGCATGCTCCTTTGAAAGCATTGGATGCTTCTGCTCTAAGGTAAAAAACAAAGGCTCCAGCATAGCATAATTCAAAGGCATCACCTGGCTGTAAATCTAATTCAATAAAAATTTTAAAAAATTCAGAGGAGGTCCTTCTTCATGTAGCATTGGTTATAAGGAGGAAGTCTTCTCTTCAAGGAGATATAGTTAGCATCAATCTTGAGCACAACTGAAATACCAAATTAAAATGTTCATTTTACTCAACACTTTTATAGTTTAACAATCTATTTCTTTTGGTTAAATGGCTATCTTTTTGTTGGTCTGCTGGGAGAAAAGCTTTTATGCTTCTAAAATGAAATTGTAAGACTGCATTTGTCCTTTAAAGTGTGACAAACACATTATCTAGGATCTTTTGTGGATAAAGAGCAGTTTGCACATTTTAAAAATAAGAAACACTTTCAACCCAACTGTTCTCAGTTTTAATTCCAAAAATATTAAAACAGCATCATGGTCTGTCTCTGTGTTAGATGCTACAGAACATATCTGCCTCCGAGGGTCAACTAGTCGTGTTTGAATGCCGTGTAAAAGGAGCACCTTCTCCAAAGGTTGAGTGGTACCGAGAAGGGACATTAATAGAAGATTCTCCAGACTTCCGGATACTGCAGAAAAGTATGTTTGACAGATGTTACAAATGTTTATCTGGAATGGTCAATGCAACAGAGGCCATTTCTGCATTACTCTGTTATAGTGCTATTATTCCACTTTCACCATCCTGTGGAATCCTGGGGTTTGAGTTTAGGGAGGGGCATTTAGAATTCTCAGCCAGAGAGCTCTTTGGCTCAGTAAACTACAAACCCCAGAATTCTACAGGATGTTGAACGTGGAATAATGGCACTATAACAACGTAGTGCAGAAGTGGCCAGAGTTATAGCAAACTCAATAGTGGCTGGTGGTTTCCACATCTATGGAGCAGTGAATCTATTTTAGCTTTAGTCTGAACTATCCACGCTGCTGAAGTTATAGGGTTCAGGCCCCTGGATAGCTTTGTCCCTGGATAGCTCCCTTATAGTTGAGGTTAAAATGTGGTACTGATTCACAAGATCACTGACATGGAAGCCACTTGTGTAAATATTTGCTTTCAGAGGCTGGTCATACTGAGGCCATTTCTGCACTATACTTTTATAGTGCTATTACGCTACTTTCAACATCCTATGGAATCCTGGGATTTGCAGTTTAGGGAGGGGCATTTAAGAATTCTCAGCCAGAGAGCTCTTTGGTCTCAGTAAACTACAAACCCCAGAATTCCACAGATATTGGAAGTGGAATAATAGCAGTATAACAATGTAGTGTGGAAATGGCCTAGGACTGAGAAAACCCAGGACCAAGGAAGACAGCGTTGAGATCATTGGACAAAAGAGAAAGTGTAAATGTCATCAATAAAAATAAAGTAAATAAAATAAATGTAAACTAAATTCAGTTAACTATAGTATTCTCAAAAATACAGTTTTTGCCACAGTCCACAAGATAAGTTATGACAATAGAAATTCTAATAGTAGGTAATAGTATGTCTAGAGTGCATTGAAGTGTTTGAAAATCTTACTATGTATTTTCTTAATCATCCCCATAATAACCTTGAAAGTTTTATAAGTGTTGTTGTCACCATGTTGTAGATGACAGCAGGTAAAGCAGAGAGCATAGCAACTTGTGCTAGCTCGATTTTTTGACCACTGATGGCCTAATGGAATTTGCATCCAGCCACAGGGCAAACTACCAACGGTGGAAGAGTATACTATGTGTAGAATCACCAGTGGAAGGCTGGCACACTCAAAATAGAGGAGACTGGAAGTGCAGCCCTAACTCATAGACTGTTCTGCTGGCTTATCTCAAAGATCTGCTGACTGAATAATCTGATGGTAGAATTGCTCTGATGGCTAAAGTCTGCTGGCAAAAGAACCCAGAGAGGAACAGAGAAGGAGCCAGGCAACTGAGGAGCTGGATTACACCAGATCCATCCTGCATTCCCCCTAAGAAACACAATCACAATGCCAGATCAAAGTTAGGCCAAGGGGTGGCAGTCTTACACAATTCCAAATATTCCTCAGTTAGGAGGGATTCAGTTTCAGGGGATCTGGCCCTCTATCTGCTCAGCTGGCCCTTGACCAGTTAGGATTGCACTTTAAATCCTGCACTTAGTACCACTCACACAAGGCTGTGTACTAACCAGCATAGATAGATGTACCCAAGATGGCATATAGAATGGCATACACACAGTTTCTAAGCTGCCACATCATACTTCTGGATTGGGGCAGTCCAGCCCAAATAGATACTAGAGCAAGCTCAAGAATTGACTTTCCAGAAAGATTCGATAGAAGGAAACCACAGCTCTGAGTATGCAAGACCTGAGCAGGGCTATTGATGACCAGGGCTCTCAGAGAGCTCTCATTCATAGTGTCACCATAAGTTGAAGCCAGCTTGACAACAAATCAGACTCCTGGCCGTCCATTCAGAGATCATTATTGCAGGTTGGTCCTAAAGACCAGCTCAATATTTTGCAATGAAAATTGTTAATATAACTCCTAACAATGCTATTTTCAAATGTACCACTGTGGCTGAATCTAAAGAAAAAATGTGTTTGCTTTTATAAAGCAAAGTTGGGAAACTTTTGGCTCTCCAGATATTTTAGACTCCAGTTCCCAGAAGCATCAGCCAGTACAGTTCATTGCAAAGGATTCTAGGAGCTGTGGTGCAAAATACTGGAAGATGAAATGATTCCTACCTCTGCTATACAAAAACTAGTTGATGAGCTACCCAAAATATATAATTTCCTTATAGAACTTTGGGAAACACTCCGTGTATTGGAATAACTATTGAATTGGGTAATATTTGTCTTTCTTTCCTTTAGAACCTCGTTCTATGTCTGAGCCAGGTAGGCATATTCCTTTATTTCCACTTTACATGTGAATAGTATATGTGAATAGTAAATTATTATATGTAACGGTATGAGTCCTGGTTCACTTGTAGAAAATGCACAGAAAATGCCATGGCTAGTGATATGTAATGCAGCCTTGCAGATACTTACTTGCAAAAAAGCACCACTGAATTCAGTGGCATTTACTCCCAGGTAAGTAAATGCACGATTGCACCTTAAAACTTGGGAAATCTAGCAACAGCAGTACTTTCCCTGAGGAAAGAGAGATTAAGGCTTCAATTCACTTCTGAGATTCTCTGTATTTCAAATCTGAGAATTCTTTCCCCAGGCCAGAAGTGAATGAAACAGTCAATATTAAGACCTTGTTTTCTGTGGGGCCAGATGTACTCCAAATGATGTTGGGTTGTACTATTTTTATCCAGCTTGCCAGTTGGAGAGTATGGTGTCACACCTCAGGCCATGCCAGTTATTCTCTCTTAACCCCTCAACTCCCACCCTACTCATGAAATATGAGAGTATCCCTGCAGGCATTCCATCTCTGAAACTGGAGAATGCCACGCTGAGCATTCTACCTCCGAGAGGTGAATCCTGACTCTGACGAGATTGTTCAGGGCCTTCAAGACCAAAGCAAAATATCTGCAGTGCGTGCCGGATGAAAAGGCATGGAGGAAAAGACCCACAGACAATGCCATGTTCTAGTAAGCCATTGCTCTCCATAGACTAGGTGGTGGCGGAAGACTCTGTGTGCTCTCCAAAATGTGTTTCTGGAAAGCCGGCAGACTTCCCTGTACATTATGTGAGAGAGCACCTCGTAAAAGTAGCATAAGCAAGCTACTCCTTCAGTACTGACAGATGGTATGCCACCTGCCAAAGAATGTTAAGAGCCCTCACCTCAAAGTGGACATTTTCCTTTCCACCAAAAGCATTGGGGTTTGCTGTCCAGAGAAATTGAACAGATTTAAATCTATGGGACTAAAAAAGGTTTAACCATGCGTTAGATTACACCCTGTCAAAAAAGCAGACAAAACAGTATAGCTTGTGCATCTCTGATTCTTAAGTGAAAACTTCAAAGCCTGGTATACATCACAAAATATTTAAATGAGGTCTTGAATTAGAAATAATATTTTTGTCATTTCTGTCCCCCAACATAGTGGAAGCCATTTCTTCTTCCACAGAATGGAGAGGTCTGATTAGCACAGGACAGCAGAGCTTTAGCTGTCAGCTTGTGTATAGCTGGCTTATTTTTTTTTACAGAAAGGAAAACGAATAGATCAGTGACCTGCTGGGCACCTTATTTGAAAATCACAGTCCTTTCTGCTTTTGTCCACCCACCACCCAAAGGGAGCTACCGTACATGTGCTATTTATGTTTAATTTCATTGGGACAGAGGGAATGATGTGGTGATTTAATTAAACAGAGGTAATTAATTGAAAGGAACTTGATTTGGGGAAAGGATATGGATAATCTGGAGTAAATTTATTGAATAAGAACTGAACTAGCTGATCTTGGATGGAGTGCATAAAGAGGGTGAAATTTCAATTAATAATTTTTAAATTTCAGTACATGCATAGAAATGTTAGCACTTGTACATTCTGTACAAATTGTGGCCTACTTTGGTAGTACATAACCTCTTTTGGGGGAGTGTAGAAGTGGCAACAAACCTGAGGAGTGGAACACCATTCGCTGTTCTGCTTCAGGCAACAAAGTGCCTTGGCCCTTACACAGAAACAGTTTTAGAATCTATTTCCCTTATAGTGGCATAATTGAATCCCATACTTTAAATCTGTCTCACCAACAAGCAACCCAAAGCATTTGGGACTATGAAACGGGAGGTGCAAACGCCGTCTCAGTCTACTTCCTATCCCTCACCCCGTTAACAAGGCCAGTCCTAGGTATTTTGCTGCTCAAGATAAACAAAAAACAAAAATCAATGTGGCATTCTTCCTGTTTCGTTTACAGAAGCTGACACACTGAGAGTGGGATCCTTCTGCATTAGGACTGTCAATAGCACAGCATCCTTCACCACACTTGATGCTAGTGGCCAAAGCAGGCTGTGTGGCCTACAGCTCTCTTTTCTAATAAGTAGCTGCTATCTCCCAGCATCCGACACCTGAAGCAACTGTCTCATTCTGCCTAGGGGTAGAACTGGACTTATAGAGAAGAATGTCCTGGCAGATTGTGACCCTGAACTGCTACATGCCTGTTCTGCTGCTTTTAACAGTGGTCTAAATTAGACCATTAACTGACAAGGCAGTGGGCCAGTGGTAAAAGGAATAATCATTCTGTTCCACATGTTTTACCATTGCCTTCAGGTAGCTATTTTCCTATCATGCAACAAGGAAAGTGCTGCCATGTTATCAGCTGTGTGGAATTCTAAATCAGCACAAATTAGGGCACACTCAGGGGGAAGAGTGTGAGTGTGTGAGAGAGACCCTATAACATATTGAGTGTGTACGTGCCTTCAAGTCACCTGTCAACTTATGGGAACCCCATGAGTTTCATGAGGTTTTCTTAGACAAAAAAAAATATGCAGAGGTGGTTTTGCCAGTTCCTTCCTCTGAAGTATAGTCTACAGCACCTGGTATTAACTGGCAGTCCCCCATCTAACTACTAACTAGAGCTGACCCTGCTCAGCTTTCAAGATCAGGTGGGATCTGGTGCCATTTATAGTTTAATGGTTATGTATGTCATATTTTATTTGAGGGGAAATGTGCACTAATTTGTGGTGTTGTTTTTTTTAAGAGGAAATTTGCACATTGGTGATTGCTGAGGTATTTTCAGAAGATTCTGGGAGTTTCACATGTACTGCAAGCAACAAATATGGGACAGTCTCCAGTTCAGCTCATCTAACTGTAAAGGGCAAGTGATTATTCTACTAACTCCTGTAAAATTATTTGGGACAGATCAGTATGTAATCTGAGCTTCAGACAACATGCAAAACATTTTAGATTGAGAAAATTATGAAATTATTATGAAAATTATGAAATTAAGCATGTGAGAACATTCTTCAAATGCATTATTTCCATTGTGAAATTTTTAAGAAATCAAATTAAAAACCAAATAGGTTTTTAATGAGTAAATGCTTCCAAGGGACTATTATGCTGGGTGAAAGTGTTCTATTTTTAACTTAGTTATATTTCTGAAAATGTGTATGTGTGCGCGCGCACACACATATACATGTATGTACTGTAGATTTAACATGATAGTTTTTAATTGTGTTTTGAATGTTATCAGGTATTTAGTTGATCTTGTTTTAGCTTTGTGAGCTGCTTTGGATTCAAATCAGGAAAAGGCAGCAAATAAATAGAATGGATGAGTGATTTACTGGTAGAGACAAAATCCTATAGCATTGGCTCCAAGACACCAGTTTGATTTAAACAAGCATTCTACAGAAGAACCCTAAACTCAAACTGATGAGCAAATAGGAGAGAGTAGAGCAGCCCTTCTGCCGATGGAAGGGAACTCCACTGGTGGCTGGGATCCCTCATCTTGCCACAGAAAACTACCAACAACACAGTGGTAAATGTCTTGGTCTAAGTCCCCCAAATCAAGCATTCTAAGGGTAAGTGAGAACCAGTTGTGGTCAATTGAATCACATGAAAGAACTGGTTCCTCAACTGTGACAACTTCAATCCCATTGCTTCCAGGAGTATTTTGGGAAAATGATGTGCTGGACTGCAAAATATGGCAGAATGATCATCTCCCTTTTCTAGCCAGGCCAGTATAAGGTATACTGTGTTGCTTCTATTTGACTCTAATTATGATACCACCAAAAGTAAGTAATTTTTTTAAAAAAGAAGCTTTCATTTACAAAAAAAAATTCAAAAACAATGGTTCAAAAGGCTCCCTCCCCCTTTAATTTGACTTCTCTCTCTATGGTTCGCTATTTTTACCACATATTTAGAACGAGGCTTGTGGGATAACAGGAAGGTCAGGCAACTACAGCCGATCCTAATCAGTCAAACTCACCAAGCAAGATTTCTTTACTCCAGTTTCGAGGCTTAGAGCATTTTAGATTTCCTGAACATTTAAGATGACTTTGTAGTTCAGTTTTATTTATTTTGAGTCATAGGTAGCACCAAAGGAGAAATGAGTGAAGTGGGGGGGGGAAGTAGTTTATTCCCTCATTTTCTTTTTCTTCTTCTTTTTTTTCAAGTATCAAACACATCAGACAAATATTTGCCACACCAAAATTCATATTGCCACTTCTGTGCCTTCTGTTTCCATAAATATTTTTTCTGGAGTTGCCACTGGTTTCTGTAGTAACACAATATAACACTTGCTATTCCAGGACCTGAGGACCAGAACCATAATGCTGCTCTTCATAGTGTAAGTTCTATCAGTTTAGTTGCTGCTGAGCCCCCGCCTTCAGCACCTGTCCCTTCTCTCCCACTGGTGGAACAACCACCAAAACCTAAACTGGAAGGAGTTCTTGTCAATCACAATGAGCCTCGGTCAAGTTCAAAGGCAGGTCTTCATGTGCATTTTAAGCTGCCAGAAGATGATAAAGGAAGTGAAGCATCATCAGAAGATGGTGGAGGGCCTGGGAATCAAATCAGACCAAACAGCTTCCCAGACAAGATAAACGGGCAGATATTTAAAATTCAGGAGCCAACTTCCCCTTCAAAGGAACCACCACCTGTGCTGGCTAAACCAAAGCTGTGAGTAAGAAGACATATGTAAAACTTTAGCAATGAGAGAAAGACTGTTCCATTTTAATGATTAATTTGTTGTTATTATGTGCCTTCAAGTTGACTCTAACTTACAGTAACACTATCGTAATATTTTCTTTCCTGAACATTTCAGAGGAGGTTTGCCATTGCCTTCTTCTTAGGCTAACAGACTGTGGCTTGTCAAAGGTCACCCCCCAGTGTTTGATGGCTGAGGGGGGATGCAAACCCTGGTCTGCTGGTCTAACACTCATACCATTACATTACACTGACTCTGTAATGTTTACTTAAACATTTACAAAATGCAGTATTTTCCTCTCTGTAAAAAATAAGTATCCATAAATGGTTGAGTAACTGTGTTCTTTTTTTACACAGAAATAAAAATATTGCATTTTGTAAGTGTTTAAATATAATGTTGTATTCTCTTGAAAAGTAGGATTCAGGCATATTGGCTAGGCACAGGAAAAGCCCTGGGCCACTAAAAATTTTCCTTTCAAAGAAGAAGCCCAGGCTTTCTCTTCCCCAGTTGTATTATACTTTTTCATTATAGAAGTGGAAGACCAAGCTATTCATCTTTGTAAGACTAACCTTATAATTAAGCAGCACAAGGCAGTAGATGATAGGTGGCAAGCAAAGGCATGTATGCCAGAAAACCTTCCCTGTATCTCCTACAGTGCCCTCTTGTGCAGTGGAGGACACTGCCTGTTGGTAGTGCTGAAATAAGATTCAACTGCCAGTCTCATCAGATGTTGGACATGGAATGGAGGAAGGTACCATCTTGTCCTTAACCATAGACAACTAAATATCCTGGACCAGCCTGGCATCCTTGTTCCGTAGAATCCTGCTGCCCTTTACCCATGCAGCAACGCCAACATTGGGAGTTCTTACACAATGTCAGCGGTGTGGCAGCTTCCAGTGGAAGCCCACTGACCCCTAGAAGTTACCTGCCCTTAGTTTTATTTGAAAACTCTTAATCTTGATCTGGTTTCAGAAGCAGTACCTACAACCTCTTTGATAGTTACCCTCTGGGCCATAATAGGGACTGTATCCATTTTTTTTATATTTTTGTGTACAGGGATCCTATCCAGCTAAAGCAATTGCACAACCAGGTCATGCTGGAGCAGCAGCAGATTCAGCAGCCATCTCCCCCACCTCCACGAGAGACACCATTCAATTTTGTAACACCGAACCTTTCTACTTTGCCTAACCAGCAGCAACAACCAGCACCACCACCTTCATCAACAACATACAAGCAGAACAAGGGTCCTCCAGCACAGCCATTCACTTACACTCGGCCTAAACAGTTCCTGGCCTCTCAGAACACCCTTGCGGCAGTCAGCTCTCCTTCTAGCTCCCCAATGCCTTCTTTCACTAATGTACCTCAAGGAACACAGAGGACAAACAAAAATGAAAGCTTCTTAGGATCTCCTCCACCATCCCAGGCAAAGTCTCCAGGAGGGCTGATGAACCAAACTGAGCAGCCTCTTACAAGTCCCAAAGAACCTGTGTTGCCACCACTTTTGCTTTCTGTATCCAGCATGAACCAATTCCAGCCCCAAAATGTGCCTCCTACACCTGTCTCTCCAACTAGTCGGATTCAGAACCCAGTAGCTTTCCTCAGTGCTGTCCTTCCTTCACTTCCTTCCACACCTCCAACGAATGCCATGGGTCTACCTAAAAGTGCACCATCTGTGTAAGTGACTCAAATGCTGCATGTTCAGATCAATATGAATGACCCATTGTGAAACCATCCAATAGCACCAGCCCTACTATTGGGTAGGTTGAGGCTTCTGTCCCAGACAGATGATATACGGTTCCATGGAAAGGCAGCAAATTGTTAGTTAATGTAATTACTTCTTATTCTATTGTTATTGCCAAGTTGAAGAGAAGTGACTATGAGTTTTTTTCTACTGTACTTCCCAAAATAATCTGGCTGGTTTTTTGTTGTTATTGTTGCTTTGTGCCTTCAGGTTGTTTCCAACTTATGCTGACCCTAGGACAAACCTATCATGGGGGTTTCTTGGCAAGATTTGTTAAGAGGAGGGTTGCCTTTGTCTTCCTCTGTGGCTGAGAGAACTGCCCAGGGTCACCCAGCACGTTTCCATGGCTGAGCAGGGAGTCAAATCCTGGTCTCCAAGTCATAAGCCCTTTTTGCACAGCATTTGCCATGCAAAAGAGGGCCTGGAGCGTCACGCGATTGCGAGGAGCGATCTGCACGAAGCACTCACAATTGTGCAACACTCCAGGGGCCAGCAGGGACTGATTGCACACCTTTTCATTTTCGGTTAGAAGCCGAAAATGGTGCATGATCAAGCATTGCTCCCAGGTCCCACACGCACTTACCCGGCGTGCACAGCCTCTAAAGCCGAGCCGGTTGCGCTTCCTTCCCCAGTGCAGCCTGGGAAGGTCCCAGGCTGCACTGTGGGAGGAAGAGGCGGGGCTCTCGCGTGAGCAGGCAGCTCGTGCAGAGCTGAAGCAGCAGGGAAGGGAGAGCCTGCTCGTGTGATCCCCGCACTCCAGTACTGGAACAAGGTAAGGTGCGGAAAGGGCCCTAGTCTAATGCTCAAACCAGCATAGTGTAATGCTGGCCTTGGGTACTGTTATATGCATTAATACGGATGGGGCTAAGGGTATCATTTGTTGTTCAGACAGCAATATATTTTGTATGAGTGGTCACATACAGGAAGGTTTGTTCACAATGACTATCTATTGGCTAGAGATTGAGGAATCTGGTATTTTGGATTTGTTTAATTCAACCTGGACTGTAAAGGAGTGATGATGGAATGGTTCCTCAAAGCTGTCCGAAAGCCTTTGTGAAATATCACATAAAACAAAGTTATTTTAACATTACTTATTCAGAATTGTTCTACCATATACCAGAATATAACTATTAGTCCCCTTCAGTAGTTATAATAGGAAACTGAAGGATCTTTTAATCATGTATCCTTGTTCATTCTGTAAGAATGCTGTGTGCTCACTCTGAAGTTGTGATTTTCACTTAACACTTTCAAGTGAAATAAAACCTCATTACTCTGGGCACATTTCTGGGTAAAAGAGGTAGGCATCCATGACCTTTTTTGTTCCCTGGGATAAGTAGATTAACTCTTTTATTTTGTTTTCATCCTCTGTAACACTTTGACTGCAATTTTATGGATGGTTACCAAGAATGCAAGAATGGACATCCCTAGAGGAAGTACTTTCTGGCTGTGCTGATCTCATTGGACCTTTCAGCTGCTTTTGGTGCTGTGATCTGAGTGCTTCTCAGTCTTTGGTCTTCTGGAAGTATTGGACTTCAGCTCCCAGATGTCACAGTCACGATTGTCAATGGTCAGGAATTCTGAAGGCAGAAATCTCAAACATCTGGAGGACCAAAGTTTGAGGACCACTGATCTACACCATTCTTCTGGGTCCTTCACAATGGCAGGTGGAAGTATTGGGAGCCTGTGTCTAAACAAGTAGAGTAGAGCTATTTCATCAACGGGAACTCAGTAAATACTTAACATAAGTTCTTTAGGTTCAATAGGTCTACTCTACTTGTAACTAATAATTGGATTCAGGCCTTGCTATCTACAAGTTCTATTCCCTTTTGTCTAGTCAGACACAGAAGTGAAGAGTTGGGCCTCTCTATGCCTGTTTTAGTGGGGATGGGGCTTTACTTGGCTTGATTTGGATTGGATTGGCCAATGGATGTTTGCTACTGGTAAAGCCATATTAGTCCCATGATGAGAAATGGTATGTTGAAAATTCCCTTATTTGGTGCTCTTGAGATGTGTTGGATTACAATTCCCATCACCTTCTTACTGGAAAAAGGTGCTGTAGTTCAATATATCTGGGAGGGCACCAGGTAGTGGGAAGTCAGTATATGCTGTTTTATAGAGCTCATTGTTTTGATTGATGCTGTTTAAATATTTCTATGGACTTGCTGATAGAGATCATCCAGAGTTTTGGGATTTATGTCACTAGTGTGCTCTGTATCTAGTTAAGTTAATTAAACTAAACCAATTAGTTAACTAAGCTGACCAAATCCTGAAGTGGCCTGAGCAGGGTAAAAGGTAAACCAAGAAAAGTCAGAGGCATTATTCCTAGGCATGGAAAGAATTAAATATGTATATTGGTGTATAAATGGGGTAAATAAGCACAACTGATGACATGGTTGTTATCTCATCAAAGCATCTTCTCAGCCATATTATTATTTTAGATTCTCAAATGGTCCATAGATCACATGTGTCCCCCAGTAAGGCACTCCTTGACAGCCCCATTTTTAACATAAAAAATTCCCACATAGAATGCAATTTTCCAATCCCCCACCCCATAAGCTGTTTTAGACCTGGGTACACTCTTTTGCAAAACAGAAGAGATCACTGAAAAAGTGATACAGTTAGCCCCCATGCTCACTAGAGCAAGAGTGGACAACTGAAAGGCTTAGGAGCTGCATTGAAAAAAAATCCCTCACTTCATCCCTGAAAAAAATTGAAGTTTTTTGCTCCCAAATTGCCCCATCCTACTTTCTGGAGGAGGAAATTGTTTCACATTTTTGCCTCTCTGAGAGCCATTTAAGCCCCAGGATAACCAACATCTGGGTCATTTTCTTTAAAAAAAAAAGAGAGAGAGAGAGAGAGAGAGCCTTCTCCTGGGCCTAAAACATCCCAGGGTGGAAGGAAATCTTGCCAAAATTGTACTCCACAGACTAGAGCAGACAGGGAGTATTTTGCAGCAAAAAAAATAGGGGAAAGTCCATGGAGGCCCTTGGAGCCACTAAGACAGCTCTAGGGTCACATGTGGCCCATAGGCTGCGTTTTCCTCACCACTGTCATAGTGGATGTAAGAGACCTTTTAAAGTCTAAATGTAAAAAATGGGATGTTCAGGAGCTGGGAGTGGGCTCAGCCCTCTGAGGTCCAGGAGGAGTTGTATGTAGTCCCCAGATTTCTGGAATTTGCCCACACCTGTTGCCTTGCTTGTGATTGCTGTGGTCTGTACATCAGCTTTTTGTTGCTTTGCTGCATAAGCTTTGCTCCTTCATGGAGGACAGGGAACTCTCCTTACCGTAGTGCATGCTCATGTCAAGGCCTTACCATTATAAGGCATTTGACTTATATTTTAAGTTAACGCAGTTGTATCTTACCTTTCATGTAATGGTTTTAAATGGAAATTGGTAATCTGTCTTGCAGCTGTTTAGTTGACAAGTGCAATGGTGATTATGATGGCAATAACAACATTCATGATAATAGTAGTCATCGTCATCATCACTGTCATCACAATCAGTGTTAAGAAGATGCAATGATAATAGTAATAATAAGTAAATTAAAGCAGCATTTTGTTTTCTAGAGGGAGTCAGGGAACAGTGAAGAAAAATCCCAGGACCTCTCAGTTGGCAACAGACGATTCAATCAGAGATCACAAAGCTGCTGTTGTAAAAGACTTGGAGAAAAGACTGCTTTTACGAGATGATGTATTTCCACAAGGCCAGCAGGTAAAAGTGCTACTATTAAAACTGGTAGTAGACATGTTTCTTTTAGAACATCTTGGTAGTATTATAAGTTGTTTAGTCTAAGCCTTCCTTCACTAATGCTTAGGATAAGATTCACCAACATGCTACGCTGGCGAAAAGTAACTTAACATTGCACTGTGCTAAGGTTACTGTGTAATATTTCACTGGCTTTATGAGCACATTCACTGCTCTGGCATAAAGTTTTAAGATCAGGACACTGTTACATTCAACAGGGCTGCTGCTGATCAAATTCTCATGTTTATTTGCAGTCCTGGCATCAGCACCTAGAATGGCGGGGTAAGTGGTGGGGAACACACTGACATACTGTAGGGGGTGTGCTACAGATTTTTTCTTTTCTTTTTAATCAAAAAAAAAAAGTTAGAATGGCAGTATTCAGCCTGGGACTGTGAAAATGAGTATATCAGATAATGCTGCACCTGTCATTTCAATTTCCCCCACAAATACCTTTGGACTCCTAGACAGGATCTGCTATAGCTGCTTTATCTGGTACTTTTCTTCTCAGCACTGGATTGAGTGCTGTCCATGCTGTTACTGGAAAACTGATCGGGGATGGCACCAAAATATTGTAGGATGAATGTGGGGGCAGAAGACACCTTGCCCAGAGCCCTCTCTAAGCTGACACTGGCCCTGCGTACATGTAAAGTTCCAAGGTTGTGCTTACTCAATCAAACATATTTCATTTCTCAGTAGCAGCAAAATTTTAGAAAGGTCATAGAAAAAGGACTAATTAGACATGGGCAGTCTACTCCTTAGCTTTCAGCAGTGATGTGCAATGAAATATTAACTTGGAAAGATTTAATAATAGGGATCGGCCATGGTTATGTACAATTTGCAATAGCATCTGAGTGCAGAAATTGGTACCATGTACATGTAGCATCTTCAGGCTTTTTAAATTAAGAAAACAATAATTATCTAGTTCTTAATGGAGCTTGGCTGGGAGATGTGAGGGCACTTCTCAGGACAGGAGCTAAAATTTCCACTGACCAGGACATAGGACAAAGGTTAGAAATCTGTGGCCCCATGGATGTTGTCACATTCCCATGTTGCAGCCAGTAAGTGATGATGGGAGTTGTAGTCAACATCTAGAGAGCCACAGGTTTTCCACTGCAAGGTAGAACCATGCTTACTGTAGGTCTTGGCCTATATAGTGGTGCACAGAAACCTGTCAGACAGATTTCAAATGATGTTGATTTCTTTTGAGCATAGTGAATTAGTCAGGTTAGAATGGTGGTCTGTGGCTGGTTAGCCCGTACGTACACTTGGCAACTTTCCAAATGGAAAATATCAGGAAGTTTGGAGGCTGAATTTTTGCCTCAGGACAGAAATACTTTGGAAATACATGGTAGTCCTGCTTAAAACAGGACTATTGAATGATAAGTATCTTACTGATCGGAGGGTAAGTAAATTACACGGATTACTCAGTGGTAAAGGGACTCTGCACATATTATATTTTAATTAATTATTTTTAAAATGTTACTTTATTTTCAAATGGTACTTTATTTGATCCAGAGTTGGGTATTGTTGCTAAAAATAGATTCCAGGGCCACAGGTGGTGAGTCAGGACAAATTAAAATTGGACCGTATTCCTGGAAACAGGCTGGCAGCTCTAATTGTGAAATGGCATAGTACAGAATGCACAGTAGGTAGTGACAGAGGATTTCCCCCCACATCAAGTTTGGGAAGCTTCTTGTACCAGTTTTGGGCTGATTGTCATGTAGTGTATATAAATGAGCTAAACACCCCATAGTCTATATATAGAAACGAGAAAGAAAACCAGCCTGCATGGAAGTAGCTTATCTAGAGGCAACAACTAAAATTATACAATCTCTCTGGTTTCCTGATGGCTCTGGGGACACTTTCTCTGAAGGAGTCACCTGTTGAATCTCTTCTAGTCAATCACAGGAACGTGATACTTTTTTATAGATGAATCATGGGTGCTCAAGTTCGCACTGGTTGAAGCAGTGAGATAAATAGCTTAGAAGGTGGCTGTGAAACACCATCCAGTCTTTTATATTAATGGCATGGTAACTCCTTCAGAAACCACAGTGACTCTATGGTGGTGACAGAACTACCTGCTGATACCATGAGCTATTTATACACTGTGTGATTGAATGTAGACCCAAGAATGTTAAAGCTAGAATCCTGTGTGTGGTTACTTGGAGTAAGTTCCACTGACTGAAGTGGGATTTATTTCTGAATAAGCAGGAATAGGGCGGCATTGGATGAAATGTTTGCTTTTACTCCTTTTAACTGCTATGCTGATCAACTAAGTCTTACTGTCATTTATTTTGTCCCAAATATTTTCCTTCTTCTTTGTATCTATAAACCTACTTTCCAGAATACTCATCACCTAACTAGTTGGAGTAGGAACTGGCAGGTTGAGGGAGCTGCTGTCATGAGAATTGTGTATACCTAGGGAAACAGGCTACTGAAAATAACAAAAAAGAAAATAACAAAAAAGGGAGAGTAGGAAATGGAAACGGAATATACCTGAGAGAAATAATGACTAGTGATCTGGTGGGTTGGGTGGCTCACTGCCACTACATTTTATTGCTGGCCCCAATTATATTTTTAATTTAATGAAGTTCATTTTTCACAGACCCCTTTTACAAGATACTTATGCTTCTTTGTCCCATTCATGTATTTACGCTGGGCTGAACTAGAACATGCAGCTAGCAAACTGTTTTGCTTACAACTGAGCAAAACCTCCTCTCTCCCCTCAAAACCATCTCTCTCCTCAGTAAAATGTTTCTGCTTCCCAGAAAGCAGACAGAATAGCCAAAGTTGAAAACCACGGAGGAGCACAGCCCTTCTTCTGGCTTCAGTACTAAGAGGGCATTGCTTTCTCTTCTGAGGGCAGGTGAGACTGGGAACATCCTGTATAGTGGAATTCCCTTCCAGTGAGAAAGATGTGTTCTGCTAGGCTGATGATGATTGCAGAGCATTTGCAGAGAAATTGCTTTATCTTTTTCCAGCCTCATCACTAGCCACAGCAGGAGGGGCTATATCACTGATTCCATCAGGAAAAATGTGTATCTCAATATTTATCTGAAAAAGTTTATTTTCCCAAGTTCCTATGGATGAATGAGCTCAAAAAAGATAGGTGGGTGTCAAATGTCTGTATCCATGAATCATCTTTAGGGTTTGGCCATTGTCGTAGGAATCATTGCTACCATTTGATTAACAATAAACCTAACAGTCAAATAAGAAAGAACATTTAGAGTATGTATCAAATCACTTGGTTAACATGAAAAAAGGGCATAGGTAAGAGGCAGGGAATGGCCCAGGATTTTTGCATGGGCAAACATTAGCTTATTAAAAGGAACAGGTTACATGGTTTGGAAAAGTATCTAAAGACAGATTGTTTAAATAAAGGACAGTGCAACAAAATGTTAAGTTACAATATAGCATCTGGACAAGATGAACCAGAATTCGGTGGGAGGTGTTCCTTTGCCATCTTGATTTGGGCAAAAAGTCTGTGTGAGAAAGAGAGAAAGCTAGCAAAATGTGGGAGACTTTGAAGGAGTTAATGTGAAAAAAGAAGCAAGGGATATACAAGTGCTTCAGGATGATCTGTAGGACAAGAATTTGAACTGTAAGGAACTCTGACTAACAATAAAGACTCTTTTAAGGGCTAAATTAGATGTGATGTTTTAATAGTTATATTTAAAATATTTTACAAATTCTATATTACATATTTTAATCAGTTATTTTATATTTAAAGAATTCTTAGCATGCCATTTGAGCAGAGCCATGTTGCTAACTGCTGATGACACAGATACTAGCCAATTGATACACATGATCATGGCATTGCAGCATTCTGTACAACACTTGGGATCAGAGTGGAATAACCTTTTTGCTGCTGTGTTCAGAAACCTATTTAGTGTGTCAAATACAGAGGAAGAGCAACTCCCTCCTAAGAGACATGTTTTTCCTTGGCAGAGGATGGGGGCAGCAGAATGTGACCTGAATCCTATAGCATACATTAAATTACAGCATAGAATATATTATTGAAAAAACTGAATCAAATTTTACTATAGAGATGACAGTACACTAATCCTGTCTACATGTAATTGAGCAACCCAGTCTACATGTAATAAGCATATGTCACAGTGGCTGGATCTGATTTCTTCAAATATAATTACTATTGGCCTATCAGTCTAAACTGTGCTAAGTCCTAGCTGCAGTTACTAGCTAAGTATTTGTTCAGGGGGTACCTGAAGCAGTTGATGGATCAGCTCCAAAAGCTTATTATGGTCTTCTTTTTTTTAATCCCATTATGTAACATAGCAGGTCTGGTGACTCTGAAATTCAAGCACTTGGGTTTGTGTATCATGATAGACAGGCAGGCATGAAAAACACTTCAAACTATAGTATAGATGTTGCTTTACCAAAGGCCTTGGGACTCTTGACAAAATTTTCATTGGTGATAGGAGGAAGGGTATTAGAATTTTACAACCAGAGCGGGCAAATCTACAACCCAAGAGCAGCATTTTGTCTGTTAAATGATTTTATCTGGGACAAACCTCTGTACTGTATTTCTGAGTTGCCCCATTCTGAAGAACCCTAGACCATATTTCTCTACTTTTATTTTGGTTGATTAAAAAGGTATTTTTAATTGCATTGATCCAAATGAAGGTAGTTCTTTGTTTTATTTATTTATTTGTTTGTTTGCTTGCTTATTTGAAATAACCAAACTTATCTGCAGATCAATACGGTGGTAAACTGCACTATTCTTTAACATGCTGTTAGCTGCTCTTCTTACGAAGCTCCCAGGCATCTGGGAATTAAAGCATAACATCCCTTACCTTAAAGCTGATTGCCATTTTCCTCAACATTAGCAATTCTCAGTACTCCTCTCCATAATGTGGTAGAAATGGACTGAAATATTTTCTCGTCATAATTTGGCTTCCAACTCTTTTTTAACTGAAAGGGACTTTTCAGTTGCTATCACTAGAGTAACTACCCCCAGGCATTTTATTAGATACTCTGTGCTATCTTAATTATTTAAATAGATTATACTCTCGACCAATAAGTGATTGATCTAAATCTAGGGTTTGTTTCATCTCTGAAACTCCCTTCTGTATTCAGAACCATCTCTTGTAACATTCTCCTTAATCTTGTTAAAATCATGCCCATAAGTGTCATAACTTTTTGCTCATACCATTACTTCCTCTACCAGAGAACACCTTATGATGAAAATCTGGCTCGCAAGCTTCAGGGACCAAGCAGTGATACCCCAACCTTCAACTTTACAGCTCAGGATGTATCCAAGGTACAGCCATTCTAATCCCCCGCCCCTTCCATGTGTACCCTCTTAGTAAATCTGGTCACTAGAATCTGAAAACCTGAAATTCAACTCCTAGCCATTACTGCTATACTGAAGAGAGTGGGAGGGGAAGAATACTAATTTCTTGTAGAAAATAGATCCATTGTCCTTCTTGATCACTAGCATTAAGCATTATGAAAGCCAGTAAATGTATTCAGAGTAAGAAAAGAGCACTTCAAGGCTTTCAACTTCAGAGTTAGCTCCATAAGTTATTCTAGTGCAAAAAAACCACTAAGCTAAAAATACTACAAAAACATTCAGCCATTGAGTTAGTGTGGTATCATCATCATCATCATCATCATCATCATCATCATCATCTATACAATGTCATCAGTATACATGGCACCTGAGTGGTGTACAGTTGTTAATTTGACGGTTCATTGCCCTCAGGCTTACAGTCTAAAAAGACATGAAACACCAGAAAACACAAGGAAAAGGTGATGACAGTAGTAGAAAGGATTAAATCCAGCAGATGCTGGCTGCTCATCTCTCTCTCTGAGGCTGCAGCACCAACCACTGATTAAAATTATGTGTTGTTGCTTTTTTATTTAGAGACATAACTCAGTTTACTATTAACAATAAAGGTAAGTAATAATATTCCAACATTTTATTTGTCCAGTATTGTGGGGCATGATTTTTCCCAATTTATAGATGGAGAACTGAGGCTAAGAAAAGCTGATTCACATGGTACATGTCAGCATGATACAAAAATGTCCATTTAAATGGAAAATACATACATGACACTGCGAATTGCACAGTAGCCCAGCATTCTGTCCTGGATCTGGTGCAGTCTGACATCTTTTCAAGTGAATTGGATGCAGGAGTAGAGGGGGTTTTCATTCATTTTGCAGATGCTACCAATCTGGGAGAAGCAACTAGAGACTGCAAGTACAGAGATACCACACCTTCTGACAGTGAAGCTTTCTTTTACAAAATCTCTCTCTCTTTTTTTTTTTTTGGTAGGCAGGAGGGATGTCTACCCAAGACTCTCTTTTCCTTTTCATTAGCACAAACATAGGATTGATGACACTCGGCTGAGTAGTAGTGCATATGAAATGCTCCCAGGGTCTTAGAATATTATAAAACATGATGTGGCAAGGAGGACATCAACAAGCTGGAATCTGTCCAGAGGAGGGCAACTAAGATGGTTAAGGGGTTGCAATTCAAGTCCTGTGAGGAATCTAAGAAAGATTTAGAATACTTAGCCTTCAGAAGGGAGGTTTGAGAGATGATGTGATCGCCAGCTTCAAATTTTTAAAGGGTATCCTGTGGAAGATGGAGCAAGCTTGTTTTCTGCTGCTCCAAAGGACAGGATACAAACCAATGGATTCAAATTACATGAAAAGACATTTCAACTAAAATCCCTATTAATAAGAACCATTCAGCATTAGGATGGAGTATGTTGGAAGACAACAAACTCTCCTTTGCTGTGGGTTTTCAAACAGGGGCTGTCAGGGATGTTTTAGCTGTGGATTTCTTCCACCAGTAGGGAGTGGAGTAAATTATCTTTGACACACTTTTCAGTTCTACAATTCTGTTCTTTAATTCCATGTAAATGCTGCACATGTCTCTTGAATACCCATATTTCTCTGCAAGAAGCACAGAAGGGTGGCTGAGGCAAGATTGGTCTCCTCTGCCTCTGTTTGCTGTAAAATTACAGATTAATACAAATGGGCTGTCATACATATAGCTTGCCATTTATTCTCAACAACTCATGTTCAAGTCTCAGATGTATAGTGTGAAATCAGCACAGAATCTATAGGCTAAGCTGGGATAGAGCTATGGGTTGTCTGAAATTCAGCAGCAAGTACTCCTGGGTTGTTTAGTGTGCACTTGGACACAAAATGTGCTGTTAGAAAACTGATAATGTGGTATTGGGGAAAAAGGAGGAAAAATAGACACTAAGTATTTGTCACTTAAATGACAATGTTTATCAGTAAACCTTGATGTAAACAAGAGAAACCAAGTTTTGGAGAGGTACCATTTTTGGCAGTACACATTTGATAAGGAAGCAGAAACGGCTCCTGCATTGGTGTAAGAGTAACTGAGCTGGGATTTACACTAACGCAAGAGTCATTGGATTATATTACTAGTTAATGAATTAAAGTAGATTTATTATCCTACTAGTTAATGAACTAAGACAGATTTATAAATGAATTGTTGCTGCATAGCAGAGAAGAACTACTGATTTACTGCCCAGAAAGTGCAAGTGTTGGAGGGTATAAGCAAAGAGGAAAGCATGTTTTGTGTTTGGCTTCTTTCTTTCTTTCTTTCTTCCTTTCTTCCTTTCTTTCTTCCTTTCTTCCTTTCTTTCTTTCTTTCTTTCTTTCTTTCTTTCTGTGGGTTGAGAATTTGTGCAGTCAGAATATCAGCTTTTAAAATGTCCTGAAGTACTCTCATTCGGACTGGCCTTGTTTTTAACCAGAACTTAGGAAAGTGACTTTAGAACTACAGTTTTCAGATCCCCTGGCCAATATGGGTGCCAGCCATAGGATTCCAAGAGTTGCAGTTCCTAAAAATAGCTTTTACAGGCTCTGGTTTTAACTATTTTGAGTGAGGTGGGGTTACATCTCAGGGCAGGATGTGTAGCATTTGACTCATTTTGTCAGAAACTATTGCCCTGGAATAAATGCCTTCAGCTGGGAGTTATCAGAAGCTCATACCTTTCTATTTTTAAAGGCCTTCTGTAACAACTCATCAGAAGCAAGTAACTGAGATGGGAATTCAGCCCATTTTGTAGAACAATTTGCTGACACACGCTACATGAAAAAGAAAACTAAACAAGGTGAAATTCTATAAGCCGACGTGTTGCCTGCCAGCTGGTGAAAATCCACAATGCATAGCTCTCCTAAGGACACTGGAGGTGCAATGACCCCCATCTAGTGGCTGGACTCACTGTTTGATGGATGTGTCTGTCATAGCTGTGTGTGCTTGTGAAGACCACTTTTTTGAAGTCTGATTAAGGATCAAACTAGACATGAATCAGAAAATCTGTAATTTGGATCTCCTACACTTAAAATAAAGAAAGACAAGAACAAACCTGGGAAAGGACCATAGCTCTAGGAAAGGAGGGATTTAAACATTTCCCCCATGATAATTTCCCAGTTAAAATTGTTCCACTCACACATCCAGAGCCATTTGCCCTACAGAGAAAAATGAACCAGTAACGTACAAGTACTTGTCATGTTCCCTCACTACTATGAGACAAATATCATTTGCAGAAGGGTAGAAGAGAAAAGGTTTTAATTAGGAAAACGACACAGTTGAACTCCCCTTTCCCCAGCACCATGATCCTGATTGGATTTGGGAGCTCCCAAACAGCTAGTTATTCTTCTTTATTTTAATCAGAAGATCTGTGATTAGGGGCTTTTGGATTGCATGTATACATTCCTGCCTTAGGCCATGTGCAGCCCTATCATTTGGTAGAGTGAAGCTACTGCCTTTATCAGATGGCAGGTTTGGAGAGTCACAAAAGAGAAACACACTTTAAGTAATTTAATATGTTATTATTTGTGCTTTTACTCCTGCCCCTGAGGTGGAAAGAGATGCTTGTCTCTATTGTCAAAATAATTTGTCTGTCTTTGGGGTACTATGCATCCTGACTTGAGAGAGAGTGAAGTAGGGGGAAACAATTTGCTATTTTTGCTTCTGGCAGCAAAATATCAGACCCACATGTTGCTGACTTCAGTCTTCTTGTAGTGGATGAAGGTGTGGATTCCTGTCCACAGTGCGCTTACATTAAGATGTAATGCTCCATGCTGAAACTTGACTTCTGTAGATATCTGTTTTGGGCAACACTCCCACTCACACACACTTTTAAAAGATCCACATGAATTCTAATGGGAACTCTTCCACACTATACAATTTTCAGTTGGGTCTGCAATTTAGAATTCTCAACCAGAGCGCTCTAGTGCCTCACTGAACTACAAGCCCCAAGATTACATAGGATGTTGCCATGGCCTTTAAAGGTGAATCAAAGTGCCTATAACTGTGTAATGAAAAAGGGCTCATGGCTGGTAAACTGTAAAAACTTGACATGAATCACATCAGGTGGGCATCTTTTCCTCCTTTTTACCCAGTTAATTCAACATAAGTCATTTTTTCTGGAGAGCACCCAATACTTCCAATTTTAATATGGGCATTTTGAACCGAAGCCAAGATTTCGCTATCAATAATGAAGCCGAAAATGTATAATCCATTTGCTAGCATTGCTTTTCTCACACCCACACCTGTGATCCCTACCATAATGTGGATGAAATTTGCTGTTGTTATGTACCTTCAAGTCACCTCTGATAATGGTGACCCTATCATCGAGTTTTCTTGGCAAGGTTTACTCAGAGGAGGTTTCCATTGCCTGCCTCTAAAGCTGAAAGGATGTGTCTGGCCCAAGGTCACCCAAAGGTTTCCATGGCTGAAACAGGATTCAAATCCTGGTTTCCCAGAGTCCTACACTTAAACCACTCCACTATGTGACTAATAACAGATTTTTTTTTACTTAAAAACACATTTGTCTGTAATACTAGTTTTGTTTGTTGATTTGTTTGTTTTTGGTAATGAACTGTTCTGTTTGGGTCATATGGGAATTTCTGTTGTTATTGTTGTTGATTTGCATTGAATGGCATCTTTGATATTTTGTGGTAGAATTTTCCAAAGTGCCCGAGGAGAAAAATCCTTTCGCTCTTTTAAAAAAAAAAACTCTTTTCTGTGCAACGGTAGCACCAGTGCTCAGTGAGAGCTGTGCAAATTAAATATGAGACTTCTGTTGTTGTTTTTAGCAACTAAGGTTCTAATCCTATACACATTAATCTGGGACAGTGTGAGTGAACTCAGTGGGGCTTACTTCTAAGTAGACATATCCGTGATTGCACTGTCATAATTTTTTTTTAATGCGAATCACTGGTGAAGGAGACAAGATCAAACCCTATGCTGTGAACCTGCTTGGAGTGATTCCTCTGATACAGATTCATTCACTCATTCATTATGCTGAGTTAAAAAGAGATGTGGGCAGGAGTCCCTGAGGCAAGCTGGAAGACTAGAGATATGAGAAGTGAGATAGGAGGAATGAGGAGGGAGATGAGGAGACCCTTTCTACGCTCCCCAAATCATCACAAATTAGGCATTTAGGCTTCTACTATCAATTAAGGAAATGAATAACTGCTCTATGTTAAGGCAGGGTAGCCCTCCCAATAACCAAGGTGAGGCAAAGGATTTGGGATGTCATGAAAACTCAGCGAGTTATTGGGGATGGGTAGAGACGTTTATGGGATTTTCTGCAGTCATGTCCAAAATAAATTTACCTGATTTTAGATACTATGCTCCGCAGGAAGCTGGAGAGAAGGGCTGCACCATTTGCTACTCTGCCTCAGGAAGCAGAGTGTCTTTGGCTCCTTCGTTTAGTGTAAGCTACAGAATAATCCAATGCATATCTAATCAAAAGTGAGTCCTGTTATGCTCCATAGGACTTACTGCAAGGGAAATATATGAGAATCCAGTGTTAGTTTCTGTGTGTCAGGCTTACTTGAAGTAGGTAGGGAGAAAAGGGAAAAAACAGACAGCAAGAAAATGAAACAGAGGAATAGGAATCATTTATTCTTTTCTTGGGTGAGATAGGGCCCATTCCTCCTACAGCCACTCCCCATGGTTAATGGGTAACCACATAGAGGGATGACCTTTGCTTCCATATGAATATTTAAGCATGACAGTACTGTCATGGAGTAAGAAAGAGGGAGACACTGTGGTTTCCTTTCTGCCAGCCAAACCAGAGCACTGGAGTGGCAGAGGGTTGAACCAGATTGCCCTTAGGGTTTCTGTAACTCTATCATTGTATGGCATTGTTTGATGGAACGCTTTCCCACCTGGCTCGGACCCCATCCCAGGAATTGTGATATAACTACAGACAAAACTACAGGATTTTAAGTCAGCACATGTGGTTCCAGTCTAGACTGGCACGCATTAAATTGGAGAAATTTAAACCTCTCTCCATATTCTAATTTTTCTCCTAAATTTATACCTTTTCATGATGATTAAAATTCATTGATTATAATGATTATAATTGTTTACCTGCCTTGGAAGTGCTGGTTTTAGAGAATACATACTGAAAGATATTTAGAAAATTTAAGTGAACTATCTAGAGAGTTCTCTTCCAACACTGTTTTTTCAGGAATACAAAATATCCAGCTTTGAGCAAAGGTTGATGAATGAAATAGAATTCCGACTCGAACGGACCCCAGTGGATGAATCAGATGATGAAATCGAGCACGATGAGATCCCTACGGGGAAGTGCATTGCTCCAATCTTTGACAAGAGACTCAAGCATTTTCGTGTCTTGGAAGGCTATCCTGCTACCTTCACTTGCAAAATTGTTGGAATTCCTATACCCAAGGTTTGTATTTCTCCATAGCCCAGCATACAAGCTTGGCTGTTTCCCCACAAGCTCCACAGTCAATGGTTCAGACCTTACATTCCTTCACATGTAAACTCCACTCACAAGATGCTCTCACTGACAGAATCATGCGAGGTAATTATCACCTATGCCCCTTTTCTCTTGCCACCTCCTGTCCTTGGGAACGGAAAAGAATTTTGTTGAAATTAAGATTCTCAGTGAAAGTATCCCTTTCAAAGCTCTCAAAAACTTGTTGTAAGACAAAATACATCTTCCCTCAAAAACACTCATATTTGCAAGGCTTTTAGTGCATTTCAGAGAATTAAAATACACACTGAACTATTTTGAAAATATGAGCAGATCCAAATGCAGAGAGTTGAAAATATGCACAAACATACTGCAAACAAGGGGAAAGCAGCACACAGAAATGTGTATGTGAGAAAAATAATGTATGTACATATGTTCCTAATATGTAACCTACGGAAAAAGGATATATACTTCCTGCATTTCCCTGTGAAAATTTGCGACAAAAATTTAGCCTAAATTTCACTGTGATATTCTACAGGAACAAAAAATAAGGTCTTGCAACATGATACAAAGAAAGCATGGGATGAGATTTAGTTGAGATTCAGAGAAATGTGAGGAAATTGGGACCAAAATGGGCAAACAAGATCCAAATTAATATGTTTGGCGTCTGTAAATGTTTCTTGGCATGGATGTAGTATTTCAGAAGCCATTACATTTTCTAATTCAAGCTTAAATGATATGAATTGTGTTCTTTAACAGGAACTTTGGGCTGCACCAGAACTAGTACATATGGGTCTTTGTGTCCCATATCCAAGACTTCCATCCAAGACTTACTTCCATCTCCCTTCCTTTTGTGCTCTGTAGGAAAGTTGGAAGCATCTGGTGTTTGTAGATCTTTTCTTTGCTTCATTGATCCTCATGAGCAACAAGATAAGCAACTTTTAGGATATGACTAGAACCACTAAGTGGGTATGCCCACATACAACATTTTACAACCAGGTGCCCTTCAGATGTTTTAGATTTCAATGCCTTTAGCCCCAGAATGAAGGGAAGTGTAGTTCAATATACCTTCAGAGACCAGACTGGGGAAAGCTGGCCTAGGAATTCTCCTTCCTTCTTTTTTGTGCTTTGTGGTTCTGATAACTTCTCAGAATGCACTCTACATTTATAAAAAAAAGTCTTTATAAAAATTTTTAATCATCAGGATTAACTTGGAAGAAATGAACATAGAATGTTGTTGTTAACGATTCATAACCCGCTATTTTCCCAGAACTGGAATTCAAGGCATTTACAGTCACTCCTCGTTATAATAGCTGTCTTAACAATGTCTAACATACAGTGTGTTCAAAACCAGTCTAGCTTTTTCTGCACATTAACGCTACACACTGAAATCAATTTCAGACTAGGTTACTTATCATATCTTCCAATCAAAGAGCCCTCAGGACAACTAAGGGGTATGCATCTTCTGATCACCTAGCAAATTAATTTCAAGTATGAGATTTGAACTGAAAGAACCAATCATTACTGGATAAGCAAGAGTAGAAGAGTGGTAATGCACTCTGTAACGGGGAAAACGTTACACCTCGCACTCAAAGCCTGCCCAGCCTGACACCTCTTTGTGATCAGAACTGAACCGCCAGGGAGATCTCAGACTTAAGCCAGGGCCAGGACAAATGGGTCTCCCTCAGTTCTCCCTCTCTGAGAATGCAGTCCCTTCCTCACTCTTGTCCCGCCCCCCGCTTGGCTTCTTCCTTTCAGGACTCTCCCCCTTTACTGCCTTCCCTAAATCTGCCCTTCTCCCAGATGTAAGGATCAGCAGTGATTTATATTTTCCAAGACTGTGGTACTGTTGGCACTAAGGTCAAGATGATATTATTGGTAGCGTGTATGTCCCAGGATTCAAAATAAGACTCTGTGACACTGTTTTAAGGAACCCAGAACTTCAAACATTTTATTGTAACACTGTTGCTTTAAATGTGTCTTGTATCTAAATGTTTCTAAACAGCACACCGCTCTCCTCTCTCTCTCTCTCTCTTTCAATTCATTCACTATCTCTCGTACACCCAATTTCTCAGTTCTCTCTCCCACATAGCTCTTCCAATCTCCAACCTCTCCAAACACACCACAAATCACACTCCCTTTCAATCACTCTCCAGACAGTTAAAATCCGTTATTTTCCTCTTTCCGTCAGCCCCTCCCCCGGCTATCCGAGGTTCCATTTCACCAGCCAATCAGCTTAAACACTCTCAGTTGCCAAGGAGGCTCTGTTGGCAAGACCCCCTCCCACCAGGTTCGTCACACACTCATACCTTGTTTGTGAGCTCTGCTTACTGGCATTTGGTTGGCCGCTGAAGGAACACAATGCTGGATTAGATATATCTTTGGCCTGATCCAGCTTGGTTCTTATTATGTTCATATGATTGATTAGTACATAGTTCAGGTTCCCCTAGCCTTGTACAGCCCTAATCCTATTTGCTAACAAAGAAATTCTACTCAGCCCAATAGGGTTTACTCCTAGGAACGTGATGATAGTATTACAGCCTTGGCCTCTAAGTGATATATGCTAGGTTCTCTTTCTTTACAATCTCTCCAGGTTTATTGGTTTAAGGATGGCAAGCAAATTTCAAAGAAAAATGAACATTTCAAGATGAGTAGAGAGGGTGATGGGACTTGCTCTTTACATATTGAAGCTACTACAAATGATGATGATGGAAACTATACAATCATGGCTGCAAATCCACAGGTAAGAGTTCACTTCCCTTTTTAAAAAAGTACAGGTTAAGCCTCCCTTATCCAGGAATTTGAAATCCAAAAACCTCCAAAACACAAAACTTTGTGCTGCCAGCCACCTGCTTCCACCTTCAACATCCCTCTGATCCTCAGTCTCACAATTTTTGCTGCCAGCCACCTGTTTCTGCCTTCGAGCTGGCAGCTGCAATGCTCATGTTCATTCATTTCTCAGATCTGAGGATCACCAAAGCGACCACCTCAAAGGCAGAAGTGGGTGGTTAGTGGCAAAAAGAGAGAGACTGTGAAATGTTGGGAGACATGGATACATACTGAGCAATGCACTTGGATTCTTGCCATTTCACAGATCCTCAATCTCTCTCCAGCCTCATGTCTCATACAGAAGTAAGTAACTAATGAGATGTGAGGCTATTCCAAAAAAAGTACTGCATTCCAAAATCCCCCAAAAATCCAAAATAAAGAACACTTCTGGTCCCAAGCATTGACGGAACTTCAACCTGTATTTCCTTTCCCCCACCTCTAAGCTTTGGGAGATGCATATAAAGAAGCATTGTTTTGGAAAAGCAACTATCGCTGATATATGATGATATATTTGTGCAGTGTTAAATCCCATAAGATAACAGGAGAGGAATGGTTTAGCAGTGAAAAAGGAAATACATATGGTGAATTATTTTACTTTTTCTGTTACTTGTTCTGGCAGGGAAGAATCAGCTGCTCTGGTCACTTGATGGTTCAGACTCCTCTGTTACGTAATAGAATAACAACAGCTGTCCAACCTCACAGGTAAATAAACAACCAAAAATCTGCCATCTAATGTTTGATATACAGATTCTGAGGTCCACCTGAGTATACTTGGAAATGTGAACATTGTAGGTTCTTGAGCAGACCCTCGTTTCTAAACTAGCCTTCATCAATTGGTGCCCTAAAGGTGTGTTGGACTATAAGTCTCCATCAGGCCCACATTGGCTGGGGACAATGAAGTTCTAGTTCAACATGTCTAGAGAGCACCAGGTTGGGAAAGGCGTCAGAGGGATTGAAGCCTGGGCTCAATCTTACCTGAAGACCACATTTTCCTACATAGGAACCTGTCCAATTATCCTACCCCCTTTCACATTTGTTTTTATTTCAGGGGAAGATCCCGCATACCTGAAGGAGATAAGGAGCCCCTACAAGAGCGCTTTTTCCGGCCCTATTTTCTGCAGGCACCTGGGGACATGGTTGCTCATGAGGGACGGCTTTGTAGACTAGACTGCAAGGTTAGCTGGCTTTCTTGACTCATCAAGTTGCATCACATTTGTCCCTCCTTCTTGAGAAAATGTGCCCAACTTCCTATGAACGTATGATGGCTGGGTTCCAGTGATTTTTCATTTAAAGAAAAATCAGCATGAGCCTTTTAAAAAGGCAGCCATTGAAATGTACCCTTTCAAATTATGCAAAATCATAGACATAGAGGGTAACCAAAGGCCATCTCCCTTGAAATAAAATTTTCCATAATCTACCTGCTCTCATAGATCCATACAAATGTATGACACAAGCAGAGAGTAGAATTAACCAAGTTCTCTCTACTAGGGAGACTTGAAAAGAAGTGGCAGCATAACGTGGGTCAAAAATGTCATTTGAACAGATACATATTTACGGGGTGCCCATTCTTTATGACATCATTTGCCGATAGCTCTTGTCTCATCTGTTAGGTGAGTGGCTTACCACCACCAGAATTGATGTGGCTTCTGAATGGCAAGCCCGTATTACCAGACACCACTCACAAGATGCTGGTCAGAGAGACTGGAGTTCACTCATTACTCATTGACCCTCTCACACAAAATGATGCTGGGACTTACACTTGCATTGCCACCAACAAGACGGGGCAAAACTCATTCAGTCTGGAGCTCACTGTTGTAGGTAAGTTTGGTTTATATGTTTTAATACAGAGGCTGCATAATGAATTGTAATGTCATATTTCCTATCTTTTCATCTTTATGAATATATCTATACTGTGTACTTATATCTATGTTACATCATTATAATAGTTTAATTATAGTAGTTTCATCCAAAGGCACCCTAGGATCTGTAATTTGATGAGCTATTTAGAATGTTCTGCTTGAGAGCTCTAGGGTAATTCCTCTGGAAGAGGAAACTACAAATACATAAAATGAAACCATGGAAGTTAAAGTGGTATCAGGCTGCTATTAGAGCGTAGTGCAGATATAATCTATGTACATTGAGCACCAGTCATAATTTATACACACACTGTTGAAAGGCTTCATTGGTAGAAACTCAGTGGTAAGACAGCTTTTATTGTATAAGTGTCTTGTGTTGCATGATACTCTAAAGCAGACGTGGGGAACCTGTGGCTTCCAGATGTGGTAGGAGGCCATATCCCTTCCTATTGGGCATGTTGGCTGGGGCTTATGAGAACTGGAGTCCAAGAACCTCTGGAGAGTTACAAGTTCACCATTTATGAGGGAACCACAGAGCCTCCAGCTGTTGCTAGGCTGCAGTTTCCATCAGCCCTAGCTTACATGGTCAGTGGTGAGGAATACTGGGAGTTGCAGTCCAACATCTGGAGGTCTGGATAATTTCTATCCCTGCTCTGAGGGAGTGTTCCTTCTCCATAGCTATTTTTCATGCTAGAAGCAGGAGGATAAACTTGTGTGTGTGACTAACACACAAAACAGTATCAGAATTATCCACAAATCAGCACTGGAAGCATTAGTTCACATAAATCGGCCTTCTGGCAAAGGGGAAGAGAAGGGAAGGCAGTCTCCAATCCCCAGGAACGGATTTTTAAGAGAAAGGCCCAACTCCTGAGTGCACTTGTTCCTCAGCAACAAATTGGCCTTATGTAGAAAAGAAATAGAGAGCCTTCTTTTCCTCCTCTTCAACAGGGCTAAAAATGATCATGTTGTGCCTACTGATTTCAGCAGTTTCCATTTCCATTTCAAGGAAAATGCATTTTGTATTTGCAGGTGAGACGGTGCCCCTTCTCCTTTCAAGACACCAATTTTCAAAGCCTGCCAGACATTTGTTTTGATTTGCTTTGTTTCTAATGGCAGAAGGCAACTCACCAAATAAGACTGGAAAATAATAACAGAGTTTTCATTTCTCCTTTTCAGCAAAGGAAGTTAAAAAGGCTCCAGTGATACTGGAGAAGTTACAGAACTGTGGAGTACCAGAAGGACATCCAGTGCGACTAGAATGCAGAGTGATTGGGATGCCACCTCCTGTCTTTTACTGGAAGAAGGACAATGAAACCATCCCTCACAACAGAGAAAGGATGAGGTGTGCTTCAGTGTTTTAAAAATGGAGTGATGCATCCTCCTCTTTTTATAGCTAGCGTTCTAACGGGGAGTGAAGGGAGGGATTTTCTTGTTCAAAAAAATTCATTTTGCATGAGACGTAAGGAATAACAGGAAGTTTGCCTTATAAGGAAGTCCTTCTCATTTAGCAACTCCATTTTTATCCACTGGAGCATGAAAATACTACTACTGTTATTAATAGTAGTAACATCCCAGTGTCCCCCAAAACTTGGGACTTAAGGCAGCTTACAGTTTAAAAAGAACAATACACCTAAAAACATACAAAAAATGAGCCTTAAAATGTAATTAAACTAGTCACAGTATTAAAACAATTCAAACCTACATTTAAAAGGGTGAAATGAAATAAAAAGCTATTAAAAACATTTGAATTTAAAACGATACAGCACTCTTAGCGTATTCACATACAGATGCCTCAACAATGCATTGTTATCCACATAGCGCTTCTAAATACTTTAATAATAAATACCTTATAACAAACCCTTCTAGTGAAATGCAGAATAAGCAGTAGGAATTTTTAGTGGTTTTTCATTAATTAACCAGTTCTATTATAGGGGCTTTTCACACTTCACTATTATAGTACTATGGTTCCACTTTAACTGTCATGGCTCTCTTCTGTGGAATCCTGGCTTTGCAGCTCAGGAAGGGGTGCTTAGAATTCAATGCCTAGCTTTAGTGCCTCACCAAACACCAAATCCCAAGACTGCATAGAATTCAGCCTTGACAACTAAAATGGAATCATAGTGCTATAGCTGTGTAATATGAAAGAGGCTATGAGCTTGTGCCAGAAAGAGTTAAATCAGTACCGACCCACCCACCCCCCACCATTGTATGGGATTATCTTTTAATCTGAATGGACCGAAAGTGTGTAAAAAAAAAAATCAGAATTGCTTACAGCACAAATATGGCTGCTGAGTATACACAAAAAGCAAAGCTGAGAACACAGAATATAAGGCGCTGTCTTATAATAAGTCAGACCATTCAGTTTTGCTACCAATTGAAAGCTGACTCAGCTTTACCTGGAGATGCCAGAGACTGACAATGGAATCCTCTGCATGTACAGCATATGTTCTTCCATTGAGATACAACCCCTCCCCACATTTTGTTTGTTTCTTTATTTATTTAAGAAAAGAAAAAAAGTAAAAAAAAGAGAGAAAAGAAAATAGATGGGGAAAAAAGACAAAAATGAAAGACATATAACTAAGGCAATTTCTGCACCACACTGTTATAGCGCTATTATTCCATTTTCAACATCCTGTGGAATTCTGGGGTTTATAGTTTATTGAGGCCAAAAAACTCTCTGGCTGAGAATTCTGATAACCATAGCCGCAGATTGTTACCTCATTAGATTTCTTAATGCTCAAAAAGCCCATAAATGGGTACCAGTCTTTCAGAAAGTCTTCAACTGACTTATTCTTTAGAACCCACATTAATCTGGCAATTTAGGCTAAGTCAGTGACCTTAGTGATCCATTCTTCCATCACTGGTGCTTCAGTCAACTGCCAAATTTAACAATATTTTTGCTGCTGTTGTCATGTATGAAAGAGGTGATTCGTATTTGCTGTCAAATTCTTTATCTATAATGCATAATCCACAATTTCTAGTAACATTACAAAATCTACCTTTTCTGGATTAACATAGAAATCTTAGACCAGTAACTTTTCATCTTCTTACAAGCCCACCACATATTAAAAAAGGAGCCCTCGTTATCTTGGCATCTCCAATATAGGTTTTAAACATTCTGAAGCATTTTCAAGAATTTCATCTATACATTATCTTATACCATTTTTCTTTTAAATTACTACTAAAATTAAATTCATTGGACCACATTTTTCACATACATCCCTATGGACATTATGCCCAAAATTTTGGCCCAACCTTATTATGTACTCTTTTACAGGTTCGTCCTCTGTCTCTAATTTCAAAGGCAATTTAAACATTTTTTAAATTACATGGTCATTACCTTTGCACAACTCTAAGTAAAGCTCATTTTCTCCAAAGTCTGTGGCTGCATTTCTCTATATTGATTAAATCTGTCTTTAAGTTGCATATAAGCAAATCAGTTAAGATCTTTGCCTTCCTTAAAGAGCATGACTCTTGATTTAAACTTCCAGTTGTCCTGTTCTGAATACAAAAGATCATCATGGATCAACCATCTCCAATTTTTAACCTGTTCTTTCCTTAAAAAAGGCTTCCTGCAGTGAAGTGGCTAATATTATCTTAGCAAAATATTTCTACTTATATTTATACCAAACTTGCATAATAGCCTTTCTTATACAATGATTTTTCAATTCAGCATGTGCCTTATCTTTATCATATCAAAGACAAACATGCCACCCAAATCTTAAATCATGACCTCCAAGTTCCAAAAAGTCATTCTCCTCTAAGCAATATCCATTCCTTCAGTCATACAAAACAACAAGCCTAACAATGTAATTTAACATTAGGGACTCCCAAGCCTGCCTCCTTTCCTAATCATCATACATTGTTTTAAGTTTTATTCTGAGTTTCCTTGCCTGTCAAACAAATCTAAAAATCTCTTTTCGCCATTGCACCAAAGGATTCCATTTCTTATAAGAGGGATCATTTGAAAGTGAAATAAAAAACCTTGGCCACACATTTACTTTTATTACTGCAATTCTACCCAAAAGGGATAAATTTAACTTTACCCATTTTTCTAAGCCTCTTTTAATTTTTTCCAAACTTTTTTACAGTAGTTTTGAAATAATAAACTGTTGTTCTTTGTAATCATACCTCCAAAATATTTAATCCTCTTTTTCCACTTTAAAATTTGAAAGAGTAGTTAATTCATTAGCCTCTTCTGGGATCATATTTTTAGTCAGCAGTTTTGTTTTCTCACAATTAACTTTAATCCCAGAGCATGCCTCAAAACACCTTAATTTTTTTCCAGAAGATTCTTCATTCAGTCCAGTGGGTTTTGTGTCATTATCACAAAATGGTCTTCATAAGCTTTCAGCTTGTACTGTTCTTTTTCTACTCTTACCCCATAGATTCTGTCATCTTGTCTATCTCTCAGTAGGGTCTCCAATGCCAAAATAAACAGTAAAGGTGAGACGAGACAACCTTGTCTGGTCCCTTATTGTATTTCATTCGATCTTGTTACATTGCAGTTTACTAAGGTCTGGGCACATTGAACTGAGTAGACTGTCTTTACTGCCCGAATAATATTTTCACTAAAATCCATTCTCTCAATAATTGAAAGAAGTAATTCCAAGAAACATTAACAAATGCTTTCTCTGCCCCTAGAAAAATTGAAACAGCCTATTTGTCATTATGATGCTTCAAAATTTCAATAATGTTAAGAACGATTCTTACATTGTTCCTTAATTGTCTTTTTGACCAAAAAAAAAAAAAAAACCACTCTGACCCTTATGGATATTCTGAGAAATATGTTTTCTTGATTGGCTTGTCAAGATAGTAGTATCTTATAGTTGCTATTTAGTAATGAAAGCAGTCTATAATTCTTTGTTAATGTCTCATCTGTATTTTCTTTATGAATCATTGTAATATAGGCATTTCTCCAAGAGTCTGGCATCTGCCTTTTTTCTAACAAGACATCACACACCATTTTTTATTGTTGAAATAGCTCATCTTCAAATTCCTTATAATATGCTGCAGATAATCCATCTGGGCCTGACACTTTTTCACATTTAATTTTTTTAATTCCTTCAGTAAGTTCTAAAGTTGTCACAGGCCCATTCCAACTTTGCTTTTTTTCCAAACATAACTTGTCCTAGTACTTCATATCTGAGATTTTCTTCTTGCCTCTAGCATATAAGTCCCTGTTGTAGTCCTCAAAAGCTTTTAATATTTTCAGATTATCCATTACAAACTGATCTCTCTTCCTGATCTTTATGATATATTTCTGTATCTTTTCCTATCTCAACTTATAGGAAAACCATTTCCCAGCTTTATTTGTAAATTCAAAACTCTTTTGCTTAAGGTATAGTAGTTTGGAAGCCAGCATGGCATAGTGGTTTGTGCATTGGGCTATGACTCTGGATACCAGGGTCTGAATTGCCACTTAGCCATGGAAACCCACTGGGTGACTTTGGGCAAGTCGCACACTCTCAGCCTCATAAAACCCTGTGATAGGGTTGCCTGAGGGTCACCATAAGTCAGAAATGATTTGAAGGCACACAACAACAACATAGCAGTTTGGCATTCATTTCTTGGACTGTAAATCATGAACACTGTTGCTGAAATAATATAATTCTTGTTGAGTCTCTTCATCAAAATTTTTCTTCAGTTTTTCTTCCAAATTTAGAATGTCATTAGTCAGCTCACTCTTTTTTAAAAAAAAATTTTTTTATTTTTCAATCTGGAACCATATTTTCTGAATTGTCCTCTTGTATAAGCTTTGCTTGCATTCCAAACTATTGTTGGCTCTGTACCCTTATTTAAGTTCAGCTCAAAGAATTTCCTCAATTCTTGTTTATACTGTTGCAATATTTTTGTCTTAAAAAGTAGATATTCATTGCCTTCATCTAAATTGTATTTGCTCCATTTTCAGTGGCATTGTGGTAGAATTATTAACTGAGAAAAATTTTGGTAAAATGCTCATCCTCTTTACTAGGTTAGCCATGTTCTTAGAAGTCCAGAGCATATCTGTTCCAGAAAAGATTTGTGACAGTTTGAAAAAAATGTATAGTCTCTAGAGTTTGTCTGCCAATCTCTCTACCTATCTATTAGTCCAAAGTACTCTGTATATTTAAAGAGAGTTCTAGGTAGTCTCCTTTAATTTTCCTTAATACCTTTACTGGAACATTTATTAGGATCAATGATCTCATTCCAATCACTCATGCAAATTATGTTTTTTAAGTTCAATTCAGATGTTTTTCTTAAATTTTCATGAAGTGTTGATTTCTCCTTATATGAGCCATAAATACCCATTAAATACATTATTTTGCCATTCCAGTTGATTTCCACAATTACATATCTACATTGTCCATCTTCATATATCAATTTGGGTTGAAATATTTGATTTATATATAGGACTGCTCCATTTCTTTCGTTGTTTGCAGACACAAACTCTAGACCTATACTACTATTTTGCAAAATTCTTCAGTTTATTTTTCTTATATGAATCTCTTGAAGGTAAATAATTTCATTTTTGAGAATTTTTAGGAAATGCCATTTCCCCCCTTTTCTGAGGTGGATTCAGTCCATTTACATTCCATGAAATTGTTTTCATATTCATTTTTGTTGATTTTATTAAGATTTCTTACTGTATTATTATTATTTCTCAACAACTCTCAGCCTATTGAATCTCTCCTTCTGTGGTCTCTTCCTTCAATTTTTTGAACAGATCTTTGCTCTCTTCAAAGAACTTTTCATGTATTTATCACCTGCGTAAGTGGTTATCAAACCTTCTGGAACTATCTAGTGAAAGGTTATTTCTTTTTTTCTTTTCTTTTTTCTGAACACCTCCACCCAGAATTTATATTCTCTGCATTTCCTGAGCATTCTTTCCAGAATTTCTTTAAACATAATTATTTCATTCCCATTTATTTTAAACCTTTTCTTAAAGTGTGCTCTCAATAATTCATCATTGATGCATTTATGTGTGAAGCAAATTACCACCTCTGTTGGAACTTCTTCCTCTGTGCATAAGCAGGTCTTTCCCTATATATTGCTTCAATCTTCTTATCATACTGTTCACCATAGGTGCTTATAAGATCCATCATGGCTTTTAAAACTATCTTTTTTAAATCAGTCAGCTCTTCTGGCACAGCTCTTAACCTAATCTGTATTTCCTTTGATTTTAATTGTCCTGTAATTGGTAATCTTAACAAACTGAGTTTCTGTTCTAAATTCCCTTAGTTTCTTTCACTCATTTATTAAAATCTAAAATCTGGTTAGACATCTCAGATATTGAAACTTGAATAAACACCTGGTCAATTTCATCTAACCCAGCTCTGGACATTTTTCTGGTGGCCATATTTATGATGTCTTCTAAATTGTTCTCTGTTTAAATTCCAGCATCAGAGACAGTATTTATTTCCCCTTTTCTGATATAAACCTTTTAATTGTTTAGAGACACTAGATCTATTTCTTATTTCAAGTCCAAATTGCCACTTAATTTAATCATCAGTTTTTTGAGCACGATGATGTTCATCTCTTCCCAGTGCTTCGTTTCACTTTTCAAGTACTGCATCAATGCAGACTGGACTTCAAATATTTATGATGCAAACACTTGAGCATAATAAATCACCAAATAAGTGGGAAGTTTCTCCTTCCCTGTTCAGCATAGGCCACCCAAGGTCCTTTAATGATGTTATAAATCTTTGTTTGTAGAAGCTTCTGTTTAACCAATCTTAATGGATCTTGTGATTCTTCAGCTTTGCAATAGGGAACATTGTAATTTCTGGGGCACACATTTCTACCAAACAGATCCCCACCCACTCCCAAGTTGGGGATTTATTCAAGAGAGTGCATTTCTGCCCTTCTGGAATCCTTCCACATCTTTCTATTTTTAAAGATAGTAATAATCCCTGCAAAGCTGGAGCAGCAGGCGAATCGTGCCGCTAATGGTCAGCCATCATGGCCAGTCCCCACATTCTGTTTTGATGTGTTTTTCTTTTGTGACTGTAATGTAACACTGGCCCAGATTATGTCAAATTTAACAGTAAATAATAGTGAAACCATTTGCTTTTGTTTTCTTTTCAGCATGCATCAAGATGCTACAGGTTATGTTTGCCTTTTGATACAGCCTGCTAAAAAGGTGGATGCTGGTTGGTACACTTTGTCTGCAAAAAATGAAGCTGGTATTGTCTCCTGCACTGCTAGACTGGATATCTATGGTAAGTAGACTGGATATCTATGGTTAGTAGTAATAATTTAGTCAGAGCCAGCATGGTGCAATGTTTGAGCATTGGACTGCAACCCTGGAGACCAAGGTTTGATTCCCCACTCAGCCATGGGAATCACATTTTCTCAGCTTCAGAGGAAGGCAAAGGCAACTCCCCGCTGAATAAATCTTGCCAATAAAGCCCTGTGATAGGTTTACCTTAGGGTTGCCCTGAGTCAGAAATAACTTGAAGACACACAACAACAACAACAACAATAACAACAGCAACACTTTTTTGGTGCTGAAGTTTATGCAGGGTGATGGTTCAGGGGCTGTGGGCCACAGTGAGAAAACAGCAAGATTGGAATTGTAGACTGAGAGACGTTTGGAATTGTTGGGGTTTGTGCAATCTTAGCATTGGCCAGAATTGCTCAGATTGCTGGGGATTGCCTTTCTAACCCCCCAGCAGTCTCAGAAGGCAGGGACACCATTCTTTTTAACGTAGACTAACTGATCAGTTGAAGTCGAGAGCAATAGGTGAGGTGCTACCAACTTGGAGGCTATATTGGGAATATATGAGGGCTATAGTTTGTTCACCCCAATTTAGACAATGAAAAAAAAAACCCAGAACTGAAGTTCTTGAGTCTTGACCAGTACCAAATCTATGTCCAAGGTACTGTCTGACTACCAGCAATGTAAAGCTGTGGCAGCTTACTTACCATGGTGGTATGGAGGTACAATTCGTCTCCCCCGCTCACATGGTCATGCATGGAGGGCAGGCACCCTCCCATGAAGGGAGACAGCGCAATCACCGCGTGACAAGGGTCATGCAGTGGGGTGGGGAGAGAGCGAAGCCAGCAGCCCCCTTTTAGGACTGCACCACCCCCTCCTCAGCCTCTTTGTTTGTTTGTGACCCACCTTCCCACTCTATGGTTTCAGTGTAAGATTACTGGTCGCTTCAGGGCGGGGTAGGAATTTAACCTCCCATGGGGGGGGTTCACCTACCCTCCACTGCACCAGGGGATTGGGAATTGGCTTCACAGGGTGGTGTCCTAAATAGGCTTCAAATAGGTCTCCACAGCTGGTGAGGGGGTCTGAGGGTTTTGGTGAGTACCTATGGCACCCTTTGGTGTATGATAAGAGCTGTCCTTGGGCCCACGACTGGCCTTTACTGCAGTGGTCATGACATGGTGGGGGCCGGTTTGGGGGGCTTGCCTTCCAGAAAAAGGTTGGCTGAAGTTAGAACCCAGCCTCATGGGTTCACTTCAGGACCCGATACCTCACCCAAGGGGGGCTGGGGAAGAGATCTGGTGATGACCCTTGCCTTAGCCTCCCCATTGTGTCAACCCCGCTTTCTCAGGTCACAAGTTCAACATCGAGTTCAAAATCAAGTTCAAAGTCAAGCCCCAAGTTCAAGTTCATGTACTAGCTCTATGTTAATTAGGCATACATTAATAAATTGCCGTAGTTCAACCTAAGACCCATGTGTGGTCTCTTTATTTCGTGGGTTGGGCCGCAAAGGCTGCTGTTTCTTTCTCATCTTCACAATGATGACAGCTCCCTATTACAGCTTCCTCCCACTCCAGCCACTGACTGGCAGTGGTAGTGTGCCTAGGTGCTATGGCAGCTATCACACAGCTGGGGAAGAAAGAGCAGCTTTGGCTCCCACCCTTCCACCACCCATCACCACCAAGGGCAAGGACTGCTTCTTCTTTCTCAACAGCAGCCAGATAGTGCCTCAGCACACTGCTGTAGCTCATTAGTTGCTGGAGGTAGAATTGCAGAAGGGTGCTGTCGAGCTGTCACTGAGCAAAGGCCTTGTATAACACTTGGAAACCACTTACTATGGCATAACCAGAGGTGTAGCCAGCACCAGTCACTAGCAAGATTCTGTCTTTAGTCTGTGTCTTATCCCCTTCTACCATTGTGTTTCATGCTTCTTCATTAGGTAGCTCTCCTAGATTAGGCCTCACCATTTTTCTTTAGTGATCTCTTACCTGGCTGACATTGTCACTGGAGATGGGTGGCTGAGCTAGGCCCCTTAGGATACAAGAAAGAGTCTATGGATATCCATGATAAAGAAAATTTTAACAGAGGTTGACTAGGAACGACCTGGGTTTAGATAACAGAGAGGCAGCTTAGAGGCAGCTTAGTCTGTGTTCTGTATTATATGGGCTGGAAGAACACATGAATGTGATGCCAAAAGCCTAGCTTTACTGCTAATTCCTCAGGTACAAAATAAGTCCCCTGTTTTGTACCTGGGGCCAGGTACAAAACAGGAGACCCATTAAATCGGATGTTGAATGCTAAGTCAGTACTTACATAAATCCTATTAATAAATAAATTGGAACTAGCTGCTGAGTTTAGGCCATGGAAAAGAATTGCTTGAAGCCGTTTTGCAACCTCAGACAATTAAGACGTACAGTCTTAAAGCTGCATTGCCAGGATGCTTTTGATATGTTACGAAGGATGCTGAGGCAGAACGCTGAGGTGGTACATGGCCTCATTCAATCCAGGCATCATGCCTACTACCCTCCTTGATATTGTAACATGTCCTGAAGGCAGTGGAGGAGAGGGCCTCTGCCAGATCGCAGACTATTCTTTTGCTGCTACTGCTGCTACAAAAGCATCACTGCATCATGTAATTATTTGGATTGCTTGGGCAGATGAGCCAGCTCTAACCAAGTCTGAAGCTGGAGGTAATTCCCTAAAATCAGTTCTGCTTGGGAAATGTCTACCTAGAGCAAGATGGAAAACCACAAGTCTAATGGCCTACAGTGCCATGTAGCACCTTTGGTTCTAGCCTTTAGCCTCCCTTCTTTGCCAGTAGCAGATGGTTTAAAGAAAGAGTTTATCTTTACATAAATAGTCTAATTTTTAAGCCTAATTACTACAGGGGAGAAACCCAAGGGAGAGAGATGAGTGGAGAAAGGGCAGAGGGAGAGATAGGGTGATCCACTGCTAGCTGTAACCCCACCTGTGTTTGGATTTAGCTCCACCTATTACTGATCCCAGCCCCATCCATCCAAGCTTGTGCATCCTCAAGAGCCCTCCAAGTGAATGTGACCCTCAACAGGAATTCACAAGGACCTCTTGGAGGCCTCAGGAATTCCCTAAAAATGATAACCTTGCAGCACATCCAGCTACGGGTAGCTGAACACGTCTCCATTGACCTCCCCACTCTCTAGTGACATGGAAATGGCTGTGTTGGGGAGAATGAATCATTTAAAAGGTGGGTTGGGGGGGATTTTGGTTGTTGCATGATTGATAAAGAATTCTCACCTCTTCAACCACCAAAAAGGACTTAGTACTTGAGCTATGATAGGACTTAGGCTTTTGTAACTCACTAACAAAATGCCAGTATTCAGTTTAGGATTATCTCATGTGGCCTTCAACACAGGCCATTTCTGCACTACAGTGTTAAACTGCTGCTATTCCACTTTCAACGCCCTGTGGAATTCTGGGGTTTGTAGTTTACTGAGACCAAAGAGCTCTTTGGCTGAGAATTCGAAGTGCCCTTCCCTAAACTACAAACCCCAGAATTCCATAGGAGGTTGATAGTGGAATAGCAGCACTTTAACACTGTAGTGCAGAAATGGTGACAGAAAAGGTTCCATATCCTTGAAGTGGAGTATCTTGGAAATATTTTATAAGCGCCCTAAATTAAAATGAATTTTATTCCAAGAATAAACACTAAAGAAGCATCATGTTCAAACTAGCTCTTAGGTCTCCTTTTTGATGCTAGGGGTGGACATTTCTATGGTTTTTATGTACAATGTTTGAGATGTTATCTTATGTTCATGTACTTTTGTTGCCTCAGCTCAATGGCATCAACAGATTCCACAACCAATAAAGATTCGTCCCAGTGGCACCCGATATTCAAGTCTCAGTGGACAAGGACTTGACATTTTTTCTGCTTTCTCTACTGCTGAGACTCCTGCAAAGTTTTCTTCACCACCCCAGCCTGTGGTAGAAAGTGAAGAACTTTAAAAAAAAAAACTTCCTCTGGTCCAATCCTACCTGCAAAAATTGAAGCAATGCTAGAACTGTGAAAAAGAATGGAAGGTACAAGCCATGAGACTCAAGGTTTACAAGCAATATGTATTTGTAAGGTGACTGTGAAGTTGCTGAAATGCCTATAGGTAACATACAGTATAAGACCTTAGTTCAGCTTCATACTATGGAGTCATTGTGGTATAGAATGCACTGCAGTAAGTCCTATGCTGGGTTGTTTTTTTCCAAGTATCATGAAGGAAAATTACCTAGTTTCCAAAGGTTAAGAGAAAATGCTGTATCACTTATTACTGCTTGAATTTAAAAGTTACTGCACCATCTTAAACAGGCAACAGTATGAATTTCACCTGTTCAGCTATAAGGTACCTGCAGAAGTACAGACACTGTGATAATTGGAAAGAAAGTAAATCACATGACTTTGAATATAATCTTTAAGAAACGACTGATAGTCACTAAGCACTAGTCAAAGGCAAGAAAAATGCTGAAAGATCAGTTTAATAGAAGTAGATAAAATAAGAGATCTGAAAAACCTAAAGTTAGATAGCATAGCATTTCAAATAGAAACTGCTATACAGTAGAACTTTTTTTTCCATGAATTGCATACTCATAGTGTACTGAATCCTATTGTAAGGCACTGTGCATATATTTTGGACATGAACATATACAATCCTATGCTCACTTTCCTGGTAGCAAGCTCCACTGAACTCAATGGGGCTTACTTCTGAGTAGATATGCATGGGATTGGGCTATAAACAATTTCTATCCCACAAAACACATATTATATAAACAGCTGAGTTATCATCGCTATATACATTTTTGAAGTGTGCTTACCTGTTATTTTCCCATTTGAGGAATTTGCTATTTGAACCAACAAATAGCATACATGTTAATTTTGTTTTATGGACTTTAGGCTATTAAATCCTTTCTCATCCAGGTGTTTTGATAATCACGTGTGTATACATACAGTAGGTCCCCCATAATTGCATGACTGGTATACTTGATTTCAGTTACCTGTGGTGAGATGCAATCCAAAAATACATACTTTGAATTTAACAGTAATAAAATAGAAATCAAAGTAATAAAGTAAAATAAAGTAAAATACAGTACTGTACATACAGTATTACAGGGGAAACGGTAGGGAATGTAAAAATTGAAGCAAATGACTTGCAGTATCATGCTGTTTCATTTTGCCCATGCTGTCTTGTGTTGCTCCGAGTCTCTTAGTAGTCCTCTGTTAGTCTTTGAGATCTGATTGGAGTACAATAACCTCCTGCAAAAATCCTTGTTCTTATCTAGTACAGTTCCTCATAAACCTGTGTTTGTAATGGCCCCAAAGCACAGGAGTGGTAATGCTGGTAATCCTGATAAGCCTAAGAGAACCCATTGTTTATCTCATTTTAAAAAGTAGTGTTTGGTATTATCTGTGTTTTTTGCTGTTCATGGTAAGTCCCAGAACATATCCCCCCATGGTTATGAGGGACCTACTGCATGTGTGTGTGTGTGCGCGCGCGCGCGCGTGTGTAAAATACACAGTGCTCAAAATGAGGTGTGATGCCGTCGCTCTTTTCAGGTGGATACATAACCATGTCATTTTTTCATAACAGTCTCGTTTCCGTCAAATTCATTCCAGTTCACTTTCTTCCCGATTTGAAATCCTTCACTTCAAAACCCCTCACTTTTGTTTTTTTCTCCCATTTCAGGCACTGATAACACAAACACACATTCATACACACTGAGTATGTGTGTGTGTGTGTGAGAGAGAGAGAGAGAGAGAGAGAGAGAGAGAGAGAGAGAGAGAGAGAATAAGAGAGAGAGTGTGCACATGCATGCTTTAACATAATCAGTTATACATAACTAGCTGCCTTAATTCCTTTTTGCGGTAACTAAAGGATAAGTAGAACCAGCATAGCCTAGTGGTTTGAGTGTTGGACTATGATCCTGGAGACCAGAGTTTAATTCTCCATTCAGCAATTCAACCACTGGATGACCTTGGGTGTGTTATCCACTCTCACCTCCCCCCCAGGAAACTCCATGATAAGGTCACATTTGGGTTGCCATAAGTTGGAAACTAAATGAAGGCACACAACAACAAAGGGATAAGTAAGTTGCATTACCACTGTAATGAGAAATAATGTCATTCCTTTGTTGGTGTTACTGTAACACTTTTAAAAAATTAGAATTATAACAGTAACTAGTTTTTGAAAGCCTCGAAACTAGAACAGAAATAAACTACATTTTAAGTAACCCTTTATAGCTCTGTATCCACACAGAAGGAAGCACATGAATGTTCAGTGTATTAAATAAAAGAGAAATTATACCACTGTGCAATCAAATATATTTTAGTTTCATTTTAATATTGTTTAACATAGGCAATTTTGCATTCATAGTTCTAGGACAAGGCTTTAGCACTTGGTTAAAAAGCAAAGCAATGTTATTAATCAATGGTAAAATGAAGTTAAGGAAAAGTATTTCAGGTAGAAAGATTTTTCTAACATCAGCTTAACCAATTCTACAGTACTTTTATCTTATATAGTATTGTAAACAGGCACGAAGGCTTGCAAATTTCTAATTCTATTACCTATGCTGGCAAGGATTGATGAGAGTTGTAGTCCAACAACATCTAGAGGACCACAAATTGCCTGTCCCTGTTCAAAGTTACCCACATCTTTTCTAATCCAGTTCCCAATTGAGGTTATGATGTTACCTGTTTGTTCCTATTTAAACACTGGTCAGTTGTATTATTCCAACTTCATTACCAGGAGATTAATCTGCTGCTCTCAGATCTACTAAAGCCCTCCATAAAATACAAAAATAATATCACCCTTAGTATTAGCAGAAGACTGTTTTTTTGCTTATATAATCTGTGTCAAATCCCAACCCATTCCCTGAGCATGAAAACTTATTGTAAGTTGAGACGAGGACCTGTAGAATCTCTGCCTTTGCCCTAGTGCTAAGCCCACCCCCACCTCTAAGTTCACCAATACTAATCAAGGATTTCATCTGAGCTCCTGGTAAGTCCACTGATGATCCAGTGATTTTGCGTTGCCCAGCTGTAAGTGCTTGGAAGTTTCTTTGGGTAAAAGAAGAAAGGAGACTCAAAGAAACCTTGTAAGAGGAGTGAGTTTTAAAGGGAGAATACAAATGAGAGGAACACAGTTCACTGATACAGTTTGAGGTTCCTGATGTCAAATAATTCATGGAAACAAAGATAGACATCATTAAGTTTTTTTTTACTCTGCCCCTCCACCAATGAATTAGATACCACTGGCAGATCAAATCCCCTTTCATGTATCTCTTGCCTGTCTACTTGGAGAGTTGGGGGATCCTTCAAAGCAGATTAACGGGAGAGGAGGAAGAGAAAAGGAAGAGAATGGAAACTCCCATTGCCTGACAGCTGTCTGCTTGCATTGAACACTGAAGGCAGCTCATTGCTAGTTAGTAGCATGCAGCCTAATTGCAACAAAATCAGGATACGATGGAAAGAAACACCACCTAAGGCCAGAATCTGGACATTCTAATGCACAGTTACCATGGCATCCAGTTCTGTCACCAGCACTTCATCAAAATTCCCATCTGTCCCTCTTTAAAGAAGAAGTTCTTTCTATCTTGTAGTGGAGAACAGAACATAGATAGAAGGCTCTTCAAAGCTTTATCTTGCTGAGGCCTAAATCCTATTGTTAGTCCTGACTAGAATAGACTCATTGAATCAGTGGGATTTACCTACATGTTGACGTGCCATTCAACACTTGTGACTGAATGTGTCTATTCTAGTTGCAACTAATCAACATGATTCCAGCATTAGAATGTTCATACGGAATTAATTGTTACTTTTGACTGTCCGTGGCATGGTATTACATACAAATGTTACTGTACCGTAGTTGCTATGAAAACTTTTGTACACAGATCTGTTAGGATGACACTTTTGTGAAGACTGGTCTTTGAAAAACCAGGAAACATTGTGATTTGTGTCAGAATAGAGACCACTGAGAAGATTAGTTTGGTCACAGAGTGCATGTGTTACCGTGAATGCCCACAATTTTGGTCAAACCTGATGTTTACATAAATTCACACATAAATCCTAGTGGTGGGGTCTACGTATTGAACTGCAGTCACTCACTGTAAAATTCCATACAGTCATAGCCCTAAGGGTCTAAAAATGCAAAAAGCTATGTTGATCCACATCAACAAACAGATGTAAGTAAGCTGTAAAGCTAATGGGTCACAATTTCCAATTCAAGATCAAGTTGATCACAAATATTTTGCACATCAACAGGAGTAGCTCACACTAGACTGTTACTGAGAAAATCTGTTTTCACCTCAGCTACTGTTAGGACTGCAGCTAAGGACAGAGAAAACAGAAAAGCCTTTTCTGTTTCTGTTAACTGAAAGTTCTGACTCCACTATATAACAGATAAGTGCACCAGACAACATTTACTTATGTTTGAAAATTCAGATGTAAACCAATTAAAATTAATAATCACCTAAATGTAATTACCATCAATCACTGGTCCATGTCTGGAGAGAGAAATACTTTGGAATTGTCAGCACTCACTTGTGTATGTCAATACTGAGCAGATTTTGGACATTCACTGTAACAGTGTTCCATTTAAATCCAGAACATTTAAATTGATCCAATTTAATCATGACTGACTGACTGACTTGCTTGATTGTGCCAAATATGTCTAAAGAGCTTTTCAGTTATGAGTCTTATCATGGAGCAGATAGCTTTCTGTTAAAGATACTGCTGAAAGCCTAGATGGGGTTGCTGCCAGAGTTTTCTGCAATAGATTGTGTACGTTTTTTTCTTTTGATTCATCCAAGAAAACATAAATTCAATTGTACTACAAAAAAAAATCCATTTGTCTTGTGCAGCAAAGTCACTCCCATAAGATTCAAAAGGACAGAATTTCATTATTAACAGAATGATTCAATTATCTTTTAAATCTTTACTTAGGATTTAATAAGTCTGGTTGTACAAACATGCTAAGTACATATTAGGTTCAACAAAATATAATACCCCTAAAATGAAAATATAAAATGCAATTGTTTCTGTCTAATAGAAAAAATTCCCTCTCCCTGCTACAGTTCCTTATAGCCCCACCTTTTCTGGAACAGATCTGGGGCAGGTGTAAGGGGCTGCAGCAGAAAGGAGGTGACAAGAAAATCAATTGTATGAGCAGAAGTCCAATGTAACCAAATAAGGTGTTGTTGGGTTGTTGTTGTTTTTACAGTTCTTTCCAAATTCATCTTTTCACATGTATATTAGCTTATATTCTTTGACTGAGTTTCCTAAGGTGACAAAGAATGAAGCTAATTCAGATAGTATATTTAAAAGAATATTGTACATGAGAACACAGAGAAATCAGATTGTTGCTGCCCTGGTTTGAGAGTGTGTCTTACACAGCAGTCCAAATCTTAGATTTTCTGTGCCAGCAAAAGGATGATAGAGGATGATACCGCTATGAGAGCACAGAACCGGAACAGCACACCATGGATGTGTGACAGAAACATTAATGAATGCTTTGACTTTCACCAACATAGAGTCCTTGCTAGGTGTTTTTTCTGTGAAAGCAAAAGTGAAAATAACAAACACTAGGGGCACCAACATCCCCATATTTCTGACAGAAAACATTTGTTTAAACAAAGGTTGGATTATCAATATCTGCTTCAAGAAATGCAATGTATAGTACCAACCATTTTTTTTTAAAGAAATGCATTAATCTAGCAGCTTTGAAACACAGTTGTCTGAAAAGATGTGTCTCATACCTTCCGTAGACAGTAGCTGAATTAATAAAAAGGATGCATTAATGAAATGTTATATCTGTTAAATTAAATACTGCAGAAGTCAGTGGCCTTATATTCTACAGTATGAAGTTATTATTTTTCCACTGAAATCAGGTTTTTAAAAATTTTGATGATGTATGAAGGTGCATACTTTCCATAGGGGTTGGTGGGATGGGGATAAATGGTACAATTTTAAAGTATATTTTAAATGCCTAAAAGGGAAATGTCAGATTGTTCAGCAAATGTATTTTCCCTTGTCCATTAAATAAAGCTTCAGAGTTGCATTACATGGTTATCTTTTTGACTGTGTCCTCAGGTAACTGTTAAGTGAAATTCAGTGCCAAAGCTTCTGTAGGATTTGTCCTTGAGACAGGTGAATGACTAGAATTCCAGGAGAATAATTTGTGTAGAATCCGGCATGAAGCATTTAGACTATTGACCAGCAAAGGAGATCCATTCATCAAAAGTGGTTTCTGAACTCAGGCTGAGCCCTAAACCTCCTACTGTATCAGAAACTGCACATGCAGCAAACTAGCTGCACATCTGAATGCAAGGTATCATGATGCAATTCCCCTTCTGCAGTACATAATTTGGATAGGAATTTTCATCTCATTGGCTTCTTCTGCTGATGTGGCACCTAAAAAAAGAGGCTGTACCAGACCCTAGGAATTAGGTGTATTATTGGCTTTGCTATCTGCTGTTAAATAAATTAATAAATCAACCATGCTTCCCAACCAAAAGCAGCAAAGCACATTGGAAGTCATTGGGTTTTTTAAAAAAAATTCTATATCCTTTATTTTTAAGCCATAATCCAGCTTTATCAAGATACAACACACATTTAGTAGGATGAGATTTTCACCTTGTAGTCAAGCACCAGCATGAGCATGCATAGCACTGGAGTAGTTTGGACCTGGGATGTTCCTTTACAGATTTGTCTCCACGCCAGTACTTACTTCTGCAAGATCCAATTTACTGTCACTTAAAGAGGGGACCAATACTCAGAAAACAGAACAGCAGGCTCCTATCAAAAGCCCTGTAAGTCATAGTTTAAATGAGGGTTAAATGAAACCGTAGCCCTGAAGCTGTCGTTGGACTCAGACTCCCATCAGCCTTAGCATTGCCTGTGCTTGGGAATACTGAAGTATCTCTCAAAAAAAAAAAAAACTGAAGGCCCACAAGTTGCCCCTTCCTGGCTTAAAGAATCAATACACCCTGCCTGTATGGTTTTGACTGCTGTGTTACCTCATTGTGTAGTACACAACTAAATCCATATCAGTGCTCTGATGCTAACTTCCTCTTGTCAATAAACCAGGACTGAGAGGTATGTGGACCTCCAGATGTTGTACTGCAACTCTCAGTGTTCCTCTCCACTGACTATGTGGGCTAGGGTGGATGGGAGTTGCAGTTCAACAGCATCTAGAGGGCTGCATAATTTTCATCCCTGCAACAATCAAATATTTATTATACTTCTAATAGCAAGGGTTTTGTCTTAGGAATAAAAGCAGACAACTATGCTGTAAATAACTCTGTTTCTTAGTCAGAAGAGTATTACTGCCCTGGCTAGCCCAAGCTTGTGGGATATAAAGATATCTCTTGATATCAATAATTCGGCCTCACATACCCATTCCCCTCCACGTGCTTGCGAGGCCCCTGGACAAGCACGCACACAGGCTCGGCCGATAATCGCCGTAATATTCCAACACAATACAGGCAGGCCAGAAATAGCCGACTCGCAGCCTCAGGAGACCTCAAGGCAAGTACTCAATTATGTATGCACACAACTTTCAAAAGATCCTCTGCCCCGTGCTGGCAGCTTGACGATCGAACTATACAATGCTCAAGCACTCCGCGTTTGCATACTGGCTATCCTATTGACAATTTGGCTATAATTCAATCATTCAAATTCTGACCTTTTCGGAGGCTTTGTCTCCAGCCCCAAATCCATTGTTTTCCCCAAGTCCAAACTAGCCTGCGGTCACAATTCTCCTTATAAAAACCCCTGACTTTGAGTGCTTCCTTGGATCGCTCTTGGCTTCCATCCTGCCTTGCTGTCGCTTTGTCCAGCAAGCCTTCCCTCAGCCCCACGTGCTGAGATCCACGCTTCCCAGCTTCTCCGCTTCTAATCGGGCTTCAGGACAGGTGAAATACCACCCAAACCAACAACTCCTCTAAAAATCCCTCTATCCCACTCCAACCTTTATTTCCTTAAGTTATCTGTGTGAGTGTGCTGCATACGCTGTTTGAAAGCGTTTTAATAAAACTACATTTATTATTTCAACTCCTGTGTGCTCCTTGACTTGGCCTGACCCCCGTAAACATAGGGTTCAAGATCTCGCTACGTTACCCTGCCTCTCGTATTGCTAGGCTGTGCTCTTGGCTAATTTCCCTAACTTATATAATTGAGAGCGCATTTAGGTGTCCCTCTCGGGACCCCCAGTAATCAGGGTAACAAGAGACATGATAATTCAATGTTTTCTCCTAAGTGCTGCAGGTGGCAACATGGTTTTGCCATAAAGATCATTCATCCCTTTAGTCTCTGGTAAATTAATTTAGAGTGTCTGCATGATGTAGTGGTTGCAGTATTGGACTAGGACTCCAAGAGAACAGGATTCAAATCCCCACTCAGCCATGAAAACCCACTAGGTGACCTTGGGCAAGTTTCTCTCTCTCTTAGCCTCAGAGGACGGCAAGGGCAACCCCCCTCCAAGAAATTCTGCCAAGAAAACTCTGTGATAGGGTCACCTTAGAGTTGCAATAAGTTGGAAACAACTCGAATGTGCACAACATCAAATTAATTTGGTAAAAATAAAATTAATTTTCATTTGGAATTTGCACTACTTAAAACTCTGCTTGTCCAGAGCTGATAGTAGGATGAAAATCTCGCCCTGGTGCTGAGAAGTCACACCAAGGGAAAAAAGGAAGGAAATGAAGGGGAAGGCTTGCACAAGCCTTCTTTCTCCTCTCCACAGCTCCCCTCCTATTCCCCTGCCCCTGCCCCTAGTGTGCAAAAGGCAAGGGATCGGGAGAGGTATTAGGATCCATTTTCGCAAGGTTCTATACCCAGAACTAGTCACAAATCCATAACTCTAGCTTACATATTTATAATTGCCTTAGTGAATTCCAGCCTATTTATTTTCTTAAGTATTACAGATGTTTGAGTGATTCTATAGGTGGTTTACTCAATTGTAAGTTGGTACTCTCTAAATTTCCAGTTGAAATGGCTACTCCTTTATAGATGCCCTGAATAAACTATTTAAGTGGTACAACATTAAGGAAAAACACATAAGGTCACACGGATTCACAGCTATCTGTGGACTAGGCTAGACATTCATGCTCTAGTGCCAGCACATCCAGAGGAATTAGAAGACAAACTCCATATAGTTTCTGGAGATGATGGAGCATTGTAGCGTTACACAGCTGCAAGAGCCTACATATCTGATAAAGGCTTCCTCAGAGACAGACTTAGCGACTTAACAGAAATGTGCTTAAGACTGCTTTCATTCAGACCCTTTTTCTTGGGTCAACTGTACAATAATAACTGTAGCTGGATGGTAAGCTACCATGACAGGGGATCCAGGCAGCAGGCAAGCATTCCTGGGTTCCTGTTCACACTGAGGCCACAGGCAGAGGAGACTTGTGTCCGCACAGAGACCTCCTTTTACTGTCACTGTCACAGCTACCTTGTAGACCTCCTCCCACTCCCTGCTATGTTGACGCAGGAGGAAGAAGCGAGCACATGCTTTACAACAGAGCTGAAAAACTGTTGGATTGCAATTCCCAGCATGCCTCACTATTGTCTATGCTGATTAGGGTTGATAGGAGTTGCAGTCCAGCAATATGACGGGGGCAGACATTACACACCTCCACCTTACAAGTTTGACAGTCAGCTTTTACAACACCCTGTCTGGTGCAGAGTTTGACTTTTCAGCACACCTTCTGTGATGTCCATATCTGCTTGTTCACCTCATGGTTTGTTCAAACTACTATAAAGATAAGAGCATAGTTTCCAGTGGTAAATGCAAGTGGGAATCAAGGGATGCCCATATTCATTATTCTTACTTTGCCTTCTATTGGGCCCAATAGACACAGAGATCTGCAGTCAATACAGAAGGCATCAGTGGAGTGCCAGATTGATGGCATAGTTTCTGACACCCCATAACTGAAAACCATCTGTCCTAGGAGATAGGCACTGAAAGTTCATGAGAAGGTAAGACTCTTGTCACAGCAGTCAACAAAACTAAACAATTGTAAATTAGGATTATATCACTTTAGGAGGATCATGAACTACTTCTATTACATTTCCTGTTTTCTCATCACTTCTTCTCTCAAATAGAGCAGTGTGATGAAGATTTGGAAAATACAGAAAAGGTTCTATGCCTCTATTGACACTGTTCCACTTCCATGATCAAATTGGCAGCATCCCACCGGCTGCATCCAGAAAAAAAAATCCTAGGATAATGTATAATTTGGCCAACAAGTATCAGTTCTGGGAACAAACATATTTTTTGAAACTCCTAATACAGAACTCCCATATGAGTACACCACACTCATGGCCCCCAGCCATTGGAGCCCTGTGTAGTAGAACACAACAAGGAATGCTGGCACGCACATGTGTATGGTTAAACAGGCAGATTTCTGCCTTTCTGGTTTGAAATTTTATTGTCTTCTCACCACTGCATAGTCCTCCCTCCCTGACTTTCTCTCTTTCAATCATGTCAGCCTTTTCTAACTACACATAGGATGGAGATGATGCGGATCTGGCTGAAGGCATTTTGTCTTCCGAGGAAAAACCAAGACGGCACACATACACACAGATTTCCAATCCATTTAGAAAAGCCACCTGGCCTGGCAGTTTAGCTTCTGTTCAACACTGGTTTAGAGGCACAGCATCAATTGTACCTGAAGACAGTGGTCAGGCTATAGGGTGCAGGGCAGGGTATATGGCACCCAGGTCTCTCTTCCCACATCTTCTTGCCCCCTGCCAGCATCTACCAACTGAAGCAACTGTCTCACTCTGTCTAATAATGGGGCTGGCCCTGAGAAAATAGGATTTGGAGTCCTCATACCAACCCCGGGCATACCGGTGGTTAAGCAGAAATTCACATGTAATCACTAGGACAAATTTTCCTGCTGGTCCACTGTTAAGATTACCAGCTGAAGAACACAGATATATTTAGAGTACCTGAGCTAGAGGCAAAGAAAGAGCCATGTTTCTTTGGCTTTTCACTCAGTTCAACCTCATGCCTGGACCACCTAACAAATCAGAAAATGAAATGAGTTAAAACATGGTTTATTATGAAACATGTGGTGTTGGGTGAATTGTCCCCTGCGAATAAGGCATGAGGAGGAAAACATTATTTTACTAAGGAAATGTTGTATGTTTGTGTTACTTTTATTATCCAAAAAAATCTAAAGAAAGTAGTCACAGCAGCAATTCTAGTATGGCATATACAACTCTTATGATGCTTACTACTTTTTCAAAAAATCAGAATATTTTGTATGATAAAAAAATGTTTATTTATAGCTTACAAAATTTCTTATGGCTTCAAGCAAACAGAGCAATGTTTTAAAAAAAACAGAATTAGTGTAATTCACACACTCTAAAAATTAGACCCCTATACTTTCATGCAATTATTTTATCATCGTGTCACACGAACTAATTTATCTTTACTATCAGCATAAAGAATGTATATACATTCTAGATACAATATTTGAAATTAGCTCTATCCTGAGCATACGCCAGAGAAACTGTGAGTTGTAGTCAAGTTAAACCTACAACAATTTAGTCTGGAAACATTAATTTCAGCAAACTTACAAAGTTTAAAGAAGTTATTTCTCTGAGGACTAAACAGCATACTTTCTTTTTTTCTATATCATGATAAATAATTCATGGGATGGGGGTACATAGCATCCTCAAAGTAGAGATTAATGGAGTGGAATTATACTTTTCTTGTGATGGCTTTAGTGGATTTAACAGGCAGCCCAGATACTATTCTGTGTGTCCATTCTGACATCCATTAATAAATCATCATCATCATCATCGTTATCATCATCATCATCATCATCAACCACATGGTACAATGAGTGAGTTGTATTAGCAATGAAATGTCAGGATGCAACACAAAATATGTTGTGCACATACCATGTGTGGGGAGACAGATATAATGCAGTAACAAAGAGCATTTGAAAATATTCCAAATTGGGTTTTTTTTCCTGATGAGACTAGCATGTTAAGAGGCAAAGCACAGAAAACACACCAACCAGACATTACCTTAGACAGCTGTCTTGTACCCAGATAGATAGATAGGCAGATGATAGATCGATAGATAGAGATAGGTAGATAGGTAGGTAGGTAGGTAGGTAGGTAGGTAGGTAGGTAGGTAGGTAGATAGATAGATAGATAGATAGATAGATAGATAGATAGATAGATAGATAGATACGCAGGCAGGCAGGCAGGCAGGCAGGCAGACAGACAGACAGGAAATGTCTCTGCCTGCATTAGACCACAGTGCTCTGTCAATTCAGTAGTGGTCAGGCTGGAAGCTGAAAAGTCTCTGTGCATAAGGGTCAACCTCCCCAGCTACCTTCTGTCCTGTATAAGCATGATGGCAGGTCTCCTGGTGGAAATGCTCACAGTGGAAGTTGATCCAGTCTTTCTCAGCACTGTACCTCTCAGCTTCAGCAAGGATCCTCGTCAGTGCCATGATGTAACTGAGGGCCATCTGCAGGGTCTCGTATTTGGAGAGCTTTTTGTCTTGTCCCCACTGGGGGACCACTTTGCGTAGGCGGTCAAAGGCTGTGTTCAGCCCCTGCATCCGTCTCCTCTCCCTGGCGTTTGCAGCTAGCCTTCGCTTGGCAGCATTCTCCAGGCGTTCAGAGCCACATTTGGCTGCACAAGCAGTTCCATTTCTGCACTGGATGCCAGCTTCCAATCCAGAATCCATGTTATCATTAAGTTTGCAGGGTTTCATGTGGGGATGTTTTTGTAATCAAACACTCTCCGGCAGAAGCAAACAAAAAAGTCAAAATGCAGATACAAGATGTGTTCAGAACATAGAATGCTTTTAGGTTTTTAAAGGAGGGTCACCAGCTTCATTCAAAGATCAATGAGATGATCTTGTCTTTAAAAAGAACATCCTTCCAGAACTGACACACAGCACCAGAATTTGAAACTGTCCCTTTCGTCTTAAATCAGAGCCCGGAATCAGAAGTGAGCCTGACAGTCATTCAGAAGTTTTTATTCTTCAGTTCTTTTGGCTTAGCAAAAAAAAGAAATAAACAGCATCATCCCTCTCCAAGATTTAGACTAGAAATGGACCAAAAGAGGGAGACAGGCAGAGAGAATGAGAAGTCCATATAATCCAGAAGAGTTTCTGTGGATAGCCCTTTTTTTTTTTTTTTTTAAATAGCCAGTTCCAGTGGAGAGCTCATTAACACTGGGCCAAGAGGGAGAAGATCTGAGTAGTTCTCTTTCAGGATAATCTCCTGTCTGTAGGGATGCTGTGTTTTCGTGAAGCTAAGAGGAGGAAAATATTCCTGGTCCTTCTTCAGTCACTAGTGCTGATCGCTAAGCATAAGTTACCAGCAAGGGAACTCCTTTATAGAAACAACCGCAAAAGCTGAACAGGTGGCAGCAGGTGGGTGGGCGGTCCCTATGCTTCTATCCCAGCACCATCCCACCCTGGGAACTGCAAGCAAACACACACACACACACACACACACGCATAAAAAAAAAACTGTTCCAACAAAATCCTGACATTGCAGTCTTCATCTGTTGAGAAGCCTCCCAAAGCCCTGTCTGTCCAGCACTAACAATTTGCCATCTGGACTAGTGTCTGCCTGCTGGCCCCCCAAGAATCACGACAGCTAAGCAAAAGGTCTTTTCAGTGAATAACCTTCTGCAGCTCAGCAAAAACCTTTCCTGACACATCACAGCAGCGTTGAGTTGGCTTGCCTAAAAGTGCTTGGGTGGGATAAGAAACTATTAATAAGGGTAACTAAACCCAAGAGGAAGAGAATCTGCTTAATGCTGTACATGAAGAATGTGTACACCTAAGGAGAAAAAAGGTACTAGGATCCACATGGCAGAGTTTAAACATTTTTGCATTTGCCATACCATGTCAAATAAGTGTCATATTGCATCTAAAAGCTTCAAAAGCTTGAGTTTTCATAAACAATGGGCTGCTTTTTGGCTTAAAATATAGCTTCTATTTGGCTTAAATTTGGCTTAAAATATACCTATGTAGCTATAGATAGATGATAGATATAGATATCGATATTCCAATCGCAAAATTAGATTGGGAAACCCACCAGAGAGGAACCACAACACATAGACTACAGATACACATAGACACAAAATGTTGATCTCCATCATAATAAAGAGATACACATCTAGCAAAGTGATTAGTGCCTTTGAAAACACATGTAATCCATCATGAAGTTGTTCATTAAAATGAATCATAACAGGGAGAATACTAAAAAAAAAGAGAGACATCTAATCACCTTGGATTAACTTGTTATGCTAGTTATAATGGTTAAGAAGATCAAAAGTTAATTTTTAAGAAGATCCTTGTAACCTATTTTAGTTTTCATAGAAAGGTAATTTTTACAGTTTTTCACAATAATATTTTCTTGCCTTCTGAAAACATGCTGTGAGTCACAGAGCAAAACAATGAAGTTTTATATAATTTCCAGATTGATTAAATTGTTACCAAGTATTCATGAACGAGTCATCTTTTCATTCAAACTTGTAACATGCCATTTTGATCTAAAACTGTAGACCAATTGTTCCCATTATGACTCTAAAACATCATGTGGTTGCAAACAGTTGATTAATCCCTCACGGAGGCAAAGACAATGAATGAGGTCTGGTAATCTGAAGACAATGGGATGCAATTGAACATTAGTGGACTCCAGCATAACAGATGTTGAACCCAGCCTGTTAGGCGCGATCACTCTGCTCTTAATATTCTGTACCCTAAATGGTCTTGCTAATGGCTGGGTGGTAAGGCATCATTATTTCATTAGCAAAACATCTGACGCATTTTCCATTTTTCCTTATATAATATGCTCGTTTCAGAAAGGTGCCTACTTGTTATTTTCTGTTCATGTTGAGATCCCCCACTCCCCTGTATTGAAAAAATTCTGCCTTTGAAATATTTCAGCACTGCCTTCCTAATGATAATTTCTGATTGTAGTTAGCAGTTTGAAGACCAGCACAAAACTGTTTTTGGAGGACCAGATCTGTATATTTACATGCCAGGAAACATTTTCAAAATTTCTTCTCAGTTTGAATAAGAATTGCACATGTACCCACAATTTTCATAAACACACACCCAGGGGTGGCACATTGAGCAATTTCATTATTACCATATTTTGCTTCTGAATGTTAAACACCACCTCATTGGAAGGATATTGAGGCTAACCATACAGCAAATGGGTCTTATTTACCCCCTTGTGACTTGTGTTGTCCAGATCAGCTCTCAGGCTCTTTTATTACTTTGCTGTGGATTCTTCAAAGCTTTGTACATGCTGGGCTGCTTGATCAAGTTTTGTAAGAGACTATAAACAAAATTAGTAGCAGTGTTAGTAATTTCATTTACAGTCTCTCTTATTATTAGTAATAATGGTAGCAATAGTAGTGGCCACCAGCACAATTTAGGAGTTTGAGCGTTGGACTATGACTCTGGAGCCTAGGGTTCGAATCACTGCTCAGTCATGGAAACCTATTGGGTGACCTTAGGCAAGTCACACTCTCAGCCACAGAGGAAGGCATGAAAGACCTCCCTCAACAAACCTTTTTAAAAAAACAATTACAGGTTTGCCATAGGGTTCCTAGAAGTCAGAAATGACTTCAAGGTACCCAGCAACAACACTAGTAACAGTAGCACACTGCAAAGTAAGTTAAGGAGGGGGAATCTGGGAAATTACCTTTTAAAAGTAATTGCTTACATTGTTGTTCCAAGGCTCTTAATAGAGTTATCATTAGAGCTGCAAGTTTTAAAAGCGCAACATTATTTTTACTACTGAAAGAGTTACTAAAGAGCTATTTCTCTCTACAGTCCTCTCTCCACATTTGCGTGTTTGACTCTCACAAAGTTGATTATTCACGAAGCACTTGTGGCCCCCCCGCCATTCTCTTCCTCACATTCCCTTGCATTTTGCCAGCAGAGAGAAAGAAAGCAAATGCATCAAGGCAAAAGGTAAGCCAATGGGGGGGAAGATACGTGTGTGCTTTCCTACACCCTTTCCCCAGAGCTCCCTCCTCACATTGCTTTGCCTCTGCACTGGCACTGAGAACTCGCACAGAGGCAAAAGTAAGACTGATGGGGATAGATGTGCGCATGTACTTCCCTTGTGCCCTCCGGAGCTCTCCCCTCCTATTGCTTTGCCTCGGCCCAGGCACTGAGAACTCGTGCCGAGGCAAAAGTAAGGCAAATGGGGGGGGGGCACGCAAGCCCTTTCCTTCTCACCTGCAGAGTTCCCCCCTCTCATTCCCTTGCCTCTGGCCCAGGGAAAGCTCCTATGCCACAGCCCTAGAAGGGAATGGGAATGGGAGGAAGATCACAGGGGGGAGTTATTTGCAATTTTTCCACTTTCACAAGAGTTCTGCACCCTGAACCCTTGCAAATGTGGAGGGGCCATGACCATTCTTCTCTTTCATTACTACAAAAAAAAAAAAAATCAGAATGCTGCAAGCTGCTAGCCTGTGGCGCAAGACACAGTCCTCTCTTATCCATCTTATTTCCATCTCAAGTTCATAGGGCAGCAGTGTCAAGCAGCACTTGAACCATCTGGTCTTCCTCCTTCACCAGTTGCTAAGGCTATACCTCGTTAAATATAAAAGTAACTATATGAGGAAAGGAGCAAAGTTATCACTTGTTAAGTCACAACAATAATTAATGTAAATGCAGGTGTAGGCATTCTGTCCTAGAAAAACAAATCCCACGATCCATACTGTGGTAATACCACAATGCAAAAATGTAATTTGGCTATTGCTTGGCTATTCGAAAAAGGAAGTAATTACAAATAAATCAAAATAGATAATAAATAACTAAATAACAAATAAATACAAATAAATATATGTCTATAACCCATTACTTCCCATTTTGGGGGGGAGAGGGGAGGGGAGGGGGAAGAGGGGAGGGGGAGAGGAGGAGGAAAGCCTCTGCCCCAAGGTGCTTGCAGTATTCAACATTAGAAGACGGGCAAAACAGAAGGGGAAGGGAGGAGGAGGAGGAGGGGAGGGGAGAGGAGGGGGAGGGGGAGGGGAGAGGAGGAAGGTCTCTGCCCCCAGCTGCTTACAGTGTTCAACATTAGAAGAGGGGGAAATGGAAGAGGAAGGAAGGAGGGGGACGGAGGAGAGGAGGAAGGCCTCTGCTGCAAGGTGCTTGCAGTGTTCAACATTAGAAGAGGGGGGGAAACAGAAGGGGAAGGAAGGAAACAAGAGACCAGGTTCAATGGATCAGAGTGAATGCAATCCATGTTCCAAGCTCTACTTTCAGCTGAGGTTGGGAAAAACTCAGTTGAGAGCTCATAGGTGTTTGAGGGTGGGGGTTCAATCTGCCATTTTGCCTTCTGCCATCCAGCACAATGGAACTGCTTGGTGTTTTAAAAGTGGATCTAAGGCCCTTTCCACAGCTTACCTTCTTGCGACAGCATCAGATGATGGGGATCCTGGCAGCAGCTCTGCCAGGAAGGGAGCATGACAGCAGCATTCCCCTACACACACGACTGGCTCCCTGCAGAAGGGAGCACAATGGACACAACGCTTCCTTCCGCAGTGCAACCAGGTATTTTCCCAGGCTGCACTGAGGCAGAAAGCTCTGCCATTATGCTTCCTGCCCTTCCGCAGGACAGGTAAGTGTGGGATGGTGGCACAACTGCAGGGCATTGACAGGGAAAACCGGTCAATGATTTAACCCACAGTCGTGCCACTTGGGGATGGGAGAAGGACAGAATGTTAAGACTGATAAGGGAATGGTGAAAAATTCTCCAAATGCCTCTAAAATGGCTTAACATTACCTTTACAGATAGCTTTTTAGTAACTAGCAAATGTTTCTCCTCTCTCTCACACACAAACAATTAGTATTGTTCCACACATCACATTACTTTTATCACACTCTCCTTGTCTGTCTCCCTTCCAATGACTTGTTACATGCAACTGCATTACTTGATATATGTTACCTTCAAGGTCTGACTGGAAAAGCCAGAAGCAAATGTTAGGTTAAAGCCAAGTACGGAACACAAACAATGGAAGAAAGCAGGAAGAAAAAGAGATGGGGCATGGGGGTATAATCAGAGATCCACAAACCCTCTTATGCAAGCAGTTCCCCATTTGGCTGCAAAGCAACAAGCCAGTTAAAGGGCCTGTCCAGCATGTTAGTACTTTGGAATGGCCACTGAAACAGCTCGGGGCCTTTTCACTTTACACACTTATAGCATGATGATTCCATTTGAATTATGGCTCCATTGTACAGCATCCTGGGAATTAGAGTTTAGGGAAAGGTATTTAGAATTCTCAGTCAGAGAGCTCTTCTATGTGCCTCACTAAACTACATGTTCCAGAATTCCACTGGATGCAGCCATGGCAGTTAAGATGGAATCACACTGCTTTACCTTTGTAGTGTAAATGGGCACGGAGATTCAACTGAGAGTCCAGTCAGCCTTTGTATATGGAATAGAGGTGGGTGGGCAATCTCTTGTCTTTCGATTCAGGGAGCAAAATGTCTTGAGTCAGTCCTCTTGCTGAAGGAAGGCGTGCAGATTAGATGTAGAAAATCCTACAACAGAGCAATTAATAAAATTAATAAATGTAAATTGAGATGGCAGTGAGAACAAAGAGAGATCTTGCAAGAAGCCTGTTACCCTGATTTCTGGGGTCCCGTGAGCGACACCTCAATGTGCTCCAAGTAATGGGGAATGGGAATTAGCAAGAGCACAAGCTAAGCAATGCAAGAGGCAGGGCAACCTAGCGAGATCTTGAATCCAATGTTTACAGGGTCAGGCCGAGTCAATAATCAAACAGAAGTAAATAATAATTGTTTTCCTTTATTTTAAAACACAGTCAATACGTATGTATGCAACCACTCACACAGACCTAATGAAAGAAAGGTAGCAGTTGGATAGAGGAGTTTAAGAGGGATTTTTCAGAGGAAATACTACACCTGATCCTGAAGCCCGGTTTATCAGAAGAAAAGTCCGTTGTATCGGAGATTCTCAGCACGTGGGAGCTGAGGGGAAGGCTTGTCGAACAGAGTGACACCAAGGCGGGATGGAAGTCAGAGCGATCTGAAGAAGCGCTCAAAATCAGGGGGTCTTATAGGGGAAAATGTGCCTGTAGGCTAGTCCGTTCCTGGGGAAAACAATGGGTTTGGGGCTGGAGACAAAGCCTCCGAAAGGTCAGTACTTTAGATGATTGAATTATGACAGCGTTGTCAATAGCGTAGACAGTATGCAAACGCGGAGCGCTTGACAGTTGGATATTCAACTCGTCAAGCTGCCTGCTCGGGGCAGGGGATCTTTTGTAAATGGCGTGCATACATAATGTGATCTTAAGAGGGTACTTGCCTGGAGGTCTCCTGAAGCTGCAGTCCGGCAATTACTGGCCTGCCTGGATTTGTTTTGAATAGTCCAGCTATTTTCGGCCGTGCCCGTGTGTGTGCTTGTCCAGGGGCCTCGCAAGCACATGGAGAGGAATGGGTAGTGAAGGCCAAATTCTTGATATCAAATGATATCTAATATACCACAAGTCTGGACTAGAAACTACAGTAACAAGCCTAAAATGTGTTAGAAAATGCTTTGGGGGGGGAATAGTCTTTATGATTACAAATTATTTAAATGCATAAACAATAAGAATGCCCAAGAAATCTTATTTTTAACCTTTTTTTTAAGCTTTGAATCATGAGATTGACTTGAAAGTGGCGAGAAAGGAGTATGCTGCTCACAGTGCTTCATGCAGCTGAATACCGTCAATTTTGGCAGTGAGGAGATTGCCCAGCCTACCCTGTCTGACACAATTAATGCTACCTACCAGTGCCTCATTGTATCTATCTCGATCTTGCAGTGAAGACTGCACTTGAACACTAAGACCCTTTTTTAAAAAAAATTAGCAAGGCCTTCATAATGTTATCTCCTCTCTACTCCGCAGAAATGTTTTCCTATCCTTTCAGCAGCAATCTTCATGGCAGTAGGTGGGAGGGATGAGTTTTCTCAGGAATAATATATTGTTGTCAGCTATCCCTTACTTTATTTTTTTTATAAAAAAGCCCTTAATATTAATAAGAGAATTGCATAAAACCTAGACAATTCCTGTCAAAACGCCTCCTAAAATGCTCTTTAAAATAACTTTTGAAAATAACTAGAATCTATTACTCATTATATTGTTACCTTGTAACTTTGCTATTTCTTGAGTTTAAATAGTATAATTATTTGCAAAAAATGTAAATAGCTGTGGGTGATGAGCCAGTGGGGTGTAGTAGTTTGAGTGTTGAGCTAGGATTCTGGCCCTTTCTGCATCCCGCCCCCAACCCACAATGGCTACAGCATCACAATGGTTCTGCATGACATCATCACAATCCTGTGGCCACCTGTCACAATTGCAGATTACATCATTGATGGGTTTCTCCCATCAATGACACATGATCATGCAGTCCTCTCACCTCCCTCCCACACTTACCTGTCATGCAGAATGGCAGGAAGCACACTGGCTGCACTTCTTCCCCCAGCACAGCCTGGGAAACTGCCAGGCCAAGCTATGGAAGGGAGAGGCGGAGCCATCACGCTTCTTCCCATCCAGCAGGCAGCCAGTGCAGAGGGGAGCACTTCTGGCGCACTCCCCTCCTGGAAGAGGCTTTTCCTGAATCCTCACAGGTAAGGTGTGGAAAGGGCCTCTGAGAAACCAGAGTTCAAATCCCTGCTCAGCCATAGAAGCTCAGTAGGAGACCTTGAGCTAGTCACGCTCTCTTATCCTCTGAGGAAGGCAATGGCAAACCCCCTCTGAATAAATCTTGCCAAGAAAACTCTGTGATAGGTTCACCATAGACTCATCATAAGTTGGAAATGACTTGAAAGCACACAACAACAACAAGCTGAAGGTAACAATACTATTTGTAATGTGTGACTTCTGAGTTCTGCTTAAATGTCACACTTGCCATGGAATCTGTTGCCTCTACAGCGGCGTCCAAGAGCCCTCGGTCTGTAACTATCCACTGATAGCTGAGGCAAGGCACAAAGCTCACCCAAGGTATTTTGCTGGCTAAGGAAAAGAGCAGGATGGCGCCCCATCCTACACATTCTATGTAGATTACCAAGTCAGGAGCATCCCAAGCCCTGATCTTTCTTGGCCCAAAGCTGAGACTTAGAGATGGCTTCTGGGGATGTCACGGGGGAAGGCCCCACTGATATTACAGAGGTTGGCCCCTGGCACTGTTATTAAGATGATACATTAAGCATCAACAACAATTTTTCAAAGTTCATTATTCAGTTATGAAAAACAGTCTACCAAATGAGAAAATATTTCTGTGGTTGGAAATTAAGTTTTACAAGCTCAGCAGTGAACAGAAACAACAAAGCTATATTTTGCAAGCATTGGTTGTAAGGACACATGGGAACTGTAGAGCTAGTTTTCCTGGCAAAAAGAAAGTTTTCCAAAATCTGAACCCGTCACTGGCCAAATCTTCTTTCTTGCTTATATTTTAACGTAATATTGTAATTTAACAGTCATGTTGTGAAAGCTTTCCTAATCCTCAGAATAATGATCATAAGAAGAAGCAAGCACAGTTCTATTACTTCTAGATCCAGAAGTAGATGAAAGGCCCATTTGATTTAGAACTACAGGGCCAACTAGCACCAACTAATAAAACTGAATCAATCTCTTGAGATATACAAGGTCAGCAGTTATTTTTCTTATGTTGGAATGAAGCCTAGATGTGTCACCTAATTCTCAGCCATCTTGGATGACCACAAAAATCACGTGTGGCTCTATAATAGGGACACTCTTAAAGCCTAGCACTCTGCAATATGGCTTCTTATCAAGAAAGGGTTCTGACTTTTGGGATGCATGCCCCAAATTGTGATAAGCTACTAAGTAACGTATTTTCATAACCTCTAGCTTGGATGCACTGATTAATTGTACCTGTCTATGTAAAACAAGTGGCTCATTTATAGAATGTGCAAATACCAAGAGGTATGAATAATATTACAACCAGAAGAATATCAGTAATACTTAGACTAGAGAAATGTATTTCAGTTAAAGAAAATTGTGATTACAACTACTAAAACAGCACAAATAACTGTCCATTAATATTTCCTGATAATATTAGAAATTCAAAATTCAGGAACAGTGTCCTCTGAACAGATGGAGGAACAAAAATAAGTAAAAAGCTGATTTCTAAGCAGACGGTGAACACAGAGGTAACTTTTTCTTTTTTTCTTTTTTCTTTCTTTCTTTCTTTCTTTTTTTTTTTTTTTTTGAGTGGTAGAGGCAATCTAGGACCATTATAATCAAAGAAATTAACTTTGGGGTAGTTCAGAGGATAACATTCATATTGAGAACTGAATTGACCACCATAATTGAAATCAGGTATTTTGTACCAGATCAAATTTATTTTTACAGGGCAGAACTCAGAAATTTACATTTCCAGACCATTACTCTTAGAAACCCTCACACCACCCACAGGGTACATATGCTGGATGGGTAATTCTGGAAGCTCTCATCCAAAAAATTAAGTTTTTCAAGTTCTGGTAAGAGACATCCCTACCATTGTCCTTCTGATTAAAGAAAGCATCTCGATATCACTGGATCCAGAAAGGAGGTGTCCTGGTGATTCAGTGATTTCCTCCTCTGCCCTGTGATTCTCCCAAGTCTGCTCTAGAGGGTTGGAGAGCCTCTTGGGTAGATTTTGGTAGTGTTGGGCTGCAGAAAGCTGCAGGGAGGGGGGATTCTCAAAACTTTCCTTCTTCTGCTTGTGCACACCTTTGGTTGATGGAAGGAGAATACTAGCAGATACTACCTCAGTCTTCAACACATTCCCAAGATGACATAGAAAAAAAGTTACAATTAGAATAAACCATACTAAAATACTGGCTCCAGCTGGTGGATTGCAGGGTTCTCATGTAACACCAAGCAGATCTTGTGTGCCTCCAGTCTGCCCACCTCGATCTAGCGTGTAGCCTTGTAACTAAATCCCTAGTCCACTGCTTGGTTCATCAGCCAGTTGGCTGGCAGAGGTGTATTGCCATAATGGTATTGTGATGGTAGGTGACATGGGCCCATTATTTTTTAATTCAGAGTTATTTTCTGGTGCAAGCAGGCATAAAATTCCAACCTACGACCCTTCGTTTAACATTGATTTCCAATTGGGAGAGTACACCAGATGTTGTTTGGTCTAAGTGCTGCTTTGACTTCCACTAGTGACGCTGGCTGCCTTTTGGCTTTGTTGCCCAGTGTTTTCTCAGCAGGGGGGCTCCACAAAAGTCTTCTAGGGCTCCCCATATGCTCTAGTGCAGCGCCTGGCCTGACTGGAATTAACTCCAAAGTGGCGTCCAGCATTATGGCTGGAGCTGGCCCAGAAGAGATTACAGACGCCCCTAGTCTAATTAAATATTTTACCTCCTGCTGATAAATCAAAGAAAAGGACGGCAAGAAAACATTAGAAAATGCCCAGTTTCCCTGAGATCCTTATTTAAGCAGTTAGACAAAGACAACCCTGGAGGTCAGTAATGCATGCTTTAAAGGTCTCTAATGGACCAAATGAGTTACATAAATGAGACTTGATTATTTATTTATTTTGAACGATGTACTCACAATTATCATTCAGACCAATGCACAGTAGGATTCAAGTTATCATCCTGTGATAGTTCTTTCTGACTTCTGAGCACATGGAACACAACAACAACACTGACAGTAAGATGTGATCACTTTCAGTACTGAACACAATCATAGTGTTTGAAAATGCATTGCCAACAGACTCAGATCTTGAAAAGCTACTTTAAAAAAATATCAAAATAAGTGTCACATTGCCAGAGTCCTCAGAAGCATCTATCTGCCATTGTTGTTACAATTTTAAAAATAATTATTTCCCTGATCTTTATATAAATGCAACAAAGGCAACAAAAATTGTTGCCTTTTTACTCATTTTTTAAAAAATCCAAGTACTATAAACCCTTGGCCTGTGACACAAAGCATACCTTTATAATAAAGGCCACAAACGCTCTGTAACTGTAATATAATGAAAATAGTTACGAATGGACAACAGAATGAAGTTTTCTCTTATTATATTATATTACAATTGCAGTGTAACTTAATTAAACCTTGGTTATTAAAAAAAGAATTAATGACAAGTAAATAGTTGTATGTATTGTTACTTCCAAGCTCTGAACACATATTTGTTATTGCGAAAGAAAATAAATCTTTCAGTTTGGTATCATTTTCAATAGCTTTCCTTTGCTTCAGATCTTAACCTTATTTAAAATCAAAGGCAATAATCCAAACAAAGGCCATTTCCGCACTACACTGTAATAGTGCTATTATTCAACTTTCAACAACTGGTGGGATCCTGGGGTTTGCAGTTTAGGGAGGGGAATTTAGAATTCTCAGCCAGAGAGCTCTTTGGCCTCAGGAAACTACAAGCCCCAGAATTCCACAGGAGGTTGAAAGTGGAATAATAGCACATGTATACATGTATAACAGTGTAGTGTAGAAATGGCCAAAGTTAAGCCTTTTTAGGCTCAACCGAAAAAATACATATATTGAACTCTCTCCAGTTGAAAGAGGGGGTGTGCAATTTTTTAATTTATTTACATTTCATGAACAAAACCAAATAAACAACAAGAAACGCTCAAACAGGCTTAGGATATGAGTTAGTAAATAATTGGCCAATAATTGTCATTTATTTGCCTCTTTTTCTTCAACATGTTTCTTTTTTTTCTAATATGTTCTTTTAATGTTAGTGTATCCTGAGATTTTCCTTTTTTGTACATATCTTGTTTCCCTTTTTTCATACCTGTGTGTGTGTGTGTGTGTGTGTGTAGGGTTATGAGTTAATAAAAAGGTATGCAGTAGGGATATTTGATCAATTATTCCAATGGAGTAGTTATCAGGATGTTAATGGATCCTTCCAGTTAGGCTGACCACAGAGTTCTCTGAAAGAACCTTTCATGAACCTTCCATAAATCACCAAGTTCCAACAAAAGCTGATGCGATTACGAATTGCAACATAATCAGTAAAACTTGACCTATCCTCACTTTAAAAGTGTGATTTCTTGTGTCTATTACAAATGTTAATACTGTCTGAAAGTTTTTCAAACAACCATGTATTCCAAACTCTCGTCCACCAGTTTTCCAGGGTAAGATCACCCACCTTCCAACAAGCAGCTATTTCTGTTCATGCTGCAACCAGAAGGAAGGCGATCAAGTTTCTATGTTTTAATTTACTGCTTTCTTTAGTATACATATAAAGAAATAAAAGCACAGGACAAAAATGGATGGTTTGTTTGGTGATAAATGAAATCTGGTCTAAGAGTGCAATCACTAAAGTTTTGACTTTAGGGCATTCTATCCACATACGAACATAGGAGCTGACCTGTTTGCATCCCCTCCAGCATAAATTAGTGGGATTTATAACAGCTTAATTTGGACTGGATTGTATGGATTTTCTCTTGAAAATTTTTAAACATGAAAATACTAGCAAAAGTGATCTACATCAATAGAAAAAAGATTTTACTATAGTTGACTGGGCTTAAAAGTAGGCCAAGGTCATGCCAAGGCCTTTGTGTTTCTGTCTTTAACTGTCATCCAAAAAGATTGTTTTTTTAAAAAAAGCATAGGGAGATTTCTGGACTGTTATTTGACACTATGGGAATTCCAGCATATTTCAGGAGATAAAAATGCCCCCTGTGCACAGGAGTGTTTGTCAGTATAGAAGCAAAGCGGTCCCACAGTAGCCAGATAGTCACGGTCAGAAACCATAAATTCACATAAGGCAGAACATTTGCTTTGAGTTTTGAACTCCTTTTCTGGAAAAAAAAATTAACTGACATAATCAGTATTTCTGAACAATATTAGCACTCTTTACTTCCAAAAGAAAACACACCCAAAATAACTTGTAAACTTACATAATTAGAAAACGGACATTAAACATGAGACAAAATAGCTGTTTTTATTTCTTTGCAAGAAGATCTAGCATCCATGGTAATGTGAGGTAATTTTAGACCCAAATTTTAAAATAGACTCTGCTAAGGGAAAGGTCACCCATTGAGAGACCATTCTTCATGCCGCTCTCAGGCAATCGGAACATATCATCTGGATGTTGCAGTGAGTGTTCCTTCCAAACAAATTTCCCACATGTGGTGCTCTGTCTGCTTATTTGCTGCACTATTGAAAAAGCAGCTGCCTAGGAATGCATGGTGTATTCTGTCAAACGGCATGAGCACACATTAGGATCGTACTTACACTATAGGGTTATACAAGTCTGATACCACTTTAACTGCCATGACTCTGTTCTGGGATCTACAGTTTGGTCAGGTGCTTAGAATTTCCTGCTCACACACCCTTCAACTACAGCACCAAAATTCTCAAAAAGAGACTTTCAAGTCTCTGACCCAACCACAGGATTCCACAGGATGGAGCCACGGTGGTTACAGTCATTTTGAACTGCATATAACTGTGTGGTGTGGAAACAGACTAGGTCTTTGATTAGCAGGCTTTCTATGCTAGTGAAACAAAATGGTCCCACGCCACATTTCGTGCAAAGAGGATCTACAGTTCAGCTAATGTTATCATCACAGTGTAATCAAGCTGAGCTTCCTGTGGTGCACGCATCACAAACATGAACTTCGCAGTTGGCTCTGATTAATCCTTTGAGTTGTCTGAAGTTCTGTTTCATTCTATAGTGTTTAGTTTTTACTTATTTATTTAATAAATTTATTTACTGCGTTCCTTCCATGCCTTACAGCTTGTGGGGCATGGCATGAGGATGTGGATAAGATCCTAGGTAGGTTTCAGACTGATATATGTTTCCTGGATCTTTGCCCTTGATGGCTGATCGATTATATTGGGTGAGAAGTGGAGAGCTGGCTGTGTCCAGGAAGTAGTGAACTTATCTTTAAGAGATAGAGTGGACCCACCTTCCTTAAAAGATAACTGCTGGAGAAACATTAATTGGACCCACCAGATCTTAATGACTGGGGGCCTATGGCAGTTGCCCGCTTCTTGAATAAGGGGCTCGAGTGTAGTAGATCCAAGCTTTCTTGGAGAAAGTGGCTTTCTAGAATAAATTTCAGGAGTTTAGGCTTGGTTTTGGAACTGAAACTGACTTGATTGCCTTATGGGATGATATATATCAAAAGAGAAATCAGCAGAGAGAAACCCTATTGCTTCTTCTCAGTAGCTTTTGATGCCATCCATCATGAGATTCACCTGAAATGGCCATCTGAATTAGATGCAAGTGGGACTGACTTCTATTGGTTCTGCTCATCCATAGCTGGCCATTTCCAGAAGGTGTTGCTAGACTTTTTTTTTTTTTTTTAAGGACCGGCAGCATTTCATCTTATCCCCACGCTGTTCAATATCAACATGCAAGAGAAAGAAATCCCATCACAGGCTACTCTGAAAAGGCAATTTTTTCTCACTCTTCAAAAGTGACTATAATTGTTACTCCTGTTTCTCAGTCACACGGTTGGGGCTACCTAGCCCTTGGTAGTCAACATCTGAGTTCCTTGTTATAGGGAGTAGTATCTGCTCCAGAAGCTACTACTCATTGCTGAAGCCTGTTCCTTAATGGTACATTTTCAGAAGAATTAAAAACTAACAAAAAGCAAAGCTCAAATTAATTAGCTTTCCAGTATCTTGGAACAGAACGTTCAACGCTTCAGAAGCATCACTTGGCTGAAGATTGATGATGGGCTGCTGAGGTCACGTTTGTAAATACAAAACCATCTGCAAACTCTCCTGGGCTGGGACCAGCAGCAGAGTAATTTTCCAAGAGCAGGTGCTTCGTTTGAATGTTCCTTTCTTTTTCCTCCTCCCTCCCCTTTCTTTCTGCTGAAATGGTTACTTTATCAAGAATTCTTCTGGCTCATTATCAGAGATATCTTGCTGGTTCTTACTAGTGAATATTTTAATTTTGTCCCATTTGGAGTCTCTTAAGGAAAAGTGATGTAGCTCAGTAGATACAAGACAAGAGGCTTAGACATTGCACACAAACACATGGAATGTGACCCAGCGGTACTCTGAAAACAGGAAAAGGAGTTTGTGGAAGGGTGATCCCCGTTGGTCGAGCAACAAGGGCAGCCAATTGCCCACTTATTCTGTTCTCCAAATCAAGATTGGCAAAAGAGGGGAAGAACAAGATGGCACCCTTTCCTGTTCTGTTTACAAAAGCTGACTGAGCTGGCAGCTGAATTTCTCTTCAACAGTGGTGATGAGCTATCATCTGCCATTTCAGGGTAATAGACTAGAGATCACAGGGCAGGCCATGTGACACACAGTTCTTTCCTTCAGTCTCTTGCTCCCTCCTTCCTGATATAACCCCTCCCTCCCCTCATGTTAGGTTATCACCTCCTTATCCTCTCCCAGCAGCTCCCCACCCTTCACTTTCTCCCACCACCCACAGTACTGGTCACATACTGGATAACCCACACTCTGACACTCTGGGGTAGACAGTAGGTTTATTTGTAGAAAATGCAAGCAGTGCAGTCTACTTCTCTAAAGTTGATGAGACTAAAGCAGACATGGAGCTCACACCTTTTACAAGATGTGTAATTCCAAACAGAATTCCAAAATTAAGACACATAAAGCTGTGATTGGACAAGAGCATAAATCTAGCATCACATCACCTCTCAGACAGTTCTCAAACCTGCATTTGGTTCCCACTTCTCTCCATCCTTGACCCAACCACATATTTCCTGCCTCTCATCTTAGAGGCACTGGGTTGGCAAAGCACAAGCCTCCGCACTTTCATTTTCACCCGGCTCTGATCTTCCCTCCCTCACCAGTACACCAGCCCAACAGCAATTAGATTCATGGCTGACACTATGAGGACGGGATGGGTTCAGAAACCTTTTCCCATGCTGTAATGGTTAGACTTCAGCCTGCCTCCATCACCATTGACACATTCCTCTGCTTTTCCTTCCCAGTTATTTCTGGGGAAAAGGGAAAACTGAGGCATACCCCAAACTCTTACTGCACTCCAAGCTGTTGAATACTATTTCAGAAGGGATCAGAGGGATCTGCAAAAAACACTGCAGTGTATCCTCAGCCCTCAACAGCTGAGTGCTTGCTCAAAGTGCCAGCCAGTTAGCCACGCTCTGTTCCAGAATGTTAGGAACTATGAAGAAGCTGAAGCAGGGGTTCCATTTCACCAAGTTTTCTTTTCCAGGTCAACATTCTGTCACCACTGACCACACTTGTTCTTTATTGGACTGTTTGGAGTTCTCTCTGTCCTTCCTCACATTTGCTTTTGCTTTAAAGTTATTTTTGTTTTGATTGTAGCTCTGCAGATCTTGGGCTCTCCTGCGCCATGCTGATACTGTTGGGATTGGCAACCTTTGCATGCTTAATTAACTGGTTAGTTAGTTTGCATGTTTATTGTAGACATAGAGTAAACTTCCTGTTGTTTGGTCAACACCCACTTCCTCTTGCATGTTCTCTTCCTCTTCCCTTTTTTTGTTCTTTGGCTTCCCTGCAAGCATGTGGTTTTTGATCCTCCAGAAGCATGCTTTCTTGTAAGCATGTGAGTTCTTATTTTTGTCTTACCTTTCTTCAAGAATTGAACTTGTGTAGACTATGCATAAGATTTTGTGAGTAAACTTTTCATACTTTTTAACCAAACTTTTTGTGTTTATTTTGAGCTAGATTGAGTGTGTCTTGGGTGGAGATGATAAAGTGGGACTGGTAATTTGTTCAACTTCTGCCTCTGCATTACAAAATACTCTGCTGATTGGGAGACTTATTACTAAAAATCTCTCAATTCCCCAACAGATACCACTTCTCTCAGCATCCTTCCTTGGCTGAAATCCTGTTGGCACTCACCTTTTGAGCTTGTTATTAGAGGGAAAGAGAGGGGAGCATGAGGAAACTCTGTTGTCTTTGAGTTGGGTTTTTTCCTAATAAATGAATTTTTAGAATTTTAAAAACATTTGAAAAATTGATGTGGACTTTTTAAAGGTCCACAAGATAATATAGGCTCTGTTTGGTGGGGATTTAGCCTTGTTCTCACCATCACTTAGAAAAACTAAACTTAGCAAGCTATGGACTGATGCAGAGGTTATACAACAAAGGAATACACAGCCTCCAAAGACTAATTATGAGACAAAAGCTAACAGAGAACAAGTGTTCACAAGATGATACAGATATGAGGCAGGCAGTTCATTTATCATTACAAATATCACAGAATGTATCAAATGATTACATTTGGCCAGTGATATTCCACATGGGAAATACAATGGCACTTAGCATGAGTTGTGGAGTGCAAACCACTTCACATTGAAGTCCACACACACACAAAATACACAGACACAAGCTACTGCATGCCTAGGCCATGTTGATGAGGAACCTCAGGCATAAATGGGACCTGGACATAAGATTCCCATAAGCATTTGTATGCTGAATTAGTTTTATCTTTGGTCTGATCCAGCAGGGCTATTTTTATGCTTACAGATCCTGGTTCTGTGTGACGTTTCTCATTTAGCTCCAGCTAGACAACTGGCAGTAATGCTGATCAGCTTCTCGAGATAGAGAAAGAGAGGGGGAAACAGATGGACTCACAAGCATACAATCTTTTGGGGCAGGGATAAAGCAGAACAGCATTTATTAAATAGCTCTTCATGCTTGCAACGAAATTTACCTCATTACTCTCATGAGAAAATCATCCTAACCTATACTGCCAATCTCACACATTATAAATTGACATGTTGATAGCTGGATTTTCTTTGCAACAACAAAGGGGTCTACAATGAGCTTATTGTATTTTAAACTTTATCAACAGATAGTTTTTAAAAAAATAGAAATGGATAAGTCGGGAGATGTTGATTACATACCCTAAGTTCCCAAGAACCCCAGAGTTTCTCTGCTTCTGAGAGCAGCAGGTCCTGTCAAGAGACATGAGCCAGTGGATGTAGCGCTGTGGCTGGCTCCCAGTGAACAACTTGCTCCACCTGAGTCAAGAGGCAAACTGCAGTCTTATAAACCTCTGCCACCAGGCTGCTTCCCCTAAACTCCACTCTCATGCCTGAAGGATGGAGATTCCTAAAGGCCAACACTCTACGGGCGGGTGCTTTGCTCATCCATGGCAGCTTGTCTGGCATGCTCCATAGAGTGTTGAGCAGGTGCAATAGTGTAAGAGGCACAGCTCTTCAAAAAGTTATTTTGGATTACAGCTCCCAGTATGACCATACTGGTTGGAGGATTTTGGCAGTTGCAATCCAAAAAAATTCCATTCCCAGGCTTTGGAAAGAGGCACTAGATTCCTCAAGATGGTATCCTGGAGAAAGGGGGGGGGAACAGATGGACTCACAAGCATACAGTCTTTTGGGGCAGGGATAAAGCAGAACAGCCTGTCTCCATTTCAGCCACCTCTTGCCCATTTCACTGCTCAAACTCCATTAACTCATGACTACCAACTTCAGGTTTATTGGCAGGAAACCAGCTGGCAGCTTTGCACCCTCAGACTTGGCTGGCTCCTCCTTCTCCTCCTCCTCTGAGCAAGAAGCCATGAAAATCCTCTGAGAAAATTGGCAATGACAGACGAGCTTCTCTTAAAACAGCTCTCTGACCCCATGGGATCCTTTCATAATATATGCCAACAGAGTTTAACATCAGTAAACAGGATAGTTCTGACTGACCATTAATAGCAGCAACCACCTAATTTTAAGAACCAGGTCCTACTTGGGTGCTTTCTCTTTCCTGCTGATACTTAATATCATGCTAAACAGACAGTTAAACCAAAAACAAAGATATAGATTTTAAAAATGGCTTCCTTTCTTACATAACCTGCACGGATAGTGGCTCTGTATCACTACTTATATATTTTGTAATTTTTTTTAAAAAAAAGTGTGTGGTAGTTAGTCCTATTACCATTACTATTTAATCTGCATGGATTGTGGCTCTGTATTACACTTTATGTATTTTGAAATTTAAAAAAAAGTCTGGTAATTAGTTCATTATCAGCAGGTAGTAAAACAGCATCTGTCATAGCAACATAATTGCATATTTTGTTCTATGGATTTCTTTAAGATCAAAATATAATGGCTTTAATTTTATTTTTGCTCTAGCAGTATTTCTTCCTTACTTTTGGCAGCACTCTCAATTTTCATTTATCTTCTCTCCCTCCCACAGACACTTGGAAATTTTTTTGTCCTGGGAAAATTGCCATTGTTAGCATACGTTCCCTTTGTCATATAATAGTGAGACAAAGAAACCAGTTAGTTTCTCAGCAATATTTGCCTCAGCTGTCACTAAGCGTTCTGTCTTATCCCTTCTGGAAGCTTAGTTTGTCAATGACCTCTCGCTGAGACCAGGAGTTCCTTTATTGGGTTTCTTTCCATCAGTGATAATTACTATTACTAATTTAGATGAAATGTTTTATTTGATTCATAATGCCCTCCACCAATTTTGCTTGATTACTAATGTCCCAACAGTTTCCACATGCACATCACATGTGTAAAAGGCTTCACATGTGAAACATTGGGAGTTTTTTTGCTTTTGTTTTATATTCTTTCCCACTAATTTTTATTTTATTTTATTCCACCACCACCACCACCTGCACCAGACATCACCTTTAAGGGCAGGGTTACACTTTCTAAACCAAACAAATGGTCCTCATCCCTTCACCTATCCATCAATTTCCCCCGCAAATGGTATTCCTGGCAAAATTTGAGATGGAAAGTAATTTTGACAAGGGGCAGAGTAGGAGGGGCATTTGCAAGAATAAACTGGTGTGGGAAAAGCTAAGAAGCCTTTTTTTCCCACCAATTCACCCTACAGATACTTCCCACCTGCACATTTTTGTACCAAAGCCATTTTGGGCTCGGATCCTACGCTTGCTGAGAGAACATGCAGATTTCTTTTATCTTTCCATAACATTATAGTGTGTGCTAAACATCAGCTGTGTTTTTCATTCCCACTTCTGAATTGTATGTCACAAGAGACACAGACAGTAAACTACAGATGCTTACTACCAGCTGTTGCAAATTCCCCTCCATTGGTATTCCATTTTCTCTCTGAAACCTGCCACCCAGACACAGAATTGCCGATTTCCCTCCATCCCAAAACACTAATGACTTCGGGGTTTCTTCAAATTCAGGGCTAATCTCCTCAACCATCTCCAGGAATATTAATATGTTTGCAGGGGCATCTCCCACACTAGGATTGACAGTAAACACATGTTAATATTGAAGTTTAGATTTTGTAACTTACATTTGCATGATGCTATTACTCCGTCTATCTTCTTACAAGTTTGCTGTTTATTTAATACATTTATTGCCCCAACCTTTCTTCCATCATGGAATTCAAGGAGGGCTCCCAAGGTATCTCCCCTCCATACCCTACTTAGCTTCATCCCAAGGCTGGCCCTACTAACAGACATCCACCTCAGGCAGCAGATGCTGGGGGTCAGCAGGGGTTCCCCAACCATTTCCTTCTGCTGAAGGACAGAGTAACATATACCATATAGTGTCTCCAGCACTCTCTAAACTACCCACCACCACCACAGGTGCAGCACAGGAAAATTTCTCACCATCAAAGCTAAAATAAATCCCCCACAGCATTTTAGACTTTGTTTTGGTTTTCTGAAATGGTTTCTGGATCTTAAATGCTCAATCCTTGTAGCGTGTGAGAGAGGATAAATGAATGAATGCATTCATATATGGAAGCCCAAGCTTTAGGATTAATTTTGTTGTTGCTGCTACTGCTGCTGCTGCTGCAGCTGTCACTGTTTTACCATGGTTTGACTATTGTTTCTGTGGCATGTGAAATGACGGTGGGCTAACCTATCAATACATTGCACTGCACAGTAGTGGTATTACAGAACTTACAGAAAAAAGGCACAAAAATGGTTCACTCTCGATTGGGATCGGAAGGAGCTCACCCCCCGATTTCTGAATTACAAAGGCCAGATAAAACACAGGCTCCAATTGGACCTGTGTACTGGCTTACTTCAAAAAAAAAAAATGCTGACAGAAAAAAACTCCTATAATGCATTAAAACAACTCTTGGCAACTAATTAGCATGGTTGGGTCAACACTGTAATATTTCATGGGGAATAAAGTTTCACTGCTCAGAAAATAAGTGCTTCTTTTCTTGCCACTCTCAGCAACCCAGGCCTTATTCTGCCCATGGTTGCATGTTTAATTAGCAGTCCTTCTGTAAGTGTCTGCAATTAGCACCATGATGATTAATAAAATAACCTCTTTAAAGCTCCATTTAGCTAGCAGAAATGCAAAATCAGGGATAATTAATTCGTCATTAATAAATCATGGCTGATTAACTAATCTGTTGATTACAAACACATTTAGAACTCAGACTCCCACCTGAGCTCTGCCTTGTTGTCTTCCCCTTGCACTAAACAAAAAAACTGAGACAAAGAAAAAATAAATTGTACCTACAGACACACATAACACTACAGACACATGGAAGAATGAAAGCTGCATTAAACAGCAACCATATTGGTTTAGTCAGAAAGATTCAAATAAGATGTGCTTTTTGAAAAAAGATATCAGATTTGGTTGATCATTTTATTCCCTTGGGAAAGAAAATGGCATTGTCAATTTGTTAAATCTAGACAAGTGAACAGTAATTGCCTCCTTAATTCAGCTACAGGAGTCCTACAAGCATTTCACACAGGGAAATTATTGTCTGTATGTCAAACCTGGGCAGGCTTGGAGCACAAAATGGTGGTTTATGACCATTTTTCTGTTTAGGACCAGAGCGTCTCAACTACAAGACAGGCTCCATATAGTGGATAAGTCAGTCCCACACAGGCAAAAGCCACATTGCCTGTACAAGATGTTGTTTCAGAACTGCACCCTGGGATAGATCTCTTGCAGTATGACTTTGTTCCCAAGCACAGCCAGCATCAAAAATCAAATGCCTCCTTTACTCACTAGAAGACCCCACAGAACCTCCAGAATCTAAACATTTAAATCAGAGCTGGGCAACTTCCACATTGTCAGGGGTCACTTTTCAGGCTGAACAAGGGCATGGCTTGAATATATGGGGCTTAGTGGATTTTTTTGAATGAAAAATTGCATAATATAGATTAAAAGAGGCAACTTTTCCATTTATATTTTGGTACTTTAAATTTTTTCATTGTTAAATAAAATTTCTCCTACTCATTATCAACTAAAATCTTCCCCTGCATAATGGATTAATTTGTATTTTGAAAGATACTATTAACAACTAACAATCCTGCTCATTATTAACAAATAAAACCCCTCATTTGTACTTCAATAATTATACTTACATATAAATGAGCCTTACATGCACTTAAATTGACTTTAATGTTTACTGTGATATTGACTCTCTCACTGACCATAATCAATGAGACCTGAAGTTGTTATTTGCTGTCAATCTGACTTTGACCTGTGACAACCCTACAAATGAGAGACCTCAGGCATCAACTGCAAAACATCAGACAACAACTGCCCTGCTCGGGTCTTGCAAACTCAGGGCCGTGGCTTCCCTTATTGAATTCATCCACCCGGGATGCAGTCTTCCTCTTTTCCTGCTGCCTTCCACTTTATCAAGCCTTACTGTCTTTTCTTGTGATATGCCCAAAGTATGACGATCTCAGTTCAATCATCTTGGCCTCTAGTGAGAATTCTGGCTTGGTTCACTTTAGAAACTCTTCTCTCGCACCACATTTCAAATGAGTCAATTTTCTTCCTGTCAGCTCCCTTCACTGTCCAGTTTTCACAACTATACAATTAATCAATCGATTAGATAGTCAGTTTCCTAGTGTCACTCCTTTTCCCTTTGCCTATGACACATCGGCCCTTTTCACATGTGGGGGGGGGAACGGGCGAAAACACGCTAAAACGGAGCTTACCTGCAGCCGGGTAAGTCCGTCGCCCCACAGAGCAGCGCGAGCTCGCTGCTCCACACTCCTCCGGCGTCCCAGATGGCAGCTTCCAGTTCGTGGAGGCTCTCCACCAACCGGAGAAGCTCGCCAGCCGGAAGCCCGCCCCCGGCAGATCTGCAGGCACGCACTTGCGTGTGCCTGCAGATCCACTTTAGAGCCGGGCGACGGAGCGGCACGGGGCTGCGCGCTCCGTGCTTTTTAAAAACCTCGAAAAAGAGGTTTTTAAAAAAACACGCAGCCCGGCTAGTTCCGGCCGCTCCTGAGTAGATTCTGGTGTGGAACTACGAAAAGCAGTCCACGCCAGTCCACTCTACGGTGTAGAAAACCTCCGTTAGAGGTCGCTCTACACCGTTTTAGAAGCCCGGTGTGGAAATGGCCATAGAGTACTTAGCTGCCAAGGCTCAGTGGCAAACAGCAACACATGATTTTTTAAAAAAAATTGGGGAACCATGAAGGAGGTTTTTAAAAGCAGGGAACTATAGTGGGCATCTATAGGCTACATTTTGCCTGTCTCTGTTCTCCTACAGGTACAAGCTCTTCTCTGCCTTACTAATATGGCCATTTCTACACTCGAGGCCATTAGCATGATATATCATCACAACTGCAGCACTGTTGGGTTGGGAACGCTGTTTTCCACACCCTCCCACCTTAGCAAATGAGTAATAGCATTGCCACCAGTGTTCCTTCTGCACCACGGTGTCCTTGTCACTCCTTGTCCCCACCTTCACCCTGCCTCACTGCCATTGATTGGTCGGGGTGTTGTTTTTCTTTGGAAGCCATACCAAACATGGCAGTACACTTGCATTTTCACGCTATAATGCCTAAAAATGAAATTTAAAAAATTAAAAGTTTTAACACAAAGGAGAACTTTCACAGAAACATAGAGAAGTGATAGATTTTGAAGTTACCATGCCATGGGAGTCACTGAGGGAGGGACAAGCTGGGCACCCCCCACAGCCTACCCACAGCTAGATTTGCAACAACTGGAAGCGCTATCAAGTGCTATAACAGTACCACATTGAGCTGGCTGATGGGATTGAAGCTCTAAAGGAAGTGCTTAATAGGTTTTTTTCTGGAAATAGGATGGTTTGGTGATGCTTGGAGATGGGATAGCAGCTGGACAGCAATGACATCATGTAGTATCACGGCTCCTGAGCCAGAAACAACCCGCCGCTATGGTGGTATAGTGATGTCATGTGGAAATGGCCTATGTCTTTATTGGCTCAGGCCTCTCAAAAGCTGTGAACTGTGTGTCTGAAATCTTCAGAACCACAAGGGGAAATCATCACAATAATAGCTTCCTACTTTTAACAGCACCCCATGGAGTAATTCTGTTCCATTTTCAAACAACTGCCATGTCCTTAGCTGTATGAATTTGTCATTTTGAAGAACAATGAAATATTTCAATGTGGGTTGGTGTTTTGGGAGGTAGAAGTGGGCTGGTAGATCCAGGTGTGTCACTGCATTATGCAGAAATGTGATGACCCCACTGCAGAGATGTTACCCCAAAACGCAGGTGTCACAAGGGCCGCCCGTGATGCCAAATACCTCCTTGCAAAAGTGGGGAATGAATTAGCTCAAAGAGGAGGCTTGTGAGAGTGGGGGTAACATAATGAGACCTTTTCTACCAATGTTTACAGGCTCACACAGGAAAAGAACCAGCCAGAGATTCAAAAGTAAGCTAAAAATGTGTTTTTATTGGGGGAATTCACTCATGCATGCACACAAAATACATACAGTCACACATTCACACAAGAGCTAACTGAAGGAGAAAGGGAGGAAAAAAATTATAGATATGTCAGGATTTGGCTGGGACTGGCTCCTCTGAACGCATGCAGAATGCAGACAGTGAGGCAAGACTTTGCCGCAGCCCGAGTTTTCAGTCAAGCAGACAAAAAGGCTGGAGACTCGTTCTTTAAGCTTAGGGCAGATTTATTACTGCACACTAAGATAAGGCTTTTCAGCAAGCACTCCAAAAGGCAATTAGGAAAGCAAAATATCAGGAGCAAAGAATAACATTGGAGATAAAACGGACAGAATCTTCCCTAACATAGTATACACAAACACAGCATAACATGACCAGCCAGGAAAATAACGAACTGGTGGACTGGTGAATTGTGCCAGCAGATCCTAGCCTTTTTAAGGGCTAACCATCACCCTGAACATATAGGGTGACTCAATCATCTTTCTGGCGTGCGGCCTTCCCCAGTACACAAGTTGTAGTCATAACAGACAGACATATTAACCTTGCACCTGCACCTCTGGCCACATCACGTCATTTTCTGCTGTCCACTTAGAGGAAACCATGTCTGACTCAGCAGAAATCTTTGTCAGGATAGAGAGGCTGAGGGGTTTTTTGCAGGGGGGTGGATTTTAATTACCAGTCCAGAAGAGTAGTGAAGAGCTGAAATGTGGATTGGCTTAGGTAGGGCCTAAGGTCAGTTCTCGTTCAGAAGCCAGACGGACAGAGTGATGGGTAGACCTTGAGAGACTGCACTGGGCATCCTGAAATCAGGGGTATTTGTACCCAAAAAATAGCCTGTGGCAGTGGAGGCTACGTGGAGTTCCAAGTGCGGAACAATCGGAATTGCAGCACAGACAATGAACTATCAACTCACTAATGTTTGCAGTGGTTGGACGACAAAGACATAATGTGTGTTGTAATAGCTGTCTATTATGGGTGCTATGAAGAAAGATGAAGGAGTCCAGGTGCACAGGGGATGGGTATCTGTCAATCAGTATACTGGTGGGCTTGTCACAATTGCATTCCCCGGGAAAACTCCAGCATCTGCTTAAGCCTAATATCCACAGGAATGATGTTTATTTGCCTGACAAATGGCCCAGTCGTACCTAGAGGGTGTCTTAAGCTGACCAGTCTCTCTTTGTTATGTTTACAGTTAGATCTCTTCCCTCACTTGCTTTGACCTCTTGGTCATCTCTCAGGCTTGAATTTGATATTAGAGCCCATTGAACATGTGTTGCCAATCCAATATTGTGCCAACTGAGTATGGTGCCCATCCAAACCATACTGATATCGGGGACCCCCAAAGCGGGGCCTTTCAGAGATGGGAAAGTCAGTGGAAAAGAGTTAATGTGTTTAGTTAACCAGTATTAAGCTTAAAATAAACCCTAATTCATTCATAATTCATTCAAACCCTAATTCATTCATAAATACGTTTATAGTCATGGGGGGCACTAAAAGCCTTACTTGAATGAAGGTGAAAAATGCTATCTATTTTATTGTCCCATCCCTGATTTTGAGCTTGGGAAAAGATACAGAGGCATATATATAATTAAAAAAAAAACTATTTCTCATCCAGTGCCTAGGCTTGATGAGGAATTCTATTGAAGTAAAAATGTCTGAAATAAAATCTGCAGAATGTTGCTGATGAAGTCTTCATCTGCTAAACTGAGAGAGCACAAGCTTCAGCTTGTGAACTGATGGTATTTAGCAGCTATATCAGTGAGATAATTCCATACAAGTGCTGTTGATGTGGGGAAGCAAGGGGATGGACCTACATTCCTTATGTACTGGTTTTGCCCCTGACACTCTAGTTCTTGCTGAAATGGGGACAGTCTTAGGGTTGCCATAAGTTGGCAATGACTTGAATACACACAACCATCACCACCAGAATACAGAATTGTCTCCCATATTAGACCTGTCTTTATTTATAGAAGCCAATAAGCCTCAGTCAAATAAGTATTATTATTATTAGTAGTATTAAGATTAGTTTTTATTCCCTCCTGGCAAGCTTGATCATTACATAAAACTGGAAAGCCAAGATATCCTGTGCATTTCGCAATGCAGAGACAGACTATTATCGACTATACCCACCAAAAATTTTACATCATATGAGCACTCTAAGAAATACAGACAGACATAATGGTGACTTTTATGTTATAAAGGATCTGTTTATTTCCTATGCAGGCAGAAACTCAGTTGAGTTTCAAGTCCTAGTCTTCCATATTTTCAGAAAAACAATATATATGACATTACAAAGATTTAGAATATAATATAATGGGCTGCTTATTGTATTTCCCTGTTTGGAAAAATTTGTAAATGTGGAGGTACATATCATCTGATGCTATTTGTTGGTTTATGTTTCTTAATTATTATTTTTTTTAAGAAAAGAGGAGGACTCTACAGTTATAGTCCAAAAAGCTGGCTCTTCCAACTAGCCATTGTAAATTCTGGGAAGTGTCATCAACAAACTTAACTTTACAAAACTTTGACTAAGACTGTAATTTTTTCAATATTTAAAAATAATTTGGTTACGCTGATTTTTAATGTGCTTCCTAAAAGAAAGTTTGAACCTAACAGGTAGCCAAAATTTCCTGAACTCTCCCACAGACAACCAGATGTACCATAATTCATTTTCTCCTGTTTTGACACTTTTGTCATCTCCTGTTTCAGATTGTGCCTATCAGACCTTGGGTAGCTAAACCACTCCTTCTCCAAATTAGACATTTGAGAATCAACTTGGATTCAGATCTACCTTGCGGCAGGAGGAAAATTTAAAACCACCCACCACTGTGGTCCTAATCTGGTTTGAGGTCCCATAGCTGCAGTTTTTATTGCCAGAAAGTGATCCATTGATTTTGTCAGATCACTCCTTTGTCAATAAAAACTGTCCAAACAGGAGACAGGCAGTTGTATCCAGATCAAGATCACAGTGGAGGATGCACATGTTAAAACTTCCCATCTACCATCCTAGGGCCCCAATCTGGGATGTGGTCTCTTGAGATTACTTGAGATTAAAAAACAAGATAGAGAAAATGATGGAGCTATTGGATCCATCCCTAAAGTATCGTTTTATCTGATCCTTAAAATAACAAGGAAACCACTGTGGGTGCAAATAACTAGGGACACCAATTTCTGTCTATGGTTATGGTGAAAAATAACAACATCTAAAAGTGATGACTCCGTAATTAAAAATATTTGCACTTTGAAAGAGAAAATAGCTGTCACAGAGCCTGAGGGTGTGGCTAACATAGCAGCCTAATAATAGAGGGTGATGTAATCGGATTGGCTCTCTGTCTGAGAGAAACCCAGCTCTAGCCAGATGGAGGGGCTGTGGGTGAGACAGCAAAAAGGCATGTAAATTGGGACCATGGTTGGAAGCTGTCTTCCTTCAGTGAGATTCATAGAGAGAACTCTAAGTCAGAGCATCCAGTAAACTAGGGTTTTCTGGCCGAGAGTTAGCTTCTCAGAGGCCTAGTGTAGGGGCAGAGAAGTAACCAAGACACCTCTTAAAGGGTCAGAGAGTGGAACCCTGAGTGGGGAAACAGACTTTTGTGTTGGGAGGGCCAAAGAAGTGTGTGTGAAAGCTCTGTTGGTGAACACTGTGGTGTTTTGAAGGAAATAGTTAAATCTCTTTAAGAAATTGTGATTTTGGTTGAATATTCTTGATTCCTCAATACCCTTTTCCTAGTTTATTCTCCTAATAAAGATTTCTTTCTATTTTTCTATAAGTGTAGCCTCAACAGAGTATTTTCTTCAACTTTACGTTTAATAGCACACTACCACAGGTTATCTATTCCTTTTTGGAGTAACCATTAACAAGCTTTGCCCTTTATCCACAAAGGTTGTGGGTTTTAGGGAAAGCAGGGTTGTGATTAAGGGTGAGGAAGGAGCCAGGGTGTGATAATAATATTAAAAGGGGTGCTGCTACTCCAGTGATGGAGAAAAGAAAGTATAGTTGGTTTGTCTGTGCCCTAGGCTAGCCCATGCAAGCCTTCTTCAGCTTTCCTATATCTCCTTCCTTTTCTTACCCTCTCCCAAAACACACACACCTTCCCTACCCATGATAATAGCATCTCCTAAATAGTTTTAACAGAAGTACATGGCAAATTTGAAGACACTCAGTCTGCTCAACCTCCTTGTCATGCCACATACTATCTTAACTAGGACAACTGGAGAATTTTGCAATTGACACAGGGTAACTACCTTGACCAAATGGTACTACCTTGAGTAAAATATCACCATGCAGAATGAGTGTCTCTGAGTTAATAAAAATATTTCCTCAAATATTTAAATTGTATTTACTTAACCTGACATAGAGAAAACATGATGGAGATATGCAAGCTATATACAGGCCATACTATCCCAGGGAAATGAAAGAAATCATATCAAAAGCATCTGAGAGACAGGGTTATTTAATATAGCGCAGTTCTATGGAGTACAGTTTGATTAGAACAAGGTAATATGAGGACCATAAAGATTACCTGGATGGGGAAAAAAAAGGAAGATGTAAATAATGCATGCCTTTTCCTTTTCCCTTTAGAGAAATGCTGGCAATTGGAAAAGTAACCGTTTAAATGGAACTTATGGATGAGTGAAATAAAGGGTCACGTCCAAAATAATATGACTTTCTGCTTGTCTGGCAATTAATTCTCCACTCAGAGTTACAAATGTGACAGTAGAATTCACATGTTCTGTTTTTAAAATTGGAAAAATATAACTGTTAAATAGGCTTCAAAAGTATTCACAACATCAAACACCAAGTTGGTAGATGCTAATTATCTTGTTATGGAATAACACAGTGGCCAACGCAAGGGTGGCATGGCCACAGAGAGGGACCTCATTAGCTGGTGCAAACTACCTCAGTCCAAAACTGGAACCTAAGAAATTACGAGAGTCAGAAATAGCAGTTAAATTTGGGCCATAGCATGCTAATTCAAAAAGAAAACTGAAGCTTGAGTTTTTGTATCTTATATTAAGCCAACTGTCCTTCACAGGGTTTAAGCCATCAATAATTTTGAAGTCTTCTAAGCATTTTTTAATGTTTCTGCAGTATACAAGTTTGCATATTTCAACTGTACATAACAAATTGCTAAGGATTATGTTCTTCCTTACTGGCCAAGACAGCCAAGGGCCAGCTGGGCCAAGATTATATCAGCTGAAGGAGCACTGAATCTGGACTTCCGGTGGCTGCGGCGAGGAGCAGGGTCGTCTCCCGTCAGAGCTGGAGGAGAGACGATCACCCTACAAAGTCGGGAACCCACTGTTTTTTTTGAAGGAAACAGTGGGAGAAACACCCCCTTGGAAGAGCAGGTTTAGAGGCGCAAGCAAAGACTGGAAACTCCACGTTCACGCTTGAAAGAAAACAACAAGAACCAAGACCATGGAAACGTGGGGCGGGTCTGCTGAGCTGCCATTACCTTGGAAGGGCTCCAGAGGAGAAGAATCCTCACCACCACTTTTTAAAATAAGTTTGGGGGAAGAAAGAAGAAAGAAGGGTAAATTTTGCTTCTTTCATATTGGCTCATACATTTTTCTGTACAAGTTGGTGAAAAATAACCAACACAAATTCAGCTCTACAAAGACGGTAATTGAGAGGACGTGGACCCTTTAAAGGGAAGGAATATTCCCAAAAAAGGAACATACAACGGTGGAGCATCTCATGGTCTTTCCTGTAAGTTAACCGGACTACTGAAGGGAGGAGCAGCAAGTAGCTACAAAAAAAAATGTATATAGGAATATTAAATATATAAATTTAATGACTGCATGCCTCCCTTGAATGAAAGCCAAAATATAATGTAGAGCGAGTGGCTGAGAGTATTAAGACGAAAATAGTAAATAGGAAAGCTGTAGAAGTACTATAGAATACACTTAAGAAAACATGTTAATTAAGAAATAAGAAAGAGAAGGAGAGAATGAGATGACAGTGACACTCCCACATAAATTCTAAGAGGAAGTAAAAGAATAAAACAGTAGAATAAAAAGAACTGGGAATAACAAGCGTGAGTTGAAAGTACGTATACGGAGCTTCGTAGAGTGAAAGGAGAAAGTGAAAGGAGAACATATATAAAAAGAAAGAGGATTGGTATGGAAGTATTAAGGTACAAAAATTAAGAGTTGGATTCTTCAAGAAAATAAACAAGCATGGATATAAACTGTTGAAGAAAACAAAGAAAAGAAAGAAACAGAGAGAAAAGATAAGAAGGACATATAGTGAGAAACTCTGGTCTTAGTGGGAGATCTAGTTTTGGCTTGCTATTGAGATATGTTGTTTGGAAAAGTATTTACTTTGTGTGTATTGGAGTAAAATATGACATTTTGATTTGTGCTACTAGATTATAAATTTGATTGATTAATAATATTTAAATATATTCGATTATATTTAATTATAATTGGGTAATTAATTATATTGATTGATTATAAATTAATTATATTATTGGATGAATGTCTCTAGTATTATATATTAATCTGTGAAGGATATATTTAGTGAGAGTCTAATAAGAGGAGAAAATTGATGTGAATGAATCAAATAATTGGTAAGAAATGGACTGTTACATTTAAAGGTAAATAAGAAAACAGATGAGGGAATGAAAAGTGAATATTGAATTGAAAATTCACGTAACATATAAAATTGACTTACCTATAGTGTTTCATCTGTGATTGAATTGTAATTGTATACAATTAAAATAGCTAGTAAAAGATAAGCAATGGTTATATGTTTAAGAGAAAATTGTATACTAAAGAATATCTGAATTAAGCAAAGGTAAAGCGTTCATAAAAGGTTAAAAAACATCATTAAAATTAAAAAATTATGAAGTAGCACTGAATCCAAGCCAGTCCTAGCCCAGGAGTCTCAGAAATTACTCAAGACTACCACCTTCTTGAGAGAGCCCGTGTGGCACAGTGGAGATGAGGGTTCGGTTCTCTGCTCAGCCATGGAAATCCACTGGGTGACCATGGGCATGTCACAGACTCTCAGCCCCCCAAAAAACCCCATGATAGGGTAGTCTTAAGGTCACCATAAGTCAGAAACAACCTGAAAGCACACAACAACAACAAACTACCTTCTTGGGCTATCTTTGATTCAGTACTGTGATTATGTCCCCAAGAGGTTTGGATCAAGGTTTGGATTCAACTCCACCTTCATTTATCCTTTTCCAGCTTTTGTGGGGGCATTCTTTAGGCAGCAGATCTTAGACAGCAGAGATATGATCTTATGCTTGTCTGGCATTTAATTTTCCATTCTGTTACAAAAGCAAGGATGTAATTCACATTTTCTGCTTTTAAAATCAGAAAGATGTATCTGCAATATAGGTGTCATAAATATTTCCAGTATTAATTATTGAATTAGTAAGTGTCAGTTACTCTTGTACTGATACAAGTGTTACTCTAAAAGATGGTGGTCACTGGAGTCCACTCACAATGCCAGTGTCTCATTAGAATTTGGGGAAATTACAGCTCAAAGAAGGCCTATAAGAGGAGGGTAATGGCAAGATCTTTTCACTTACATATACCGGTACTAACTGCAGAGAGGCTTCAGTTACAGATAAACAAAGTATTTTATTTGGAATCAACAAACACACAGGAAATCAGACATTCTAAGAATATACAAGGCTGTCAGAATTGGGGGAAGAGGGTGATCACTACCAATCTTGAAGGAAATGGATGAAGCAGAGAGGCTCAGATAGCATCTGACGGTAGCACAAATGAACAGCGGTTTGGGAATCATGTATTATACCCGAAATGCTACAAGTTGCTGGGGCCAAAATTTGGATTTTTATATCCTTTTTCCTATCATGAACAAGTGTTCTGACAGAGCCTTTAAACCTTCTCACAAGACTGACAAAGGATTCTGAAATAAGTAATCACTTTGACATCAGAATGATAGAACTTATGGGAACTGTGATAACCTCTTGAAGTCTGGACTGCGTAGGGAGCGTAGGAAAGGTTTCCGTAGGGTAAGATCAAAAGGGATGGTCTCTGATTGTCTTATCCAGGCCCATTTAGAAATGCAAAGATCTGAGATCGATGAAGAGATTAGCTTGAACCCCTTTTACGACAGGATTTTCCACCTAATCCCCTTTGAACTTAGGGCCTGACCATGTCTCAGGTCAGCTTGACCTTTACCAGTTGGCAAAACTTCAATTCATGTATTTCCAGCCATATGAAAAATCACATCCTCCAGGGTGGGATACAGGGTAGGGTAACACAAGTATAACACAGCAGCCAATGTAAGGGTGGCTTGAGCGTAGAAAGGGGCTTCTTTAGCTGGTATAAACCACCTCAGTCCAAAACAGGAACCTAAAAAAGAAACTATGAGAGTCAAAAGCAGAGGTATATCACAGAGGTGTTGATGGGAGTTGGTTTGGGCCTATATTACATCATTTCCAGCCAATTCATCATAGACTTTACAACCACTCAGTTTCCCTATAGCTTGTTGGTTCATTTCCTTTGATGTCTGTGTTTTTCCTTGCTGAATAAACAAAACTCATTTCTTTAAAATTCCCAGATCTGATATTTATTTGGAAGAGAGAACATATAAATGGTGGGTATTTGAGAAGATGGATGAATATTACCACACTGCATAAACCAGCAAGTAAGACATCTATTTGGTGATAAACATGTTTTCACAGATGAAATATCACAGATAAGAACAAAAGAGGGTCTGCCCATGCAGTAAAATTAGGTGGCATAACCCTAGGTAGCAGGATGGACTGAGTGACTCAGGTGACAGCTGGAAGATGGCATTTTTAACGATTTAGAACAAACACTCTTGCAAGAAGAAAGTCAGCTAGAGTAGACACATTCAAGCCTTGCTAATCCCTTACTGCTTGCAGGGAGATTTTATGCAAGGGAATGTTTAAAAATCTCTCTCTGACCTACAGTCCTAAGTGGCATGGTCTATTTTGCTTCAAACCTCTAAATCCTCATCCCATCTCATTCTGCAGCACATTTAGACTGGAGTTTTTTTGATACATCATACATAACAAAAAATATAATAATTACAGCGAAGGATGTACTACTTATAGCAATTTTTTTAAAAAAAGATCTATTTGATTTTAAACACATGACTTACATTTTATTGTTAGTCCTGAAGGAAGATGAGAGCCACTGATTCAATAGAACTTACTTCAGTATTGATTTACAAAGTTCCCATTGATTCAATGGGTCTACTTTTAGTTGGTACTAATAACAAAAATGTAGGTCATAATGCTCCCTTCAGAAAGAATGCTGAAGCTGCATTTTTATTTCCTAGATCAGATGGACATAATTACATTAAGCTAACTGTCCTATGCATACTATACAATTAATATGCTGATAAACAATTAATATTTCTGTGGTATATTAAGTTGGATACTGCAACTGTGCATCAGGAAATGCTAAGGATTATATTCTTTGGTTGGATCACAATCCTAACTGCCTAAGATGGCCAAGGATCAGCTGAGCCAAGATTACACTAGGCCAGAGTACAGAATTATACTGTAATGAATCCAAGCCCTTCCCTACCAAGTGATGCGGGACTACAACTGACCTGGTCTAGCTTTGTGTTGGCCTTGTGCTGTTTCCTTGGGTTCAAGGAAACTTAGATCAGGAATGACTCAGTTCCTCCTTTATTTTGCCTTCTCCGCTGTTTCTTCCAGTTCTTCAAGCAGATCTCCAACAGCAGAGCAGTTCTGCTGACAGGTCACTCAGATCAACTGGTAGAAAAAGGGATTTCTGTCAACAGAAGAGCCTTCTGCCCAGTCTTAATCACTACAGCCAATATACGTTGACTTAGGATTGCACTTTTAGTTACTAAATTGCTAGCCTATTTAAACATGGGTTGGCATTTTGAAGCCTATATTGAAGAATACTTGTACTGTTTCTTTTCAACATGGAATACCAAGGGTGTGTTCACACAACACCTTTTCTATTAATCTTTGCCATTCTGAATTGACCCAGCCATAGTGGGAAACGTATCCTGGAATTTATAGAAAATTGTTATGCACATAAAACCTGGAACTCTATTTTGCACTGAGCACAGGCAGGCATAAGGAAAAACAGCAACAAAAAAGGCACTGTACAACACATTTGAGCCCTTATCTATGTTATAAACTAATTTTGGTTTTATAAGAATATGAATGCCTCCTTCTTACCACAGCATAATATATGGGAAATGGTGAACATGTCCCCTCACTGCACAATAAGCAAAGCACAGAGGCAGTATGCAATGCACAGTGTAGATTGGTTCATTACTCTAGGTGTATTGTGACAAATCTGCAATGTCTCTGCTTACAGAAAATACCATTCTGTTAAGCAGAGTCATTGCAAATGTATCACAATATCACTACCCCCTGCCCTTGCACTACAAACTGGCCAAACTTTCCTTTCAGCACAACTTGCTCTGAAGCTTGATGACTACATGCTAATTAATTGCCAATGCACCTATAAATAAAGAAGGGAGGGTCACCATAACAGAGATGTTATCGTACCTTATGCTAGTTTGCTGCCACTCTAGAAATGTCTCCTTTGAGATTCTTTAGAATCCTGTTGGTCCAAATTTTTATTTTCCTTGGAGGTCACAAGCATGAAGCTTCCACACCAACCATGGCTACATCATACAAAATGCCTTCCATTCACCTAAGTTTACATGAGTATACATGCAAGTCCTCCAATGTGTTGAGTGGCCTGGATGATGGACTTGTGTGGGTCAGGAAATGTGGTATTTCTGCACTGTAAGTTCAACTCTGAATAAAAATAAACTCTCAATGCAGCAAATTGCAATAATGGAACACATTTACTTCACAATGTACAGACTACACAAAAAACATGTACAATATTTGCTTGGGAATAGTCTGAAAAGAGATGAGGTTCCACCAGTGGCCTCTCGCAACTTTGTAAAGGATCACTTAGGCTACCCATTGACTGACAGGATCCACGCAAAGTAACATGGAAGTGACTGGACTTTGGTCTCAACAAGCAAGGAATATTTTATGATTTTAAGCAAAAGTAAGTATTTGGGATCAATTAACATAAATCATCAACGCTCTGAGATCCTTACTTTGCACATTTAAAAACACAGCAAGTTACTATGTGGCTTCCACTTAAAAAGATGCAAAAACACTCCATCCAACCCTTCTTTTTTGCAGTAAAACTGGGCAAAGTGAAAGCAAAACACAATATGCCTTGAAGACGATGGAAAGGACGTTTTGAAAGAGGTTTTAAGGTACTGCCCTCATGTGGTAGATTTAAAATATAGCAATCCCTCATTTTCATTTTATCACAGCACTCAATTCATGATGTGGTTCGGGCAAACGGCTCCAGACGTCCCTCCGTGAATGCTGGAAAATTCCCGTGCCTTCTATGAAGGAAGTATTTATACCTGAGTATTTATAAGTATTTATGTCTTCAGAGCCACCTTGCTGAGATGGGATTTGAAGGTTGCTGTTTTACAATGGTTTCTTTCCTTCCTGGAGGGACAAATTCAGAAGGTGTATTGGAGGACTCCTGTTTGATCCCTTTGCCATTGGCCTTTGGGCTCCTTCAAGCCTTGATTCTGTCTCTCATGCTATTTAGCATATACATGAAACTGCTGGGAGAGGTCACCAGCGTTTTGGAGTCTGCTGCCATCTGTACAGGGATGACGCCCAACTCTTATTACTCCTTTCCACTTCAGTCCAAAGAAACTGGTTCAATCCTAAACCAGTGCCTGTGTTACCATGACTTCTGGGGGTCCCCTTTGAGGGACACCTTGATTTGTTCTAAAAATGCCAAAGTTGGGGAAATTGGTGGAGCACTGGCAGGGCTACCCTTAGCAACATCTTTTAACCCAATGTCTACAGAGTCAGATCACGAAAGAGGCAGGCTAAAAGTTCACTCAAGATATTTTATTAGGAAATATATTCAAACACAATCACTCAGAATCAAATGCTCACACAAGCACACAAGGACTATCAAAATAGAAAGAGTTGAAAATTGATAGGGGAAAAATGGAGGGAATGTGTGGGGCAATACTGTACCTGTCCAGAAGTCTTCAGCTGAGGAAAAAGACAAGGGGAGAGAAAAACTCAGCATAGGGAGGGGGGCTGAGGGGAGTCTCAACTGACAGAATTACAGCCTGCCAGTCAAGTCTGGGAGAGCTCCAAAATGGAGTCCCAAAAATGGGGTCTAGTTATAGGGCAAAACATGCCTCGGGGGCAGACTCTCTTCCCAGAAAGGATAATGGCCAAAACTGAAGGATGATGGAGGTGTGATAGCCGCCTGATGGCTGCATGATAGCTGCCTCATGGCTGCATGATGGTCACACCAGGTAACTGGACCTTGCTTTGATGTGCCTTACTTTGTTCGAAGCATTTCTGGGGAATCAGGCAACCTCTCCAAAGTATTGTTGTGCTGATGGCCCATTACCTGTGCCTATGTGCTTTTCCAAGGTTTCCTATGGAGATGTGACAGGGGAAGTTTCAAGTCTTTGATCTTTTGTCCAATCGCTAGCCTGACTGTCTACACACGTGCCTGGTCACCTCTGGCTTAGATGCATTTTAATATTAAAATACTCCTCGGGATGGGGTCTGCCAGCAGGGTAACACCTGTCTTCAGTAATAGACTGTATGAAGGCAAACAAATTGAAACTTAAGACAAGCAAGACAAAGATTCTCCCGGTCATTAAAAAGACAGATCAGAAAACAAAGATTGAAGATATTACACTTCTAAAGATGCAGGTTCTCAGCTTGTGTGTGTGCTCCTGGATTCAGCCCTGGGCCTGGAAACTGAGGCTTCAGCAGTGGCCTGGAGTGCATTTACACAGATAAGGCTTGTGCACCAGCTGTGTGTAACCTCAGACCTGGCCACAATGACACATGCGGTAGTTACTGTGACACAGCCTGGAGGTGTGGCTAGCAAAGCAGCCCTAGCAACAGGTGGTCATATAGCCAGATTGGCTTTGTCTGAGCAAAACCCAGCCCTAGTATGAGGGAAGGGCTGTGGGGAAAACAGCAGAAGACATATATACTGGGAGTAGGAATTGGATGCTAGCTTCCTTCTGTGAGATTCTTAGAAAGATCGTTAAGTCAACCAAAGATGGTTGCCTGGAAAGAGGGTTGTCTTCTCAATGGCCTAGTGTGGGGCAGAGAAGAAACCAAACCACTTCTGAATGGGTCAGAAAGTAGGACCCTGACTGGGGAATTACAACTCTGTACTAAGGGGAGCCAAAGGGGTGTGTGTGTGTGTAAGCTCTGTTCTTGAATACTGTGGTGATTTGAAGAAATTAGACATTTTTGATGAAGTGTTATTTTGTTTGAATATTCCTGGAATATCCAATACCTTTTTCTGTGTGTGTTATTTTAATAAAGATTAAGCTCTATTTTTGTAATTTCTGCCTCAGCAGAATATTTTCTTCAGTTTTACTTTTATAAGAACATGCTACCACCAGTTATCAATCCTTTTTTAATAACCTTTTAGAAGTTTTGCCCTTTATCCACGAAGGTGGTGGTTTTAAAGGTAAAGCAGGGTTGAATGAGTGGAATGGAGAGAGCCAGAGTGCTATAGCAGTTTTAAAGGAATGTTGCTGCTCCAGACAGGGAGAAGAAAAGCAGGCCTGGTTTTGCCCTCTTTCCACAGTTCCAAAGAGTGTTTGGAAACTTCATCTGGTCCAAAAAGCTGCAACCAGATTGTTAACTGGGACTGGCTACAGGGAGCATACAACTCCTTTGTTGCAACAGTTCCACTAGCTGCTTGTACATTTCCAGGCAGAATTCAAAGTGCTTATGATGACTGATAAAGTCCTATATGGTTCAGGTCCAGGTTATTTGGTGAACCATGCACTCACATATGAACCTGTTCACTTTTTGAGATCTTCTGGTGAGGCTTTGCTCTCTGTCCCACCACTCTCACAGATACATTTTGTGGGAACACAGGAGAGAATCTTCTCAATGGCTGCTCCAAGGCTCTGGAATTTCCTTCCCAGAGAGGCAAGACTGGTGCCCTCCTTGTTATCGTTCTACAAGTAGGAAAAACCCTTTTTATTCCAACAGGCCTTTGAGAATTGATTTTTTTTAAGGGAAAATTGGCCTTATATAATGTGCAGAACATTTGTTATTGCTGTTTGTCCTAACTTGCGTTAATCTTATGATGGTTTTATCTGCTTTTTAACTTTTGTATGCTGTTTTAACTGTTGTAAGCTGCCGCAAATCCCAAACTGGGGAAAAGGTAGGATATAAACAGTAGTAGTAGTAGTAGTAATACAAGAAGCCCTTGCCTTTTGGTGCCCTGTTATCTGAGACACTCTTTTAATACTTCCAAATTAAGCACAAGTTCCATTCACCTGACAAGGGGGTATACTCTTTCATCAGCTTTTCTTGCCTATAGAGGCTTGCTTAGAACTGATCACACATGCACACTGCTTGCAAAGTGCATTGGGGGAGAGGTGCTAAGCCAGCTGAGAGACTTTGTAAGCAGTGCATGCATGCAGTCGGTAACAAGTGAGCTTCCATAAGTCCTTCAGGCTCCCTACAGTATAGTACCTGGGTTCTACTTTTCAACCAATTCTACGTTCTGGCAGTGCTCTGGTCCCTAACCTGTCAGATAACTGAGGGAATCCTGTAGTACCAGTGAACAGAGCAGACTCTAAGAAAATGGGAAACTGCCTTGTCCTGAGTCAGAGCACTGTTCCACCAACTCCAGTATTTTCAACTCTAGTGGAAGTAGCCCTGTAGAGTTTCAAGCAGGACTCCATTTCAGCCTGCTGCCACTGCTTCTCTCTCTTTGTCTGCTTTGTTATCCTCTTTAGATCTTGTTTGCAAAAGGTTTGTTTCCAGAAAACTTTTTTCCACAAATGATTTTTTTTAAAAAAGTGCCACAGTATTATCAAAGATCATTGATCATTTGATCATTGACAACTAATTTATGATGTTTATTAACTATGGAGTTTTGATGCATTCTTTGCATTTATTCATCCTAATATACTAATGCAATGACCAATTGAGTCCAATGCCTGTTAACTCAGAAGGAATTACCAGGTATGCCTCAGACTGGCATCACAGTTATAGTACAACCACAGATCTATCCCTACAAATTGACTGCATAGTTTGATACTTGTCTGCTCTTTTGCCTGTTTTGCACCATGAAATGTCTGGGTTTGGAAGACTGCAGCTGATAGAATACAGATGGGGGAGGGGGCAGGATTTTGGGCACTGCATAGGTGATAGTGAATCCCAACCCCAGCAAAACTATGAGTTGTAATGTAAATCCAATTTATGCCACTGTAACTCACCAACAGGATGCTATCTGATATATTTACCCACTCCTGGTTGTTATTTAAGCTGCTTTAAAAATCCAGTAGTATTTATCAACTGAAACTAGGTATGACCCTTTTCTTAATAATGACAGCATCCTTCCTAGTGGAATGGAGACCAAGTGTTCTGTCTAAGCTAAGTAAGTCTGTTTTTCAAGATCTAATCCACTGCTGGTTGCATACTAGCAGCGAGGTGGTGTAATGTAGGGACTGAACGTATGAACTGCAGATTCAAATCTCAGCCACAAAACTCATGAAGTGAGCCTTCTTCCTATTCTAGCCCCAGAGTGCCATACTGCTGTTCAGCAGAACGGTAAAATTGGTCCCTCATTCAAATCTCAAGTCAGCAACAAAACCCATAAAGCGAGTTCTGTGTCACCCCCAGCCTTCTTCCTATCCCAGTCACATAATATACCATACCATGTTGGGTAGAATGGTAAAAATAAGAAGTCATGTAAAGTTATTTTCAGTAACTGAAAAATGCCATGAGAAATATTGTTTACCTCAGGAGAGGGAAATCACGTTCAATCTATCCCCCAAATTCAATTACAAGTATACTTTGGTTAACAAAATCGATGTCTTCCTCAGCATCATTTCTTTTAACAGAAAATTTGGTACCAGAGCAAGAAATTACATGGAAGGAACAGGGATAGGTCCCCACACCACATGAAAGTAGAGCAGTTCAACATGTTTCACCAAAACTTTTATTTCAAAACTAACATGCCCATATGAAATTAAACCACCATGTCAGGTAACACTTGTGTAACTAAAGAAAACAACCTTCTAGAGACTACTTGAATGCTTCTTCCAAAAAGCATCCAGGTATAACTTCCTCTTTCACCACCTTCCACTTTATGATTCCCATGTTGGTGGCTGAATTCATAGATTTACCTTTTTTACATATACTGCAGGGCATGCTCTTAGCATTTAAAAAGAACTTTAAGAAACCCTTTCAGCTAGACCAAGCATGAGGAAAAGGGGACTGTGAGGGACATAAAAAGAAATTTGTAAGAAGGAGCTTCTTTGTCAAGAGGTTTTGTTAACTGAGGTATGCCTGTACCAAAACGTTCTTGATGGCTGCTTTCCTCTGGTGGATAGGACCAAAGACAAAGGATTGAGACTAGAAGGTCAAGCAATTGTATTTGCTCCACCATACTGCTGAAGCCATCTAAAATACAATTTATGTCTCTGCAGTAATTACATCCTGATCCTAATTGTTAAATCAATTCATTTCCACATACACAGGAAAGGAATGCTGAGAATAGGAGCAGAGAATGGCACTGGATGTCACCATTTATACCAGATACAATGATCAAACAGTTGGAAGTAAGGATTGGTACCAATAGCCCTCCAAGAGTTGTCAGATCTCAGGACCTGCACTGTCTTCTCCAGTTCTCAGGACAAGAGGAAAGAATCATAGGGCAAGAAGACTGCATTGAACATGTGTGTTTGTGTATAAATATATCATTTCACACAAGAAGGCACTTAAAATGTTTATTTAAATTACTTGGTACAACTGTGGATGATACTTTCTCTAGAATCCTGAATGGCCTCTCCAGAGACTGCCCTTTAGAACACCATCCTTCTAACATCACCAGGGCCCATCTCCTCTGACATCACAAGAGGTTTTGGCCCCCAAATCTCAGGCACTGGCACAAGCCTGACCTGACAATCTTAACCCTTGCCTCCACTTGTTAACAGAACAGATGATGCCAGCGGGGCTGTAGTACCAAGCCCCGGCCTCTGACGCACTCCTGAATTTTGGGGAAAATGCCGGTCGATTAGAAATATAAGCCTCTCTCCACGGCAGCTAGTTTCCGAGTTCTCTTTCCTTCGCATCGCTGGTAACAGCACACGCTGTTCCGTGGCTGGGTGTCACCTGCCCGTAAAGTAGTCCTTTTCAGGACAACAGCCTTCGCACAAGGTGGGCCCACAATCATCCCTTCATTTCTTCTTTTTCGTAACACAGTCCCTAACCCAACGTCGCCTTCAAAGTGAATGAAAAATATACGCAGGGGCAAGAGTCATAAGCTAGGTTTGCGTTTCAAAACTTCCCTCTGGGACGGGCTGAAAGGAAAGGCCGCAACTTGCTCGGTTTTTCTCTTAAACGTAGCCTGCTCAGCCCAGCTGTCAGTAGCGACGTCCTACAAACTTCCTCCTAATCTTAAGCGACCTTTAAACTACGCCAGCCCGGACTTTCACCATTCGAACCTCCCGACCGCTTCCCCCGCGCCGCCATCTTACTCTCTCACCCCGAACGCCTTTCCCGCGCCGTGTCCCATTTTCCCATTCGCTCCCCGGCTGCGCATGCGCCGCAGCCTGCAGCTAGGCGACGGGAGCGAACGTTCCCGTTAGGAGCGCGGTGCCATCGCGAGAGGCGCGCCGAAGTCGCCATCCTGTCTGCCTCAGCTGCGTAGCTCGTTAGTCCGTTGCCCCTTCAGCGCTTCCTTGTTCTTTGTGAGGGAAGTCCAGCGCTGCCCTTAGCGACGATCGGCTGGGGAAGTGGGTGAGGTGCTGCCGGTGAGTGGGGTGGCGGGAAGAGGCCGGGAAAGCCCGTCGCCGACCCTCTGGGAAAGTCTGAGGCGAGGTGGGCGGACCCGCCTTCAAGGTCCCCGAAAAACGAACGAGCGCCTGGCGTGCAGGTGGCAGGGTCGCGGGGAGTGGAAGGGAAAGGGTTACGCGGCGGTTGCCGCGCGAGAGAGAGCGCAAAGCTTCTGCTCTCCTTAGCCGCCATTTTTAATGTGGCGGTGAGGGGAAGAAACGGGCGAAGGACGGCGCGGGGGGAGCGGGAAGTATGGGCGCGACGGGCCCGGGCTGAACGGAAGCACCTGGGAAGCAGAGCGACGCCGTCAGTTCCCGCCGAGGGAGAAGTGTCTTAAGGGCCACCAGGGATGGAGGGGCGAAACCTGCTAAACAGCCGGTCGGGAGTGAGGGAAGGGGAAACGGAAATAAACGGACCTCCGTGAGCCTGACAAAAGAAGAGGCGGCGCGTGCACGCGCCCGACACCCCCCCCGCGCGCGCTTAAGCCGACAGGCAGTCACGCCCCTTCGCCGCCCTCCCTCTCCGGAGAGCCGCTGTTCTTGAGTCTGCCACGCCCCCTCCCTCCGCCCTTTGTGGATTGTGCGCCTGCGTGATAGAAGTAAGGGTGCGTGCCTTTAGGATTTCCACGTAGCGTTATGTGTAAAGCGCTGTTCTAAGGCTAGGTGGTTACTGTTGTTAATGCTGCCAACGGTGCTGATGGTACAGCTTCTGTGTCCGAGTGCTTCAGATTAAGATGCCTGATAACTCAGTGAGAAATACTTCCGAGAACACATGCATAGCGTGGAGCTACAAAAAGGGTGATTCCTACCCGCTGTTTGTCTTAGGGCATTTCTGCACTACACTGTTATAGTGCTGTTATTCCACTTTCAACATCCTATGGAATCCTGGGGTTTGCAGTTTAGGGAGGGGCGTTTAGAGTTCTCAGCCAGAGAGCTCTTTGGCCTTAGTAAACTACAAACCCCAGAATTCCACAGGGTGTTGAAAGTGGAATAATCGCTCTGTGACAGTGTAGTGCAGAGTCAGAAAACAATAGTAGAACTTTGATTATGAAAGACTGTAAGGCATGATCAATAGCAGGAATAGTCCTAAGGACACTAGTTAAGATTCAAAATAATGTCAAGTTGAATTGATCCCATTTTAGCCATTTCTTGTAGCTTGTAATCACCTGCCACATATTGATGCTCATTGTAAATGGCCTGCTTGAAAATTAGTGCTACAAGCAAGCCGCTTTTGAGAAATGAATGCAGACAAAAAAAGTAGTAATCTGAATCAGTAAAGTGCCACATAACAGTTCATAGACCTCTGTGTACCTCAGAATAATTTACCTTTGAATATGGTCTAGAAATGGCAGAATCTATGCCATTTATACCAGAAAAGTATTTATTTTTGTTCATGTGTCCATGGCACTGTGTTACCCTTTTAGACAATGTGATGGCCAAGGTTGATGTGGTTGGTTTGGCTAATTAAGCAAATATTAATCTTGCTGTGTTGTGTAGTTATTTTTGTTATTTCATAAAGCGATAAATACCTTTTCTACTTTTGTCATTGCAATCAAGGACAGAGTTGACTGTGGAAAGGAACTGTAGCCAAGTTATCTGAGAATAAGCCTCACTGGGTATAATGAAACCTAACCCCTTAGTAAACAAGCATAGAGTTGTACTGCTTGCCCTAACAAGCATTACTAGAATGGGATTCAGTGTACTTTGATAAAAACTGTTGCTTACATTATTCAGAGTTCTTGAAGTTTGAAGTTCTTATTTTTATTCTGCCCTAAGAAGACTCTGAAGTTTAAAACTTTTGATATACTTAATGTGCCAGTGTTTTTACATAAGAAGTACACTCTTAAATACTTTGTGGGATCATATGTTATTCTGCCCTCTTTTGTCTCTGTTGTCACATTTTTGTGTAGTTGTGAGTAGAGTTAGCCCTCCACGTTTGGGGGTTCACTTCCATGGTTTTTATTACTTGCAAGTTTCTCTAACTCCTGCCCCCACACCTCAGGAGCTTCTTTTCCATGAGAACCTTACCTCATGGTGGTTCTGATCAGGCCACGCAGCCCTTTAAAAATGTACCTCTGATCTTTCACCAGCTGCCACCTTACCAGCTAAGGATGGCTCACAGCCCGATTTCTCAGCACCACAACCCTTTCCCAGCGTTCTCCACACACACCCCCTCAAGGAAGGAAAGGAAGTATGAGAGAGGAAATACAGGGCCAACCCATCCCCTTTCCCTCTCCCTTCCCTGACCTGATTTGGACCTGGGTATTTGTTCTCTCCACCACCCACGGACACACACACACATTTGGTATTTGCAGTTTTTCCATTTTCGTGGGGGTCCTGCACCTCTAACTTTAGCAAATGTGGAGGGCTGACTGTATAGGGAAAGTGCTACATAATCTCTGTTTTATACACTTCCAGAATGTGTTGTCAAAAAGGAACTGGGAGAGGGAATGACAATATTTTTGTATACAAAAAAAAATCCATTTGCACCCTTGATTCATTACATGCAGTTCACTTAAGCATCTTGCTGTTGGTTTTAGACAGGAATGCACAGTCTTCTAGAGACCTTAGTAAGTTAAAACTGAAAATGAGAGAGAAAGACAGTGTCAGTAGAATGAAAGGACAGAGAAGCAAAGTACTTGCTAGTGTTTCTGTTCTTTCTTCCTGTATGTAAAAGTTACCATGTGTAGGGCTGAAGAGTCTGTGGACCAGTCTTTTTACTTTTTACTTCCCAGCATAAAAGGAAATCAGTAGAACTATGTGTTTGTGTTTTCTTAAAATAACAGCGACTACAAGTTATGAGGCAGCATCACCCTTGACAGTATTAGATTGCATCCTCTGAAATGGGTGCATATGTTTGGGCTCATACATTTTGTGGAAAAAAGAAGAAGAATTGAATTCACTGTGAAGTTTCATACTTGATGAGAGCACAATTCATTTCAGGGTGAAATTTATCCTTCATCTTTCAAGTAGGAAAGATAGAAAAGAGGTGACCTCCTCTACCAGAAAAGGTGTAACCATTTGTAATCTATAGGACTGAAGCTTTGACAATTAAGACTGTAATACAGTGCATGCTCATATTGGAAAGAAGAACCCTGGACACAGTCTAATTTATATCTGAAAACATTCAGAGGAATTATATTGAGTGAATTAACTCAAAAGCTGGGAAACCTGTAATTTTCCAGATGATGGATTATAACTCATCATCCCTGACCACAGCGGCTGAGACTGATACTGGAGTCCAGCAATATCTGAAGGGCCACAGGTTCCTCACCTCACCCATATAATAACTGTAGAAGAAGAGAGCATACTTCACACAAAGATTGCTTGGTCCAGGGTAGAATTTAGCAAACTGGAAATACACCTCTTCTGGAAGGATGAACAAAGTGCCAGGAAGAAAAGACATAAACTAAGCATAAATAACGGGGGTATTTTGGAAAATTGAGTCGGACTCAAAAATATTTTTTTGCAAGCTTCAATCGATATCTCATTCTTCACGTTAGTTTTACATATGTTTAGTATGCAAAGTGAAGAAAAATGGCATGATAACATTAAATGCCTATTAATATCCAAAAATTCTTCACAGTAACCCAAAACTAGTTGAAGGAAAGTATTTGACATGGGCTGGGAAATGCAATAAAGTACCCTCACAGTGTAATCCCATTTTCAGAAGTGAGTCCTGTGGAGTTCAATAGAACTTCCATGATGAGCGGGTCTAAGTACAGCAACCTGAGAATAGGTTTCATTCAGTTGAGTCAGGGTCACATTTATGTAGTTGCATTTATTGTATGTAATGCTTAAGGTAATTATTGTTTAAGGTAATTTATTAATTAAGGTAATATTTAAACAGCTGTATTTGAAAATTATTTTTGTTACATTGTAAACATTTTTAATACCTACTAGGGAATGAAGACATTGAAACTTGTTTCAGCATGTCTGAAAAACTGCGTCTCATATGTGCTTCCCCCAGGGATTTTAATCTGGAGATTAATAATATTTTTGATTTTATGTATATTTCACTAGGATTGGCTAAATCCCAGTTACTTGAATTTGATCTATATTTTGTTAATTTGTGCTGTTACTGTTAAACCATTTTTAAAAATGGAAGTTTTCCACTCCACATCACTGATTAGATGCAGTATTAACATTGGCAGTCCCAAACAGAAGGGTAGAGAGCTCAAGAAAGGCAGGGTTATTAGCCTAGGAGACAGCTGTGCTTTTGCTTTGCTTTCCTTTCTTCTGATGTGGATTAATTTTTTAGAAATTTATAAACATTTGAATGTTTCTTTTATTATTCTCATATAACTCTTAGCTGCCTTGGGGATCCTTGAATCCTTTGTAATTGAAAGACCCTAAGAAACGCTGTAAACAAAAAACATGACTGTCTCACCTCTCAGGACTTGTACAGGGTAAAATGCTCTCTTGCTCTGTTATGAAAAATAAACTTCACAGTGACTTCACATTTTCTTTCTGTTGGTGGGATAGAACAGTACTTTTGGATGATCAACAGTGTATTTCAGGTAAGCTATTACAGTGCGCCCTCTTGTGGTGTAACCTCCATATACATGGGCACACAAACATTTTTATATTTGCAGTTTTTCCACTTTTGGAGAGTTTCTGCACCCCTCACCCTAGTGAATGTGGAGGGCAGACTGTACTTACCATGAGTGAGTGGAGTGTTGCTTGTTTGGCTTCCAAGCAGAGAGCCTTTTTCTTATCTTTGCAGTTATTAGAATATAGATCTTTAAAAATACTCATTTCTAATGTGTTCAGTGGTTAGATCAGGCTCAAATTTGATGCAGAAAGTCTGCAATATATTTGCAGAAAGTCAAAAGAGGCATCTGCAGGAAACAGCTGAAAGAGGGAATTTGTGACCTTTATCATTAAAGGCCTTGTTAGTTATGTTGGGAGAAGGGGCAGAACTATATAAGTTGCACTGAAGAACACTGAAATTGGAATAACTCACATTGTACATTGTAGGAAAATTGAGGCTAAATTGTTGGCTCATCTAGTAAGTTTGGTGTTAAATACATCCTTTGGAATTCTTGTACATCCATCTCACAAGGGTGGTTCTATTTCATGTTTGGAAAGCAGCGTGTGTGGGGGGGGGGTGTTTTCTGTAAGGCAAAATATTACTTCTGGTGTTTAATGCTTTGAAGCTTTTCTTCTGGTTCTTAATGTTGAAAAGATCTAAACATCTTTTCCTTCTCAAATGTTCCTCAAGCCTTTAATTGAGCACTCTCCTGATGAAGCATGTAAGACTGTTTTCTCCGTTACTCCAAAATAGGGTGCAAGCATAGGGCTCAAATTTGATCAGCTTCTGCACTAATAGATGAGATTCAAGTTCAGAGACAGTGTGGATTTGAGACACCCTGGAGTAGTACATACTTAGCCAAAGAGCTTATCCCTTGCCTTAGCCTTGAGTGACCAAGGCAGGTTGTTGAAATCATATTGTTACTGGGAGAGTTCTAGCTCCTGCAGTGGTACTTGTTATTTTGTTTGCTGTATTTGCATCTGCCAGTTCCTCTCTGCTTTTTTTTTAATCTGTACTTCATTTTGTTGGGTGGTTTTCTCAGCCTTGATAGGTAAGATATCTTTTAAGAAAGCATGAGACCCTTAACAGGCAGTTATGGTGTGCTTATTTTTTAAAAAAATGCTTAGGGTCTCAAGAAGTGGTTTCTTACATGTGATCCAAGTCCATCTTGGTGGCAGAAGGTGTAACAGTGTCCTCCTGAGAGGTTTTCTTCCAGACTTGTCTCATGGGGAATAGAATCCTTCCCTATGAATTTCTCTTTCTTTCATGACCCTTTGCCTTTTTAGATAGGGGAAGATAGGGAAAACTGTATAATATGAGGCCAACTTTGATGGGATCTTTTCAGGACAGAAGCAGGAAGGATTGTTCCTCTACTTTCTGTTCCCATTTTGGGAAAAAAGTCTGCTTTTGCTTGTAGGAATAAGTGGAGCTTTATCCCAAAGGCAACTGTTCTCCCCCACCAACCAAGAATTGCTAAATAAAATTAGTGAAGAAATATCAAGTTTCTTAGTGAGCAAAACTATATTACTTTAAAGCTGGGATTCTCACATACACCACCAACCGATCACTAAGTAGGCTTCTGACGTCTGGTTATAATAGTTTAGTTATTGAAATTGGAGGATGCTACTGTGTTCTGTTTGGAGAACATGTATGTGTTAGTGTGTGAGCCCCACTAAAGGACTGCTGCTGTTCCACAGTTTCTGAAAATAAAAATACTTTTCATTCCTAATGCTTCCCTTATTAACTTATACTCAATTTTTACATTTTGTATATTGCATATGTCGTCTTTCCATTTTTTTAAAAAAAGAAATTGTCTGTGTGGCAGCTTTCAATATAAAAGAAGAATGATTTTTTTTTTATTTTATTTCATTTTCTTCTCTTTATTTGGCTGTCTTGCTGGTGAAACATGACTTCTTGTGCACCAACCTGTTTGCTTTTCCCAGTCTCCTGAATATTATCCCATGCCTGTCAGTCCCTTTCCAAGATCCTGATGTGTTGCTTCCCATTCACTGCCTCATATAGTTGTCAGACCTCCAGTCATGTAGCTGGCACTGGAACAAAAAAAGCATGTGGCTTATATGTGGGCAGAGGAAAGGTGTGTGCACACTGTTCAGGGGCATTGTTAGGCAATAGTTTATAGTGGCTTTACCAGCCTGCAACATTATGAGTTAAACTAGCACACACTGAAGTGATTGGATGAATGTACTTAATGGCTAGTAGATGGCTGGGCTAATTGAAAGGAACTGGGGAGATGCTATTGTTTTCTCAAGCAGTAGAAGTTGACTTTACAGATAGGTGCATCTTATTTGAAGGCCAAAGATGTTGAGGGTAGCCGTGTGGCAGGTTGCATGAGAAGGTCATGCTAGTTGTCGTGTATGTATTAAAGACAATGGTAGTTGAAAACTTTCATAGGATTACGCTTTTAGTAACATCTGAGCAGCTGTTGCATTTTTTTTTAATGTTTGAAGATACTGCTAATGTATACAGTCCTGCTTACAAAGGGGTGGGGGTAAATCATGATTCTCAAATGCTAAATTTGCTGTTTATCTTTTTTATGGTGTTTGATTTTAAACAGCAAAATGGACTGGGCTGGGAAACATAATGGTCCAAATGATTCATCTAGTGATGGAACAGTACGATTGCGTGGTCTGCCATTTGGCTGCAGCAAGGAGGAGATCGTTCAGTTCTTTCAAGGTAGCTCTAGTGTTAATGTCAAGTGACTTTCAGTGTTTCTATGTCTGCAAGATTGATATTTGAAATAGTTTATTTTTTATTAGCTATTCCTGAGGGGGGGGGAGGGGGGCATTAGTCTTTAAATTTTAGATTGCTAATTTTGGTATTCTTTATTCAAATACTGCTAAATAGTTAAGAGATGCATTGGTAGTACAGGCTATAAAATTTATACACATTTAGATACCTTGCTAGGAATCAGGATTTGGAGTATGTAGTTATTAGTATAGTATGCAGCGTAGGTGGGCCTTTGTGATGTAGCTGTTGCTGTGTAGTCTGAACAGAAACAGTAATAGAATGTCTAAACCCATTAAGTTTAATGAAACATCTTTAGTGTGTGTATTTAGGCTAGGTGTGGGGGGAAGTTAAGCTATTTTCTTGCATTTGTGTAGATTTGCTTTAAGTATTTTCTACAGATGGGAATGTTTCAGACTTTAACACTCTTCCCCTTGATGGGGTTATTTGTCCTTGGGTTAAAGGGTTGGAAATCGTGCCAAATGGGATAACATTGACGCTGGACTACCAGGGGAGAAGCACAGGGGAGGCCTTCGTGCAGTTTGCTTCAAAGGAGATAGCAGAAAAAGCTCTGGGGAAACACAAGGAAAGAATAGGGCACAGGTGGGGATGGAGAGTTTGGGATGGTGTTAAATATTCTTTTTGGGGGGTTGGGGGTCAGTGTTGGTTTGGGGGGGTTGGGGAAAATAAATTAACTGGCTATTTTTTAAAAAAAGAATCACCCTAAGTAACTTGGGAGGTACAGTAGATCTGGTGGGAGGGGGGATTGGTAATATAATGTAGCTTCATAAAATTGGACTGTTTCAATTTTTGTGGAGGGTGTTCTGTGATAGCCAGACATTCAAAGCTCTTTTTTCTTTTTCTGGGGTAGGGGGGAGTGTGGTTCAGAGATTTGTTATATTTAATGTGCAGTTAGATTTTTTTAGTCAGTATAATAAATCAAGAGAAGTGCTTGCTTTTGCATTTAAAATTACTAAAACTTTAAGTGACACTTGGAAAAACAGTGTGCACTTCTACTGAATGCTGTATCTAGATATAGAATTCAGAGTATTTGTGCAATTTGTTACTGTATTTTTTCCAGACTTTATATTTTTATATTCTTACATTTGTACATTGTAAATCTTTTTTTACTCAGATATATTGAGATCTTCAAAAGTAGTAAAAGTGAAATCCGAGGATTCTATGACCCACCACGAAGAATGATGGGACAGCGGCCTGGACCATATGATAGACCAATGGGAGGAAGAGGGGGTTATTATGGAGCTGGGCGTGGAAGTATGTATGACAGAATGCGTCGAGGAGGTGGTGGATATGACGGTGGTATGTGTATCTAATGACCACAGGCTCTTGTCATTTTCATGTTCCTGACGTTTTGTCAAGAAATACAGAAATGACAGTAATTATAATACATACCAAGTCTGAAATCTGGATACCAATCAGTTTTTTTACAAGACGTGTGACTAAAGATTGAAAAGGTATGGAGAGGCATCTGAAATTAGATTTTGACTGTAGAAAACTTGGTTTGCATGTCTTTGAGCCTGACCACATTTATGTATTGACATTTGTTTTTATATTTGATGTGAAGAAATGTTGATTACATGCATAATGTTAACCTGAAACTTGCTTTTAAAGAACATTACAGTATATGTCCACTTAAATCTCACAGGGTATGGTGGCTTTGATGACTATGGTGGATATAACAATTATGGCTATGGAAATGATGGCTATGATGACAGAATGAGAGATGGAAGAGGTAAGATCTAAAAACTGAATAATAATTTTCACCATCATGTTGTCTCATGCAAACTGTCTAACCAAAGAAAACAATGTGTATTGTTTGAAGAAATGTATGAACAGAGGTTCTAGCAAAAGTGACAATTAAAAGGGGGCTGTTTATCTCTAGGGATTGGTTTCAGTTCTTCAGTGGTGGTGTTATATTCATTAGAGTTGCAAGAAATTGTGTGGACTGTCTTAGAGTTTTAAGTCCCAGTATGTGATTAGATGAAGAAACTACTTTTCTGTACCATTCATCTTGAATAGAATGGAAAAAATATTTAGCATGGTGGGTACCAAAAGATGACTAGTGGAAGGTGAATCAAAGTAGCATTTATTCTAGTATTTGGCATTCCAGTCGTATGTCCAGTTTCAAGTAAGTGCACATTGAATGTCCTTTAGTAAATCATGCATTTACAGACATTTTTGTTTCTAGGAATGGGAGGCCATGGGTATGGTGGAGCAGGAGATGCTAGCTCAGGCTTTCATGGTGGTCACTTTGTTCACATGAGGGGATTGCCATTTCGAGCTACGGAAAATGACATCGCTAACGTAAGTGTGTTTCACTTCTGAAATCAGATGCGTGCAACCATTTTGAAAATGAATTCAATACAGCTACTGTACAGTCCTAAACACTTCCATAGTAATTTCTTTTTTTGATACCTTGCTGGTTCCATTTACTAGTTGAAAGAATACTTGTATTGTAAATTAGTCAGCAGTACCTTTTGACTTGAACCAACTCTAGTCTTTCTGTCTGAATCTTCAAAAGCTCATTTAGTTCTGCACCATTAACTGGATGCCACTAATACCTTGGATGAAGGTGAACAAATTGATGCTTAATCCAGACAAAGCAGAGATGCTCCTGCTTATCTGAAAGGCTAGTCAGACAGTAGCAATTCAACCTATGCACGATAGAGTTATGCAACCCCTGAAGAGGCAGCTTTACTATTTTATGTACTGTTGGAGTCAACCCAGGCGAAGAGAACATTTCCACAATTAAATCTAATTTCTCAGTTCTGGTCATTCCTGGAGATGTCTGGTATGGGCCTAGTAACGTATGCCTTAGTTAAATCCTGTTTGGATTACTTTTAATATACTCTGCACATAGTTGCCTTTAAAGGGTGTTTGGCAACTACAGCTGACTGATAAAGCTGCAGCCAGACTGTTGACCAGTGCTGGTTACAGGGAGCATGTAAGCCCTGATACAATAGCCACAAGCCCACTTCTAGGCAAAATTTCAACCATGCATGCCACATTATATTCTCCCATATAAGCCTACTAGGACTTCAGTATCTGTTGGCGAGGGCCATCTTTTGGTCCCACTGCCTTCAAATGTATGTTTTGTGCAGACACAAGAGGACCTTTTTGGTGACTGCTCTCAAGTTATGGGATATCCTTTCATGCACAGATAGGCTAGCTCTCTCTGTTCTTCCACTAGAAGGGGCAGCCTTTGGGAACTGACTACCAGTTGTGACCAGAGGGTATAAAATGGATAGGCTAGGTTTTTAAAAATAGTTCACTGCTTACATTTATTGGTAACTATTTTTTGTTTTAACAGTAAATTTAATTTGCATCCTAACATGTATAGTTTATTCTGTTTTTATTGGAAATTTTTAAAATTATGATGGCAACAACCCTATATTCCAACTCTGAGAGAAGGATGGGGATAAAAATCAAATAAACACTAATAAATACATTTGATAACCAGATCAGCTGGTCTCAAAAGATGCTATTTGTTGTACAAACTCCAGTAAGAGGAATGTTTGACTACTTTAGGAAGGATGATTGGAAGTGTTAGTGATCAGTGTGGCTTATAACAATTACACTGAAAAAAAGGGAGGTTTGGTATTCATCACTTTAGTTTAATATAGAAACTGTTGAAGACTAAGCTATAAAAAATCCATGTAAGAAATGGTAGGGTAGACTTTTTTCTTAGTTATTGATGTGGTTTTGTGAAGAGTTGATCTTCTGTGCTGATATTCTTTATCAGTACTTTTGCCCTTGCTATTGAAGCTTGAAGTCTTCACATTTGAAAAAAAAAACCTGTGGTGAAAACAGCAGAAGGGGTTCTGTCTTCCCTGGCAGCCTAATAGGCTGGGTGTCATTTTTATGTATTAACTCATCTGTCAAAATAAATCCAACTTTGAGCAGACGCAAGCCCATGGGTAGGATTTTTATCCCTGTGGACCAGTAAGCTCTGCAGTCTTTGTAGTATTCTGGGCATTTTTGGCAAATACAGGAAAGTTCAAGGAATCAAGAATCACACAACCCGAAAAAGTGGTTTGAGCTTTCGACTACAACTACAATTCCCTGCTCAACCGTGGAAACCCACTGGGTGACCTTGGGCATGTCACACACCCTCAACCCCAGAAAACTCTATGATAGGTTCATCTTAGGGTTACCGTAAGTCATAAACAATTTGAAGGTACATAACAACAATTCTAAAACATGATTTATAGTATAAATTCAGTCAGTTTGTATTTGTAAATGCAGCTCATCCCAGTGTGAGGTTTATGAGGATGAGGTAGTTGACTCAGTTCTTTGAAATGTCATTCTTGGGCAGGCTGAAGGAGCAATTCACAGCAGGTGGGATAATCACACCAGCTGATCAAAGCAGGAATTCTCAAAGTTCCAAACCTATTTTAACTATTGGCTGTTTCTCTCTCCCTCTTCAGTTTTATTTTTCTTGCCTTGCCAACCAGTCAAGTTTCAGACCTCTTTTCCTCTTTCTTTAGTTTAAATCAAATTTCCTAAATTTCTTAACTACTTAAATGAGTTAATTGAAAAGCAGAAGATTTAAAATTGCAAGTGAAGTGAGTAAGAAAAAACAAAAGTACATGGAATCTGGAGGAGACAAAGAAGAGTTTCACTTGCACCATGAGAAAAGAAGCAGCAAGGAGAGAGTTAATCTGCTGCTAATGGCTCACCCGAGACCGCATGTACTCTGGTCATAAAGGGAGAGGGGAATGTACACAAAGTACTGCCGGAGTTCATGTGGCCATTGAGCAGCATGCCTCTGAACCAGCAACAGAATTAATATTGAAGAAAATGTTCTTACTTTCAAGCAAATATGAGGCGGGAAGTGCAGTAAACCAAAGGAAAATAGTATGGAGTAGTGAAGAAGTCTAGTAAAGATAAGGTTAAACTTAAATTAAAAACTAAAGCTGTACCTGAGAAGGCCAGTCACACAGGGAAGGGGCATATGTAGACCACAAGCACACTCATGACTCCCAGCTGCCATCTTGAAGTTGCAGATTCGGAACCAAGAGGCAGGGCTGAAGCTAAGAGACCAGTTGCCAAATCAAGAGAAGTGTCTCAAATCAGATGTGCAGTTGCACACAATGACTGATGTTCAGACCAGCACAGCAAAACAAAAATAGCATGACACGAAGGGAAAAAAGTGCCTTTTTAAACTCAAGCCAAGACTTAAATACACAAGATCGGTTTCTATGTTACCATTTATACCTGCTAACATAGGGGAACAACACTTCAAATTCTATCTGGTTTTTATCTTGTCTGTTCTATCAGTTTTTAGTATCTAGTGGTCGGCAAGCCTGTGTAATTAAACTGAAGGAGGAGAGGAAAGAGAAGCCAACAGTTAAACGGATTAGGAACTTTGACAATTCCTGCCCCAGTTGGCTGGTGTGAGAAATTAACCTACTGGTTGTAGTTCTTCAGCCGTCCAAAAATGATCATTTACAGCAGTTATCAGCATCTTATTTTGTATCTGGCCTTATACCCCCTCTCCAAGCTGCTGTTTTGCAGATAGCTAATATATGTAGATCTAGAGATTCTAATTGAAACAGAATAGTTCCCATTAACCTAAAGCCGCTTACTCCAGTCTGCAATAGCACCAAGATTTTGTATGTTATTCATCATACAATAATAATATACAAAGTTCTAAGGAAGGAAGTGTTAAGGGATTCTGCAACTGGGTTATGCAGATGAAGAAAGCTCATAACAAATTTGTACATATTCTAGTAAAAAGTTTTTAGGGTTTTTTTGTTGGTTTGTTTTTGTTTTGTTTTGTTTTTGTTTTGTTTTGTTTTGTTTTGTTTTGTTTTGGTGGTAGTGGCTCTGGACAGATTACTGAAGTCTGAAATACCTCGCTGTGTTGGTAGGGCAGCAAGCAAATAAAATGTGTGCATTTGATGCATTTAAGATCTTGTGGTTTATATTTAAACATTTCTATACTCATTGATGTACTATTTCTCACTTTTAGTTTTTCTCACCACTGACCCCTATAAGAATTCACATTGACATTGGAGCAGATGGTAGAGCAACAGGTGAAGCTGATGTAGAATTTGTGACACATGAAGATGCCGTGGCTGCCATGTCAAAGGATAAAAATCATATGCGTAAGTTATAGCAAACAGAACAATTAAATAACTAGAATTGGTGCCTTCTATGTGATAATATGAGCATTTCCTCTTGATATCTGATTTTCATAAAACCTAGAAGGCAAGTGGTATTTCAGGTTGTATTAATCAGACTAAAGTAGACAGTGTAATATCACAGTTTTTACACTGAGCAGGCATGGATAACTCAATTTTAGACCTCTGTAGAATGTTTGGAATATTGGTTACACTGTATATTCTAGAAGAATGCTGCCATTTCACATTTATGTGAATTGTTTACAGAGCCACATGTGCTGATTGTTCAGCGTTCTGTACAGCATGTGCTTATAAAGGAAAAGGAGGTTATAAATTTCCAGATCCTTTGTCAATTGTGTTGGGTGAAAAGATGTTTTATGTTTTTGAAAAAAAAAAGATGCATGTAAACTGTGAAGCTATCTCAATTAAGTTTTCACTTGTGTACTTTTTGACTGTTCTTTTAAAGAGCATCGATACATTGAGCTGTTCCTGAATTCAACTGCTGGAGGTGGTTCTGGCATGGGAGGCTACGGCAGAGATGGCATGGGTATGCTTTGTTTCACATTTTAATTCAAATTAAATATACACAGATCTCTAGAGGCTAACATTGAATACTGTTTTCCAGATCAAGGTGGTTATGGTTCCGTTGGAAGAATGGGAATGGGCAGCAGTTACAGTGGAGGATATGGTACTCCTGATGGGTTGGGTGGCTATGGTAAGTTGTCTTAGTGGTCAAATTATATTGCTTCTTCACTTCTGATACATTTATCTTTAACAAGTACATGTGACCTTAGGAAATTAAAGAATGAAGTGTGAATTGTATGCACACAAGGTCTGTACAGCTAATCATATAAACAGTGGAGATCATGGCTGTGTAGTGTTAAATATTAAACAGTGTAACTGCAGGAATAAAACTTTCCATTATTGCTTCATAGGTCGTGGCAGTGGAAATAGCGGTGGATACTATGGGCAAGGCAACATGGGAGGAGGTGGATGGCGTGGAATGTATTGAAGAGTCACGTGGTGTCTACAAAGCATATTGGAAGGAGACAGTATCTGGTCTACTAGGCTTTCTTATAAAATTTAAATTTCTTTTGTATTGAAGACTTTATAATGACTGAAGGAATGTGTTTTCCCATTATTTGGTAAGCAACAGATTGTGATGGGGAAATCTGTTTTCTGTAGGTTTTATTTGTTGCATACTCTGACTTTAAATAAATTTTTTATATTCAAACCACTGATGTTGATACTTTTTATACTAGCTGCTCCTAAAGGTATGTTGCATATTCCAGAGCTCTGTTCATTTAAGAGATTCAGATCATTAAAACAGTTGTCTCATTGTTGATACAACATTCTGTAAAATGAAACAACCATCAACTTGATAGTACATTGTTGAGATTTGAAGCAAAAGCATAAAGTCGTTTTCTTCAGTTAATGTTATAAAATGCTTGCCAGTAAAGACAAGTTCCCATACCAGAATGTCTCAAACTGGGCTGGGCATGAAGGCTTGGAGTTAAAATTCTGGAATGACCTAGTGTGCAACTGTTATATTAAAAAAGCCAGTTGATGTCTGAACTATGTGCATGCCAGAAATCTCTTAACCTTTAAAAATGTATGTAAAGTATTGGTACAAATTTGTATCAATCTTCATACTCATATCCTTGGCAATCAGATTTTCAGATAAGTTGTGAATATTATATGGCCAATATTGGATATGAAGCATCTATTACTTTAAACTAAAGCAACATCCATAGAAAGGTCATTAACTATTTTCCTAGAAATAGACATGTTAGGGATGCTGCTCCTGTTGCATTTCAAACAAAAGCATTTCAAACAAAGATTGGCAGATGATTGGATAACACAGATGCGTGGTCTGGTTGCTGTGCATTTAACATGTAAGATATTTGGATAAAATACTGTTTAGACACTTAAGAATTCTCTGTGTATTGAAGAAGAGGTACTACATATTTATGGTTGTTGTTTATTTCCTTCATTTCAACTGCTTGAAATCCTCCAAATTCTTCCCAACAATTTGTCAAGTGTGATCAATTACTGAAAGTTTGTTGCCTGTTTTTGCTAGTAATGTTATGTATGTAATAAATGTCTTATTGTGGGAGATAGCAAAATAGACTCCATTCTAGGAATTGTGTTGTGTCAATTTATCTAAGATGTACATAAACTGAGGGTAAAAATATGTTTTAAAGGTTTGATTCTTTCCTGCTTTGTTCTTAAAAGAAAACCACAGGAAATTTCCTTTTTAGGAATAATGTGCCAAAAATTGTCATTTGATCATGTAGGGCTTAAGGCATCTTTTAAAAAAAAAAACTTAACAAATTTGATCATAACTGCTATAAATACTGCTCCTCAAATGCAGTTCGGTGGCTGCATGTGTGAACTAGGGCCATTTCTGCACTACATAGTTATAGTGCTGTTATTCCTATGGAATTGTGGGGGTTTGCAGTTTAGGGAGGGGCATTTAGAATTCTCAGCCAGAGAGCTCTTTGGCCTCAGTATACTACAAACCCCAGGATGTTGAAAGTGGAATAGCACTATAACAGTCTAGTGTGGAAATGGCCTAGGACTTGATACTTGGGAAACAGAGGACTACAAAGTAGAGGGAGGTACGGAAACTTACAAAGGGACAGAGGGCATAGGAAATAAGCAGATACATGGAAAGGGAAGGCAGAGCTAAATGTAAGAGGCCATAATATAAATACCACCAATGCTTGTGAACAAAATTCTAGTTTGTAAAATGTTAGAACAGTTCACATTGCAGCATCTAAAGTTACATGAATATCCATCCACCGTACAGGTGTAGTCTAAGCCAGCAGTTCTCAAGCTGTTGGATGCAGGGGACTGGCAGTTTCTCCATTGTCTTGCGGACTTGCACCGTATTGACTACAGGTGCTTCTTAATTTCCTGGAAACTTGTCAGGGATTGTCAGGGATGCTCATGGACTAGTATTGGTTCAGGGACCATTTTGAGTAGCACTGCTCTAAACTGTTAAATATTATTACTAGTTTGCAAGTTTCCAGAACGTAAAAGAAATCTTCCTCCCCTTTGCTGAGAAGTAGACTAGTTCCCGTGGTAACCACAGCCAGAAACTGTTTCCATAACTGTATGCTAAAGAGCCATGCCTTAGTCCAGGGGTGAGAATTATAACCTTCCAGATGGTATACTTACCATTTCCATTACCTATGACATTTTCCCCATTGCTCTTATGCATGATTCCAATTAAATCTCAGACTGAAGCTTTACTCCTGGTATATTTCCCAGTGCTGTGCTTTACAAAAGCCTAAAGTGCACAGAAGTTCCTTCTAGGAAAAAGTTGTTGAATGAAAAAGAGAAGAGGAATAAAGATTAAAGGTAAAAAGTGGGAAAGAGTTCTGTTTAATAAAGGACGTATAAGGAAGAGATATTTTACAATGATAATGTCCCTCCCTTACAGACACCCTTTTAAAGAGAGGGAAAGAAAGAATGACAAGAAGGTTTTATGAAAGGTGGTGTATTTTCACTTCATTGGTTCAGTTGCCAGATCAAAAAAGAACCTGCATTTTAGTCTGATAATGGTGTTCTTGACCTTAAGGGGCTGGCCTTGAGTATTTTAGGAAGTCCCTTAGTTTCTGTTGTCTAAGTTGCAAGGAGAGGCAACAAACTTATCATCAGCACAAGTAATATTGTTGTAGGACTACTCTAAAAAAGACAAGAAATGATAGGGTAGTTCTCAAAGCAAGGACATGTTATCCTGAAGCTGTTGGTCCAGGGTGGCAAATAGGGTAGGTCTTCCAGTGTTATTGCCAAGTCTGTTGGTAAGTGAGCAGAGAATAGACTCCATTCTGTACATGTCTACCTAGAAGTAAACCCTCTTAAGTTTAGGAAGCTGTAATTCTAGGTAATGTGTGCAAACACTAACCAAAAAGTGGTACAGGCAACTTTGGAAATAATGACCTCAAATGTGGTTGAAAAGATTTGTTACCTCCTGCTGAATACTGCTAAAAAGCATTGGGCTTGGCAAATTCACTAAGTACTGACATCTCTTATATGGGGCCTATCTTGTCATTGTTACTGGTGTCTGGATCACAGTGACAAGCAACTAGTGTACTTGCTATAGTTAATGTTCAACTTGTAAGCTAGAAGGAAAGGAATATAAGTAACTTCTGAAGGAATGTAAATTTATCAATAGGTTCACTATTGGTGTCAATCATTAGATCAACTGCCATAAATTGGCTGTTATTCTATATTTCCTAATTGTACTTAGAGTACCACAAAACTGACATAACATTAATACCTGATTTCATTTCAATATAACCAAGCAGAAAATTGCTGATTATTTAATTTTTCAAAGCACAAGACTACATTTTTCATATTTAAAGTTACAAAAAACTTCTCCTGTTAAAGCATTATTATAAAAGCAGCATCTTGACACAGACCAACCAGAGAAGTTGCATGCCTTTTCAAAAATAATACATTTCTAGATGAAGGAATGAATTACGAAGTTTTGATGAAAAGGAGATTTACCCATCTTGGTAATAAAGGCAGACAAAATGTGCAGCCTTTAGAAAACCCCAGTTAAATCCTAGTCTCACCCTACTATACCATGCATATCGCACCAATGCTGGTTGTAAGCTGAAGAAGGAATACTAAACTTTATTACAATGGCTTTAGAGAGTTTTGAAAGCCATTAAATTACACTGAAACTGTATTTACAAAAGCATGTCAAAATTATCTGAGGATCTTAATTATGAGTCTTAACCCACTTGGCACCCACTTTCCTATATCCAAGGTTGTGGATAATCTGCTCAACAGCACTGTGACCACAGCCAAGTTCCTCAACAATCTCTCGGACAGTCATGCATTGGTCTGCACGAATCATGTTGTCCACTCTGTTTTGGTTTTCATCAGTGACTGCTGTCAATGGCCTTCCACTACGTGGTTTGTCTTCAACACTGGTTTCACCACCTTTAAATTTTTTCACCCATCTTCGCACATTACTCTCATTAATTGTTGCCTCATCATACACATTTCTGAGCCTTCTGTGGATGTCAGCAGCAGTACATCCTTCTTTGGTCAAGAACTCAATGACTGCTCTTTGTTTCTGCTTCGTATCCATGGTTATGTGACACCTAGAAATACAGAAATTACATCAGTCACAAAGTAAAAATTACACTATCTGGTGGTGTAGCAGCATCCATGTGGATTAACAGTCTCAGAGAAAATGGCACACAAAGCATTACTTTCAGTATGACCCTCGTACTGAAGTATTAAAACAGTTCATAGTCATGTAAGTTATTTCAGTTGTATGGTTTTATTAGCATTTCTTTTAAATTTTATATTTTGGCAACAGAGTTAAAAGTTTTCCCAGCACTGAAAGGCTTAATATCCTGAGATAGGTTGCTTCTCCCTCTCATCCCAACAGGCAGGAATGGTACAGATCTTTTAGGAGCACCCTCTAGTGACAGCAGCTTGGGGTCCGAGGACCTGAGGGATCCATGGAGCCCTGCAGCTGGAGACTACCAGCAGTAACATCGACATGGCAGCAGAGAGGTGCAGATGCCGAGGGAGTAGTTTCAACAGAAGAGCAGTTTCAGCACCTACACACCCCAGCTATGTATTCCGGACTAAAGGGAAACAGTAGCAGGCGTGTGTGCATGGCCACACTATGAATCTGGAGATGGGTCTGAATCCTCCACTCAGCCATGCAAACCCGCTGGGTGACCTCAGGCAAGTCGCATTTTCTCAGCTTCAGAGAAAGGCAAAGGCAACAAATCTTACCAAGAAAACTCTCATGAACCAGTCTCCTTCAGATCATCATAAATTGGTTTTCAAAAGGGAGAGACATGGCTAGAAAGAACCTCCACCTCTCGATGACACTTTGTTGTTGTGTGCCTTCAAGTCACGTCTGACTTACGGGAACCCTAAGGTGAACGTTATCACCTGGGGGGGTGCCTTTGCCTTCCTCAGAGGCTGAGAGAATATGATTTGCCCAAGGCCACCCAGTGTCTGAGTGGGGGTCTGAATCCTAGTCTCCCGAAGCCTTTAATAAATAACTAAATACTTGAATATATATTTACAGGGGATCCCTGGTAAAGAAAAGGCTAAGAACCACTGTTCCATGACTTAATCCCAGTCTTCTCAAACTTGTTGTGATTTGCTAATCTGAATTAGCACTTCTCCTTTCTAAAGCAATTATGCTTTTATTATGTACTATTCTGAGAGCTAGCAGGGTGTAGTGGCTCCAGCTTTAGATTATGACTCCAGAGACCAAGGTGTGAATCCCGGCTCAGCCATGAAACTCAGCTGCATGACCTTGGGCAAGTCACACTCTCTCTCAGCCTCCAATGAAGGCAAGGGCAAACCCCTTCTGAACAAATCTTGCCAGGAAACCCCCATGATAGGTTTACATTAGGGTTGCCAAAAGTCAGGAATGACTTGAAGTCACACAACAACAATGGGATTCATTGCCTTGAACCCCATGATGGTAGGACATAAATTTATACACATACATACATACATATATAACACACCTACTATTCTACATAGTTATGATGCCCCCTCACAGTATTCCACAATATAATTATTGCATTGTTTTCATTGCTGTGTGTTCATAAAATCTCCAGATGCCGGGAGAACCTTCCAATACACCGACCAATGCAACATAAATTTCATCATCCCGCAAAACACTTCCTTCAAAAAGTGAGGACAATGTATTAGGGTAGCAAATCACACTAAATTCTGTTGCTCTGAATAGGAGTTTTGCCTTAAACAGAATACACAATTGGGAAAACCAAGTGTGTGTAACGATAAACAAGGAGAAAACACACAAATTCTTTACTCGATTTAAGGGACGAAGAAGCGCACTCAACGGGCCACAGTTGCCGTCAATTGCCGCTCCTTTTTAACTTTCCTCCCCCGTAAACCCTGTCAGCCCCGCTCCTCGGACCACGGGAGGAGCAGCGCTGGATCCGAGAACGGCCACCCTCCGCCGGCCAGCATTCACGCGCCTCCTTTTCTTTTGTCAGGCTCGCGGGCGTCCGTTTTCTTCTGTTTCCCCTTCCCTCGCTCCCGCCCGATGGTTTAGCCAGTTTCGCCCCTCCAAACCCCGGCGGCCCTTAACGCATCGTCCCCGCGACGGGGGCTCCGCTCCCCGGGTGCCTCTGTTCAGCCCTCGCCGTCCTTCACCCGCTTCTTCCCGTCGCCGCCCCATTAAGAACAGCGGCTGAGGAGCCTCGCGGGCGCAAGGCGCCGCTTAACCCTTTCCTCTCCTCCACCACCGGCCCTGACCGGCCAGGGACCCAGCAGGTGGGTCCGCCCATCTCTCCTCAGACTTTCCCAGAAGGTCGGCGACGGGCTTCCCCGGCCTCCCAGCTCACCGGCAGCGCCTCACCCCCTTCCCCAGCCGACCGGCGCAAAGGGCGGCGCTGAACTTCCCCGAGGAAGCGCCGGGAGGACGGAGGGCGACGTCGGCGGCCGTCTCGCGACAACACCGCGCTCCCAACGGCAACCGCGCTCCCGTCGCCTGGCTGCGGGGCATGCGCCGCCGGGGAGCGAATGGGCAGAGCGGGCCGCGCGCTCCAACGGCGCTCGGAACGAGAGAGTAAGATGGTGGCGCGGGTGGGCGGGGTTGGAACGCTGGAACAGCGAACGTTCGGGCTGGCGGAGTTTAAAAGCCACCCGCCGGCTGTGTTTAGGATGAGGAGGGAATGGGGGGGGGGAGGGGGCGTCAGTGCTGGTAGCTGGGCTGAGTAAGCTCGTTTAAGGCCACTTCCGCACTAGACTGTTATAGCGCTATTACCCCACTTTCAACATCCTGTGGAATCCTGGGGTTTGCACTTGCAAGTGCAAACCCCAGGATTCCATAGGATGTTGAAAGTGGGGTAATAGCGCTATAACAGTCTAGTGCGGAAGTGGCCTAAGAGAAAAACCAACCAACTTGGGATCCTTCCGCTCAGCCTGTCCTTTCTGCACTAAACTGTTGTAGTGCTATTATTCCACTTCCAATATTATGTGGAATTCCAGGGTTTGTTCTGTGACTGAGAATTCTAAGTGTCCCTCCTTAAACTGTAAACCCCAGGATTCTGTAGGATGTTGAAAGTGGAATAATAGCACTAGAAGAACGCAATGCGGAAAGGCTCCTAGAGAGAAATCCTGAGATGTAAAATCCAGTTTGTGAATCTTGCGTAATTTTTTTCATTCACTTGAAAACAACCTTAGTTCAAAGATTATTGTGACGAAGAAAAGACGATAAAGGGTTATCGTGGAGTTTGTGAATCCACCTTTTCCGAAGACTACTTTACATGCAAGTGATACTGCTCCACGCAACAGTGTGTGCTGTTACCAACTACGCGAAGGAAGGCAAACTCGAGAACTGTTGCTGTCCTGGAGGGAGGTCTATGTTTCTAATTGCAGGGTTTTTTTTTTTCCAAAATTCAGGAGTGCACAGAGGCTGATGACTTGGTGCTACAGCCCTGCTGGCATCATCTCTTCTGTTAACAAGTGCAGGTAAGGGTTAGGATTGCTGGTGAAAGAGGAAGTCATTCCTGGATGCATTTTGGAAGAAGCCTTCAAGTGGTCTCGAGAACAGTGGTTCTTAACCTGGGGTCTGCATAGCCCTCCCCGGGCGGTCTGTAAAGCCCTGCTGGTCAACATTAACAGTGGCGGCAGCAACACCTCCCGGACACGGGACCAGACGTGAGAACTGATAGGAAGGATCAAAGATGTCTCTAAAGGTACTCAAGACACCTGCCAATGGGATGAGGTAGCCAAGGGACCCTGACTCTAAGTTGCATTGTCAGGGAGAGACACTGCCATGAACCTGTGACTGTGTAGGTACGTAGCCACAATTGCTGGACTGAAACTGCCCCATTAAGTTGCAGATTGGGAAAGGGGGCAAGTTAAGCAGCAACCAACCAATGGGCAGGGGTGGGCTGTGCTACTGACTAGTGGTCAGTGATCTCAGAACCTCCTGCGGAACAGCCCAAGCCACCTTACCGCTTGCCCAAGTACCTAGGGCAAGTCTGGCCTTCCTTTGTGAAGGATTGCCATCGTTAGTATGTGTGAAGAGGCCAGGCCAGGGTTTGGGAGTGGGTGATGTGGGACACAGAGTGTGATGAAAGATCACTAGCACGGAACTACCAGGCTTCCTCCTTTTTATATTCTGGCCGGGGTGCTCTTTTTATTGCTGCTCTTTGGGGCCGCGGCTGGCTCCCTGCTCGCTCTCTTGCCTGGCCAGATGAGCAAGTGAGCAGCAACAGGTTCTATAACAGACACCTGTTGTGATTTGGTTGTTTGGTCTCTTTTCTCTTGGGGGGGGGGCTCTCCTCCGATTGAGGATAGTGCAGTGGTCTCCACTTTTGTGAAAGTTTGGGGCACAGAACCCTCACCAAAGTGGAAAAATCTCAAATAACTCCTCGCCCCCTCCCCATTCCCTTCCATTTTGTCAAGTTCTCCATGCAGGGGCAAAATGCATGGCAATGGGAAGAAGAGAATTAGGGGAGAAAGGCACATGCGCTCACAAATAATAGAATTCATGAAGGTCAAAGCCATGAATGTAGAGGGAGGACTGTAATAGGAGTTTGTGCATTTATTTATTTCTCCTTTCTCTCCAAATTTAGAAGACACCTGATGAGCAATTTTAAATAAATATATGAATATTTAAGTGAATATTTGAATATTTAAATCTAAATTAAAATCTTAAGCCTTGAGGATCCCTGGCAACACATTATATTCACAGGGGGTCCCTGGTAAAGAAAAGGTTAAGAACCTCTTAAGAACCATCAGATTTTTTTTTTCTTTTTTATGTAAGCATTACCTGGCTTGGTTGTTTCATTTCATATGGGCAAGTTATTAGTTTTGAAATAAAAGTTTTGCTGAATCATGTTGGATTGCTCTTTGTTGTGGTGTAGGTTTCTTTCCATGTTATTTCTGCCTCTGATAGTCTGCTCAGGAACACATCTCTTTTGTTAGCTGAAGTATACCTATAATTGAATTTGGCCGATGGATTGAAAGTTGTTCCCCTCCTTGAGATAAACAATACTACTTCTTCTCAGATTTGGTTCAGTTGTTCAAACAGCTTCAGGTAACCTCTCACTTAATTCAACCAGTTTACAGTTTTGCTGAATACCAGTATGGCACACTGTAGAGCTAGGATGGGAAGAAGGCTGAGCTTGAGCTTACCTCATGAGCTCTGTGGCTAAAATGAGGTTTGAACCAACTGAATGCATTAGCTCAAGCACTCGGTCACCACCTTATATCATCCCAGTGCTAGTATGTAATCAGCAGTGGATGAGATCTTGAAAACAGATTTTATTTGTTTAGAGAAAATACGTGGTCTCTGTGCTAATAGGAGGTGGCCACTAGACCTCTGAAAATTTCCTCCCTATGCTTTCAAATCTAAAAATGTTGATGGCCTGGATAGGAGTAGTTAAATTAACAAAGCACCTTTCTTGTAACATCTTGCATTAAGGACTTTTCATATTCAGTCAAGGTCCCAAATGCTGAAGATCTGGAGCTGCTAAGGGGAATATGGATCTGTATCCTCTGCTGTGGTTGTTGTTATATGCCTTCAAGTCATTTTTAACTTACAGTGACCCTAAGGTGAACTATCACCGGGTTTTCTTAGAAAGATTTTTTCAAGGGAGTTGCCTTTGCTGCCTCCTGGGGCTGAGAGAGTGTGACTTGCCTAAGGTCACCCAGTGGGATTCCCTGGCCAAGTGGAAATTAGAATCCTGCTCTTGTATTCAAATCACTGCACCAACATTCAAATCACTGCATCATGCTGGCTCTTCTAGCTTTACCATGGCCTCGGAGCTGGGAAGGTGTTAATGGCAGAGCAGTAGACTTAAGTCCCGGAATTTCTCTGTTCAGTGAAATAGACACATACAGTTCTATTCACCAGCAGCTATCAGGCAGCTGAAGCTAGCTTTCCATATTATCTAGTGGAGAACCAGTACCATTATGATAATAGGCTCTTCACATTATCTAGGTAGGCAACATAGCTGGAGGGGGATAGTTCTCTCTCCAGGTAAACAAAGGGTTAATGAGGTGTCAGGTTTAAGTAACATTTATTGGGGGTCAGCATCACAGAAGACATCAGAGGTCACAAGATTAAATTGCCCAATCAGCAAGACCAGATGGGGAAACAAGGTAAGAAGCTTCAAGATGCTTCGGTCAAGTTTTCAAGGCCTGAGAAACCACAGGTCAGAGAGAGAGAGACAAAGGAACATCAACCAGAGACAGAGGGCCTGTAGCAGGCTGGGGCAAAGCTGGGTCCAGCCCCCTGGCCTCCTTTCCCCACACTATCCCAGCATCTGGATAACAATGTGAGTAGATTAGGAATGTTCTCAGCTAGTTGCATTAGGGATTATGTTTTTTTAAAACTCTGACTAAAATGGTCTAGGCTTATCTGTAACTTTGTAACTGTTAAGTAACGCCTGAAAGAAAGGACCCTGCATGAATGAGGTACCTTTTGTATTGTGTTTGCCTGCTTAGAATAAACGGCTTTTCCTCATAAGATCTTCTTTGTCCGCAGTCTCTCTCTCCATGTGCCTGTCAGTTGTGTTAGCAGACAGAATTCCACTTCTGAGTTCAAACTCTTTCCCCAGTGGCTTCCTACTGAGCCACTACAGCAGAGCTTTCCAAACTTTTCATGTTGGTGACACAATATTTTAGACATGCATCATTTTGCGACACGGTAATTCAGTTTTACTAGCAAACTGGAGGTTAAATTAACCCCTTATAAGAGATACAGACACATACATAAATTGTAATAACAAAATGTATGGGGACACAACGTATCTCATGAAAACCTTTCATATATTTTTAAAAATATATGATTTATAAATAGTAACATATATTTCCAAGATTATAGGCTACACACTTCAGGCAACACACTAACATGTCGCAGCACACTATTTGGAAAGCCCTACACTACAGCAAGGAGAGTTAAAATCAGTGGGTGTTGGCAGCTAGATTTCCAAGGGCAAAGGGGTTCCCATCTCCTACTCAAGGGCAGGAGATAGCACTGAGTGGGAGAATAACTTTCCCTCACAACCATCCACAAAAAAACAAACATAATGGATGGTATACTGGAACTAAATACTTTGTAAGACCCCCTGGATGCAGTGGAATGGTACTCTGTTCATGCTCAAGAACATTCCAGGCCATTTTAAAAGAACAAATCATTTGAAACACATTTGAGAAGAAGAAAGGACAGAAGAAGAAAGGACAAAGGAGATTTGCAATTTCAAGCCATGTCTTGGAAGGGAGTGAGAATTAAATACATGCTTCTAACCCATCTTCTGAAATCTTTTGTTCCAGAGGTGGATGGGGTTTCCACTCTTGCATTTTTTTTCCTGTCTACCGGCTGTGCCCTTTCCCATTCTCACCTAAATTATAAGCCTGAGAGCAGAGAAATGTTTTGCTGTTCTTTTACTTGTAAAGCAGCATGTACAGTGATGATGGTATATAAATACATGATGATGATAATGATGATAATCCCTTTTGACCTCTCTCAAGTAGAGTTCACTGGGTAAGAAACCTGAGCTGAACACTTGAAGAACAGAGCTGATGAAGTACAGGGCTGATGAAGGGGCAGAAATAAGCTGGAAGTTTTGGTGGGGGTTTTTTTTTTAAGAGTTTTGGTTTGCCAAATTGTCTTTCTCTCCTTTATTTATTTCAGGAATAAATAATTACTTAGTCATCAGTATTCATTGAGGTCAACTGGTGGGATACAGGTCTGGATGGATAGGAGCCTGCACGCACATTATATTGGAAAGGGAGGTGGTAGTGGATTAAGAAAGGATGGTCAAGGCAACAGACTCCTCGTCCAGGGTCTGCTTATAAGGAAGAGGTGGCTCAGCCCACAGGTTTTTCAGAGCCAGATAGGCTAGGTACAGCCAGCATGGAATAGAAAGGAGAGCAAAGTTGATGCATGCTCATGCAACACTAGTCCCCAACAGGTAGGAATGGGTCAACCTGTTCCATTGATCGGCTAGAACCCAACAAACCACATGTGTGATCAGATAATGGGGAAGGTAATATCCAGTACAAGGATAACATACATGAACTTATGACTAGTAATGGAAGTATCATAGATGTCAAACCCCAAAAAGGGGAGGCACTGGAGAGAGTGCACCCACTGTGATCCCATAGCAGCAGGCTGTCCCATTATCATTATCATACAGCGTAACTGGGAAGAGGTTGTTACATTCTGATCTCCTTCAGTCACCAAAGAAGCAAAGTTAATCAGAGAAAATACTGTTCCAGTATTCTAGCAATGATCTAAGGTCTTGTAAGAAAGTGCACTGTATCATGGTCTGAAAAGTCTTGTAAGAAAGAAACCACCTTCCTCATCCTATAGTTGCTTTTTTATCACTAGGACAAAGTTGGATCTTGAGAGATATTTTCCCACCTTTTCACTCCTTTGCAGTGTATCCTTCCCCAGCTCAGAGTGAGGGGGAAAGAAAGAGCATGCGACAGGGAACTCGAAGCCTGACTGGAAGTTATGTTCCACTAGGATAGTCTGTATGACTAATGGGACAACAGATATGAGAGCTACTTCTTGACCTAACATACTGACTTGTTTCCCAAAAGCTGTGGTACAAATGAAGAAATCAGCTGGCGAATCTCACCCTAGCAAAGTCTTTGGGCAAAATCAAACAATACCTGTCAAATTGTAGGAAGCATTCATCAAACTTTGAATTCCTATAAGCAAGAGAGTTGCTTGTCTTTCTGTCTCACGATCAGAACACGCTATGTTTTTGCCCAGGCAAGTTTCAGTTCAGTATTTTGATTACAGCTTATAGAAGCTACTCTCTCCATTTTTCCAGGTTCTGATGGTTGCACAGGAGTTGAATAACCTCTAGGTCTATAACTATTGCCCTATAATAATAATGACATTACTTCAATACACATCTGGGAATCAGCCATGTATCTGAGGATTTCCATCTGGTTAAACAGGCATAGGACTCTACTGGTCATTGTATTTCTATATTGGGATTAATAAATGGAAAGAATGTTTCAAAATTCCATAGTTAAAATGATAAATTAGGCATCATTGATTGTTAACTTTTCAAGAGAATTTTTTCTAAACACAAGACAAAATGCTTCAAACTGCATGGAAGAAAAAATGGTATATAGATGCAGATAAGACTTCCAGTTCTTTTTCTTTGTTGAGTTTAACATTAACTTGGACATTTGCGCAACAGTTGGAAAGAAGAGTCAGCACTTTGCAAGAGAACATTTTGAAAACCAGCAAAACACCAAAGGGAGAAAATGCAGATTTCTATTTTCACCGTTGATGCATTTACAGATCAGCCATTTCGTGGCAATCCTGCAGCTGTTTGCCTTCTAGAAAATGTAAGTATTTGACATTTGCCTTTACCTTAAATGTGGCTATTACTCAATAATATCCTAGTCTGTGGTTAGTGACTCAGTGCTGTTTCTATTAATTTCAGTTTGACTTTGACTAGTGACTGGATCTCATGGTACAAAGACTAATCACTTGTACTATTTATTCACAAGTTTGCCAAGTTTGCAAATTATTAAAGGCAGTAAATGTTTTTATTTAAAAAAGACAAATTTGAGCACTTTATCTTACAGAGTTTGTATGCCAAGGAGTTGTTTGTGTTGCTTGCATTTCAATGGCAACCCTGATAGTCCAGTCACATGACACACTATGCCAGTGTACAGATGGTTAAGTTAGGTGAGGTACTAATAGTTTGTGCCATTACTACGTAACAAGACATAAAAATAAACACATAGATAAAAAATAAATACATAGATAAAAAATGAATACATAGTTTTTTTCATGAGTATGTATGCATGTGCATGATTGTTTAATTTGGGATTTGTTTTTGGAATTAGCTGTGAATGCTTCATGTGTAAAAGAACAATGAATTAAATGTAACCCTGATGTTTCAGAGAGTTTACAATGTCTCAGCCAGACCTCCTACGCTGAAGTTCTGGAAATACTCCAGCAACTGTGGTAGCCCCACTGGAGCCATATGCATGAATCTTATCATGATATCATTTACATGACTCATGTAAAGAAATGTTTGCTAAAGTAATATTCTATATATATCAGTATATAGGTTTTGTTTCATTTATTTTTAAAGATCAGGCTACCAAAACAAATGACAGTAAATAAAAAAAAATCTCCTAAGAAAGAGGATGGAAAACCCGAGTGGTATCCTTGGGTTAATCTTATAACTTTACACTTTGTTCTGTTGATCCAACACTGTTACAATGTGCTGAAACAGTTGATCGATGGTACCAAACTGAGAAAATGATGGATTGCTATATCATAAATCTACCAAGCAGTGACAGTACCTTAAAAACATCACTTCAGTTTTCTGGAAGGGAAGTCTTCATTTTACAGGGGAAATCATCAGTTGAAGTTGTCTTTAGAAGGTGTTATCTTTGATGCTTCGGATCCTATATTTTTAATTCCTTACTCATACGTGTTTTGGCAGTCCTTGGTGCAGGCCTCATGTGTCAGAGGACCTTGTGCAAAAACTGAAGTTTGCTCTAGTCACAATGCTGAGATATTTCATAGAAAACAATTTTCAGTGATGGGCATTAGAGCTGGTTGAGGACATTTCCTGACAGATGAACTGGCAAATGGAACCCACCCAGCCAACCATCCAAGTCAAGATAACACCCAAACTCAGCTATGCTTTTATGGCACACGAGGAAGACAATTCTAGAAACACCTCTACCTATCTCTGGAAATAAAAATAAAATGATAAAGTAAATAACAATTTTCTGCCCTTTCGTGACCCTCAAACTCTGCTTCCTCAGGCAGCTGCCCCACTCTCTGTAACAATACAGCTGGTCCTATTAAAGTTGGATGGTCTGAGGTGATCCAGTGTTTATTTCAATATGCCAGAATTTGTCCCACTTTGTGAGCTACACAGTGTTGCAGGTTGGGGGATGCCTTTGCTGCCTTCCATTGGAGAAGAGGCCAGTGTAAATACGTCATGGCACCAGACACCATGACAGAGAGCGTGGGGGGCAGAGTTGGAAGGTTTATAAACTCTTGTCGCTCCCTCCTGGGAGCAGGTGAACCGGCTGGTCAGCAGAGTGAGGAAGCAGAAGAGAGCAGTAGTGAGTGTTTGAAGATAAATGGATCATGGCGAGCAGCAGACACGGTCAAAAGCCATGGAATGGTTTGGAGGTGATTGGTGACCTGCAGGGGACCTGGTTGCACCACAGCAAGTATCATATGCTTCACTGCCACACAAACAGGGTTCCTGAAGTCTCCTAGTCCAGGAGTTGGGGGTGCGAGGTTTTTCAGTGGTGGAGTCTCTGGTCGGGCAGGGTGATCTGGGGGCAGCTGGAGGGATAGGCCCTAGTCACACCTGGGGAGGACTTTGTAGTCCCAGGCTTCAACTGAGCCAGTGGGCCCTTGTTAAGCTGATAGGCTTTATTTAACATGACGTTTTACCCTTAGGTTGAGCATTGGCTGAGACTGTGGGCTGCATCTGGCCTGGGGTTTCTTTCTTAAGTGTTGGACCAAGGACTATTGTCAGGCCTTTGGGCTTTGGGGGGCCTATTGGCCCTGTCAATTAATGTGTGGGCCTTTTTATAAGATCTCTATTGGACCCATAGGCCTTTCTAAGGCCACCACAAGTAGACCTTTAGGCCTTGATTAGGTCCCTAGGACCCCCTCCCCCCATTGTTGGCTGATCTAGGCCCATTAGTCTTGCTAACCTTTGGGGTATCGCACCAGGCCTGTAGGCCTTTGATAAGGTTGTTAGGACTCTCATTGTAAGTCGATTGGGCCCTAGTCAGGCACGTCAGCCTTCATAAGTTGTACAAGCTCTTAGGCCTCTACTAAGCCCAGTGGGCTGTGGATAGGTCCCACAGAGCCCACTTGGGCCTTGGTTTGAGTCCCAGTTGAGCTGTTAAGCTAGGTTATCAAGCATCACAGAATTAAGATTATGCAAGGAATTAGGGAGAATCTGTGAATTTGGCTGGAATTTCTTACTCCTTTCAATGGGATATCTTTTTGGTGTGAGGAGCTGAAGTTTTGGTGTGCCTTACAGGTACCTTTGGATGATGCAGGATCAACGGGCTTTGGAGTTTATTTCAAATGGTGATGGTATGCTGATCCCTATCCTAGTGATTGAACGGAGACTAGCTTTACAGCAAGCCTTAGGTTTTTGAAGTTTTTTCCCATCTTGGTTGCAGTCCAGATATGGGTGGAGGAATTAGCTAGCTCTTCTGTTCATTTCTAGTGTAACAAAAAGGCTGCGGTACAGATTATTAATTCCTTGTCATCCTGGTCTCCCAGGGTTATGAGGTTGATTAGGCATTTACTCTTCAGTGTCTGCAATATAATGTTCTCTTCATGGCATTCCATGTGGCTGGGGTAGACATCAACAGAGCTGACGCTTTCACTGCAGAGGTACAGTGGTGGATAAGAGGAAGCCTATGTCACCAAATATCCTTAAGGGTTTGGGAGGACTTTGGGTGGTTATTTGTACCTCACAATATGAGGTTCTATTATTTCATAGAGCATCTTTGACTACCTTTTTTGGTGTTTCAAAAGTAAGTGGTTCAGTAAAATGTGACAAGTCAAGGAAAGCTTTAGAGTTCCTGTCAGAGATTCTAGGCAGGGAACCCTGGGAAAATGATCAGCCCACTGCAAAGATATTGCATCCTGCCCCAGCTGTGAGTAATTGCAAGGTTGCATAAGAAACTGGGGTCGTGTGCAGATGGTAGAGGGAGGTGTGCAAACCTCTACTTGATTGGTTGTAGATATGTATATAACAAAGCAACGCCAGTATATATTTGTCTGTTGACCAAACCTGGTGCCTGGCGCAAGCTTTTGTCCATCTGTCCTATGTTTTGTATATAACGGAACTTTGCTGCAAGATAAAGTGCCTCCTGTTTTGGAAGAAACTCCTCCGTGTGTGAGTATCCTTACTGGGGAACAAGGCTGCTGCTGTTGGCTCGCTGAACTCTGGCTTTTCCGCTGCGTTTCCATGGGGCTGAAACTCCTATCATCCCCAACAGTGGTTATGGGCCCAGGCCCAGAGTGCACAGCATCCACAGCGCACCTGTAGTTGTTTTTCCCCTGGATACTGGGACTGTTTTTGACTGTTTGCCTGGCTCTCCGGTGCTTCGGGAGTCTGTGTTTTGGCAGAGAGACAGTTAATCTTCAGTCCGGAGCTCATCAAGGTCACTGCGGCCAGCTGCTTTGTTTGTTGAATTTTCCTTACAAAGGCAGCAGCATGTCTGAGGGAGGTTATCTGCGTTTTGAAAAGTTGGCCGATGCTAATGATCAAAGCTGGCAAATTTATGTGAGAGCCACTTTGACAAAGGAAAACTTGTGGCACGTTTTGGAAAATGAGGGACAGTCCCCAGAAGGAGCAACTGCTGCTCAAATAGCAGCGTTCAGGGTTGCTGATGAAAAAGCCAAAGCAGTTATTTTGCTTACTCTAAGTCCTTCCCAGTTGATTCACGCTGCTGCTGCAGACACAGCATATCAGCTCTGGGAGGCTCTGAAGCGTGTGCATCAATCTTCCTCGTGTTTGTCCAAAATGCTATGGACGAAAAGACTGTATAACACAAAGTTATGTCCCGGAAGCTGTGTAAGAGAGCACCTCATGCTGATGAAACAGTTATTTCAAGAGGCAGCCGACAGAGGGGTAAATATCCCAGAAACGCAGAAAAGTTTTATTCTGCTGGGAAGCCTCACTAAGGAGTGGGACTTGTCTCTTATCCATGGCAGGTAGTAGAGGAGAGAAGTAGGAATTTGGTGAATACCTGTGGCACCCTTTTGGTGAAGAGGAGGGCTCTGGAACTGCCTCTTTAGGCCATGTGACCAGGGGTTGGAGGAGGAGACTTCCCTTGGGGATGCCCTGAGGGCTGTGCCCTCACTTTAAGTGAGATAAATTGGAGGAGGGCTTCTCAGGTTGGCCTTCCAGTTGTGTGCTGGTTGGGAAGCAACTAAGGTTTGGGGTTCTCCTTGAGGCTCAGAAGTTTTGCCCAGGGAAGAAAGTCTGGGTGAGACCACCTGCTTCAGCTGTTCCCGTGCTAGGTGCTGCCCCCTTTTTGCAGCTCTCTGGGGTTAAAAGTTAAATATAGTGACTCATTTTCAACCCAATCTCTGTGTGTGGTGTCTTTATTTCCATAGTTGGTCAGCAGTTAAGTTCCTTATCTATACGTATAACTATGGATTTGATTTGATTTTATATTAAATATAATTTGGCCATTTAGTGCCATCAATGTATTTCAAGTTTAGAAAGTACCTTAAATGAAACATAATCTTTGGGCAGGTCAGAGATTTTGATGCTGCTGTAGGGGACACTCTTGCAGCCAGCAGGGGGACCTATAGGTCATTTTTCCTTGTTTCTTCTTCACATAGCCTCAGAGCTTCTACGCTAAATAAAGAATTGAGAATCAGAACCATCTTGAGCTTCAGATCTAATAATGAGTTCTATATTGGATACATTTGATTGGGAAATATTTGAAGACATGTGAATGATTTTATCTTTGCCATAAAGTGCTTTTTTCCCCAATTAGGAACTAGAGGAGAGTTGGCACCAAAAAATTGCAAAAGAAATGAACCTTTCAGAAACTGCCTTCATCAGAAAATTAAACCCCACAGATGACTTTACCAAAAGTAAGAATCTTTCAACATATTAAAACAAACGATTGTTTCAATATTGGCTTCAGGTAAATTTTAGTCTTTATTGATTAATATTGAGGAAAGATGGTGAATAGAAAAGGTTGAATAAAAAGATGAATAGAAAAGGTTTTTTGTGAACTCACCCTTGGTATCCCATGTTGAAAAGAAATAGGGCTAGTGTTCTTCAACATAGATTTCAAAGCAAGGTAAGTCAATCCATTTTTAAATAGGCTAGCAATTTAGTGACTGAAAGTACAATCCTAATTCAACATGTGGTGTGGCTATGGGGGTTAAGATAGGGTACAAGGCACTTCTGCTGGCAGAAATCCCTTGTTCTACATTGATCTCACTGATCTACCACCTGAGTGATCTGTCAGAAGATCTGCTGTGCTGTCTAAGATCTACTGCCTAAAGAACGAAAAAAGATGGAGAAGGATAAAATAGTGGAGGAGTTAAGTCAAGTCTGATCCAGACTTCCCAGTGACATAGCCACAATGCTGATGCAAAGATAGACAAAGGAGGTGGTAGTCTTAATTTCCTATGAATGTAAGCTGAGAGTGGCTTTTATTTGGTGCTCCTGTGGCTAGTGTAATCTGGGCCCAGTTGGCCTTGGCCCTCTTGGCCAGTAAGGATTGTGCTTCAATCAAAGAACATAATCTGTAGCAATTTGCTATATACAATTGAAATATGCAACCTTATATACTACAGAAACATTTAAAAAATGCTTAGGAGACTTCAGAATTATTGATGACCTAAACCTTGTGAAGGACAGTTAGCTGAATATAAGCTACGAAAACTCAGCTTCAGTATACTTTTTAAATTAGCACGCTATGGCCCAAATTTAATTGTTATTTCTGACTCTCACAATTTCTTTTCTTAGGTTCTCGTTTTGGACTGAGGTGGTTTACACCAGCTGATGAGGTCCCTCTCTGTGGTCATGCCACCCTTGCATCGGCTGCTGTGCTATTCCATAACAAAAGTAATTAGCATTCACCAATTTGGTATTTGATATTGTGAATACTTTTGAAGTCTATGTTACACTTATTCTTTTTTCTGATTTTAAAAACAGAAAATGTGAATTCCACCCTTACATTTGTAACTCTGAGTGGAGAATTAATTGCCAGACAAGCAGAAGATCATATTATCTTGGACTTGCCCCTTTATTTTACTCTTCCACAGGTTAGATTTAAACAATCCCTTTTCCAATTGTCAGCATTTCTCCAAAGGGAAAAGGAAAAGGCATGCATTATTTATATCTTCCTTTTTTTTTCATCCAGGAGTTTAAAGAAGTAGAAGAGTTAGTGAAGGTAACATGGATGATCCTCATATTACATTGATATCAGTTGCGTTGTACTTCGTAGGATTATGCTGTATTAAACAGCCCTGTTTCTCAAATGCTTTTGACTGGTTGCTTTCATTTTCGTGGCATAGTATGGCCTGTGTAGAGCTGTCATATCTTCAGCATGCCCTTTTTATATCATGTTAAGTGAATACAATTTGAACATTTTATGAAATATTTTTATTAATTCATGGACACTAGTTCTGTATGGTAATTAAGTGCAGGGTAGAACCACTTAAGGGAGTTATCTTGTCTCAGTTGCAAAATTCTTCAACTCACCTAGTCAAGAAAGTTTGCACCATGACAAGGAGGAGAGTTAGTAAACCTGAATTTCTCATTTTGTCATGCCCGTCTGTTTAACAAGAAAGGTGTGGGGGAGGAGAATAGGAGATGCTATCTTCTCTTTAAGAGTACAGCCATCTTTTCTGGATTTTGTGGTTTTTGTTGTTTTTCACAACAACAGTTGGTATCATTTGCCCCCACATTGATTTCATTTGATTTTTTAGGGTCAGATAAAACAAAACTTTAAAGATGGATCCAGCACCTCCTTTTTTTCTATCTTGTTTTTCAGTCTCAAGTAGTCTCAGGAGACCTAATCCAGGTTGGGACCCTAGGATGGATGGTGGGGGGAGTTTTTACACCCACATTCCCTACTGTGATCCTGATCAGAATGCATCTGCCTCTCCCCTGTTCATGCAGTTTTTATTGACAAAGACATGATCTGACAAAATCAGCAGACCACTCACTGGTCATAAAAACTGCAAAAACTGTGGGACCTCAAACCAGATTGCAAACAACGGTGGTGGGAGCATTTAAAGTCTCCCTCCTCATACAAGCTAGGATTCAAATCCAACCTGAATAACCTATGCTTGTTCAGGGGCAAGGTTGGGCAATCACCCATGATCCAGTGGCCACACACACCTCTCACCCCACCAAAAGGATCATACACACATACACCTCTTCCAATTCTGTGTCTTCCATACAAATTTTTGAATATGTTTTCTTAATTCAAAATATCCCTGAGTCTTTTAGGGGCACAGGGTGCATCTTTACCATATTTTTGCCCTTCTGTCTATATTAGGCCCAGGAGACACTTTTTTCAAACAAGAAAATAACCAGAAATAATTTCTGGTATTGAAAATGCACACCCTCAGCCTTAAAGCAGGTCTAGGGGGTAATTTTTTTGCCAAAATTTTTTGCCATGCCTTTAGAGAATAGGAATGGGCATTTGGGTTAAAGACAATATTGGGAGCATGGGAACCCTTTGGCCCCCAAATGGCTTTAGGGGACCCACACTCACACTTTCACTAGAGCAATGGGGCAGACATGGGTGCTTCATATATTTTCCTGCCAAAGCTGCCTTTATTAGAACTTTGCCTTTAATAAAACGGTGGATGGAAATACTGTGTGGTAAAGATACGTGAAGGTAACTTGTAGTTCTTTCTAGTTTATTCTAATATATTTTGTCACCAGGCAGCTGTAGGTGATATGAATGTTCAAGATGTTCGCTATTCTCCTGACACAAAAAAGCTCCTCATCCGCCTCAGTGATGCTTACAAGAGGTACATGCATTTCTGTTACAGATTTCTCTAGCTCGTTATGTGTAAATTGATTGTGCCCCAGCTCTTCTTCTTCTGTGACTTTCTCAGTGAATCATAGAATTAAAGAGTTGGAAGGGGCCCCATGGGCCATCAGGTGCAGTGCCCGGCTGGATACAGGATCTCCAGCTAACGCATCCTCAGCACCTAGTTCTGTCTTCTGGGGCAGCAGAGAACAAGCCTGCACCTTCATCTTTGTGGCACACTGCCGAAAACAAAAGCCCCCCACAAGCCTTCAAAAGAAACACAAAGAATCAAGAACGAACCCAAAAACATGGCCTTCCGTCTGCTCTCTCATCAGCAACAGTGCTCCAAAGACTGAAGCAGTGATAACATAGAGCTAGTGGCTGCTAGCTCTGCCCCCATTAAAAATGCATGGGAATGTGATGGGTCTCTGGAAACTCTTTCCCACTTTGATTTGCTATATTTGCAGCATAGGTTGGATTTATGCATTTTGCAGAATAAATGGTAGCATCCTGAACTGATCAAACAAGCAATGTTATTTCAGACTGCAAATGGACAGGAATCACATTTTGGAATGCTCCTATACTTCAAAAAGAAAGGAAGAAGGAAGATGTCCTTTTAAGTAGAAAATTAGCAAACCAGGAATAAGACTAAACTAAAAGTTTTATCCCTGGTGTGATAGCTGTTTGATTATAGAGTCATTCTTTTTATGCGAGGGAGCCTTATGTGAGGGAACTGGTACTCAATTTCTTTTATTGTGCTTCAGCCATAGATATAGGTTGGATTAATTCATAATATTAAGCCAAGATATAGCTTGACCTGCATTTGTGTATGACCCACTCCTACAAAGAGCCATGGCTTCTTAGCCTACTGCAAGCAATCAGAGGCCATGATTTGTTGCTGCCTTACAGACTGAGTACCTATCAGGTTAAAATGCTATTTTGGAAAGCATATTCTTAAAATTAGTATTACTAAATTATTTTAATGTTATAAACAAACTGTGAAATCTATATTAAATGAAAAAGAACTTCAAAGCTAGACATTGCTAGATGTCGTAGAACTATTGAAAACAGGAAATATAAATGAAAGCAGATGTTTTCCTCCCATTAGCAAAGCTGGAGCTTAATGTGGAAATCATACTGCTTGATGAGACGGGATAGGATCTTTTCAGCACATAGATTGTGGAGATGATTTGTAGAGCTCTAAAAAAAGGCCCTTTTGTTATATCTGAACTAAGTTTGGCGTGATCTTCTTCCATGTGACCTTCCTCCTTCACCTTCACTTTATTTTACTTGTTTAGACTGCAGTCAATAATCTTTATGCAGAAGGCTAGGGAATATTGTTGAACCAAAACTCTTATGAATCCTGACAACTGGCTGTGTTGAATGATGAGAGTTGCAGGTCAGTAATGTCTGAAAGGCTACACATTCCCTAATTGTGCTATAGAAATTATGCCACTGTTACAGGCTTGGATTTAATACTACCATTTTTTCCAGTTATCTACTGGTGAAATACATCTCAGATTTTTATTGTTCTTAACACTTCACGTTTAATGCTTAAACATCAAGGTCTGATCTGGAAAAACTGAAAGTGAATGCAGAAGAACTTCTGTTGGCTGAGAAGACCGGAAAAATAAAAGGACTAATAGTCACACTTAAGGGAGATGGCCGTGGGAAACATGGAAGCTATGACTTTTACTCCCGCTACTTTGCACCGTGGTATGGTGTTTCAGAAGATCCTGTCACAGGTATGTTTGTATGTGACCGGAGAATCTTTGCTTATTTATGTGAGGCCGTAGTTGATGCTTTGTTATGTGACAGATGAACAGCCATTTGGCCATCTTCAGCAAAAGTACACAGCCCGATACCACCTTAAAGCAGCGTTGGGCACCTTCTTGCAGCATAGGGAATGCGCATGCCCTGTCTTTCTAACACTAAGTAGCAAAGCCCTCACTGATGAGGCTTGTTGGAGGGAGATGGCTAAAGTTGGAATTACACCAACAGCCTGTGGACATGCAGTGAACCTCCCAGATGTCTTGACAGTATTGGATCCTGGCCACTATTTGTACTGGCTTTTGCGTGTTTCATAATTAGGGATCTAGCTTGTGGTTTTTAAAAAACAATTCCATAAAATTTGCTCATCAGTCAAGTATCTCTAGTTTTTCAATATTTCATCATGCTCTTGTATGAGCACTAAAGCAATCTCAGGTTGAGGCTATGTAGGTAAAGAGGTGGAGCTATGCTGGTGAGAGCCAAACCAGGGATGAGTTTTCGTGCCCTCCTTTCTGTGATGTTCCTGAGTGCATCCTTTGATTTTCTCCCACATAAGAGACTTCAGTTCATTCTATGGGAGAACAAAGTGCTGCATTTGGGGACAACAGGACAGGGTGAGCTTAGAAAAATCTAGCCTCCCTTTTTAACCCTGGGTAGCTAAGCCTTCACTGATAGGCCTTACATGGGGGTGGATGGCCAGAGCTGGAACCTACACCAAGAGCCCAATGGATATACCGTGAACCTCCAAGAAGTCTTGGCAGTACACTAGCAATGACTCTTCTCATTAATTCATAGATACTTTGCTAATATGGGATACTAAGCCTTGTTTGCTTTTGCATGCTATCTCAGTGATTTTTGAAATAAAGCATGTGATGAGATTTAAACACTTGAAGGCCATATAAATGGTTAGTGCTACTGCTATGCTAATGTTGTCTTCTTTCCATTTTCTTTTAAGGAGCTGCTCATACAGTTTTAAGTAGTTATTGGTCACAACAACTGGGGGAAAAGGAAATGTGTGGTAAGAATCCCTATTTGTAGCATTTTTATTTTGCTTCTTAGTTCGATCTAAAAAGATTTCCAGGGCAGCTTGTGTCCAGTCAAATAGAAAATAATCTCCAACTTCAAGCTTATAACCTGAAAAAAACAGAAATACAAATGGAAGAAGGGATGGGAAGGAGAGCAGAGAAAACAAGCTGTCTACCAGGAGGGCTCACAGAATGTCCCTACTTCCCCCTATCACTCTGGTACAGAGTCCCTTGCTTGAGGTTAAGCAGAATGCATATTCTCTGTGATTAAGATGTTTTCCCTCTGACAGGAGGATATCCTTAGAGATGCATGGCACAGCAATCAGACTTTCAAAGCAAGCTTGCGTTTCTCTTCCAGTGATCCATCAAAAAACAAAGCATAGATAAAAGTAAGATATGTAGCTGAGGGAAATCATGTAATGTGAGATATGTCATTCTCTAGTTGAACAAGCCACTTGCCTAAAAATGTGGTAAATATGTTGCCTAGTTTCATCCTTGCAAGAATAACTTTTTACATCTTAAAATTAATAAATTAGCCTGTAAAAATTATTCAACTGAAGCCTTATTTACAGATCACAGTTTCCCTCACATTTAATAGGCGTGCCAGAAGCAAGCACAAACATGGAACTGTTGAAGGCTACAGTGCTGTGCAATTGAAAGAGGCACATGAGTGCATTAGTGTCCTCTTTCCCTGTAAGGATGTGAAAATCTTACCCTCATTTTCATGTAGTTTCTCCAAACCGTGCGTTTTATTTTTATTCTTATATCAGGTTGCAACTTTGCCACCCTGAAATTGGCTTGAGTTTGTAACACATATAATAATTTACACAGATTGTCCTTATTAACTAAAATGTGCTTGTGTCCATTTCTTTTCCGTTACATGCAAATTTTTTCCATTTTGCATAAACTTTATTTCTAGGAAATGCCCCATGGATTTCATAAATATATGAATACTTTTGAGATAATGTGTGCGTTTGGAAATAACTCACCTTGGGAAGTGCAACTACTGGCAAAAAAAAAAAAGATGATGATCTCTTAAAACTAGTGGCAGTTTTCTTTTAAGCCTGGAGCTAAAGAAGTACTTTATGTGAAACAATGGACTGGATCCAAATATAATCATACATAGTAAACTACTTGAGAGCCAGTGTGGTGTGGTGGTTTGAGAATTGGACAACCTGGAGAACAGTGTTTGATTCTCTGCTCAGCCATGGAAACCCACTAGGTGACTGTGGGCACATCACACACTCTCAGCCCCAGAAAACCCAGTGACAGATTTGCCTTATGGTCACCATAAGTTGAAACAACTTGAAGGCACACAACAACAACAACAATAGCAAGTAAACTAAATATGCTTGAATCTGGATCAAATCCAATGAAGCCAGTAGACCTACTAAATACTAATCAACCTGGATCAGAACTGATTAGTAGATGCTTTTGTTTGATTGGCTCTGAGTGATACAGTAGATTCAGTAGCTTCTCATGCCTTCACCCATCTAGTTCCCAGTTATGACAACAAACAATATCTCTCTATTCTTTTTGTTTAGCATTTCAGTGTTCTGCTCGTGGAGGAAGGCTGAAGATTTTACTCCGACAGGATGGAAGAGTAGATATTGGTGGCCAAACAGTCATTGTGTTAAAAGGCTTTTTAACCATTTGAAGAAAACAAGAAACACTGTCCAGTTTTTTTAATCTGCTTGTTCACATGGTTGTTGAGGTGGATGCAGAACATGGCTACTTAATTTCCAAGGCATAATTTTCATAATTTGAAAACATGCATGTATAAATATACATTTAAATAGAATTATTCAAATACAAATGTGATTTTACTTGTTAGTAGTGAAAATGTTTGCAGGAATCGTGTTGGGGCCTTACACCTTCATAAGTGGACTTACATCTGCAGGAACTAGAATTGTGCAGTTGCATAATGTCCGTATCCAGTAGAGGGCTGCTGTTATATTTCTACATAGCAGAACTGGCAAAATGCCTGCTACTCAGTGGTGCATGATGAGCATCAGTGTGCAATACACATCAGTGCCCAATGTGCATTGTGCAGTGATGTGTGTTGCACACTTGCCAGAGTCCCATTAATGCATCTTCAGAAGTAAAGGGATTTCTTAGCACCTGTACTACATAGCTAGGTAAAGTTATGTAGACCATAAAAAATTCTGGCAAATCTTTCCAAATACTAATTAACTGAACATGAAGAAGATTTTATGTTTTGACAATGATTAGGAGAAATTTTGTTTAGTAATAATGAAATTTAAATATAAGATCATAATAAAATAATAAAATAAATTGAATAGTCATCTATTATAATTTAACTTTTCTTTTTTCATTAAAAACATTCACTAAGCCCTGCCTGCTCAGGCCATATCCCTTGGCCATGCCATCCTTGAACACTTTCTTAACCTGAAAAGGCACTGTGGAAATTGCCCACTTCTGATTTAAAGATCTAGTGGTTCTGTGTGGTCTTCTAGTGGGTAAAGAAGGCATTTTGATTTTTGAATTTGACAATGCTTGGGAACAAACTCATACTGCATCCGGAGCAGCTATCTCAGGATGAAGTTCTGAACCAGCATCATATATGGACAGCATGATTTTTGCCTGTTTGAGGCTGACTAATCCACTCTAGTCTATATTTCAGAGGAAGGAACTACCAAAACCAGCTCTTGAGTATTCCTTGCCTAAGAAAATCCAATTAAATTCAAGGGGTCACCAAAAGTTGACAGGTGATTTGAAGACACATAAACTCACACAGACTAGCTCCCAGAGTAATCCCTTGGCCTCCCTTGCCTTGCCAGAAATTTTTCTCAGGTTTGGTTGCTGTAGACTCATGCTTTAGTCCAGAAGTGGGATAGATAGCCCTCGAAATCTTAACAGTTCAACTTGCTGTAGTGAGCATGCCCAATGGTGTAAGAGGGGAGCCCAGCAACATCTGCAGGTCTACATGTTCCCTATCATTAGCTGAGTGATTAGGAAGAAACATTTTGTATGTGCTTTCCACTACATTCCTCTCAGAAAAAGCCTTATGCCTCAATTATATTCCAGAGCTGTGCATCAAGACTCTGTACAAGAAAAGGCTATTAAATAACAAAGGGAACAGGGAGGACTAAAGACCAAAAATCAAAAGGTGTGAAGAAATAATGTGAGAAATAAGGAAAAAAAGAGATGGCTATAATGAGGGATGTATAAGGGAGGGGCATTGCATGATAAACATCCCTCCCTTATAGATCCCTCTTTAAAGGGAGTAGTAAAGAGCGGGAAGGAGATAATGACATGGTAGAAAGTTTTATGAAAGAGCTGTATTTTCTCTTCATTAGCTCAGTTGTGAGCTCCTAAAGGATGCCAGTACTTTTTATCTAAAGGACAGTGGCAAGAAAATTGTGTTCTTGGCCTTAAGGACCTGGTTTTAGGTGTTTTAAGGAGTCTCTTGGTATCTTGGTCAAAGTTGCAAGGAGGGATAACAAATCATGTATCATCATCACAAAATGTGCTTTGATAATACAGTAATAGGACTGCTGTGACAAAGATGAGAAATGACTGGGTTTCAAAGCAAGGATGTGTTATATCAAGAATCTCTGGAGCCAAGTTGGCAGGCAGGATAGATCTTCCAGTCTCACTGCAAAGTCCGTTGTTAGGTGAGCACAGAACAGATTCATTTTTTTCTTCCCATTCCAGCACCGCTAAAGTGCTGTGGACTTGGGATAGCAACCTAGTAAGCAATCACTTCCACCCATCCCGTATGGGGGACTACTGTGTCATTACTGCTCGTACATGGACTCTGATCGGAGAAAACTAGCATACCTGCTACAAAGTTAATGTTCACCTTGTAAATAATAAGACAGCAAATATAACTTCTGAAGGAATGTCAAAGTTATCAGTACTAATAATTTACCTAATGTGACTCATAAGGTCAATTGGCATAAATTGGCTGTTATTTGATATGTCTTAATTGCAGTTAGAGTGCATAACACTGACATACAACTGGTTACTGGAATAACCAAGGCAAGCTGAAAATTGTTGAATATTTTATTTTTTCCAAACCACAAGATTACAACTTTTTGTATTTCAAGTTACCAAAAAAAAAAAAAAACCTCCGCATGTTAAAGCATTATTACAAAACTGCATTAGTACATTTTATGTTTTGGCACAGATGTACCAGAAAACTTGCAAGCCTGATTAGAAATAATACATTTTTTAGATGCAGGAATGGTTTATGAACCGTTAATGGAAAAGAGATGAAATCATCCCGGTTTCTAACAGTTAAGAATAGACTAAATGTAACACCCGTCATTAAGATACTGTTTATGCAGCCTTTAGAAAACTTCCCAGTGAAATCCCAGTGGGTAGTTGTTACACCACATCTCCCTCCCCAAAGGTGATTATAAGCTGGAGAAGGAATAGTAAACTTTATTATAATGTGCTCTGAGAGTTTGAAATACCCTTAAATTTCAGTAAAGCTGGATTTATAAATGCACATCAAAACTGTTATTTGATGGTCTTAATTGCTTAACTATTAAATAGTTCACTGTTGTGAACTACAACAACATATAGTAAGTTATTTCAATTGTAAGGTTTTATTGGCATTTGTTTTAAACTTGTCATTTTGGGAATGGAAGCAAAAGTTTCTCCACTGTATAACCAAGACCTAGAGATTCACATCTCCATCTATAATGTTTTTGTTGTTTCTTCTTTTGGTAATCTCCTTTATAACAACATTGAAACGAACTATAGTTATAGTGATGCACTGCTGCAGGCATCTTGGGAAAAAAGTATCTGACAAATTTGCAAACAGGCACTTCTCAGGTAGAAAACTGAGCTAGGTGCTGTAAATACACTGTAACAGAGTTTTTGGCAAAAGAAAACACAAGGTCTATCTCTTCCTGCTGTTCCCAAGGGCAGAATATGTGAAAACAAGGGCTCTTCCTTTTAAATACTGTATAAAAGATAACAAGTGTAGTAGTTTCCAATGGGTTTAACAATAGGGCACAGTTTATTTCTAAGCATTTTATCTTATGGCCACAGATTTCCATTTCTGCAATATTTTAGAAGACTGATGAAGTATCTCTTGTGATTTATAGCTACTAAACTGAGATCTGATTCTCTCATCTTCCAAGCTGTTTGAGGAGTAAGGAAGTGATTAGTTACATAAGCTATCTGCACTGTTGGGATTTTTATATGATCCACTCTATTTCCGATGGCAGTGAAGTATTCAAATGTCTACCACTATCCTGCCAGAGATACTAGATATGCACAAGAGTTCTATACTTTTAGTAGCTAGATGGCTGGCAGAAATTCAGCAGCTAAAACGTTTGGGACAGGGGACAGTTTCTTATGTTGAATTTCTTCATGTCATAACAATAAAATATGGCAAGGAAATTAGTTCTGAGGAGGGACATTAGCAACCCCTCAAATATCTAGCTATTATTATAGTTCTCATAAAGTTAAAGTACAAAGGGTGCCATCTCTTCCTATCACAGTCCACCTTTTCAGACTATCAAATCTAAGGTTAGGCACAGTGGTTCTAGGCAGACATTTTTTTACTTTTAAAATGAAACAAAGGATCAAACAGAAGCTAAATTATGAGAAAACATTTTCCTCCAATCCTCCTAGATCAGATAAGCAAGTGAAATGAAATGTCACAAATAACCCAGTCATTACATTTACTGTATTAAAACAGTTTTTACTGTGCTTTGCAGTCTAACAGGGCAATTCCTGTGCTCATGAAAATATGTGGTTTCCTTATACATGCAGTAAGTAAGAATGGAAATACCAAGTGGAAAACTGGCTCTCTAGAGGCTGGACTGCAATCTCATCAGCCTTAGCCAATTATGAAAGATAACAGGAATTCAATATGATCTAACAACAGTTGCCCACCCTAGCATACATGGTATACCCCTACACTAAACTATGGGGTGGAAATCACAATGACATTACACTGCTCTTTCCAGTCCTCTGTATGGACTGGCTCTGCTGGCAAAGGCTGCTGTGATTTGCAGTGCAACAATATCAGAGGGTTGTTTGATTCTCACCTCTGATGTCCAGGTAAAAACTCTTAAATGAGACTGTATATCTGCACAGTTTTCAGAGTGTCATTGCTGGTAAAAGTTGCTTTTTTAAAACCACAAATCCCAAAATCTCTCACCTAACATGTCCGGTCATAGATCTCTTACCGCAGTAATAATTCTGGGAGCTGCAGCCAAATGGCAATGTTTCCAAGCCCTGATTACAGAGCATGCACATAAAAGCTACGTAACAATAATAAAAATGTTTGACCAGACTTGTTTCTAAAATAATTACTAAAAGCGATGTTTATTCTGTAAGTATTCTTAAGCATTAGCATTTAGAAATGTATATACTCTATCATCAGAACTTCAGTAATTCAGCTCTCAGATACCATTGTTATTCTGTATATGTTATTTCCACACAATCTACCCCAAGACACCGTAACAACATACATACATACATACATACATCTCTCTCTCTCTCTCTGATTGTATAACATGTTACTCAGGATGTCCAATTACATCATATCTATTGTCATGGATAGAAAAAAAATAGGCATTCATTAGAGTTAATGTCCTTTAACTAATCACACAAAGTCCCCTTATATTGTATTAGTTATTTAATAGATTTTATCATTGCTGAATTACTGCATATTGGAGGAAGGTAGTTTAGAATTAGATTCTAACTGGATGTAAATTTGGGGCATGCTTTCTAACATGTTTTCACACCTCGGAGCCCTCAAAAAAGAGGTGACATAAAAATGTTACCTACATTCCATCTTCTTCTCATTCAGAGTATTCTTACCACACTCCCCTCTTAGCTGGTCTTACTTCTTAGTCACTCTCCTGTACTCATTAAGCAACTCCAACTGTTCTGCTCTGGCAGGGTTCTGACAGATCTCCAAGACAAAGTCCAATAGCTTCTAGCTGTTCAATATGCTACTCCAACTGCTTGAACCTCCTCATCAAGTTAAAACACCCTCTTTCCCATATCAGTCACCCCGTGGATGCCAAAGAGGCTGGGATCTCTAGCCAGGACCCTATTTGGGCACTGTTACGCTAACAGTCCTTTACGCTAGTAGTTGAAATTTTCTGGGCTCACACAGAGCAATTCAGTGGCAGCAGCTGAAATGCAATAGGAAAAAGAGGCTGCAGGCTCCAAGCCACCTCTTCTCACTGGGGCAGAGAGTCCATGGAGCTGTGGCAGTATGGGCAGGGTGGGTTACACAACTGTCTGTGCCACTGGAGAGGTAATAGTCCAAGCCATCCACTACATACTGCCTCATCTCAGTGGGCCTCCCAGAAGGCAGGCATCCAATAAATAGACAACTCGGAGCAGCAGCTTCCTCCTACAGTTGCAATGACCTTTTTTGTTTGTTTTATTCTTGCCACCACTGCCACTTTCTCCACCACTCTTGGAGTAACCACATCAGTGGAAAATACAGAATCCTAGTCTAAGTTAGATTTCTTTAGATATTTGTAGCAGGGAGATTATTTTTTTCCCCACCAAAGCAAACTAAATTCTGTCTCTGGTAAAAGTGTTTGACTGGGATCCATTTGCTTACATTTTTATCTGCTCAATTAATTTTGTCTTCACTTGATGCAATTCAAAGATTTGGATAGTGGGCATAACAGTGTACCTCAGTATGCAAGCCTGTTTAGCTCCTTGCTGACTTCTAGGCTTCCTCAGCCACAACCAACTTGTTCCCAAGTTAAGAACTTGTTAAAAATAAAGTGATAATGCAAAATTCTACAAATTTCATAATGGAATGGTTCAGCTGAATGATAAACGTTCCTGCCCTCATTCTTAAAGATGGATGATAAAATGTGTTGCACAAGCAGATGCATATCCACCACTGCATTAGCACAACCTCACAAAACTTGTCATCATGCTGGTACTGCAGGAATATATCACAATGGCACAAAAATTCAGGAGTGGGTATTCAAAAGTTTTAGACAATACAAATACTGTACTGTTGCAGAAGTATGTATAGCAACACTAGGATACTCATCCTAGTTGTGAAGTGACAGTTCATAAATCTTCTTTGAACGACCCTTATGGCACATTGGAAGAACACCTCTGTATGAGCAGCGCATGACAAGAATCACAGACTCGTACAGGCTTGGGTGAAGATGGCAAAGGCAGTTCGTTGTCTGAGCAGGCATTGCAGAAAATTTCACCACAGTTCCTACAGTGATGCTTAAAAAAAGAAAAGAAATGATTAGATCAACACAGTCTGCGAGCTAGATAATAATATGAAATTAAGTTATCTATATTTGTACACATTCTTTTTTAAAAGACTAGCTTAACACTCTGTGTGAGAAGGATACTATTAAAGCTATTCTACACATCCAGTCTGGGTTGAAGATGGAAAGTATAAGCAGCAAACGCTCTAATACCAGACTAGAGAATTCCTCTAAGGAAAAATAAAGCATTTGTAATAATTTGTTACACACTATCTATATAATAAAATGTTTGGACTGAATGAACTAAAAGATTCAATTGCTTTTCTGTGGCACAGCATGATTCTTAAATATTGCTCATTTAACTGATTATGAATGGCAAGGTTTAGTGTACATGTATAAATGAAATATAGGTAACAAGCACTGCAAAAATGGTACCCAATTACACAACCAGCTTTTTATCACTCTTAATAAGCGGAAACCAATGCAGTTTTTTTAAAAAAATACACAATTTCTTTTGAGATTGGTTGCACACTCATAAGGTAAGACTGGCCATTTAATCAGAACATTGATCTGACAATATTGCATCTGACTGTGCCTAATATATCTCATCTTAAAATAGCCAAGTTATTTAAAAGTAGGATTTTGGGGAGTTCGAATTATGCAAATATGGAAGATGTTGCTCATGTGTAACAAAGATGGAAGGTAAAGGTTCTAGCTGAAGCTATCAGAAGGAGAGCAAGCTGAGGTTTGGGGGAAGTGCCATTTTGGATTACAACACCCAGAATCCCTGAGACAGCAAGGCCACCATTGTTGAAACAGTCCCATGATCAAATGCAGTTTTTAATACAATCTTACCTTCCTTCTAGAAAGAGAAAATTCTGTTTCACATAATTTGCAGTGGGTAGCATCTTTGTCCTGTAGCCATACTTGCCCCTAGTAGGGAGCAAAAGTGTTCAAAATTATTATTTACTTCAAATGCTATGTACCACTCAAGCTATACAGAAAGGCAATACTCTTTGGGTTAGGACCCTGTTAGGCCCAAAAAATGACCTAGCAATCTCATAAATAAATGCTATTTCACAGACATACACACGTGCCTTGGAGAAGCATTCATACACACCCTTTTGCTTTTCCATATATTGGTGTTACCACCCAAACTCAAATCAATTTCACTGGCTACTGATCTCTTTCTTAACTGCTCTTGTCACACTCTTTATGGATTAGTGAGAGGCTTGGGTGGGCATAGCAAGCAATAACCCAGCACTTAACAAATAATTGTTAAAACAAGCCAGGATTCATAAACCAAATTCAAAGCACGGTTTTAAACTGAAATCTTTTACTAAACAAATACATCGTTTGTCGCCTTCTTTAGATTTCAAGAAAATTACCCAAAGCTAAACAAATCATGGGGATAATGCTGTATGTAACTTGGACACTAACAGAAGAGGCTGGTTTGGTCCAAATGCAACGGCAAGCCATACTTTTGGTTACAAACTAAGCCACACTTTGAAATGTACATTACCCCACTCCTTAAGAGTAAGGGTGGAATGTTAGATTGTATTTTAATGAGCCATATGAAGAACAGCTTAGCAAGCTGGGTGGGTTTAGCTTACTGAATAGGTGACATGATAAGCCTCTTTAAATATCTGGGATGTCACACAGAAGATGGATCAAGTTTGCTCCAGAGACCAGAAAAGGAACCAAAGGATTCAAGTTACAAGAAAAGAGATTCCATCTAATCACTAGAAAGAATGTCTTCACTGAAACAACTATTCGACAGTAGAACAGATTGACTTAGGGGGAAGATTCTCCTTCTCTGGAGGACTTTAAACAGAGGTTGACTGGTCGTCCTTCACAAGTGCTTTAGTTGTGTATTTCTGCCTGGCAGGGGCTGGACTAGATGGCCCTTGTAATGCCTTACAGCTCTGTGAGTCTATGATGAATAACAGATATTATCTGGTTCCCTTTTTCTCACATTACTAACCTGTAAGGCTTTGTTTGCTTCTTTTATATCTTCTATTTTAAGCTTTGATCTGCATAGAAGACACGATTTGGAAATCAAGCATGAATAAACAACGAGAAAGTATACCAGTTCTTTCAGAGACACAGCACTGGCCTTAATGTATGGAGAAGCACATTCCTCCTTCAGCCCACTATGTATCAGAACACATGAGTACAGCGGAGGAGCACTCATTCAACAAGCACTTCCTGCCATTTTTGCATTTCACCCAAATGCTCCACCTACATTCTCTCCCAACTTCCATACACCTCATTTTCTGAGGCTGAGAGATAATAAGGCCTCTCTGTACATGGACCAAGGTAGCACATGTTTTATCATCCCCCAAACAATTCTTAAACCTGAACCCCACAAAAACACTTCATTCAAACAGTGAGGGCAATATAAGTGAAGAAAATCACATCCAGTTCACATTTTTGTATCCAGAGACAGGACTCACTCATATGCATTGGGACATCTATGAGATGCTCTATGTTGGTTAAGAACATCTACAATGAGGAACTTTTACAGTTGGTCAAAGCCTTTGATATGCTGTCTTAGAGAAGTGGGTGGGTGGCAAAGTGTGACCCGGCAGATACTGTTGGACCACAACTCCCATCATTATTTACTTTTGATTACACTGACTATGGCTGATGAGAGTGGCAGACAAAAACATCTTGGTGGGGTGGCTTTTGCAATGCAATACTGGAAAAGTCCAGCTCAATGCAGCACCAGCAAATAGGGAGAAAGGTCTTGTGGGTCCAATGGTTTTTGAGGAGATAAAGTAATCCTCTTTACATACATGTCACAAGATCTGCTAATTTTTTTACAAAACATTTTTCTTTTTTTCAGAACATGTTAATTTAAACAAAATATTTCCCCAGCATGTCTGCTTGGCCCATGATATAATGAGCATTTCAGGACATAATTAACTGCACCTCCATTAGCTGTCACTTATATGATATGTTTATCATGGTCTCTACTCTGCTAATTTTTATGTATTAGCAGTGTGGGAAGAGCCAGAGAGTCAGAAAGAAGACTGCCAGGAAGTACATATAATGAAGACTCATAATGACTGGATGAAACATCACTCCTGCTCAAAGCCCACTGCCTTGTTTAGTAAACATTGGGTTAAAAGGGTATGCTTGCCCTTCTCTCACAAGAAAAGAAAAAGGGAAATTACTCGCTCAGTTTGCCAGCCAGTTCTTGGAGAGCTTCTTCTTGGTCATGACAGAGATTTTTCAATTGCTTGTTTTTTTCCTGTAACTTTAAGAAGTCCTTTAAAATAAGGAAAAATATACATTAGATATACTATTCACCACAAGACTTACATTGTTTGAACTACCTTTCTCACAATCCCCCAGTCAAGATGGGTGATTCCATTCCAAAACAAAAGTATCATTTCCAAGGTCTTGTTTTAGTTCTGAGATAAAAACTTTTTGTAGAAATTTCACAATAAACACAACTGGGTAAGAAATCAGAAGAGGCAAGAAAGAGAAAAAAGTATCACACTATACCACCATCTCAACATCTTCTCTGAGATATAAATTCTTCTTTCTCAGCCACTAAAATAATTGCTGTGAGCCACAGCCTACACACATGAACAGGTAAACCACACACTGCACCTCGTATGACACTTTTTAAAAAAATAAGCATATATTCCTCATTTTGATGGATAAATATAGGCTTCCAACAGATCCATTTGTGTTCCCTAGTGATCAAACAAGACACAAGAATTATGAACAAGATGCTTGGATAATTATGTAATCTTTCAAAATAATGGCCACAATCTTCTTGGGAGTTACACATGGAGTTATGCATTTGTAACTGTTTGATATTCACAGTTTCTAGGTACTTCCTAGTGTGGAAGACATAAAGGGACCGTGAAAGTTCCCCAGTCCCTACTTACCAGGCAGCAGCCACTGCCATTGAGGGGGCCACTGTTGCTGGTGAAGCAGTTAATTGATGCTCCCACTTGTCCCCTTGCACAAGGAACCTCCAGTGCAGGGATAACTGAGATAGGGACCCTTTTCGCACGGCATTTTCCATGCGAAAGGGCCCCTTGAGCGTCGTGCAAATGTGAAGAGCAGTCCGCATGATGCACTCACATTTGCGTGATGCTCCAGGGCCTGGCAGGTACCGCTTGTGCACTTTTTCATTTTTGGCTTTAAGCCGAAAATGGTGCGCGGTCGCACATTGCTTCCAGGCCCCGTGTGCACTTACCTTGCATGCGGAGCCTCGCGAGCTGGGCCGATCGCGCTTCCTGTCTCAGTGCAGCCTGGGAAGGTCCCAGGCTGCACTGTGAAAGGAAGAGGCGGAGCTCTCGCGCGAGCAGGAAGCTCGTGCAGAGCTGAAGAAACCTGGACATGAGGGCCTCTCACAAGAGGCTGCTCATGCGAGCACCGCACCCCAGTGCCGAGAATAGGTAGGATGTAGAAAGGGCCAAGGACTTCAGTTCCGCTGCCATGATGGAAATTGCTCATGAGAGGGGGTGAGAATGTCAGTCAACTGCTTCTTCAGTGGCAGTGGATCAGATTCTTCCATCAATCCCAGTGGCTGTTACCTGGTAAATGAAGATTGGGAGGTGCGGCCAGGAGTCACTGCATAGATGCAGTATGGTGGTTATGCATTTGTAACTTCCTAGCAGGATTCTGGTCTGTCTCTAACCATACCAGATAATGAAGAAGATAGCTGGAGAAATCTGAAAGAAAATTGTTAATCAGATTCTAAAGACAACAGATTGATGACATGAAATCTCCTTAAGAAACTTGACAAAGAAAGTGTTAGGAGTACAAATAGTACACAGTTTCCCCATTCCTGAGTCACAGTATGTTAAGATCTTAACAAACTTCAGGTGATAGTCCTGTAAAATCCTGAACAGCTTTTACGTGTTATATCTCACAATGGCTTTGAACATTATCTTTCAATGAATAAACAGAAAGCTTAACTTGCACTTGCTATTCACTATGCTTCTCTCCAATTTCATGCTCAATTTTTGACCTCCCCACACGCGCAAACTCTCACTGCAGGGACAGCTTTGTTCATTCAACCACAAAGAGAAATGTAAAGGTCTAACTCTGATTCTTCACTAAGAAGTAAGGACAACAACAATCATACACTGCCTACGCTCTGTGTCACACATCATGAAACATCTCAAGCCAGACTATCATTATTTTTTCCACCTACATTATGTTTTTATAGAATTACAAACATATACTCCATCCTTCAGTATAAAACATTTTGAGGGCAGTTCATGGAGCTGAAGTGAAAAATAACAAGAACACCTCAAACTGATGCTGCAAAATGCATCACCCTATTCAAAAGTGGCAAAAAGTGAGAATAATTTTATCAGCAAAAGAGGTTTGGGGAGGTAATAACCATTGACAGTGAGCAGTGATGGCTTTCTCTTTTGTAGCGTTTAAGAACTGTTTTAAGATCAATTTTTGTTGCTGCCTGTGGCAGCAGAATCAGTACAGCTCCTCACAGAGGCCATCTGTCACAGTTCTGTGTCACTCCAGCCCAACAATTTCATCTCTAGAGAACACTCCTGGAATGATACTGCACCATCTAGACTCATTTCAGGAGCATTCCTGGGTGAAGGTGAAGGCTGCCAAGACCTCTGATGTCATTGCCTATGGCAAAGATACATCTGTTCAAACAGTTCTGGAAGGAAGGAAGGAAGGAAGGAAGGAAGGAAGGAAGGAAGGAAGGAAGGAAGGAAGGGAGGGAGGGAGGGAGGGAGGGAGGGAGGGAGGGAGGGAGGGAGGGAGGGAGGGAGGGAGGGAGGGAAGCTGAAAACTTGAGGCAATTAAATAGTTCAACTACAAATTAAGAGTTAAAACCCTATGAACATCTGTGATGAAAAAGACATCAAAGTTGGAATTATGAAAACCTCCCTTGGACAGCAGCACATAAATGAGGTGCCACAACCAAAACACCTGTCCTCTCCATTCTACACCCTCTTTGCCTCAAATGGTTGCGGGATTTGGAGTGGGCCCTTAAAAGATGACATAGTTGTATAGGCAGACTCCTTTTTTCTCCTGCCATGATAATTTACAATCAGAAATGCTCTCCTAACTAGGAACTGTAAAGAAATTTTCAGTGCCACATTTTACTTTTCCGTATTCTCCACATAATTTCACTGGATCATAATCTACTATTCTGTTAAATCTATTGAAGTTCCGGGAAATTTTGCTGATGAATTTACTTTTTTAAGAGGAACGATTTGTTGGGTCTCTGTCTTCAGAGAAGATGACATTTCTTTTTCCCTTTTAAGGTCTTCTTCCATAGTTTGTCGCCATTCTTTTTCTATTTTCAGATCTGTTTCCAGCTGACACCTAGAAATGTGGAATATTTAAAAAGTCACAAAAGCCAGAATCATAGTTTTAAAACAGTAACTTTTTAGTTATCCTGTTGCAATTGCTAAGTATTTCTTTTCAAACACTTTAGCAGCAGGTTTATTCCAAAGACATATGCATTATTTCTTAGAAAGCCATTTTTAATTATTCTGAATAGATTTTTGCAAAACTACATCAAAGTAAATTAAAAATCCTACTTATACTTTGAAAATATCAACCAGAAAGCAGTCTTTCAGTTTGACTCAAACAGCACCAAAGCTGATGCACTCAGCCTTCCAAGAAAGGCTGAGTTGGCTCCATCACACCTTCTCCTCTCAGAAACAAATTTCTGAGACCTTTGTGGAGAATCAGACACTAAAATGGCTCCCAACTCCCTTCTGGTCTATTATTTTTATTATTTTGGGGGTGAGGATGGGGGGGTTACATTACCTTGCTGGTAGTTAGGTATTTTATTATATTGTGAGCTAATTTGGCTGGAAATGTCAGGATATACACATTTCAAATAAATCAATCTAGTTGGACTAACCCTTGAGTGATCACATTATCTCAAAAAGCATTCTCTCAAGGGAGAGTTACGTATGGACGTGCACACATTGAGGTACACAATAGATCTGGATTGGATTGCAAATCCCAGCAGCCCTAGCCAGCTTAAATAATAAGGAATGTCAGGATTTGCATTTCACCAAATCTAGATGGTGCCATGATTCCAACCCCTGCATTGGACCGAGGGTGGATAACCTCTACCAGCCTCAGAACCAATTTCAACGGCAGAGATGTTATTAGGGATGGCAGTTCAGTGGTGGGAAGGGCCAAAAGTCAGGAACAAATACCAACCAATTTTAGCTTAAAGCTCTTACTATCAATGACTAAGCCTTTGGAGAGGCACTTCAACCCTTCAACATGGAGGCAAACCTTCACAGTACCTGCAAAACCATGAAACAGGGATGTCATAGCAAAGGTGTTTATGCCACCTAGGGAAGCCCAAAGGGTCGAATCAAGACCCGAGGAGAGCCAGACTCAGGCTGTGGACCTCAGGTCTCCATCCTTGCATTAGACCAACAAATGAAATGTATTCCTGTGTTTCATGCTATCTGTTTGAAATTTTAAAAATAGCCATAAGCAGATCAGTCAAGACATGGACCTCCATGTGATTTTTCTTTCTGGATACCTGAAACATATTCAAAAATTCCATAGTGTCTCATTTGGCCTGAACAATGTCTATCTGGTAACCCAACAGATGTTCACTTGCTCTCAAGACAAAAGATAATAGAAATCCTTCCCCTTCTAGATACAGTAGTTGCAGTATGGTGCAAAAGATTGCAAAAGATGGACTCTTTGTATATGCATTCTGCAGATCTGCAAATTCCAGTGATTGCGGAGCTTTGCATCCTATGCCTAAAATGGCGGTGACGTGAATACATATGTGCTTGAAGTGTCCGTGCGCATGTTGCCACCATTTAATAATACGACATTCGGGCCGGGGCTCTGGAACGGAACACTTGCAGATCTATGGAGGTTTCACTGTAATTTCTAACATGGTGTAGCTGTTCAAAGAAAGAAGTCTCTTCCATCTTTGCTTGTTTAGATTACTTGGCAAACACAGACTCTTTCCCCAAGCCTAAACAGCAGTTGGATGACACATAAGAAGCTCTGCTCCTATACAATCTGCTCTCCTCACCCTGCATCACCCACCTATTCCGGTGGAATTTTAAAAACTCCAGTGGAGTTTTAAAAGTTTCAAAATAATACAAACTACAGTATTTTACTATAGTATTTTCCTGGGTTTTGAGACCCCAATCCAAAATCTGCATGTTGGGGTAAAAAATGTTGGGGTAGTAAATACACATCATGTCAGAAAGAAGGACTCATAAGACTGATTCCTTAGTTCAGTTTTTATTTGAAAAACACCATGGGACATGTTGTAATCCCACGTTTTCCTCGGCTGGAATGTGTAAGCCACAATCAGATGTAGTTATAAAATAAAACGATAAAATTTTATCTACAACAAATTTAAAAAATACATAGAATGTCCAGAATACACAATGTACACCAAAAAGACAAACAAATATAAAACATAAGCTATATCAAAAAGTTAATTATGCACAGAACACTACCAAAAATATAGTATACCTTCTTGATGTTTATTGTGTACTTCTGATACTAAATATTTTTGTATTGGTCTTATTTTCCTTTCTTCATGCAGCTGTTGTAGTTATTTTGTTTTATGCCTCTTAGATTAAGACTTTCCCCTTTTGTTTTTGACGGTATCATATAGAAGCACCCAGAGCCAATAAGTATGACATTTGTTGCACTATTTTACATCCTGGACCTCCCGCCTTTTCTTTTTACCCTATTAACTTTTGTTTTGCAGCAGATTGCTAATTTCATGTGATTAGATGTGCTTGTTTACTAACTTGAGATATCAAATCCACAATCTTTTACTGCCCAACCCACAAAATGAAGAAACTTCACATAGGTTAATCTAGGGCAATTTATTAATGTATGCCTATTTAACATGACCTGGAACTTGAACGAAGCACGTTGCACCGGGGGGGAGAATTAGCAGCATTAGAATGGGAAGTAACAAAGCTTTTCACTCATCTGTGTGGTCATCATTTCCAATGTTGGCTCTAACTCTTTTTGGTTACATTTGTGAAGACATTCACACAGAATTATATCCCACTGAACTCAAGCAGATTTACTTTTGAACAGGCTGTACTGAAGTGCACTGCACATTTTATTCCTGATGTGCACTGATACTGCTTAAAATGAAACCTCTGTTCTCTAGTCTCCTAGCAACAGATTTGACAGTGAAAAGGGAAGATCCACCCTGGCTGTCAACCTGGATCCACAGATTCAGGATAACACACCCTTGCTTTGAGAACCACCTCGCCATTTTTCTACTGGATCAATTCACTCCTGCACAGACAGTCTGTTGCCACTCTTGCAATTGTGACAAACAAGTCTATACTCCATGTGTGTCTGCCAAAACAAATGCCAAGAAACTACCTAAGATGAGATACTTTACAAGAGGCCCTTGCATCACATCCACAATATTGCTGTTTAGATTTTAAAAAGAAAAAGTACATATCCTTTAATACGATTTCCTTTCTTGTCATTCTCTCCTCCCCCTTCTTTACTATTCTTTATGACCTTTATGACTCTTTCCCTTCTTTTAATGATTCTTTACACATCTTTAAATCCAAGCCTGCTCCTTCTTCATTTTTCCACTCTTATCTTCAAACCCCTTTTTTACTTTTGGCCTTTTTATGCATCGTTGCCCTCTTTTCTTAATTCTTAATGCAGTTTAGGGTTTTACAAAGTAAAACTCTGGAATAATTTTCCATAGCTGGCCTTCAACTTGAGAGAAACTTGGTCAATAATTGTCATTATCTCAGAGGTAAAATGTATGTAGAGGTACAAAGACCACCATCCTGCTTCAGCTCGATTACTTTCTATTACTTTCTTTCCTTTTTCTAATTTGGCTTATGGAAAAACCATGCATGATCCCAAAGTCTGTATAGAAGACAAGAATATCTAATGGTGTAGAGTACAGCTCTAAAGTGGATGGTTCTTCATATAACTGCAGGTTCACACCCACTTGCACGAACTGTTCCAATGTTTTTCAAACTAAGAGTTTTGTTCACCAACGTTGATGCCTTTGGAATTCTGTCAACTAACATAAATCCTTGCCTGACATTTCCATCTGTGTTTTTTTGCTTTCAACCTAGTGCTCCCTTCTATGTGTGTGTAAATCTTCTGATGAAAAATGCACCTGAGGTAGCATCTCATTCCATGATGGCTCAAGAAATTAATAACACATTTTGATATTTTGATTATGATATTCAAAGATAAAAAAAAAGCAGGTACGGAAATGTAAACATACTTGTGCTTCTCCCAAAATGTAAATTACTTACACTTGCTTCTCCTTTTGGGCAATTTCTTTCTGGAGACTTTCAGATTTACTCATATAATCTTGTTTAAATTTCTTGTCCTCACTCTCTGCCTCCATTTGAGCCTTCTCTGCTTGCTGCAATCTGGTGTAATTCAAATCAACTTTGGGTAAAACTGAAGCTAGAATTTGGGTGTAAAGGGTGAAGAAGACAAATAAAAGGAAAAAAATGGGGAAATAGAAATATTTCTAAATGAAAACAAAGTTTGGGGTAAACTCACAAACTCAAATGAGAGACCCAGACAATGCCTAGAAATCCAGATTATTTTTCTCACTATAACAACAAAAACATCCATACATTTCTCCAATTTTTTATTTGATGCTTATGAGTAACAGATGCCATCAATGCAGAGCTATACAGATTTTATACATACAGAATGTCGGCTGTGCATTTTTGTGTTACTGTGAGCTTAACTTCTATTTTTTAAAAAAGCAAGGGTGACCTCTGAAACAAGTTGTGCCTTAAACTACACAAATCCATCCACACCACAAAATAGAGAAAGCAGTGGTTTAAAAATTCAGAACACAAAGTGGAATAGTGCAATCTAGGCAGCCAAAACAGTGCTGTATTAAACCAACACAACACGTGGCAAGTAATGTCACCACGTCTAACACAGTGCACTTGGTAAAAAGAAAAACACATATATCATTGGTACTCTCATTCCAAGAAGATAGGTTTGGGGTTTGGGACCAGACGGGAATGGATGTACCCTAATGTGCTCCTGAAGCTTTCAGTCTGATAAGAACTGCCCACCTTTATTAATTCAATTAAGAAGGGGCAGCTCCACATACCTGTATTTCTTTGTGCACAGAAAAAAATTGCCTCCAAAGGCTTCAAACAGGAGGCCTCTACACATATCAGAGATTCAACTACATTCTTTCAACAGTAGGAGTATGTGACAATGTCATCCACAAAAAGATTCTCTAAGTCCCTCTTTCCTTTCTGCTTATGGAATGCTCTCCTCCATCATAAAGACTTTTCAGTGCCTCATAATGTCCAACAATTAATTTAGATTTAAAAACCTCCTCACCTAAATGAAAAGTGGCTTTCAAATTTCACTAAAGTCAGGAAAAGCCAAATAAATATGGAGTTCAGCAAGTACTACTGTTGTGCATTTTCCACTTATTACAATAGAGTCTGTGCAAACTAAACATACAACGGGAAGACATTCAAACTGGCCATGTTTGTGGCCTTTAAAAGAGGAGGGGAGGTTTTGTGTAACTCAAAGATAGTTACTCTGTCTTTCAAAGCTCACCCAATAAACAGTAATCTGAATTACCTACAAATTTCACAGAGCATAATAAAAATCGTGCTAGCTGAATTTAAAATAAAACATCTATTTAACTTTTTTTTAAAAGTAGTAACATCACTTTTTTTAAAAAAAAAGAAATTGTTCCCAATTAGTGACATTTTGATTTTTATGAATACAATAATGTAAAACAATGTCATAGGCCTGCATTAGCATCACTGACTCATCAGAATGCCAAAATGATTTTGCTACATTTATACTCTGATCAACAAAGGCAATTAAGCCAGAGAACATGGATGAAAGGCTGAAATCCAAACATCATGGCTTAATAGCTAGTTTTTAAAAAAGAATTTCTGGATTTTTAAAACTCCATCAGAGCTTTCAAAATGATATATCTTTAACAAGCTTGTACTGTTGCTGCCCTTCATTGCTGGCACACTTCACTAAGGACATTGCAATAGTCCTTGTTTGCGTTAACAACTCTTTGTCACTTCAGATGGGCAACGGATAAAAAAAAAAGACAAATAAAGGTAATAAAAACATTCAAGAATGTAGAAGTTGGGATAAAGGAGAAAAGAAAAAGAAAAAGAGGAAAAAAGGATGTCAATAAAAGAAGATTCATGCCACTAACGCTTTATTATAGAATTATGTTTTTGTTATTGTTATTAAGTAGATTGGAACTGAAAAGAAAAACAGTGACAAGACACGTCAACGGCCACATGAGGAGGCTATGGATGTTAGTTTATTAAAAAAAATTCAGAAAATGAACTCTGTATGTTAAACTATTGCTTCTGTGGATGTTACTATGTAGGTGCACTACACATAATGTTATACTTATAACAATAAATTGATGCCACGTGTCATCTTTTAAGTAGATACAGCCTCAACTTAAAGAGTCACTTTAAAAGTAGCCAAGATCTTGTGCATAGCGTGGACAATATTTGATCTCTTTTCTTGAAAAACTATCACACGCTGCTTTTGAAGCATCTCACTTTCAAACACAATCTACTACATAAGGAAGGAGAAGGTGCTTTTCAGGACTCAAAAGAACAGGTTGCCTACCTGTAACTGTGGTTCTTTGAGTGGTCACCTGTGCCCTCACACAATGGGAATCTTCGTGCATGCACAGTAGCGTTTTGGAAAGTTCCAGAGCTGAGCAGCTTGGCGGGAGCCCCTCCCCCATATGGTACTGAGCATGCTCAGTCCTGCCAAGCTAATGATCTTTCCACAGTTTCGAAGTCTGGCAAAGCAAGACCTGAAAGAGGGGAGGTTGGGCGGGTGTGTGTGAGAAGAGAAGAGCGGGACTGGAATGTGTGGAGTAGAAGATGCCGAGAGAAGGAGTATTTTGAAACTTGATGGCGTAGCCAAAATGAACGATGGTTAATACCCAGGAGTCCAAAGTGATGTTGCACCAGATGTTGAAATGGCGAGCAAGACCTGGAGTCTTGAACAGATGGCCTGGGAGGTGGAAAAGTGGTAGAGGTGGCAACCTGCAAGGAAAGTCAAAAATGGGACTTGGTAGTCGAAGAGGACTTCTTAGAAAATAGTTGGCAGCGCCTGAAAGGGTGGCGAGACAGAGAAGTCAGCAGAGAAGATTGGTGAGATGTGCGACACAGAGAACGCAATCTATAATAAGAGGAGCGTCTCCACGAGGAGCGGGATGAAGAGGGCCTTCTAGGCTGGGCTGATGGATGAAGACCCATCTTCTTCACCGTCAGACAAGCTTTCATCAGATGATCCATAGCATCATCTGTGGTTGCGTGGAAGAGCCCCTGACCATTGAAGGGGAGGTCTTTGATCCTCTTTCTGATAGCTTCGGTCAGATGGATGGCAGTAGCCCAGTGGTCACCTGGCAGGTGGGAAATAAGAGGAAAGAATCTATCCCAAATGTTTCGTTGATAGGCAGTCAGGCAAGCCTGAGTGTTGGAGATCCTGGCACCCAACGAAGAGGCTGAGCAAAACTGGCGACCAAAGACATCTAGGCGACAACCCTCACGATCAGGGGCAGTGGTATGGGCTCTTTTACCCCCTTTCATTTGGAAGGATTCAACAACAATCGAATTCGGAGTCAGATGATTGAAGAGAAAATCGACGTCCTTCCTTTGAGTACGATAAAGGTGCTCCAGATGGTGAAGAATCGGTTGAAGAGAGGCCAGTTGGGCCCATGGGTCTTAAGCACCTCCTGCAACACCGGGAGAAAAGGAATCGGAGCAGCTGACGGAGGTCTCATGTCAATGTAATGGAATACCAGGTCCTGTACCGTCGGAGCAGGGCTGGAGATGTCAAGGCCCAAGGCATTGGCCATTCTAATCAAAATGTCCAAAAACTGCTTGACATCCTCTGGGCCCAAATCAGGGGTCAAGTCCCCGAAGGCAAGTGGAGGAGAGGTATGAGATTGTGGTGTCGAATCTGTGGAATCACCACTAGAATCATAAGAGCCAAACAAAGAAGACGGAGGCAAGCGAGAATGGTGAGCTCGAGCAGTCGAAGACGCACCAGGAACGCAGGTGGAACAGAGAGCGAGACCGGTATGACCGACGGAGCTGATATAGAGGTCGGTACCCAAAGCTGGTATCAAGGCCAATGCCGACGAGATCAGTAGAACAGTCAGGACTGGTGCAAGGATGGACTGCATCGGTAACGGGGCCGACAAAGTAGTTGGAGGAAGCAATGCAGCCTGAATATCTGATGGAGGCCTTGACACCGTAGCTGTCACCTGAGGTGGAGGTGAGGCAGCCTGCTAACGAGGCGATCGATCATGGGACCAACGACAAGGATGAGACAGAGACCATTGGTAATACATCGATCGGGACCAGGAGCGGGACCGAGAGCGACAGTAATGAGGAGAGCGTCAGTAGCGTAATCCCAAAGGAGAGTGCGATGGGGAGCATGATCGCCGAGGATGATATGGAGACCAACTGTGTACATCAGGATGGTATAGATCGTGATATGCAGGTGAACAAGAGTGGTATGAGCCGGGCTGCTCCCTCCACAGATGCTCATGGCTGTAACAGGCTGTATACAATGCTGATGAGAAAGGCGAGTCAACTCTCGCTGAGGGAACCTCATGAACACTGCGGTACCTGTAATCTCGACAACAAGGGGACTGACCCCTCTCACGACATCCCAGACAGCGGGCCACGCTGCTTTGAGGACAGTCTCGGGAGGAAGCCCGAGGAGCATCCAATATAAGCGGATGGTCCGTTTCTAGGTGGCCAGAAGAAAACGTCAGAGGAAGTGGAGTCTGAGAGGATCCCTCTCCGGTCTGACCCAATGTAACAGGTGGAGAAGCAGTCGGCATAGGCTGATGGTCCTGGTCGGACGCAAGGTCAACAGCTGCCAGGACAGACAGTACCAGGAGCTGGCTGGAATCATGCACCAGCAAAAGAACAGGAGCCTCGACCTCCTCCACGGTGGATGCTGAAGGCTGCATCAGGGGAGGTGTCAGCAGACGACCGAGCGAGGGCGGTTGAGTAGCCGACGGATGGGTAGCAGGCGAAAGAGAACGGTGCTTCTTGTTCTTCCTTTTTTCTTTGAAGACACAGAAGAGTGATGCAAGGAAGCTCTCTTGCGCTCCGCCAAGATAGGCACCTTGCGAGGCTGCTGGACAGAGGTCTACTGCAAGTTGGAGGAGGCATCTCCGGAGCTAAAAGATGGAACAGCAGGCATCTTCAAAAGCTTCAGAATTCTCGGCAAATCGATTGGAGGTAAAGCTGACAAAGTCAGCGTCGGTACCGGTACCGAAACTGTCGGTATGGAAGAGGAAATCGATACCACAGATGTTGGGGTCAACAGCAAGGCCATGGTTGAAGACTTTGACGCCAAAGGCCTCGCGAAGGACGTGGCAAAACTGAGGCGGTAAAGAGGACCGCATCTGAAGCCGCCCATTCCTTCAATCGGAGAGCTTTCTCCCAACAATAAGATTTTAGACGGAAAGCCCTGGTCTTCAGTGTCTGCGACATAAATTCCTTACAGATGGAACAGGCCTGAACATTATGGCCTTCTCTGAGGCAGAACAAGCACTTGAGGTGGGAGTCAGACAGCGAAACCTTGCGGCTGCAGGTAACGCAAAGTTTAAAAAGAGAAAACATAAGAATGGGGAAGAGTTCTTACAGTCTTTTATCCTGGAGGATACCAAAAAGGACAGAAATCCAATGAAAAACCAAGAAACAGAAAACTGCTCAGCAAGAAAGCCTTCCGAGCTGCTAACAGATCGGCCGACGAAAAGAAACTGAGGAGAGACCATTAGCTTGGTGGGACTGAGCATGCTCAGTACCATATGGGGGGGGGGTCCCGCCAACCTGCTCAGCTCTGGAACTTTCCAAAACACTACTGTGCATGCACGAAGATTCCCATTCTGTGAGGCACAGAGACCACGAAGAAGAAATAAATGTTTTTAAGAAACCACTACTGGGGACACAGTGCTAGTTGCACAGTTCTCTGGAACTTTATGCCTCTGAATGTTTAATGAAGGAATGTTTCTAGGCTCATTTCCGCACTACACTGTTATAGTACTATTCTTCCACTTTCAATATCCTGGGAAATTCTGGGGTTTGTAGTTTACTGAGGCCAAAAAAGTTCTCTGGCTAATAAAATTTTAAGTGCCTCTCCCTAAACTGCAAACCCCAGGATTTCATAGGATGTTGAAAGTAGAATAACAGCGCTATAACAATGTAATGAGGAAACGGCCCAAGCAATTTTTCTCCAGCTGAAGGACTGGGTCACCAAAGACTCCAAAGGAGCTACATGTGGCAAGATCCAAGCCACATGAAAAAACGGAAAACCTTTGATCATCTCCCCTCCATGTTTGGTTTTCTTTAAAGCAGTCATGGGGGTGAGAAGAAGCTACCAATCTAATATTCCAGTACTTACCATTTCTCTACCTAGAGAAGGCACCTCCAATCAATTTGGGGTGTCCCATTTCTCCTCAGTCCCCAAACCCACAAACTATCATATTCAGCTGGACTGCCAACCCTCTGTATGCCATTTTCTGGACAATGAAAAAGCTGCCATGAGGCAGAGAAGTCCACTTCTACCAATCTCATTGGATATGTGTAAAGCAGGATCCTTCCAATATAATCACTATATATTGAAATTGGAAAGTGTTGAGTTAGGACTGTATTTACCCTCCTCCTGTACAAAACATGTATTTAAAGCATGTAAAAGTCAGCAGTAAAATACATTTTGATGTTTCTTCAAAACGGAATGATCTCTCTTCTAAATGGAATCATATTTTAATGGCAACTACATGACATCAACCCAGTTCATATATAGCACTGAACCATGACTTAATCTTACACGCATAAATTGGAACAAACCTGAGAGAGACTCTGGTTCATAATATCCACCTTCCCTCTTCTCCTCCCATGTAGCCAGAACAACTTCACCAGTGTTTAGCTTTGCTTCCACTCAATTTCTCTTAACTCATGTATGTAACATAAACTGTGGTTTATAAGTGTGTTCAGTTACAAACTATGGGTTATGAAACTGGCTTGTTTAACCAATGTTTGCTATCAACCTGGACACTGGCTTGTGTGCAACAACAACAAAAAAATGAGATTTTGTGAAAACAAAACTAAAGGCTGGCAAATTCTAACTCCCAGCAGCTTGGAAAGAGCAGAGCAGAAAGCACGCAATCTCAAGTCCCACTTGGGTTCATTCCAACTTGGGTTCATTCCCGCTTCGGCACAAAGTGCTGATCCATGGTTTAGTGCTACAATCAAAAGCAGCCAATGTGGCAAATGAAAGAAAGAAAAAACGAATGAGAAGAAAAACAAAATAAAATAAGATGCTGTACCTTTGCTCCAGCTGCTTCATAGTTGCATTAATCTGACTGGTTTTATCCTCCAGTCGACCAATTATTTCATTCTTTTCTTTCATTGCTTCATCTGAAACCTATTATTAAAACGATTAATGTATTATAGTAGAATATTTTAATTGAGCAACAGCAACTAAGTAATAATAAGCTCTACAACGCTGATAAATAGTCTTCATTTTTTCCTTGTCTTATCACTCAACATTACTCCCTCTTGTCCAATATTGGACAGTAAACTATTTAAAACAAGGGTGGGCTAGCTCTAGGGGTTCACAGGGCACGTGATTCCCACTCCCACTCTAAAGTAATTCTTAAGACACTGTGAGCAGTATAGCAACATGCAAAAACAATGCTAACAAAAACAATAGGTGCTTCCTTTCATTTTAGCCCTGGTAAATATACTAATTTATTAACCTACAGCAGGAAAATGGTAAGGTAATCTTATATATTCTATATTATACGTATATACATATACATATATATACACACACACACACAAAAATATGTTATACATTATTATATATGTTCTTACAAGCATTCTTAGAGAACTGCTAAAAGAAGAACAGGTTGCTTACCTGTAACTGTGGTTCTTTGAGTGGTCATCTGTGCCCTCACACAATGGGAATCTTCGCGCATGCGCAGTAGCTTTTCAGAAAGTTCCAGAGCTGAGCAGCTTGGCAGGAACCCCTCCCCTATACGATACTGAGCATGCTCAGTCCTGCCAAGCTAACGGTCTCTCCTCAGTTTCGAAGCCTGCCAAAGCAAGACCTGAAAGAGGGGAGGCTGGCGGCTGTGTGTGAGGACACAGATGACCACTCGAAGAACCACAGTTACAGGTAAGCAACCTGTTCTTCTTCTTCATGGTCTCTGTGCCTCACACAATGAGAGACTGAGTAGCTTACCACTGGACGGCAGGTCAGGTCCTAGAGGATAGAAGACAGCACCGCACAGCCAAAGCGAGCATCATGCCAGGCCCTACAGTCAAGGTGGTAGTGGCAGACAAAAGTCGAAGGCTGCGACCATGTAGCCACATGGCAAAGCTCCTGTAGGTCAACTTCCCTGAGAAGGGCTGCTGAGGAGGCCATCGCCCTGGTAAAATGGGCCCGAAGCAAAGCCGGGGGAGGTTGCCTGGCAAGTTCATAGGCAAGGTGAATTGTCTGGGCAACCCATTTGGAAAACCGTTGAGAGGAGACTCTATGACCTTTCCAACGCCCACCGTGGCACACAAAAAGGTGGGGAGTCTGACGAATGGTGGAGGTCCGTTGAAGGTAAAAGGCAAGAAGACAGCGCACATTGAGCGAGTGAGAAGAGCGCTCGAGGGACGACGCAGGGTCTGGATAGAAAGTAGGTAGAATCAAGTCTTGATTTATATGGAAATCGGAGACTACTTTAGGAAGAAAAGAAAGATCAGGACAGAGGACTACTTTGTCCCGGTGGAACACCAGAAACGACTCATCACAACGCAACGCAGTTAGTTCTCCTGCCTGGCTGAAGTGACGGCAACCAAGAACGTCGTCTTCATAGGAAGGAGGCAGTCATCAGACGTAGCCATCAGTTCAAAGGGATGGTGCATGAGTTGGGACAGGACAAGCAACAGTGACCATGGAGGAAGCAGTGGAGTGACAGGAGAATACAGGTGTTGCAGGCCCTTGAGGAATTGCTTCACTGTAGCATCCCAGAAAAGGGCAGAAGAAGGAGAACCCTGTGGCTGATAGGCCACGATTGCGGAGAAATAAACTTTCAGGGAGGAGAAGGCAAGACCCTGATCCCGTAGCACCAGGAGAAAGTGAAGCACTGTGGACATGGAGGGAGGAGAAGCAGGCTCATCACGGGAGACGGCAAAGGCCACAAACTTCTTCCATTTGTCATAGGATCTACAAGTCGATTCTTTCCTCGCAGCCATGAGGACAGCTTGGATAGTGGGAGAGTCTAGAACGTTATCCTCCAAGAGTGCAGGCGGAGGAGAGGGAAGTCCAGGTGCAGTACCTGACCCCCCAAATGAGAGAAGATGTCCAGCGCGTTCTGGAGCCTCATGGTGTAACCCTGCACCATGGCGAGGAGACGAAATGGTGGAAAGATGTAAAAGAACTCTCTGTTCCAAGGAAAGTGGAATGCATCACTGAGAGAGCCGGGGCCCAGGCCAGCTCTCGAGCAATAACAGGGACACTTCCTGTTGCGATTGGTCACAAAGAGATCGACGGTTGGAGTGCCCCATCGGGACACTATCCGCCAGAAGGCAGCACTGGAGAGGGACCATTCATGGTGACACGCTGTGTCCCTGCTCAGCGTGTTCACTGTCACATTGTCCTGTCCCACGAGGTGGACCGCAATGGAGTGTATCCGTAGTGGAATGCACCAGTCCCAGATGCGTAGAGCCAGATGGAGCAGAGTGGAAGAGTGAGTGCCTCCTTGCCGATTCACGTAACAGACAGCTGTCATATTGTTTGATAGGATCTGGACAGTCCATCCAACAATGAGGTTTCGAAAATCCCCAAGCGCTTTGAAAATCGCCGGTAACTCCAACGCATTGACATGAAGACGCAACTCCAGGCCGGCCCAGTGGTCTTGAACTGTGCAATCATGACAGTGAGCTCCCCAGCCCAGGAGAGATGCATCGGTCATGATAGTGAGAGTTGGACGGGGCTCCCGAAATGGCATCCCCGATAAAAGATGGCTTGCGGACAGCCACCAACGAAGTGAGTCCCGCACCGGATGAGGCACCCAAAGAACATGACATTAATTGTGAAACATCGGAGAAACCAGTGCTGGAGAGGGCGAGCCAGAAAGTGGAAGGAATAGGTGACCGCTGTCGTCGCAGCCACGTAGCCTAGGAGCCGTTGAATGTTGCAGGTGGAAATGGACGGATTGCGCAGGATGGCGGCTGCAGCCTGTCACAGAGTCCGTGCGTGCCTCAGAGGTAAGAAGGCCCTGGCTCAAGTGGAGTCGAGGGTGGCCCCGACGAAATCTAGGATGCACAAGGGCTTGAGGTGGGATTTCTTGGGGTTCACTCTGAGTCCGAGATCGGAAAGAAGGGAGAGGGCAGTATGGATGTCCTCGTACAGCTTTTGTTTGCAGGACGCCACCAAGAGCCAGTCGTCCAAATAGGGGTGAACCAGAACATCCTTCATGCGGAGGTAAGACATCACAGGGGCTAGGCACTTTGTGAAGACCCGGGGGGCAGCAGAGAGGCCAAAGGGAAGAACCTTGTATTAGTAGCAGACGCTGTCGATTGCAAAGAGGAGGTAACTTCTGTGCTGGGGGCGAATGGAAATGTGGAAGTAGACGTCCTGTAGATCGATGGACGCGAACCAGTCCCAGCACCTCAGAAAAGGTAGAATTGAGGACAGGGTGACCATCTTGAACTTCCGGGGGGCAATGAAGGAGTTCACCCCCCTGAGGTCCAGAATGGGTCAGAGCGTGCCATCTGATTTGGGTTGTGTGAAGTACTGGGAGAATAAGCCCATGGATTTTGCTGCGGGCGGAAGTTGCTCTATGACCCCTTTGAGAAAGAGGGTCTCTACCTCTGAGGAGGGCCAGGTTGGCAGGGGTAAAATAGAAGACGCTGAGAGGAGGAGTACTTCGAAACTCAATGGCGTAACCAAGACGAACTATGGTCAAAACCCATGAGTCTGAAGTGATGTTGCACCAGATGTTGAGGTGGCGGGCCAGTCTTGTGGTTCTGGCGAGGCGGTTGGTCAAGCGGAAGAGGGACAAACACAGCGACCTGCAACGGGAGTCAAAAACGAGATCTGGCAGTCGAGGAGGATTTTTTGGAAGATCGTTGGTGACGTCTAAAGGAATGGCGGGAAGAGGTCAGCAAGGAAGGTTGCAGAGATGAGCAGCAAGGAGAGCGTGACCTGTAAGAGTAGGAAGGGCGCCTCCAGGAAGAACATGATGAAGGTGGCCTTCTAGGCTGGGCCGAGGGATGAAGGCCCATCCTTTTAGCTGTCAGATGAGCTTTCACAAGTTGGTCCACTGCTTCATCTGTATTGGCATGGAACAGCCCTTGGCCGTCAAAGGGCAGGTCCTCAATACACTTTCGGCTATCCTCGGTTAAACCGGTGGACCAGAGCCAAGTGAAATGGCGGAGAGCAATTACACCAACCATCATGCGCGCCACACCCTCAACAGCATAACAGGTTTTGTCCTCTCAACATGCTCTCGATTTGAAAGGTCCAGACTTGTTAAAATATTGAACAGCAGCGGCCCTGTGATCATCCAGCAGGTGGGAGAGGAAGGGAAAGAATCTGTCCCAGAGCTTGTGTTGATAGGCCGCCAGGCAAGCTTCAGTATTGGAGATCCTGGCGATCAGCAAAGAAGCAGAATAGAAGCGACAGCTGAAGACATCCAAACAGCGGCCCTCGCAATCAGGCAGGGTCATATGAGCCCTTTTGCCCCCTTTAGTTTGGGACAACTCAACAACAACAGAATTTGGAGTCAGATGATTGAAGAGGAAATCAATGTCTTTCTTCTGGGTGCAGTAGAGATGCTCCAGGCGGTGAGGGATTGGTTGAAGCGAAGCTGGCTGGGCCCAAGGGTGCTTCAAAACCTCCTGCAGGATGGGTAGAAACGGAATCAGAGCCATCGACAGGGGGCGAGTATTGACATAGTGGAAGACTGAGTCCTGTACAGTAGGAGCAGGTCCAGAGAAGTCGAGGCCCAAGGCAGTGGCCATGCAGACTAAGATGTCTGAGAACTGTTTGACGTCCTCAGGAGCGGAATCAGGAGGACGGGTCTCCTAACACTAGAGGTGGTGAGGTGTGAGATTGCGGTGTGGAATCTGTAGAATCACTGTCGGAATCATAAGAACCAGAAGAAGGAGACGACGAGCAAAGGGATTGAGAATGATGATGTCGGGCTGGTCCCGTTGCAGAAAGAACAGCAGATGGAGCAGAAGCCGGTAGAACAGCTGGGGCCGGAGCCAAGACTGGAACCTGCACCGGTAACAAGGCTGGGGTGTGAATCGGTACCGAAGTCAAGGCCGACGAAATGGGTAGTATGGTCGGGATCGGTGCAACGACAGACTGTGCGGACAACAAAGCCAACAGAGATGTTGGCAGAGTGGACGCAGGTTGAGTATCCAGCAGAGGCCGTCACACCGTGGCTGTCACCCAAGGAGGAGGTGAAACGGCCTGACGATGAGGTGACGGGTCTCGTGGCTGGTGGCAAGACTGAGAGCGGCAGTAGTGGACTGATCAGGACCGAGAACGGGATCTGGAGTGGCGATACCAAGGGAAACACGATGGAGAGCGTGAACGTCGAGGGCGGTAACAAGACCAGCGACGAACATCAGGATGGTACCGATTGCGGTAGGCCGGCGAGTAAGAGTGGTAGAAGCCAGGCTGCTCTCTCCAAAGATGTTTGTGGCCGTACCTGGAGATATGGGAGGCCAAGGAAAAGGGCAAATCTGCCCTCGCCAGTGAAGGCTCATAAGTGGTGCAATGTTGGTAGTCCCGACGATGTGGGGATCTACCCCGTTCACTACGTCCTGGAGAGCAAGCCACACTAAGCTGCGGTCGGTCTCAGGAAACAGCTCGAGGGGTGTCCGAAGCAGGTGGATGGTTGAACTTGGGACGGCCAGGAGAGAGAGTTGGAGCCATCTGAGTCTGTAGGCAGCTATCTTCGGATTGGCCAGAGATCACAGGCAAGGAAACCATCAGCAAGGATCGATGGTCCAAGTCAGAAATCAGAGCCACAGTAGCTGGGACCAACAGTACCGGGAGCTGAATAGGGTCCCGTACTGGCGAAAGGGCAGGAGCATTCTCCTCCTTGACAGTGGATGTCGCAGGCTGCATGGGCGGAGGAGTCGGTAAGGGACCGAGAGAGGCAGGTCGAGTAGCCGACGGACGGGTAGCGGGAGAAGGAGAGCAGTGCTTCTCCTTTCTCCTCTTCTTCTTTTCCTTGTTGGAGGAAACACAAGAGTGGTGCGACGAGGCACGTTTATGCTTTGCCAAGGTAAGGACCTTGAGAGCTTGTTGGGAAGTTGAAGTGGCATCTCCAGCGGCTTGGACAGTAGGCCTCTTGGAGAGCTTCGGAATCTTAGGCAGAGACAAAATCGGCGGCAAGGTCGACGAGGCTGCCATCGGTACCGGTACTGAGGCTGTCGATACTGAAGGAGTGGACGCTATCGATAACTTTGAGGCCGAAGTAGAGGACATCGTGGAAGGTGCCGATACTGACACAGTGGACAGAGCGGTATTCGAAGAAGCCTGCTCCTTAATACGAAGGACCTGCTCCCAACAATAGGATTTCAACCGAGAAGCTCTATTCTTAAGAGTCTATGAGGTGAAGTCCTTACAAATAGGCAGAACAAACACTTGGGGTGGATGTCCGAAAGGGAGACCCTACGGCCGCAAGACACGCACAACTTAAACAAAAACGACATAAGAAGAGGGGAAGAGTTCTTACAGTTTTGTTGTAAAAGAAAAGAAAAACGAGCAAAAGACAAAGAAAAAAGCCAACAACCGAGGAACTGCTCAGCGAAGAAGCCTTCCAAGCTGCTAACAGGTCAGCAGATGAAAAGAAACTGAGGACAGACCATTAGCTTGGCGGGACTGAGCATGCTCCGTACCAGATGGGGAGGGGTTCCCGCCAAGCTGCTCAGCTCTGGAACTTTCCGAAAAGCTACTGCGCATGCACAAAGATTCCCACTGTGTGAGGCACAGAGACCACGAAGAAGAACAAACAGAATCTTAAAAGAAACATGGAAGAATATTAATGACTGGGCCTAAAACTGTCCACTACCCTGCTTCCTGGCTCTCCATGCAGGAAAAATTGGAGATGATGGGAGTCTTTCCCCTTGACCCTGTTTCCCTGCCCCAGGGAATGGGCCTTCCTCCCCTCAGTTGTATTCTTGCTTCTGTGCAGAGAAAATAGTTTGAAGAATAGCTGTCTTCAGTTGACATTCAAAGTTACAGTTCTCAAAAGCAGAAAAGGTACCTCCTGAGAAGGGACAAAACTAGGCAGTGCTCCAAAACTGGGACCACATGGATACTGCATTTAGCTTTTAAGTTACACATACTGAAGTATTATTTTTACCTGAAGTTTTTGGTACATTTCTACATTTATTGCTTTGACTTCCTCCAACTGTTGCCGCAGGCTTATAAGTGTGTCCTGTTTTTCATGAATATCCTTCTCCAACAATTTCATTGCAAGTTCTATCTCATGCTTCATACCAACTTGGACCATCAACTCATTCTCTATATCCTGCAAAATAAATCAAGCTCCCAAGTACTAAACATACAGAGTGGGTCTGGAAAATAAGTAATACAAGACCAACACCACATAAATATAATAGAAGGAACATTCCAATGACTTAAACTGGAAGAATAACTCATCTAGTGAACACTCACTTGTCTTAACTGTGATTCTTCTCGAAGCTGTCTATGCGCCTCATTATACATTTCATCCAGGCTTTGTCTGGAGTGTTTGTATGTCTGAAGTTCTGCATCAGCATCCACTTTATTCACCTATGAAGAAAACATGGAACTCTTATCATACTGAAATCACTGGTACTGAAAGAACAGGGTTTCTGCCTAAAGAGGCAAGAATGAATGTTTCAGAGATTCCTCCATCCATACTAGCAACAGATCTTGGTAACAACTCATCCATGCTTTCAAAAACTGAGGATCATAGGTACAACCTGTTTCACAGAATCCTACAGCATATGCCTAGCAGTGATGAACTCATTCATTCTTATCTAATCCAATTTGAGATCACATTACTATTCAGATTAGATTGTTATCTGTTTTTCCTCCTCCCTCTTCCTTGTTTTTCTATATCATTTGGCCTGAAGAAAAATGCTCAGAATTCAAAAGTTTCCGTATTATTATGTGACATTTTGGATGGTTCTAATAAAAGTACTGACTAATTGTAGATTTTGGACGGATCAACTTTTGCTTCTTATACACAGCTCAATCATCAGAATGTTTTTTTCTAAACCCATTATCATCAGATTATTAATCAGGATTCTGGAAGTATTTATATAAAAAATATCTATTTGAAAATTAGACACACAAGCCATGAACGCACGTACAGATTCTTCAGCCACTTGTTCAATAAGATTATTCAGTCTACACTAAATTGAATCATACCTCTAGATGACGCTGTGTTTTCATTAAAATAAGTGTGTTTTCACTTCTTAAGTGATGGTTTTCTTCTTGAAGTTTAATGATGTTGTTTTTGGCTATTGCTAACTAAGGAAGAAAAAAAGAAAATGCAAAAACATTCAGGTAATCAGCAACAAAACATAATTCTTCAAGTCTCCTGGAGAAACAGTTTACTTTTCCTTACAGAACTTGGAAAAGTTAGCATGGACTACACTTCATAGAATCTCCCAGCCACATGGCCCTTGGCTATCCTGAATGGTGAATTCTAGGATGTGTAGCCCCAAAACACCAAATTTCTCAGACTATGCTCATATATACATTCATATGCACTATACATATTAATACATACAGCCCTTATCCCTTACTTTTGCAGTTAATATGCTAAGGCACCTAGGCTATGGAAACCAATCAGAAGAGCTGTCTCAGATATTAACATATTTTTATTCTGCCTTCCACCAATCAGCATAATTGTCCCTTTACCTCTTTTATCATAGCAACCACCAGATAAAGGAGATGCCACCAAGCTCACCCACCAAGTTTCATCGTGGAGCAAGGAACTGGCCTACATCTCCAAGGTTAAAGTCCAACCTTCTAACCATAACGCTACCAACACTGCAAGCAAATGAAGTTCAGTGTGGAATACCATCAGCTGAGCAGTGTTTAGAGTTGATGTAAACATGCTAGGTGGAAAATGTATAGAATTCTGATAGTTGACTGTATTAATCCAAGTAACTGTTGATGGAAGGAGGGTGTATTGTTTATAGACTATAAACAATAAAAAAGAAATCAGGTGAGGCATTATAAAACAGCACAATCTGCCAAGAACTACTGCCCTCAACCATTTTTTAAAAAATGTTCTTAGAGAGGAACACATCCTCATGCAGATCTAGATGTACAATTTCAAATACCCTTCATGTTTAAATTATGGGCTATTATTGGACAAAATCCATACATTCAGTTCCCTGGATTAAGCATTCAATTCCCTGGATTAAAATCTCTCTTAGAAAATTATAGCTGATTGGGAAGAAGAAAATGTAGAGAAACAGATCACTGCTTCAGTATAGATTTTGGGCTCACTAAATGCTCTTATTTCTACAACAGTTCTTCTCAGGCTGATGTGGGGAGGCCAGCAATTATTATTTTTTCCCAGTGTTTCAGGGACCAGCACTATATTTGTGTCCATTGGCTACCACTGTTTCTTTCTTCCTTTCTTGGAAACTCAGCAAGGATCAGCAGCCAATGGCTCAAGGACCAGCACTGGTTCAGGGACCATCCCTTTGGGTGGCACTGATCATGGCTAAAGGATTGTGCATATTAGTATGCATTTATCTGCCAGAACCGTAGCTTCAACACCAAGAAATACATACATCTCAATTTTGGCATGCGTACAAAAATGACTGTGGAGTGTGCCCTGTGATGGTTTTTAAAACATATTCAGAAGTTTAGTTTAAATCTATGTCTTTGAAGTCTGCAATATCAGCTTCAGTCACTGTGTGGTGGATGTTCTAAGCCAGCAGACAAGTTTGCAGTTGTTACAGTTTGAAGCTGGGGGGAGCAGTCTTGAAAACAGAGTTGTAGACCTTCTACCCCTTCCCTCTTCCAATGTAGGGTACACACACACACCAGCTTGATCTCTCCCACCCCTAGATTAAGGCGTGACTGTGAACAGGGTGGGCTTATGGGTCCTAGCAGCCATAGCTAGACTAAGGCAAAGAGGACACAAAACTCAGACAGATATGTGACTGCTTGAAGGTTTCAGGGTATCAAACTGAGGACTCTTCCAGCCTGTGTGATGCTGGGTACTTGCCATAGTATGCAATATAAAAGGCCCAAACAATACTTATTTCAACATAAAATTATACAGTGCTAAAAGACAGTACCTCTTCAATTAGTTTAGTGTTTGACTTCTCTAGTGAATCAACACGTGTATGGAGGCTGCTGACTGTGCTACTGAAAATAACAAAGAAACCCTCATTCAAAATGACATCCCAAATCCTACAACTCCAAGTAATACTATCCCATTTACAAAACATTTTATAACTTGCTTAGAAGACAAATGATGAATGAATCTGGTAATCACCATTACCACCATACCCCCTTGATGATAAGCTGTGTTCGTTTTTTGTCTGCAGTCATCATATTTTCACTTCCCTATCAGAATTAAAATTGCTATCGTCTGCCATGCAGCAGTCAATTTTCATTCTTCCCTCCCATTGTCATGATCCAGCTAATTTCTAATTATTGTCAGTCTTGTCTGTTGATATTGATTAAAAAAATTTATTCTCGCCTGACACTGGCTCTAATCATCACCTCACCTAAATGGTTGTAGCTGCCTTTTGTCGCAACTTAGTAATAAGTCCATTCCTTTCTAAGACCAAGACCAATTTATGTGCGTTTGTATCTAGTAGTATCCTTCTATATTCAAAACCAGAATTTGGAGTTTCTTTTCCCTCTCCTGTTATAGTCCTCCCACACAATTCCAGAAGGTTCCCCCAGTGTTTTGAGAATGAACAGTGGCTGCAGGAAACAAGAAGACCACAAATTCTGGCAGCAGTACACAACTGGATCCTAGCCTAAGAAGGAATATTAAAGGTTTTAATAGGACAGCTTCAACCAACCATTGTAGCATTTCTCTTTGGCACCTCAGTCCTAAGCATGTTAACTTAGAAGTAAGTCTCATCAAGTTCAATGAGATGGAGTAATGTTATGTTTTAATTTCTGCAGGGAATACCAGTGCCACATTGATGTTTTCCCCAACAAAGATGTATACAAGTTAAGTATCCTTATCTGAAATGCTTGGGACCAGAAGTGTTTCATATTTCAGATTTTTTTTCAAGATTTTGGAACACTTGTATTTACATATGTATAACATGCAGGACTGTACAGGAGATCTCCATGGAGCCTGCAAACAGATAAGCATGAGCAAGCACTGCAGCTCCCACTTCACACTGAGCAATATTCTTGGATCCCCACCATTTCACAGAGCCTCACATTTCTCTCTAGTCTCACATCTCTCTCTAGCTTTGTGTCCCATCTACTTGCTACTTATGCTGCATATGAGGTGTAAGGCTGGAGAGAGACTGAGGATCTGCGAGACGAACAAGCAGGAGTGCCACAGCAGCCGCCTTGAAGGCGGAAGCAGGAGACTGGTGGCAAAAAGTTTTGGTCTTTGGATTTCAGATTTCCAGATAAGGGAGACTCAACCTGTAGTATAAAAGGAAAATATGCATGGATAGCATCATTCAAAAGTCATGTATAAGCACATGGGAAATTGTTGAGTGAAGGGTTAAAGAAACTTATCTACATACATCTTATTTCCACAATTTACATATTCCTTACGAGAAATGCCAGTGTATCACAAACGTTTCTCCTAATTGTAACTTGTAGTGCTACATTTATTCTGCTCCCAAATAAATGTTTAGAATTACAGCCTTAGTCTCCCTGCAAAGAACAGCAGGTATGATAGCACTAAACCTCAACCAACATATTAAAAGTTTTTATCATGCTAACTTGAACAAACAGATAGTGATTCCCCCTTAGACTGCCCAGATTTTAAAAAGCAGCAAAAGTTGTAATGGGCACATCTCCTGAAACACTGTCACTTCCAAAAGCACCACCCACCCCACCTTCTCTTTTTTTCTGACCTGAGCCAAACATAACTACAAGGATTTCAGCACCCACTACTGTAAACGAAAAATGTAACTTTAATCAGACAATGCCTCTCTACGTATTTAACAAGTGTCTCTGTAAATACTTACTTCAGTTGTCGATTTAGCTCTTCAACATAATTCTTTTGATCCAATATAGCAGCAATATGGTCATTTCTAAAATGAGTTGGTAAGATATATATATATATAATCAGACCTTTATCCAAGCCTTGAAAAATGCCATATGTAAGCACAGAAGTATTTTATTTTGTCAGCAAATTAAATGTGTGTTACCATACAGTTAAGTATTCCATATCTTTGTGCATAGTCTGGGGTCTGGCTTTAGTACAGAATATCCTATCTAAGAATAAAAGGACCAAATGGCTAACTCTCTGGTACCTTCCAGCACTGCACCTCTAAGAAATCAAGGAGACCTTTAAAACAATTTAAGATGATTCCCCTTAACCAACATTCCAATCCCATTATAAAGACACCAGGCTCAAACTGAAATCCTACACACATTCTGGGCCAGTCCTGACATGCAGCAGGGTAAAGTGACTTGTGGCAGGCAGCATCACTTGAAGCATGGACAGGGAATTGAGGAAGGGAGAACCTGGTACATGAATGGGGAAGAAATTTTTTTTAAAATGTTGACCAAGCTAGTGGTGAGGATGCCACCTGCTCTCTACTTCCAGAAGCAAAGAATGTTGTCTTCAAAGTTATCTTGGCTGTCTAGGCATTAAAATGGGAAAATGTACCATTTAAGTCAGCAGGACTTGCTTTTGTATAAATACACATAGGATAAAGCTGTCAGGGTGATACTCTTCCTTTACCGTCTCTCCTGTGACTTGCACTGTTCTTCTTACCATTTTTTCAAATATTAATGTTTCAAATAGTTCATATGTATGTCTCTCATCAATGCCGACAAAAAAGGCAAACTGATTTCTACAGATCTTTTTGCCTTCTTTAATAATTATGTGTTGTTTCTTGTTTATACTTGCTGTTTTTCTTTTTAACAGTGATGCTTTTAACTGCTTTTCATTCTATTGATAGTTTAAATATATTTAAATTTTGTAAGCTTGCTTGAGTCCTGGACTAGGAAAAAAGCAGTTTCTAAATATATATCATAACTGTCCTTAACCTCACAGGCATTTTTAAAAACACACCTTTCTTTGCTTTCTATATCATCTTCATTCTTTAAGTACATAGAGAAATCAATCACACCAACCTAGGAAGAAAAAGATTTATAAATATGTTGCAAAAAAATTAAAAAACTCTAAATTTTTCCTACAAAAACATTCACAAGGGGCAATTCAAATGTAAGTGGAAAAATACATATGAAAATTTATGTCAGCATGCAAAATCTATGTAATTCCGCTGGAAACATACATCAGCTGGAATTAGCAAAAAGTAAGACTATAAGACTTTCTACTCAATTTGTTTTTATAATAAACGACAGCTATCTGTTATTTGTAAAGTGCATTTTACAAGTCTCATCAAATTTTTTTCAAGTAATTTTTGACAAACAAATTTACAATCAAAGTACAGTAGGCCCTCCATATTCACAGGGGATAGGTGCAGATAACCTCTCCAAAAGTCAAAAAACCACAAATAATTCCCCCCAGTGAGCCCTCCCCCTTCCCTGGGCCCCCTGCCCAGGAGAGCACCAGGAACAAGATCACTCTCCCCATATCCTTCTCCCACCCGCTTGGGCGATGGTGCCAGTGGCAGGCAGGGAGCAGAGCAGGGAGAGAGAGATCGTGTTCCCCCTCCATCTTTCTGCCACCCACCCTGCAACAGGATTACGCTGGCAGCGGGCCTGAGAAGAGCAGGGAGCACAAGATCGCACTCTCCACATGCTTCTCTCACCCGCCCTGGGCAGGATCACACCTGCAGTGGGCCGGAAAAGAGCGGGGAGCACGAGATTGCCCTCCCCACTTTGCTCTGCCACCCGCTCGGCGCAATGGAGCTCTCAGCTGCATGGCAGGGGAGCTGGGCAGAGGAGATGCTGCACCACTTCACTCTCCCACCAGCTGCCGATGCCATAGCTGGTGAGGGAAGTGCAGGGGATAAGATCTTCTCCCTGCATTAGGGAATAGGAGAGGGGAATGGGGGAGGCAAGCTACCTGCGAATAATCAAATCCACAAGTCTCAAACCTGCGAATGTGGAGAAAAAACTGTAATATGCAATAAAAAAGTAAAGAAACAGAAGAAAAGAAAAAAGAAGACACAAAGGGAAAATAAGACATAGAACTAATATAGTAGACCCTGACCTCCCAATCCTGACTGTAATGAAAAGTTAAAAAGAAAAAAAATTACCTACATTATTCTACATATTCCTATTAAAATTACTAATAATCATAACCACAGATTATTTCATCATTAGATTTCTTATTGTTCAAAAAATCCATAAATGGTTTCCAGTCTTTTAAAAAGTCTTCAATTGGTTTATCTTTTAGAAACCATGTTAATTTGGCCAGTTGGGCTAACTCAGCAACCTTAACAATCCATTCTTTCATCATGGTGCCTCAGTACATTTCCAAGTTTGGGAAAACAATATTCTTGCTACTGTTGTCATGTATCAAAGAAGTAATCCATATTTAGTCTCCAGTTCTTTATATATAATGCTGGAAAAAAACATTTCTGGTAACATTACAAAATCTACTTTTTTTTTTTTTAATTAACATAGAAATCTCAGATGAGTAACTTTCCGCCTCCTTACAAGTCTACCAAAAATGAAAAAAGAAACCCTTCTCACCCTGACATCCCCAACATTGGTTTGAAACATCTGGGGACATTTTCAACAGCTTATTTGGAGTTAGGTACCATCTATACATCATTTTATACAGGTTTTCTTTTAAATTACTGCACAAAGTACATTTTATATCTTTGGACTACATTTTTCCCAGTACCTCCATATGGACATTATGTCTAAAATTTTGGGCTCCCTTGTCATGTACTGGGTTTCTTTGCCTGACAGACAAATCTGGAAATCTCTTTCTACCACTGCGTAATTTCTCATAATAGGGACTATTTGAAAGAGAAATAAAAGTCTTGGTAAAACCTTTGTTTTATAACTGCATTTTATAAGTCTTCATTCAAAGCTGAATCAACTGTGCAAACTGATAATATTTTCCAAGCACTCACTTCTTTCCAAATTCACTTGTTCGCTACTGATTACACAAACTGTTTTCCAAGGGGAATGGCACATCATCTCAGAGTGCTACCAGCTCAGATACAATAGTGTACTTTGGTATCCAACACCACAGTAATGTTTTCCTTTCTTCCTCTCACAGCACTGCTCTGCAGTGAGAAAATCTTACTTCATATGCTTTCCCAGCACTTCAGAAGAGGTTGTTGAGGCCAGGAAGGGGGGGGGGCAGGGCTGAGAGGGGAAGGGAAGTACCAATTTTGAGAGTAGTAATAAGAAATACATCAACGGGCCTTGGTTTTTCCTCCTCCGCTTTGAAAGCAAAGTTTCAATGTTTTCTACTGTTCATGGCTAAAAACGTTAATCAAGATGCATTCCCTCTACTAATGGCAAAGCAAGGATCTACACCTCAAAGAGCGAGCCAGAGATGCAGAGAAGCTCACATGTACCTATCAGCATCCTTCTTGCATTCCTATGGTCTTGGGGCTAATACAGAACTATCTTCTTTGTTTGTGGACTTGTACATTAGTCATATGTAAAAAAAGGAAATAAGACAGCTATGGTTTACTGAGAAGTATTTTCTGACCAAGTCAAATGTTTCTCCATCAAGAAGTTTCATCATGTGAACTCCACCCATATTCTTCGGTAGAAATCACTTTATGAATCAGCACTTTGTGTTTTGAAGGAAGTAACTGTTTCACTTAGGAAATAACCAGCCTTCCATTTAAATGGATCCATCCAAACAAGGAAGTTATGCTAGTCTTTTCAGTGTTTTAACACTTCATGCCCCAGTCTATCAGCTTTATCCCAAATTACATTATAGGAAAAAAAAAAACCTTAGGTTTTAAGGCCAAGTATCAGCTCATAACTGTATTTCCACTTACTTGCGAATCCAAGTCTTCTCCTTTTACACACAAGTTTGCATCAATTACATTTAACCCAACGAGCAACCCAACGATAACTACTCCTTCTTCTTCCATCATCAGTGCATGATTTTCATAAAATTCACTGTAAAATGCATTTTAAATATTTTATATTTTTATATACTTTAAAACTTTTTGTAACGTTTCAGTCAATCCCACAACTGACCTTATTTTCAAGAGTATCTTAAAAAATTCATCACTGGTACTCCAAGGGGTTTAAAAGCTTAACCCACCACAGTAAACTACAGAACATGCCAACTTAAAAAGAATCAAATTCTTAAAAAGAATCAGAGATCTATGGTGCTGGCAAGCAAGTAACTGAGTGTGTTCAGCCCCATCCCCAAAGCAAGCCGAGGTGCAACAAGGAGTTGCAACAGGATCTTGCAGGGATCCCTGTTTCTGCCTGTTGTACCATAGCTTAAAGCTAGGAGGGGGCTGGGTGCATCATCTGTCAGCAACCCGCTCACCAGTGCTGCAAAAGTTCTTTGCTTGGTACAAATGTCTGCTTTTAAGGGGTGAGGTTAGGAAGTTGTACAGGGAAAAAGAGTGTAATTATGACACCATAGCCACATATCCCATGCAGGATCTCAGTTGGAATTTCTGCAAGTACAGTGCACCTTCTCTTACTGCAACTTCTGTATACGTTATCTCCCTCTCACACAAAGTGTTGTGTCCCTATACTAAAAATGGGAGCAATAGGCACACACATGTGCTGTTGTGTTTGTGCACACGTTGCATCCATTGAAGAGAATGGGATGTGAGTGTTCACGTTTTTTTGTTTCATTTTGTTTTATGCAGGGGTTTCTGGAATGTAACTTCACATAAATAGACAATGGCCACTCCCGCACGATGAAGCTCTTCCACATCATCTCGCTGCAGTCCCAGGTCCAGAAGGGACAGCAACACTTCCCTCTGCACCCACTCGGTCCATGTGGAAGAGAACGTAATGTTGCCACGTCTTCCTTCTGCAGCACAGCCGGGTTTTTTACATTGCTGCACTACAGAAAGAAGCATCGCCAAGGCACTTCCGCATCTTCTGCATGGCCTGAAGTGACGGGAGCGCCGCACGATCGCAGGCGTGAAATTGATTTTTTCCGTTTTGCAAAAACTGCGCAAGCACAACGCTCCACAACAGGATGGCAGCGGGATGGCGACGGCGTCATGCAGAAGCGCAACCTGCCGACCACTGCCATCCTGTGACAAAAACGCAACAGCGACGTCATGCGGAAAGGGTCAATGTATGTATTGCTCACAGCCCTGAATGCAGGTCTGATGATTCAGATGAGGGTGGCTCCATGCCAGTTGCAAACGGCACCACATTGCTAAGGAAACTGGAACTTTAGGCTTCTCTTCGAGCTTATCCAATTCCCTTAGCAAATGCGGAAACTGAAAAAAGACTATGCCAACAGCTGATCAGATTAACTGGCAAACCAACACTCCTCAGCTGAGGGATCACCTGGAACTAATCCTTCACAGATTCCAGACTATTTTTTCAGAAATATCACTCAAACTGGGCAGACAGTCAACAGTTACTTGGTAGGTTCTTAACTGCTGAGGAAGCGAATCAGACAGTCAAAAATGGAAATGAGCAGCTGAGGCAAAGACTGATAAATGAGAGGAAGAGAGAAATAACTGAAATCCCTTCTGTGGACCCTAACTGGAAATACAACGAGGAAAATGGAAGAACCACCCTAGAAGTAATGAAAACTGCCATACTTGAGGCATAAAAGAGGCTGGGACCCAGATGGCAAATTGGAGCAAAGTTAAAACAGTCCTCCAGGATCCCAAAGAACACCCCAGTGACTATTATGCCCAGCTAACAAAAGTTCTCTGACAATACAGGGGCATAGATCCAAAAGCTGCAAATAATCAGTCCACGATAGCCTTCCCGTATGTGAATCAAGCAGCTAAAGACGTAAAGGAATATTAGCATGTCCCCAGGTGGCAAGGGAAACCACTAAGTGAAATCTTGAGCTCAGCCACCTATGTAGTAGATGAAAGGGAGGAGTGGAGAAAGAAAGAAAAGAAGAAAGAGGCATCTCAGCAAATCAGAATTTTAGCTGTTGCCCTATGTACTAGAAAGCCTCCAAATAAAAAGGGCCTCCCTAAGAATAACAATTAAATTCCTTATGACACCTGCCAGTTCCATAAACAACCTGCACAACCGCAGAGGGAATTTGAATAAGACCAAGAGACAAAGGCAGCATCAGAAAACAGGGCAACCCCCTTTCCATAAATGGAGGAAACTGAAATGAGCCCAGTTTCAGGCCATTTCCAAACTCTCTGCCTGAGGTGGCGCTTATCAACTTTGGAAAAGATGAACATGGGGCAGACTGATGGTTTTATGGAGACTCCCATATCCTTGTTTCCCTCCTTATGGCCCGTACTGGGGAGGGGGGCAACTTTTTATCTGCAAAAGAACCACTGATATACTGGATGACGGAGGGGCAGAAATACACATGCCTGCTTGACACAGGAGCTACTTATTTTGCTTAATCTCCAGAGATCTCCAACCAAGACCATTTCTGCACCAAACACCTCCCTAAACTGCAAACCCCAGGATTCCACAGGATGCTGAAAGTGGAACAATAGCACTGTAACAGTCTGGTGTGGAAACGGCCTTAGCCAGAATTACGTGAATCTCCAGTCAGCCTTCTACTTGTCCTTTTTCAACACCAGCGTATTTTCCAGGCTGCAGCCCTTGACTGATGATTATTTAGCCCAAGGAATTTTGGAATATTGCTATTCTCCATGCAATAGCCTGTTTCTGACATTTCAGAAAGTGAAGGTGGATAGCTAGGGCTGACCTAAATACCATTTTGTTCAAGGTTTAAGGGCTATCAAAAAATACATAACACCCCACAACTCCACAGTGCCCAACCCAGAAACCATCTTCACTAGCATTCCACTTCACAACATCCACTTCATTGTGATGGGCTTACAGTTTGCTTTCTTGTAAGGTAACCATTAATTTCATATTACTGTGGGTAATTTTAGTGAAATATCATATTTGCCAGCATATTAAACACACTGGCATATAAGATGCAGCTCATTTTTCAAGGAGTATTTTTCAGGAAAAATTGTTTTAGTACGGTGGTGAGGCTAAATGCACAAGAAAGGAGGGGAAGGTAAGGAGTGCTGTACCAGGCTTCCCCCACCTCCTCCCTTCCTGTTTTGCTTCGGCATGGAGAATTCCCAGCAGATTTAAAATGCAGAGGAAAGGAGGGGAAGATTTTGCCAGCAGGGAGAACTCCTTTTGTTCCCCCTCTCTTCCCTGTGCATTTAGCGTCACCCATATTTGTTGGTGTATAAAACGCACTTTTTTAGGGAAAAAAGTGCATCTTATAGGTAGCAAATAATGGTATACATTTTCTACTACTTTTTGTGTTCTTTAAGTGATTTGTTTGTAATCTTGTCTACAGTTTAAGCTAGATAGAAATAACTTGGTTTAAGTAGCAAGAGCATGAGGTGCTCAGATCCGCTATGCAAACAAATCGAATGCAAGGGGTTTTTTTTAATTTAACCAACTGAAGAAATATGTCTCTATGATTTTAAGATGTACTTTTATGACAGTCTGGAAGTAACTTGTCACAAAAATATTTATTTGTAATTAATTCCTTTTTCATTAACTAAGGCATAATTCATGATTACAGAGTAACAAGCATAACTTGACTCCTTTTGTTACTGGGGTTTTACAGTTACCTTTATAGTTACAGTAGATATGATTTCACTAATTTGGTGTGTTTTGTACTGTAGCTTAGCTACCTGCAGCATTCTGGTAGGTTTCTTAGAAAGAGTAGTTATTTATGTACTCTCTGACAAACAAGAAAGTAAAGAGGGCTTTTTTTAATGTAACTATAACACCAACTTGAGGTGCTGGGGGGCATGGAACAGTATGTGTAAATAACTTTCCAAGCTCTGATCCTTGCTATCATATTATTAAGTTATAATTATAACTAAAGCAGTTGGACAATTAGATAGCAATTACAGCCTTGATCTTATTTTTTTTTTCATAAAAATCTGGAATGTCACTCACCTAAGGAGATCCTTCCGGAAGATAAGACATCGTAAATAGTCTGCCATCTTTTTTTGCATGAGTGCTAATCGTAACCATGCCCGGGCACGTCCTAATGAAGTCCTGATAAAAGAAGGCAACAGCTTGAAAAAGGCACACATTAACTAGAAGCATTGTTTAAATGTATCCAACAATTTTTTTTTATAAAGAAACAAACATTTATTGAGTCATTTTGAATTTCAGTTTGAGCAACGTCTTTCAGGAACTCAAGATAAAGCTAGCTATGATTTTCTCTAAAGGCTAACTCAAAGGTAGGAAAGATAGTTCCTATTGATTTTAACATATGTTTGAAACACCCTTAAAGAAATAAAAGATGATAAAGCTGTAATGTATTTACCTTGAACAAATATTTAGAATACGTAGCCTGAACCTCTTCCATCCACAAGTATTATACTATACTCTTTCCCAAAAACCAAATAAACTAGAAACTAGTCCAACACAAAACTTGTGGAAATATTAACAAAATCATCCAACTAGGAAAAAAGCTTAAGAAGAAATTGTTTCTGTCACACTGTCTCAGCACCGTATCCATCAATACAGAAGCCAGAAATACAGCAGAAACACAATCATTCAGTACCCATTTGCCTGACATTTTATAGCTATCCCAAATTATACTTCTATATCCCAAACAATACACTTTTAAAGTGCTGTGTACGAGAGTCCTCAGCCATCCCTTGCCATCTTAAAAATGGGTGTAAGGGTCAAGCTTGGTTTTCAACATAAAACATGGTACTGTTCCCTGGTGAAAACTTACAGTTATCTTAGCCCTATTTATGAGCTGCATCTTCTGAGGATCTGAAATAGATTAATGCACTATATGGTTCAGGGGGAAAAAAATCACTGTATGATTCAGCACTATCTCACTACAATGAAACAAAACTAAGTCATTAATTCCTCAAAATACTGAAGTTCAAACATGTGTGCTTCCCCTTAAAGGCAGCTGCACTCTTTTATCACTCTATTTTGATGGATCTCACACCTGATATGCAAGAAGTAACTTGGTCCAGGACTCAGAGGATCCCCTTGCAAGCACTGTTTTAAATCTTTTTAGCCATAGAGAAGGTAGGTAATAGAAGAGGTCAGGGCCCTGCCATAATCTGGAGCACTGAGATGCTCCCAGGTGTAATCTGGCCTCCCCAGCCAACAAGGTTCCTTGGCTTTTTCCACACCTTGCCTCATCTCGTTGTCCTTCGGTCACAATCGGCAGCACCTTTGGCGGGAAGGGAGCACGACGGGAACACCTCCCTCCACACTGGACTGGCTCCCTGCGGAAGGGTGATAAAGGGACATGCTCTTCCTTCCACAGCACAGCCGCGCTCTTTCCCATGCTGCGCTGGAGCAGGAACCGCCTCCATCATGCTTTTAGCCCTTCTGCATGGCAGGTAAATGCAGAAGTGTTGTGCGATCAGGGGTCATTGATGGAGAAAATCCATCAATGACTTACCCCATGATCATGCTGGCTGGCAACAGGAAAAAGACAGGACCTCAACGACATCTTGCAGAAGCATCATCGTGGTCCCTCTTCTCTCATGTCCCCATGCCAGGATGTCATCATTGTGTGGAAAGGGCCCTTGTCCCTGGTGAATGGAAGACAAAAGAGCCCTTTCCACACAATGCCCACTTCTTCTTTTCTAAAAGTTTTCACGGCTCAATAGCTGGGCCAACAGTATTATTTCAGTAAGAGAGAGACATGATCTTTGAGAATCAGATCTCAAATTCTAGGACTTTAGGAAGAACAACAGGGACTTTAGTTCTTAAAAGGTATCCCTGCTCATTTCACATCTCATGATCTATGTAAAGAAAATGGAAGGCAGAAGTCCCATTCTGGGAAGAAGTGGGATATAAAATAAATAAATAAATAAATAAATTTAAATAAGCTACATACAATTATTTAATTGTAAACAACACTTACTTGAGACCAGGTAAATCTCTAACGCTGGCAGCAATTTCCTCAGCTTCTGGGTATAATTTCTCCACAAGTTCCAGAGGGCCCCAGATTGTTTTATTGTAACTTAGAAAAGATTTTTTTACTGGAAGGAGGAAAGTATAACATTTTTACTTTTAATTCTGTTTATTCTCTTAGATCACTCCATGTAACCACTGTCTAATTACCCGTAAACGTTATTTACAGGTACTTTTGAAAAAGCTATAACACAGTACAAAGAACACCTATAAAACCGTAAGTAATGTTTTACACTTCTACAGCATTAGCAAATTAAATCTGCTATACCAGCAATCCCTTAAAAGAGAGATACAGCCCCTGGAGACGCATGTACCCAAAGGTTATTCTGGGAAGGGTTTGTTTGTTTGTTTGTTGCAGCCCCCACGCCTCCGGATTCCCAAGATCTCCTTTTTTTCTGGCAAAATAAATAAATAAATGGTGGGGCGGGGATGACTTTCTTCTCCTGGAATCCCCAAGCACCAGTTCACTTTGTAAATAGCTTGCAGAGCTCCTCCACAGCTGAGCATCAAAAACTAATCATTTTAATAGACCAGCACAGACTTCTGGACACTTCCGGTTCTTCTGGTTTTTTTGGCAATTCATGCAGCGTGTGTAACATTTTATGGGCAGAAAATTAGTTGCTGGATCAGTCACAGTTGCCCACCCTGTTCTAGAAAATGGGACATGCCCTTCAGATATTTTTGGACAATAACTTCCATAAGCCCTCACCCTTGATTATATTCACAACAGCTGATGGAAGTTACAAACCAAAAACATTTAAAAAGCTATAGCTACTCTAAAACTCGAACACTGAATAAAAATTTTTACTGGTATTAATGGTATGAATAAAAAGATCTTTGCCTGCAAAAGAAGAGCAGAGAGAGGAACCTAGCCTAGCCTCCCATGGAAGACAATTCCACAGGCTAGGGACAGCCGCTGAGAAAACTCCCTCCAGTGTTCCCACCAGATAGGCCTTAGTGGCTTCCCCTAACAACAGGAACATAATGGGACTCCACAAAACTAAAACATTCCTGCAAAATTTGAGGATTTCCTTCAAATGCCTGCCTTAATGCAAATGAATTTAAGTAAGCAAAATGCACCACTTCCTCCTTGAATTGCGTAGAGCAGGATAAATCTGCAGTGGGTGCCCTGTACCAAGCAAGGTGACAAAGAGCTAGCTGATACAGGGAGCTCTATACTGTATCTCTACATATCCCATAAATTTGCTTCTCAATGCAAACCAAAGTGGCCAATTTAAACTGGCACTCTCACAGTACAAGCCAGAAGACAACATTAGGATCCTTTAGTAAAATGAAAAGAAATTTTAATGCAGGTTATTTGTACCTTTAAGGCCATGTTTCAGGCAATGCTCCATGACAACAAAGAATTGTTGCAGAGGTGGATAGTCAGAATCAAGAGTTCGTCCAAAGCTCAGAGCAGATTCAATGAGTCCCTTGATACTCAGTTTAGCCATATTCAATAAATTTGCCCGTTCAACAGCTGTAGGGTCTTTCACAGCTTAAAAAACAAAAAGAAATACATGAGAAAAAGAAAAATCAGTTAATTCTTTACTGATCAAAGCACAGCAATCTTGTCCAAATCTCCATGACACAAAATGAAAAAAAACTAAAACAACTATGATAAAAGCATAATGTTATGAAACATATCATGTGTCTGCCTGAAGCTTTTGCTCTGCAGGAATAGACAGGACTTCTCCTATAGCATTGGCAGATGTCCTGTTCTATATCAGTGACAATAACATGTTTACTTTGGAACAGGTAGTATTTTTTGGACCTCAATTAAGTAACCTGCTAGGGTTTTATTGCAAAGAAGCCACCAATGCTATTCACAACAATATCAAGTTATGACCATATAGTAGATCTAAGATTAGAACATCTTTCAAAATGTTTATTAGAATGACCTTGCTTTCTGACTTCATTTTTTAAATCAATGCAGTATACTGAACTGACAATTCCATTCAGCTAACCACAATGACTCTGCAAGATGACATTCCTCCAGATAAAGCTTACTTTTCCAAAATGCATTTTATTTTCCATTTTCCATACTGAACTTTATGAGTTATTTTACTGCTCAGTCTTCTACTTATGTATTTCGCAATGTATTTAGGTCTTATCTACCTTGAATAACTTTACTTGCATCTACAAGATTCCACCTTTGTATTGTCCTACCTTTGTTCCGTACCATCAATTAACATGGTAAAGGCCTCTATTCTTTATATGATCACTATGGCATCTTACGGTAAACTTTTCAGCTTTAGAAATCTCTCTAAAGCAGAATTTAGGACTCTGAGAAAGCTAACTACCTAGCAAGATAGTTCCCATTACAGTAAATTTTGAAGCGCTGTTATTGTGACTATTTAGCTATGCTCAATAAATCTACTTGTTCAAATCTAGCAACGCTCCCCATGGTGTCCTGTTGCAACATTAGTGATTTCTGTCAGTCCTACACTCTAGCACAAGCGGGTCTTTTACAAAACTACTGGGTCTTGTCCCCTCAAAACCAAACCAAACCAAAAAACTTTGGATTACAACACTGATAGCTCAGAACAATACACTGTTGCTGAGAAAATACATTTCTCCTCCAGCTGCTCTTTGGACTGTTGCAGGAGGAGTCCGTGGGGCATGGCAGATGATGTCATAATTACATTCAAAAAGCCTCAGGGTTTTAACATTGTGAGCTCCAGTTCTATTATACTATTGCCAGTATACAATATACCATCTGAACAATTCTGGATGCTGTTTCTGCTTGGTATCAATATGATACCACTGCAGCATGACCATCAAGGAGGCTGCAGTTAAGACTATACTGTTGCCTCCTTGGAAACCCTGTCCCAGGGTCTACAACTTTGATATAAAATTAATCTAACCCACCAGAGAGGTCACTCGAATATGCACGTAGGCGATAACAGTCGTATGATCGAATGAACCAGATCAGGCCAGTAAAATCCCCAGTCACGTAGCAACAGGAGACCTCATGTTGTGACAACCCATGGTGGACAAAAGGTCCTTAACTTTAAGAAGTCCACTTGAAGGGAGTAAAAGTGTTCCCAGAAAATTGGGCACTGGAAGCAATAAAACCTTATCAACTTCATCTCCAGAAACTCACTCCACAGTCTCAAAGCGGAGGAAGATCCTGTTATTTAGATGACACTTTGTTATCTTCCAAGAAATGCCAGGTGTGGAGTTGTTTTTCTTATTCTGTCCCTGTTTGTTTTCCATGGGAAAGGATTTGCCTTCAAAGTAAATTTTTCCTACAAATAGTCCTTGTTTTTGGGCTAGTTAGGCAGGAGAGATCGAGGCAAGGAGAAGAAGGCGATGCAATAATTATGATGCCTCCCCGCCATACCAACTGACCAGTCCCCCCTCCCAACAGCTACACATCTCCTCAGCGCCTCTTCGCTGAGCTGCTGTTTGATCACTGCTTCCCGGACCAAAGGACTTCAGGAGAGGTGCAGTATTACCCAAGCTGCGGATCCCTCAACAATCTCTCCATCTTATTTCCGCTCTTTATTTCTATTAGCCCTTGGATGTGTGTGTGCATGTGTGTGTGAGTACGAACTATTACGATTCAATAAAGTCATTCACTGGACCTTTTTGTGTGATTTCTGACTGAGCCTGACCCCGTAAACATTGGGTTAAAGATCCTTAATTACTCTGCCCTCTCTTTATTGCTAAAGCAGTGCTCTTAGCTAATTTTCCCCACAAGTGACAATTTTGACAGGTGTTGGGAATCCCCCTAAGGGACCCCCAGCAAGCAGGGTAACAATACCAAATCAGCCAAATGTTGTAGAACCCAAAGAGAAAATAAGGTTCTAAAAATCCTTGTTAAAAAAATGCAAAATCCACATAGCAAAGACAGGTTGTTTTTAAAGACTACGTTTCATAAACATTTTCTAACAGAATTTAACAAACGTGAGTTTTGAATGTAGCTGGGTGTGTATTTTATTTTACTTTGCTCCCCTCACTTTTCAAGCATAACCATGACACAACTCTTGAGGTGCCACTAAACAGTGAGGGAGATGCATCTGTGTGAACCTAGGGAAGATAGGTAGCCTCACCTAGGGAAAGTAGATAACCATGGAAACCTATATCGTAAGCTGCCTTGAATCCCATTTTGGGAGAAAAGTTGGTTATAAATCAAACAAATAAAATGGGGCCACATGAGCAACACTGGTAGTCTTCTATACTTGGTATACTACAGTATGTTTTTATAAATGGCACAAAGCAAGATATAACTCTTCCTCATAGAAGACAACCACAGCGAACAGGGATTCAGTTTTTGCTGGATGGGGTTACACTCTCCCCGAAGACACAGATGCACAGTTTATGTGTATTCTTGGACCGAGTCCTGTGCCTAGCAGCACTGGCCAGGGATGCACAGTTAAGGCTTGTGCACTAGCTGCGCCCATTCCTAGAGATGTTGGATCTCGCCACAATGTCACAGGCCTTAGTTACATCCTGTTTGAATTACTATGACACACTATGTTGGACTGCCTTTGAAGATCCTTCAGAAACTTCAGCTGGTCCAAAGAACTGCAGCCAGATTGTTAACTGGGGTGGCCACAGGGATCACACAACTCCTTTGTTGTAACAGCTACCCTGGCTGCCAGTCAATTTCGGGACACAATTCAAAATGCTCATCATGAATTTTAAAGCACTATATGGCTGAGGTCAGTTTATACGAAGTACTGTATTCTCCCCTATGAGCCTGCGTTGAGATCCTCTGCGGAGGCCCTTCTCTTTATCCCCTCACCCTCACAGGTGAATCTGCTGGGAACACACGAGAGGGCCTTCTCAGTGGCTGCTCCTAGTCTCTGCAACTTTCCTCTGAGAGAGGTTATACTGGCACTCTCCTTGCTATCTTTCTGGAGGCAGGTTAAGACCTTTTTTTTTTTAATTTTAGCAGTCCTTTGAAGGGTTTTAGGCCTTGCTGAATTGTGCTGTACTGTCTATCTGTGCTTTGTTTATTTGTTGTTTTCAACAGATATGTGTCTTAACTGGTTTTGATTCTATGGATAGTTTAATTATATTTTTAAGTTTTGTATTTGGTGCATTTTTAAGCTATGCTTCTTTAACTGTCATAAACTGCCCTCAGTCCCAGATTGGGAAATGTAAATAAATATAATTAAATTAACAACAACAGCAATACTAAAGGCACGAAAACCAAGTGCAAGTATACACAGCAGACAGATGTCTTCTTTTTAAGGCCCTTTTCGCATGGCATTGTCCACGCAAAAGGGTGCCTGGAGCGTTGCACGATTGTGAGGAGTGATCTGCACGACGCACTCACAATCGTGCGATGCTCCAGGGGCCAGCAGGCGCCGACCGTGCACCTTTTCATTTTCAGCTAGAAGCTGAAAATGGGGCATGATTGTGCATTGCTCCCAAGCCCCACGCGCACTTACCTGGTGTGCGGAGCCTCCGGAGCTGCGCCGGTTGCGCTTCCTGCCCCAGCGCTGTGCTGTGGAAGGAAGAGGCAGGACTCTCGCACGAGCAGGAAGCTTGCGGGGAGCTGAAGGACCCCGGACACGAGAGCCTCTCGCCGGAGGTTGCTCGCGCAATCCCCGCACCCCAGCACCAGACGAAGGTAAGGTGCAGAAAGGGCCCAAGTCTTTAAGACAGTTACCGGTATGAATATGTAAAGAAAAATCTTAACAGGTGCTTCAGTTTCTGGGGTTTGGATGTATGCCAGCATTAAATTTTATTTGTTAGCATTTCCCTCTAATATACTTCCAGAAGATAAAGCTACACTGTAATCCAGGGGTTGAGGGTGGATGGCCTTCCAGATGTTGCCAAACTGCAATTCCCACCATACCTTATCATTGGTGATGCTGGCTAAGCTAATGGAAACTGTAATTCAGCAGCACCCAGAAGGCCAAAGGTTTTCTACTGTGGCTACAAACCATTAAGATAAGCCAATCCAGCATATAACAGCCTTCTCCAAAGTGACACAGTCTAGATATTTCAGTCTACAATCCTGAGAATTCTATGTTGTCTGGGGCTGATAGGTGTTGAAGTACAAAATATCTGGAGGGCAACAAGCTGCTGAGGATGCAGTACATCCAAATGTCAATGAGAATACTGCTTTTACAATTCCTAAAATGGAAAGGTCTGATGGAGTCCCCACAGGAATAGCATTCAACACAACCTTGATATTTGTTGGAAGGAGAAACACAGAGTAATTATTTCTTGATGTTAAAATGCTAAATTCAAGGTGTCAGGGAATATAGGACTTTTCTTCAGGCTTGATTCATGGAGCAAAAAAATCAATCAAGACGCCACTCTGTTAGACGGCTGCTGTCTAATCCAAACTCCTGCAGTTCACAGCAATATACAGAGGTTGGAGGCACACTATCTTAATTACAAATTGCTGAAATCAGAAAAATCACTAGCCATGTATTGTATGTTCCAACTGAAGATAGCTGGTTAAAAATATCATGCTTAATCAAGATCTGGGCCATGCTTTTCTTTTTAGAAACAGATCATCAAAAGAATACAAAACATGCAGAAAAGCTAAAGATATCTTTAAAAAAACAACTTCCCACAAAGAAAATTGACTTTTCTTTCTCCCAATTAATAATATATATTTCCATTTGGAGAAAACAGATAATACCAGAAACTGACAATAGCCTTGCCTAACGCTAAATACTAACATCAAACTCATAACTATCTATCTGGTTCCTGTGGGAAGGAAAATAACTGCCAAGAAACCAAACAGGGAAGCATGACACAAGCTGGTTCTTCCTCCTGCTACCCCTTTTAAACGGCCACAAATAAACATGAACACAAGGAATAGATAAGCCAGGAAAACTGATATTGATAGATTCACACCTTTGAATTGTTTGCAAAATGAAAGTGCATCCATACATCTTCTCATAACATGAGTTAATAAGTTTTGGTTATAATAACATAGCAAATGTGATTCTTGTATTAATATTTATTTGCTGTTATCTGGCTACCAGATGAAAAGAAGAGCCTCATAATTAGGGATGGGCCAATCGAATCCTCAAATCCTTTGCTGGGATTCGAGATTTGGGAATCTGAATCCCTGTGCCAAAATAGGCAAACCGAATCTTTCGAATCCGCCACCCAGTTTGTTTGAGACCGGGATGCCTGAAAACCTGGGAGACCGGGACACCTGAAAACCTGGGAGACCAGGATGCCTGAAAACCTGGGAGACCAGGATGCCTGAAAACGTGGGAGACTAGACACACAAGGGGAGATGGCAAGTGGGTGAATTTTTCCCTAGCAGTAATAATGGTCTTTGCTAATAATTTCACAAATTACATCTAGGGTTGTATTCTAAGCTATTTAAATTGAACATTTCATATTTAAGTTCAACACTTGACTGGAAGCTACAGGCTTGAGATTTCAAGGACAGCTGAAACATTCCTTTACATAGCTCACTTGCAAAGCTCTTTCAAACACAATTCTGGCGTTTCTAGTTTTACAAGGTGTCACAGCCTTCTCTGCCAAAATGTGCTGGTGCATCATCAAACTACAAACCCCAGGATACCAGAAGGAGCTATGCAAAGAAAAGCCAGTTTTGACCTGGATTATCTCTGTACTGTAGTGGTCCTGTTTACACAGGCAGGAAAATGTGGGATTAATCCACATTAATCCTGCCTGTGTAAAAAGGGTCTTCATGACATTTTTAGCCTGGGGAGATCCTGAGGCAAAACTATGACAATTGTCCTGGTCAGATTTCTTCAGAGGGAGGTTTGCCTTTGCCTAGGCTTTTGCTAAGGCTGACAGAGCATGTCTTGCCCAAGATTATCCTTCTTTCCCTTGCCTTTTAAACCCTTTTTTAAAAAAGGATTCGAAAGATTCGAGATTCGTGGATTCCTAGATTCCCAGAACCTTCCAGGGATTCAGATCCGGATTCAGAAAATTCTGGATTCGTCCCATCCCTACTCATAATTCATGAACTGTATGAGATATTTCAGTCATGTATGTAGTAACTTTTTTTTCCTAGAAAAACAGGGCTTCAGGGGAAAAAGGAGGGGATATTTTTTATGAATTTTTCTGTTTTTTTTTTCAAGGTTGTCACACTTCGAAATCTGCAATATGTTTTGAGAATGCACTGTATCAGTTCTGTGGAATTCTCTTATCTACGATTCCAGCTGGCTGTCCCTAAGCCTATTTTATGGCTCTACACACCACTCCAAATCAAATACAAGTCCCGTGCTGAAGTTATGAGGAGTTTAAGTCTGTCCTAGTTCTAGAATCAGGTGCCTTCTGGTCCTGATTAGCTACTAACGGTGAGAACAATCTGATCTAAATGGGCAGAATACAGAAACAAAATTATACTCTTTTAGCCCAATGTAAATATATGTACATGCATCATAAATGATAGCACAACAGGGCACTCACAGCCTTGAGCTCACTCATTATGCAAAAGGTGTTAAGCTTCTCACTTATAAAGTCAAAACCAAATGAGATATGTGTTTGCAAAATGATTGCCTGCGGAAGAGACTGCAGTTAAACAACCACGGAGAAAGTGCAACAGCTTGCATTTTCACATTTGTGTAGCTCCCCAAAAGTATTCTGGCCCATGTGTAATTTACAAGCCACTACCTTTCAGCTTCATCTTGCTGTCTTTAATAGAGAAATAAAAGTTGCCTGACAAAGTTGTAAGCATTATTAAAGTAGGTGAAGCTCTTTAAATATTTAAAACCACTTCATAATGCTGACAAGTATCAGACAGTGGTAAAGTAAGTGTCAATTTTAACAAAACAAGCGATAACAAAGCTGAGAATTATTAACGATGAGCCGAATTCCAGGTGAAAGGTGAACTATGCACATTTCTGGACTGATGATTTCCAAAGGATCAGGAGCATCCATTTAGCATGTAAATCATTCACAGATCACATTCAGGACCAGCTATAGCAGAGAGAGGTAGCCCCCTCGGGCAGCAAGTGCTGAATGTGGGGAACAGTGGTGAGTACATGGAGGACAGACCTTTGTGTGCCACATGGGCAGCCCTGTACTCCCTAAACAAGCCTCCTCCCTCACGTGCAATGGGAGATGGTTGCCAGGGTCAAAGTAGAATTCAAGTGCCGGTCTGGTCAGCTTCTGTAGGTGGAATGGTGAGGAAAGCCATCCTTTTACCTGAGGCAGCAAAATGGCTTGGACAAACAGGCCTTGACCACATTGATTTCTTTCTGTACTGCAAATCAGCCCTCCAAATTTGTGGGTTTGACTTTCACAGATTTATCTTCGAGAATCTTCAACCCTTGCCCCCTGCCCACCTCAGGTGCTTTTTTTCCAGGGGAAACTTCCCTCTTAGCAACTCTGATCAGGCTCCCCAGTCCTTTAAAAACTCACTTCTGGTCTTCCTCCTCCTCCACCAGCTGCTGACTGACCAGCTAAGGACAGCTCGCAGTCAGATTTCTCAATATCAATATCAATCCCTCTTCTGATGCCCTCCACACACCCAAAGAAAGAGATGGGCAAGAGAGAGGAAGTATAGGACTATCATGCCGATCCATCCCCTTTCTCTGACCTGATTTGGACCCTGGGTGTCCATTCTCCCCACCATGCCTCAGCCCCTTCGCACAGACACAGACATACACATTTTGATATTTGCAGTTTTTCTACTTTTGTGGGAGTCCTGCACCCCTAGCCCTAGCAAATGCAGGAAGGGAGATTCCACTTGAACCTCAGGAAGAACTTCCTGACAGTCAGAGCTGCCCGGCAGTGGAATATGCTGCCCCGGAGTGTGGTGGAGTCTCCTTCTTTGGAGGTTTTTAAGCAGAGGCTGGATGGCCATCTGTTGGGAATGCTTTGATGTGGGTTCCCGCATAGCAACGGGTTGGACTGGATGGCCCCGTGGTCTCTTCCAACTCTATGATTCTATGAAATGTGGAGGGCCAACTGTAATCAATGCTTGTATCAGTGCTAGGGAGTTAACCATTTAAGATGATCCTGTCTAAAAAGACGTCTGATGATCCAATCTGAAAAGACGTTGGCCGTGAAGGAAAAAAACAACAAAATCCTCAACCCATTCTGTGGAGACATCTTTATTAGAAGTCTAAACAGAGTACTGTACCTCTGTTGAGGAGCAGTGCAGACAAAAAGGACCCCTTGGCACATGTGGCCTATTTACCTGTCTTCCACCCTGCACATGCCTCCAATTTGCAGTTTATCAAAGGTGAAATCTCATCATCTATTACTTAAGAGTAAGCTGGTTTGGAAGTGAACGTGCACATCCGCTGCCAATGTAAGCCACAGCAAGCTGTATCTAGAATCACAACCATCACGGGGCGAGGGGAGTGGGTCACAAAGTTGAAAGCACGTGAGGGGCCCATGCGAGCGAGCCCTGCTGCTTCCTTCAGCCGCCGCACCCTTGGCCCAGTCCCCCCAGTCTCTTTCCTGTCACCGCTCTTGGCTTCAGTGAACATGACAAGGGATTCCAAGGCCATTTCCACATTAGACTGTTACAGCGCTATATTCCACTTTCAACATCCTATGGAATCCTGGGGTTTGCAGCTGAGGGAGGGGCAAGGATGTCGAAAGCGGAATAATAGCACTATAGCAGTCCAGTGCAGAAATGGCCCGAGTTTCTCCAGCTGTGGTGGGATGCTGGTTGGGCCAGGATCTCTTCCTCTCTCCTTCCTTCCTGCCACACACAAACAGCACACGGGGAGGAACGCTGCGGTCCTCCGCGCATATGCAAGCTGTAGGGCGGGCGACCCTTTTAAAGCTTCCTAACAGTAAAAACAACGGCACGTTTCTCACAGGGAGGCATGAAGCAGCAGTTCTTGCTGCGGCCATTCGCGCTCCCCGGCGTTACCAAACGGCGCGTCTCGGGGCTCCCGGCAGCACCCGGTCTGGTGACAGCTGCCTGGCGTTCCTTCCGAGGAACTATTACTCTTGAGCAGGAGTTTCAAAGGCGGGGAGGAGACCACGTTACAGAGATTTTGTCGATCCGAAGCCGTTCTACGCCCACCCACTTTCCACTCGACGCGTCCGCGTTGGTCCCGAAGGAGAAAGGGGGCTCCCCGCCTCCCCGGCACCCAAACGCGGGCAGCGCGGGGAGGGAAGAGCGCTTTCCAGAAAGGGCCTGGATACCCGATGACATCATCCCCGCCCCACCGACCGACCCACAATGCGGGCGGACCCGTTGTTTTCGCCCAGCAGCAGCCCGAGGCGACCTTCGCCCCTTCCCCGTCCCCCCGGCGGAGGAAGCGGGCGAAGGGAAGCCGCCCTCCCCCGCAAAGCCTCAAACGGCGCAGGGACGACCCGCTTCCAAAATACGCCGGGGCGCCTCTGCAGAAAAAGCGGTCCGGCTCCGCTCCCGCCCCGTCTCGTGCCTCCGGAGCATCCGCTCCAGAAGAAAAGCTCCCCTCGGCCGTTCCTCCCCCTCACCGCAGGGCCCCGCCCGCTCCCGGGGCTCGCCGCCCTTTCTTCCTACCCATGGCCAGCGCGGAGCAGCAGCTCCCCGAGCAGCTCAGCGCCGGTCCAGCCTTTGCTCCTTTCACGGCCTTCCTCCACCTCTCCTCGTCCTCCATCTCCACCTCCGTTCGCCGCCGCCGCCTCGTCCGCTGCGCCCCCGGCGGCGGGAGGACGCCTAATGCGTCCTCGGTGGGTGGGGAGGCGGCGGCGGCGGCGGCCGGGCAGTCATTGGCCTAGGTTTATTTTGTCAAATCTCGTAAAAGCGACACACACAAGCTCAGGGAGGAGCCAAAGGGGGAAGGCTCTAGTTGCTGGCAGGTTTCATCGCTGTGGCACACGGGCGTGGTTGGAGTTAAATATGGAATGATTTCCGACGCAGTTTAAGTCTGATGTACGAATAAGTCTCGTGGCACGTTGGATTTGGCATAATTTTTTGTAGACTGCAGTCCACCTACATCTAATGAAGTGGGCTGCAGTCCATCAAATCCTTAATATGTATTACTAGTTCCATGTATCAGCTCTATACAGAAATTACTTTCCCCTTTTGATGAAAACTGCTTATATGCAGTAATATATTATTAATACATCAGTACTGTTGTAGCTATAGGCCACCCTGAGAAAGTTATCATCTTAGAAGGATGCCACATTATCATTTGCAGTATAGAACACAATGCATTCTAACATTTATTCCGATTACTTCCTCTACCTTTTATGTTTAAGCCTCAGAAGATGCTAGTTCAAGTGTATTATTCATTATACCAAGAGCAAGGATCCAAAAGCCCTCGAAATATTTAGCAGATTGCAACTTCAAGCAACCCTAACCAGCATAGCTAACGGTGAAGAATGCTAACCACTGCAGTTCAACATCTGTAAGGCCACATCACCCTCATACTGCTTTACTTTTCTTATGCACTCTGTTCTATATGGGAATATGCATGAAGAGAAAGGCATTTGAAATATACCATAAGCATCTTCATGTAATGGCATGTAAGAAATCTTTTATTTTTTAGCTTGAAAGCTGACATACTTTCATCTTTTGTTGCTCACCAGGAATTTGGAAAATGACATAAAAGTAAGTTTTACTCCTTTATAAAAACCTCCTAACTTGGTTGTCTAGATGCAATCTTTTATTCACCTCCAATAACCCGGCTAGTTACTAACAAGAGCACAGTTACAGATTACTGTTAAATGAAAATGCAGTAAACATATATAAACATTCACACTAGAAATGCAAACAATATATCAAGTTTATTTTATTACATCTTGCAAAAACAGGTTAGAATTTAAAGACTCTATCAAAAGTATAAGCATTTATATACTATACATACACACACATTCAGTCTTAAAATGCAATTATGAACACCAGTTGGTAATAGTACCAAAATAATGATGTGTACACATCCAAATTAATAAGTTAAACATAGAAAGCATGAGGTAGCTGTCTTTCAGAGCATCTTTTCCAGGATATTTTAACAGAGCAAGCTGGATTTATACATATCTTTTGGCACTAAAATACATAATAAATTTGCAATTTAGAATTTGGTCTGTCTCAATAACTCGGTAGTTACAGTATTATGAAATTAAAAAAATCATGTGTTTTACTTAAAATTTAGTCATTCTTAATAAAGTGGCATATAGTCTTAGCACTTAAATTGGGGGAAAAATGGAAGAATTAAGTGGTGCTAGTTGTTCTGATGAAACAATTAGTCCTGGCGGAGGTAGGGCACAGACTTTGAGGGGAAAAAAACTCAGGAAACTTTATTAAATAGCAAAGTTTTGTATTCACACGTCAAATTTCACCAGTAAAATAGGTTTGCTCAAGTTGTAAAACTATATGCATATTTACTTTAATATCCCTCAATTTTTTGCCACCCAAACAATACTGAGAGATGACAAGCAACTAGATACTAAACATATATATGATCCTCAACCAAGACTGTCTTATGATTTTCATACCTAGGAAACACAATTCAGCACTGTCGAGCACTTTGACATTCCACTGGTAACAAAAGAATAATAGTCAATATTTTAGTCTGAAAGCTTTTGACATTTAAAGAGCTGTATAAGAGTCCTGAATGTGTCCAAAATGTATTACAATTAAACTTATCTGGGAATATAACACAGATATAACTGACAGTTTCAGCAGCAAGATGAAGATTTTCCTTTTGATGTTTTCTCGTCATGGGAGGTTCCAACAGAAGGTACTTTCACATGATCCTGACGGAATATTGAAAATGTAAGAGATATTGAGGAAAAATATATTGTGCAATACTCATGACAGGTAAAATACATCATGATGCTGAATTTGGATATATTTTGAGTCTAGTATCTGAACTAACATGGACACATACTCTGCACCACTGCAGTACAGAATGGAGTAGGTTGGGAATAAAGAGAAAAATCAGTTTCTTCTTATGATTTAGTTACTAACTAGCACTAACGTAAGTCTCTCTGATTTGGATGAACCCAGACAGCTTTGGTAGAATATTAATGTTTTAAATTAAGAGATGGACAGCACACAGCCTGATGGGGGCCCACCAGCTCATTTTTTATTCTCTGCTGCTATGCCACAGAAATTTAAGGAAGATGAACTTATTTTATCTTTAAAAAGCTGGATAATACTCCTGAACATGTGATCCAGCTTTAAAACAAAGTATGTTTCCTGCATACCTAGTTTAAAAGAGAACTGCTCGATCTTGCTGCCAAATTTCGATGATAAAACAGCAAATCCAGCAGCAGTAGTCCCCAGTGGGTTTAGGGTGAATGAAACACTGAAGTTGCCAGATGTATTATATATTAAATATTCTTAATGTAACCTGTTTATTAAATAACACAGTCACATATAAGGAAAAAGAGCCACACAAAAAAGGATATCAAAGCTTCAGTTTTCAAGTGAGAAAGTAGCTTCTTTAGAGGAAGATACTGACAGAGGGATGGCACACAACCCAGCATAACTAACTTGTGTTTGGCTCTTGTAATGGCAACATTGAGACGTCTCCAGTCCTTCAGAAGTTCTCCAAGCTTTAAGAAAAAACACTAGACATAAGAGTGAAAAAAAATCCAACAAAAATTTTCCGCTTTGTACTTCATATAACATAGTTAATCACTACTGGTGACAATCCAAAGAAAGAAATAGATATGATTTTTCATTGCACAATTGACCAACAAAATGAATCCAAAAATACTTTTTATGAATATCAACACCTCAAAATAGACTTCATCTAGATCACTTTTGAAAAGGAAGAAACTTTTCTTAACTCAAAAAAGGAGTTTACCAGACAGCTCTAAGACTTTTGTGCAGATCTGAAGTTCTTCTTTCTCACTAAACTAAATTTTCAGTTATTTGGAACATACTTAAACACTTCCTACATCATTTTAGAGATACTTGTGTGGTCATTGTTTTCTTACTACACAGTGTTGTGTTATACAAGCATGACCAAAGCAGCAGCAGTCAACTGACCACACCTGAAATTTCAAGGCCATAAACTGTCAATCCAAAATATGGTCTACTTACTTTTCCATCACAGTTACTCCTTACAAATGAAACTATGATGATACTTTTGTCTCTTCCTTGATACTTGTCCACAGTATTTACTTCTACCTTATTGATCTGCAAAGTTGTCATCAAGTCAGTGATCACTTTTAGTTGATGCCTGTATGGAGATATGACCCCAATATCTGATGGCTTACAGCCAGCCTAAAAAAGAAGTTCCAGATATTAAACTATGAAATCTGACAGGTAAGTCATTCTAGAGCACACTATGTTGAGGAACCCTTTAGAAAATTGGCATGCCACAATCACAAAATATATAGGTGTCAACTGTGTTAAGCCAACATGAAGAGAAATACAAAACTGAAAGTGCAGGGACAAATGGGAATTCTAACTCAAACAACATAGACATATAAAAACAGGTTTACTTTTAAGATGCCTGAATAGTTAAATTTTGTATAGGAATGAACATATCTTATTGACAGGCTAACCCATCTAAAATACATCAACATAAGGAAGACTAACAGGAAAGGAAAGGGAAGGAAAGAAAGAAGGGGAGGTGAGTAAGGCAGAGCTTAGAAGCCAAGGACTTGGAGAACAGACACATTTAAAGAACAATTTAAACAGTAAGGAGGAAGAAATACAGATGTTGGGAGGCGGGGATTTCAGATAGGACAAACAGGCAAAAGGACTGTTGTGAAATTAAGTAACCAAAAGCTTACCTAAGAAAAAATTACAAACAAGAGCCCCAAGACAATAAGAAAACAAACAGAATGAACAGATAGGTAAGAGGAAGCCAAGTAATTTTATAAAAGTTTAAAAGACAAGTAGTTGTGGTTTAAAGTGGATCCTATCAACCATTCTTTTTCAATGAGTGTCTGTGGGCACTGGGCTGTCAACAGAGACATGAATTTGCAGTTGCTGTCCATGAGGTGCCTTCTCTTCCCCTTCCCGCTTTCCTAATGGGAACAAAGGACACTGTCTACATTCCTCAATGTACACAAGAAGCAGAGGAGAGCAGGACACTTCTTTTAGAGGTGGTTCTTACAAGAAGCCTGCAAGACTCTTTGGTTCTGAGGAAAGAGACTGAGCTGATAGGGCAAACGGCCTGCAAAGCAGACCCTACTCCCAATGAAGCATGGAAAGAAGATAGGTATTCTTCATGTCGGGGAGACGATGTACACACAAGGTCCCCATCTGACTCCCAATGAGGGCAGACAAGAAGATCATCATGTTGTATCATATCTGCAACTTGAAGCCATGGATCATTTTTAGGTGCCTTCCAACCCAGCAATCACTGCAAACCAAGATCGCCCGCACCACATCTGCTGCTAAGTCCACTGCAGCTATTCCTTTCTCCACTCTGCAATCCTGAGCCTGGCTGGGGCAGAAAAGATGGCAAATGGGAAGTGAGGGATCGGATTCCCAGTTCAGGAAGACTGCATGCTGCTTTCAGAATTAACTTGAGAAACATGCAAACCCAAGGAGAAGGCTATGCATGGTTCACCCCAACTGACAAACAGAATCAGTGGCTAAGCAGCTGGTAGATGCTAGTGCTCTTTATCTTCTGAAAGCTGTTCTGAAAGCTGAGAACTCTGCAGTGCCTTAGTTCTGGAAGCAGCTGGAAACGCTGAGCTGTTCTGGTTGGGATCTCCCTTGGAGGGAAGACCCAGCTAGCAGGGTCAGCTGCAGTGGTTTCTAAAGAGGGGTGGAAACTGCACCCTTGTGAAATAATTCCCACTTAGGCCACTCACACGATCCTGCCTATCTTCTCTGTGAAGCCTGTAACCTTGAAATCATTATGTCCTTCATCCATCTCTGTTCTGAGCACATCTGTCTTCCAGTCATCAGCTCAAAAGGGCAACATCATGCAAGGAGAGATTTATTCTTGATAACTTTGTGCAGGAATATTATCACTGAGCCCAAGGTTAGGCAGGGCTGCACAGAAGTTAGTTCCACTAAATTCAGTGAGACTTAATTATCATATAAACATGCATAAGACTACAACTGTAGAAAGAAAAGGCAAGGACAGATAACGGTGGGAGCCATGTGTTTGTGCATATAGCAGTAGATGCTTACGAAGAACAAGTCTGTGGAGGTTTACAAAGAAATAAGTCCCACTGATTTCAGTGGGATTTATTCCAATGTAAGCATGTGCAGGACTACAGTGTCACACTCATTTTCTTAAAGAACTTTCATCTCTCAGCCTTAACAGTTTGTGTTTTGTATAATGGGAAGTCTACTAAATAGTGGTGAGCAATGGCTAAGATATAGGACAACACTCCCATACCTTTCTGTTGCATCCAATCTTAGGATTATGGATTTGATAAACTTTTTTTAAAAAATATTTTTTAATACCAAACACCCCTAACAATTTTGCCATACCCCCCCACTTGCTTTCAGGCTCTTTTAAAGTGAGGAGAAGCCTTTATTTAACAAGAAAGTAAACCATAGGTCAACTTTTAACTCCATTTCTTTTACCAAAGAAGCTTAATTTTATTCAAAAAGGGTGAAATTTTCATGGAAGCAGAATTTAGAGAAGTAGAGGGGACGCTACTTTGTAAACAGTTTGTAATTTGTAAACAGGATTTTGTAAAATAGTAGGGTGCACAGAGCTCACACAATTTCACTTGCAAGTATCTGCTTGAAAATCTTGATGGGAGGAAGGGGGATGCAGAGAGAGAAAGAAGAGGAACACGACAGCAAAACACCACCAGCTGTTAACCTAATGTTAAACAGAGCAATCTGCTCAGATAAATGTCTCTGTTCACATGACAATTATCAGAATATAATTTGCTCCATCAGGCTTTGATGGAGCAAAGGACAAAGCTAAGTACAAAGTTAGTCCTTCCTAGAGAGGATCTGTTGAAATGATCATTGTAACTTAAATCCTGTTGATTTCATGGTTGACTACACTGTTCCTTTTTCTATTCTTCCAAACAGTGGAAGCAAGAGCAATACCTTTATAAACATAGATGTTAGGAAAACTACTAGTCTGGCTTCTGTTGTGTTGCTCACACCCCCTTTTTCTGTGTGTTCTGGTGCTGGAATCTGTAAAGCAAAGGCAAATAGCATACACTGAAATCTCAAATGATGCAAATTCCAGCTTGTTTGTTTAGAGAAAAGGGCAGGATAGATTTGTTTTTATTAAAATCAACAGCTCACAGATAATTTGCTTATATCAAAGAGGAGACAGCCTACACTAAGAACTGAAGGTAGCTATGCTGCAAGACAACATTTTCCATTAATTTTATCTTCCATTTTCTAATTAATAGAACAAAAGTGATACTGAGCATTTTTTAACGGAGAAAGGGAATGGAGAGCAAATAAAGCCTACCTTCTCTGTGTTAAGAAAACAAACAGGGTTGTTTGGATCAAGTGTTTCCTTTAACCATGTTTCTGAGGAATAGTGCTGCTCCAATTTCAATTCTTTAAAATTTGGCAAGTCAATTACAGCTTTGGAAATCCTCTCAGAGCCACTCTCCAGTTTGCCATCATATACCAGCTTGTTACTCAGTGACATAATTTTGCTAAAGGATTTTGAAAAGCAAAGTCAATTCAGATTTGAACACTCACAATGTGTGGAGACCAAACAATGAAGTTACAGTTTTACACACCTGTTCATTCGGTACTGTACAGTTAGCTGCACAACAGCATTTTCATTTTTCTCCAGCCTCTTGAATAAACTTTCACCCATGCCGAGATCTCTATTGCAAAAGAAAACAGTCAGTGCCTTGCAGAAAGCTTTGCTGTTACACTGTATGAATTAACAGCATCAGCAGAATGCCATCTTACCTTGCTTCTGCATTTTGAACAAGTGGAGGTAACTGCTGATGGTCGCCCACTAGCACAAACCGAAGAGAACAGAAAAGTGGACCCAGGCAGATTGGTTGACTGATTTGAGAAGCTTCATCTACTATACAGAAGTCAAATTTTTTACGAGTGAAAATTGGATGGTTTGTTCCCATGCATGTTGTTGCAACTACTGGCTGCAAAAACATTAATAAGCAGGATTTCAGGATTTCAAAATTTTGTGCTTTGCAACTAATTTCTGAGACATATATTCAATTTATTACTATCTATCCAAACAATACAATACTGCCAACTATAATCCCATTAGTAAATGTAGTTCTTAGGTTTCATGATTGCCTGTCACGAGAACTTGAGGCTAGGCTATAAATCTTCTGATAGGAAGAAAGTTGATTATAAAGGTGAATATCCTTTCAGTATCCATATATTAACTCTATCCTTATGAATAATTATATAGTAAGTTTTATAAATGTGGGCATTATGTACCATTTTTTTAGTGGTGAAATCTGACTAATAAGATATGCTTTTAATGTTGAAGGGTTTTTATCTCAAAGAAGATAACCTTCTATATTCTCTGGGCCACTTTTATTTTCCACAGAACAGGCTGGGGTCAAAAGTGTATTCTTGTCAGGGATTCCAGGCAGGGAACCCTGGGAAAATGATCAGCCCACTGCAAAGATGTTGCATCCTGCCCCAGCTGTGGGTAATTGCAAGGCTGCATAAGAAACTGGGGTCATGTGCAGATGGTAGAGGGAGGTGTGCAAACCTCTACCTGATTGGTTGTAGATATGTATATAACAAAGCAACGCCAGTATGTGTTTGTCTGTTGACCAAACCTGGTGCCTGGCGCAAGCTTTTGTCCGTCTGTCCTATGTTTTGTATATAACGGACCTTTGCTGCAAGATAAAGTGCCTCCTGTTTTGGAAGAAACTCCTCTGTGTGTGAGTATCCTCACTGGGGAACAAGGCTGCTGCTGTTGGCTCGCTGAACTCTGGCTTTTCCGCTGCGTTTCCGTGGGGCTGAAACTCCTATCATCCCCCAACAATTCTGACTCAAAAACTGACCCACTTCATAAGAAAGCTGGCACAACAATATAGTTAGTACTATCTGTTGTGTTTCCCAATTGAATCCATGCACAGCATTACTTACAGTTCTGAAGACTCACACATTATACACAAAATTCAAGAGAGATGTGGTAGGATTGAATGGGAAAAAAGAATACATTCAAGTAAAAGTTCTAAGGAGATTTAATTTGTTTTAAGTTAATAAGAGCAGATTGTGACACAGAACATGAATTGCTAATATCAAACATTAAAGGTAAAGAAGAACACTACACCAATAATTGTGCCAAAAAACAACCCACAGAATTAAAAGATAATTGTGAAAAAATAGATTTGCACTATTGAGCTGAATTGACCAGGAGCCAGAAGTCTAGACTGAAGCCACTTTGTTAGGGAAGAATGCAAAAAGACTTCATCTGTAGCCAGAAAGAGACACTTCAATGGATGACAGATGAAACTCTTCAAGCAGTTAAGGACAGATGAGAAGCAAAACTAAAAGGGGACAGAAGTAAGATCAAAACCCTTAATGCAATTGTTCAGTGACTAGTGTGCAGAGACAAAAAGAACTATCATAATAATCAATGCAGAAAAAAACAGAAGATGACGACAAAAAAGAACATAAGACCTTTTCTACAAGATCTGAGAAATCAAAAGAGACATTTAAACCAAGAGTGGGATTTCTCTATGACCAGCAGGGAAAAACATTACATGACCAAGTAGGGGAAAAGGATGATGCAAACAATACACTGAAGAACTACATAAAAGAGATGAAAGGAGGACAGATTCATTCAAGAAAGAACCATTTGATGATGAACCTATAATTTCAGAAAGTGAAGTGGAAGCTGCACTAAGAACACTTGGGAGAAATAAATGACCAGGAATGGATAGCATATCAATAGAGCTGCTTCAAGCTACGGAGACAGAATCCACTCATGTTCTAAGTAAAATTTATTAATAAATAAGGAAAACAAAACAATGGCCACAGATTGGAAACACTCAATATACATTCCAATCCCCCAAAAAGGGAATTGCCGTAACTGGAAGACCATTGCTAAATCTCCCAGGCAGTAAAGTAATGTTAAATCCTACAGCAAAGACTTTTATTATACTTAGAGTGAGAAATGCCAGATTTCCAAGCTGCGGTGAGGAAAGGAAGAGGCACTAGGGATTATATTGCAAACAAATGTTGGATAATGGACTCCACCAAAGAATTTCAGAGGAAAATCAGTTTGTGCAACCTAGATGACAGCAAAGCCTTTGATTGTATGGATCATGAGAAACTATGGATCATTCTTAAAGAAATGGCTGTACCACAACATTTGATTGTCCTGACGCGTAACCTGTCCACAGGACAAGTCTTGATAGAATACAGAGAAACAGAATGGTTTCCAACTGGAAAGGGGGTCAGGTGAGGCTCCATTTTCTCACTCTATCTGTTTAATTTGTACATCAAAGATATCTTATGTAAAGCAGGACTAGATCTGAAGGAGGCATGAAAACTGAAGGAATGAATATCAACAATATAAGATATGCAGGTAACACCATACTACTCACAGAAAATAGCAAAGACTTGAAATGATCACTGAAGAAAGTTAAGGAAGGAAGTACAAGAGAACGCTTACAGTTGAGCAATGAGAAAAGAAAAATGATGACCACAGCTCATGTACATAACCTTAAAACAGATGATGAAGACACTGAAATAGTTCAAGATTTTCCATACCCTGGTTCAGTCATTAATCAGAATGGAGACCGCAGTCAAGAAGTCAGAAGAAGACTAGAACTTGGAAGGGAAGCTATGAAGGAACTAGACAAGATCCTGAAGTGTCAAGATTTATCACTAAATACTAAAGTTAGGATTGTCCATGCCATTATATTTTGAATGTCTATGTATGGTTTTAAAAGCTGGACAATGAAGAAAGTGCGTAGGAAGAAAATAATCTCATTTGAAATGTGGTGCTGGAGAAGGGTTCTGCAGATACCGTGGACTGCTGAAAAGACATATAAATGGGTCCTAGAGCAAATCAAGCCTGAAGTCTCCCCAGAAGTCAAAATGATTAAACTGTCATATCTTGAATACATCATGAGAAGACATGATTCGCTAGAAAAGACGATATTGCTTGGTAAGATATAAGATAGCAGGAAAAGAGGAAGACCACATTACAGATGGATAGACTCTATCAAGGAAGCCACAGCCTTGAGTCTGTGGTACCTGAGCAGGGCTGTTGATGACGGGGAAATGTGGAGGTCTTATTCACAGAGTTGCCATAAGTCAAAGTCAACTTGACAGCACTTAACCACAAAGGGGCCTCATAGTCAAAATATAACAATTGTGAAAATAAGGCCTTGTGCTGGCATAAATGCCTTACTACAGATTAATTTCCAAAACACATTTTGAGAAATTCTAAAAATTCTGAAATCCATTGCTCTTACTTGACTGTGATATAGCTCCTCCAAATCAGCTACAGTTTTAATGCAATTAGATCTACAGATTTCTTCCTCTGTAAACTTCTGTATGTCTGGATGAACCTTCTGAACTCTACCAAGTCGCAAAAAACCTACTTTGAACTTTGCTAGCTTAAGAAGGATGTTGTCAACTGCAGTGTGTGTAAAGCTCGTCAAGAGAACACTAAAACCACAAGCATAAAGGATCCGTACCTAAAGTGTGGGAAATTAGACAAAAAAAGAGGAAGGCATTAAATCACACTGTTTAAAAGCCCCCACCTCCCCAAAACCCCAGTTGTCATGTAGGAAAAATTCTCGGTGGAGATCTTATATAATTAAAGAGGTGCTAGCTGAATCCTCCTTCTGTACTCAGAAACTGTGAAAAGGAGGTTACAGAGCTGTGGAAAACGAGTCATACGCTCTGGTGCCCAAACCACAATGATCATTTGGCACATATAGAAAAGACCATATGTGTATCAACATTTGCATGCATGGATCCTCCATATGAGAGAGTAACCTAGGTCAAGCAGGATGCCCCCTCCACCCCACATGCACAATATGTGTGGCAAAAACATGGATGGTGGCAGGAGCATGTCCATCAGATGAGACAGCAATTCAGGGGCAGAATTAACCTGCATTTCTCCTCAAGTGTTTTGTGAATGCGTGTGTGCCTGTACATATCTGAGGTTTTCAAATATTTTCATGAGACTTCATGTTTAATATCCACATTAAGCATGGAATTGCTCAGATACAAAGATTTAAAAGAAATGTCTCATACTTCACATTTTGGAAGCAAGAATGGTTACATAACCAGACACAAAGTCTGCAGTCCCAAGGCCTATATGGACAAAGTTCATGAACATGTTCATGGTTTTTCAAACATTTCTTGTAGCTGTTTAAATGAAGACGATTCAACATATTTAAAATAGCTATTCTTCTTCCTCAGTATCTCTCTAGTAAAAGTGTTTATCAACATGACATATGCACAACAATGTTCAGTTGCTATTTGAAAAAGATTGGGGGAAAGCTTTAAATGCATGAGCAAACATGAAACATCTGGGTTGCTGTTCTTTAACCTGGATTCAACACTTTGCTCTTCTATAACAAATCTGAACTTTTTAAAGAAAATTATTGTATTGCAGGATTTTGAACTCCAGTGCTAAAATATACGGTCAATCTAATAAAATAATACGTACAGTAATTTTAACAAGCGTATGTTTTAGGAAACTTATTTCTAGAACTTCATTTCATTGAAAAGAGAAAGAACCTGATAAATAGATTTTTATCCAATTTCCACTCCCCTTTTTATATCTGTACTTGTTTATATTCCTCACCTAATCAAAGATTTTCCAAAACATAAGAGTGATAAAAATGAAGCTTTGTATCAAGAACTTTCTCAAACATACAACCTAGCATATAGGCCAAATATTAGTGGCAAAATAATCTATCATGGATACATTGCCACAGAAATATGTTTTCAAAAACTGATACAGAGACATCTTACCTCACCTACTGAACAGATAATATTCCACATACAAATCATCTGACAATTGCCAATGCAGACTCAAACACATGTCCTTACTCATTATTGTACACACACTTACCAGAGCACATATTGTAGTAGTTTTTCCTGTTCCAGGCATACCAACGATGAGTGTGTAATCCTTTGAAAGCAGCACTTGTTTCATTGCTTGTTTCTGAGGTTTATTCAGGCCTTTGATTTATGAAACAAAAACTTTTTATTAACCATGCATATAACTGAAATCATGCTTATTTCCTTCATTTTAAACAATCCTGGGGGGAAGCCTATTAAAATTCATATTTATTGCTTTGCTTCATTTGACTGTATCAAAATATTGAGATCAAAATCCCAATAAACTTTAACTCCATATACAGAGGCAGAATACCTCACAGTCCAGTCCTATGCACATTTACTCGCCTAATCCCACAGAGTTCTTTATGGATTACTTCAAGTAACTGTGCACAGGACTTCTGCCTAAATGGATGAGGGGAAAGGAAACTAGCTCAGGGAATCACCTTCATATCCTGTTTATGAACTTCCACACATTTCCCCTATATCCATTCCTATTCCAGGGAACAGCCCTGCAAGAAATTCATGCTGGCCCCAAATCTCATTGCCTACATTTTCTAAAATTGGTTTGTAAATCCAGTAAAAATCTTTGTGAAGCAGCTGCGTAAATTAGAAGATATTTTCTTCTTTCAGGTAGCCCAATGTGCTACAAATTACTAACAAAACCTATGCCTGTGCAGCCCCACAAGGAACAAGATTTTGGCTTAAGTTTTCTTTTTGTACTGACCAGAGTAGATGCATCGAATCTATTACAATTTACTTACACGTCAACTCACCACTGAATAATTGATTGAATGACTCTACTTTAATAGAGACTAACCTATCGGACGCCAGTCATTGTGTGCTAGTATCTTTTATGAGCTTGCTATTTTACTTTATAAAAATTCAGCGTTTGTTTAGCCCAGAAAGCTCCTCTGTGTCAATTAACTCAATAAGCCTGTGTCAGCAAGAGAAGCTGCATTCTCTGACTCACTGAAAAACACACTTGGACAACATGCACTGAGAGGAGAGTTGGATCTGATTTCACTTCAAATACCAGCTCAACCACTGACACACTGAATGGCCTTTGGACTACTCAGTCTCAGCTCTACAATTTGTAAAGTATTAATTCTAATCTACTTCAGAGGGTTATAAGATGATGTTTAAGTTCTGAAGGTATTCCAGGCTGTGACTATATGAATAGTACTCCAATCCAGTTCTGTCCAGAAACATAACTATCCAGCTTGAACAACTGATCAAGTCAATATGACTAATTTTTTTCTCTGAATAGGCCTACTGTTGAGAAAACATGGCATCCATCTTTTCAGTCACAAGGTTTTGCAACTGAATTTTTATGCAGGAACATGTTAATTTACTGACTTATGGTTGCTTTGGAAAGGGAAATACAGATTCTAAACAGGAACCAGACTTTTGCAGTACCTTTTAGAATGTTTGCAACAGTCTCCTTTGCTTCTGGAGGAAGGACTGAGCTCACGTGCTGAACGAACTGTGGTTTGTGAAAGTCTATTATTAAATTCCGAAGCCGTTCACTAAGAGGGAGAATTGAGAAAGGAATAAAATCAAAATGGCGCACATAGTTCTAAAAGAAATAGTTAGTTATGAAATAAAATCAATTTAAACAAACCTGGCAGGAGAATTTTCCATCAATTTAGAAAGGTTTCCTAAGGGGGCATCTATGCCATAAGCTCCTTCTTCATGGTCTAACCTAAATACAGTATCTTTGGGTAGATGTGATAAGTTCCTGGAATACATTAGTTGGAAGCAATTGCTAGTTAACATTTGATCAATGATCAACAAGTCAACAAAAAAAAGTTTGCATCATTTGTTAGACAACCTTAAGTGCCAACACTACTGAACTGGTTTGAAAACAGTGATTTCTAATAAAACTGGGAACTCACTGTGAAGGCTAAGGACTGCCTTAATTAAAAATGCACAAATTTAGCTTCATCAAGGCAACCATGGAAGAAAATGTATATCACAAAGATCCATAAATGTCACTATGAATCACAGGTTGGTTATTTCTTTAGATGCAGAGACCACACACACACACACCCGGATCTTGAGGACGGTGAGAGTTCTTTTAATGTTGTTGTGTGCCTTATGGCAACCCCATCACATGGTTATCTTGGCAAAATCTGTTCAGAGGGGATTTGCCTTTGCCTTCTCAGGCCGAGAGACTGTGACTTGCCCAATGTCACCCAGTGGATTTTAGCATAGCCAAGCAGGGATTCAAACTCTGGTCTCCATAGTCGTAATCTAATGCTCAAGCCACCACACCACGCTGGCTCTTTTAACATTAATTTTTACCACCACCACAGAAGTGTCATCAGGGGGAGGAACTGGGGCAGAGGAGGCAAGTGTCATAAACTGAACAGATCAATATAACATTAGTGTCACATCTGAACCATTTCCAATAAAACCAGCATTGGTTCACTTTCACTCTTTACTACTAGTCTAACTTCTCTCCTCTTTTCTGTTTTGTTACCTGTCCCTCTCTAACTTCTGATTTCTTCTTAATCAAGACAACTTTCAATTTTCTAAATTTGATCTTTTGATCCAGGGACACAACTTCTGGTCATACTATTCCTAAAAAGCTGTGAACACTGAGAGAAGCAGTAACATCTATATGTGAAGAGATACGCAGTTCAGGGTTTCTGCTGCATGCAAAGAAAGAACTCACAAAACAATCTCTCTCAGGACAAAAGTTATTACATTAGATTACACTAACAACTAAGGCACCGAGCAGTTTTGTTGTTATATTACCTATCCAATAAGCAAGAAATTTTGGCTCTGTTGACCTCTTGAACATAGCCAGCTGACAAGCCAAGTAAAGTGATGTCTTCACCACTCACAACAACTCTGTCTCCTGCCATCAGTATTGTTACAGGTACTGAACCATTTTTACGCTGGAACCAGTGTAGATACTGTCCATCAGTCACCTCCTGTACACATTCCAATCTAATCATATTTCCAATGCAGTCTCCATGCTTCTCTCTACAAAAGTTAAGAACAGTAAAGTTTTTGATAATTTGCAATAGTAAAACTGGTTGACAGGCCATATCATTTAATTGTTAGAGGAAAATATAAGACTTTTTTTGTTTACCCCTTACTATAGTCTGGAAAAGTTCATAAAAATAACAGCAATTGCAATTATCTAAAATGAAGAGTATAAACTACCCTAAAAAATTAAACAGTAATTACCTTTCTGTAGCAGGCATCATCCATATGTTTCTATGCCCCTTCCTTCCATCTTTGCACTCTGACTCTAAGGTCAGCATCAGATACCACATGCGAAAATACTCCAAGTGAGAAGGCTTCAGATGCTGGGTTTCTTTTTCAACAACAGCAATTACATCCTGAGGAATTAAGGTATTGCTCTGTTGCTCTACAGCCCTGAAACACAACCCAGTATTAAGTCCTCCTGAAATACTGCTTATAATTACAACTATGAAGCCAGACTGCCTGCGACTTTGGTTTTTTTCCTATTAAAAATGTTGTGCATCAGGATTTAATGCTAGCTTCAGAGAAGGCCTTACAAAAACTCAGTGACACACCTGAGTCCTTACACTTTCTGAAAATTTAGTTCTTATCCATTCCTCTTCCTGGATTTTGTCAAGAGTGTTTGTCTGCTTTGTGGAATTAACCTTTTGGTGTGCTCCATCACAAAACCACAACTATAGCTTAATATGGTTCATAGCTGGGAAAATTAAAGCAACAACAATGTAGCATAGTACAGATGCACACTGGTATTACAGTGATGCAAAACTGAATTGTTAGGCACATTAAACAGGTCAGCCAAGTTCTGGGTCGCATTTACTATGGCACCAAGCTGAAAAATGCTAAATTCCAAGCATGGTTTTAAAACTTATATGGAAGAAATCAATCAACTGCACATTTCCACCGGATATTTATTTCATACATTTTCACACCATACATTAACAAAGTTGTCTGTGTAATAAAGAGTTTCGTGTACATATAGTCCATAAAGATTGGACCTGAATTAAACCATGGTTATCAGTCAGTTTGCACTGAGGTCAATTTGCAAAGAGCCACTTATAAACCAAGTTCTTTAAAAGGGATTTACCTGCTATAAAGCGTACAGTTCTGCTTCTGAGAGCAACAGCGACATGTCTGGCTGTCACTAATCAAGGGTGGCAAAGATGCAAGCTGTGTCTGCCTCCTCCCTGTATCAGATTTGCGTACATTGTGAAGCAAATAGAAGGCCAACTGATTTCTTAATTTAATGAGTTCTGTAGAAGGAAGAAACAGAGACATGCTCAGATTTTTTTCCAAAATTTAAGAAAGCAAACTAAAGAAAAACTTGGTTACTTAGCCTGTTCTAGCCATGCAGTGGCCACAACAAACTCATTACTGTAACAAGCAATATGTGCCAGATAGGAACTATCCAATTAACTTTAACACAATTTATCCATCTTTTCCTAGAAAATACTTTGATACATGAAGCCTTCCTATTAAACACAAAATTTTATTTGTTTAATGACAATATATCTCATATAATATATTTTAGCACTCTTAAGGGACAATAGCCATAACTGAAAGCATGAAGGCATTACTCTACATACAACATGGTGACCTCTCAAAAATATCAGCAACTAGAGCGCAATGGTACAATTAAGGACACTTCTGGATGCCATAGATTATCTATTTTTACTTCTATCTGGATTTGAGCTTGGCTTTATGACAGAGGCCACCTCAGTTGCCCTAGTACATAAAACCTATTAGAGCAGAAAGGGGGAGCATGATCCCATTGATCCTCCTGGACTAGTATCCTTCTAGATCAGCTGTGTAGGATTAGAACTACACTCCATCCTACCTAGAATATTGTAATAGATAATGCTATGATTTTTCTGTTTCACTTCACATTAATACTTCAAGGCTCTGTTCTATTCCACACACTATTTCACACCTACAATAAAGCCACTGAGTGTGGCTGTTTGGGAATTTGAGATTAGGTGGTATTAATATGTCAGTGACACCCCAGTGACACCCAACTCTATTTCACCAATTCAAGTAGCCTGACCTGGTATCTGGAATGCAAGAGATAACTGAAAACTAACAAGATAGAGGGACTGATGTTAGATGATCCAACTGACTGCAAGTGGGCAAACATCCCCAGCTTGCCTCATACAGGTAGTGAACTTTTTTCAAACTTTTTGAGATTTTTTAAATGCATCTTTTTGAGGAAATTTGGAAAAACAAAGCCTTGGTGAGGCTGTCCCGATTTTTCCGTGCCACTCACCTCCCTTTCAGAAAAATGCAAGAAGCACTGGCAGCAGGAGAGGTTGGTATGCATGGAAGAGTCCTTACAGACTTCATTTCAAAGTTTTCAGGACATAATCATGCACACAACTCCTTTTAGGGGTACCCTGAATTAAATTAACTGGAACTCCCTGCTTCAATTAATTAGCGCTGCAATTTCATTTACTTCCTGGTCCACCTTCCCCTCCTGGAAATTATGCTCCCAAACACACTTGATCTCAGAATGACACTGAAGCTGTAGAGGGACATGAGGTATTTTGTACAATAAAAAAAAAAGGCCTCACAGCTTAATGCTAGGCAAAAAACTTTATACGGTTCTACACTTAGCAGATGTTCAGAGCACATGGAAAGCACAGAGAAAATCTGATGTGCTTTACCTCCCTGTTCCTCCTCCAGCTGAAGCTGTATGCTTGCTAATGCTGCATGCTTGGTGAGCATTCTGAGCATCTACCCAGTGTAAAACCAGTGTCATCCTACCTCCAAACATTAGGACTGGGGAAGTGATGAGGATCATCTACATTACTTGTAGTTCAGAACTGGGAAAAAGCCCTGGAAACTGTTTAACTCACTAGACGCTTTCTGAATATGAAATTATTTTTTCAACTTCTTTTGGTACACCAGTCCTCTCCTTCCAAGAAAAACATTATCTTGACATACTTTCCCACATGACAGCAACATCCACCCTGCGTTGTTGCAATGGAGTTTGGGTTTTTAAAAGTTCAGCTGGTTCAGAATATGTTGGCCAGGTTGTAAACTGTGAATTCACTACAATGAACACATCCTCCAAGGTTTCAAGATCTTAACTGATTTCTCGGTTATTCCTAGGTGAAACTCAGAGCAGTGGAGCTCACCTATCAAAACCTAAATGATTCAGAATAGGGTGAGAATCTTGCAATTCTCAAAATGTTGTTGGACTGCAATTAGTACCTTTTTCCAGTATAGGCGATGGTGAGGAATACTGGGAGCTGCAGTCTTGGTGGGCTGCGTGATACCCACCTTGACCTAGAACCATGCTACTGGAAGGATTGCCTTCTACATTTACTGAGTTCTTCCTCAAAGGCATCCAAGTCCCTTCACTTCCAGAGATTAGGCAGATAGCTAGCAGAGTCTTTGCAGCAACAGAGCCCTGCTTGTGAAATGTTCTACTGAAAACTATTTGCGTGCTTTCTTTTTGATGCCAAGGTACATTTATTCTCTCTACCTAACTTTGGTGCAAGGTAAATTAAGTATTATTTTTCTTGTTATCTACCACTTAATTCTGCCTCTGCCCCTGTTTTTAACTTGTTTCATAAATTTTATTATAGAGCAGTATATTTGAAACCCACTGTCAGCCACCTTGAAGTTTGTATAGCTAAAAGATGGACGGAAACATTACAAATACATCTCTGTGCAACCAGTTTTCATGCACAAGTTACCTCTTCGATCCATACGATTTCCAGGAACAGGAAACATATTACCAGTTTTAAGATAAAGGAGAAGTCCAGTTTCAGGATCAGCTCTTCTTCCTTGGCACAAAAGTGAGTACAAAACTACCTGAAAAGATATTTTAAAGTATTAAAATTGAAGCTTTAAGCATAGAAAGAAAAATGAATACATTTGCACTACTTTTCTTTTTTTTAAAAAGGCTCAACACACTGCAATACATCAGCCACCCATGTGCATATAAATTATGTTGCTAACAAGTAACACAGAAAGTTTGCACAAGTACTGTGACAAAGGTGTAGCTCCACTAAGACAGAAACACAATTATAGCATACCTGTATCATGCAAGGAGCTTCTGCTCAATAGCTCGTCACTTATTAAATTTTCACACAAATCACTCTAATTATATAAAGCAGTACAACATGGATGATGGCTGAACTAACTGTGCTAGCCTCTCACCCACTGTGACATTCTTCCCTGCTCATCAATTTTTTGTCAACAAGAGAAAAAACTTCTTGCTTCTTAAAATGTGCTCCCCAAACATCACAGAAAAAGCCAGATGGTAACCTAAGTACAGCAAAGGAACAGAACTTTTTGGCTAATATTAAGATTCAGAGAGATCATATGAAAAAGGTAATCTCAAATATAATCAAAATCAATGAAATCAAAGACTGTAAAGCACAAAACCAACACTCTGAAGTGTGCCCAAAAGCAAAGTGCGAACCAGCAGAGATGTTACCAAAAAAAAAAAAAAAGCATAGTTTGCTGACTTTTATCTGTCAAATCACAAAAGCATGTTTCTGTGCCACCTGAAATTTCTTAACTACCTCCAAAGGCAGTTCAATGTTTTACAGACACAATCTAGAAGTCACCAAGCTGTGAATTACAGCAAATGTCTGTCTCTCATCCTCATTAACATTCTAATGCACCACCCAGCTCACCTAGCAGACAAAGCTAGATCATCCATGAGAACTTGAAGTTGTCTACGCCAGAAGACAACTGATCAACATTGCCAGAGTCAGCAGGATCCGAAGAGTTTCTGATGCTCTTTCATGAGGGACTCATTACCTCCACACTGAGTATGCCAGACAAGCTCCTGTATTTAACTATCATCAGCCGACTGGGACCCAGAGCATCATCCTACAACTGCCCAATTATAGATGATTTCAACATGTCATTATATTCCTTCATCTTAAGAGTAATTTCCCAAGGTCTGCCAAGAGGGAAGAAAAGTTGAGTAGGCACTCTGTGACAAAGGCATCTCCAAGGAGTTAATCAGAGTCCTTAGCCAAGATCAACTGGCACTGCAACTGAAAGAGAGCCAGAGACTTCCAGTAAATCCTGAAAATCAAGTGTCATTGAAGATACTGCAGATGTAATAGGCACAATTTGCCAAATGCTTAGCAAATAAGTCACAACAGACTACAGCTGGTCCATGGATTCACCAACAGAGGCCTGTCAACTCCCCAGAGTACTTCTGCTCAGCAGATAGTGCTTGATGAAACTTTCTTCACCAGCATCATTACAGAATATAGGTCTTCAAACTGGCTGTAAATAGTATTCAGCTGGACTCATCCTAACAATTTTATTTCCATCAGCTCCTTAAAAACCAAGAACTGTCTCAGTTCCTGTCACTAGGAGAAAATTCTTTATGACAGCTGCACAACTCTGTTCTGCACTGAAGACATCACAAAACTGTTGCAACAGAGTGACACAGCTACTTTCTTATGCATCCAACCACTTAGTTTTTTTTCACATTAGACTACTGTAATTGTATAAACATTTTCATTTGTACCTGACTCCTGTGTTCTATTGAGTTAGATTCCTTGCCACTTTTAAGTTCCAATGGCATTATCTTGGACTGAGTTTTAGATCTGTGGTGAATTGTTACACCAACCGTAACATCAATTTTGCCCTTTAAGCCAAACCGAGGACACCAGATGTTTTCCTCCACATCCTGGATTTCTGTAACTTTGATATTGCAAAAGGAATCATCTTTATCTCTTGGCCTATCAAAGAACAGATTAAGCATGTTAACTTTTATCTTCACCTCAGAAAGTAAAAGACTACCTTTCCAAAATAAGTGTTTGATGAAAAGGTAAAAGGCATTTATTCTAAGGACTTTTCTATATGTTTTAAAATGAAAGCTTTAAATGGCTTTTGAGTCATTTAGAGCTTTCATTTTAAAGCATATAGAAAAGCTTTTGAGCCATTTAAAAGCTTTTGAGCCATTTAAACTGTTACTTACCTATCTTTCAAGTGAGAAAAATTATTTCACTCTCAAATTGCAGAACATGTTACACAAAATACTTCAGCTAACATTTGTGGGGGAGTCAATGCTTTAACAGACTAAAAGAGCTATGGAACATACAATAAAACACATTAGGGATAAAAGGGTGAAAATATGAAGCTGGTGATGACCGAAACTGGCCATGTCATATACGGGAAAAAAAATGTTGAAAATATGTATAAACAAATACTATAACTTGGTTAACAGTTTCTTGCAGCTGAAATAGACAAGTTAGAGAAAGATTTTAAATATTAATGAGAAGGTATTTTTAATTAAGCTGTGGCTAATCTAAGCCATAATATGACACCATGCTACACCATTTCAACCCTTCATCTTTTCAACCAGTGCTACAAATGGATTGTTTGTGTCCCCTCTCTGCATTTATTAATGTGCATATGTGAATTAAGAATCAAAACTAGCTCCTACATTGAAGAAATGAAATTGCCCACAGAAGTAATTGTAATAGCATAACGCACAAATTGTTGCTCAGCTGAGCATCTTGGTATTGGGAATACAGAATTACCAGAACTGGCATGGAACCAATTTGAGAGAAAAAAGAAAATTTAAAAGTCAAGAATTAAAGTAGTGGCCTGGATCCCTTACTGAACACCACTATCAGAGAAATTGGTTTTCCCCAATTCTACCTCCCCATTCTTCCCCTGCAAGAAAATTGATCTAGAAGGCTGAGAGACCCCTTAGAACAGTGTGAGAGTCTCAGTAAGTCTATGCTTAGGGTAACCAGCAAAAATTATCTCCAACCTCTGTACAAAATCCATCTGCCAAGGGAAACTTTAGAAGACCAGAGTCCCTTCCATTCATGGAAGATCATGCCTGGAACCAATGTAGTTAATTTCTTCCATCCCCAGTTCTTTAAAGTGATTTGGAATCTTTGAAGCGATAGAAGTTAGCTAGTCTAGCTTAGGGCAGGGAGTTGTACAACATTGTTTGCTCTACCTTTTCAGACTTAGGATTTTGAAGCAGCTGCTCTGCAGTTCCAGTTAAGCCAAAACAACATACTGTGTTACAGTTACTTACAATTTCAGCTGCATTTTATGCTGAAAATTATGCTGGCTAGCTTGATGGTTTGTGTACATGAAGTCTTCTGCCCATTTAGTAAAAGATGGAAAGTATTCCTGTATCTCCTCCATCACATCATTTTGTTTCAGATTTAATTGGTACCTTCAGGTATCAGAGAAAAAAAAGCATGTCAACAGCTTTATAGTCAATAAGAGAATAAAAAAGGCATCAGAAAACCAATGGAAAAATCTCTAAAGTACTGATAGCTGTATTTTATTTCTATGGCCATTTCCGCACTAGAGTGTTATAGCACTATGATTCCACTTTCAACATCCTATGGAATCCTGGGGTTTGCAGTTGAGGGAGGGGCGCCTGGCCCCTCTCGAAATTGCAATCCCCAGGATTCCATAGGATGTTGAAAGTGGAATCATAGCGCTATAACAGTCTAGTGCAGAAATGGCCTTTGGCTCTCAGAGAAAAACACAGGATTACCCACATGTTTAAGTATTTTTTAGATATTCTCAATTTTATAACTACTCACAAATATAGTTTACTATTACAGTGTAATGAAGGTCACTATAACAAATAGCTAAATGAGCACTGATAACTTGGTCACACACCAGAAATATTTGTGTATTACGAAACAATTATGGTACAAGTCATACAGAGAGCCAGCATACTGTAGTGGTTTGAGTGCTGCTCTATAGCCCTAGAGACCGGGGTTCAATTCCCCACTCAACCATGAAAACCCCCAGGATGACCTGAAGCAAATCACACACTCTTCACCTCAAAAACCCTGTGATAGGTTTGCATTAGGGTTGCCAGAAGTCAGAAACAACTTGAAGGCACACAACTACGACAACATATAGTTCTAATTTGCACTGCACATAAGCAGACCTAGCCATCTCCCAAGACTGATTACATGACAGACAACCATAGCAGCAATTCTCATGATCACCATATGAACTGGCATAGTTGTTGTCATTTCCTGTTAAGTCAACTTCAAGGTATGGACACCCTACAATCAAAAGACTATGCAAGGTCTCAGTAATCAATGACCATCACTGAATTTTATGTAAATCACTTGTGGTCATTATTTTTTGCTTTCTTAACACCGAACTATAACCATTCTTTAGCACCTTCTTCCTTAATGTTCAACAGCAGTCATTCCAGATTTTTGCTTCTTTCTCCTAATATAATGCCTCTTCATATCTTAAATTGATTTCTCTTCCTCCCATTTTCATATCTCCTCCCTCTGAGTTTAATTCTACTTTTTGTATAATATAAATTAAATGGACAGGATGATTAAAATGCAGTCTGCTCTGACTTTCTTGCTAATTAGGAATTACTCTCTTTCTCCAGATTGTGTCTTGATTATGCACTCTTCTCCAGAGTATAGGCTATGCACCAGAACAATAAAATGTTGTTGCACAGCTGTTTCTTTTTGTATTTAGGATCCATACAAAATAATTAATTCTTGGCACAACTATATACTGCTTACTCCATCACTTACAGCTAACACTTACAGTTCTTTCAGATGCTTTGGTCCCTGAATAACTGAGAAGGCAATTTCTTGCAGTTTCTCTTGAGTAAAATTTGTTACTGCTTTTTGGAAAATTTCATGCAGAAGGGTACCTATCAACATTTGCCGTGAGCCAGACTCGCATCTCTGTAAAATAAAATAATCAAGCCAAAGGCCAAAAATATTTCAGTAAGTGTTAATGCATAACATCAAGGCAACATGTTCATATAGCACGATTGGTTCATTCTCCCTGCTCTTCAATCAAATAACAAGGCTGCAATCCTGAACACACATATATTAAGGAGTAAACTCTATGAAAACAGTGTGCAGAACTCCAATGTTAACAAGTAAGGAATATCAAGTAAGAAATGAAACAATAACACAGCAATCCTACCATTACACTATCTTAAATTACAATATAAGTAATGAACAGTGTACCATTTGTGAAAATAAGCTCCCCAATGTTTGTCTGTTATTGTAACAGTAAACAACTCTGACTTTATGTAGATCAGAAGGGAGTAAAACACTGTTACATGCTGTTTTTCACAGATAACAATCTATTTACTACCAACCAAATGCATAACTACGTAAAATACTGAACTGAATAATACTGAATAAATAATACTGAAAATGGTGACTTTGCCTAAAGAAAAAACCACCAAAAGCATCTCTTTGTATGTCTTTATAAAACTACCAAAGGCAATGTTAAGAGTCTCTCAATGAGTAAATCTCAGAATACCTAGAACCCAGAAGGAAGTAGGAAGCTAATACCAACACTGTACAGTAATATGTTCTTGCTGACACACAAATATCAAAAAATACATTCCTATCTACAAAACCAATTAAAGATTTTTAAGTTTCTCCTCTTAAGAACCACTTTTCATGAAGATTTCGGTATTCATGTCCCAACACTGTAAAAGAATGACAGATCACTGTCTCTAACATGAAGTCAGGATATTGACAAGCTGGAACATGTCCAGAGGAGGGCAAGCAACATGTCCAGAGGAGGGCAAGCTTGGAAACCATGCCCTATAAGGAGCAATTTAGGAAGCTGGGTACATTTAGCCTGGAGAAGAGAAGGTTAAGAGATGACATGATAGCCATATTTAAATATTTGAAAGGATGTTATATGGAAGATGGAGGAAACTTGTTTTCTGCTGCTCCAGAGACTAGGACATGGAGTAATGGCCTCAAACTACAGGAAAAGAGATTCCATATAAACATTAGGAAGAACTTCCTGACAATAAGAGCAGTTCAACAGTGGAATGCACTGCCTTGGAATGTGGCGGAGTCTCCTTCTTTGGAGGTCCTTAAACAGAGGCTGGATGGCTGTCTGTCAGGAATGTTCTGATTGCATGGCAAGGGGTTGGACTGGATGACCCTTGTGCTCTCTTTCAGCTGTATGATTCAGTCTTCTTGGCAGATGAAGCTGATTAATCAATCCTTGCCTTCATTATCTGCTTGCCAGTCATAACAATACAGGAGCAATACGCAGCATGCATAGCTGAAGAATTCAAGATTATTAATATAACACTATCATACATGAAACAGCTATAAGATTAGGTGCTATAAAAAAATGTTAAGATAGGCTAAATTAGTGGAACAAACACTTTTGTCTAAACTACACTGTGCTTTATTTAATTTTTGATCATGCCTTAATCAGGTCCTCTACAAATCTATAAATCAAGACATGCTGACTATCTTCTCCCACTTACCCTGAACTTTTCACTCAGTATAGCTCTCCTCATACATCGAAGGCTATTTGATACAGTTGTACCAGAAAGTAGTATATCTGGATATAGAATTAAGTATCCCGATTCTGCATCTATTAACCAGACACCAGAACTGCATTCTCCTTCTAGATGAATGATATCTCCAGGCTGTACTGGAACAGAAATCCTAAAAAACAGATAGGCTAAATTACAAGGCTGACTTTCTAAAATCAAAGTGAAAAATACTTCAGTACAGCTTAAGTACATAACTTATGGGGAAAAGGAAAGACCATGGTCAAAGTCTCTACTGAAAGCTATATGCTTCCTTTTCAGGGACTTACTACAAGTGGCTCCTATGGAAAGGCAGTGAAAATGAAAAGACTGAGAATATAAGACGCGAGACGCAGTTGAGTTGAAGGAGAGAGAAACAAAGCTGCAGATTTTTACATAATGAAACATTATGTCGCTGCAAATCACCAGCAATCAAAACTCACAAAAAAGAACACTACACTGGACTGTTCTTTGGATAAAATATTCAGTATACTTGAATTCAGACTGTCACTGCTCAAGTTGAGACTTTTGAAAAAGACAAAAATGATTAGCATAAAAACTCTAGTCTGCCTGGAATTAACTGTCCGATCTTCCTTCTCAGAGGTGGGCAAAATGTGGCTCTATGGCTTTGTGTAGCCCTTCAAGGCTGTTCCTATGACCTCAAGGCCCTTGATGCCTGTGGAATCACTGGATTTCCTTTACATTGAAAGAAAAGATGAACCGCCTCTCCTCAAAATCTTCAGAAGGAGGAGTTTACCTTTAATAAGTTGCAGCCCCCTTCCCAGGAACTTTTGAACATCAAAAACTTTCCATATCTCAAAACTAGAAGTAGACTTGTGGCCAATTTCATTCTCCCTCTCTTTTTTGGCATTTTTGGTAGTCCATGCACTCCATGTGTTCCAGGCGCAGAAAACTGGCTCCTGGATCTGCTGCAGTTGCCATCCCCATTTTAATTTTACATAGAAAACTGGAAAATACCAGCCTCCTAAAAAGTTGGTATATGGATATATTTTATAAAGAACTGGTGGAGAAAACCCTTGGGGTGGGAAGAACAGAAAATGATACGTGGCCCACGTGTTTATGTATTAGATTTCCATTCAAAGCCTTCATATCCGCTACTTAAAATTGTTAGAAGGAAACATTTTTATACAGAATGACTTTTTCAACTTTTTAACACAATTACAAACTACACAGTAACATCCTCAAGCAGTGTCCCCACCAAATAAGAGATGTAAACTATATTTGACCAGCTATTACCAGTCATTCCTCAGGATGCACAGCTCTGTATCCAAGTTACCAAGCACAGAAGAAGCTGTAATTGTCAGGTGCTTCTCAGCATCACCATTTTCCTGGACATGTAAAACGCAGTATCTGTTGTTCAAACCCTTGCTGAGTACAGTATCGGAGAAGCCAGTTATTCTCTCTGGAAACCTAAAATTATATTTACATTGGAGTTACAGCAAAGTTATTAAACCACAAAGTCAGTAACAAAAAGGGTTGAGTACTGTGGATAAGCCTGTGAATTTCACTGTATGTAAAACAAGTGTCAGGTAGACAGAACCAAGGTTAACATCACATTTCCTCACTTGATTCGTTTTTTACACTGATATGTGTCTTTCCTCCAGAAGCTAAATGTCTCTCCAATTTTACCCTCACAGCAATACTGAGGTAAATTAAAGAGAGTGATTGGTCCAAGATCCAATGAGGAAGGAGGACATACCTACTGGGGCTCTTTCACTCCACACAATCAGCTACAGTACAATTCCACTTCAACTGCCATAGCAACACTCTATGGAATCCTGGAATCGCAATTTAGTAGAACACTAGAATTCTCCGGCTGAGAACTCTAAATGTCCCTCAATAAACTGCATACCCCAGGATTCCACAGGATGTTGCCATCACTTAAAGTGGAGTCCTAGCACCGTAACTGTGTAACATGAAAGTTCCTGGTCCTCCTTAGGCAACAAAATTGGGGCAACCATGTGTGTGTGTGTCTTGTCTTAAGTGGTGTACCTGAAAATGGCAACAAGTCAGTCCTCCTTTTCCTTCCTGAGGGAACTTATGTCTGTGAAAGGAGTATATGTACATAAGGTTTTGTGCATGCATGTTTCTATGCACATTTACATTTCTTGCATCTGTATGATGTATGCTATTAAAAGGAAAAACAACAAAGGAAATTTGCATTTTCTAGCGTGAATTAAGTATTTTGTTCCTTAAGAGATTATTACCACTAAAATATTTTATAAAACAAAGGGGTTTTACTACTCCATATAAAATGACACCTTCCCCATGCATGCACACTTGCATGCACAAAGATTAGTAGTGAGGCCATGACTACAGTTGCCAGAATGAACACTGGAAGCAGATCCTATACCTTTAAGGATTGTGTGGAACAGGGAGTTTCAAGTATTGCTTGTTATCTGGTTGTGTGACAAGCTACAACTGCTGTATTTCATACATTACCATTAAAGATGCAGGGGCCCTCTCCAGTTTTCACTCTGGCAACCTTCAGACAGAGTCCTAGTCCTGGGAATCCATCAGGGCCTTGACTGTGTTTTAATCCTTGCTACCAGCATAAATAAATAACCAGATCCCATCTGATCTTGGAAGCTAAGCAGAGTCAGCCCTGGTTAGTACTTGGATGGGAGACTATCAACGCATACTGGGTGCTGTAGGCTATATTTCAGAGGAAGGAAGTGGCAAAACCACCTCTGAGTATTTCTTGCCTAAGAAAACCCTATGAAATTCATGGGGACGCCCTGAATCTACAGGCGTCTTTAAGGTTGATGAACTCCTACCACTTCTAACTGCAAAATCTCCCCGCGCCATTATTTTTGCCCTTTTTTTTTCTCTCTCTCTCTCCTGCCAGGCTCTGAGACCGAAAATCAGCCTTAGTGAGGAAAAGACCACCCACGCTCTGTGGAGAAAAGGCCGCTGGGAGGAATATTTGTAGAAAATAATTAGGGGCCACGTGCTTGTTGGGGAGAGCTGCGATCAAGAACCTCTGCAATAAAAGGTAAAACAGACTCACAGCGAGCAACGCCGAACTCTTGAGAAAACATCAACTTAAAAAGAAAGAAAGAAACTATTATGCTTACAGACTGGGGTAAGCGACCAGCCCGCCCCCAAAAAGAGAGTTAAGGGGTTGGGTGGGAATATCTTGCCCCTAATATTTTTAAATCGCGCGCTTTTCCCATTCAAGACAGCCACCTGGCCACCGGAGCCACCGCCTCCTCCAAGAAACTCCTTTCCATCAGCTCCTCCAACATCATTTCATCCAGTTCGTCTCTCTTCTTTTTCTCTTCCTCCTCCTCCTCCTCCGGCCGCGCCGCCATCTCGGAACAGCCAAGAAAAAAGCGGACCCTCGCTCAGGACCAACCGGCATGGAACCCCCATACCTCACAACGCCAGCTCTACGGCGCAGGCGCAAGAGCCGCGCTCGCCTATGAGGGCCCGAGGGCGGAGCTCTTTCCGTGCGCTTTCCCTGTTCGCGCGCGCTGGGAGGGCGCTGGTTTTGTCGGCGGGCCGTTGGGAGTGAAATTCGCTCCTTTGGAAATTTCAAGGGCGGGAAGGGTTTGGCCTACGGGGTGGGGGTGGGGACACGAGCATTTTGGCGCCTCAGAAACCAAGCCCGTTTTACTTGACGTAGTTTTCCGTGGGTCTCGCAGTGCCTTATGGTGGGATTCTATCCCCCAAACGCTTGTGCCAAATAATTAACTAGTTTTTAAGCGATTAAGTTGCTTTCTCTCTTTTGGTAAACCAACTGAGGGGAGGTTTTCTTCCCAGTGCAGGGTGATGCTCACAGGATGGGTGCCGTCGTCCAAACAACTAGGGCCATTTCCACCCTACACTGTTATAGTGCTGTTATTCCACTTTCAACATCCTTTGTAGCTTAGGGAGGGGCTTTTAGCATTCTCAGCCAGAGAGCTCTTTGGCCTCAGTAAACTACAAACCCCAGAATTCCACAGGATGTAGGAAGTGGAATAATAGCACTATAACGGTCTAGTGTGGAAAGGTCCTAGGCAGCGACCGTGGGCGTGCGCCTCAGAGGGACACAGTTTCATACAGATTTTTTTTTTAACCTCTGTAAACCCTTGTAAAAATGTAACCCAACAGTTCCTGTTTTCTGTGCTCAAACATTTTCTTTAGTGTTGGAAAAACAGAATCAAAGATTGTTGTTTTACTTGTTCTTGCTATTTAAAATACATTCCAACAGTTTCATGTTTTGAGCTTTTCATTATTATTATTATTTTTCCTGTGAGATATCTGTTCTTGAAATCTGAAGTTAGCAATGGCGGGGGGGGGGTAGTTAGCCTTGGGGCACAAAATAAGCCACCTGGACTGAGGCCATTTCTGCACGAGACTGTTACAGTGCTATTATTCCACTTTCAACCTCCTATGGAATCCTGGGGTTTGCAGTTTAGGGAGGGGCCGGCAGGCCCCTCCCTAAACTGCAAACCCCAGGATTCCATAGGAGGTTGAAAGTGGAATAATAGCGCTATAACACTCTAGTGTGGAAATGGCCTGAGTTGACAGTAAACACTCAGGCCATTTCCCCACTACACTATTATAGTGCTATTATTCCACTTTCAACCTCCTATGGAATCCCAGGGTTTTCAGTGGAGGGAGGGGCATTTAGACATCTCAGCCGGAGAGCTCTTTGGCCTCTGAATTCCACATAATGTTGAAAGCGGAATAGCAGCACTGTAACAGGGTGGGGTGGAAATGGCCTTTGAACACAGCTATGCTTTCGGTGGCTTTATCTATAGCCTTCTCCTTCCTCCAGAAGTACAGCATGAAAAGACAACTCCATAGTGAAAATACAACATCACATTTTGCTTCAGGGTAGCTCATGCTTTCTTCCCTTGCATGAGGGCCGCAGTCACCACTGCTAGAGACTCATTAGAAGAGGATTGGTGTGTGATTATTATGTACTTGATTGGGGCAGTTGAACCTGGCCTTTGGGGATATTGCTTAAATTAGAAAACCACTGGGGGCTACAGAGAGATTGTATAGCGTGTGCGCTATATATGCAGGGGTTCCATTTCAGGACCCCCCCCATATAAGACAAAAAACTCATCCTATTCAAGACAATGGATTCAACCTGCACACTCCTGCAGCAGCACGGTCATGCATTTGTCACATCCATTGACAGTAACTGGAGCAATGCTTCATGCGACCTCACATTCATATATTTGGAGGTTGCTCCAAAAGAAGATGCACTGTGTGTCTGATGCTTCCACACGGGAATGTGAAGATCTACATACGTTAAGCTTGTCCATGACCGAGAGCAGGGGCCCATTCACGCTACGTGACTATAGTGCTACGATTCTGCTTTAACTGCCATAGTTGAGTCCTATGAGATCCTGAGATTTGTAGTTTAGTGAGGGGCATTTAGAATTTCTAGCCGCAGAGTTTTAGTGCACCACCACATGAAAAATGCCGATTTCATAGGAGGTTGCTATGGCAAAGTAGAATGTATAGAATATTATAAGAAAAGAAAATTGGAAAATAAGTCTTCTATGAGAATCAAATTCAGTAATGGAAATATCAGAGAAATTATGAGATACAATTTAGACAACATCCTACGAATCAGTATCTGCTCAGGCTAAAGAAAATGCTTTTAAAAAATAAACATAAATGGTTCAGTTAAATGACACAATATTAGAAAGGATGTTTAAAAGCTATGATGGGTGGCAGGGTGGCATTATTGGTGCCTTGATATTTCCAGGGCAGAAACCTATTGCCAGCTGTGGGTGGCAGTTGAGATCCAGGTTGCTCGTTAAAATGGTGCCGCCTACGACCATGACCTGCTCCTCCTTCACACTAAACTCCCTTGGAACCTGTTGATCATCTCAGTTTATGCCAATGACACAGTGTGGGGCCGTGCTGTCTCATGGGTTCCCTTTCATTCCCAGATAAAGAATGGAGAAAGGCATTTGTTGCCCTGAAGGGCAAGCTTTTCGGGCCAAGCCTTTTACTTAGCAGTTTATCAGCTGATGGTAGGTTTTGAAAGACTGTGGCCATTTCCACGTGAAACTGTTATAGTGCTGTTATCCCACTTTCAACATCCTATGGAATCCCAAGGTTTGCAGTTTAGGGAAGGGAATTTAGAATTCTCAGCCAGAGAGCTCTTTGTCTTCAGTAAACTACAAATCCCAGAATTCCATAGGATGTTGAAAGTGGAATAATAGCACTGTAACAGTGTAGTGCAGAAATGGCCTGTATCTCCCTGTAAGATCTTCAGGGGAGGGCTTTCTCTCGGTCCCGCTACCATCCCAGGCTCACTTGTTGGGAGCATCGGAGAGAGCTTTGTCAGTGGCTGCTCCCACCCTCTGGCACTCTCTTCCACAGGAGACTAGGCTGGCCCGCTCTCTGCTTTGCTTTCACTGGCAGGCAAAAACATTTCAGTTCAAGCAGTATTTACTGTGTGAGCAGGAGCACTTTTTATTTTTATTGGGATGTTCTATTTATTTTTTTATATTTGTTTTTATAATGACTTTATACCATTTTTATGTGTCTGATTTTAATTGTTTTTAAATTTGACTGTAAATGGTTTCAAGTGTTTTGGAAGCTGCCTTGCGTCCCATTCTGAGAAAGGCAGCATATAAATGCAATAAATAAATAAATAGGTAGGGTTAGGTAGGTTTAATTTGATATTTTTTTGTCTTTTGCTTAAGCTTCACCAGATAAGAAACATGAAAGATGTGAAGAATTATGAAGATTTAAAAAAAAACTGCAGCAAGCAGTAAAGATTAATATAACCTAAGTGGAAGCTGAAAGAAAAGCAAGAAAGTAGTTTAGAAAGTGATCAGGTAAAGGCAGAACTGCCAGTCAAAGGAAGTCTCCCAGGAAAAGCAAGGAAATAACTGAGGGCAGAACTGGAAGGCAAGTTGTATAAATAAATTACATAATTTCATCATTGCTTTGCTGTTGGTGAGAAGATGCCAACTCCCATCTTCTGGATACCTCTAAGCAGTCTAGGCATTTAGGGTCCTCAGCCCATTTCTGTCTTGTTCTTAAAAAGCTCACTTGTCCAAGAAACCTTTAGCTGCATCAGTTTTTCTTCAAGAAAATGGATGCTTTGTAAGTGGCCAAGCTTCCCATCCTCAATAGTCATCTCATGTACAAAACATTAGGAAAATTCCAAATATCACCACTGACTCAGGCCATTTCCGCACTATACTGTTATAGTGCTATTATTCCACTTTCAACATCCTGTGGAATTCTGGGGTTTGTAGCTTACTGAGTCCAAAGAGGTCTCTGGCTGAGAATTCTAAATCCCCCTCTCTAGACTGCAAACCCTAGGATTCCACAGGATGTTGAAAGTGGAATATTAGCACTATAAAAGTGTAGTGCGGAAATGGCCTCAAAAAGATCAGGGACCACTGTTATAGCCTGAACAGCAGTAACAGTAATATACACACAGGTGGCCAGTGCCACTGTGACCCACAACTGGCATATACATAGCTTTTCATGGTGTTTTTAAATATGGGTAAAAAAATTGCATGCATACCACAGAATGTATCTGTGGGCACAGAAGTTATTTGATTGTAGCTTTTGTGTTAAGAGAAGGCCAATTCTTTAAAAAGGACTTTTATTGAATAGAATCATAAAATGATAGAATTGGAAGACACCAAGGGGGCCATCCAGTCCAACTCCCTGCCATGCAGGAACACACATCAAAGCGTTCCTAACAGATGGCTATCTGATGTGAAAATGGTAGAAAGCACTGAATTGTAACATTTGTTGTGCACACTATATACCCCAACATAAGCTTTTATTTGATTGTGGAGAAGATTTTGTGTAAAAATCATACAACTTTAGCAGAATCCATTTTAGTTTTACCCTAACTGTATTTTTCTCTAGATCCCACACCATGGAGAAACTGTGTGCACATGTGTAAAATCACTTCCCTCTCCTTCTTTGGCTTCTTTACTAAGCAGAAGAGGCAGCAATGTTTATTTTTATAGTTCTATTTTTTATAATCCAAATTTATTGGAAATATAAAATGACCAGAGCCAGCATGATGAGTATTGGTCTGCATCTCTGGAGACCAGACTCAGCCATGAAAACCCACTGAGTGAACTTGGGCAAGTCACATTCTCTCACCATGAGTAAGGAAAGGCAAACCCCCTCAGAACAAATCACGCCAAGAAAACCCTGTGATAGATTCACTTTAGAGTTATCAGAAGTCAGAAACAACTTGAAACACAAAACAATAACATTAAAATGACTAATTCCTGTTGAAAGTGGGAGCTGTGCAGCTTCTGTACAAAAGTACTGTCAGCATGTCCACCCGGGTATCTCATGGAGCTATGACCCAGAACACAGCATTATAAGCTGAGTTTTCCCTGCCATCTGGCAGGCATAGACATAAGAAGCTTGCAAGCTTTTTGTTTTTATTTTTTGAATCAGCTGTAGGATGTCATGTCGGAACAAATTGTGACTAATCTTAATCATGGTGAGTTGAGACAAGCCAGTTTTAAACACTGTTGATGTCTTCTGCCTACTGACCAAAGTTAAAACTTAAATGACGGTTTGTCCTGGTTCAGACAACACAGCAATATACAATCAGTCTCCTTCTGGTGACTGTACTATAGTAAGTAAGGTTCATTCTCATAATGTTATAATACTGTAACTCTTATGTTACAGTTTTAAAATACTGTAGCTCTTATCTACTATTCACTTAGTATTATTAACAAGCAAAAGCTATGTTGAAAAACCATTCTTGCTTTGCAATATAAGCATCTTTGAAAATGGACTGTAATGTAAAATCTGTTTTGTTAATAAAAGCGATCTTGAAAAATTTGATAATAAATTCAGTGAAGGATGAAAGAGCTATGAGTTACATGTCAGTAGTTTGACTAAGTTATTGCAAAGAGTGGCACATATTCAAGAAAAGAGTATTACTTAGAAAGTATCTCAGAATTAGACAGCCCACAATAAGTACGCAACACTAACAAGTATACATCTGCCTTTCTAAGGACAGTTTCTTGAAAGTAAATTCTGAGTAAAAAGTGACAAGGACTGGATTTAAATTACAAAGACTTACAGTGCAATCCATTATCTGCTTAGAATTAAGTATCACTGAGTTGAATGGGGGTTCCTTCGAGGTAAGTGTGTATAAAATTACAGTCTTATTTTGTCTTTTACACACTGCTACCTTTTCAAGTTACAGTCACCTTTTTTTGTTGTTGTGTTGTTTACTCAGGATGCTTAAAAACCACAGGAATTTAAAAATTCTATAAAGCAAAGTAGAATTGCAGTCATTTTATTATCATTTCATCAGCAACCTTAAATCCAATTATGAAAGGAAAACTGATTCCAAGCATGCATTTCTAATGGCTGATAAGCTTAGTCACAACACATTTAAAAATTGAAATAGGTACATCCCTCTGCCAATAATTATCTCAAATTATAAAGATGAGTAATTTAATAAAATAAAAAGTCAGACCACAGGGTTGAGATCCAATGTCCCAACTGTGGACCATAAGCAATAGTCATTTTACAGCTGCTGTTGCCAGTTTTATGGCCTATATACAGTATTTACAATAAATAAATAAATTACATTGCTTTACTGTAAGATTATGAGAAGCCTTTTTACAATTCAAGTTTGGTAAAATCAGAAATTTACCAGTGTAGAATCTGTGAATGAAATAAACATTTTAAACACACAACTTGCTGCTTATGATAGGGATGAAAGGGGTGTTGTTCTAGGGAAGAAATTTATCTAGGTCTATCAATGCTAACCCATTTGTCATCAGCCAAAGTGCCCAAGGGTGTCATCGCAAGCAATATGGATAGATATGTGGATACAATATGTTGCCAAAAGGACAGTTCCATTTAAAAGAAAGAAAGAAAAAGAGAGACATCAACACTGTGACAGAGTATCATCATATAAAACAGACAGAACTTGACTAAAGAGCTGAAGCTCACACAGCTGGGATAGCTTTTTTCTTCTTCTTAAGGTGAAAAGAGAGAGAAGGATCATAGAATCATGGAGCTGGAAGAGGTCCTATGGGCCATCAGGTCCAATCCCCTGCTTAATGCAGGATTACCAGCTGGAACATCCCCAGCTGGTAGCTGTCCAGCCTCCTTTTGAAGACACCCAGAGAAGGAAATACCACTACGTCTCAAGGCAATTTGTTCCATTGCTGAACTACTCTGACTGTTAAGAAGTTCCTTCTACTGTTCAGTCAAAATCTACCATCCTGTAACTTAAAACCATTAGAGATAGTTCTAACCTCTAAAGCAGCAGGGAAAAAATCTGCATCCTCCTTTTTGTTCTAGCCCTTGAGGTATTTAAAAGAGTACAGTAATGTCCCCCCCTCAGTTAAGTTGTACCCAACTACCAGAAAAGTTGCAGCAGAGGACATATAAAACTAGTGAAGCAGTATACTGTGTGGGCTATATGGGAAAACACAGCTATTGAAAATAGTTAAGGCTGCAAATATGAGGTTAACGGTGATTCTTGTATGAAAACTGCTTCAGGATACTGGTCTTTTGGCATTATTCTCTTTGAAAAGAAAAACAAGTGTTCCTTTCTTCTCACAGAAGAGCATGCATCTTGGTTCACATGCAGTTTTGTATTATAGGTGATCTCTACCTAACCAAAATGAAACCCAGTCAAAGACCCAACCCAATTTACTAAGGTATATATGTGTTTATATTGATGCTATAAGTTGTAGAATTACCTCAGCTTTCAGGAGTATGATGCATGTAAAGAGCAAAAAAGATACAATGTCTTCTGAGATAGGACCCATATTATTCGTTTGTTGGTGCCTTCCACTGCTTTAGAAATTCAAGTGACCCTTACAATCAAATTCAAACCACAACAACTTAAGTTAAGCATAACTGTTTTTCAAAGTAATTTCCTAATGCATCAATCATACAACTGTTTCAAAATGTATTAAAATTAATAAAATAGAGTGGATTAGTTACTTTAGGCTGCAATCTATGCTCAAGGGGATTTACTTCTGAATAGACATATATAGGATTGCACTGTCAGTAATACAGAATCACAGTGTCCAGTATCCAAGGGTCATGAGATTACTTTTCTGAGCACAAGCAGACTTTAGACTTAACCTGAAAAGCAGTCCTCTATGATTTATGGCAATGTTTTTGAAATGCAGGGACAAACAGGAAATGGTGTCGGAGATCCATAATGTATGTTTTAAAAATTTAACAGTTAGAGTTGGAGTAGGTTGCACAGAAAGACCAAACACCCTCTTTCAATATCTAAAATTCTACCACAGGCTCTCCTGCATCACATCTACTCCAAGACACAGGGGAATTTCAAAAGCAATTAGGTATGAAGAGTCAATTAATTAAATAAAAAAGTCAAGTATTTCACTAGGCTTGCACCATTTTGTATCCCAGCCAAGGAAGTTCATATAAAAAATAAAGCATTACATTATCTACTTGCTACTTATTAGAAAATGATAATAAAAAATAAGCGTTAATCTACAAATGGTATTTCAAAAAGGGACTCCAAAGTAAATAGTTTGTGCAGTACAGAAAGACATCTCAATCCCAAACTTGTTTTGTTTAAAAGGCCAAATGAAGTTCAGTGGAAGGGGCTGCCATGTGCATCTGCAAATTAATCCTATTATGTTTCAGTTATGGTATGTAAGCAACTTTTGAAGAAAGTAGATACATCCATTTTAAAAAATGCTTAAAATAGGATACAAAAATGCAATATTTTCCAACAACTGTAAAATGTTTTCCTTCTTTCTCCAAGTTTACTCAATTCTTATTTCCATGAAAGAGCTTTGAACATTGGCTTAACAACTAATTTACCCAACCTAACTGAGCAACATCCAATTTACACACCATACTTTTTACTAAAGAAAGTACTATAAATACCAGTGACTCCTCAATAATTATTTGAAATGTGAAATTACCATTAAATATAATATGAAAACAAGTGACATTTTTCAAGTACATTTTTTAGAGTCTTTAATTGAGGTGCAAAAACTGCTTCATAAGTTCATAAGTGGTGAAGGCAACAGCCTGTGAAGGAACACATCGGATGTAATTCAGAGATAATCCTCTATATAATCCTCTTCGTATTCCATGGTTTCCATAAACATATTTCAGTGTCTGTATCATTGTACTAGAAAAAGAACAAAGTCTTAATACAATGGAAGCTTTTTTAAACATTTGTTTTAAAGAACTTCATAAAAAGTGGGAATCTATACAGAAGAATATTTTAGTTTCTTATAAATGAGTTACCACAAAAAAGTACTACCAAACAAATAGTTCTTAATGTCACCAGAGACATGCAGCTATTCCATTTTTTCTCCTTACTGGATATTTGTGACAAGGAGGAAAAAAGCAGTGGGAAAACATGGGACATTATAAGTGGAAGATATCTTCCTCCTCTTATAACATTTCTATTAATAAGGTATAGTAATTTATGGTAACAGCCTCATCTGGAAGAACTCGCACATGAACGTTTTTCTACATGTGGCAGCATTTAGAAAACTGGATCATGCCATATACAACAGGAGAGTTGTTCATGAGTTCCCAAAACTCTGTCAATTTATGTATTCTATTACATAATCCAATTATTAGTCCCAATCACTGAATCAACAGAACTTATATAAGTTTTGACCTGCAATTTTCACTGATTCAATAGATCTACTCTAGTTAAGACTACAACTGAATTTAGCCCTATTTATCCCTTTTTCATATAGACCATTTCCCATTAATTAACATGGAGCACAATCCATTAGGCACCCAATGAAATGAACAGTAATCACCAAGAAAGAATGTTTCTTATCTTGGTATATTGTGTCCTGTGGCTCATATCTGTCACCTTATATTGTGCAGTCATTAATGCATACTAAAGTTAGTCATTTCAGTGATTCCCATCTCTTTAATTCATGGTAGACTGCTTCTTATATCCACAACATACTGTATTTGCTGGTATATAAGACTCACTTTTCTTCCCAAAAAATAGTTTGAAAATGGAGTGCGTCTTATATACCAATGTGTCTTACACACTAGCAAATAGTATTTGCCAGTGTATAAATGGGCTGCGTCTTATACATGGGTGCGTCTTATACACTGGCAAATACGGGTAATCAACTGTTTAAAAATTGCTGGGTTTATGTCCTTGGCCAAGTCTTCACAATAGTAGATGAGGCGGTAAAGATTTGCTGGACTGTATCACTTTTATGAACTTTTAGCATGGCACCACCAGTCCAGTACACTGCCTGGCTCTCCATCTCCACCACCTGCCAATGTGTTTATCTGGTGAGTGACAGCAATATCAGATGGGAAAGAGGGAGTCATGCTGCCATTCTGCTCCATTTCATATTTTGTCTTCTCCCAATATGAAAGAATTTATGCTTGCTAGATAAGCACAGTGAGGACAGAGAAGACTGGTAGTGCTAGCAAGCAGTTACATTAGGTAACCCAGTGTCACTGGCAAAGTAGACCAGGGGCTCCAATTGTTGGGTGAGGAGTATTGGTAGTGGAGATAGCAGGCCATCAGGATCCAACTATGCTGATCTCCATTACAACCCCTGGTTGCATGGAAACACAAGCTGACGTATCAAAGAGAAGGCAAGGGTAGAGCTCCCCGCCATGACAAGCCATGCTTCCATGAGCAGGTGGTATCCTGAACTGAACTTCCTGGAAAGAAGCACAATGCTGAGAAGAGTAAATAAGAAAGAGACATATTATCTATAGATTATTGATGGAGATTCTCTGTCTCCACATATATTCAACATATGGCTATAGAAAGTTGCCTACATGGGTATTCATCCAGTATAAATGTCATAATTTTGTAATCAGTATATGATTGACTAAACAAGAGGAAGATGCTAAAAATACAGAATTAAAGAAGTCAAGTAAATTGGTTTACAGTTTGGAATTTAGTATGGGAGATTAAACTTACAGGCACTTCTCAGAATCTGGAAGAATTGCTCCTAACTGCATTCGTCTTCGTGCCACATCAAGAGGGTACCTGAGGGGAGGGGCAAAAATGAGTTGCTGAGGTGTTTTGGTGTTTTTTTTGTTGTTGTTGTTTTTTGGTAACAACAGCATTTATACAATGAAGCAGAGATTAGCTAACAATTACATGGAGCATATGAAGCTGTCTTACACTGGCTGGCAACAGAACTCCAAGAAATCAGCTACATGTTCTTTCCTGCTGTACTGGCCAATGTTTTAATGTCCAAAGCAGGAGATCCTGGCCTACACCTTTTGGAATGCAGAGCATATGTTTTACTACAAAACCATTAACTTTACTGCTGTAGGTTTTTTTTCACAAGGAAAGCAAGAACAGGCTCAAGTATCAATACTACTTTAATATTTTTCAGAGAGATATGTCTTCTCCAATATAGAGAAGACTAACCAGAAATTGTACACAGTAAGACCCAGTGGCCTGAATTACACTGGTGATTTCCAACTACGTTAGACTCACTGAGTCTTAAATACCTGAAGGGATGTCAGGCAGAAGATGGAGTAAGCTTGTTTTCTGCTGCCAGATACTACAGCACAAATCAATGGATTCAAATTACAAGAAAACAGAAACCACCTAAATATTAGGAAGATTTTTTTTATTTACTATAATAGCTGTCTGACAGTGGAATAGATTGCACTGAAGGATGATGGATTTTCCATCTTTGGAGGTCTTTAAACAGAGGTTTAATAAGCATCTTTCAGTAGTGCTTTAGTTGTGCATTCCTGCTAGGCATGGGGTGGACGCTGCAGCCAGCAGGGCCAATGGTGAAGGATGATGCGAGTAGCAGTTCATCAACACTCAGATTATAAAGGATCCAAAAACAAAAAATGGCAAAACATCTCCCAATCATACAACTAAATAGTTTACACATGAAAACCAAGCACCAGCAAGAAAGGCTGGAACTCTGAGCAGCAAGTTGTATGAGGCAGAATTAACCATCTTCCCTATCTTCCCTTGTAGCTGTTTGTGGTTTCTTTAGGGTTTTTTAACCTAGTCATATAAAATTCAACACGTTACTTTTAAGAACAGTGTGTGCAATGGTTACTCTGTTCAATTAGGACTGCACTGGAACAGTCCAGGTTCAAATTTCCATCTAGAAATGAAGCTTACTCAGTGATCAACTACTCTCAGCCTTCCCTACCTCATAAGTCTGTTATGAGCACAAGCAGAGCAGGGGACAAACATGTATGCTACCTGGAGCTTCTTGGAAGAAAGGTATGAGGCATTTATTAAAAGTGACATGAACTGGAATATCATGCTACTACATATACAGAGAAACATTCTAGTACTTCACTATTAATGAATTCAAACAGTGCTAATGAATAAAAATTATAGTGATAACATTTATTATGTCACCAAATGACAATGTAAAAAACAATCCTATACATGTCTACTCAGAGGTAAGTATAACTGATCTCACGTACTTACTCTTAAGCGTGAGAGTATATGAATGCAATCTCAATAACTTATTTTATTTTATCACAGCTAAAGTAAGCATTTGAATATCCTCTTTTGAAAAATAAACATAATTGATGTCTAGCTTTTCAACTTTTTTACTATATTTTTTATCCTTCAACTATGATACGATTCCTTGTGGTCTCCCATTTAAATCAGTTCTTTAGATTTGGCAGTATGCTAACCTATGGTATTCTCTGATTATTCATTGGCCCTCTCTGAAGTTAAGCTTAACAAATACAGCTCAGTCCATCATCTGTTGCACTGTTTCCAACTTACATTTGGAACACGACCACAGTTTTACACGACTAAAAGCTTAATTTAAATTGGCACAGAAAACAGAAGCATGATGGACTGCAAACTCACAAATAAGCAAAAATGTCATTTCCACTGATTTTAGAGGAAGCATTCATAGTGAACAGACAATATATAAATGTACAGCCCAGAGCTACAACCATTCTGATTCCTATGTAGAATACACATACAGTAAACTAAATCATAATATATACAGTCTTTTTTAATATAGGTACTAAATTCTTTTCTCCCCTCTATTTCAGGGAGATATACCTTGTTCTTATGGTCTTCCTTCATAGCCCACAAAGATGTGACTAAAGACTAAGATTATGACCAAGTTAGATTTCATGGTTTCCAAGGTTAAGTTTCAGAAGTTAAAGTTCCTGATACAAACTATCCTAACAGTGCTTTACTTTATTGCAGTAAAATACTAGAATAACTTACGATATTGTCTGTGCTATTGCTCCAGCTATGCCACCGCACAGCAAATTTACATGAGTTTTCAAAACTAAGACATCGGGATTATCTAAGCAAGGCCTCCCGAGCAGGGCAGGCGCATGGGCAAGTCCCACACTCTTTAAGGTACCAAAGGTAAAAAATGAGAAACCTGAAAGGAAAAAATTTAACTTTAACGGAAACATTACCTCAACCAGCTACATAAACAGTATAAAACAATATAGCTACACAAACATTATAGTCAGTATCCAGTAAAAACAAATCTTTACATACATTTATAACAGAGATCTGCCAAGTTCTTTCTCACTGGGGAAAAATGACAATGACACTTAAGAGCTAAGTCCAACACTAGTTCTACATTAAGCAAGTGCAATAAAATCAGTAGAATCTCAGTAGTTGATTGTGACTAATACTTCCCTTTGACTTCAGCGTATTTACTCCAAATAGCACTGAAGTTGTATTTAGCGCTAAAGCAGGGATATGCAACTGTGGAAGGCTGGAGAGGGGAGACTGGTCTGCTAGTAGTGCTTGGAGAGTTGCATTCCCCACTTCATTGGCCTCTACAAAAAAATAAAAATTAATAATAATTTTACCCTCAAGAGCCCTCTAGGGGGCATGGGGTCATTTCTCCCATGTTTTGGGGCCTTCTTGGATCATTTTAGGCCCAGGAGAGGCTTTTTTTTAAAACAAGAGGAAATGAGCAAAAGTCACTTCCTGCTTACTTCCTGTTTCAAAACCTTCCTTTCTAAAGTCTAAACTGGGCCTCTAAAATGTGGTAGAAATTTCTCCCATGTCCCTAGAGGGCATCTTGGGTTATAAAATCTTTTTGATCTCCGGAGGCCTCCAAACAAGGCGAAAGTGGCCCCCAGAGCCCCCAGAGACAATATTGGAAGGGAACAAAACTAAGAAAAAGAAAAGAAAGAAGAAAATGGGAACCCAGGGGGTGCATGAAACCCAACAGCTGTACCTTGTCCACCCTTGGTTTAAAGGTTTGAGTTAGTCAAATCATGCTTTCTATATTTGAGGGCAGTCATGTCATTTGTCTTTTCTATTTATTGTTTATATTAAACAATATTGTTTACATTATACTGTATTTATACTGTTTACATTAAACACTTGTGACATATAATAGATACATGTACAATCCCTCTGTGGGCAATGAGAATATTTAAATTTTTCAAAAGGCACAATGAACATAGTAGCCTCCTAGCACATCGCAATACATCCTGGAAAGCCAGGGAATAAGATCTCTGTTTCTCACTAGTACTTCCTTTTTAAAATGGCTACTGTGTGTCATTGTATTTCTGTTCCCTGTCCTGAGAATTATCTTTCTTTGTAAAATTTAGCTGGAAAGGTTACAGTGGATGTTATGCTCTCAAGGCATAGTAGCCTTTTTTACCTGTGTTGTACTCAAACACAGTTAGAATCAGGAACCTAGCAAACATTTCCAGAAACAATTCCTATTATTGCTGTTGTTATTGTCATTTTTATTACTCGAGACGACTTATAATTTTTAAAAATTGCATCTAAAAACATACAAAAAAGCGAACATTAAAATGGGATTAAATTATTGACAACATTAAAATGATTTAGAACTATACTTAAAAAGATAAAATACTATTAAAAAATAAAAAGCAATTAAAATAGTCCAGTCTAAAACAATACAGCACCCTTGGCCTATTTGTTTAAAACTTTCTGTTTTAAAAGCTTGCAGCAATAAAAAGGTTTTGCCAGGTAGTGAAAGGACAGTAAGAAGTGCACCATTCTGGGCTCTCCGGGAAGCAAGTTCCAGAGTCTGAGTCACACATCAAGACGGCTGTCTCTTGTGTCCCCACCAACCATGATGGTGGTGGGACTAAGAGAAGGGCTTCTCCTAATGATCTCAGGCCCCAACCCAGTTAATACAGGAAGATATGGTCTGCCAAGTGGCCTGCAATCCAGCCATATAGGGCTTTATAGGTCACAAGCACCACTCTGAAACAAACTGGCAGCCAATGGAGCTGTTTCAACAGCGGTGTGGTATAATCCCTGTAACCTGCCCCATTTAACAGTCTGACTGCAGCTCTTTAGACCAGCTGAGTTTCCAAACACTCTTCAAAGGCAGCCCCAAGTACAGTGTGTTACAGTAGTCCAAATGGGATGTAACTAAGGCATGTACCACCATGGCTACATCTGGAATCTCAAGGAACAGGCACAATCGACCTACAAGCTTTAAATCTGCAAAAGCATTCCTGGCTACTGAAGAAACCTGGGCCTCCAGGTTCAGAGATGAGTGCAGGAGTACTCCTAAAATGTGATCTGGGTTTTCACGGTGTGAAACAGGCTGAATACTGTTCCCTGATCTGCCTTTTGACTGAGCAGGAACCGTTCTGTCTTATCTTGATTAAGCTTCAGGTTGTTAAGCTTCAATGTGTTTGCCCCCATCCAGTCAATTACTGATGACAGACACTGATTTTAGGACCAGGACAGCCTCCTTGGATTGGGGTGGAAAAGAGTAGCAGAGTTCGGTGTCATCTGCATACTGATGGCACCACACCCCAAAACTCCGTATGACCTCTCAGCAGTTTCATGTATATACAGTAAGCCCTCCACATTCGTGAGGGATAGGGACACAGAACCCTTGTGAATGTCAAAAAATGCAAATAACTGCCCTGGCAGACACCCTCTTTGCGGACTCCTAACCACCCCAAGTGCACCTGCACAGCTGAGGAAGCACAGGGGACAGGAGGTCGCTCACCCTGCACCCTGCTCCCAGCTGCCCAGGGCGTGCTCGAGCGTGCCACGAGGAAGAAGCACAGGGAACAGGCAATCACCCACCCTGCGCCCTCACCCCACCCACCCAGGGAGCGCTCAAGCAGGCCACAGGGAGGAAGTGCAGGGAAGGGATGATCGCCTGCCTGCACCCTCCTCTCGGCCACCCAGAGCATGCTCAAGCGTGCTGCAGGGAGAAAGCGCAGGGAAGGGGCAATCACCCACCCTGCAACCTCACGCCAGCCACCTAGGACACACTCGAGTGGGCTGCTGCAGAGGAAGCGTAGGGAAGAGGCGATCACCCACCCTACAACCTCCTGCCCGCAGCTGCCAGTGTGCCGGTGGGGGCAACGACAGAGTGCAGAGGAGTGAAGATCTTTCCCCCTCCCCGCACCTGGGCAAAAGGCCAGGGACTGGTAGGGGGAGAATAGGGGGGGCAAGCGAGCACCTGTGAATAATCAACTTCGCAAAAGTGAAACCCATGAATGTGGGGGGAGAACTGTAGTAAATAGCATGAGAAACAAAGCAGAACCCTGAAGAACCCCACAAGCCAATGGCCAAGGAGCCAAACAGGACTCCCCCAGCACTGCCTTCTGGGTTTGCCCCTCCAGGAAGAAACAGAGCCACTGTAAAATAGGGTCTCCAAGTACTATCCCAGCAAGGTGGCCAAAGGGATACTACGGCTGATGGTATCAAAAGCTGCTGAGACATCCAGCAGAACCAACAGGGACACACTTCCCCTGTCCAATTCCTGGCACAGATCATCACCAAGGCAACCAAAGCCACCTCTATTCCATACCCAGGCCTGACACCTGACTTGTATTGGATCTAGATAAGCTGTTTCATCTAGGAACGCCTGCAGCTGGGAGCCACTACACACTCCAAAATCTTGCTGAAGAATATGTTAGATACTGGCCAATAACTATTCATTATAAAAAGATTCAAGGTCGGCTTTTTCAACAAAGGCTTAACAACAACTGCCTTCTTTAGGCAAGTTGGAACTCTGCCTTGTTTTAAGAAGGCACTGATTACCTGTTTCACTCACTCAGCCAGCCTCTCTCTGGTCTGTTTAAAAAGTCAAGATAGACAAAGGTTTAGTATATATGCAGTGGCGCTCATATCTCCAGGGACACTGTCCACTTCCTCAGGCTGCACAAATTGAAAAGTATCCAATAACACAGGACAAGCAGGAGCCAAGGTTACATTCACTGGAACTGTATCAACTACAGCATCCAAATCAGAGCATATTTGAGTGATTTTATCTATAAAGTGCCGTGCAAATTCTTCACAGCAGGCTGTCTATTTTCTACTTGCACATCAGTGTGTGATAAGCCTCTGATAATTTGAAACAGCTCCACCAGACAGCTCCTTGCAGATGCACTGGTGTCAGCAAAGAGTAATTTTTTTGTTGTCCTCACTCTCATGGAGTATGCCTTCAAATAGGTTCTAGCCCGGTCAGATTCAGACAGACTCAGTTCAAGCCTCAGTTCATTGCTACCATTGGGTTGGTTTAACTCCACTCTATATGAGGGACGCTCAGGAGGGACTGTGTTCGCCACCTGGGCCGTTTCCCCATTCCAGAGGTCAGCTACAGCTTCAACAGAATCACCTGCTGAGATGATAGAAGATTCCCCCAAAGCCATCAAGAATCCAACTGAATCCATCAGCCTCCTGGGACAAACCACCCCACTGGGACCCTACCCCTGCAGAGACTGTGAATCTCAGTGAGCCTAAATCTGACCAAGTAATGATCTGTTCATGACAATGGAACTACCACCACCCCACCCAACACAGAGAAGAAGGTCCTATGTGTGCCCAGCAGCATGAGCAGGGCCAGATACTACTTGAAACAGACCCATGGTTCTCATGGAGGCCATGAAATCCTGAGCCACCTCCAACAAGGATGGATTTTGAAGTCACCTGCATTATAAGCCAAGAAAACTCCAATATCAATCCTATGACTACCCCAGCTAGCTCAGGAAGAGAGAGTGTTGAGCAATGGGGTGAGTGCTATCCATCTTTAGGTATACACATCAACACCTGCAAACTGTGGGATAGGGAACCTGATCAGGAGGATGGAATCACAATAGATCATTGCAACTCCAGCTTCCTGTCCCCCATGCCTCACCTGCTGCTGGACAGAAAAACTTGGTGGGCAAAGCATAGTACCCCTTCCTCAGCTTCATCCAGCCAGGTGCCATGATACAAGCCAGGTCAGCATGCTCACCCAAGATCAGATCCTGAATAGCACTTGTTTTCCCATTCCTACATGCTGATGACTGAAGTGGAGCATTTTTGCCTCTAAGAATCAGAACTTGGGCAGTGAATTTCTCCTTGTAAGAGACAAGAATTTCATCTAAGAACAAACCCAGCTTTGCATAGGGTAACACCAGGCTGGGGGATATCTGCCAGATGTGTATATTTAAAAACACATACACACAAACAAAAACCTGAGTTTTTAAGAGGAAGAGCTAAGATCAAAGCAAAGGATGTCAATACCATGACAAACTTTTCAGTTAACTCTGGCATAGTACTACATGTCTTCACACTAGAAGAGAAAAAAAATAAAAATTGAGAAAGAAGATGTTCAAAATCAAACCTATCGCCAAGATCAAGGACAGCAGGAACCATACAACTTGCTGGGGCTGCATAAGATAAGCATCGATAGATTAGTGTAAAAAAGAGCTGATATAAATACTAGATGCATAAAGTAAATGCAAAAAATTTAAAGAAAAAGAATTCATAAGGCTATCTTTATTTGCTATTAATTTTTACAGTTCATTTTGTATATCTTGTAGTATTTTGTAATGGTTGTTTACAGCCTATTTTATTAGTTCTCTATTATAGTTTATGCTTCTGTGTATTTTTCAAACAGTTTAGGACAACTAGAGGATAAGCAATAGCTGAAGCTCAGTACTTTTGAGATGACCTCAGCAAAAACATCAATCTGCTTTGAAGGAAATATCCCACAAAGCATATATAGAAAAAAGGCTTGGAAAGGCAGTAAGATACTAGACTCACTAAGTTCCCCAACTGGTGACTAACACAATAATTTTTTGGCAGCTTCCCTTACTTACTGTTATCTGTGCAAACCCTAGATGCAATGAAATATGTAATTTCTCTTTAGTAGAAGTAAAGTGAACAGTTCTTTAAATCAAAATTAAACAAGATTCTGACTAGGAAAGAGTCATATTCAAGTTCAACTCACCTGCATATGGAGCCATTCCTACTACTGTTGGTGTGAGCCCTCGATAAAATCCTTGCATACCACCTTCCTTTTGAAGTAAGTTAGTGATGACAAGAATAAAAAAAAAGGGCATTTAATTATTCTGAGTGCAACATGCCACAGTGATGTTTTGAACAAGAGAAAAGGACCCCTTTAAAAAAAAGCCTTTTGTTTACATTGTACATATTATATGTCTTCACCAGCAAATTCCAGGATCTGATCCAAAACTTCAGAGGCAAAGTGAACTCTGGCTGTTTAATCTGTTCAAGATCACATGATCTGGGTAGCAACGAATATTTGTATTACACATCCCACACCATATCAGCTCTAACAGACAATATATTTTTACATTCTGGCTGTGCTAACAATTCTTGCAAAACACTATCATCATAGCAAACTAAAATATATTTGTACTCAAGGTCCTAGGGTAACTTGAGCAATGACAGAAGTATGCCTTCTGTGTTTTAATCTGTTTAATTAATTTTATCCTGACTTTATGTGCCTTAAACATTTCACCAGAGGACAATTTTTTCACTTCTTGCTATAATTCTTCCAGTTTTCTGAAATTCAGATAGCAAATCTGAATGGGAGAATCTAAAAAAAAATAACAGCTTCAAGATCTTTTAAAATCTCTTGATCTGTTTGGCTTCAAAAACTTAGATAAGTTGCTAAGCCTGCTAGTCTATTTCTCCTGCCATATAAACTACTTTTAATCTACAAGTATTAAAATACTATGTCAAAATACTAAGGGAAGCAGGTAGCACAAAACAACAACAAAAAGAAGCCGATTACCTTTGTGTAAATGGTCTTAAATGCATGAATAATGCCAGTGTACTTGTCATCCCCTTTTACTTGGAATGCCAAACGTGCTCTTACCATATCAAGAGGGTATGTACAAATTACTGCAGTTATACCTTCCACAAGAAATAAAAAAGAAAGTCACTTGAATGTTTTAAATGTTTTAAAATTAAATCTGGTATTACATTCACAGGTATTGTACCTTCATGCTTACAAATCTATTGTCTATTATGGAAGTTTCACTCTGAAGTCAGGGGGACTACTAACATGGTTAACATTACACAGAACCTTGCAGGATTAATTCATTCTTGTTGCAAAATCAAGCCTGCTTTTTGAAATCAGAGATAACATTTTCTAAAAAAATATTTTGTGATTCTCTTATTTACTGTATTGGCATTTTTTCAAAGAAGAAAGCTAGCACAATGATGTGGAAGACTTATGTTTGGTGCTTTTCTGGTTTTGTATTTGGAAAGTTTAAATCTCTTTGTTCTTAAAATGCCTTAGTATGGGAATGGGTGAAGAAGAGCACTTGTTTTTAAACAATTGGAATCATGCCTTCATTGTTTGCTTCAGATTATTTGTTTACTCCTTAGAGGAAACTGTTAGGCAATTACCGACCAATGAAGTGCTTACCACAGAGATTTGAATTACACAAGACTCAGGAAACCCAAAGTTGAGAGTCTCCACCACAGCATTTAACACTACTGGTCTTGAAAAAAATGCATTACAATAGATTTTTCATAGCATTTTCTTTACACTCCTCTCATGCTCAGTAATATGTGGGTCTGTGCACTAGGAAGATCTTGCGAGCACTAAGGAAGCACTTCCCAACATTTCTCAATGTTTTTAATACTTAAATTACACTGGCACATAAGGTTTGCTTTAAAAAAAAATCTCCAGATCATACTCAGACAGTTGCTTACAAGTTTCAGTCCGCTTTTGTTCTTCCTTTCACATTACATGTCATTCCCCAACCACTCACAAGCTATAGGTAGAAACATGAAGACTGTTCATATGCTCATTTTTCCTCTAATATACCAGTTCTCCATTTGCAATGGATGTACCTAACACTATTTCTTATCAGGAAAGGTATGATTATTATTCAGGTTGGTTTGCTTTTGTTTTGGTTTTGCAGTAAACTCCCCGTAGTTTTTCATGAAATTGTTGTTGTGTATTGGCCTTTTGTGTACTGTATAGAAAAGAAAGTCTAACCAAAGATTTCCCTCCACAAGGGTGGAAGTATTTAAAATGCACCTTAAAACCATTCACATTAATGGTTATGGTGCTTAACGAGTCTTGAATGACCTGGGGAACTTTTTCTCTCCTAGTTCAGGATAACATAAAGGAAACTGCTTATCCCAAGTGCACCACCCAAAATGCCCTGTTCCTACTGCAACATACTAATTACAGCAATACCTTCCCCATATATGACAATAGGCTGTACATTAGAATAGAGCCTGTGTGGTATAGTGGTTTGAGCGCTGAACTATGACTCTGGAGACGAGGGTTTGAACCCCCACTCAGCCATAGAAACCCACTGGGTGACCTTGGGCAACATATACTCTCTCGCCCTGAGAGGAAGGCAAAGGCAACTCCCCTCTGAACAGATCTTGCCAAGAAAACCCTGTGATAGGTTTGCCTTAGGGCAGAGGTGTCAAACTCAATTTCATCTTGGGTTGCATCAGCATTATGGTTGCCCTCAAAGAGCCAGTTGTATGTGTAAGACTATATAAATGTATCTACCCTTTTATCATACTAAATAATTGACTCTGCATTCGATTATTACTGGTTTTTAAACTGACTTCCCTCTGCATAAACTTTTCTTTTCTTGGATATTTTAGGGCTATCTGATCATAGTTTATGGTCCTATACCTCTGTAAAGTGATATGGAATTGGTCAGTATATCTAACATGTGCCATTTTCTGTCCCTCCAGACCCTCTCTGTGTCTCTTTATACCCCCCTCCCCTGTGTCTCTTTCTGCACAACTGCCCCTCTCTGTACCTGGTGAGCCTGATCCCCACATTGTGGGCCCCTGGCTGCCGGTATTCTGAAGAGGGTTCCAGCAGCCAGCACTTGTAGTCTACTTCTACTTCTGACTGCTCCTCTGCCCAACTCTTGCGAGCCGTGTGGAGTGTTGCCATGGTAACCCGCAACAACGCTCTGACGGCAAGAGCTGGACAGAGGAGCTGTCAGAAGTAGAAGTACATTATGAATGCTGGCTGCTGGGTCCCTCTTCAGAATACCAGCAGCCAGGGGCCCGCAATGTGGGGATGGGGCTCACCAGGCGGGGGGAGTGCCACAGCTGCAGAAGAGGTGCGAGGGCCACATGAAATGGCCCGGCAGGCCAGATTTGGCCTGCGGGGCTTGTGTTTGACACATGTGCCTTAGAGTCACCTAAGGTGGAAATGACTTAAAGGCACATAATGACAACAAAGTTTATTAGAAGGGTTCTTAGAGGCATGTAGGTGGTCACTGATGAGAACACGTTCCTACTTCTGATGGACTCTCCCTTCTTCCTATAAATCTAAGAGTGGAAAGTATACAGCATTCCAGATATTGTTGAACTGCAACTTCCAGCATTCCTCACTGCTGGCAATGCTGGCTGGGGCTGGCAAAGTTGCAGTCCAGCAATATATAGAGGGACACACAATTCCTACACTTTCTATAGCCAATGACAAAAGAGTGGGATGCCTCCAAAGTGCCAGTTTATTCAACCATTTTTACACCTCTCTCTGATTCTGTAAACATTTTGAATCCTACTAAACACTATTTGATTATCTTTTATTTGACTGAACAGAAAGACTACCTAAAGCCCACGTACTAATTGATTGGGGCAGGAATACAAATTGACAAACAAAGAATACAAAAAGTACACAGAAGAAATAAATACCTGCCATAGATCCAGCCATTAAACGGTGAATATGCCCAGAAATGCCAAGCTTCTTTTTAATAATCTATAAAAATATCAAATTCCCAATATAAAAAATGTGCCTTAGTCTACAGAAATGAACTTTAAAATCATATCATTATATTCAATAAGCTGAAGGTATTATGTAGCAAATTCTGCAAGAATCGGATGTCTATTTCTACAATGCACAGTGCAACAGCTTTCAAGGGCATATTGGTCACATGCCATTATGCACTGCAACCAAGACTGGGGAATAGTGAGATAAACCTGGCCATCATAATAACATTGACAGAAGCTACCTATCACTTTTAAATGTATAACAACTGTATTTCTTTAGTTCATACTGTAACAAGGGAAGTACTCTGCCTTTTCCTATAAGCCAGAAGACTAAAGACTAGCAAGTTCCCCAACCCCCAGAAATAAATAAGGTCATTGACTGGACTGATCTTTCACTCAGACAAGCAGGAACCACAAGGATCTAGCTTTCTCTCCCTGCTGGAGAATACATCTGGAAACCAAGGATAGAAAAGTAAAGTGCCTGTTTACACTGATCTCCTTCCTCTTTTCCTTTCCTTTCTTTTCCTTCCCTTCCTTTCTTTTCCTTCCCTGCTGTTCTTGGTTATAAACTTTTTTAAAAATCAAAGTGAGCCACTTTCAGAGTTGACAATTGTCTGAAAAGTGGGATAAAAGCACAGTAAATAAATAAAATCATATAAAAATGGTAACTAGCAATCACATTAGCAAACTCACTAACCATAAAGAGTAAGCATAGGGAAGGGGAGAACAAAACAACCCTAGACTGCTTGCTGGCAGGGGCTAGGACTGAGGGAAGGTACTCTTCCAACAGTGGAATTGGGGGGGGGGGGGCTTTCTGGCTGCAGAGACCCCACCCCTTGACCCACAGAGGATCCACGGGTAAAAGACTGCACCAGGCATTATTCCTGTCATTGCCAGCTAGCATAGGACCTCAAAAACATTTTGGAGCATTTCAGGTGTGGTACAGAACTGGCTTTGGATCCATTAGACCCAGAGCATATTATTCTTCTGCAGGTTCCAGCCAACCCACCCACCCATTAGTCACATGAGTCAGAATAGCTGTTTCCTTACCCCCATGGTTTTAATGAGTGAAAGAATTAAAATAAAAATATCCACCAGGCTGAAAGCCTCCCCACTGCACATTTTCTCCTGGATGATGTGAGCTAGCAGGGCATAGGCCGAGACAGTAGATTCACCACCTTGCTCCTCTGCAACTTGCACACAAGATCAGACTGCACTCATTCTATACCATGGATATTACTAATACTTTAATATCAACTTTTTAAAAAGGAAATATATTCATTTACTCTGTTATAACAATCTAGTGCTTACTGCCTGACAATACTGAATTCTAATTAAATTTCAATAATGAATCAGAGGCTGCCATTTTTTAAGAGAATTTGTAGAATGTTCGTTTTCTTCTAATAGATATCAATAAAAGTAAGTTTAATATTAAACCAATCCTCTGTAATTTTTCCTGTAACTACTGATCTTGCCCCTAGGTTCTTTGCAAAAAGTTTTTATTTATAGCAAGGGTAGACAAACTGTAGACCTCCAGATTTTGTTCGAACACATAGCCAACACAGTCAAAGGTGAAGGCTACTGAGACCTGGAGCTTTAACACCTAGAAATCCACACTTTGTCACTTGCACTTTAAAATGCAAAGCACTATAAATACCTACTCACAAGTAGACACCATGACCTTTTCTGACCCTAATGTGTAAAGTTACTGGAAAATTGCTTCCTAAGATTTTTCTGTTTATCTTTGTCTGGCAATGGTCTGCAAAATTAAAAGGTTATTATCAAGCATATCAAGTACTGTGAAAAAAAATCCATACCTTCTCTTTTGAAATTTCTAACACTTTGCAGAGGTTGGATAGTATGAGGTCACTGATATTTTCTCCGTTGCTATACTGACTGATTAAACCAGCTGCTAACAAATGCAGTTAAACAGAAATATTGGAATCTGTCCCTGTGGTTCCTTTTTTTTTTACTCCAGATTTCAAATTCATTTTTTGGCAGCACTCCTTTCGTAAACTCATGCTCTCACTGCAATTTTGTAACTGTATTCCCCATCCTTTTTCACCCTGCAGATATTGAAAAAAGCTTGGCAACTGATAATACATATTTACCTTAACTTTATTCAATACAACAAATCTGCTCTTCTGACAGCCTTATGGCAATTCATTTTTTTAATTCCCAGAAGAAAGACATAAAACAGCTTACAATAAACAAGTTACAGTTTCATTATAGGTCTTGCATAGTCTGTAAATGCATTCTCACATCACCGCACATCAGTATACCTCTTAAAATTAAAACACAGACATAGACTTGCAATATATGTTGTAGTCTGTCTTTACTTTCCAGCAGTATTGCTTCTGTTAAGGGTTCCAGCTGCCCAGCCATCTTTCTCCTATAGAATTCTATAAAGTTCTAACTAGATCAGGCAGGATATTCTACTCCTCAATTTGTACCAATCTTCCATTTTTCTTTTTAGGTCATGTTGAAATATTCTGTGGCTACAGAGAACCCTCAATCCATGTTAGGCTATTGGGAGGGTAGACATTTTTTGCTGTTGTTGTTGAGTATTTTTGCAAACCTGAGGACTCCCCATCACCAGCAGGTCCCATTCCTTATCAGTCTTATTTTGGCTACAGAGCTCTTCAGATTCACCATTAGAAGGAATAATTACGTATCTCCACTGATAGGAAAAGATTTCCATGTGTTTTTTTCCCTTACTATTACTTTTGTTGGCAGCTTTCTAAGATTCTGGCTGCTCTTTAAAGGCACTTCAGCTAATCTACAAACAAACAAGCCCTGATATAATCCAAAGAAAATGGCATATGCTCAAAGAGTCCCGTAACTGCAGGCTACACTGTTTTAAAGATAATAAAGTGGCAATTTCAATTGCACCCAGAAACTATTGGGAAGATAATATTAAATAGTATTATATCCTAATAGTTTGGTATCCCCCAGCAGAATTTTAAGAGCATCTTTAAATTTTATTTATTACAAGAATATGGATCAATGACAATCTACAGGGTGAAATCCAATGCAAGACATTAACTGATGGAACTGCCTCCATCAGTAGAACTGGGAAGACAGTGATTATCTCTCTCCACTGCAGCCCCTCCCCACAGTCCTTGAAAATATGCTCCAGTAAGGTAAGACCATGATGTTATGGACTTTGGGTGTGGTGATGAAATGTTGCATTTATTAGATAAATTAAGGATAACTACGTGTACTTTACTTTAACTAATAAATGCAACATTTCATACCCCTCCCAAAAAATTTACAGCATGGTGTAGTGGTTTGAGCATTGGACTTACAACCTTGGAAATGAGGGTTTGATTCGCCACTCAACCATGAAAACCCACTGGGTTACCTTGGGCACATCATACACACTGAGCCCCCAGAAAACCCTGTGATAAGGTTGCTATAAGTTGGAAACAACCTGAAGGCACACAACAACAACACAGTTACATTGTGCTACACGTTATACAGTACAATATGTTTTAATGTAAGGATCTGTCATGAGGCATTGAGAGAATGGACTAAGTCCAAGTGAGGTTTAGGAACTAAGGAGTTTAAGTGGTTAGGAGAGTTAATCAATGTTAGAGACAGAAGAGAGTGAATCTGGGTCAGAATTAGTTAACACATGAGTAAGGAAGTGAGAGATGTGATTTAGCTGTATTAAATAATTAATTTGTGATTCAATTTCTGTTTAATGACTCACCATTTTTTTTTTGTACCATATAATTGTGTCCCTGGGAATGCTAGATACCAGAAAACTTGAGTTCAGCACAGTGTCTCTAGCAGCAGTTGTTAATAAAGAGTGATGGTGGCTGCTGAGGACAGAAAATGAATAAAATCTCACACAGGAACCACGAGGGCATCTAGGAGGTTCCCAAAGTGGTGACTGAAGTGATTAGGACAGAAGGAGGCCATCATATTGGTGGCAGATGTGGGGGCTAGGGGAAGCCCTCAAAGTTATGAGCAATGGAGGGATTAGTGAAAAACCTTACAGGGAAATCCTCCAGAGCCAGTTTCCAGATAGTGCCAAGACCTGTGTGTTTGGGGAGTTTTAATGTACTGTTATTTTGTGCCTTCACGTCATTTCCAACATACGGCAACCCTAAGACAAACCATGATTTTCTTGGGAAGATTTGTTTGGAGGGGGTTTACCACTGTCCTCTTCTGTGGCTGAGAGAGTGTGACTTGCTCGAGGTCACCCAGCAGATTTCCATGGCTGAGCCAGCATTCAAACCTAGGTCTTCAGAGTTGTACTCCAAAGCTCAAACACATGTGCATCAGCACAAAGTTGGGCCTTGGCCATAAACAATCAGAATTAGAACTTTTGGGAACTCATGTAGCACAAAATATCAAGTGTAAGGTATGTAAGGTAGAAAAGAAGGCAGCGTATTAGATAAATGATAATTAAATTATCAGAGGCCATATAAGACTTGGCGACCCATGATCTATAACCTAAGGGCAGCAACTGAGTGACTGGCATTATTAAAGATATATTTGGTAGAAGAGTTTGGCAACAAGTGGATATTCTTGCCCAATATTTTGCTTTTACTTCTAAAATATATTAGAAATACAGCGGAAAGAGATTAGTACCACCTATAACCAATTATTTTGTTTGGAACAGTAAGATCTTCCAGAGGAATACTGACAGACAACTGATTTGCCAAAATTTCAAAATACTACAATGCTTTCATTCTTAGTAGGTTATGTTGGTTGTGGGATCACTATTTGTGCTGGACTATAGAACAGTGTGGTAATCAATATCCCTACAAGAATGGGTAATAGAGAAAGTAAAACAAAGGGAGGAGTCAGAAGTTGAACACATGATTATTCTAAACTATATAGTAAGAATTCAAGATGAACACCTCTTTTAAAATTCTGGTATTTACATATTCACTCAACAACCCTTTGCTCAAAAGTGAAAACAGCCACTGCAGTTTAATGTTGAACTAGGACACTATGATACAGGGTTTGAATCCCTGCTCAACCATGGTAACCTACTGGGTGAACCTGGGCAAGTCACACTCTCTCAGCTTCAGAGGAAGGCAAGGGCAAACCCCTCTGAACAAATTCTGCCAAGAAAATCCCATGACAGGTTTGCGTTAGTGTTGCCATAAGTCAGAAATGACTTGAAGGCACACAATAACAAGGAGAACAGACAATGAGCAGATTCTGTGATTTACATATGAGACAAAATGTTAGTGGGTTGGTGGGACAGAAGATGAAATAACAGATTTAAATTAGCGAGGACTGACTAGTATTTTTCACACTATACAGTTACAACACTTTAATACCTTAATTGTCATGATTCCAGCCTACTGAATTCTTGGATCTCGTTTCTGAAGTATTTAGGATTTTCTGCCAGAGAACATTACTGCCTCTCTAAACTGCAAGCCCCAGGATTCCAGAGCATGCATCCATAGCAGGTAAAGTGGAATCACAGTGCTATAACTGGGTAGCGTAAAAGAGACTAAAGTTTTGTACTATATCCCCCCAAGTTCCAACATGAGTATTAAGGGATCTAGCCAGCTGAGAACAGCAGCACTGTAGGCAGCACTGTAGTTCTATGCAGG